>CM061233.1:118869050-120188402 GCA_030844895.1 Ambrosia x helenae
AATAAAGAAGTGCTTTCTTTTTAGTTACAAGCAATATATATCTTTATATCAACTGCTACCACAATAAATGGAAGTCAAGCAACACGTATATATTTATTAGTATTAGAATGATATTGAAAACAATACAAAAAGGACTTAAAGGATGCAAACATATTTGTGTTTTTGTAATGACCAGCTTTATACCATAGAATCTCCCAACCGCAAAAGTAGGTTATATATGTAGGTTTTTATGGGTGGGGAATTTACATTTGGATTAAATCTAAGTGGTCAGAGACATCCGGTCAGATGAAAAGAAGGATTCTTTTTCTTTTTACATGTTCAAATCTATTGTAGTATATGATAATTAAGAATATCATAAAGATGTTGAATAGAACAAGAGAAAGGTTTCAGCTTTGAATTGAAACAACTGCTGATGATTTCAAGAAAGGAGAAGAAAAGAAGAATACAAACTCCAAGGAACAAAAAGCATAATCCTTGTCTTGTTCAATCACAGAAAAAGAAGAAATTGTTTTTTACAGAGATATGAAAGAAAAAAGTCTTGATTTGTTCAAAAACCCACAAATCATGCAGAGATGAAAGAAAAAAAAAGTCTTTGGGACTGGGGATTAATTAACTAATGGTTTAATTAATGCTATATATACTTTTTTTTTTTTGAAACTGAAATGAAGAAAAAGAGATAACTAACCCTAACCCTAAACAACCAAATAATATTATAATTTATACACACACATGCATACATCTATACATAATTACATTTACTTTCTTTCAAAATGAAAGAAGAGTTGAAACTAGCAAAAAAAGAAGTGTTCCAAGAAAGAAGAATATGGGTTTTGGCTTTATTTCTTTTTCTTTTTGTAACAAAAGAGAGATTCAAAGGTTTAATAATTATGAGAGAGCTAGCTTTTAGGGTAATAATAATAATAATAATAATAATAACAATACCTGCATGTTATTGTATCTATTGAAGGTTTTGAAGCAAAGAGGGCAGGAGAACTGAGTTGGTCCAATCAGAATCTGAGCTGGTGTTGGGATCCAATACTGACCTTTGTTTAGTGCACTTGCAAGATACCCATTGCTATTGGTACCTTCTTCCTCCTCCACTTGTTTATGATCATCATCACCTTCTTCTGCAACAATATTATTATTATTGCTTGAAACATTTGTGGACAGCCTTGGGATGAGGTCAGCTTCAGAAAAGCTTGGGCTTGGTAGGCCCAGATGAAGAGCTACAGTCACACTCTCCTGATCATCATGATAATCATCAACATCACCAGCAGTAGCAACTGCTATGTTGTTCTTGTGATCATCCACCTCCATGGTGGTTGTACAAGATGCATCATTAGTAATACTATAATTATCATGATCTTGGTTTGATATTCTTCTTGTTGGACTGAGACTAAGGAGTGGAAGAGCTTCCCTAAGGGGTGGAGATGGTGGTGATGGTACTGATGGTTGGTATTCATAATAGTGAGTGAAATTGGAATAAGAAAGAGGAGTAGAAGACATATAGTGGAAGTTAGGGTTAGGGTAATTAAGGTTGAACCAAGATCCATTGAAGTAAGTGGATGATGAGTAAGGGTGATTGCTGCTCATGTTTGCAAAAGGTAAGATGCAAAGATCAGATGAACAGGTGACCTAGGTTAATTATATAATAAAAGGTGTGAAAAGTTGGAAGACTGAACAAAAACACCAAAGCTAAAAGATGAGTGCACAATGCAAATGATCTAGGTTAAGTATTTAAAGCTCCTTCTCAGAATAAAAAAAAAATAGATAGACAAGATATCACTAGCTCTCCTAGATGTGACCAAACTATGCATATACATGTACATACTTCATGAGAGAGAGAGAGAGAGAGAGAGAGAGAGAGAGAGAGGAGAGAGAGGAGAGAGAGAGAGAATTAAGATTAATGGGGGCAGTGAGAGAGAGAGAGAGAGAGAGAGAGAGAGAATTAAGATTAATGGGGGCAGTGAGAGAGATAATGTTGGGACTTGAAAGAACAAAGGTCTGTCTTTGATTACACTTTCCTGTGTGGAAAGGGGAAGTTTGTAAATATAGAATAAATACTAAAACAGTCCTTAAACTATGCATGTACAAACATGTATAGCCCCTAAATTTGAAACAAGCCTTCATTCACATCATAATTTATTTGGTCCTCATCTATATCAATGTTCAAAGTGAACAACCAAAGTTCCCACCAACCCTTGAGTGAAGATAGTTATAAATTAAGTTTCCTTCAATGAAAACTTTAATACGTCTAACTTTTTTTCAAGAAAAAATCATTCTTTACTTTAAACAAAAAAAAAAAAAAAAAAAGAAATCGAAGCTAATATCATAATGCATGCTTACCTTTATAGAAACAAAATAAATAAAATATTTATTAAATCTTCACATCAAAACTTTTATGGTGATCTCAACTATTTAACTTTTAACCACGTAATTATGTACACAAACCATCAAGTAGCTAATAGTGAAAAAAACAAGAGAACTAAGATTTATTTTTTACTTTTTAAATTCGGGACAAGAAAAGCAATCCAACCATTTGATTACACGGTTTTCTTTTTTGCTCCTACTTTGAATAAAATGATGTGTAATCACACATGTTATATATAAAATATAGGTTCAAATAAAATGTAAAAAAAAAAAAAAAAAAAAACTATTGAAAAAATAAGAACCACCTTTTAGCCATGGAATCTACTTTAATAAAGTTGATTTCTAGTGGTGATACTTTTATATAAATGATTTTATCACATTAAATCACATATAATGGTTGGTGGTCCTTAAAACTCATTTTGTTAAATTTTGATTTTCTTCAAAATATGTAATGCATGTATCATAAATGGAGAACTTCATATATGACCTTGGAAACTTTTAACCTTATATATTTAAACTGAATTCTAAATCTTATAAAAATCCCTACAAAATTCCTTATATCATATGTATTGATAGCAAAAAAAAAAAAAAGCATATATGTCAATTTAAACTTAATATTCTCAAAAGCTTGAATTCATATTTATCTATATTTAACTATATTTTTACTGCTTTTTTTTTCATATTAGGCTGTAAAAATTTATTTTTCATTTTCAACAACTTTTTTATTGTGATATTGCACGTAATTTTTATGTTTTTTATATGATTCGCAACAGTTTATATATCAGGTATAAATCGGTGAAACATTGTTAAAATCACAGTTAGTTTATACAATATAGAAACAAAAAAATTAAATAGAGTTAAATTTGGTTAGTATGAAATTTTATATTTTAAAATCATGATTTTAGAATAATAATGGTACATGGTTGTAATAAAATGGATACTATGATTTTTTTTGAAAGAGGGACATGTATATATTTTTATAATTTAATGTGGATATATATGATATTTAAAAAGTTTCAAGGAATATGTATAATATTAAGAATTTGGTTGTATATGTATGATATGTAAGAAATTGTTGAGAAGATATATGAAATTCTCCATATCGTATATACGTAATAACTTTTGTTTGTCTAAATACTCACCTGTTGAAAAGAAAAAGCAATTGTGACTTTTTCTATTTCTCTTATAACCTGTTATTTTAGAATCCGAAATCATAGACATGTTAATTTACCCCCAGGCCCCAACGACTCATTTTAATGATTATAAAAGAACGTAAGTTATAGATGGCAGCTAGTTTGACCACCAAATGTAAGTAATCTCTACCAAAACTTAATTGAAACCATAAATAAAAGAACCTTGAGCAATTAGGGCTCACATGCACACATATGATCATATCTACAAACTAATTATATATTCCAAAATCCAAGTTCTACCAGTCTATTTTTTTTACATATATGCACGTTGTACGTATGTGCACATATTTAAAATCATGACGGTTTATCTCACTACAATACATTAATTGATACAGCTAACTTTCATAATTTCTCATTATATCTAGAAAGTAAAATGTTTATTTTGATCACTTGATATGGTAACAATATTCTCTTATCACTTAAAATAACATTATATAATGATATTATTATTTTTTTTAAAAAAGTGTGACTGATAGTTTCAACTATCTTTTTCAGGTGATACGTTAGTTACATATGATATCGGATAGTTATTTACATGTACAAGCACGAGCACGAGCAGCGGCCCAATACCAATGGTAAAGGTGTACACATCTCACACATGGCGGACCCAGGAATTATATTCAAGGGGTGCGATCGGGAGGTTTAACCGAACTTTTAAGGGGTACGGTTGGGATTTTATCTAAAAATTACACTAAATTTTTTTTTTCAAGGGGGCGCCCGCCACCCTTAAACTATATCTAGATCCGCCCATGCCCCCCCCCCCCCTCACCCAGGTGGTGTTGGATTTGAGCCTCTGATGAGGCATGAAGTAGATTTAGGTATAAAGTAGAATTAGATTATGACTGCTAAAAGTTATTTACATGTAGTGATTAAAACATATATAAAAAAATAGTTTATGAAACCTTTAATTAGTCAACTCTGATTGATTCACAAATTCTTGGGTTTATATATGTTATAAGCAGAAAATGGGGGACTAGTGAGTAAAAGGATAGAGCCAAAAGGACAAGGTCATGAAATTAGGATTAGTTGTTGTCTCCCATTATACCACTACACACTACTAGACTCCAAAATGCATCAAATATATGTATATTTGTGTGATCGATCTTTTCACAGTTCCTTGGGAAGCAAATAGTTTAAACCCCAGCACTCAGGCAGCAAGCTTTGGATGTAGTGATACGGTCGCCTTGCCTCCATACACACACTCTTTCACACACACACACACACACTCCAAATATTAATTCATCATCTTCTTCAATTCTTCCATGCACATTAAACCTACCGGTTAATTTACCGTCTTTACCCTAATTCACTACAAGGAAGTCGACCTTTAGCGGCACGCCTGCTGCCGCTAAAGGTATACCTTAGCGGCAGCAAGACCTTTAGCGGCTACGGCTGCCGCTAAAAGTCCTGCCATCTTTAGTCTGTCGCTAAAGGTTCTGTTGCCGCTAAAGGTGTAGCCGCTAAAAGTAATTATCTACGTGGCATTATCTTTTAACTTTATTTTTTTTTTTCCACGTGGCATGCCACGTGGCATGCCACGTGGCAGATTTCTGTGCATCCTGGGTAAGACTTTTAGCGGCGACGCGTCGCCGCTAAAGGTCTTTTTTTTTTTTTTTTTTTTTTTTTTTTTTTTTTTTTTTTTTTGCTATTCGTTTACTCCGCACACGCATAACCAAACTAAATAATAACAAAAATAATAAACCAACATCTACATATATATAAAATAAACGTAACAAAGTTAAACGAACATTCGTCAAAACATATCAAACAAAATAAACTAACATACCATCCTAATATTTGAATCAAGTCTACACCATCAAAACTAAACGAACATACCAAAGTTGCCTAAAAGTCTTCGTCTTGCTCTTCGTCTTCGGCTTCATCGTCGTGATCGTGATCGCCATTATTACCACTTCCGCCTAGATTTCCAAGCCTTTGTTGGACCAATTGATTAGCCATTTGGAGCAATTGCGCTTGGAATTGAGGAGTCGCTATTATATCATTAATGTGCTCCTACAAAACATATATATACCAAATGGGTCAACTATCAACATTTAAACTACAAATATATACCAATCATGTAGTACACATTCACATCCTAAATGAGATAAGGTATTCAAAAAGCAGTCCCAAAATGGGGACTACCCGAAATTAATTACTAAATCAATTTCGGGCGGGTATTTCTAAGCTCACTATGTTTTAAATGGGGATTCATTTTCGGGCATGTCTTTCTAGTCTCAATATGTAATAACACATACATACATACACGCATACTTATACATACTCATACATACTCATACATACATACTCATACATACATACTCATACATACATACATAAACTCATACATACATATACTCATACATACATACACGCATACTCATACATACTCATACATACGTACATAAACTCATACATACATATACTCATACATACATACATACATACATACATACATACATACATACTCATACATACATACACGCATACTCATACATACTCATACATACATATACTCATACATACATACATACTCATACATACATGCATACATACATACTCATACATACATACATAAACTCATACATACATATACTCATACATACATACATACATACATATACATACATACACGCATACTCATACATACTCATACATATGTACGAAAGTTTGTATCTACTTCTCAACAATGACCTATATTCATTTATATACTTACAAACAATGGGTCACAAACATCTCACAAAGACATTTCATCAAACATGTGGCGAGCATGACTAAATCAAGCAAAAATATCAACAAATTCATGTCAATCGAAACATGTGCACATTCAACAAATCAAAAAATTAATCACTATAATCTAATCTTAAAAAAACAGAAATATATAAAAAAATCAGAAAAAAATAAAAAAACAGAAAAATATTTCAAAAAACAGAAAAAAAATAAAAAAATCAGAAAAAAATAAAAAAATAACAGAAAAAAACAAAAAAAACTGAATACATACCTTTAGCGGCGGCGAATAACCTTTTAGCGGCGACGAGTAACCTTTTAGCGGCGGCGGGTAACCCGGATCGGTTCTTTCCTACAAAAAAAATAAATTATCAAAAAATAAAAAAAAAACCCTAAAAATTAACTAAAAGTATAAAATAAAAATAAACAGAAAAAAATTAACTAAAAACTGAAAAAAATTAACTAAAAACTGAAAAAAACTGTTTAAAATAAAAATAAACAGAAAAAAATTAACTAAAAACTGAAAAAAATTAACTAAAAACTGAAAAAAACTGTTAAAATAAAAATAAACAGAAAAAAATTAACTAAAAGACTGAAAAAAACTGTTAAAACAGAAATAAACAGAAAAAAAACTGAAAAAAAGTGTTAAACTTACAGGTTTTGCAAGGGGGCAGCCGGAGGGAGAAGAGAGGTGGGCTGCGAGGTGGCCGGAGGTGGGCTGCGGGTGGCCGGAGGTGGGCTGCGAGGTGGCCGGAGGTGGGCTGCGAGGGGTGGTTTTGCAAGGGGGCAGCCGGAGGGAGAAGAGAGGTGGCCGGAGATCTTGGTGGAGGGAGAAGAGAGGTGGCCGGCGGGGTTAGGTGGTTGGCGGCGGCGGGGTTAGGTGGTTGGCGGCGGCGGGAGTATGTAGGGTTGGGAGGTAGAAGAGCAGAGGTAGAGAGGAGGGAGTGACAAATGAGAGGGAAAGGAAATTCTTAGGTGGCCGTTGGATTAAATTTTAAGGGTCAGGATTGATTTTACACCTTTAGCGGCTACCCGCCTGGCCGTGGCCGCTAAAGGCGTAGCCGCTAAAGGTCAAATTTCTTGTAGTGATTACACACGCACACATTATATAATTGGATGTGGACAAACTTAGAGCATCAAAATTTATCGGTTTTGTGGGATTAGTATGCATATGTATATATAGGGGCCGGTTATCATAAAAAGTAACAAAAGCGTGCAAAATGTGCGAAGTATATCATAATTACGTAATGAATGATAAAGACATATATTTTGAATGACATAAATTACGTAATCTGTTCTTCCTAATTACGTAATGAAAAACACATAATTACGTAATGCTTTCATGAACAGAAAAAACACATTCATGAACAGACAAAAACATTACGTAATTATCACGTACTTCGCACACTTTGCACGTTTTGAAGACTTTGTATTTGAACCGGTATACATATATATATATACATACATATATATATATATATATATATATATATATATATATATATATATATATATATATAGGGAAGGGTTATCTTGAGAACGCTAAATATTGTGAGAACCGTGAGAACAAGTAAAAAAATTAATCAAAATCAATTTTTTTTAATACAAATCTCATTATAATCAAAATACAATATTAATAAATGAATTTTCTTTACAAATAATTCATCTTTTCTTGCAAAAACACTTTCAAATTAACTTTTTACACATGTGTAAATGAAACAGTTTATACATGTATAAACAGTAAATTTACACATGTGTAAAAACAAATTATTTTTGTATACGTTTGAATTTTTACGCGTAAATTGTGTTTTTGAGATTGTATTTTAGTAATAAAGACAAGTGTAAAAAGAAATTTTGAATTTGAATAGTTTTAGATGCCGTTCTCACGGTTCGCACGAAATATAGGCGTTCTCAAATTAACTTTCCCTATATATATATATATAGATATAGGGTAGAGATCCTAAGAGAACCAACCCCTATTTGAGAACTGAGAGAACCATTCTGAGCCACACATTTCATATAAAGGCAAAAAAAAAAAAAAAAAAATTTTTTTTTTTTTGCTTTAATCGCACATTTTTATGCAAGGAAATTTTTTTTTGAATTTTTTTTCATTTATACATATGTGTATATGACAATTATACATATGTGTATATAGCAATTATACATATGTGTATATAGCATTTTTCAGCTATACATATGTGTATATTTCAGTTATACATATGTATATATAGCATTATACATATGTGTATAATGCAATTATACACATGTGTATACTGAAAAAAAAATACAAAAAAAATAAAAAAAATTTTCCTTACATATAAAGCAGCGATTTTTGCAAAAAAAAAAAAAAAAAAAAAAAAAAAAAAAATTGTCTTAAAGAAATGTGTGGTCCAGAATGGTTCTCTAGTTCTCAATTTGGGAAAAGTTCTCATTTGAACCAAATCCTATATATATATATATATATAGGGTGAGGTTCCTGTACAAAGACCATTTTTCGTGAGAATGATTAAAAAATTGATATGTAGGCATCATTTTTTTAACTTAGTTATGATGTTTTGGATTATTTTGCCTAGAAAAAAAATACCAAACATAACAATTAAGAACTGAAAACAATGTATTTTAGGCTTAAAACTTAAAACACCATGCTAAGAACATTAAACAGTGTGTTTTAAGTGTTAAGTAGTGTGTTTTAGCTGTTTTTTAAATTTAATGACTATAATACATTGGATTGTGTTTTAGATTGTTGTGTTTTGGTGTTTTTTCAAGTTAAAACAACCTAAAACATCATTCCTAAATCCAAAACATGATGCCTACATGTCAATTCTTAATCTTTCTCACACTTCTCATGAAATATGTCTTTTGTACAGGAACCTAAACATATATATAGTATGAGTATTAACAAGAAACCCAAGTTATATGGTAAACTTTAGAAACCCAATATGTGGCTAGAATTAAGCCACATCATCGTGATCCAAAATCAATTTAATAATAACAAAAGGGTAAGGAGGTAATTTAACCTCTAGCATCTTTTGCAACTGTAACACCCCAACCGATGGCGGAAACATCGAGGTGTCACGTAGTGATGATTGTCCAATAGCTCATGGTACTAAATGGAAGTTGAATAATATTAAACAATTTACAATTTGTCTTACAAGTAATGATTACAAAAGTTGATTAATATAAACTAGATCCAAAGCTCCTACGTTCCAAGACTTGCACAACTTCCAATAGCAAACAAAACCTGAAACATGTTAAGTTGGAAAGATGGGGGGTCAACTATAAATAGTTGGTGAGAATACATAGGTTTTGCATATAGTTGAAAGCAATATGTTGCATAGTAATCATTGTTGAAGTATAATAATGAGTAATGATAGAATATGAGTCCGACATGTAACAATGCGTCTTTTGTACAATCAAACCTTGTGTCGACTGAGACCTAACTCGCAAGTTAGTAAAAGTGTAACTGTTATCGATTATCCCTGAATTTATGCGGGGGGATGGGTTTGTCAGACCTATAGCGCTATAATCTAAACAGGCGGCTTGATCAATGTTAATGATTGTACTGTGTCTTTTTGTTACAGTCAAATGATAGAATGAATAAGTGATAGTGTAATTGAATCACAAGTTTCAACAATGTAAGAATGAGTAAATGATAGAGTATAAAATGTTTAAACATGTTTCACCCCAAAATGTAAAACAGAAAAAGGGGCTATGTAAACTCACCTTAAGTTAAGCAAGTAAACACCCAAAATATGATGAGTTGATAATAGTGAGATTCCCAAAGAAATCACCTAAACGATAACACACAAAGTCTAAGTTTACGAGGGCTTAAAATCTAAGGTTATTGGGATAGGCACCTAGGGTTTCATAGTCTAAATTTGGGGATTCTAAAGTTTTTGAATTAAACCATAATTGGTTTTAATTAAAAAAATATAAATTAAGAGTGGAATAATAATAAACCAAATAAATATAAATATTTCAAGTAAAGTTTAATCTGAAATAAAATACAGTATTTTAGAGTTTTTAAACTCCAAATATTAATATTCCAGTATTTTAAATTGATTTATTATCATTAATAATGAAATAATTAGGAATTTAAATATAAATAAAGTGTAAAAACATTATTTTCATTTTTTGAACGGTGTTTTACATGTGTTAAAAGTGGAAAATAATTTTATAAATTATTTTCCATATTATTTTCATTTAAAACAGAATTTAATTTAATATAATCAATTTAATAGAATTAAATCATAAAAATAGGTAAAAATGTCATTTTTATAGAAATAAAATTGTCAAAAAGTTTTATATGGTTAGAGATAACTCCACAAAAAATTTGGTATTAAAACGATTAAATATGAATTTTTTATGAATTAATTATGGTTTAAATTAAATAAATACATTAAAAGTAATAAATAAGTATTTTTCGGAAAAATAAAATTATAACATAAACTTTAGGGTTTTGCGAAGCTAGGATAATTTTTATAAAAATTTTGGATTGCGTTTACTATTTATAATGATTAAAATAGATTTGTAATAATTTTAAAGTTTTACAAAGAAAAGCTGATGTATATATAAAAAAAAACAGATCCGGTCCTTAAAGGACTCGAACCCGAGACCTTAGTGTTGGAGGAGTCGCACCAGACCAGCTGATCTGGGTTCCCTTTTGTGATTTAATGTAAGGACTTTTCGTATTTAATAACTATCTGAAACAAACAATAATCCCCAAATCTATAAGATAAACCCTAACATTCCAATCCCACAATCAACCTCAATTCTGTTACAGATAGTAAACGATGATAAGGGGCTTTTGATAAGCACCCATAGGCGACCTTATAACACCTTAGAATCGAAACAGAGTCATACCTTATGATGGCTAATTCAAGCGACCAAGAGTCGAACATAAACGCATCAAAACCGAGCAATTGTTTGTTTGTAAGTGAAATATGTTATAGGGGTTATGCAAGTCGGAGATGTATGAGTGTGTGGGTGGATTTAATTGCGATATACCACCCGTTTATAGCGATTTAATATTTGGGTTTTAGAAACTATTAAAATGATTCAAAATATGGCAATTAGATTCGTAATTCTCGCGATTTAACGCGCAAATGGCATCACACCAACGCGTTATAGGCCTGTTGACCGAGTAATCACCATCAATGGTGATTTTGATTTCCTAATTTGAGGTTGATTGAATGAAGATGGGGTTTGTTGACTTTGGGTTTGACTTGGATGATAGTTTTATTTGCTTATAAAAAAAATAAGGATTGGGTTTGTAACAGAAAGAGGTCGTGGTCTAGTGGTTGTGGTGGTTGTGCTTTGTTCTCCACTCGGTACCAGCCTCGAGTTCGAGACCTGTGGTTAACATATTTTTATATTTTTATTTTTTTTAAACGTTAGCGAAGGAAGAAGACAGCAATGACTGCTGTTGGGCCGAGTTCTTGGGCTGCAGTTGTGGGCTCAGTCTTGTGGGTTGGGTTAGGTTATGGATTAACAAATTTTGGGTGGGTTTGGTTTTGGTTATGGGTTTTGTTATAGAAGTGAGCTTGTAAACAATTAAACTTATTATTATTATTATTATATTAATTATTATAAAAATGTTTTGAAATAAATAAAAAATTTAGACGTGGTTATTCTTGTATAAAGAAGTATATTAAAGTGGTGATTTTATTAAAAAAATTTATTTGATAAAAAATACGTGATGTTACAGCAACCCCCATATGACACTTCCCAATGCACAGGTACGATTTGTACCTCTTCTCCCACTTCCCCATGCTTCACCTTTCCTTTTGACAACTTGCAATATTATCATCTTCAATCTCCTAAGAATTCCACCATTATTATTCTCTTTAACCTCTAAAAAACCCTACTATTTTACATAGCTTTTTCAACCTTTCTATGATTTTAACATAGCTTCTTTCTCTTACGCTGTGGATCATGACTTACAAAACTCATCACAAATTATTTTGTCTTCTAATTAGTCATCCCCAACATGGACCGTGAGTTAGAGATGCTAGAGATGAAAGGAGGAAGCTTCGAAGGCTTCTCTTACTTTAGTCATCAAGGCTATATACTAGTTAGATTTCACTTTTTTATTTGGTTGTATCTCTCACACTCAAAAAATGGCAAGGAAATCACCACACCTCCCACTCAACATATGATGAATCTCAAGTTCGATAACAGATATGGGTTTTTTTAAATCCTTTGGTTTTTTGCATAAGAAGACGGATCGAGTTCGATGACAGATCTGGGTTATTTTTTCTTTTGTTGTAGTTCTAACTTTCATATTATTCTCTTTTTCATAATAAGATCAAGATATTCAATTATTGATTCTACTTATCACAATTTGTTCTTATCTTATTTTTTTTGGCATTCAAAATTATATTTGGTTTTATTTTCTGGTGAATTGTGCTTATTAGATTAAAGATAAACAAAATTTAATAATTATTATATAATTATAAATAGAATTTATTTTCTGGTGAATTGTGCTTATTAGATTACAGATAAAACTTTACAAAGTTTTTTAGATTTAAAGTGAGATCTAACTTATATAGCCTTGAAATTGTAGATTTAAGCACTAAATAGTTGTATAATAAATTATCCTCAGTTAACACATGTTCACATTTGCACCCCGACTAACATGTGTTACTCCTGCTTAGTATGTTAGATGATGTGTTGGTCACACCGGTTAATATCCCATCTATTGTTTTACAGTTGATAACGAAGACCCCCCACTGGTTAACATATGTTACCAAATAACACATGGGTAGGTTTTTGTGTGGTTCAATAGTTTGTAGTGATACTTTGTAATAACGTGTGTTAGTAGTTTGTATATTTTATTTCTCAGTAAACTTATGAAGTAAAAACTATAGTGGTAAGCAAGACAAAAAAAAGGACTGACATTAAATACAAGTTTAATAAATGTTACCAAATAACACATGTTAACCTCTCATGCAACACTAACACATGTTACCCCTTACATGCAGTTCATATGAATGTCTTGGGTAGATTTATCTCTTGTTCAATAGTTTGTAATGATATTTTGTAATAACACGTGTTATCAAATAACATGTGTTAGCCTATTATGACACGTCTTAATAATGTGTGTTAATAGTTTTTATGCTATGTTTACTTATTTCTTTTGTAAACTTATGAAGTGAAAACAGGAGTGGTAAGAAAGACAAAAAGGTTGACAAATGATACAGGTTTAACATATGTTACCACACCACTCATACTAACAAATGTTAGATCTTCTCATGGGTATATGGGGGCAACAGGTTTAACTTTATCATATTAAATAACACATGTTAGCCCTTTATGACTAACTAACACATGTTACCCTCGTATGCAACATTAACACATTATTTGTAGTTGCCCCATTATAATAATATTTTTTTAAACAAAAAGTAGGAGAGAGAGTGAGACATGACTCATTATAATAATATTTTTTTAAACAAAAAGTAGGAGAGAGATAGTGTGACATAACCCATTATAATAATATTTGTTAAACAAAAAGTAAGAGAGATGAGAGAGAATAATGATGTTGACTTGAAAAAGTAGGAGAGAAGATGTGACATGACCTAAAGCAACTTTACCAAACTACCACTGCATGTCCTTTTGAGTAATAAAAAATATTATATCTAAGATCAGGTACAATGAAGGAATCCTATCCATTGATTTAAAGAGATGCATTACTAATAGGAACTTATATCAAAAGGGGACACCAAAGTCGAGCCACATAGTTTTTATCCATCACGTGTTAACATGTGTTATCCCATCTCATATGACCTCCCATGTTTTTTTTGGGAATCAAAATAAACTGTACCAGGAGTTTGACTTATCATTACAATAGAACATCCATAAAAATAAACTAACATGTTTTAAATGTTGTCACATGATAAGATAAGGTTCAGGCCATTAATATATACCAACCAGTAACCTGGCTCATGCATTACTAATAGGGAGTTACTAATAGGAACTTAAATCAAAAGGGGACACCAAAGTCAGGCCATATAGTTTTTATCCCATCATGTGTTAACATGTGTTATTCCTAAAATGTGTTATCCCATCTCATATGACCTCCTATGTTTTTTGGGATTCAAAATAAATTGTACTAGGAGTTTGACTTACCATTACAATAGAACATCTATAAAAATAAACTAACATGTGTTAAATATTGTCACACGATTACATAAGGTTCAGACCAAATAATATGTACCTAGCATGTGTTAACATGTGTTATCCCATCTCATATGACCTCCCATGTTTTTTGGGAATCAAAATAAACTGTACCAGGAGTTTGACTTACCATTACAATAGAATATCCATAAAAATTAACTAACATGTGTTAAATGTTGTCACACGATTACACGATTACCCTTTTTTTTTATATTTGTGTCCATTTTTGAAGTTTTTTATGCCTAATGATATTTGAGTGTTCTGGGTAGGTATTTTTTTTTTGCCGTGCTAATAGTCTTTTTAATTAGATCTGATAACACATGTTACACTTCTTTCTTTCAAGCCAACTTGATAAGCTCATGTTACCTTTGCAAACAACCCAATAACAACTATAAAACATAACACATGTTACATATTCTAACAAATAACATACCCATTAAGGACACAACTACAAAGAACTCTTTTAAAGACACAACCACATTAAGGACACAACCACAAAGAACACATTCAACCCCTTCTTCTCTGTTAACACTGGCCATCCTCTTCGATCGTCTCCGGTCACCTTCTAACACCTCAGATGAATATCTTCACAATCAAAGCAAAACCCACTTCAATTTTTTTATATAAAAATAATAAAACTAAATAAATGAAAAAAAAACCAAATAAAAAACTGGGTTATCACCCAACAAAAACCCAAATCAAGAACACATACTTACCTATTAAAATTAAAGATCATCACCAATGTCGCCGGATCTGAACATTAAGGTCGTGGGAGGGAGGGAATGATAGAGGAGAGGGGAGATGGAACAACCATTCACCACCACTATTGCTACCATTCAACAACAAGGATAGATAAATGCAAAGAAAAAAATAGGCTTGAGAGAAAAAAGTTACGCCATGAGAGAGAGGGGTTGGACCGGTCGTCTTCTCCGGCGGATCTATCTTCTCCGGCCACACCTCCGACCACGAAAACCAACAACTTTAACACTAGCAAAAAAATCACTAAAAATACACATAACAAAAAAAGAGACTTAAAAGAGATAGAGAGTTATGGCAAGAGAGAGAAGAGAGAAGATGAAGAAGGTGAAGAACACCAAGAAGATGAAGAAAGAAGAGAGAAGAGAGAGATGATTGTTACTAGAACCACCATAATCACTACCCGTCACTTGCTTCCGTTACTCACAACCACCACCCACTAGATATTAATGGTGTTTAAGAAGAAATGGTTGTGATGTGAGAGTTGTCTGGAGAAGAAAGAGGTGAGGGGTGAGAGAGTGGTGTTTTGAAAAGAAATATGAGAAAGGAGAGAGGAGAGAGAATGTGATTATGATAAAGTTGAAAAGAAAGGGGAAAGAGAGAGGGGGAGTCTCTAACACATTGTTATGTCCCCAAAATGCCCCTGAATGTGCTTTTGGGTATTAAAATAATAATATATCCAAGGTCAGGTACATTGCTTCAATCTCAGCCATAGATGTTATGTGATGGATGGCTAGGATTGAGTTTTCATAGTTTACCAAATAAGAAGGGTTTCCACAATATCCCTATATATATATATATATATATATATATATATATATATATCAATAGATTCAAACAAAAATTAAGGGATTTGTTTAATTATATGTTTAGTTAAAAGACAAAAGTAACCCTGATCTAAGAAAATGATATTGGACACTTGTCACACCCACAAGCCTTCTCACCCTTTTCACACATTTTGGCTTTTGTACATGAACCAAAACCTATACATGGATTGATTAGCAATAACCAATTTTGAGCTATTTAACTTAGATATTTTACTATCCTTTGGAGTTTCTAACCGAAAAAATATAACCCGGTTGAAACTGGACATGTTAATATGAACCTAGAGGTGTGTTTATTTGGATGGTTTGATTTAAACCGATCCATGAACCATTAAGCTTTCGTTTAATTAATAAATAAGGAAAAAAACTTTAAAACCTTCATCAAAATTGAAAGATGAAACAAACAAACTAAATTACAAATTGGTCTACGAGCAAGAGGATCAAGAACAAATGTATGATCTTTCTTTTTCTATTTCTTTTTTGTGCCTTGATGGGGTTAAAAATTAGGTTTTTTTGTACCTTAAAGTTGGTAGAGTTTTGTATCTTATTGGGGAGATATATAAGGTATGGTTCTCTTAAGAACTCTAAAAGATTGAATAAGCTTAAGAACTCCTAAATAACCAATTATTTTTGTTGTTGTTGTTGGGTGTATATATGATTTTGTAGGAAAATTGGTTTTTAAGAAGTGTGAGAAAGATTAACAATTAACATGTAGCATGGTCGGCCTTAAAAATTCAGGTGCCCTGGCCGAGCTGCTAAAATCGTGCCCCTTAGTCTTAGCTTTAGGCCTTAACAAAATAAATAATGTAAACTATTTTTTAAGCTACGATTAAAGTAATATTAAATTTATGGATCAAATTTTATTTCCCACTTAGGTTGTAGTCTAATAGTATATGGAACAAACTCTCTTAGGAGAGATTGGGAGTTCGAATCCCACAAAGGGTGAAAATATAAATTGGTGAACGTTTGGCAATAAAAAAAAATTGTTTCATAACAAAAATAAAAGTTAAAAAGGAAGTCAAAACCAACCAGCAAAAAGCAAAAAAAAACTAAATGTGAGCTCTTTCATTTCATCTTATTTATTCTCTCTAGTCCTACACTCATTAATAAACCTGCATTTTTTTGTTCTCAAACCATTTTATTTTCTTCTTTAATTCTTAACCTCTCTCAAGATTTCTTTATTTTATGTTTTATATTAACTACCCTTCACTTTTGATTAATACTTGATTAACAATTTTGGGGTTCAAACATACAAAAATCTATCGAATTAAGGACATCGATGTTAAGAAAACTTGGATTGCCGGAGGGTCAATGTGTCCCCCAAAAATTGGGCCTGGACCGGGAGTCCTCCCCGCACCCCTTATAGTCGTTAAATGATCTTTTGGATTTAGAAATGATGTTTTGGGTTGTTTTTGGCTTGAAAAACACTAAGCACAACAATTTAAAACACAATTAAGTGTATTATAGTCATTAAATTTAAAACACAAATAAAACATACTATTAAACACTTAAAACATACCGTTTAATGTTCTTCGCATAGTGTTTTTAAGTTTTAAGGCTAAAATACACTGTTTTTGGTTTTTAATTGTTATGGTTAGTATTTTTCTAGGCAAAACAATTCAAAACATCATGAATAAATCCAAAAAATTATGCATACATATCAATTTTTAATCCTTATCACAAAAACTCGGCTCGTTTAAGCTTTTTACCGATCAGCTGATCCCGAGTAACTCTAAAGTCGCTACGTGTCATTTACACCCCTAATATTTGTCAAACTTTATGCATACGATTATAATTTACAAATAGAGGGTGTTTGGGATTGAGTTTGGAACTGCAAAAGTGCTTTTGGTCTGAAGTGTTTATTGGTTTATGACTTTTTAAAAATGAGTTTTAAAAAAAGTGTTTGGATTAGCTTTTGGGATGAGAAACGTCAAAAAGTCAATAGATTGTTTTTTTAAGTGTTTCGCTTAACTTATTGTGAATATTGGTTGTATGGATGATAGATTTGTAATTTTTTTCAAAAGCCAAAAGCCAGGATTTCTAACTTTTCAAAAACAGCTTTTCCACCCTTAAAACACTACTAGAAAAATACCCCTATCTTGACACACATTTAATGACACGCGAGAATTCATGACACGCAAAAGCGCGTGTCATTAAAAAATCGTCGTCTTTTAAAAAAAATGGTCAAACAATGACACTCTGTTTTGCGTGTCAACAATCTAATGTCAAGATTTTAAAAAACATGACACTATAAGAATTGAGTGTCATGTTTGGTGTCAAATTATATTACATATATATATATATATATATATATATATATATATATATATATATACATTTTGCAACCCATTTATGCAACTTTTGTTGTACTCACATGTACAAGTTCTTTATGCAAGTTTCAAACAGCTTTCAAGATAAACATTATTAAGACTAATGGGTATGGGGGGCGGCATAGGGGTGGCATCCACTTGCCGGGCCTCCCTACACCACCCCCCAGGGGCGGCAAGGGTGGTGGGGCGGCATCAACGGCATTATTTTGCCGTTTAAGCCGGGCCAAACATGGTGGTGGGGCCAAAATGCCCAGGTGGTGGGGCGGCATAGGGGTGGGGGCGGCAACCACACCTTGTGGTCTAATGCCACGTACCAACCACCTCATCTCATCCCATCTTTTTTCTCATCTCCCCATCTCTCTCTTCATTCAATCTTTTCTTTCCTCTCTCATCTGATAATTCTTTGTGAAGACAGAAAACCATTCTTTCATCTCAGTTTTTCTCCGATGATTGTTGCATACGGTTCCACGACGGTGATTTGCCGTTGATGATGAAAGGGATGGTTGGTGACAATGGTTCAACGAGCCTCACATTAATTTTTGAGAACCACAGAAGACTATGTTAGCATCTCGAACCAAATCGATGGCAGTAAGGGTGTTCTAACAGAATACAACTACATGCGGTGGCATTATCTTGGGTGGTGATGGTGGTACGGGGACTTGAGACCGGTGGCGGCTTAGTCGTCTTTTCATCTCTCTTTTTTTGTTCGTAGTCACACGGTTTGTGAATTTTCAAGGTTAGTTCTTTTTTGTGAAATAGGTCGTTCAAGATAGTATCTCATAATTGCTTGGATTTTTTTTGGTGTGGTTAGACACGATGTATAAAGATTTTCAAGGTTTTAATTTGGATATTGGTTTATTTTTTCAACTGTTATACAAATTTGAATCTGTTATTGAAACAAGTTTTTCAACCGGAAGCGAAATGACGACATCTTAGTGTTTTGTTGATTTAACCTTCACTTGAGGAGATGGCCAAATCAGTGTTAACTACGTAAGTTTCGTCAATTAAATAACCCACTTTTTGCTTTGATTTTGATCTAATTAGCTTGCTTAAGGTAGAATGCTGTAATTAGTATTTTTAAATTACACATATATGTATACAAGCTACTTACTTCATTTACTGGCTAAATGTTGTTTATTTTTCAATAGCATATACCTCTGAAACAACAAAAGAGATTCTCTGGTTTCATTGGGGTTTTGTGGATGTTGGTTACCAAGGTTGTTGTAACCTTTATGTTTTCTTTTTCGAACCCTTTAGGGTTTTGACGGAGTTTTGGTTGATGGTGCTATTTGAGCCATTGTATTGAATCTTGATATTTAAGTAGAAATGAGTATGCTTGCCATGTCATGTAAACTGATTTGTTGTGTCTTCCATTGAAGGTTTATCCAAGATTGAAGTTTTCTACTACTTTAAACATTTGTTAATTTAGCACAATAAAAGAAGGTGCAGACTATAGTCGATTTAAATGATTTGTCTTTTCTATGCCATTTTTCCGCTTTGATGCTTACGCCTGATTTTTTCTCTTTGCATGTAGATTTAGTGTGTGGAATCTTTAGCCTATGCTTCTCCAATCCATGTTTTACGGTATGTTTTCTGGATTGCTTTTACTTAATTTCATCTTCGTGATTTTCTTGGCGATTAGATTTCTGTTTTCTTTGTTTGTGACGTTTACTTTAGGCTTTTAGTACATGGATCTAACTAATGTTTTGCGTTTCCTTATGACTTCGTGGTTGATTAAGCTAATGTTCTAGGTTGGAATGAAAAGTTAGAAAACATTCTTTTGAGAAAACAAAGTGAAAATTGTTGGTCGCCCGGGTCAAGTAGTGGGTAAAAAAGTATGGGTCAAAATGGGTCATTTTGAGATGAACCACGAAATGTCTCTGGATAGATTTGCGATCAACGTTATTTGTTTGGAGGTGGTCAGAGAAAGGTTTCAATTCGTTTCAGTTGTTATGGTCGATATTTATAGAAGAAATAAAGAAAACAAAGAAATTGCTCCATAAGATAACTACCAGGTTTAGAGGCTGAAATCTTGGACCGTCAGTGGGAAGAGCTTGAGAGGCAGACAACGATCTTCAATACTAGAATGATTTGGTCGAGCGCGCCACAACGCGCGCGGGTATAAACCTAGTTATTTGTTATTGTTTGTTGATATAATGTGCATGCTTTTACATATTTCTTGCAAATGTAGGTACAATGACAAACAGAGTGCAAAGTTGCAAAATTAGCCTGCCTTTGCGAGTCCATTAAACCAAACATGCAGAGTCAAACGAGCCTAGGCCATTGAAGAAGAGGGTCATGGTGGAAAGAGGCAGAAACAGGTTTAGAACACAACTATATGTATGTTTATACAAATTAAGTGATTTTGATGTTTATGTTAGTAATAATTCTCGTCTTGAAATTAAAACCATCACGAACATTAACCTTTATTTTATTAATTTAATTGTTGTCTCAGGTAGGGGGAGGAGTAGATGCTAACACGGATGCGGATATTAATGCCATTCGTGAAGAGTGGTCTAGTTATGCCGCAACCTTCATTTTCAAGTTATCCGTACGTTTAGTCTAGACTAATGTAATGTATTGACACAATATTTTTGTAACTAGTGGTAGGATTCGACAAATGCTAATTGTAATTTTTTTGTGGTATATATAATATATGCAATTTTATTTTGAAATTTATTGATTTTGTTATTATAAATATAAATATAAATCCAGATTTATTAGTTGTTTTGCAGAATTTTTTTAGGTAAAAAAAAACATGACATGCAAAATTAGTGTCATAAAGGTGTGTCGTAAATGCATGTCATGAAAGAGTGTCATTAAAGAGTGTGTCATAAATGCGTGTCAAAAAAACGTGTCGTAAAGGAGTGTCATAAACGCGTGTCATTAAAAGATGACACGCGCCTGCATGTCATAAACCTTTCTTGACATGTTCTTCCTTGACACTTTTCTGTGTGTCATAAACACCCTTTTATGACGCGCAATGCGCGTCAAGAAAGGGGTATTTTTCTAGTAGTGAAAGCCAAAAGCCAAAAGTCAAAACAGAAAATGTTTTTAGGTTACACAAACAGCTTATTGAATTATTGCATTATTGAAAAACACCAATAATTCATTAAGTTGTTTTGAAACTCAATCTCAAACACCCTCGTAGTCTACGACATTTAATTGTCCAAATGATTACCGTGTTCTTTTTGCTTTTTTTCTTTATATGAGAAGGCCACCTAAAGATACTTGCAATTGAAACCAATCTATTTCAAGTGTTGAGATTTTCACTTTTTAATTTGTATATTTAACTTTTGCTTTAATGATGTGCGTATGACGCAATAATGCGATTACGTGTGTGATTACAAAATTGTAAATATATTTTATGGTAATCGTTTATGTTAAATCTGTAAGTTGTCTCTAGATCCGTACTAGTGTCTCCCTTTTTTTATATATACCGGTCGCGTTCCACTGGATTTAATAATAATTGTAAAAAAATATTTAAGTTAAATTATGCATTGAGTATATGTTTTACATAAAAACTTCACAATTGGAAGAATTGGGTCCCCCTCAAGTGCAAAGTCATGGTGTGGAGGCTTTTGAGAAATTGCCTTCCTACAATTGCAGAACTTATAAAAAGAGGCGTGATTATACAACGGTCGGATTGTCACTTTTGTCAAGAATACTTGGAAACTGCTTTACATCTGTTCACCGCCTGTTTTTTCGCTCAAGAGGTTTGGTTCCGAATACAAGCATGGTGCCGTATGGAGCATGGTTTTACATTAGAGGTTATGGATCTAGTGAAAGCTGTGGAAACGCACACTCGACACAAAGACAAGAGGTTCATTCTACTTGGCATCGTGTATACTACTATGTGGGTGTTATGGAACGAACGAAACAACCAGATTTTCAATAATACTAATCGAAGACCTATAGAGATTGTGGAAGTGGTTAAAGCTACGAGTGATGTTTTGGATGTTTGGTTTTGCCGCTCGTAATAGGTCTAAACGTTGTAATATTGATTGGAAGAATTGGTGTATATGTCCGACGGACTGATGTTTTGGATGTTTGGTTTTGCCGCTCGTAGGTCCTTGCTTTGAGGACTCATCGAGTCGTGTTTTAATGAAGTTTTCTTTTCAAAAAAAAACTTATGATGGATTTGGTTATAAAATCACACATTTTTGTAAGTTAAATTATGCATTGAATAAAAAGGGCATTAAAGGATCTCGTTATTTTGAAATAGTTCAAATGCAGTGACACCATGATTTAATAAAGAGCTAGATATGATTTTGAAATCTTTCAGAAAATCGTTAATAAATAGAAAGGAGGCCACCTAGTTTAATAAAGAGTAATATGATTTAAAAAGATCACTAAAGTACCGAGTTATTTATAAAAACACTATGCTATACCCTATGGTTACATCTGGTAAATGTAAAGTACTGTAAGAACTTGTAGAACAAATAAGAATGTAAAGATTATGGAATCGAGCAGAGAGTAACATATGGTTCTTCAAATGTTCATCTCTTTTCCAAGAATAGTTCTTCTATGTACATTCTTATTTCTGTATTTTTAGTATGTTTCAAATGAGGCATATAACCTTCTATTGATCCGAGAGTGTGGATGAGAAATCTTACTTAATTTGAGACTTTTAAGTCTCTAATAAAACTAGGGGTGCAAACGAGCTGACCGGCTCGCGAGCTACTCGAGCTCGCCTCGGTAAAAAGCTCGAATGAGCCGAGCCTTATTGAGATCAAGCTCGGTTGAGCTCGAGCCTGAAATAAAGCTCATTTAGTTATCGAGCTCGAGCTCGAGCCTGGAATGTAAAGCTCGGTTGGACTCATCGAGCCTTATCGAGCTTTGCTTATTTTATGTCAATTAATACTATATAGCCCAATTGTATTGCAGCCGATGCATTAACTAAATTACTTTGGGCATTGGGCTTCTTAATGGTCCAAAACGAGCTAATTAATGGTCCAAAACAAGCTCCTTAATGGTCCAAAACGAGCTCGGGCTGAGCTTGGGCTCGTTTAAACTCTTACCACAGATACTTTGATCGAACTTTCGAGCCGAGCTCGAGTTCTTAAATCTACTAGCTAGCCGAGCTCGAGCCCAAAATACAAGACTTGAATCGAGCTCGAGCTTGAGCTTCTGAGAATTGTCACGAGCCAAGCTCGAGTAATGCAAGGCTCAGGATCGACTCGGCTCGTTTGCACCCTTAAATAAAACTAACCAAGTGTTATAAAAAGTCTTTACTCATGAGTTTCTTTTTTATTCACCATATGAAGACTAATTAATATCTTTTCATAATTAAGTTCCATTATACATTTTGAATTTCCAAAGTAACTAGGTTACTAGCCAAATAGTGGAAGGTATATTTGTTAATGTGAGCGATATGATATATTGTGGAATCATGGGGTAAAAGAGGCAAGATGGATGAGAAAGAACGGTGGTAGCCTTGCGGTGTAGTGATGGGACAACAATGCTATTAAGTAGTGACATGTCCTGGCATGTGAGGTAATTAGGCTGTGTAAATAAATTTTTGTGGGTATAATCAGAATTCTACCATTTAAGACTAAAAGTAACACTTAAAAGATTTATGGTGGGCACCCATAGTTTATACATGGGACCACCACTTCATTAAGGATACTAAGTGAAAACCTATGTGAAAATACAGGCAATCTATAGAATTTTTGAAGATTAACAAACTTAACAATGATTAAGATATGCTGTGACGGAAGCTGCATTGAAGCTTTGTTGGAAAGAACAAACGTTGAAGACAAACAGATGATGATACCAAGTTTTATTAAACAACGAATCACTATAATCAATCATTAATCAAATAACATTGATACATTTACCAAGTTTGGTGACGGATTGTAACAAATGATAATGTGTGTTGTTCAACTCATAAAAATGTTTGTCCTTTACAAATTGTATCTGCTGACTCATCATCATCATCATCATCATCTTGTTGTCTTCAACGCCTGTTCTGTCTAACAGACCTTCATGTCCATCTGTTGAGCTGGTCTGGACAGTGGTCATCTCAACAGAGCTTCTATCAAAGTAGATCTTGATTAATGTAAAGTCTGTTGAACGTCTGTTATGTCCAACAGATCTTCATGTGCATCTATTGAGCTAGTCTGGACAATGGCCATCTCAACAGTGGTTTGTGTAACATATCTTGATTTTTCATCAACAGAACTTCTATCATAGCAGACCTTGATCATTGTAAAGCCTGTTAAACGTCTGTTTTGTTAAACAAACCTTCATGTGCATCTGTTGAGCACGTCTGGTGACATGTTTCAACCAAACCCATTTTGACCCGTTATCCAGCCCTGTGACAACAGTCAACAAACCAGGTCAACATCCGTACGTTTTTCATTTACTATTGTCATAATATGTGCATATTTACACATTTTGCATACACTATACCCCCCCCCCCAGTCTAGTGAAGCATGAGTTATTCCGAAAACTCAACACAAAACACCTGTTTAGTCATACAACACCCGGACAATCACCTAGCAAGCATTTCATGAGGTTACTACACCCTAACACATGGTAAATCATCTCTAACACATGTAAGTAATTACAAGGACCACAATGGGTTATTATCTAATAAACATGTGCTCACAAACCCGATACCTATGAAAAAAATACATGTTGATATCGTCATTTCACCCTTAACAAGATTTAGTAGGATTTTGGTCAACTAAGTCCATATTAACTTGAGTTATGAATCAATGAACCTAACCCTTTTGTACTAAAAAGACCGATTACACATCATTAGATCACCTAAGACCACAAACACTCGACTAAGATGCTCTCTAGTTCCACCAAGATCTATCACAATGGTATCCTAACCAATTCACAACAATATCACCAATATATGTGAGTTTATACACACGAAAATTCACACACATAGATATACAATCCTTAGTTGTTTCAACTAAACTAATGGAACCATTCCTTACTCTTAATCATCACCTCTTAGACCTATCCTTATCCCTTGATGTCACCCCTAGTGTCACGGCCAAAACCATTGATTTGGACTCAACATGAAGGCACCTCAAGACAAATAACAAATCTCCTACCTCTTGACAAGAATCGGCCGAAGATAACACCCCTCATCAATCACCATCACTTGACAACTATAAAGGTTACATCAATTAAGGCCTAAGCCATCCTTACACCTCTTGATACTCCTTTGATCACTTACTATAATTGCCACAATCCTACTCATATGCATCGGCCAAATGAAACCAACACTAACACCTCATGGATGATGCCATCCTTTGCACTAGAAGGACTACAAGACAAGGATGCTTACACTATGTGTTAAGTATGACAACCTTCCACTCTTGGAGGCAAACAATCGGCCACCATATCTATCAAAGGGACAAGATGAAGCACCTATCATACATCATTTTCACCATGATTTGGCCTCTTTCCATTGTCTTTTGTGTGGCCGAGTGACACCATGAGTGCAAGCTCATGGAATGTTGGCAAGTTACCTCAAAATGGACAATAAAACAAACCTCCAATCCACCCCTTGATGAGTCAACCCTCCCCTTATATCTATGCTTCACAACAATCGGCCAAGATCAAGAAGAATCACTCTCAAGTCACTATCTTTCATCCTATCATGATTAGAATACTTAACCAATGCCTCATCCAAGAAGCTTGCCCTTTCCTCATTTGTTTTTGTTCATGCCTTAGCCGAACCCCTATATAAAACTTTCGGGTACCACCTCCTCCTAGCCGAAGCATTACAAGATCTTGGAGAAGATTAGGAAGCTATCCAACATCAACCATCTTTTGGTAAGATCCCTATGCCCCTAAACCTTGATCTTGTCCATTCCACCTGACCTTGTTCGACCTTTGGTTCAATCCAATCGCATAATCACACGCATTGCACACATTGTCTTAGTTTGTAATTGTTTTAACTCACTAATAATCACATTGTCCAAACACAACAACGATCGGCTATTGTGATAGCTATGAGAGATCGAGTCATGCTTTTAGAATCAAAAGAAGACTTAAATCATCAAGTATAAAACGGTTTTTTCATAAATAAAAACTCATTTGGCTTACATTCAAAGCTAAGGCTAGCAAACATGGCAATCATACTCGATTTTCTCGCAAAACTCACAGACATATCTTATGGTGACCTTACGAGACCTTGTCAAGCTCAAATCCACCAAGTTTAAGTCCATTTAACAATCGGCTTCAAGGCTTATGAAGTGTTATAATCGGCTAACACATACTAACATATGTTAAGCGAAGCTAGAACATGTGTTAGCATTGGTTTGAAAGGTATAATGGACTAAACACATGATAAGGTACTTATCAACCACACACGATGGAATGGGAATTACTTAAACCCATGACTATTTGAAAAAGGTCCATCTTATCTATGATCACTATCAATATTTCCAAACACATTACTAGCACACTAAAGGTTATCACGCGTACAAAAATCATGGCCCAAATACATAATAACCGGGTCCACGAATGTCGGGTGAACAAGTTGTATGATAAACAATGAGAACGTGTGAATTTACCAAGATCCTAATAAATCATAGGGCAAATAGTGTCGGGCCGACAGCTACAGCTTCACTAGACCACACGTAACATTATCAGGTGAGTTTTCATGGCCCCATTTTACTACTTTACATTTTGGGGGATAAACATGCTCCAATACTAGTGTCATTTACAAGTGTGTGTACATTCTATCGTGACTTCCATGTGGAAAATGAGACATTTTGGTTTTTGAGCTCATTAGTCCTCGTACAACGTTTACTGTAACCATTAGCTATCAAAAGCCATGGAACACTTTAATAGATCTATTGGGTTGACACCCCCACTCTTGCTTAGTCACTCTAACCAGTTACATACAAAAGAGTGTTAGTATTCTACTATACATACATTGTCTTTAGTGTACAATGCGCGAGGCACCACAGTCGAGAGGTTTGGTTACGGGACTCATGGTTTGCACAGAAATCATTCGCTTAGCTAGCCTATGATTGGTCATACACGAATTACACGACTGTCTGCTTGTTATATTCAAACCCGTGAACTCACCGACATTATTGTTGACAAAATATTTTATACATGTTTTTCAGGTAACTAATGGAGGGCAGCAGGGATTTGAGAGAGGGGTCCAAGCAGGCACTGGGTGTTATCATCATGGGTTGGATTTTTACTATTCCGTAGTCTTTGTGGTTATTCAGACTATGCACTAGTCTCCAGACAATGTTTCTTAACTTTTATTAAGTTTATGACAATTATCATCCTATGGTGATATCTTTTAAATAAAATTATGTATGTTGCTTGTACCTTGTGCTTGAAAACCTTTTGAGGTCGCATTCCCGTGTTTCCGCCTTGGCGGGGTGTGACAAGCCCACACATTTTGCCAAACCCATTTTGACCCGTTATCCAGCACACACATTGCCTACATATGTAATTAAAAGAATAAAGTGCACGGATGGTCCCTGTGGTTTGCCCAAATTTCACGTATGCCCCCATATATTTTCAATGGTCCCCAACGTTGACATTTTATAACATTTTGGTCCCTACCTGCTAACGTCGTTAAATTTTATCAGTTAAGTCATGTAAAATGACCAAAATACCCATGGGGACCATCCGAGAAATCTTTGTTATATATTTTCTTGGAACACCACCACCACCTCCTCCTTAAACAACCAACATCACCCCCTTTTCCTCCTCCTCCAACCACCACTACCACCACCTCCTCAAACAACCAATGGTGGTTCTACGAGGGGCAAGCTGAAATCAATTTTGGAGGTTAGGGTTCAGATTATGGTGATTTATGATGAGTTGTATAGTGTGGTGGGAGGTGGGTGGTGGTTGTGATGAAACCAATGGTGGTGGAGAAGTAGTGTAGCGGTGGTGGTGAGATGTGGTCACGTGGTGCTGAAACAGAGGAAATTAAAAAAAAGATCGACATAAGATGAGTGTGACCTGTGATATTGACAGTTTGTGATGATTTGATCTAATTTAGGAACTTATCAATCAACCATTCAGGTCTGATGTTTTTTTTAGGTGTTTGTAGTTACATACCGTTACAGAATTTCACAATGTTAAACAGATTGTTTCAAATTTCAATTTAGGGATCAAAAGTTGGAAGCAAAAACACTCGCATTTTATGAAGAGTAGATGTTTACTTGATAGAATGATCGGAATAACAACGTAACTTTTGTTTCCATAGATTCTGACTACCCAAAAACATAACACAGATGTCGATCTCTGAGCAGACGAGAGACAGGACGGCTGATTATTATAAGCTGAAACAGAGGGGAGTAAGAAAGAGAGAGGGGTAAATGGTTGTGGTGGTGGTTGTGGTGGTAGTTGGGGGAAGATAGTGGTGGCAGTGGAGTTGAAGAGACAGAGATAGAGATAGAAAGAGAGAGGGAGAGAGAGTTTATAATATGTTTTATTTTTATTTTTTAAAAGGGATATTTTAGTAACTTCACATAGGCTTAACTGAAAAACTTAACCTCCATCCAAGTCAGGGACCATCAATGAAACAAAATACAAACCACAGATCCCATACGTGTAATTTTGAAACACTGAGAAGCAGAGTTTAAATTTGGGCAAACCATATGGACCATCCGTGCACTTTACTCTAATTAAAAAGTCAAATTGTTTTCAGTTACTAATATGATTTTCTAGTAAATACACAATGTTGTCACCAAAACAACCCTTACAGTCTAAGGCTTGGGATCTTAAACCAAAACCATCAAAAATTGCAAAGTCAACTTCAACCATTCTATTGTATCCTAACTAAAAAACCATAGTTGTTCTAGATTAATAGATTGACACATGTCCATATGAGAAAATATACAACTTGAAAATGACCAACTACTACGGAATACATAAGAATTATGGAGTTATGTGATTATCATAATCTAGTATCTGAAGAAATAATCAACTACTAAGGAATACATAAGAATTTTAGAACATATAGCATTCCTTTTCGCTCCTCCGCAGAATAAATAACAGGCAGCTTAACCGGAAGCTCACAACTCAATACACAACCTCTTTCCTAAACATACTTCTCAGGCTCTTCTTCATACACAACTGTACTAACCAACTCAACTCCAACATCCAATACAAAAAACGAACCTCTCCAGAACTCGGATCCACAACACCTCCAACTAAACTCTGATTCTCTAATTGTAAAAGAGCCTTCCACAATCTACTCGACGCATCTATCGCAACTCGAGCAAACCCTTCAACATTTCATAGCCTGTACCAACAATCCAAGCTCCAATCACCTCAAATCCCCGAGGTAATAACGCCCTAATATCACCTGCCACACATAATCCAACTTAAATCAAACACATTTCCAACTTAAACACCTTAATTTTACAATTCCTGAATCAAGCCCCAGAAAGATGTCTATATCAAGTTAGTGCCGTAGCAAGATTAATGATATAAGTGGGGTAGGTTCAAAGAAGAAGTTTGTTTTACATATGGACATAACAAAAACCAAGTTCATTTTCCATTCAACAACAATTCTAGCAACCTATACGTGACAGTCGAATCATTTTGTTTGCGCATATGAACGGATAAAATATGAGCACATGTAACATTTTATTAAGCTGTTGACTGCATATTAGAATAACATTTGAGCTTTTTTGAAGATTAAAATCTGGAATAGTAAAATCAAATGAAAAGAACACCACAATCAATCATTTTCCATTCAACAACAATTCTAGCAACCTATACATAACCCAAAACCTATTACTTCTCTAACACCGATTTATTCAGCTTTGTCAAACAGACCCCAAATAACATGTATTATTCAAAGCATTCATGTGGCAAATATGATATCTAGCTACCAAATCTATTGCAACACATCTGAATTTCAAAAGAACACGGTATAAAAAACAAAAGAAACGGCCAGCATTGAAACCTTACATCAGCTTTGTGTTTTAGCAGAAGTTTTAAAGCATCTTGCTACCCATGACCAGCAGCCCAAACCATCCTAAAATAGCAAGAAAATAAAAGTGGCTGAGTTTTTAACAAATGAGGGACATCATAATATATTATGAAAAAAAAAGGTTGATATTTTAAAAATGACAGTGTTGTAGCTAATAATAGATGGTTAAGAAAACAAAAAAAAGAGTTTCAAGGCTCACCTCCTCAGTCATATTGGGATTAGCGCCAACTTTTAGCAAGCATGTGATCAATTCAACGGTGCTCCACCAACAATAATATTTACTTTAGCACCTGCCTGTGGGGAACAAACATAAGTACCACTAATTACCAGATCCGATACATAGGCAGGTCACATCAATTTGAGATCCGATACATAAGTCATAACTATAATACTTACAGACAATGCCTTAGAAAGAAAAACCCATCTAGCTAGGGTGACTAATAGACACACGCATACATTAGAACGGTAGAGAAATTGATGTACCTGAATTAATACCTCTAAACACTAGAGTGAGCATACAGCTACAGCTAACAACAAAGGAGTAATGCCATCGTCAGTTTCAGTATTAGGCTGCAAAACAATCACCATGGTTGAGTAACATATAAATACATGTGTATACACATATATCACATATAAACTACATGTAACATCAAATGAAATGACCCCCACATACCAATGCGGTTAGAATCAAGGCAGATCTGCTTCGAACATCAACTGTCAGCGTCATTGTTTCTTGTTGTATTTCACCAAAATAGTAACCCTAAACCACGATTAGAATCAAGAATCACAAAATGAATGGTTTCAAACTTATCGTGTATGCTTCCTGGAGTCGATTATCCGGTGCACAGATGGAGACAGGAAGGGAAAAGGTTGCAAGAACAAAGAAGAAAACAAAGGCATGTGTGGCAGAACCGTACAATCTAGCTAGCAACCAACACCAAAAATCACAACCAATCTAAAAAATCACAACCAATCCAAACTAAAAAGCACAAAAAATCACCACACCTTTCTATGATTCAACTGCGGCGACTAAGCAAATTCATTAGCCAACAAATTAATCACAACAGTAATCTTATCATGATCACCAGCCGCTGTCAACTACTTCACAATTCCTTCAACCTGAAACAAACAACACACCAGTAATCTTAAAATCTTATCTAACCTAACAACAAAATATTCTAAATTCCATTAAGCCAATCATAAACCAACAATAACCTCACGCGCAACATTCTTCCGCTTCTCGTATAACTTATCAGACAGGTTCCGTAGTACGACCGATGGAATTGCAGACAGTGCATTAGCTATAACACACTAATTGAAATATTAATCAAGCAACTGAATATGGATAAGACAGTCACAAACTAATTGAAATCAGTGGTGATAAGTATAATAAAGTGAAAGGAATAATATTATTTAGAACCTTGAATGATAATACAATTGTGAGTGTTCATCCCGTTGAAAGGAATCTTCGTTGTTTCCCGCCATTTGTGATTCCCCTGTTTGTCCGCCGCCATCCGCCGTCGCAGTCGGAGCTTCTTGGGTGGTGCTTGCTGACATCATTCGTATTTTAGTAATGATATTGAAAGGAATCTTCGCTGTTTCCCGCCATTTGTAATTCCCCTGTTTGTCCTCCGCCATCCGCCGTCGCAATCGGAGATTTGTGGGTGGTGCTTGCTGACATCATTCGTATTTTGGTAATGAGAAGAAGGAGGAGGAAGAGGAAGAGGAGGAGGAGGAGGAGGAGGAGGAGAAGGAGAAGAAGGAGAATGAGAAGGAGGAAGAAGAAGGCGACGATGACCTGACCTAGGGTGAGAAAATAATCTCAGTTAGTTTCGGTCCAATGAAATAAAAACCAAGACAAGTTAGGCCTGTTAGATTCAACTTTTCAAGTTGGGATTATTTAATTCTAACTCCAAAAAAAAAAAGATGTATTTAAACGGGGGAGATGCAATAAGGGGTGTAATAAAAAAGGGGTAAGAAGGGGTGTAAAAAACGGGGGAGAAAATTAGCCATTCAAAAAATAAATAAAGAAATAAAAGAAAAAGCATATGATGAGGTGAAGGTTATGAATGGTTTATGGTTGGAAGAAAAAAGTGGGTTGTAGTTTGAAACAATGTTTTCATAACCAGACCGGACGTTGAACCGGAGCCACCGTCGAGTCACCTGTCCTACCGGTTCAACGAGCTCACCATGAAAGCCTACCAAACCCAGAAAAAAAAACGGTCTAAACGGCCGGTTTTTCGGTCTGACTTCCCGTCCGGCGGCCCAACTAGCAGTCCACTGTTCAGGCGGTCCAACCGATCAACCCAAACCGGCCAAGGGTTCGGTTATCTGTCCTACCAGCCGGTCCGGTCCAAGTTACAAAATATTAGTTTAAAATGATGTGACATACTAATATGGCAGTTTGAAGTGGTTTGTTTTACTTAGAGGGTATTTGGGATTGATTATTCAAAACTGATTATGCGTTTTGGAAAAGCAGGGGTGGAACTGCTTATAGATTATTGCTTTTTGGTAGCCTAAAAAACTGATTATCTGCATTTTCAAAACGTAATCCCAAACAATAAAAACTGATTATTTGTATTTTCAAAACGCAATAATCTAAATATCAGATTCAAAATGCAATCCCAAACACCCTCTTAGCATTACGGATGCTCTTTAACTATAGAATGAAAGAGGGGGATGAAGCGTCACGTGGCACTTGTGGGACCTATGTGTGAATGGTGAAAATTGTGGGGAGTGGATGAGAGGGGGGAGGGAAGAAATAATATTATTGTGTGTAAGATTTTTTTTTTAAAAAAAAGACTAACCAATCAGAAAGTGCCACATTGAATCCAACACCCGCCTCACGCCAATGAACATCTTCCCCCAAGGGGCTTCCTTCATGCGATTCTTTCCTTTTTATAGAAACCTATAAATTTAATTAATTGTATTTGCTTTAAGCAATTGGCTATTCTATTTGCTTTAAGCCTTTAAAGCGAAACTTTACTATTTACAATAGAATCTAATAATAATTTACAATATATAAAGGCAAATACAATAGAATGCTGCATATTGTAGAGGAAATTAAAAACAATATTAAACATCGACTTTCCTCAGCCTTATAAAATCTAATAATAATTTTACGATAAATAGTTAATGAATAACTACTTTTTTTTTTACTATAAAAGTAGTTTGTAACATCACAACCGATAGCGAAAATATCGCGGTGTCACGTAATAACGATTGTTCAATAGCTCATGACAACTAAATGAAGTTTTGATAGATTAACTTATTTTACATACAAATCAAATAGGTTCAAACAACAATAACAAATTTTATTTAATTGAGTCTAAGCCTTCAGCTTCTATGTGATCCACAAGAAAATGTTATAACTTCCAAGCAACTGAATACCTGAACCATGTTAAGTTTGTAAAATGAAGGGAGTCAATTAAAATAGTTGGTGAAAACATGATCTACTGGTAGTAAAAGTCAAGTTTTGTAAAATCAATCATTGTGTCGACTGAGACCTAACTCACAAGTTAGTTAAATGTTGTTACTGTCTCGATCATCCATGAATTTATGCGGGGAATGGGCTTGTCAGATCTATAGCGCTATAATCTACACATGCGGCTTGATCAAAGTTAATGAATGTACTGAGGCAGACTATATACCACAACCAGTTCACAAGTATATAAATTTATAGTATGATGCGAAAAATGTAATTGCACAAGTTTCAAACATGTTTCACCGCAAAAACATTAAAAAAGGTAAAAAGTGGGGATATGTAAACTCACATTAACAAGCAATCAAAGTATCCTAAGTTTGCAATAGCAAGTATATGGATTCCTAAAGAGATCAGTCTGGATTAAGCATTATAAAGTTTAAATATCACAAGTCAAACAGGTTTAAGCACTACTAGAGAATTAGGCTTTTGTCACCACATTTTCGGTTACATAACGGTAGCAATTGCTTTGTAGCCACCATTTTGCAATCGAGAATGCGGTAGCAAAAACACACGTCTCTGTTGCCCTAATGTCACCAAATAGCTACCACTTTTGTATTTTGCTACCATATTTTTGTCACCACAAAAGCGGTTAAAATATTTGCTACCGCTCCTACAATATTTTAGTAAGGTCTTTTGCTACCGTTTTGGTACCGTTTAGCCACCGATATTGCCACCATTTAAACACCATTTTTATTGAAAATTCACACCTTTCTTTGTAACCGTTTTGGTACCATTTAGTCTGCAACCATTTAGTCACCGCTTTCATTGAGAATTTACTACCATTTAGCCATCACTTTCATTGAAAATGTGCTACTATTTAACCACCACTTTCAATGAAAATTTGCTATCATTTAGTCACCACTTTCATTGAAAATTTGCAACTATGTAACCACCATTTTCATTGAAAATTTGCAACTATTTAGCCACCACTTTCATTGAAAATTTGCTACCATTTAGCCATCACTTTCATTGAAAATTTGCTACCATTTAACTTTTCTACATGTTTTTTTCCATATTTATTAATTCAATTACATTTCAAGAAAACTATATTATATAAAACAGTCAAATGATACATTATCTCAAATTATATAAAACAAATTTGTTATAGTTTTTCCAACCTTAAAGTCATATAAAAGACTCTAATAGAAACACCAAATAACTGAAAATATCTATACAAAACTTCAAAACATTCAGTCTAAGTGTTTATAGCATATTTTTGAACCATAGCTGTTAACATTGCTTCAATTTGTCCCATGCTATTGTCCATAGCCTCTTTATCATTATTATATTTTTCTTTTTCAGCCACTAAGCCCGCAATTATTCCTTCGAACCTTTTTTTATCTTCATCTTTTTCCTTAACAAGCTCTTTGATAACCAAATTCAATTTTTCAATCTACAAAACAAGCAATGAATAGAATCAAGAAGTCGGAATTAACAAAAACTAATAACGGGTCAAGTAAGTTGCACAATAACATAATCCAATTGTGAGTTACAATTCTAGTGCTAGAAGCCAAATAACATGTTCAGATATATTTACATACTATTAGTAAGAATAAAATTTTACTTAACCGATCAGCCGAGATTGTCTAATCAACTCAATAAGAAATTCCTAACATTCTCAATACATTAATGGCATCAAACCTGACAATAAAAAAAACAAACACAAACCAAATTATCTATATGATTCCACTTATGTTAAAGAGCAAATAATTATTTTATATATTTTAAACTGCTATCAAGGTAAAAAGAAATAAACATACTCGGGGTCTTCTTTGTCATGTACATATGAGTCTCTAACATTGCCTAACCCATAAACTTTTCCTTTATTCTTACCCCCGGAAGCTTGGTACCACAAGTCGTCATCAAATTTGGGATGTTCTCTACGCTCATTTCCACACTTCTCCACAACATAACCATTAAATTTAACCTGTTGGGTTAAACATGTAACTATATTATTCAAATTTTAATGTTTTTTTAAATATGTTTGGATTTACTAATTATTGAACTTACCCAAGTTTCCTTTGCCCTATCATCAACCCACACAAGATTTTCTTCATCATCCCCTTCTGAATCAACATCCAAAAGTAGCGAACTTATACCACTTAGATGTTTATCTAATGGTCTGCTTCCTTTCCTACAATGTGACTGCTTCCACATCTTATGAGCTAACAGTTCACTCCCAATTACCTTAGCCTGCAAATGTAAAACTTAGAAGTTCATAAAGATGACAATATTGACATTATACATATGGTAAAAGAGGGCGATTAGCATATTTTACCGCTTTTCTTTGCGCAGTTACATAGGTTTGAAATCCAAGGGTATGTTTTTCCCCGGTTGCCTTACGTCTAACTTCTTTATTTCTTAAAGACTTTGCTTTCCACTCTGGTGTGTTCCAATTGTCAACCATTTTTTTTTCATATCTCAGATCTTATCCTTGCTGGTTTAAAGTCGATAAGAACAGACATATCTATATCTTCTTCATCCCCTTCAAGTAATTGTTGTATCGCCGTCTTTATAGCCGTATTTCTTATCCCCTGCAACAAATTAGGGAATTTACCAGCAATGCAGTTCTCCCAACACCTATAAATTGATGCATTGTGTTTCTCCTCCCACTGAAAATACATCTATGAAAAAGATAAAAAAATAAATAAATGTACAAATGGTCTAAGAAGTTAAATAAAATTGTTTACACACCAAAAATCGCTCAAACAACCGTGTTCAATCTTCATTAGGAACATCTCTCAAACTATCCCATGGACCGGACCACAAAGTCTCTAGGTCGGATCTAATAACTCGAGTAGCAGAGACTTGATTGCTAAATCTACAAAATAAAAGCAATGAATGCAAACCACATTAGTAACATTTTTATGTACATATAGAAACAGTATATGTGTACTTACTCTCCTTTTACAACTCGAATCCAATGGCGATTAATTGGTTCGGGTACTGGGACTTGGGAAGCGCTTTCCCGCCTCACTTGAGCAACATGAGAAGCTGGCTCGTCATCATCGGCACTATTCTCAATGGGAGAATTCATAAGAAAAGCAGACTCATCGTCACCATCACCATCACCTAGATCACCAGCTAGACCACCACCTCGCCCAACACCTCGATCACCCGCCTGACCACTACTTTGATCGCTACTTATACCACCACCACGCCCAACGCCTCGATCACCCGCTTGGCCACTAATTTGATTGCTACTCATACCACTACATCGCTTAACAGATCGATCACCAGCTTGACCACCACCGCGCACAACAACTCGACTACCACTACGCCAAACCCCTCGACGATAAGCTAGATCGCTACATTGACCACTACTTCGCCCATCACCTCATTCACCAACTTGACCACCATCTCGCCCAACACCTCGTCCAAGTCCTCAACCAAAACCTCGACCACTAGCTGTAACACTACCTCGACCCATAGTACGTGCCATAATGACAAGTGCAAGCCTATTATAAAATAAACACATAATGACATAAGTTTGCATGCCACAAAAATGTAGAGATAGTTATACAAATAGCAAATAAGTTAATAGTAGCTTACATAATAATGATTCAAAAAAAAAAAGAACAAATACATGTTAAGCCTAAACTGTAAAATGTAATATAAATAAAAACAAGCTAACTAGCTAAGCATAACTTGTTAATAATTAGACGCTAAATAAAAACATAATTTAGTTCACTACCATAGGGAAATTCATTTGTTCACAGCTCGATCTCTAATCTAAAGATATACATGTCAGACAAACTCTACTTCTTTGTACTGTTTAATTTTAGTCTTACCATGAGGCTTATTTCATGGCATATGTTCATCAACTATGTACAAATATAAATATACATAATTATAAAGTACTTGTATAGCTTACAACCTCACAGAAATCATTGACGGGAGGTTCAACGAACACCCTTTAATAATGTTAAAATGTTTATTTAATCCACATTTATCCATGTTATTGCTTGGAATTGGGTAACTACGGTCATTATGGTTGCAGATGATAAAGGAGCTAAAAACGGCGAAAAACGGTTTTCGGAACGGATCGGAAGCATTGGAACGAAGTGGAACGAAAGAAGAAGAAAAATCAAGTTTTCAACAGGTCCACCGTAGGCCTACGGCCTGACCGTTCCCCTACGGTGGCCTGTGGTCATTTTATAAGCCGTATACCCGAGAAAAAGGGCCGTCAGGATTTTTTACTGACCGTACCCCTACGGCCCTGGAGTAGGGGTACGGTGGACCTGAAGCAGCTGTACCATTTTATTGACCGTTCCCCTACGGCCCTGGAGTAGGGGTACGGTGGACCTGATGGGTTTTTGTAACTTATGCAATTAAGAGCACTTTGATGGAGATTAATATAAACCCTTCCATTCCTAAACGTTTAGATCATCTTTTGAGAGAGTTTTTGGCTGAAACAAAAGGTTGAAGAACATTGCTAATCATTAGGTTATTATCTTTGATTCACATGAACAATAGATTGAAGATTATGATGACCCATTTGGTGATGCTTGGCTAAACCTTTAATGGTCATCCTTGGTGAAGTTTTCTTTGAACTATTTATGCTTTTGTCTTATGATTTCTAGAATAACACTTTGGTATGTTTTGTTGAATTGTTATGGTATTTGAACATTTGGTTGTAGTGGTTATTTAATTTATCAGTTTCTCTTCTTGATTGCACGTTCTTGGTGTTGCTAACAATCGGGATATTGCGGGAAGGATTTGGGTTGGATAATTGAGTAATTGGTCATCGGGAAACAACCTCGCATTAATATAATCCGAGTACTTTGTTCCCTTTTATCACAACACTTGTTCAAATACGAGTTATGTCTATGTAACTCTTTCTAGTGAGACTTTTGGCATAAAGATTCAAGGGAAATGGATCCAGGGATGGTCATTGCTTTCTCAATTTGATAAACACAATCTTATTTCAATTCAGCAATTTAGTTTACTTTTCTTAAATCTAAATCAAAACCAACAAACAATCTTTGATCTTTATTTTTCTTAGTTGTTAAATAGTAGTTAAATTACAAAACCTTAATTCTCACATTTTCCACAAACTCCCTGTGTTCGATACCCTTCTTACCACTATCTTTAGTTGTAATTGGGAAATTTTACGTGTACCACGACAAGCACGTCAAATTTTGGCGCCGTTGCCGGGGAGTAGTGCGCAACGTGTGTTAAGTTAATAGTTTTGTTTGTTATTTTCGGGTTTACACTGGTTGTGTTTAGTGTGCAGGTACATCAAGTGTATGCATACTAGGGGCTCTCACGAGTCATCACCACTTTTGTTTGATCCGGAGATTGAAAGAACTTTGAGAAAGAACCGAGTTTTAATTCGAAGAAACAAAGTCATCGATTCACCTACTTCACCGTTCACCCCAAGAAACATAATGCAAGATCCTCCCATACCAACAACGGGTCAAACGACCTCACCATTCATGCCTACTTCTTCACATATTTCACCCAACACCACATTACCTAGTGTGTCCACCAATCCTGAGACACCAAGCCATACCACTCAACCAACTTCCACCCAAATTGATCCAAACCTTAACTTCAATCCATCATGTACCATTCCACCATTTTCCCATTTTTTTCCAACTACGGGTCAATCATCTTCTACCATCCCTCACCCACAAGGACAAGGTTCGACAATTGTCCATACCACATCTTCTTATCAACCACCTAATCAATCGGGTTTTTACCATTCATCTTTTCAAGGTGATCTAAATTCAAGATTTCAAAGGGATGTGTATGACGAGGGGTATGATGATGAAGAGTTTAGAGGGTACAATGAAGAGGGGTATTACTATGGAGGACAAGGTGCATATGTGGATTTGCAAGCTCAAACGGGTCAAACAAGTCAACCACTTTTACAATATCAAGACCCGTCAAGACTACCGGTTGGTGTGCAACATGTTAGACCACAAGGATTGCAGTTTCAGCATCCCACACCACTAAATCAAATGCGGCCTTCAAATATGCAAGCTCAACATCAAAGGCCAAATCACCAACAACAACCGATGCATCCGAATCAACATCAACAATTTGCACCACAAGGTGCAATGCAAGGGCAAATGGGTCCACCAAGAGCGCCATTGGGAGCACCTAGAAGACTCCACCGTGATGTTGTACGGGGAATTGAGGCACATTTTCGGCCTATCATCACTAATAATCCATCACCCATAGTGATTCCACAAAATGCAAATGGAAGAACTTTTGAGGTTAGAACAACCGCACTTCAAAGTCTACCAAAGTTCAAGGGGCTAGCAACGGAAGAGCCTTATTTCCATTTGGAAACTTATGATTCAATTTGCAACACTATTGGGGGCCAAGGGTTTACTCCAGATGATGTCAAGTTGGTACTTTTCCAATTTTCATTGGAAGATAAAGCAAAGAGATGGTTTCACACTCTACCATCCGCATCAATTTACACATGGGCTGACATGCAACAAATCTTTCTAGATGAGTTTTATAGTTCGCAAAAGACTAATGATGCGAGACGAGGCTTGAGGAGTTTCCAACAACAATCGGGAGAAATGTTCCATGAAGCATTTGAGAGGTTTAACATGATGCTACGAAATTGCCCTCACCATGGTATCCAACTATGGGAGTTGCTAAATGCTTTTCATGAAGGTTTGACATCGGAGGATGCACGGGATCTTATGTCCATCACAAATGGTACTTTTGGTACAAACTTTGAACAAGATGATTGGGCATATTTAGAGCAAATGGCGGTGACATCAAAAAGGAAGGCCCAATCTTCAAGAAGGGCAAGACATGTGATTCAAAGACCACAGGTACATGCAGTTGAGGGAGGTAATGTTCAAAATTCTAACCAATTGTATAATGTTTGCAGTACTTGCCAAGAGATAGGCCACACGGCGGAGGTTTGTGGAGTGGGTGTGCAAGAAACACCAAGTGAAGAAGTGAATGCTATTCAAGGGGGTGGGAGAAACTATGACATGAACTCCAACACTTACCACCCCGGGTTACGAAATCATCCCAACTTCAGATACGGGAATGCTTCTAATCAAGCTAACCCGAATTTTCAAGCTGCTCAAGGTAACTTTGTGCCTCGTCAACAATACAACCAAGGGAATTATAGAGGCGGTTACAACAGTGGCTACCAAGGGCAAGCTCAAACTGGACAAAGAAATTCGGGTCATGATTCGTCAAGCGGAAATGAGGTCATGGAGATGCTTAAGGCCATGCAACAAGACATGCAAAGGCGAAATCAACTTGATGAAGCACGAATACAAAAGGACGAAGTTCGTGACAAAAGCATTCAAGCATTAACAACTCAAATGGGTCAATTGGCAACCGATGTGGCGGAGTTGAAGAAAGGTAAAGGCAAACTTCCTAGCGATACGCAGGTAAATCCGTCACATGGCTCGTCACGAGGTAACAATGTTAATGTTAATCATGTAAGTGTTTTAAGAAGTGGGAAAGAATTTAAGGCAGACTTGTCACCAAGTTTTGTCGAGGGGGTGGTTGAAGATGTCACGGGTGAGGAAAGTGACAATGACGAAAGTACACCGGTTTTACAAAAAGAAATAAATGTTAAAAAACCGGAAGTGAGTGAGAGTGAGAAAGTTGAAAATGAGCCGAATCAAGTCCCATTTCCATCGGCTCTACTTGACCCGGGTAAGAAAAATTTGTTGCATCAAGAGGTCCCCAAAAAGAAGAGATGTGGGACATGTTTAAACAAGTAAAAATAAATCTTCCTTTACTTGATGCAATAAAACAAGTACCCGCATATGCAAAATTTTTAAAAGAACTATGTACACAAAAGAGGCAACAAAAGAAAAAGATGCCTAAGCGGGTAAATGTCACGGGTCAAGTGAGTGCAGTTTTGAACGGGGAGCTTCCTCCTAAGCTCCAAGATCCAGGCACGCCATTAATAAACATTCAAGTGGGAAATTTTCAAATGGCAAAGGCGTTGCTAGATCTTGGAGCCGGAGTGAGTATTTTACCGGGTGGGCTATATGATCAATATGACTTTGGTCCATTAGCTAGGGTGGAGACAACGGTTGTTTTAGCCGATTTGTCTCATAAGTTACCCCGGGGGATGGTTCAAAACGTCATTGTTAAAATTGATGAATTTTATTACCCGGTTGATTTTTTGGTATTGGACTACTCATCTGCCGAGTCAAAACAACAACAAAATGTCATATTGGGTCGACCGTTTTTGAACACCGCACATGCGGTAATTGATTGTAGATTTGGCACGGTTGACATGACATTTGGAAACCGGAAAATGCGTTTAAATGTTTTTACTAACAATACTAATGATTCCGGTGTTGAAGAATGTTTTATGGCAGATGTTATTGAAGGATGCAACCCAAGTGAGTATGAACAAGATGGAATGGAATTGTGTGCTTGTAATTTTTCTGAACAGGTACATGCTTTGGATTTGGAGATTGAGGAAGAGACGCAAGATGTACTAGCCTTGAAGGAGGGCCGACCACCATGGTCCCACCAGTTTGATAATTTGCCAGTGGAGATTGATTCGGGCACCAAACCATCATTGGAGGTGCCACCAAAGTTGGAACTCAAAGACTTGCCAAGCCATTTGAAGTATGCTTTCCTAGGGGATGATGACACTTTACCGGTCATTATTGCCTCTAATTTGGAGGTGGCTCAAGAGCAAGCATTGTTGAAGGTGTTGAAAGAAAACAAGGGGGCTATTGGGTGGACAATTGCCGATCTCAAAGGAATTAGTCCATCCATTGTGATGCACAAGATTATTACCAATGAAGATGCAAAGCCCACAAGAGAAGCACAAAGGAGGTTAAATCCTAATCTAAGGGAGGTAGTGAAAAAGGAGGTAATTAAATGGTTAGATGCGGGAATTATTTATCCTATTTCGGATAGCTCTTGGGTAAGTCCTACTCAAGTGGTACCTAAGAAGTCCGGCATTCAAGTAGTCAAGGATGAAAGTGGTGAACAAATTGCAACTCGACCCGTTACTGGGTGGCGAAATACTATTGAAAAACTTTCGGGTCAAAAATACTATTGTTTCTTAGATGGGTATTCGGGTTATAATCAAATTGCAATTCACCCGGATGACCAACACAAGACCACCTTCACTTGTCCATATGGTACTTTTGCCTTTAGGCGGATGCCATTTGGCTTGTGCAATGCACCGGCTACTTTCCAACGATGTATGATGAGTATTTTCTCGGACATGGTTGGAGAGTCGCTAGAAGTGTTTATGGATGATTTCTCAATATTTGGCACTAGTTTTGATTCTTGTCTCAACGAATTACAAAAAGTTTTAAAAAGATGTGTTGAGAAAAATTTGGTGCTAAGTTGGGAGAAAAGCCATTTCATGGTGCAAGAGGGTATTGTGTTGGGGCATGTGATTTCGGAAAGAGGGATGGAGGTGGACAAGGCAAAAATTCGTGTTATTTCATCATTGCCACCACCGAAAAATGTCAAGGGGGTAAGATCATTTTTGGGGCATGCCGGGTTTTATAGACGGTTTATTAAAGGTTTTAGTGTCATTACAAAGCCTTTATGTAATTTATTATTGAAGGATGTTCCATTTGATTTTACTAATGAATGTTTGCAAGCGTTTAATGTTTTGAAGGAACATTTGGTGAAGGCTCCTATTTTGCAACCGCCGGATTGGTCGAAGCCATTCGAAATTATGTGTGACGCAAGCGACACAACAATTGGAGCGGTCTTGGGTCAAAGAGTTGACAAGAAGCCGGTGGTGATATACTATGCAAGCAAAACTTTATCCGAAGCGCAACTCAATTACACCACAACCGAAAAAGAATTACTTGCGGTGGTGTATGCTTTGGATAAGTTTCGTTCATATATTTGGGGGAGCAAGGTGGTGGTATATTCGGACCATAGTGCGGTTCGATATTTGATGGAGAAGAAAGACGCCAAACCAAGATTGATTAGATGGGTTTTGTTGCTCCAAGAGTTTGATTTGGAGATTCGGGATAAAAAAGGAAGCGAGAATGTTGTAGCGGATCACTTGTCTCGAATTCCGATGGAAGGGAGTGATGATATGACTGAAATAAATGAAAGATTTCCGGATGAGCAACTTTTAGCCATATCAACCCAAGCCGCACCGTGGTATGCTCATTATGTTAATTATTTAGCCACGGGGGTCATTCCGGATCATTGGACCAAAAAGAGAAGACAACAATTCATGGTTCAAGTGAAGCAATACATATGGGATGAACCGGATCTTTTCAAGATTGGACCCGACCAAGTGATTCGAAGATGTGTGCCCGAAGCGGAAGTGAAAGAAATTCTTACTCATGCCCATTCATCCGCTTGTGGAGGGCACTTTAGTGGGCACAAGACCGGTTACCGGGTTTTATCATGTGGGTTTTATTGGCCCACAATTTTCAAAGATGCTTGTGAGTTTGCTCGGAATTGTGTCAATTGCCAAAGGATGGGAAGTATCTCAAAGAGGGATGAAATGCCCCTACAACCAATCTTGGTTGTTGAAATTTTTGATGTTTGGGGCATAGACTTCATGGGTCCTTTTCCTAACTCAAACGGATTTTTGTATATTTTAGTAGCGGTGGATTATGTCTCCAAGTGGATTGAAGCAATTGCCACAAGAACAAATGACCATTCGGTTGTTTGTAAATTTGTTCAATCCAATATTTTTGCCCGGTTTGGTGTGCCTAGAGTTATTATAAGCGATGGTGGTTCACATTTCAAGAATTTTAATTTCGGGAAGCTATTGAAGAGATATGGCGTGAACCACCGGATTGCTACACCGTACCATCCACAAACAAGTGGACAAGTCGAAGTGTCCAACCGTCAAATAAAGGAGATTCTAATGAAGACGGTGAGAGTTGATAGGAAGGATTGGTCGGGGAAATTGGATGATGCTTTGTGGGCGTACCGAACGGCCTACAAAACTCCCATTGGTACAACGCCTTATCGCATGGTATATGGAAAGGGTTGTCATTTACCGATGGAGTTAACGCATCGAGCGCATTGGGCAGTAACGACGGTGAATGCGGATTATAATGAGGCGGGCAAAACGAGGAAATTACAACCGAGTGAGATTGAGGAAATTCGAGATGAGGCATACGAATGTGCATCGGCCTATAAAGATAAACTCAAGAAAGTGCATGATGCCAAGTTGAGGAAGAAAACCTTTGAAGTGGGTCAAAAGGTTTGGTTGTACAACTCAAGACTCAAGATGTTCGCGGGGAAGTTAAAAAGCAAGTGGATGGGTCCTTACATTGTTTGCCGGGTTGGTGAGTATGGTGATGTTGAGATTTTAGACGATATTTCTGGCAAGCAACAAACGGTGAACGGACACCGCTTGAAACCGTATTTGGAGGGCAACGATATCAACTACTTGGAGATGGATAAAGCGGGCTACATTCTAAGCCCGGTTGAGGAGACGTGATCAAGAGGCCCAGGTTTGGTAGTGTAAATAGCATTTTTTTATTTTATTTTATTTTAATTTATTGCATACTTTTATTTTTGATCGAAGCCCGTGTTCGAAACAAGTGTGGGGACGTACCGGTAACAAAACGGTCTTAGCACTGTGTTGAGGACAACACGGGATTTTCGAGGGGGTAGGGTAATTTCCATGTGTGTAAATTATGCTTAAAAAAAAAAAAAAAAAAAAAAAAAAAAAATTTGGCCCAGGACTACCGTACCCCTACGGCCCGGCCGTAGGGGAACGGTCCGGAGCAAAAACCCAACGGCCAAAGTTGGCTGGTCTACGGCTTAAAAAATGGCTCAATGGGCCACCGTAGGGGAACGGTCCGGGAGTAGGGGTACGGTGGGGGCTGCACATAAAAAAAAAAAAAAAAAAAAAAATTTTTTTTTTTTTTTTTTTTGCACGTTTTTTTACCCTTTTTCTTCCACTTTCTTCTTTCATTTTCACTTTTCTTCTTCTTCTTCTTCCCAAGAACTCTCAAGAACACCCAACCCTATTCATTCTTAATTCCTTCATAAAACCTTCAATCCTCCACCAAACTTAATGATTTTTGGGTCTATCTTGGCTTAAATTTCATAAGGAATCCGATTGTGGGAGGTATATTGCAAGAAAAACACGTTTGTGGGTTCGAATCAAAACCTTAAAATCGCAAAAATTGGGGGTTTTCTTAATTTTCTTGTGTTCTTGTGTTCTTGCATTTTCTAATCTAAGGTATGCTTCTTATTTTGTATTTTTTATGCTACATTGTTAGATTTTTAGGTTTATGTTCTTGGCTTAGTTTTGCCCCACTTGCTTGTTAATGTTATAGGATGTAGATAGTTTATTTGATAATAATATGGTAGTAGAAGTAATTTTGAGATGTATTGTGTGAACCTTTGGTAATGTTAAGATTGTAGAGGCGTCATGCCCAATTTTCGTCAAACCAAAGATGATTTTAGTTCACAAACGTCTACTACCATAGTAACAAGCAAGTGTGGGGATATTTTGGTTGTGTTTACTGATTTGTTTTGTTTTGTTTGGTGTGTTTTGTCTTTGTGTTGTTGTTGTACATTGTATAGGTAATGGCACGTACTGGAGAAGCCGCGGGGTCAAGTTCGTCTGCTGCCAAGGATAAGGGGAAACAACCCGCTCAACAATATAAAAGACGAAAGTATGTTCCTCCAAGCAATGGATCTGATGAGGAGATGGATCAAGTACCTCAAGCACCTCAAGTCCGGAGGCTCCAAGGCTAGACCCGGCTGATAAGCCGGAATGGAAGTCGGGACCGTTGAGTGATAAACCAAGGATTTGGCAACCCACCCTGTTTCATGACCAGCTGAAGAATTTGCAAGATAGAGGAGGGGCCTTTATCTATGAAAGGGAGGTGAGCCGAAAAGATTTTGAGTGTTTTGGTGTGTTTGACAGGTTTAAGGCACTAGGATGGGAAGCTGCGCTCAACTGCTATGATGGAGAGGAAAAGCGGGTATTTTTGGATGAAATAGAAGAATGGATGGCTACCTTACGATGTCCGAGATACGATTCAGCATCCAAAATGAAGTTAATTGGTGAGGTGAACGGAGTAGAAGTGGAGATGTCTTACGAGACATTACGGAGGCTCGCTAAGTTCGACAGTTTACCAGCAAAAGAGTATAAGAACCCGCATATCAATGACTTGCTGATCTGTCCAGAAAAACATCCACGGTGGATGCTTATGTTGGAAGCTTTGTTCTTGCCAGGCACTTATACTGGTACTTTATATCGACGAAATTTGAAGTTAGAGCCTAGATTGTTGCTGAATTTTCTCACTCTAAATGTGCTACCGAGACGTGCTGACAAGGCAGAAGTTCGTTTTCCCGAGGTCCCCATTTTATATGCCTTGACGAATGGAAGCCCGAAATTCTCTTTCCGGTATTTGGTTATGAATCACGTATGGATATGTAGAAATTCAAAGGAAAGGACAATTATTCCATATTGTCGAATAATCACTGGGCTATTGAAACAACAAGGCGCAATCACTGAAGAGGATCAAGGGAGGAAACGAAAGAAATTCAAGCCGGTTGATTTAGCTATAATGGGGTCTGCTTGGGAGTACTCTGTATCTGAAAGGTACCACAAATTGAAGAATGGTGGTCAAAAATGGAGGGTGTTAAAGAAGGATGCACGGGCACTTTTGCCCGGCGAGGCGGATGAACCCGAGAGTGGGGATGAAAGACCACCGAGTGATGATGAGGATGAGGAAGATAACCCATTTGAAGGGCAGTTAAATGTTGGACAGGGGAGTTGTAGTGGAGCGCATGGTGGAAGTTTCTATGATTTTTCTACGAGGGAGTATGCGGATGGATGGGCTTTTGCGGGGTCAATGCAATCTGTTATTGAGAGTCAGCGGCCACCTACATCAATCTTTGAGACGTGGTCGGGATCAGAGCGCACATTATTCGACCACCAAACTATGATGAGCGCATCTGTGGAGAGATCTATGAGGCAAGGGTTTGAGCGGCAAGAAATGTGGAATAGGGCACACGCCTATTCCCAAGAGGTGGAAATTAATCATAGGTATGTTGATGACCAAAACAGGAGGATGAATGACGACTGGCATGCGGGAAGACCCGTAGTTGCAAATCCACAACCGGTGGATTACGGGTCTTTACCACCATACGATGGGAGTGTATCATATCCGACGCCACCACTTCATCATTCCCAATGGGTCGACCCGCAACAACAACAGCCACAAGCATCGGAACAAGGTGGAAGCAGCAGTGGCGCATTTGGGTTTGGAGAGTGGAATGATTTGATGACCTCTGTGTTCGGGCCACCTCAACCCCGCTACTATTGACCAGGTCGTGTTTTTTTTTTTTCCTTTGTACATAGTGTATATTTTGCTTTGTTTGATTTCTTTATGTTTCGGGAAATGGGTGGTTGGGTGGTGTTAAGATTGATGATGATTGCTTCGGGTTGTGGAAGTTGGATGTGTGTTTTAGACAAATGAAAAAAAAATTTAAAAAAAAAAATGAAAAAAATGAAAAAAAAACACAAAAAGAAATTTGTGGTTTGAGTGTACGAGTGTTTCCTTCCAAAAACCGCACATTGGGGACAATGTATCCCAAGTGTGGGGATGGGGGAAAATTTTGAAGAATTTAAAAATTTTGAAAAAATCAAGCGTAGCGTTGTGAGAATTGGAACACCTTGAACTAACCTCGAGAGGCACACCGGCAACCCTTAACCCATTTTTATTCTTGGTGAGATTTGAGCCACAGTTATAGAACAATATATATAGATATATCTTTCTTTGTGAGAGTGGCAATGGGTGGAGGTGCACTAGAACTTGTGCTTGAATGCGACTTGAATCTTTGTATAAGCATAAGTGTAGAGATGATAAGGGCACTAGGTAGCCTTGTTATGTTGAGTGAGAGTGTGGGAATTGGGGGGTTGGACCTCATGCATTATATATATGAGCTTGGTAGCGAGAGGGGCGGGGGTTTGGACATTTAGTTGCCCATTGTTGAGCCTAAAAGCCTATCGATTGTTAACCCGTTAGCTAGTTCCCTAAATAAATAAATACCAAACTTGACCCGGTCTTGTGTGTCTAAATAAAGTGTTAGTGTGTTATGTTAGTATTATAAGTTGAAGCGTTAGTTGAGTGTGTTCGTACGTGTATGTATTAGTATTGCTTGATGTATTGAAAAAGAAGAAATTGAGAAAAATGAAAAAAAAAAAAAAAAAAAAAAAAAAAAAAAGAGAAAAGAAAAGAAAAAAAAAAATGGAAGGTTTATGTGTGATATCTATTATAGTTTTGTTTGTATTTGTGTTTGCGTGGGTTAGTTATGTGTGTGTGTCGTTGTGTAATAAAAGACCGGGTAAAGTTATGCGCTACTAAAAATATACCCCATTCCCTACCTTTACACTTAGCCACATTACAACCCAACAAGACCTTTTGATTTGCACTTATGTTTAGCGTGTAAGAGGAGGGTTGATTCAGGTACAAGCTTATGGTTGCGCATTCATTTATTTGCCTTTTGTGTGCCTAGCTCCGAATTGCTAGTTTTCAGTTGTCACCGAGAGGAGAGAAATTGTGAGGGGTGTGTTGATTCGGGTGTTAAGGATGGGTTAGTATATGGATTGCACGTTAATGCTTGATTTAAAAATGGTTGTTTTGCGAAAAAGTGATTTTGGTAGATTGCTTGGGACAAGCAATGGGTAAGTGTGGGGATGTGACGGGAGGTTCAACGAACACCCTTTAATAATGTTAAAATGTTTATTTAATCCACATTTATCCATGTTATTGCTTGGAATTGGGTAACTACGGTCATTATGGTTGCAGATGATAAAGGAGCTAAAAACGGCGAAAAACGGGTTTTCGGAACGGATCGGAAGCATTGGAACGAAGTGGAACGAAAGAAGAAGAAAAATCAAGTTTTCAACAGGTCCACCGTAGGCCTACGGCCTGACCGTTCCCCTACGGTGGCCTGTGGTCATTTTATAAGCCGTATACCCGAGAAAAAGGGCCGTCAGGATTTTTTACTGACCGTACCCCTACGGCCCTGGAGTAGGGGTACGGTGGACCTGAAGCAGCTGTACCATTTTATTGACCGTTCCCCTACGGCCCTGGAGTAGGGGTACGGTGGACCTGATGGGTTTTTGTAACTTATGCAATTAAGAGCACTTTGATGGAGATTAATATAAACCCTTCCATTCCTAAACGTTTAGATCATCTTTTGAGAGAGTTTTTGGCTGAAACAAAAGGTTGAAGAACATTGCTAATCATTAGGTTATTATCTTTGATTCACATGAACAATAGATTGAAGATTATGATGACCCATTTGGTGATGCTTGGCTAAACCTTTAATGGTCATCCTTGGTGAAGTTTTCTTTGAACTATTTATGCTTTTGTCTTATGATTTCTAGAATAACACTTTGGTATGTTTTGTTGAATTGTTATGGTATTTGAACATTTGGTTGTAGTGGTTATTTAATTTATCAGTTTCTCTTCTTGATTGCACGTTCTTGGTGTTGCTAACAATCGGGATATTGCGGGAAGGATTTGGGTTGGATAATTGAGTAATTGGTCATCGGGAAACAACCTCGCATTAATATAATCCGAGTACTTTGTTCCCTTTTATCACAACACTTGTTCAAATACGAGTTATGTCTATGTAACTCTTTCTAGTGAGACTTTTGGCATAAAGATTCAAGGGAAATGGATCCAGGGATGGTCATTGCTTTCTCAATTTGATAAACACAATCTTATTTCAATTCAGCAATTTAGTTTACTTTTCTTAAATCTAAATCAAAACCAACAAACAATCTTTGATCTTTATTTTTCTTAGTTGTTAAATAGTAGTTAAATTACAAAACCTTAATTCTCACATTTTCCACAAACTCCCTGTGTTCGATACCCTTCTTACCACTATCTTTAGTTGTAATTGGGAAATTTTACGTGTACCACGACAAGCACGTCAATCATACTCGCGAGTTTTAATTCAGTAATAACATGGTTTTAAAATGCGCGCATTATGTGTGATGAGCTGATGAGAGCGCATCGCCACAGTTGATGAGTTGCGTTTACGTTATGCAAGAATACTACACCGATTTCGCATAATGCGCTCCGATGCATGCGCGCAACATGATTTGTTATGTTTTTTTTTCCAGATTTTATGAAATGGGTTGGGTTTTTTCAATAATTAATATCTTAGATTCTTAGATTGGTTTGGGTCAGGATGGGTTTAGGTCTGGATGGTCCGAGTCAGCATTGGCGGATTTATAACAAGCTCCCTTTTGGTTGGCTCATTTCCCATCACCACATGTACCGCTGCTCTGCCATCACCCGTGCCTCTACCACTTGCATCGGCACCCCACCACCATCTGTGCCACCACCCCGCCATCACCCGCACCGCACCACACCGCGGCCTTGTTGCACTTGCGCTTCCATCCCGTGGAACTGCCACCACCCATAGAAAAAATACATGGCTGGGTGGAAAACAAAAGTGAATCCTAACTTGAAAAGCGATTGATATGTATGTATGTGACATTATACACACACAGAGATAACATATTACATATATGGTTAAGTTAAATTATTTTATTAATTCAAGAAATATAAAAATGATTACTGTACGTTGAACTATCACAAAAAGGCAGATTTAATAGTTTGTAAATAAAAACGATAAGAAAAAGATGTTTTAATTACCAAGCTTGTTACTGTCAAAAGATCAAACATCGAAACTTCATATTCAGAGGAATACGAACGTACTTTGAATGGAGATTGAAAGCCCAATTGATGGAATGATCCGGCAATAATGTGGAGTTCTAATTTGCTGTAAGTTATGACTCAAAACCCTAATAATATGTGGAGTGGTTACCAAAATTTATCCAAAAAATTAGGCCAGCTCAATTAGAGGTAAAAAAAGTCCCGCCTAAAAATTAGGCCAGCTCAATTAGAGGCTTGGCGCCTGTATCATCTTTGAGTTACATACATTTGTTTTTTTTCAATTTATATTAACACAAGTGCCATTGGTTGGTGCCAAAACATTGTGTTTTTTGTTGTTTCTCTCGCCGATTTCACATTCGATCATTTCAATAGAAAATACGTGTCGTATTTACTTCAGTTGGATAAATTTTCACTGTGTGTGTCTTTAAATATCTAACTAATTGACCATCATTGGGTCTAAGTGACATTAATTATTGGGTCTACCTAACCATTATTGGGCCTAACTGACCATCGTTGGATCTAGGGATGAGCAAATGGTACTGGTACCGAATCAATTTCGGTACCACTACTGGTACCCACGTTTTTTGTTTTTAGTATCGGTACTACCGGTACCGTACCGTAATGGTTGTTTTGAGTACCGGTACCCATTTTTGAAGAATTTCGGTACCGGTATTTTCATTAGCGGACCGATACCATGCTCATCCCTAGTTGGAGTAACCAACCATCATTGAGCTTACTGGCCATCATTGGATCTTACTGACCATATATTATTGGTTTAATTAAGCATCATTGGATCTAATTGACCATCATTAAATCTAATTGATGATCATTGGTTCTAATTAACCATCGTTGTGCCTATTGACCATCATCGGGTCTAATTCACCATCATTGGGTCTAAGTGAGAATGATTGGATCTAACTGACCATCATTGGGCCTAACTGACCATCATTGGATCCAACTGACGATCATTGGTTTAATTAACCATCATTGGATCTAATTAACGACCATTGGATCTAATTGACAATTATTGGTTCTAATTGACCATCATTGGGCCTAATTGACCATCATCGGGTCTAATTGACCATCATCGAGTCTAATTGACCATCATCGGGTCTAATTGACCATCATTTGGTCTAGGTGACAATGATTGGATCTACCTGACCACCATTGGGCCTAAATGACCATCATTGGGTCTAAGTGACAATGATTGGATCTACATGACCATCATTAGGCCTAACCGACCATCATTGGATCTAATTAGTCATCATTGGGTGTAACTGACCATCACTAGATCCAACTGACCATCAATGGTGTAATTAACCATCAATGGATCTAAATGACGATCATTGGTTCTAATTGACCATCATTGGATCTAACTGACCATTATTAGGCCTAGCTGACCATCATTGGGTCCAACTAACCATCATTGGATCTAATTTACCACCATTGGATCTAATTGGCGACCGTTAGTTCTAATTGACCATCAACTGATTAGCTACCGTATATATATGCATTATGCTTTAAGAAATAGGTCCTTAAATTTGTTACCACTAAGGTTGTCCCAATTGAATTGGGCCAATTCAATAGATTTGTTGTCTTTTTTTTTATAAAATATTATTATTTAATTCTTTTTTATTATTTTTCTCACGAATTACCACAAAAAATATACGATGTCAAATTTGCAACCGATTAGTTACCTTACCTAATAATACATATTTTGGTGTAAAATCGGTTGCTAAATTTGCTACCATTTTTCTAGGTAGCAACTTTCGGTAACAATAGCCCAGTTTTATCGTGGGTAATATGGTAGCAATTTAGTCTCAAAATTTACCACTGATTAGCTACCATATATTTATGCATTACGCTTTAAGAAATAGGTCTCTAAATTTGCTACCGCTAAGATGGTCACAATTCAATAGGTTTGTTGTTTTTTTTTATAAATTATTATTTTTTTAATTTTTTCTTATCATTTTTGTCATGAATTTACCACAAAAAATAAACGGTGTCAAAATTTGCAACCGATTAGTTACCTTATCTTATAATACATATTTTGGTATAAAATCGGTTGCTAAATTTGCTACCATTTTTTTAGGTAGCAATTTTTGGTGACAATAGCCCAGTTTTCTAGTAGTGAAGATTTTTAGGTCAATTGAGGGCTTTCTAGGTTTGGGAAAAACAACTTTGATTTCTATGGTAATTTGATTCCAAAATTAAAACATATTATTTAGGAATTAAGAGTTTAAATTAAGAGGTTTAAAATAGAATAATGATTTCTATTTATAAAATAGAAAATCTATAATTTAGAAATATCGATAAAAATAGTCTTTTAATGATTAAGGTAAAGTTTAGTTTTTTTCTTTCTAAAACTTGTCAAGTTACATTAAAATAGAAAGTTTAGTTAAAATATAAATAAAAATAATTAGAATATTATTATTTTTACATAGATATAAAGATATGATTCTTGAAAGTATGTATTTTCCATAAATAATTTTCTATTTATTTTGAATTTAAAGCAATTTATTTTTAATAAAAGTTTAAGTAAAACAATGAGTTTAAAACCTGAAATAGTATTTTTTTTAAGACAATAAAAATCTCATTTTTAATTTAAAACAATTTATTTTTAATAAAACTATAGTAATGTTATACTCAAATCATATATATATGGAAGAGGTCCGTTGAGAACTCCTTGGGATTGCGAGGTAGGATTTCCAATGAAAAAATGATTAAAAAAAATAACATGAAAGGTAGGATTTTCAAAAGAGTTTTCAAGTTCTCGTAATTAAAAGGAGTTTTTATTTTATCCATATCCATTATATATATATAGGGTTGGGTTAAATTAAAAACCTCTTGAGTTATGAAAACCTTATGTAAAAACTTTTTTTTTTCCTGATTTTTTCAGAATAGCTTTTATATTCAATTTTATTAGTTTTGGCCCAAAAAAAGCGTCGAGTAGATTATTTTATTACACATATGTTACACAAACTCGGTTTTATCATACGTCAGCATTGTTACATATCTAACATGTGTGTTACGTAATTTTTTAAAAAAAATCTATTCGGCGTTTTTTTTGATTTTTTTTGGGCCGGAACTCATAAAATTAAGTATACAAGCTATTCTAAAAAAATTAGAAAAAAACAATGTTGTTACATATATAGGGTTTTCACGGGTTTTCACAACTCAAGAGGGTTTTCACAGGATACTTAGCATATATATATAGGCCAATTCTAATTTCAAAACCACTCTCACTTGAGCAAACCAAGAAAACCCATTTGTATGGCTCTGGTTGATCCACATAAACATCTTTGAAATTGATCAGAAGGTTAATTTGGGTATTTTCGTTTTGTTACTGTGGACACTGACAAAAAAGAAAAAAAAAAGTCTCTCTTTGATAACTCTAACTCTGACCATTTAACCCATTTCCAACATCACCACCCATATTTCTCTCTCTATCTCTCTCATGTTTACACAACCCAAACCATCCAAAAACAAATGATTATTCCTAAATCCTCCTACATCCACCCAAATCAACTACGGCATCCCCATATGATAAAACGATGTAGTTCCGAAGACGATGACGGTTGACGATGTCGAAGAAGATTTGGAGCCGATGCAGATCTGAAGATGCAGATCTGGGTTTGGTGTCGAAGAAGATTTGGAGCCGATGCAGATCTGAAGATTTGGAGCCGATGCAGATCTGAAGATTTGGAGCCTGGTTTTTCGATGAAGGTGGAGATGGGTTGGTGTTTTAGTGTTCAAGATCTAGATATAGATCTGGCTTTCGATGAAGTTTCAAGATTAATACCGAAATATAAAACAAGTTTATCTCAACCGACATTAGAAGCTCAAACATACATACATACAAAGGTTCTTCCGAGGAAAGGAAATCATGGTGGCCACAAGCAAGAGGAGTTGATTATTTTTTAATTCTGTTCATATTCTGAGGAAAGGAAATCATGCTTAACATGTTTTGTTGTAGTTTTTTTTGTTTGTAATTAATTATTTTTTTTAATTCTGTTCATATTTTTAAATTTGATATACCACATGGTTTAGGAATATGTGAGGTTTTTGCTTTTAAAAACATTTGTTTGTTGTTTTTGTTGATATACGTGCGGTGATTTTTTTTAATCAAAGTTTTGTTTTTATTTGTTAAACTTAAAAATAGTTGTTTTTGTTGTTTGGTTTATAATTTATCATATTTTTTCATATTTAGATTATAACTTATCATATGTTTTTGTTGGCTGGATATAATTTATCATATGTTCATCTGTTATTTAATACACGAACATGTGTTTCTTTGAACATGTTTACAAAAAACATATGTATATGAGACTGAAACCGGGTAAAAACAAAGCAGGAATGAATTTTTTTTTTTAGAAAAACACATGAATATATTAATAAAATAGGAGAGAGGAGAGAGGAAAGAGAAGAGAGGAGAGAGAAGAGAAGAGAACACTAAATTTTGTATGGACCAATTTACCCCCTGGTGACTAAAAGACAAAATTTAGTTTTGATGGAAAAGCAGAAACAACCACCACCCTTGATCACTAAAATGGATGGTCAGATGAAGGGTTTCATGAGTTTTCTTAACTGAGGAGGGTTTCCAAAATATCCTTCCCCTATATATATATATATAGGTCAATTATAAAATGAAAACCCTCTTGAGTTGAGAAAACCTTGGAAACCCATGTAAAAAGTTATTATTTTTTTTTTGAAAAAAATAACCAATGTAAAATACATGTTTTTAAGTGTTTTGGGCCAAAGAAATAAAAAAAAGCACCAAAGGGATTTTTTTTTTTAAAATAAACAAAGCTGCGAAAACACATGTTTACAACAGCAAATAGCTGAAAACATATGTAAAAAGCGCAACTTTGTTTATTTTTTTAAAAAAAAATCCCTTCGGCGCTTTTTATATTTTTTTGGCCCAAAATGCTTAAAAACATGTATTTTACATTGGTTATTTTTTTCAAAAAAAATGATTTTTTACATGGGTTTCCAAGGTTTTCTCAACTCAAAAGGGTTTTCAATTTATCCTTCCCCTATATATATATATAAAGGGGGGATAAAATGAAAACCCTCTTGTGTTGATAAAACCTTTGATAAACAATGTAAAATACATGTTTTTAAACATTTTGGGTAAAAAAAAATAACAAAAGCGCCGATGAGATTTAAAAAAAAATAATAAACAAAGTTGCTAAAAAAACATATGTTTTCAGCTATTTGCCTATGTTTTCAGCAACTTTGTTTATTTTTTTAAAAAAATCTCATTGGTGCTTTTTTTTATATTTTTTTGGCCCAAAACGCTTACAAACATGTATTTTTCATTTGTTATTTTTTTCAAAGAAAAATAATGTTTTTTTTACATGGGTTTTCAAAGGTTTTCTCAACTCAAACGGGTTTTTATTTTATAATTGACCTATATATATATATATATATATATATATCTTTCACATAACTCACTAAATCACTCCTAATTTTTTTCCCTTTGAAAGATTCTTTCCTATACATTCAAATGGGAAGACGTTGGACCGAAGAAGAGGATATCACATTTGTTACGAGTTGAGCAAATGGGTGCGGGGGGGGGGGGGAGGGATGAAACAACTTTGACGTTTTGAAACTCTGTTTTTACACAATTCCGTCAACATGTGGGTCAAGACCACTATAGGATGCATGAGTTTCGTGGTAGGTTTAATGTCATGCAGTCAACGCCTATAAGATTGAGGCACTCTTCAACTATGCGATAAACATTAAGGATGAAGTGATTAACACGGGCTATCAGCAGTACCAACTCCTCTATAACTTGCAGTATCGAGTTTCGGCATGGCAAATATTGAGAAGTCATGCCAGTAGAATAACAAGGCCCTTTGTTTTAGTTTGGTATGTTTTTATTTTAATCATGCATTTTTATTTACCCCCCCCCCCCCGCCATAGGATTCATGAGCTTCGTGGTAGGTTTAATGTCATGCGGCAAACGTCTATAAGATTGAGGCACTCTTTAACTATTCGATAAACATTGAGGAGGTACCCGGGGATGAAGTGATTAACGCGGGCTGTCAGCAATACCAACTCCTCTACGACCTGCAATATCAGGTTTCGGCTTGGCAAATATTGAGAAGTCATGCCAGGTGGAATAACAATGTTTAGACCCTTTGTTTTAATTTGGTATGTTTTATTTTAATCATGTATTTTTATTTTACCCCCCCCCCCCCCCAACCTAACCACACATTGAGGTAACTTTACTTATGATTATGCCTTTTTGCAGAGCCGGTCCTTGATAGGGGCGGCGCAAGTGACGACATCAGACCCGAAAATCCTGAGGTCCAGAGTTTATTTTTTAATATATATATATTTATGTGTTGTGAGCTATTATGATCACTTTTTTTTTACGATTAACATATCTAATAATGCCCCAAATCATTTAATTTTCAAACCCATCAAAACATACCCAACCAAAAATGAAACTTAAACAATTTAAAGAACAAATTTATAGACTTAATATGTGAGTGCGGGAGAATTTGAAAGGCAATGTGAGGGACGAGAGCCAGGTTTATTTGTAGTGGCCCCAGGCCAAAAACATTTTTATATTTTTTTGCAGACGGCCCTAGCAGTGACATTCAAGGCTTGCTCGTTTCTTTCCCCCACAATCAAAGGCTTTTAACAATACACATACTCATTACTAATCTGCTTCAAATCCATAATTATTGCTATTAGTTACATCCGTCACATGCATCTATGCAACAAACACACACATATTCGTCCAATCATTCATTCCTAAAAAAATAAAAAGAAATAAAAAAATGGGATGATGATTGTGAAAAAATTTGTTAACATGTTTTTTTCAGGACGTTACGCGTTCAGTTTTCAGCTTTGAATTCGGGTGTTCGGGAACGTGTTAGACCTTTTTTATTGATCTGGTTGATTCTCAATTAAAAGATTTGTGAATAAGGGGCCATAATTTAACTTTCTATTATGTATGCTTAATTTTATATTCAATTAAAAGCACGCGTGTGTTGACCTTACTGGGGTGTTTCCACTGGTGGGGCTAGGGGATTCGTTTCAGGACATGCGGTTTTGAAGGCGGAAGCTAGAAAGGTTGCTAAGCACAAGGCAACATGTTTAGAGAATCAACATGTATTCATTCCGTTTGCCTTCGACACTTTTGGATCTCTAGCCCCTGAGGCAGTTCGCTTTTTGGAAGAGGTGCAGAAGGTGGTCCACAGTGACTCGCAAGGCCCGAGGAACCAAGGGTTTGTATTTAGTAGAATAGGCTTTGCGATTCAAAAAGGGATAGCGGTGCAGCTTGTTGATCGCTTACCCATTATCCAGATGTAACTTGGTTTTAATGCTAATCGGAAAAAAATATATTAAAAAATAATAAAAGAATTAAAATTTTAAAGTTAATATTGTTATTTGGTGAACCGTGTGTTTAGACAGACTTTAATGTAGTTGGGTTTTGTAAACATTGGTTTTCAAGGTTTAAAAAAAAGCATACACGGAGTAGTTAAATAAGGGGCCATAACTCTTTGTTTTTAGCAACAAATTTTGATCGTTGACGATAGACCACTGCAGTATTATCATGCATTGAACGGAATTACCCCGATCATATCCATTTCAACTAGGCAATAATGCCTATACACCAATTTAGGAGAGAACCTAATTAATAAATCTGAGAAAAAACTCCTTATAAGAAATGATCCAAGAAACAAATGGCTTCTAAGTATTATCCCACCCTTAAAATACCACTAAGCTATAATGCATGCAATAGGCAAGAGGCCGTAACTCGTAAACCAAACTAAATTGTTTAAAAACCATAGGGATTGAAGCCAAGTCGTTATTATAATAAAGGAAGCAAGTCCTTTGTGCACGAGACATTGAATGCATATATCAAGACCATAATCACACGTGCAAATGACCCCAAAGTCACGTGCGCCCTTGAGATTTGCACATCTTAATTCTGAATTACATCTTTTCCCTTTTGTGTTTCCCCTTGATCTTGTTTCCAACAACTGCTGTTTTTTTTCCTAAACAAATACAAGGAAACAAAAACATGTTTGTCTCCTGGACTATATCAATGGGAAAAGAGATTTACTTTCACACTTTTATGAACATAGTTAGTTACATTTGGTGTCTTGAATTTAAGATGAACACTAATTTTGAGAACTTTTTAACCTTTTTACACCAATAACAAATGAGGTGGGTGCAAATGTCAAGAAATTAATTCCAAGATTCAAAAGTAGTAAATGCATATAAACCATATTTCTTGGTGAACAATCATCTATTTATGGATATGTAAGTCATGTAAGGTGTGTATCAATATATGCTGTTTGTGACACCAAGATGCATTTGTTAGCTTTTACTATCATATTAGGTGTGACATTTAAAGCATACCATGTAGGGTAAGTTGCTACTTGTTATTTTTTTATAATTACCAATTCAAACGTAAATGATCGTATTAGTCTACAAGGTTCATCTATGTGAATCGGAAAAGCATTTAGCGTTTAGGTGTTCCAGCTATTAAGTTTGAACATAATTAAAAAACGGACTTCATAGTTTGCTCAAGATCGACATGGCTAACTTCTTCATGGTTTCATTTATGCTACATAGATTCTATTTCTATTGAAATTCAAATTCGTCGGATTCTTGAGGTTCAGTGAAAATCTAAAATAAGATATCCTTATAGAATATGGTGTTCATAAATATATAGTTGGAACCAATCAAATTATCTAAATCCTAGCAAGTTCGCTAGTGTGAGATTTTTACAGTTCGGGTCACAATTAGATTTTGGTCGTTTAAGGCTCGGTCAACGGTTCGGAACTAACATTTTCGTATCATTTTAAATTAATACCATATGCTAACGAATTCGGAAGAAAAAATTACTTCATACTGTCAAACTGTTAAAATCGGCTGATTTGGTTATGATTTTATGGAGTTTTAGTTTTGTCCAAACCAGTCAAATCTAAATCTATGATAAACGTTGGATAAAAGTTGCAATATACGAGGGCCGAATTATGAAGAAATAGGCTGAAATCTGAATACATTAATGCTAAAATTAGCCCAATAGCCATAAAACCCAATATACCTTGACTGAATTCTTAATTTTCTGTGTCACCTACATTTATATCACATTCTCGTTTTTTAACAACTTAAATTAAACAAAATCGACCTTTTGATGGGGCTTGAATTTTTCTCAAGGGGAGCAACACCTTAATTTTAATGTCTTTATCGGTTGGACCCAAATAACACTTTCCCTTACAAAAAATTTAATTTTAATTTTGAGTGCAATAAAGTACTTAAATACGTATAATCATGTCATTAATCCACAGTATTGTCACACTTAATCATAATAAATAGTGACTTTTGTTGAAAATGCTTTAAGAAAAATAACCATGTATTACCTGTTCGAAAATTTGTTAATTTTAAAATGCTATTAAAATATGAAAAATATAACTATAAGGGGGACGAGGCGTCACCCGAATTGTTCACGGGTACCCACTACCAGCACGGTAACACCGCTGACACCCATATTGGTAGTGGTCTCGTGAACCGTTTTGCTGGTAACCGGTTTTTATTTTGTTTCTAACTTTTATAAATGATTTTTTTTTTGTGTGTTTTAACCATTTTCTTGTTTTATTATTTGTACCATTTGTTTTTTTATTGTTTGTACCGTTTGTTTTATAATTTTTTTATTATTATTTTAACCGTTTGTTTTAAAATCTAATTAATTTAAAAAAACATTAAAGTGGAACATAAAAAACTAAGGTGTTGTTTGTTTTTTCTGAGGCAAATGTCTGCAGTCTGTGGACCACATTTGCAGAAGAAGAGGTGGACCAAAAGTCTGCAGTCTGCAAGAGGAAGACTGTTTGTTTTTAACATCTACATCGTAACCCAAAACCAAAACCATAACCATAATCCACCACAAATATCCCCAAAATCATAAATGAATAAAACACACACAACAACATGTAAGACCCTGAACCGTTTTACTAAAAATATGCAGCGGAAGATACGGACTAGAAAATTTCTTGCTTACAGAACATTCTCAAATGTTTTGAAAACATATCTAAGAGATATTTTGGTGTTACAACTTTTAGTGTTTCTTATTACATTCAACGTGACTCATCTTTAGTAGGTTATGTGACTGTGACCACGTACAATCCTCTTCCTTGCTCGATCTCCGTCCTTTGCTTACTTTATTAGGTAGACAAGACAACCTGCAATTACCACATAACCGTTTCGTTAGTTCATTAAGTGACTTCATGCACATTACTCATAATGCGGAAATAACATCCAACAATACTCCATGATCTTGTTCAAACGCCAAGTTCGGGTGTGATACCCCGATCCGAACCTCCAAGTCCCATGTATTCATACTTACATACTTGCATCTTCATTACCATTCTCAAAATAAAAGGTTAATAACCCTACAATACATACATGCGTACAATTTCCCACCCGTCATGTTACTCTTCATGAATTCTCTAGGACAAACATGGCGTTTCCAATCCTATACTCGATCTACACATAATGACCAACCTTTACATACATAAAACTCTCACTCAAACCCGAGTATGAGCACCCATACATACATCACCTTCTCAATCTACAAAGGTATAACAATCTACTTACCGTATTTGTTACCATTATACAAACGTATTAATTTAATTACTTACTCATGCATCATTCCGTACGTAAGTCATATTTGCAATTCCGACATTCCTATTACTGCTGCTACACCCATACCTAAAACATTCACAAGGTCCAACGATGTTGTTCGATGCGTTAAACGTGAATACGGGATGCACACATAAGCGAAACATCAAAATACGATAAAAACTGACAAATAACCTCAGTTTCCATCGTAACTTACGGTGGCCACCGTAAGTTACGGTGGACTTCAGAAAGTCACAGTGGCTTTCCACTGTGTTACGGTGGAGAGGTGGTGCCAGGGCTCCTTTCCATCCTTTCTTGACCCATCCCACGCCGGTCCATCCGAAGTTGCGTTTTACCCATTATAAGCTCCATAACATGCCTTGGCATCATTATTAACGTTCCATCATTTCATGATTCCCATTCTTCTTACACAAACATATAAATGTATGTATAAATTCATTTATCTAAACGGAATAGGAATCACTTACCTTAAGTCCTCCAAGTTGATGCTTGTTACTTGCCTCCTCTTGACCCATTAGCCACTCATGCTTGAGCCCATCTTGCCTATGCTTTCATGTCATCATTCCCACCATTCCGTTAGCATACATAATTATGCATACTATCAATCATATTACATTTACTTGTTCCCATGACTTGCATTGGTCAATTACTAATATGCACATCACATAATTAACTACCACATTGTTTATCAATCAAGCAATCCAACATACCATCATGTATGACACCTAGATAATCTAACATATATCACATTATCTCCTTAATAATCACAATCATGTTGGGTAGCCTAACCTTGTTAGTCATACATTGTTGACTTTTCAGAAAGTCAACTATCAAGTATGCAACTTTCAATATTTAGATACATACATCCATATCAATATACTACTCCATATCAATTTTTACACTAAACATTACATTAGCATGTTATAGGACACATATCATGATATGACTACTTTGGTGCACATAGAATTCATTCGACACATACTAGCGCTTCCATTATTCTACAATTGGCAATTACAAATCCAAGGTTAGCCAACATCATATAATACCAACACTTGGTGTGCATCATACTATCCAAACATAGAATACAACATCCTAACGCACACTTCTTACCAAATCATATAATTCAATAAATTCCCACATAAATACTCTCTAATACAATCCTCATGTTAACCTGCTATCAATTGTATCTATTATCGCATTACTTTCATATTTGTCAAGTCTTGCATACAAATTCATACATCATGCTCATCTAGACATTTTGTTACATCCATCACCTCCATCTTTAATCAATTGTCAAATTTAGTCCCTATACTTTTCAACGTTTTCAAATTTACTAAAGCGTGAGTTACTTTTAAATCTTTAATTTAAACGTAAAAAGTTTAACAAAAGTTTGGGGAAATATCAATTTTTTTATTCAATTTGTTTTTAAATAAAAACATAAGGTTATTAAATAAATTGATAAAAAGTGATTTATAAAGTTAAAAAAAAAAAACATTTTTGTTAACATAGGTTAGATATGGTTAAGTTATATTAAGAAAGTTTAACCAACATTTTAAAATTTTAACAAAACTAACAAGAATGCCCAGTTCTGCCAAATCCTCAAAGTTTTAAAGGTTTTAAACTTTTTCCCTGGCCTCCTGTGTTCGACCGGACGCTTTTCTGGTCCGGCAAGGTCATTTATGGCCGAATTAATACGTTTGAACCAAAGCTTGACCCTATTATCATTTTCGGTTTAGTCTTGTCCAAATCATACGTTATAACCTTCTCCAAAGAAAATAACATAGAGAAGGAAGATAAAATGAGGCGAACTTATCCCATGCCCTTCATTGTGAAAAAAGGAAAAAAAAAAAAAAGAATTTGAATGCATCAATTTGGAAATGCCTTCATGAAACGGGTACGGGAACGGAAACGACAAAACTCAAAAAATCAAGAAACGGGTACGACACGAGTACGGAAATAAATACATAAAAAAATAAATATATATTATAGATAACTGCAATTTCTGCAAACTCTTCACATATGAAGGACGTTGATATGTTTTCTGGCAGATCAATTATCTTCAAACTCCTGAAACCGATGGAAAACATTAACAAAAGTAGCTTCGGTGCATTTCCATCTTCATTTCCATCTTTTAGCAGCCGCTATTCATCCATCTCCTTCTTTCCGTCAGAAATCAGAGTGACGTACTCGTCGAAATCGTCACCGGAAGGTGGTGGAAACTTTAAAAAAACGTCCCCAAATCTAGAAACGGCATTAGAAACACCCTTTCACTTTTCGAAGCGGTCAAGAAACGGAGGAGAAACGTTTTTGGGCGTCCCCGTACACGTTTCCATCCACGGCGAGTTTCGGGTACGGGGTACGGCATCTCATAGACGTTTCTGTGCATCAGAGCTGCACGTTTGTCGTTTGGGCCGGTGTCACTTACATGGGTCGTAACAGAATGTGTTATGGTCCAAAAGAGAGGATCACACAAGCTGATGAGTGCTTTCAAGTAGTGGGACATAATTGGGGTTGGTAGTCTAGTGACAGGACAAAGCCTTTTAATGTATTTAAAGTGTGAGATCTTGCATTCAAGTCTCATTAGGAGCAAGAAATTCCCCGTTCAAATAAACAGTAGTGGGACATAAGTGACATGATGGTCAATGACCAAGAACTACCCATCTTGGTTGGAGGTTCCTTAATATCTAAACTTTTGAACACACAAGTGGCATTCATGATTTAATTCTTCTTTCATTTCATGATCGATGATTCTATGTTTTATCAGGAAAGTAAAAGATACCGCAAGGAAATGGTAGCTTTATACTTTAATACAGTACAAGCCATTAAACATGGGGTTGTTTGGTTGATTAAGGGGTTGTTTGGTAAGGCTCTTCATGAGCCTCTTAATCATTCAACGCTGAATGATTCAGCATTCAGTTCATTCAGCGCGTTGGTTCAACTATGCACCAAGTATGAATGGTTCAGCTCTTAACCATTTCATTCAGAGCTTTTTTTTTAAGTTGAAACAAACAGTCTGAATGCTGAATCATTCAGAACTGAATGATTCAGAGCCTCATTAAAAGGCTACCAAATAGACCCGTAATATCTACTCTAATGCTTTCCGGAGAACGAATTTTTTTTTTTTTTTTTCATTTTTGTTGAAACAGGGTATACTAAAAGTCCCTTTCACAAATGGTGTGTTATTATATGTTAATCTAAAAAAATATTATGACCTGATCCTTTTTTTTACTTTGCCGTTCACAAAAACAAACAACTGTCAACTAGTGAGATACCCGTCCGTTGGGACGGGTTTTCGAACGGGGATTAGAAAGCGTGAAAGTTTATTAATTCATATATGATATCTCAAATTTAGTTATGTAGTTGGCGCATACATGATTCATTACTAATGTTGATATAGTTTCCTTTGAGGAAAAGATGAATACATTAACCATAATAACATAAATAGTCGGGTGAAAATGAAAATGGCAAGCAACAATGATGTATGTTAAATAAAAGCCAAAATGTGTGAAATGTTTCATGAAACACACATGTTCTCTACTCATTAGATCGTTGTAATTTCCGATTTGATCTCCTAGTTTTATGCTTGTCCGTTTTTTAGGAATTCAATGTAATCTGAATTCAATGTAATACAATTAATCTGAATCAAACTAACACAACCTCCATATCAATAGAAGGGTTCAAGGGCGGTGTTCCACGACTCAAACCCATACTCATCTAGTGCTGATACTGCTATACATGCCAATCAAAAGTGGTTAGCTAGGACTCACTTGAACTAAAATTTAAAGGCGAAGAATCTTACTATACATGTTAGAGAAGTTGGCAAGTTTGTATTTCCAGTAGATGATTCAGCTTTGACTGGTTCTTGGCTAAGTAATGGGACCAATAACCATGCACGATCAACACCCATTCTACATCTTGCCCGAAACACTATAAATGTGACTATCTAAAACTCCACCCCAATATACATGACAATCGTGATTTTCTTAATTCTTTTTTTCCTTTTTACTTTTCTATAAACTCTATAATGTCCACTTCCTGCCAAATTGTTCCACAGAGAAAGTGATGCCCCATTTAGATAATTCTTTATTTTGCTAATTACTCTTCTTTATTTCTTATTCTTGCATTTCCATATAGGTTCAAGTTCCAATCACACACACACACACACACATATATATATATAGGATCCAAATATTTTGAGAACCCCTATGAGTTGTGAGAACCATAGGAACTCACTTTATAACCACATATTTTTTTTAATAAAAAATGAATGGCAGTTTACCCGTCCGCTGAGACGGGTTTTTAAAATTAATTTATTATAGGGGAATTGAAATTAAATAATCACAACTTTATCGGGTTGAAAGACAATAATCTCAACTTGAACATTGGAATCTAATAGGCCAAACTTGTCTTGATTTTTGTGTTTCATTGGACCAAAAATATCTGGGTTTAACCCAGTTAATTTTCTACCTGCTTGGCATGCCACGCGGCAGATTACATGTAAAAAAATGTCCCATTTGGCAAAAAGATCAGGGCCCACATTTAGTTTTCGGCCTATGTGGCATGCCACATTGCAAATGACGTGTAAAAAATGTTCCACGTCGTAGATGACGTGTAAAAATCAGCGCCCACATTTAGTTTTCTACCTGCATAGCATGCCATGTAGCAGATGACATGGCACCAAAACAAATGGTACAAAATTATGCCCCACCCCACCCCGAAAAAGATCATTGAGCTTTGTCCAATAAACAATTGTCTTTAGATTACCATTATGCAAATGTCAAAAAGAAAATACACAGACCCCATATTTGTGTCTGAAATTCAGGAGTAAGGTTTACCCTGAGTGAGTGATGATATGTCAGGTAGTGTCTAGAGTTTGGAAACTGTTGTGCCATTTCTATATTTCTCTCGTCCTGATTAACCCCTCGAATTTGAGGATGCCTGAGGGTAAATTTTGGGACTTTGGGTCAACTATAATATTACAAACCATGTGGTCCTACAACAAACCCGAAACAACATAATATCGCCTTCTTGTACAACATAATCTTTCCCCTCGGACCTTGACTGCATATCGATAGTTGATTTCCAGCCTTCTATGCTTCCTTGTCTGCAGCTTGAAGGCCAAAGTTGCCTGGAGATGAATCGCCAAATTAATAATTATGATGCAAAACGTGCAATTATAGTAGCTTTTTGTTTGTTTATACCCTCCAGCAAGATGCACACTACACTAAAATCACATACAGTCACACCTTGACAAATCACACTCCAATATTCTTGATGACCATTATTGCTCCTCTTCCATCATCCAAGGTATGGTTTATCCTCTCAGCTTCTAACTTCTTTGGACCAGAAAAAAAAATAAAAAAATAGTAAGTAATTAATAAACTGAAAAGATTTCTATCAAAATTATGATTAGTGATTAGTTCCCAGGTTCAATTTAATTTATGAATTGCTTGTTATTGTAAGGCTAAGATAATTGGTAAGATGGTTCACTACCGAAAAAGATTTATTCAATTATTAGCTTTCAACATATTCAATATTTAGTGGTAGATGCATATATTTTAGGTATACGTTAACTTTGAACACAAAAAGTTGAGTTGCAGCCCATCCTTGACAGTATGCTTCTCATGTAACGCTTATGGTTAATAGCGAATATAAGCAATGCAAAAGTACCAATTTTTAAGTAATGTTAAACGGAAAGTATGTAATAAGACCCAACATACTGTTGACTTTTTTCTACCATGTGAAAAATTAAAATATTAGGACCATCATCAATTCCATCCTGAGTGATTATCATGAAAACCATGAACCACCAATATCTACAGAGTTCTTAGCATACTCAATACAATGCACAATGGCAATCCTAAAATTAGCAAAACTAAATGATGAAGCAACATCATTTTCCACCAATTCAACCTCTTGATAAGCCTATATCATGATAATGTGACTAAACACAGAATATAATTTTGTATCATGAATCACATTCTTTTATGGAGAGTAATCATACCTTAATCATGATAATGTGACTAAACACATAATATAATTTTGTATCATGAATCACATTCTTTTATTAATCACATTCTCATGCACCAACACAAAAGCCGTCAATCTTGATCCCTACGCTTGCATATATGTCATCGTTAAGGACATCAAAGTGAACGTAGCTTAAAACTAAACACGAATAAAAATAAATTTCTTACTTGGTTAAAAGGACGGGTTTCTGTGCAGTAAGCCCTCTCTAGTACTCCATCAGCATGAAGTGCACGGATTACTCCAAGAGCAGTTCCATATCCAGCAGTTGCGAGACTATTGAAACAAAATACTAAATCATTAGGATATAATAGAAGATTACTAAGGGTGTGCATGAAACCGAAATAACCGACGTAACCAAACCAAACTAATTATACCTAACCCGAAACCCACGCTTTGGTTTTATGTTTTCTCAAAAAAATGAATGTCCAGTCTAGTTTCGGTTTTGCATTTAACTTAACCAAATCCATAACTTAAGGATTCTAATTTTATAACCAAATCAATTATTCATTGACTAACAAAAATATTTAATTTCAAGCCAAAATAAACTATTTTGGGCTATTTATTTTTGGCCCAAAAATTTCAAGTCAAATGGCAAAACCGAAAAGACCAAAATGGAAAAGAACCCGTCGTGAAAATCAAATTTCGAAAACTGAAATAGCTTGCCAGTGTTGCAATGCGTTAAAACAGATAATTTCTTAATATCTTTTTTTTTTTATTCTGAATGACAGATGATCCATATGACCCTATTGCTTTATTGGAAGCAACATCATCCTTTAGCATTATTTCAGCAGCTTCAATGTAAGCCTGTTTTAGCAAGAAAAAGTGTATACCTACATTACTCATGCTTACAATGCACTCTTAGAAAAACTACAATGTGTAGTGTTTTACATATCTATACGCAAAGAATGAATGATTACTTGGAAAACTTGATTGGTAGTCGCAGCATGGTTCATTACAATATCTGTAAGCTTAGTTGCAGCATCCGAAAGATTCACCGCTGTTGGACGACTAATGAATAGTACATCAAACAAATGAATTGTTTAAAAATACAAAACAAATATGTGATTCAATTAATTAAGCAGTATATGAGCAGTTTACCTTGCGACAAGATACTCCAATTTCTTTTCAAGAAAAGATGTTGCATCCTTTGGTGTACCACTAAATCCCTCCAGTTTAGATATTTCCACAGCCAAAGAAAGCGCTGCAGCTATGGCGATCGCAAGTGCCCCACGAACCACCATCTCTCTTATCGCTTCCCTGGATAAACATAAACACATATGAATACTCAACCACACGAAACAAATATCAAAAGGCGTTGAAATTTCATCGTGCAGAGTCATTACTAACAACTCCATATGATCGTAAAGTAACAAAGAAACGATCAATTACAAGTGCAAGTATTTAGCATTAAAAACTTACCAGCCTTGGACGGCATCTTGAATATCCAAATAGATGGTATCAAGAGGAAGTTTTCTCTGCTCAAAACAAACTAAAGTCACATATCATAGTTTCTTTATTCACTAATGTAAACACTCAACTATCCTTACAATCAAACAAAAACATAACTCCAAACATATTTAACTAATTATACTCCATTGGCTGTGTTTTAGCCATTGTAAACATTAAATAACACTTTAAATAAATATTGAAGTAAATAGTTTAAGGCTGACCTAATCAAGTAACTGAAGTGAGCCAGGTTGATAACGGATGGATTGCAGAGACGAGTCCTCTTGAGATCCCATGGATTGCAACTGTTAATTATTTAGGTTGGAAATAAAAATAATAATTATTAGTGATAATAAGAGGAACAGAGACACAATTAGGGACAATTAGGGCAAAGATGAATCTTACATGAGGAAAGGGAAGGTAGAGGCGGCACAGTGACGATATTATTATTATTATTCCCACCGGCTTTTGAGAAAAAAAAGTAATATATTGTTATTCTATTACTTTTTTAGCAACAGAAACTGATGACTTGAGACGACAACACAGAAACATGGATCAACTGACGGTGTTGATGAAAACGGTGAAGAAGGGGACACCAATTAGAGAAAGGGTGTTTATAATTGAAGGAGATAGATGGGGCGGTGGGGGTTTATACTGGCTGAAAGAGGAGACGTGGGAAGGGAAAAAGGCGACGGAATTCACGGGAGAGTGGGGATGGTGGGAAGATACCATCCAGTACAGCGTAACTGCTTTTGTTAAAAAAAAACTGTCAAATTTTGAAGGTAACCGTCTAATTATTACGGTTCAGATTAAATCTTAGAAATAACCGCCTTGTTTAGACGGTCTAGATCAACCCAAAATCAGTTAATTTCTTCAAATGTGACGGTTTTCATTGTGGTGAACAATTTAATAATAATTAATGTAAAAGTCAATTCCTTCTGTTTTGATGAAAGCTTCAACTATAAACTAAGGATAATCTGAAAGTTTCAATCTCCATTTTTCTTTATTAACTTAAGAAACTTATTTTACCGGCGTCTATCATGTTTCAGTCTTTGAATGTCTATCAAGTTAACGAACTCTTTTGCCATGTTTGGTCACCAAGTTAACCATAAAGTTCAATGATAACTTACACTTTAGGATCAAGAAATGCAAACACTGATAACTTACACTTCCTTTTATTTCGAGCTTTGCCATGTTATTGTCGAAGAAACAGTCACTCAAACATGTGATACAAATATAACACACGACTTTTTACCGTGTCATAGAACCAAGTCAATCTCTGTGTCATCATCAATTACATTTTCATCCACTGGTGTCTCTTGACCATTTCCGTCGACCATTATATTTGAATCGTTATTTTCGTGACATCAAGATGTGGTGTAAACCTTATGTTTATAGTTTATACCAATAAAATTACAACTCGTGATTATTTCGTCATATGCCCGTTTTATAAATATAATATAAATTCATAACATGAACCCGTTTTAGCTGTTGGCAATTCGAATTACTTGCATTCAATTATTAAAAAATTGACTAAATAGAACAATAGTTGAGAACGTGTAGGGGCAATGTTCCGATGCTTAACAATCGTTCTTTGACAATATTTTAAATCATGATCGAGAATCTTTGGAATTTTAGAAATCTATATTAAAATGGGTGTCAAATAAAATCTCTTGAATTAATTTTCCTTTTTAAAGATAAAATTTAGTTATTAATTAGGAGACGGCATCTTCTATATGATGTGTTTGTTGTGAGCGGCAGAATTAGTACTTTTTAAATCGGGTTCTCGGTTTTCATATGTTTACCGAGACAAATATCTTACCGAGTCGGACCAAAATATTCGAATCACTATTTTCTAAAATTCTAACACTTTGCAAAATGACCCTACGTATTTCATTTGTTTCTTCTCCATCAACAAAATTTCTTTTTAACAAAAGCTTGATAATTGTTATCATGTTATATAATTGTCTCGGTGTGTATATGTACCGACATCCAAATTTTGTAGTAACTAATATTTTTCCTATTGCGCGTTGCAGCGGTGTGCGGCGGGTGGGTTGGATCGTGCAATAACATATGAAGTGTAAACATAAAGCGTAAGACACAATGCGCTACACACAATTCGTAAAAGATAATTACTAAAAAATGTAAAATGTACACAACGTTTTTAACTCGGTTCGGAACAAAATTTACGTCGAAACGTAGACCACTGGAATCGCACATAAAATAAGTACGAAAACGTATTATATCTGACATCACTCATTTTTCAAAGGAAAAGTTTAAGTCGAATCGTGGACCAACTCGTATTATAACGACACATATATAAAAATTCGCACGTAAAAAGTAGTTTTTTTTTTCAAGTAAAGGTATGAAAAGGAGTAAAGTCGAAATTTGCAAAAAAAAAAAAAAAAAAAAAAATCCAAGTAAAGAAAATTCCCAAGCTGAAAAGTAGACCAACTCATATTTATATAAACATATATATAAAAATTCACACATAAAAGAAAATTACCAAGTAAAGGTATGGAAATGGGTAAACTCGAAACTTTAGAAACTCGACGGGGTCAAAAAATTTAAACACATTGATAAATTAGTTTAAAAGAGAATAAAATAGCGACGAAAGTCGTTGAAGAAAAGTTAAATTAGGGGGGAAATTGACAGGTTAAAAACGTATATTATAGATTGTTTAAGGGTAAAGTTAAAATATTAGAAACTAAAAGAGTTAATTTGTAAAACTTGTAAAATAAAATAGGGCCAAATGTATCAAGTTCAAAAGTTAAGGTTTGTGGGAAATTCCAAATTCCACCTAAATTAGTAAATAGTTGTAATAATACCATCTCCAATCCAAATCCAAACCTTAAATATATCCACAAATGTGTCTAGCCAACAGCGAAATCAGATTTCGACAAACCTTTAGTTTACTAAAGTTGCCTATGATTTAATTGTTAGTTTTAGGATTTAATTAACAACCAGTTTCGGTAAGAACCGTTTACACTTATGTGCTAAAACTCCGTTTGATTAGTCTTTAAACTAATATCAGCAAAGGGTCAAGATTGATTTCTGTTTTTATCTTATGTTATTTCTTGTTCATAGTATAAATCTTCCATAACACCAATGTTACCTAAACAATTATTGAGCAGAGGTGCTTCGATGAAGCACACAACCATGTTGAGTAAGGCCCTTCGTCACAACTTAATATAAAAATATAGTAGTTGGTAACTATTACAAATTTATTTGGTCTTTTGTCAAATGAGCATAAAGTACAAAACGGGTGAAGACTTTCCCTTCCATTTTACAAAGTCAATGCTTCTCAAGGGAGTTGGATTGGGACATTCTACTAACATAAGCCCACTAATAATATATTTTACTACTACATATAATATACTATACGAAAATATTAAATATAGAAACTCAAATGAACCAAGTCATATGAAGTATGGATGCTATTAGATCTATACGTTTAGATATTAATCACCGACTAGTCGACTACCAATAGGCCATGACCTTTTCTTCTTTTTATTTGATGAATAACACATTTTACCATCCACGCTATTTAAATATTTACTAAAGCCTAAAAAAATAGTTAAACGAGAAGCACTAAAACCGAATGTTATTATATAGCCGTTTCATAAATATAAATATTAATATTAATTTTTAAAATTATACAAGTTGACTTTTTTCACGATATAAACAAAATACTAAAAGCAAACCCTACACCTTTAGTTTAAAAACTTATATTTAGAATTCAGGCGTTGCGACGTGATCCCTAAACCGAAAAAATAGACGTAAAAACGTTGATTCACACATACATACGTTACGGCATAACTCACTTACGACCCGTATGTTGCGATCAAATTTGACTGAAACTAAAAAAAATGAAACGGATAACAACTGAATTGACTTAGGATATGCGCGTTGTAAGGGGATTGTTAAACTGTGGGAAAAATAGACGTAAGAACATTGAACCACACACACGCATTGCAATGTGTTAAGTTGCGACATTTATACGAAAACATAAAACATTCAAAATGTGATAAGGAGGTAGAAACATAAATTGGTTTAAAGAAAAAGAAACATTAAAAGCTCATGGGTTGTATGATAGCTATATTAAAGTTTAAAGGTAGAAACGTAAGTTAGTTAAAAAAAAGAGCAAGTTGGATAAGGAGGAGGTGAAGTTTAAAAAAGTCGATATAAAAAACTTGTTTTTTTTTTTTTTTTTTTTTTTGAAAGGTTTAGATCAATGGAAATCCTTATAAACCCTAACCTATTGGTCTCAAGTTCGAATCCCTACCCACGCACCGGTGTCCTCCTTGCCTAAGCTCAAACCGTCATGGGGAATTTTTTTGTGGTGTGCATGGATCGAACCTGTGACCTCCCCCAGGATGGGAACCCCTAAAGGAAAACTCACCCTACCTCAAACCAGCTGAGCTGGAGATCATTGGCATATAAAAAACTTGTTGGCATCGTCTTCAAATATAAGTATGTATAATAGGCATGTGGAAAAAAGAAATTAACGAAATAAGTATTGTTTTTTAAAGTGTGAAAACTAAAAACAAATTCAAAATGAACCAATTAGAAAACGTCAAATAAACAAATTTGGCTAAGAAAGCAAAATTTTAGCAACCACTAAATTCAATAAAAAGTTGAATCAACCATCAATATAGTCAATCTAACTACATGTGTAAAATGCCAATTAGATCTTAGTCGGTGACCTAAAGGAACCGACTATATCTTAGCCGACCTAGAAAAGAAGAAAACAAGGTTATATCTTAGGCGAAGACCTAAAGGAGCCGACTCTATCTTAGTCGGCACAAAAACAAGGTGGCCATATATAACAAACTCCTTTAGGCCGACGGCTAAGATCTCTCCAACACTTTGTACGTGTAATTATTAGTATGGTTGTTTTGGGGACAAATTGATTTTTGTGTCGGCTAAATTCTAGTTGCCTTAGGCTATGGGGTATGGGCTCGGGGAAGGGGCTCGGCATCCGAGCTGGAGCTTTTTGCCGAAGGGGAACACCGCCCCCCCCCCCCCCCCCGACGGCACAAACGGCAATATTCCCCCGACTCCCCCGACGCGTTTTTCAAGGCAAAGTTTAAAATGTGAACGTTGGAATTTTTATATTTGACCGTTTGAAGGTAAAAAAAAAAAAATTATTTTTCAAACCTATTTAAATAACAACCCAACCCCACATTTTACCCCACAATACCCCACAATTTTATACACCTTTCCACCATTTTTATACACTTCTACATTTTTATAAAAGATTTTATAAAAATCTTCATGGATCCAAGGCGTCCTTTCTTCCCTAACACACCCGGTAACCCCTGAAACCAACCCCCGTTCGGATTTCCTAACACACCCGGTACTCCCGCGACTCAACCACTATCTTTTGGCGCGTTTAACGCCCCTTTGAATCCATGGCAATTTCAACAACAACCATGGCAAATGCATCCACCTCAAATGCAACCACCTCAATGGCAACCAATGCCCGAAACACAAACACAACACGAGCACGATTTTGTTTCTTTGGCCTCGCACGATGATCACATACCCGAAACCCAACCCGAAACCGAACCGGCCCCAAGCAAAAAAACCGTCAAAAAGGGGAAAAAACGGGCCAAAGATGACGGTCCTAGTACCAAGGCCGATTCCATTCCTTGGAATCCCATCGAGTTGGAGGCGCTAGCACAAGCTTGGGTTATCGCTTCTACGGACCCAATACTAGGTATATATTTTTTTTTAAAATTTCGTATATATATATATGTATATATATTTTTTTTAAATTTCGTTTTTAATATTTTATAAAAACTAACTTTTTTTTTATATAATTGTAGCAACTAATCGGAAAAAAGAGGGGTTTTGGAACCAAGTTGTTAAGGAATTTTTCAAGTTGTTACAACGTGAAGAATACCGTCAGGTTCACTCCGTGAGTACCAAGTGTCGGGACTTGATGACAAAATGTCAAGCTTTTGGGGGTTTTTATCAAAGAGCTTGGAATAATCGTGCGTCCGGGCAAAGCGATGAGCATGTGTTGAAGGTTGCTCTTGACGCGTACACCAAAAAGCATGGGGCGTTTGGGTACATGAAGGCGTATGAGATTTTGGCGAAGTGTGAAAAGTTCAAACCGGTGCCTAATGAGGTGGAACAAGCGAAGCGGTCTAAAACGAGCGCAACGGGGAGTTATAGTGGTGGTGGGTCGGATGCTCGTTGTACTATCAACATAAACGACGATCCGGAGTTTGAAGACGAGGCTCCACCAAGTGAGAGTGAGAGGCCGATTGGTCGGGACCGCGCCAAGAAAGCGGCGGCCTCAAAAGGCAAGGGTGTTGATACCGGCCACGGATCGAGAGACAAGGCGGTGGAAAAAATTGAAGAGTTGCTAAAAAATTTTAACGATTTTAAACAAGAGCAAACGGATCGCTACTTGGAAAGAAAGAAGGAGAAGGAAGAAACGGCGGCGAGAGAGTTGGCGAGACTAGAGATGGAAAGGAAGGACAAAGAAGACGCCGCGGCGAGAGACTTGGCGAGGATAGAGTTGGAAAGGGAACGCCTCAAAATGGAAATGGCGAGACAGGAAACAACCGAATTGGCGTTGATGAGAGAACCGCTCGATAACCTTGATGAAACGGAACGTGCGGTGGCGGCGAAAATAAAAGACAAAATCGCAAGAAAATGGCTTGGAGGAGCGTTTGGAGGAGCGTTTAGTTGATGGTTTTTTTTTATTTATTTCCGGGTTTTTATTGTATTTTTCGTTTTTTTTTTAAAATTTCTATGTAGTTTATTTAATGTTTAATGAAAAAAATATTTTAATGAAAATCTAATTTATAAAATAAATAAAAATGAAATTAATAAAAAAGGGAAGGGGGAACCATTTCCCCTAGAAGGGGGAGGGGAAGGGGGAAATGACATGGCGCTGACGTGGACAAGGGGGAAGGAAGGGGGAAGGGTGACCACACCCCATAGCCTTAGCCGACTTTGCTAATTTGACATTTTCTGATGGGTTGGTTTTGTATATGTATTTTGTTTAAAAAACTAATGCCTATTTTGTTAATTTTCTCAATTTAACATGCATTTTGTGAGTTTCTATTTAACATTAAAAATTTTCCACGCCCCGTACAAGTGTGCATCAAATAACCAACATCTCTTTTATGTTTTCTTCTTGATTCAGCTCAAAATTAATGGGTGGAAACATTCAAATCTAAAATATATAACTAACACTTGAAGAAGACGTGATGATTGGTGAGTTGTTCACTCGTTCCTACTATTTATTTAACTCTAAATAAGATAATTAAAAATATTATGACGGCTAGTTTTATGCATTAAACAAATATACAAGACTTGTATAAATTAAGTTCATTTCTCATCAGTTTTCGACAAACAATATCATTCACTACTCAGGCTTTTAGAGAGAACTAAGAAAACAAAAAGCTACCTTCCGATGGTTAGGCTCAGGGAGTTGAGGCATTGGCCTCAACTTGTGTACACTTTGGCTTTCTTATTGATTGCCATTGTTGTTGCTGATGATTCTTATAACTATGATTCACCATTGCCTTATGGGGACTGGAAACTGCCTCCACCAGTGAAAAATAAATGGTCATCTCCACCTTACTTTTACAAGTCACCACCACCTCCGTCACCGTCACCACCACATCCATATATTTACAAGTCTCCACCTCCACCATCACCTTCACCACCACCTCCTTATATGTATAAATCTCCACCGCCACCATCACCATCCCCACCTCCCCCATAACGTTTACAAGTCTCCGCCTCCACCGTCACCATCCCCACCACCTCCATATGTGTACAAGTCTCCGCCTCCACCGTCACCATCCCCACCACCTCCATACGTGTACAAGTCTCCGCCTCCACCGTCACCATCCCCACCACCTCCATACGTGTACAAGTCTCCGCCTCCGCCATCACCATCCCCACCACCTCCTTACGTCTACAAGTCTCCGCCTCCACCATCGCCATCCCCACCACCTCCGTACATTTACAAGTCCCCCCCTCCACCATCGCCATCTCCACCACCTCCTTACGTCTACAAGTCTCCCCCTCCACCATCGCCATCTCCACCACCTCCTTACATATACAAGTCCCCTCCTCCACCATCACCATCCCCACCACCACCATACATCTACAAGTCTCCCCCTCCACCATCACCATCCCCACCACCTCCTTACGTCTACAAGTCTCCGCCTCCACCATCGCCATCCCCACCACCTCCGTACATTTACAAGTCCCCCCCTCCACCATCGCCATCTCCACCACCTCCTTACGTCTACAAGTCTCCGCCTCCACCATCACCATCCCCACCACCTCCGTACATTTACAAGTCCCCCCCTCCACCATCGCCATCTCCACCACCTCCTTACGTCTACAAGTCTCCCCCTCCACCATCGCCATCTCCACCACCTCCTTACGTATACAAGTCCCCTCCTCCACCATCCCCACCACCACCATACATCTACAAGTCTCCCCCTCCACCATCACCATCCCCTCCTCCTCCATACGTTTACAAGTCACCCCCTCCACCATCACCTTCCCCGCCACCTCCATACGTTTACAAGTCTCCGCCTCCCCCTTCTCCGTCTCCACCACCTCCATATGTTTACAAGTCTCCGCCTCCCCCATCTCCATCTCCACCACCTCCATACATGTACAAGTCTCCCCCTCCACCATCACCTTCTCCACCTCCACCTTATGTCTATAAGTCTCCACCTCCACCATCACCATCCCCACCACCTCCGTATGTATACAAGTCTCCTCCTCCACCATCACCGTCCCCACCACCTCCATACGTATACAAGTCTCCTCCTCCACCATCGCCATCCCCACCTCCTCCTTACGTTTACAAGTCTCCACCTCCACCATCACCTTCCCCACCACCTCCTTACGTTTACAAGTCTCCACCTCCACCATCACCATCTCCACCACCTCCTTACGTTTACAAGTCTCCACCTCCACCATCACCATCTCCACCACCTCCTTACGTTTACAAGTCTCCACCTCCACCATCACCATCTCCTCCACCTCCTTACGTTTACAAGTCTCCACCTCCACCATCACCATCCCCACCACCTCCATATGTTTATAAGTCTCCACCCCCACCATCACCTTCTCCACCTCCACCATACGTCTATAAGTCTCCACCCCCACCGTCACCTTCTCCACCTCCACCATACATCTATAAGTCTCCGCCTCCACCATCACCATCCCCACCTCCTCCATATGTCTACAAGTCTCCTCCTCCACCATCACCATCACCACCACCACCATATGTTTACAAATCTCCACCTCCACCATCACCATCTCCACCACCTCCATATGTTTACAAGTCTCCACCCCCACCATCACCTTCTCCACCTCCACCGTATGTCTATAAGTCTCCACCTCCACCGTCACCATCTCCACCACCCCCGTACGTTTACAAGTCTCCCCCTCCACCGTCACCATCCCCACCACCGCCGTACATTTACAAGTCTCCACCTCCACCATCGCCTTCACCACCACCTCCATATATTTACAAGTCTCCCCCACCACCATCCCCTTCACCCCCACCACCATACGTTTACAAATCACCACCTCCACCATCCAAGTCTCCCCCACCACCTACTTACTACTACAGTTCTCCTCCACCTCCGGTCTATTACTAAAACACGAGCATCTTCAAGTTTCCAATATGCTAAAAGTATAAAGTATTTCTTTACCATGAAGTTACTCAATAAAGTTTACAGTATGTTTTCATTCTTACACAAATGTATCCATGAGTTAATATTGTCTCAATGTGCTATAACCTTGGTATATCTATTTTTTAGGCATCATGTATGCTATTGTTTCTTGTAATCTTTTAATACATATTCCACATTTTGTTTGATTTTTTTTATCATAATTTATGTTTCTGAATGATGAATGTTTGATACTTCTTTTGTATTACTACAATTATTAACTAAAGCATTCCTGTTAGTTCAAGCGTATTCGTTTTATTCTTATAACACTTTTTCTTATTTGAACTATCCACTGTGTGTGTTTGTCACATATATATGTATGCGGTTTAATGGGAAACTGAGAAATCATGCATTTAACATGTTAAATATATCATAATAACTAAATTTAACACGTAAAAAAATATTTTTACATTTTCAATTGATTTTTTATGATAAATTCAACATGTTAAATGCATGGTTTCCCGGTTTTCTACTTTTTTAAGTTTCTCATTGAACCCAACCATATATATATATGAGGATAATTTGTAAAATCACTTAATAATTTATATATTCGTTAAAGTTTATATAACTTTCATTTAGTAATTTCCATTAGAGAAAAAAAATTCCATGTACAAATCCAAAAAAAAATGAAAAAAGGGCCATTTTAATTTTGCTTTGGGCCCTTAAATTGGTTGAGCCAACCATCCTATTGCAAGCCGTAAGAAGCTATTTATTCAAAATGGATTATTTTACCCACAAATAAAAGATGCATGCTTCATAAACTTCATTATAAACGCAATGCCAACTTTATTAGGAATATTGGCAATGCCAAACTTAGTTTTGAAATTATCTATTAACTTGATCATTGATTGCTTGTATTTTTGTATGTTATCTCCTAAAATTAGTTATAATAGATGAAAAACCATCTTTATTGGTTTTATTCTTTAAAAAAATTGTTTACCTATACGATAAGTCAAAAATAGAGACACTTATATTGCATCCATGTTAAACAATGTCTTGTTAATCTTAAAAAACCTAGACATAATGCATATCAAGTATCTAAAACGTACATTTTGATTTATTATATATAAATAAATATAACTAGTGTGTGGCATGGTCGCGCGTTGCGCAACAGTTGAATATGCTATTCTACAACCTTGGTTGTTGGATGCATGTTGTGCGCCTTGTTATTCAGTATCAAACAGGATGTATCAAACCAATAACTGGCAAGAACTAAACCAGAAGCGTAAAACATTATCAAAGTTAAGATCCCACACACTGTGCTCGATCGATTGTAAATAAAATTTATACATGTTGCAAAACCTTTCTCAGTCTGTGACTTTGTATGCATCCTTGACAATTTTAAATTTTTTTATAACATATCCGCATTGCAAATCAGGTACCTTACACTACACATGAGTTAAGGAACCAAAATCCGTGTCTATGCTTTAACTTACTGTATATTATAATGAACCAAAATAGATTGCATCTTTATCCTGCAAAAGGTAAAATCATCATATATCAGTAGCAAAACTGACATTTACCTTCCTTGACTAACAGTTGCTCTGTTTTTATTGTTTGTAAAGTTCATCATCTTAATTAACTATATAACAAAAATAGAATTATAATTCAAGTAATTGAAAATAAGTCTACTGCTACAAACAAAACATAACCATGAAGCATCATACACATGCTACACAAATCAAAAATTCAGTAACACAATACAAAACTAGGTAACATTCACTTTTGTAAAAGCTGTAACAATTATTTTAACCCCTGACAAAAAAAAAGTTTATTTATATATAGATGCAAACAGATAGGCTTAATTCGTAAGACTATAGATGATTGACATTTGTATAGGTCACCCCAAGACTCATGCCTTTAGACTACACGGTGTGGTCATAGGATTAAGGGGGAATGGAACGACATGTGGTAGCCACACCAATTCCCCTCCAACCCCCAAAAAAAACCACGGGGTGGTGGTGGCGTGAAGATTTTTTTTAATCAACCAACGAATAAAAAATCATCCATAACATAAGAACCAACCACCTCACCCTCACCCTTTACCCCACGATCATGAAAATCTCCACCCAACCTGCCCCACGCCACATATGGGGTGGTGTTGGTGGCGTGGAAGGGCTTCACATCTCCTTCCACGCCCCCCACACTGTGTATCCTAACAAACACAACCAATTGTATTTAAAAACCAAGGTTGATCATTTTAAAATGGGAAATGTAGTAAGCTACAGCTAATCATATGTAGAAAGACACTGATGCAATTTAGCATAGATAACATGAAGAGTAAAGTCCTTTTTGAGTCCCTGTGGTTTGGTCATTTTAACTACTTGAGTCCAGAATTCAAACTTGTGTCAATCTGAGTCCTACTGGTTTCTAATTTTAACCACCTGAGTCCAAAATACTAACTCTGTTAGATTTTCTCAGTTAGATTTTATAAAATTACCAAAATACCCTCACCATTAAAAAAAAAAATACAGACACACACACTTGCTCAACCCCCCGTCTCTCTTTCACACTCGCCACACCAATCTATGGAAGTATTTCACCACCACAGTCACCGTCGCCACATCTACTGGCGTCACGAGTGTGAAATGTGTATCTCCCTCCTCCCTACCTCCACCACTTCCTACCTTTACCTCCACTGCAACTCTGACTTCTTTGAAGAATTAGATTCCCTAATTACTTTCAACAACCCTAACCAAACAAAAACAACAATCAAGACGATTCAAATCAATTGTTATTCCCTTATTCCTCAATCTGTCCTTACTGTCTTTCGATTACGTTGACGCGTTTTAGTTTTCGGATGTTGTACTTTCGACGACCTCTATAATCCGTACTTTGACCGTGTAATTAACCATATGTTTAACCTTGCGACGATCTCGATCTGATTGTTATTTGTGGTTTTTGTAAGGATCGGTTTGTGACTGTAATGAGACGAAGAAGGATAAGGGGGAGGTGAGTGGTGGGACGGTGGTAGGGTTGGTGTTTCAGGAGAAGAGAGAGAGAGAGAGAGAGAGAGAGAGAGAGATGGTATTGTGGCAACGGGAATGGTGTATCGTGGTGACGATGACGGTGTATTGTGATGGTGGTGGGGTATTGTGGTGAAGGTGGTTTATGGTGGTGGTGGTGGTGGTGTTGGTAGGATCCAGTTTATAAGCATAGAGGAGGAGATGGGTTGAGTAGGTGTGTAAGTCTGCATATGTATGTATACATTTTGTTATTATTTTTAATGGTAAGGGTATTTTGGTAATTTCATAACAATCTAACTGAGAAAATCTAACAGAGTTTGTTTTTTGGACTCAAGAAGTTAAGATTAAAAACCATTAGGACTCAGATTGAGACAAGTTTGAATTCTGGACTCAAGTAGTTAAAACGACCAAACCACAGGGACTCAAAAAGGACTTTACTCTAACATGAATATTAATCGCAGTGTTTTTTTTCTAGTTTATAATTGACATGTAACTAAATGCATTATTTAGCACCTTAGAAACCATATCAGTAGAAGATATCACAACATATTTAAATTAGTATCATTGCCCAATCAAAGGATTAATAAAACCAATCAATTCTCAAATTCTATGATAAATGACATAAGCTAGATGGATAAAAGAAAAAGGCCCAAACAAAATCCTGAGTTAGCATACATTAAGTCTAAGAAGATTGCATACAAGCTATTTGATTGTACAATTTTAGGGTTTGAATATACAAACAAAAATAACAAAAGAGCCAACACAAACTCTACAAAGAACAGGAGATGTAGGCAACAAAACAGTGATAAAACTCTTATTTACCCAAACCAAAATAGTGCCCAACCAAAACCCTAGATCTTCTACAATCGTAGAAGATCATAAACATACAAAGTTTACATCAGTTGATACAAAAGATCAACTGATCAGATATAAAGGAATTCCAATACAAAGAAGACAGTCTTACAGATCTTATCAATGATCAGAAGCCAATACAACACTTGAGAGAGAAAATACAGTGAAACCCTAAAAATATGAACAAGACTGATGAGAGATAAAGATAATAATCCTTTTATACATCTCTCGAAAACTTCCAACTGGCCATTCTTCAAATAAACCACAACCATCGATCTGTAGCAATTCAACATAATCTCAACCGTCCATACACAAAGCAAATCAACAATATAGCTGGGCCACAGGCCAACAACTCATGCCCAACAAACATAACATAACTTTATATTTGGGCCATCCAATAATATAAGCCTTGTAACAACTATACCAAACACAACATATAACGTATGATATTTTGCAATGACCAAACATATAAATTATAATATGTAATTTCAATACGTCCCCTTAATTCATATGTTTGAACACATCTAGCATTCTCAAGTCATTACAAAATTTTTGTGCAGTTGAACACTCAAACCTTTAGTGAAATCATCAGCAATCTGATTCTAAGAATCAATTTTTTCAGTTTCAATTAAGCCATTAGATATTTTCTCTCTAAGAAAATGTATGTCAAGCTCAAAATGCTTAACTATTTCATGAAAGACAGGATTGGAAGTTATGGATATAGCAGCCTTACTGTCACAAACCAATTTCATAGGTAATTTGACCACTATATATACCTAATTCACTTAGTAAATTTTTTCAACCATAGCAGTTCACAAGAAGCTGAACACATACCACTATATTCAACTTCAGCAGAAGACCTAGAAACAGTACTCTGTTTCTTACTTTTCCAGGAATCAAGACAGTTTCCAAGGAATATGCAATACCCTGTAACAAACCTTCTTGTAACAAGGCATTTTGCCCAATCAGCATCCACATAACCCACAAGTTGCATTGTGCCACCTTTGACAAAACTGATTCCCTTTCCTGGGGATTCTTTGAGATATCTAAGAAGTCTCAAAACAGTTTGAAGGTGACCCTTATTGGGTTTATGCATGAACTGACTTAAATATTGAACAGCATAACTAATGTCTGGTGGTCTTGTTAAAGACAAATAAATCAATTTGCCTATCAACTTTTGGAAACTAGTTACATTGTTTATTGACACATCATTTTTCTTAGTTTTAGTGTTAACAATATAACTTTGTTCTATTGGATTGTTGACTGGTTTACAACCTAAATAGCTAAACTTATCCAAAAGTTCAAGACAATATTTTCTTTGTGATTGGCAAATACTATTCTCAGTGTATAGAACTTCTATTCCTAAGAAAATACTTAAGTTTGCCTAAGTCTTTCATAAGAAAGTTAGTGCTTAACATTCTTTTAACACTTTCTATTTCAGACTGATTGTTCCTAGTTATCACAATATCATCAAAATACATTAACAATACAAGGAACACATTTGATTTAGACAATATAAACATAGAGTAGTCACAAACACTTTGAACCAATCTTATACTTAACAAAACTTTAGTTAATTTCTCATTCCATTTTCTAGGAGCCTGTTTTAGGCCACACAAAGATTTAACCAATTTGCAAACCTTGCCATCATGTTTTGAATAATAACCTTCTGGCAAGGTCATATAGATATCCTCATAAATGGATCCATAAAGAAAGACATTATTTATATCTAATTGATATAAAGTCCAATTGTTTTGGACAACTAGACTTATAAACACCTTATAGTTACCATTTTGACCACAGGGGAGAAGGTCTCTCCAAAATCAAGATCTTCTCTTTTATTGTAGTCTTTGGCTACAAGTCTAGCTTTATACCTTTCTACTTCATCATTAGCTTTGTACTTAACTTTATAGACCCATTTACACCCTATGGGTTTTCTACCCTTAGGTAAATCAGACAAGACCCAAGTATTATTCCTATGTAAGGCTTCCATTTCAGAATTCATTGCCTCAACCCATTTGGGATCCTTGGCAGCCTCACTATAGGTACTTGGTTCAACATTTTTGTTCAAAACAGACACAAAAGACAAGTTGTCATTAGACAAGTGTGAATAATTGACCATCTTTTCAACACCATACTTAACATTTCCATCACCAACAAACTCACTAAACTTCCTAGGAAAGGTAGAGACTCTAGAAAACCTCCTAACACTTCCCTCGGATGGGTTGTTATAAACATTTGATGTCGCTGCGTCATTGTTTATCCTTTCAGGATAACTGCAACCTGGACTGCCAAGCTGTTGATCAAGATCTACCCCCCAGCAGTCCTGGGAGTAGGTCCTGATTGCAAACTAGCTGGGACATCATGAGATACTGTTGGTTCCCATTCATCATTGGGAAAGTTATTTCCCTTAGTCATTATTGATTCCTCAGTTTGAAAAGACTCAATACTGTTAAAAAAATTTAAATGTGTAACACCAGGATCATTATTTTGTAAACCAACATTTTAAAAAAAAAAACTCTTGTTTAAAAGGATAAATTTCCTCGTAAAACCTAACATCCCTAGAAAATTCAACCTTCTTTGAATCAAGACACCACAGTTTATATCCCTTTTTAAAACTAGAATATCCTATTAAGACAAATTTTTCAGCTTTTATAGACAGTTTTTCAGACTCATTCAAAACAATATTGAAACATAAACAACCAAAGTTTCTCAAATGACTAAGAGTGGGGGAACCCAAACAAGACCTCATAAGGACCCTTACCTAATAGGACTGAAGAAGAAACCCTGTTAATCAAACATGTAGCAGTTAATACACAATCGGACCAAAATCTTAATGGTAATCCACTCTGAAACAGTAATGCCCTAGCCATATTAAGTAAGTGCCTATGTTTTCTTTCAGCAACACCATTTTGTTGTATGCATAGGAAGTTTGATGTATAATACCATTATTATTACAAAATGTTTCCATTTGTTTGTTCACAAACTCACCACCATTATCACTTCTAAAAACTTTTACCCTTGCTTTAAACTATGTTTTAAGAAATTCATAAAAAATTACAAGATTTTCAAACACTTCTCCTTTATTTTTAAGAAGATAACACCAAACTGTCCTAGTATAATCATCCACAACTGTCAAAAAATACCTATGCCCTTCCCAACTGGTGACCTTATAAGGACCCCAAACATCTAGATGAATAATATCACCTACCTGTTTGGTCTTATGGTCACTAATGGGAAAAGGCAACCTAACTTGTTTAGCCTTGTGACATATATCACAAGGCTGAGAATCAGGTTCTCTTAACTTTAGATCATTTCTAAGAATGGCTAGAACCAGATCAGAGGGATGTCCCAACCTACTATGCCATAAGTTGGAACTACCAATACTACTAAAACACAAATTAGAACTCACATTCTTACCAACAAAATACAGACCATCCTTTTGATCACCAGTCTCCAGGATTCTCCTTGACTTGGAATCCTGAATGTAACAATGATCTTCATCAAACAATACACTAAACTTGTTGTCCTTAGACAATTTATGAACAGACATTAAGTTGACACAATATTCAGGAACCAAGAACACATCATACAAAACAACACCTTCTGCTAATCTAATATCACCAATTTTGGTGACTTTAGCACAAGTGCTATTTGGATGTTTGACTTGAATATTGTATTCAGACACATCAACACAATTAACCATAAACTTATCATTTTTGGTCATATGTTGATTTGCCCCTGAATCAGTGATCCACCCACAACTTATTGCCTTTTTTATAAAACTTGAACAATTTGAAAAATTTTCAAATATTTGTTTTAAATTTGAAATTTTAGACAAGGCAGGGAAACCATTTATGTAAACATTTTTACCTCCTGAATTAGAACTTTATGGATCACTTGCCCCTTTCTCACTGATTAGACTCATCAACTTGGAAATCTATTTAGGTGAAAAAGGAAAACCAGAAGCAGAAGACACAGAAGACTTAGAATTATTACCTAAGTTATTAGACAGGTTAGACCTAGGAACCTACCCAACAACCTTCTTCCAAAAACCTGGGGGATAACCAACAAAGTTCACAACACCTATCCACAGTGTGCCCCAACATATTACAATGAGTACACTTCAAATTAGGGTTAGTTCCTCTATTAGTTGTCCTTTTCTTATTATCAATAGTTTGACTAGATTTAAACATAAATGACATGTTTTGCCCTTCTGAGCTTCCACTAGAACCTCTATGAGATTCCTCTCTAGAGATAATAGAGAAAGTTGTTTTAACAGAGGACAAAGGATCTTGCATCAAAATATTAGATCTCATTGTTTGATATACATCATCAAATCCCATTAAAAATTGCATCAATTTTATTAGACTATTAAAATCATTGAATTTTCCAGAAGCAGCACAAGAGCATGAAGGCAATTGAACAATAGCATCCAATTACTTTCACATTGTATTAAGTTTATGATAATATTCTGAAACAACACTACCATTTTGTGTCAATGAGTTAATCTTTTGATGCAAATTAAAAGCATATGATCAATCTACCTTATCATAGGTTTCCTTAAGATCTAACCAGACATCCCTAGCCAATTTAGAGAAAACATGACCAAGGAATAACTCCTCACTCAAAGAATTAAGTAACCAAGAAAGGACAACAGAATTACATCTATCCCACTGTCTACCTAGAACATCATCCTCTACAGACTTAACAGTGGTCCCATCTATGAAACCAAATTTATTTTTGGCCTCAAGAGCAAGCTTCATGGAACTTGCCCACACAGAGTAATTCTCTATCCTTTCAACTTAATACTAATAATCGACAGACTACTAGTATCACTAGGGTGTATGTAAAGAGGATCACCAATATCTAATTTACTTATTAGAAATTGGTAACTCCTGATGATGCAGGATCACCACCAGGATTTACAACACCTCCACCACCACCACCACCACCGGTGACAACTGGTTCACCCATGGCAGCAACAAACAGACAATCAAACAATCAACTAGACAGAGGACAAGAAGTAACAACAGACATATAACAATCACTATCCACAGATAATAGACAAACATAGTACAATCAAGAACCCTAAGAGGATGAAACTGTGTTAGTGTTCAGATAGTGGGTTCATCACTCAAGGTACCTACCCAGATCTTAACATAGGAGTCCCTTATTAGCTATATATATATATAATACACACGTATAGCAACAAGACAATACACAATACAACACAATACAACACAAACCAGACAGATATCAAACAAGAATACAAAACAGATAACCAAGAACAACAAATATGCCGGTCCACCCTAACCCGGCCAAAGACACCTAGACTCAACAGATGAAAAGGAAGAAGACTTACAAAAGCTCCAAGTAGTAAGCCAACAACTAACAAAAAACCTACAAGAAAGAATAGAGATCGAATAGACTTACAGGTTGCAAGCTTCCGGTCCAAACTCACCAAATACAATTCCAGCACCAATCAACAATAGTTAACCACCAGAATCCTAAGAACTAAAAACGACAAGATAAAGAATACCAAATAATAGACAAGATCTATATTTCAAAGATCAGATCTATTATATCATACATGTAAGGACCAGATCTATATAATAAGATCAGATCCTTCAAAAAATAAGATAAAGACAAAATAGAGACAAACACAACGCAGACAAAACCTGATCAGATCTTTTCAGATCTGAAGACACAGGACCAGATCCACAAGGATCAGATCCTTTAACAACAGCGGAAGACGAATAAAATAACCAGGATCAAGAGCTCTGAAGCTCTGATACCATGTATAACTTTAGGGTTTGAACATACAAACAAAAATAACAAAAGAGCCAACACAAACTCTATAAAGAACAGGAGATGTAAGCGACAAAACAGTGACAAAACTCTTATTTACCCAAACCAAAATAGTGCCCAACCAAAACCCTAGATCTTCTACATTCGTAGAAGATCTTAAACATACAAAGTCCAGATCAGTTGATAGAAAAAATCAACTGATTAGATATAAAGGAATTACAATACAAAGAAGACAGGCTTACAAATCTTATCAATGATCAGAAGCTAATACAACACTCGATAGAGAAAATACAAAGAAACCCTAAAAATATGAACAAGACTGATGAGAGAGAGATAATAATCCTTTTATATTGCTCTCGAGAACCTTCCAGCTGACCATTCTTCGAATAAACCACATCCATCGATCAGTAACAACTCAACATAATCTCAACCGTCCATACACAAAGCGGATCAACAATATAGCTGGGCCACAGGCCAACAGCTCAAGCCCAACTTGATATTAGCCCAAACATAACATAACTTTGTATTTGGGCCCTCCAATAATATAAGCTCAGTAACAACTACACCAAACACAACATATAACGTATGATATTTTGTAATGACCACACATATGAATTATAATATGTAATTTCAACATTGATATCTTCTCTCAATCTATGAATTGACTGAAACACCAAAAAACAGGGTTCAAACTCAAATTTGTTACCAAAGATAAGTGGGCAAAGATTAAATTTGGTAGTATATACGATTTCAAGCAGGTGGATAGTAGGGATTAATGTACGTTTAATCACTCCAACCCAACCTGATTGGCCCGTTTAACCCACACTAACATATAGATATAATTATCAATCTTCTTAATATAAAAAGACATGAAAATCACAAAAATACTCATAATCAAACCTTTGTTCCAAATAGTGTCATTCTGAACCCATTAAGTGATTTTCCTTCAATATCTTGAGTGACCATATAAACAATCTGTAGCAGTTGTGATCACCCTATTTTCAATAATAATGTGTTCTTTACCCAACTTTCGTATTTAGCAAAGTTTGAGACCTTAATATGCAATCTAATTTATTCTGCAATTGCAAAGAAGAAATAAAAACTCGTGAATAAAAGTACCAAATTTGCTTAAGAGCCTAAAATTTCACTTTACTTTATGCCAAATTGCATATGGAATTGATTGAATTAATAGCAATTAGTTCAACATCACCGAACACCACCGTCTCCTGGCAAGCGGTGTGGGAGAAACAACCAGCATCGCTCTCTCACTGTTCGGTCTTGATGATGTGTTCAGTTTCTCTGCCCTAAAATATGCACCTTCTTTACACTCGTCGTAGTACCAATTGGAAGAGAACGTGATGGGTACATTTTGGGGTCGGAGATAAGTGAATTAAGAAAACCAACCAAAGCAAGGGTCGAAGATAGTCACGTAATAACATAAAATTACAACTTTATCATGCTACTCTTCAAAAAATTTCACTTAAGAAAACCAGCCAAAGCAAAGGTCGAAGATAGTCACGTAATACATAAAATTACAACTTTATCATGCTACTATTCATAAAAGTTTCTAAATTAATATGTAGGATAATAATTTATAATAGATTTAAAATAAATACACCCCCGCCCTCTTTTTTATTCATCATCCGACAAACCTCCCTTCCTTTCTTTGTCAATAATAAATCCATGCAACTCTTTCCGTGTCATAAATACTAAATTCATACTATCCTTTCCTTGTCAATTTGTCATAAACATTTATCACCTCTATCATGCTCTAAGGAAAAGAAAAAAAATCACATTACAAGTCCATACAATCCACAACCACTCATACCAAATTTATGTATACATTCTTAGTTCCAATAATTACATATCAAAAACAAATTTATTATTTGCATTCAAACAGTTATAAAAACATATAAAACATATAATGTAATCAAGCTTTACTTTTTAAACCTAACTTAATGAAAACAAGTGTAATGTAATCATATCGTAAACCAGATTTAAGCAGCTGTAATTTCTTGTTATTCCAGGGAGGATATCTAAATCCAAAATCAATGAGATATCCCCTCCTCATCACCGCCTTCTCATGACTGAAATTTTCAAACGAGTATTTTCCATGGTATCTTCCAAACCCACTTCCCCCAACTCCTCCAAACGGTAATGTGTCAGCTGCATACTGCAATATTATTTTTATAAAAATATAATTAGCAATCAATGATTGTAATTACTCAAGGTGTTCAAGGTCTGGTTCATCCGTTTTGAGTGAAGTTTTGGGCCAAACTAATAACTACATTTTTTAAAATGCCAGATCAAACCTTTGAAGATTGTGGATTGACTGGTTTCAAATATGTTAATTTAGATTAAAATGATAGAGAAAATGATTTATGAGTGTAGTTCACATGCATAACTACGTATATTAAAAAGATTGAATTACTTGAATAATGGCATCATTGAATGTAATGGCTCCTGATGAGGTTTCACTAATCATCTTTTTTTGGAGGTTTTCATTGGTTGTGAAGCCATAAACAGCAAGTGGTTTTGGCCTTGCCCTTATGAACTCAACACTATCTTCAATTCTTTCCAACTGCATTAACAAGTCAAATGGTTCAGGGTTGACAATCATATATACATATATATTGTACATTTGTGGAAAATGATGGTCTTCAACTTTTCTTACAGTGATAATGGGTAGCAACGGACCAAAGATTTCTTCAGTCATGATCAAGGAATCAAGAGGAGGATCAAGCAATATCGTCGGCTCGATGAATCTACACCGGCTCAAGATTCCATTAATTATCGGGCCTCTAGATTTAAAGTTATATATCGTCAAAAGATTAACATAAAATTTACTTACAAATTTTGTTCATCGGATTTACCACCATAAACGATCGAAGACTTGACACCAGGTTCCTCTAAAAGCTGTTTTAGTCGTGAAAAGTGTTTCTTGTTGACTATCTTAGCAATGCTATGAGATTCCATTGGATTGTCTCCAAACGATTTCTTAATGTATTTTTGCAATAATTCCACCTTAAATATTTAAATTGTTACATATGGTAACTTATAAGAATATTGATATTGATATGAAATTTCAGATTTGTTTTCGTACCAAAGTTGGTGCGAATTTCTTGTGTGTGAGAATGTAATCTATCGCGATACAAGCTTGTCCGCCACACACTCCAAATTTGCCCCAAATAATTCTTTTCATCGCGATCTGTTTGGAGAAATAAACAAAAAAAATTAGCGTCTACATATGCCTACATATATATAGGAATGTTGATGTTATCAAGTTTGGCAAAACATGTAGGTCAGGTCTTGTAGCGGGTTGAAACCAGTTGTGATAAAACTAGGCTCGTTTTAAATGGATCATTTTGGAAGGAAGCATTAAATGGGGCATTGGCTAAAGTTATTTTCAATACATGTTTAGCATATCAATAATCAAACTTTTAATTATTTTCATCAAGTCGCATATTAAAGCAGCTATTTGATTAGCTAAAATTCATTTTCCACATCATTCAAGTTAAATTCTATCATTTTACTACACTACTTTTATTTCTTTATTTTGTAACAATTATCGTCGCATTAAGGTTTTTATATATAACTATTGAGTTTATATTCGATCATTTTGCTACCCTATGCAATTTTTTATAACCAAATCAATTCTTTTTTCAAATAATTGTTATTGCCAAGCTTGATTAAATTAGTTAATATTTTATTACAAATATTTTAAATTACCTTTTTGTCCCAAGAACTAGAGATGAAATCAACCACGGCAGGGCATTTTCCACCCAATTCCAGAGTCACCGGAGTCAGAAATTTAGCAGCGGCAGTCATAACAATTTCACCCACTCTTGGACCACCTATCAACAACCATATCTCAAACTATGAGTCATGTGTTTCTCTCATATGGATTATAGACACGTATTATACAACCTAATATTACATACTACATTGTATAATATAACCTTGTCACATGTAAAGTAAGATATCTTGTTAAAACTCATAATTCATAAATTATCTACACTACATTATAAGGAGAGAGACATGGGCAAATATGTTCAAAATGTCAAAGTTAAGATGGCATATGAAAATGCACAAGTATAAATCACTAAATTTTACCTATTTTCTTCCCTTTATACCCCTACTCACAAACTCCAAAGCCAATTGTATAAGTCATTAATGCACCTTAGAAAGATTAACCAAGCCATTATCTATATCTATATATGTATTTTTTTATAAATACACATAAGGGTACACAATGATAGCTATGTATGTCGTCCACCTAATTTGGTATGTATAAGGATATACAATGGACAGGTAACATTTTGTAATATCCTCTTCCTTAACTTTTGTATTGCTTTATGTATGTTTCATTCGGTGTTTACGAGAACAATTCTTGTATCATTTATTTTTGTGGTATGGTTTAGACATGAGAAATATGTTCAAAATGTCAAAGTTAAGATGACATTTTAAAAGGCACAAGTATATCATATTATTAGTATATTTTTTTGTCATGTAAATGAACTTTATCATTTAGCAAGATGTCTTCAATGGCACGGTTATGTAGACATGCAATGACCGGACAGCTTACACAAGAGTGATGTTTATGTTCATATTGGTTTGTTATAGTAACATACATTTGGTTTATTAAGATTTGTTCAATAAAGAGTACATGGTTTTTGTGGTGAACTGCAGTCAGTTGTAAGTGGCTGATAAATTAATCTTGTAATACAAGGTTTGGTAACTAGAAGGACTTAGTTGTCAATCTTGTAAACTAGGTTTTAGAGATAGATTTCCTAGTTTAAGTCAAAAGAAGTTTCTAGATTATTATAGTTCCTTGGTGGACAAGGAATAAAGGCTAGTTTCCTTGTTCTCCAAGGCTAGTTCCTTGGTCACCAAGGATTGTAGGCTTATAAATAGATGGATGATTTTGTAAGTCAAACATTCAATCACAATCAAATAATAAGAAACAAGTTTTGGCTTAATTCGTGTGTGTCTTTGGTACCGATTTCTAACAATTGGTATCAGAGCTCAGGGTTGGGTAACAATACATTCGATAACGATCAGCAAGTCCGGCTAGGCAAGAACCGATTAACAAAAGTGATTTGCGATCGGAAGGATCTTAGCGACGGGTTTAGTCTGATCGGAAGCAGGCTGCGGCAGACGAAGACGTGTCGTGCATAAATCGTTTACAATGGGAGACGATGCTAATTGACAGATCGTTACAGCCAAAGACCACAACACAACATCTCTCCAAATCCCACTGTTAACTCCGGTGAACTATACGGTTTGGGCGATGAAGATGAAGCTAATCCTGAACGTTAACGGTGTTTGGGAGATGATAGAACCAGGGACAGCTGCTAACGCGAAGAAAAACAACATTGCAATAGCACTTCTGTTCCAAGGAATACCCGAAGATTTGGTGCTCCAGATCGGAAACCTAACTACGGCCAAGGAGATGTGGGAAGCAATTAAAAACCGACACCAAGGAGCCGAGCGGGTGAAGGAGGCGCGGCTTTAAACCTTGATGTCCGAATTCGAAAACCTAAAGATGAAAGAGACCAGTTCGGTGGACGAATTCTCATGCAAAATTGCAAGTATCGCCTCTAAAGCATCAACACTCGGAGAAAGAATAGAATAATCGAAGCTTGTCAAGAGGTTCTTAAACGGATTGCCGAAGAAGTTTATTCACATGGTCGCGTCACTTGAGCAGGTGATCGATCTTAAAACAGTCACATTTGACGATGTGGTTGGACGTCTTAAGGCCTACGAAGAGAGGATAGGGTCCGAAGATAATCAAACCACGAAGCATGAACATCTTCTTCTTACGTACGAGGAGTGGGAAGCCAAGAAGAAGCAGGGAAAGAGCTTCGGCCGCGGAAGAGGAGCGTCAGCCGAAGGTTCATCTTCACAAAGGGGTAAAGGAAGAGGTCGAGGTAGAGGTTCGGGTCATGTAAGAGAGAAGGAAACCACTAAGAAGACAACAAAGGATCGTTCGAAACTTAAGTGTTTCCGATGTGACGAGTTGGGCCACTTTTCAAGCGATTGCCCCACCCGAAAAAAAACGAAGAGAATAACCTCACCCTTGACGACGGACCGGTGCTCTATATGGCAACCCATGAAGGAGTGTACTTGAATGAAGACCGAGTTGACTTGAAGAAGTATGATGAGAGTCCGCAAGAAAACAACACTTGGTTTCTCGATAACGGGGCAAGCAATCATATGACGGGAAACAAGGATTGGTTTTCAAGTTTAGACAACCGATAAAAGGGAAGGTTCGGTTCGGAGATGGTTCATGCGTGGAGATAAGAGGCCACGGCACAATTATCCTAGAAGGCAAGTCGGGTAAGCAGCGGATCTTGAAGGATGTTTACTACATACCTTCATTGAAGAATAACATAATCAGTGTCGGGCAAATGGACGAGTCAGGACACAAAATAACGATCGAGCATGGCGTATTGTGGATGTTTGAACCAAACGGATCGGTTCTAATGAAGGTACCTCGTTCAACCAATCGTGTTTATAAGATTAACCTAAAAGTTGTTGTGCCAGTCTGTTTACAGGTTAACATGCATGACGAGTGTTGGCTTTGGCACGCCAGACTCGGTCATCTTAATTTTGATGCGCTGAGGACGCTATCAAGAATCTCGATTGGGCTACCATTCATCAAGAGAGCATCCGCAATATGTGACGCATGTGTGATAGGAAAACAAACAAGGGGAGCTTTTCCAAAGGAAGTCAAATATCGCACGTCAAAGCCGCTTGAGCTACTCTATGCCGATCTATGCGGAGCCATCTCACCAATGACTCAAGCAGGAAACCGGTACATGCTACTGATTGTAGATGATTACAGCAGGTTTATGTGGGCTTACATGGTGAAAACCAAAGACCAAGTTCCTGGAATTCTAATCGAGTTCATCAAAGGAGTGGAAAGGAAACTTGGGACAAGCCTAAAAACCTTGAGAACCGATAATGGAGGAGAGTTCACATCGCATGCACTAGGAGATTTCTGTAAGGAAAGAGGAATTGCAAGGCAATACACGGCTCCCTATACCCTTCAACAAAACGTGGTAGTTGAAAGACGAAATCGCACAATAATCGGTACTACTCGAAGCATCCTAAAGGCCATGTTCGTACCACAAGTCTTTTGGGGAGAAGCAATCATGCCCTCAGTTTATTTGTTGAATCGCTCTCCAACGAAGGCATTGCAAGACTTAACACCCTATGAAAATCTCAAGGGAAGGAAACCAGATCTTTCATATATTAAAGTGTTCGGGTGTGTAGGGTTTGTTAAAATCTTAACACCTGGACAGAAGAAGTTGGATGATAGAAGCTTGCTAATGGTGTACATGGGTTCTCAGCCGAAACAGGAGAGAATATGCATCGGATGTTTGACCCGAGCAATGGACGGGTACACATAGTTCGAGACGGGGACGTAAAGTTCAAAGAGACGGAAGAGTATGACTGGAAGGATTACGTGTCCCGCACTAATACCGAAGAGAGCGCACGGACAGATTTCGTCATTGAGTCCGAAGCACCAGCGCAGCCCACAGAAGAAGACGTGCACGAGTCTGAAGCATCTGCGCAACCTACATGCGATAATGCGCACGCGGAAGACTTCGCGCATACAGACAACTTTGCGCACAAAGGTGATTTCGCGGCAATAATGTTTGACGAGGGCGCAACGTCAGCGCACACAACGTCAGCGCAGGCAAACGAAGAAGGAGGATCTCGCGCATCACGCGCGAATCTGAACACGCAGTCCACGGAGGCTTCTCAGCTAAGAAGGTCGAATTGAACCTCAACCATTCCGAAGAAATTTGCAGACTTTGAGGTCGAAGAAATACCAAGATTAACACATCAATTGAATAGAGATGATCAGTTATTACTATCCTCTGTTGACGATGAACCAATTGTTTTTCAAGAAGCGATAAAAGAGAAACATTGGATGAAGGCTATGGAGGAAGAAATAAGTTCAATTGAGAAAAACAATACTTGGAAGCTGGTAGAGCCGCCACCGAAGATTAAACCCATCGGGGTAAAGTGGGTGTTCAAGGTAAAGAAGGATGCGCAAGGAAATATTTCGAAATACAAGGCCCGCCTGGTAGCAAAAGGATATGTACAAAGGTATGGGATTGATTACGAAGAAGTGTTTGCGCCGGTTGCTAGGATTGAAACCATTAGGTTCCTACTAGCCTTGGCCGCGAACTCAGGATGGGAAGTGCATCATCTTGACGTAAAATCGGCATTCTTGCACGGTGAGTTAAAGGAGGAAGTTTACGTAACTCAACCAGAAGGATTTGTGAAGAAGGGTCGAGAGAATCACGTTTACAAGCTTGTTAAAGCTTTGTATGGATTGCGTCAAGCGCCAAGAGCATGGAACATCAAACTTGATTTGGCTTTGAAAGAGCTTGGATTTGCGCGGTGTACCGAAGGAATGTGAACCAGCGCTTGTTGATTGTCAGCACGTATTGTGATGACTTAATTATCACCGGATCGTCCAATGAAGATATTAGTTCGTTCAAAAGGCAAATGGAAGCAAAGTTCGAGATGAGTGATCTTGGAAGGTTGCACTATTATCTCGGAATTGAAGTTGAGCAAAGTGACAAAGGAATTTCACTCAAGCAAACTGGATATGCGACCAAAATTCTAAAACAGTTTGGAATGTGGGAGAGCAATGCGACTCAATTTTCGCTTGATCCAGGTCTGAAGTTATCAATGAGATGAAAGGACTCGTTGGTGTTACAAGATTAGGGGGTGAATGATAAATTAATCTTGTAATGCAAGGTTTGGTAACTAGAAGGACTTAGTTGTCAATCTTGTAAACTAGGTTTTAGAGATAGATTTCTAGTTTAAGTCAAAAGAAGTTTCTAGATTATTATAGTTCCTTGGTGGACAAGGAATAAAGGCTAGTTTCCTTGTTCTCCAAGGCTAGTTCCTTGATCACCAAGGATTGTAGGCTTATAAATAGATGAATGATTTTGTAAGTCAAACATTCAATCACAATCAAATAATAAGAAACAAGTTTTGGCTTAATTCGTGTGTGTCTTTGGTACCGATTTCTAACAGTGGTTGTGCACATTTTTTTCTTTTCTTTCTACGAATACTTATTAAAACATAGTGTGCACATTTTTATTCTTTTTGCGTAACTTGCGGCAAAACACCTAAGTATCATTGCAACCCATTTGTGGATCCCGCTGCAACGCACGGGTAAACCCACCAGTATGGTAATTATAGGTCAATCATACGCAAAAAAGTTAAGAAAAAATTGGACCTGTAAAGAAAATTTTATCGAATTTATGCCGAAGAAGATTTTCACCAACATGTGAACCACCTTCAACAACCTTAATAGCCGAGTTATCAAGGTAATCACGGATAGTGTTTGCGAGAACCGAAGAACATGTGGGAGCTAGCTCGGAAGGCTTTAGGATCAATGTATTTCCTGCTGCTATCGCTCCTATAATTGGTTCGAATGATAACCCTGTCATATACAATTTTTAAACACAAAACATGTTTTAAGAGTCGTTGCCCGAAACTATAAGACAAAATAATAAATACAAACTTTTTTTTTTTTAGTATCATAATATCCGATTTCATTAAACCAAAGACAACCAATTACAAAGACAACCAAAGACAAACTTTAATCACAAACTTCACGATTATACATATTTCATTATACGATTACTAGCTACTTTCAAGTATCAAATACATATAAAATAATTAATAAACTTAGATAATTTATAAACAAATAATAAAAGAATATCCTAGAATTAGTTGAGATCTATTGTATCGCTATCAGTCTTGTCCCACCTTTATTGTTTATTTTATAGCATAGTACGCATGTTATCTTATATGGTACAAGCTTTTAACATATATAATTAGATACAATAAATGTAGAGCAACAGATTTGTAAATATGGTTTAAAATGGTACTAGGATCCGTAAGAGTGTAACTATTCATGTTAAACAACTCGTTTAGTTTTTTTATTCTTTTTTTTTATTATTTAAGAAACCAAGGATGCTGATCCAAGTTTAGGTTGTATAAAAAAAACTAATATCTAATAAAAATGGGAGGCTCTTAGGGTGGCCAGGAAGGATCTACGGAGGACACATTTTATTCATAGGCACATTTTTTTATAAAATTCCTATATACATATGTTATATATGTGTGCCTGTACGCGTGTGTCTTCTTAATAGAAAACTCATTTTAAGATTAAAATTTGGGTCAATTGAAAACTTTTTAGCCCATTTATAAACATAATAATTATTTAAACTCAAAACGTAGAGGCATATTTTTAGTGGCTCGGACAAGGCACCTAAACATTAAGGGACAACAAATCAAATATTTTTCATGTACCCTGATCACACGGGTTGATTATGTAAAGTAAAAAAAAAAAGTTGAGGTACCAAATGGAAAATTCCAAGCTGATATGATGAGTACAACACCAAGCGGTTCCTGAACCAGCTTCGCCGAGCCAGGGAATGTTGTTAGCGCCAATTTAGCCTGTTATTATGAGTTTACTGTTTTACCCTCAACATACATTTACTTAAAACATTTCTGAAAGGAAAAAAAACGATGGATATTTACTCTTTTGCTAGCCATCCATTTCTTTAAGTTCCCGAGTGCATAGTTTGCAGATTTGACCACCGTTCCAATCTTCAAGATTTCAATCCAAAAGAATATTGTTCACAAATTATATTAAACTATAAAAATAATAATTTAAAACTATAAATAGAAATAAAATAGACACTAGCAAATTTGATTATCATTTCATAACCAATTACATTTGAAGAGAAATAGATGTTGGTTGTATTTATTTATTTATGTGTTTATTTATGAATTAATTTTTTTAAGAGAAATTATAGCTATGGAAAAGAAATAAAAAATCAAAGTGTTAGATAAAACTTTGTCTTTTTCAAGTGATGTGGAGTTTAATCCTAAGTGAAAAAATTTTAGTTGTTCAAAAAAATAATAATAATAATCTAGGTGATTATTTAGTCACATCAAAGGACTTTATATATTTTTTAACTTGATACAAACAGGCCCTCTCTAAAAGTAGTCATGAAAATAGGTTTTCTATTTGTAACAAGAATCATGGATTCCAAAAGATAAAATAAAAAAAATAAAAATTAGTGGTTTGCAATACTTTTAGGAACTTACATAAACAAAAAGGCAATGAAATAGCAGTTTGTATACCATCACATGATTACCTCATCTCTATAAGCTTCTACATGATGTTTTCCCAAATCTTGGTTGAGGGCCTTCAAGATGTCACTTTCTCTCTCCTTGAAGAGAGAGAGTATCCCTTTTAGTTGGGCTCTCCTCCATGATGCTTCTCTTGTCTTTCCACTATTGAAAACTTCCCTCAATTCCTTCAACTCTCCTTCAAAACCATCAACAATTGCTGCCATTTTGTGTGTTGTAGTTTGATTTAGTTTTCATTATGAATAAGGTGTGTTCATATATAAGAATCCAAAGTTGCATTGTTGGTCTAGTCTATGATGGGTCATTATTAGGTTTCATAAATACACCACCCACCCAAATTCAAGTGTTTTGATGCACCTCTTATGAAGCAAATGGGTAACAAAAAAAGTTAAGGTAGTTACCGCCAAAATTAAAATGTACCATCAATAATTTGAAGGGATATATTTTATTTTTTTTGAATATCACTAAAGCCAGCAAGAGGCTGGTACACCAAGTCTGTACATATTACAACTAATTCTAAAATTTTGACGCGGGGCAAGATCTAATTCGGTTTGGGTTACAAAATCACACTTGTTTAAATCATCTGGGCCTATGGTGGGCACAGGTCCACCGTGTTGTTAACATGAATTCACCTCTGAACTACATTATGTGGTGTTTAAACTCGTAACCTTACATTTTACATTATTGAACTCGTAACCTTTTCATTTGTGGAGTATACCACTTACCATCAAGATGTCACATATATACGGTGTTTAGAACAAGAAATGTTTGGTGAAGATTTAGTTTATGCTAATTTAATTAATTATATACATACATTTGTAATTTATATATATTAATATTAATGAACTATAACTATTTTTAGTATTATATTAATATCTACATGTAAAAAACGTATTATAAGAAATTTCTTAGTAAATGAACACTAATAAACATATTTATTTAGTAGGAACACGAACAAGAAAATTTGTTTGGTTAAATTTCGTATTTATTTGGTTGTTTAGTTAAATCAAAAGAACAAACAAGAACATGTGTGTTTGATTCATTTGCGATCATCCATATATTAAATCTCTATTTTGACATGTTAAATATTTAGTTTTTTTATAGATAAAATTGTTATTATGTTAATTAAATATCGATAAAAAATACAATAGTAAATAGTATAAAAATAATACTGACTGTGGAAAATTATACTTGAAATCATAGAAATGGAATAATAAGTTTAGTAATAAAAGATGTTACACCTCACTCAAAATAGACAGCAAACAGTATTATTATTATTTTTCATTTTTCACGTTACATGTACATGTGTTTGTTGATAGAGAAGAGGTCCCATAGCTTTTATGGAGAACTTAATTGTTTGCATGCCCTGCATAGAACTCGAGTTAGCCATGCCACAAAATGGTTACCCATGCCATAAAATGGTTACCCATGCCACAATGTCACCTCAGTTGTCCTATAGAGTACTTTGAACTTAGACCATCCGTAGTGGAGAAGTGAAAGGGCGTGAAATGCCCCCATTCGCGCCCCACACCGCCTCTGAGGCGTTTTTGCTCTAAATTTAGTTTGGGCGTGAAATTTTTCACACGAAAATGGGCCTGAATATCCTCCCTTTTTGGCTGGCCAATAGAATACTTCCATGTGGTGGGGGGCGCGAAATTTGCTCCACCACTACGCTTTTTTTTTTTTTTTTTTTTTTTTTTTTTTTTTTTTTTTATCCTAATCATGTGGCCTAGTGGTAAAAGGGCCGGTTCTCTCTTTGGAGGAGCCGGGTTCGATTCCCACGGGAGGCATGTGATGGATACCCCCACCCTTGTGGTGGGGTAGGTGGTTGGGAAGTGATGGAGAGACCCTTGACCCTTGTGGTCATGGGTTCGACTCCTGATCCCTCCAGGTTTTACCGGTTCACTACCGGCGTGCCTTCGGGCGGGTTTGTGGGCCGGGTTTTCCCTGGAACAGGAGACGGGTGGGCCGAAGGGCTCTGTCCGTACGGACTAGAGGCCGTCTGGGGCCCCTTTCGGCCATTGGGGGCCGCGTACAGAGTACCCGGCAATACTTTAGTTGATCGTTCAAAAAAAAAAAAAAACTACGCTTTTTTTAAAGCGTCCCTAGCCGTCCCTAGCCGTCCCTGGCCTATGTTTTTTATTAAACCCTAATTTATCAACATAAAAAGCAATATATTTTAACTAGCAAAAAATCAAGACGAATAAAAGTAAGAAAGTAGATATATATTTTATACGGAGATAGAACTTTATTTTGACTATAACTTTTATAAAAATAAATCTAATAAAAAAACTATTACTCAAATAACATGTGAAACTTACGCACTTGACTATAGGGCTGAGCACTTATCAAACATAAATGAACGCAGAAAACACAAACAAATATTCACGAATACAAACGAACGTTATATATTCAATTTAAAATAAAATTTGCATTTTTCATCTAAGGATTATGATTCCACCAAAAGTAAAAAAATACTTAACATAACTATGCAAAAATAGTTGACATATGCATAAACATAATTTATGCAAAAACTAAGAATTTTGTAAAGTTTAAACATAAGCTGAAATTGAAATGGTTCTATGAGGGATGTTAGCGGAGGCATATAGTATACTTATGTTTCTAAATTTTTAAAAACTAAACCTGGTAAAATAAAAATATGACATAAAAAAACCTAAAACGAACGAACACGAAATAACATAAATGAACAATCACTAAATGTTCACGAAGATAAACAAACGAACGCAACCTCTATTCATGTTCGTTTGTTTAACTTATCAAACGAAATTTCTTTTGTTCACTTATTAAATAACAGAAATGAACTTCACATCAAACACTTCACAAATTATTCGATAAATATTCGGTTTGTTTACATCCTTATCTTTTCCTATCATCCTCTGTATAATAAGAGTCACTTATGAGTGCCATAATTAAAAGACATCATGGGGGATGTGAGGATGTCCACAACATGTGCCATCACTTCTCACATTATTCTATTTGTTAAAATGTTAAATGGTCAAAGCCCAACAACTTTCTTAACAAACTTATAGCGCATTAATGAAACTTAAAGAGTATTTGGGAATACTTCATAAAATAGCAATCAAGTTTTAGGAGTGTTCTAATTAGATCACTCATCAAACTTTTTGTTCCAATCAAATCATTTAAGTTTATTTAGATATTCTAATGGGTGAATTACTATTTGCGTCTCTGTGTTATATTGGTTTTAACTACTTAAATCCAAAGTTCAAAACTTTAACTACTTGAGTCCCTGATTGGTAAATCTATAACCATCTGAGTCCAAATTATAACTCCGTTAACTAAATCTGTTAAATTTATATAAAATGACAAAAGTACCCTCACTAATAAAAAAATAAAATAAAAAGAACTTAAATAAATGAAACTCATCTCTCTTTCTCATCTCTCTCTCTATCATCTTTTTCCATCTCTCATCTGTAACTCACTACAGATTCAATCTTTTTCAATAGCAACCTCTAGACTCCATCTTCTTTATAAATAAACATTATTGTTCTTGTTTTTATCCAAATTAAAAAGGTTCTCTCCGAGGTCTCTTTCATGGCGTTATAAATCCCTAATCACTACTGACTAATTTCAAATATATGTTTATCTCTCTACAACAATAAACTGTACTCTGTTTCTTCTCCTTTCTTTTTGTCGAGACAGTTTACGATGCTGGTGGACAAATAGAGTTGTGAAGGTTGGGGGTTGATAAAGGAGGCTTCAAGATTTTGCAAGAGATTGATGCTTGAAAATCATCGAGTAAGGATTGTGAAGCGGTTAACGGAGGTAGGTGGTGGATTTGCAAGTAACGAGCGTGAATCTGGTGAAGGATGACGACTAGGGTTTGTGGGTTGTATGTTTGGGGATTAGGGTTCATAATTGATTTTGGGGGTGAGGTGGGGCTGCTGCAATGGTGGAGTGGTGGTGGTTGTGAGGTGGGTCGGGGCTGCTGCGGTGGTGGAGGAATGGTGCTGTTGAGGTGGGGCTGCTACGATGGTGGAATGGTAGTGGTGAGGTAGTGGAGTAGTGGTGGTTCAAATGTGATTTTGGGTGTGGTAGTAGAGTGGTTGTTGTAGTGAGGTGAGGCAGCGGTGGTGGTGCAATTAAGTTTGCTTTCAGTTTTGATCTTGTAATATTGGATTGGGTTTGTTCATTCTAGTGATTGCTAGTTAAGTTTGCTTTCAGTTTTGTGGTATTTGTTAAGGATGAAGTCAAAGGTGATGCCTTTAAACATATATGATTATTGTTTTCTGCATCTGTTTGATTGGAATGCAAAATCTTGTAATATTGGATTAGTAATTCAAGCTCTGTGATAAGCTTGTTGTAGTTGTGGTGGATTGGTGAGGGGGAAGGTGGTTGTGGTGTAATGGTTTAGAGGAGGAAGAAAGAGATACAAACTTTTTATTTTGTTTATAAATAATAAGGGTATTTTTGTCTTTTCACAAAAAACTAACAGACTTTATGGATGGAGTTAGCAATTTGGACTCAAATGGTTAGTAAATTTTCAACTAGGGACTCAACTGGTTAAAGTTTTAGACTTTGGATTCAAGTAGTTAAAACCACTATAACACAGGTACGCAAATAGTAATTCACTCTATTCTAATAAAAGATATTTAACCTGAACAATAGGTCACAATCCTACATGGCTTTTATTTAGATTTTTTTTTTAAATACATGTTGACATGGAATAAAATAAAATAAATCAAAACAAAATTAAAACATAAAAACCAAATCAAAGTACACGTATATCTCAATAACCATACAAACCCTATCATCCATTCTTATTCTCCATCTCATCTAATCAAGCATAACCTTCCTCGACCATCTGCCGGCGATGCCACTGAACCAGTTCGCCACCGCTGCCCAGTATCTATTGCTGTCACTTGTCGGTTTGTGTTTCGAGCAAGATTCAGTTCTCGTTAGGGTGCAGAGGAAAAGCGCTTTGAAGATAGAGAATCACAAACAACCGTTAATAGAGAGTGTGGATCAAACCTTTGAACAATCGAACAACATCAGTAACCCTTTTTCGGTACCATTTGAAGAGCAGGTATTTTCTTCGATGTAGCATATGCATTACCATTCATAAGTGTGTTTTATTAGTTTGATTCTTATGCATAGCAACGAAAGTAACTTGTTAATGTTCTTGAAGAAAATGGGTGAAAGAAATAAAAAGCTAGAAACTAAAGTACGTGGTGATACTTACAGAAAGTATGTTTAGTGTTAACCTAGTTCACCCTACTTTCTATCCTATATGCACAGCTATATTTTTTTCAACACTTTCTCTTTTCTGTTTCGACACAAGGTACATTATGCATGTATGATAGTTTTTACAACGTACACTGATACCAATTCAAGCATTCCTTTCCATTAATAGCATCCAAAAGAGCCCACATGAAGTTCCTCTAGAAACTTAATGACCAAAAAGAGTTTTGAACAATAGGGATTAGTTAAAGTAAGTTTACAAAGTTTTGTTGGATGGATGCCTACGGATGTATAATCTATCTTTTAAATGGCATTTGTCATGACCAGTAATATTACAAATGATATGTTCATGACACTTTGCATGAGGATCTCATAAAATTATGTTGGTCAATTTTTTATAAACTATTAATTAATATATAAGATACGGTGTTATGTGTTTTTTTAGTCTTAACAGTTTTGAGATTCTAGATGAGAGTTCTTAAGCCATGTTTAAAATCCATTTATTGTTCCATAAAGTGTTATATAATTGGTACTTTTAAATAAGTTATTAAAACATGTACACACATGTGTAAAATGTACGCATAATAGGTTATGTAATTTTTTTTCATCTTTATTTTTGTAAATCACACTAAATAGTCAAGTTTACTTTTTTGATTCGTTTTCAGGTGAATTCAAAAGATATTGTACATGATGAAGACATTAGTGTGAATGACCATTTCTTGAATTTACTTTAATCTGACAACAAGGATGAGGATGGAGTTGATCTCAATTCGGTTGAAGATTGGAGTGCAAGTGAACAAGATTATGATATCCTTGGTGAGGATGAAGATTATGAGGATTAAGGTGTAGTGTATCCTTGTTATAATCCTAATATGGATTCGAAATTGTTGAAGCCCATACTAGCAATGAAATTTGAGAGTCTCGTACATCTAAAAGACATGTTGATTGACTATGGTGTTGCAAATGGTTATCAATTAGTGTTCGCATTAAACAACTACAATAGGTTGCTAGTAAGATGCGGGAAAGAGGAAACTGAAGATGACGGGAAGGGGGAAAAAGAAAGTGTGGAAGAGTCCATTTAGGCTTTGGGCCTCTAGGATTATGAGTGAGGATTGTTCTCAGATAAAATCACTAAATGATAACCACACATGCTCAAGACAAGTTTCATTTGGGTTCGCTTGTTACATATTCTTGGCTTGCAAAATGATATTTCAAAAAAATAATTCAAAATCGTGAAATTAGTTTAAGGGACATGCAACAAGATATCATGAGAAAATACCAATGCAGAGTGAGTATTGGTCAATGTAGTAGAGCAAAAAAAAGGTATTGGATGACTTTAGGCATATTTTGATGTATTTTGGGCGTATTTTGGTGTGTTTTTTACCCGTTTGGGTGTATTTGGTTTATTTTGATCTGTTTGGACGTATATTGGTTTGTTTTAATCCGTTTGGACGTATATTGGTTTATTTTGACATGTTAGGGTTTTTTTGGTGTATTTTAAGCCATTTAGGCATTCTATTTGTAATTGAACAATAGCTAAAGTTGAATTTTTATCGTAAATTGTATATACTTCTTATATGACCATATAATTTAAAGGTTTTTGGTGGGATCGAAATTATTAGTTTCTACCATTAAAATTTTTACTACTACCAAACTATTTTTCGCAATTTTATTAAAAACTGATATTTTTTTTTAATTCTGCACAAATTTTAAATATTTTTTTTTGCCATTTATAAAATGTTTTTTCGTAATTTAAAAAAATTGCAATTTTTTTTTTAAAATCGCAATTTTAAAAAAATATTTTGCGTTTTTTAAATCCATGTAGGATGGATAACCTTCTATTAGGTCAAATATATATGATTGAAACATCAAAGTAAACTTAAGTGACCTAATTAAAAACAAAAAAATTAATGAGTGACCTGATTAGAATATTCATGAAAATTAGTTACTATTTTACAAAGTTATTCCTATTTATTTCTCTATTTAACTTAGCATTTTTGGCAAACAGTAAAAATGGCCACAATTTACAGTCTACTTTCTTGTAAACAAAATCCGGCTACCTAAGTATCTATTAACAAATACAGTCAGGTTATCCTATACAGTGTAATAAAAATGAGAAGGGTGAGAAAGATATAAAAAAACACAATAGATCACGTAATATGACACATTGAGCGCCATAAAATATAACACAATGCCGAAAAATATAAAACAATGCTGAAGAAAAAACACACAATGAATCGCAAAAATGACACAATGATGAAAATAAGAAAAACACACAATGCTACATAAAAGACACAATGATATAAAGTAAATTCTAAAAACTACAAGCTAAAAATCCAAAAAAACGAAAATCTAAAAACTAAGATCGTAGGGTTCGATGAAACGGTTCCAATGCCGCTTGAATGAGTTCAATTGGAATCCGTTTGATACCATTCCCACGACTTCCTATTTTTCTTTCACCGTGTATTTGATTCTAACTGTATGCATATATATACACCAAAATTATGCGTGACATTTATTAAACGGGTTTGTAAATTTCAAAATATAATTTAATCCAAACAACCATCAGGGTTTGCTCTGATCTTGACAGGTTTACCGAGCTTAAATTTATCTTCCATTTTCGCTGCTTCATGAGCCTTTTCGGAAACATGAAACACGTTATCATCCACGATCTCATTTTCATGATCGCACCAAACCTACACAAAACACAAACATATGTTTTCTCATCAAATGCTTCAAATTGGACCCTTACCGGATATTGGTTATCTTTCACTAAACTGGATGCTCCATTTGGTCCCGTATTTTTGGTCTCGTGTTCAGCAAGTTACATATGTTAAGTACAATTGTAGAGATTGGTTGGCGAACCCAACATATTGTTGTCTTATAAATTGGATTGGTAGTATTTTGTTCGTGATGTTTGTATAAAAGAGTATTTTAAATATGAAGTTACGATGTAAAAAGTTTAGTTGAAAATGTGTAGAAAGTAGAAACTGATACAATTGGTATGAATTTTGTTGAAAACTGAGTATTTGAAATAGAGATTTTTCTTTTTTTTTTTCTTTTTTTTTTGGGTACCGTAGGCTATCTTGAGTGTGGGCACATGACAAACAAAATCGATACCAACTGAACAATACCAGAACTGATATCGGTATTCTTTTTAATGATTTTCGATCAATGTAAAACACGACTTTATTTTTTGGGTTACACCAGAAAACTTTTGTTTCATGATACCATTTTGTGTAGTCTATGTTTCATGCAACCATTTTGTGTAGTCTATAGAACTCATCTCTCTGTTCAATTGTCATTGGGAACTAGGGCTGTTCAAATCGCTCGTCGCTCATTCAGAAAATGCTCAAAAAATGCTCACTCGATCTTCTGCTTGGTTGTAAATGAGTTGATCGGCTTAGTTCGGTTTGTAAACGAGCCAAGCACGAGCAAAGTTCCGCTTGACTCAGTTCAGCTCGAATAAATTTGTATTTATTTATTTTATATTTAGTTATAAATGTATACACAATTTACAGATATATTTATAGCTTTATATATAATATTCTATGGGATTTGACTCATTATATGCAAACAAATATAACTAGCCCACTTAACCCAATAAAAATTTAATATTAAGTTTTTTATGTTATTGGTTGTCCATCGCTAATCGTCGCTTGATATCACCCTAGGTCACAATTCAACAATCATTATCTGCAATATGCTCATCAGCCTCAACCTAAGCCTCATCTTCGGACATTTGAATCTCAATATTAGTGTTATCATCGGACAGTTCGACCTTAATTGTCACCAGACAATGAAAATATCGAATGAAACATCCCAATTTTATAGTTGTCCAAACTATTCTCCGCTCGATTTTCGCTCAGCGCTCGCTCGAGAAAATTTGCGTTTGAAGAATGCTCGCTCGGTTTTGGCTCGATTGTAAATGAGCCAATCCGTTCGATTCGATTTATAAACAAGCCAAGCACGTGGAAAGCTCGGCTCGACTCATGAATAGCCCTATTGGGCACCTCTATATGTAGTTTTACTTAAAATAGGATTTATTTGTGATTCTAAGTTAATGGCAAGTAACAGAGCCCACCTGTATGATATCACTAGCCCAATAAATGCTTTCTTAATTTCTTTAGCCTTTAGGTGAAGAAGTTCAGTCCATAGGCCATCCACACTATTCTACATTTCTACTACCACATTATTACTTCTTTCGTAAAAAAAAATAAAAAAATAATAAAAAAATAATTGGGCAAATAAAAGAAAATGAAAACAAAAAAAAAGTCTTAAGGTCTTACAAACTTGTAACCTGATGTAACATGATAAACAGTAAATAAGTCTCCTGCGACATTATCTTTTGTAGCATTGATAATAATGTTAGTTATTTATATCATTATACAGTTGATATTTCTTTTCCATCCCAATCATTATCACTAACATCATGTGAAAATCAATGTTGATGCATAGGTGGCGAGAGGAAAATTAATAATCTAACGTCATGCTTGTTACAATAAGCTTGATTGGTAGCTGACAATAGTTGGAATTATTTTGTGGTGTATATGTGGGGATCAAGTGATCAAGCAAGTAGCAGGTTGTGCAACTCTTTGTAATTTGAAACAAGGATTTGGTTTTTTTAAAGTTAATTAAATTGATGTTACGGTTTTCCTCCCAAATTTTAAAAATTACAGTAGTATCTTATAGTTCACTATGTCGTAACCTTTTTGGACATGTTCTATATAACAGTTTGTTCTTTTTCAAAACATAATAAAGAAAAACAATTAAATAACCTAACCCTCTCCCTTGTTCTCTGTTACCAGAAATCTATCTGTAATCTATATCTATATCTATACTATATAATATAGTGGGTGCCTCTGATGCACGGAAACGGCAAGGAGGTGCCGTACCACGTCCCCGAAACTCGCCGGGGACGGAAACGTGTACGGGGACGGAGGGAAACGTTTCTAGGCCGATTCTTGACCGTTTCGAGAAGTCAAACGACGTTTCTGCTGCCGTTTCTTTATTTGGGGACCGTTTCTCTTTGATGCACGGGGTCGTCGATTGTGTACAACTTATTTTAACAGTTTATTGTTGGTCTTTAAAGAAGAAAGGTTTGTGAAATTAGTAAAAAAAATGGTCTGCAACTTGTTCGTATGGTCTGCAGGTGTGAGTGAATATTGGGGATGGAGATAGAGACAATGTGTATGCATAGATGATTTGTGTGTGAGTATATTTTATATAAATAAAAATTTAGGTGGGCCCAACTGTCCAAGTAATGTGTGGTTGTTTTTCTTTGTTAGGCATTTCATAAGAACAATTATTAAACTAATATAATTTGTATTGATGAATATTATTATATATAAACAATTTCTTGTAAGATTAAAGTTTCTATTATTTAAAAAAAATAAATAAATTATTATTATTCAAAGAGATATTGTCTAATTTTTGTACTTTATTATATTTTTATGAAATATTTATGTTTTTATCTATAATATATATTTATTTTTTTATGTATTTATTTCCGTACCCGTGCCGTACCCGTTTCTTGATTTTTTGAGTTTTGCCGTTTCCCGTTCCCGTACCCGTACCCGTTTCTCGTTCCCGTACCAGTTCCCGTGCAACATAGGTGGGTGCTGGACGGGTAAACTTGTCATTTCATGTTTATGCATAAGGGTAAAATTGCAATTTCATTATAATGACAAGACAAGTTTATACAACTATTAATTTCTATTAATTAATGACAAAAAAAACAAGAAATTAATCATTAATGATTAATAGTTGAAGGTTAAAAAAAAGCAAAAACAAGAAACAAAAAAAATTAGTTTGTATAATATTACACCATTCACAATTTTAAACCCCTATATTTTGTATGTCTTATCTACAATAAATTAACCGCAAACAAACTCACATGTTCGTTATATAATTTTTAGAATTAGCCTGTTGAGATTAACAAACAACTAGCAAGAATGAACTTTACCCATCATGCTTTCGGGTAACATCGTAATGTTCCTTTTTAATCAATAATAGAGGATAAATTTGATCCAGTTTTAAGTAGGTTTGAATCTCTATAATATAACAGGTAAAAGTAATAAGTGGAATATGGATGTTTAGGGCGACTGTTTTCGGGTTATTCAAGTAATTTAAATTACAATTTGATTTATGTTTGAATTCGAATCGAGCAAAATAAACAAAATTATATATATATACTTTTTATAAAAGAAATTCAAGTTATATATAAATCAATTTGAATTTTCAGGTCGAATCAGGCCGAAAATCATAAATTTGACTAAACGCAACATCCAAACATTGTACAACACTGCCGCAACGCGCGGGCTCCTGCTAGTACATTATAAAGGAGGAGTGATGACCAACATGGTCATTTTCATTTCCATACAACTTAAGAAGCAACATGTACAACATATTTAAGCAATAAATTTAAGGGTATAATAGGCATAGTTGTGACAATTAAGACACTTTGGAGGTTATGATAGTAATTTTGTGTTTTGTTAATAGTTAAAAACTAAAATCTCATCCCCATAATACCCTTCCACCTTTCACATTCCAAGAAATCAATGATCCATTAATGAAAAGTTATTGTTTCAATTTAATTTGATGACAACTATAAAATCATCATTTTGAATCATAATATTCACCTTTAATCCACCAACTCAAACATCTACTATCGGTTCTAAAATTCCACAAGCATTTTATGATTCTGATTGTCAATCCTAGAAATCGCAGGCCTCAAATCCATGTTGTTCAATTGAGCCTTTTTAGAGGTATTTTGTGAACTCAATGAATCTGTTGTTTTTTAATTATTTAGTATGTTTTTTAGAGGTACTTTGTGCGTTTGTTTAATTGTTTATGAAGTGATCATGTATGTTTTATGAAATTTTCATGGTTTGGACAGAGGATTTTTGTGAAATTAGTTGGGTTTTTTCTTCTAATTAGGGCTTAATGTAGGTGTAGGTTAATCTGTAATGGTGTTTGTTGTGCTTCTTATCAGATGTTTTGATTTGCAACCAAAAAATGAAAAAAAAAAAAAAAACACATGCTTGATTAATAATGGTCAAGGCATGAGTATTTAAGATATGCTTAAAATCTTGTTTGGTTCATTTGTTGCAGAGTAATATTTGCGGATTGGTTTCACGGCTACAAGAGTTGTAGAAAAAGAATTTAGAATTTGATGAAGCAAATAAAAGACGGACGTCAAATGTTAAGAACTTTTTGATACATTCTTGTGGTTTAATCCATCTTATTAGTTTGTAATTGGTTATGTTAATATAACTTATGTTCTTCTTTATTGTTAAGCTTAATTCACAATTGAATGAGTCGATCTCAACTTTTGTGTTTTTTTTGTATTTCCAAGTATATACACGTTAGGCATTCTCATGTTTATGGGTTCTTAAGGTGTGTCTCACTAAACTTGGAAAAGTTTGCGTAGACGTTTCCTTCATGTGGCATATGTTTCAACCAACTTATACCACATGCAAGCTACAAAAACATATATTAAGATCCATATTCTTTTTTTTTTCAAGAAAAAATTGATTTAATATTTAGCCATTCATTAATATTTTCCATAGGTTACATCTTTGTTGAATAATTAATTATAATTAAAGTAATTTCCAAATTAAATCTTTAGAGTTGCAACAAAGCTTAAACGAAGAGTATCTCTTAGCCATATTGGTGTAATGAAATGCATTTACTAAATACCCGATCAACATATTAACTTTTATTTATTGTGACATGCCAAACATTGGGCATGACTAACTTTATAAACCCAAGGGATCTTGTAACTATGAGGTAAGTATGTAGCACACGTATGTATATATTAAATTTCTTATCCTTTTCTAAACATTTGTTATCATAGTATTCATATGATTAAGTATTATGATGATGTAATTTAATGTTAATAAATTTTTCACTGAACTCATACAGAAAATAAGAGAGATGACAGCAGGTGGGGTAAACTTCAGCTTCGAGTGTTGTGAAAATCTTGATGTACTTCATAAAGCCTTCTTATATGCTTAAAAATCTTGTTTGGTTCATTTGTTGCAGAGTGATATTTGCGCATTGGTATCATGGCTACAAAGTTGTAGAAAAAGAATCTAGAACTGGATGAAGCAAATAAAAGACTGGCGTCAAAGGTTAAGAACTTTTTGATACATTCTTGTGGTTTAATCCATCTTATTAGTTTGTAATTGGTGATGTTAATATAGCTTATGATCTTCTTTATTGTTCATTCATAATTTAATGGGTCGATCTCAACTTTTGTATTTTTTGACCTAACTCATTTGAAAAACTTTTTATTTGGGGTTATGTTTCACTTTTTAATTTAAACAAAGTAGTTAGTATAAGGTGAACTGTTAGTGTATAATCTATATAACATGCTCTTTTTTAATTAGAACACCATTTAGTTGTGCTATTGATCTACATCAGACTATAAAATTAAGCACCAATTAATTGTGATATTGATCTATCATCTATATTATATTTAGGTACAGATAGTTGTTTAGTTGTTTTTGAATTTCATCTACATCAGATTTACGCAATATGATAATTAGTAACTTCATTAATAGAAAATAAGACAAAGCATGTTTCATAAGTCATAAGATTGTTCCTTCTAACAATTAGAATTCAGCGTACAAAAAGTAGTAAACAAAAGAAAATAAGAGGAAGAAGTTATAGAAAATAGATAACTCTTTCTAGCACAGTTCGAACCGAGGACATGAAATTACCCGTCGAACGTAATTCTTTTCATGATATACGAGTGTAATGGTTTTACCTTCAGGCTAAACTTAATATCAGCCTAAAGCTGAACACATACTCTTTTTAATGCTCCTCATCCTCCAAAACATCCGTTAAATTTTGTAAGAAAAATTTTGTAGAAACAGAATTCGAGACTATTTGTTTGATTTTAGTAAAGTGTATATTGATAAGTCTGAAATTGAATGGTGAGAACTATTTTGACTTATGAGTGCCAACGCCAATGATGTGCCCTTGGAAAATAGTCATACAAAAAGCAACTCAACATAGAAGATGATGTTGGTATTCTCAAAACTGGAGGGCACCATGCTGTCAAGCTTCTTGAATGCGAGGATACAATAGGTAATTTTCTATGCCTGGAGGCAAATTCATAGCAATTTTTGATGTTGGGTGAGTGGTTAAATGTGAATGTTTGGTCGTTCTAGAGTTAATCAGGATCTGCAAGCCTTTTTTAGGAAGTCATCATGGTTGAGGCCTAAAGCTACAAAATCAAACTTTAGGGAGATTATTTGATTTTGCTACTGTTTGCTTTAGTTACTTTTTTAAAGTAACTCTCCATAGTCCATAAATTCAATTGGTTTATTGCGTTATATTATCTAGATAATGACATGTTCACTACGTAATCACAATAATTATTGTACAGTTTGTCATGTTGAATGTGCATTAATTTTGTGTTTTATACATATGTAATGTGTTACATGTATTGATTTATTTTGTTTTTCTGATAAAATGTTGTTTATGATAAAGTAAATGTCTTATTACACGAACATTTGTACATCATAGTTTAGCGAAGTTCTTCTTACCCATCCCCTTAATATACAACATACATATTATTTTTATCTCTTTTTTTTTCAAAAAAACACAAATTTGATTTCTTTTCTTTAAGAAAACACCTGTGGATAATAGATGCTTTACAGTCCATTCTAACGAAAAAGTTTGGCTGATAACTATGGTTTTGAATAACGGCAGCGTCAGATCATCGAATCAAGATGCTTCGGTTTGAAGCAATTTTATATTTGAAAGCCTTTTTTAGGAAGTCATCATGGTTGATGCCTAAAGCAAATAATATGGATGACAATAGGGTGAGCAAATTAACCGCCATAACCGATAATCTAACCATAACCGACATAATCAAACGGATTTTAACCGATAACCAACTAACCAATGGTTACGGTTATTAAATTTCTTTAACCGACTGATCGCTTATGGTTATGGTTATGAAGTTTTGGTTAACCGATATAACCGAACCGTACTTGTAATGTTAACTTTATGTTTTACATTAACTATGTAGAGGTTTTTACTATAATAAAAATATGTTATTAACAAAATGATCTTGACGTAATGCTTTTTTTGTGACAAATTAAAATTATAATCAAAGGCTAAGTATGTTTTTTGTTAATGTCTTATTAAAAGGAATCATACATGGTAGTATAACTAGAAAATGTAGTTTGATTGCCTTGTGTAACATCACAAAATTTTTCCCCAAATTTTTATACATAAAGCCCTCATTATATATATATATATATATATATATATATATATTTTATCCTTAATTTTATACAATTATGCCTAACACACAACCTATATATATATATATATATATATATATATATATATATAGAGAGAGAGAGAGAAATGTATATATAATAATAATAATAATAATAATAATAATACATAATAACAATAATGTAGAAACAATAAAACTAATTAGTTGATTTAGCCATTCTTAACCCAACCCAGCAGCGGCCCACCCAGACAAGCCCAACACAGCCCATCAGACATAGCCAACTCCCTCCTCCCTTTCCCCTTCCTGTTTTATAAAAAAAAAATTATGTTCCTGCTGGGGCTCGAACCGGAGCCAAGCCACACACACACACACGCCTATACCAGCTGAGCCACAGCTCATTATTGTTCAAATCTCAGCCCAATTTATATATAACACCTTCTAAAAATACCAATATTCTGCTGCTGTTGATTCGCTGCTGAATACCTAACGCAATACATCATTTCTTTCTTTCATTTGACTCTTGATTGAACCAAACTATGGAAATAATTGATTAATTGCTTCGTGACATGTAAATGACGGGTATTACGCGTATTATACACAAATAAACGCAATCAAAACATTCAAATTCAAGCTAATTACGCGTTAGGTTTAAAACCGAGTCAAACTTTCCAATCCAACAATCCAGACATCATCACTATAAATTGGGCATCATTGGACCATCACAACTCGGCGAATATCCTCTTCCAACCCTCAATTTCTGTATTAAATCTGTTACTCTCGTATTATTGATCGCGTTTTTGACTTTGGGCTTTGACCGACCAATTCGTATCGAAACGTAATTGTAAGTTTGATTTCTGTTGTGGGTTTCATTAATCGGAACATACACAACATTAACCCCATGATTAATTGGGTTAATGTTGTGTGATTTGATCAATTGCAAAACTAGGGCTAGTATGCTTATTTTGGGGATAAACACGATTTTGAATACGTTATTTATTTTATATAAACAGAAACCAAACACAACCACTGGTCTGGACCAAGTGGTTGTGTCTGGTGCCCACTAACTGAGCCACGCGGGTTCGATCCCCGGCTTTGGCAAAACATTTTCTTATGTTTTGTTCTTAATCAAAACAAACAAGTTTAATTATATATATATATATATTACTTATATTTTATAAATTTGTTTTAAAATATTAAAACTCTTTTAATAATTCTACAAAAATTATTTTAAGTTAATCTAATGATAAAGTTTAACTTACAATTTTTAGTTTTCAAAAATTTATTTATGTAATATATTTAATAAATAAATCAAGTTTATTCTATTATATTTATAAAATTCTATTAAAATATCAAAACAATTTTATAAATTTCCACAAAAATTATTCTAAGCTTTTATAACAATAAACTTTTCTGAAATGATTTTTATTTCTGAAAAATCATTTATTTAATATTTTTAATCAATTTTTGTTAGTTTGAATCATAATTAAATCATAATAAATTCAATTTTTAATATTTTTGCACCAAAATTTTATATAAATTATTTCTGATTATTTAGAACAGAAATATAATTTTTAAACTAATAATTCTTTAATTTTAGTATTTTTGAATATTAAAGTTAAATTTTGATAAATTGTTATAAATAGAATTAATATTCTATTTTAAAGAAAATAATTTAAAAAAAATTATTTTTATACTTTAAACTCATTATTGTGATCATCTTAAATTCAAATTTTATAAAAAGATTTTTTTGTCTATTTATTTACTAAATTTCTCTCGATTATCAAACATTTTTTATTATTAATCAAACGAGCATTTATCCCCAATTCGAATCCCTAGAACATATATATTTGTAGACTAGATAGACTTAGACATATCTATTACCTTAATTATAGGGTAATACTTGGCATATTTGGGCAACACTCACCTTAGCAAAATGTTATATTTGTTGAAAAATTGAATAGTGGTGTTGCCCAAATATGCCAAGTATTACCCTATAATTAAGGTAATAGATATGTCTAAGTCTATCTAGTCTACAAATGTATATGTTCTAGGGCTTCGAATTGGGGATAAATGCTCGTTTGATTAATAATAAAAAATGTTTGATAATCGAGAGAGATTTAGTAAATAAATAGACAAAAAAATCTTTTTATAAAATTTGAATTTAAGATGATCACAATAATGAGTTTAAAGTATAAAAATAATTTTTATAAAATTATTTTCTTAAAATAGAATATTAATTCTATTTATAACAATGTATCAAAATTCAACTTTAATATTCAAAAATACTAAAATTAAAGAATTATTTGTTTAAAAATTATATTTCTGTTCTAAATAATCAGAATCAATTTATATAAAATTTTGGTGCAAAAATATTAAAAATTGAATTTATTATGATTTAATTATGATTAAAACTAACAAAAATTGATTAAAAATATTAAATAAATGATTTTTCAGAAATAAAAATCATTTCAGAAAAGTTTATTGTTATAAAAGCTTAGAATAATTTTTGTGGAAATTTATAAAATTGTTTTGATATTTTAATAGAATTTTATAAATATAATAGAATAAACTTGATTTATTTATTAAATATATTACATAAATAAATTTTTGAAAACTAAAAATTGTAAGTTAAACTTTATCATTAGATTAACTTAAAAATAATTTTTGTAGAATTATTAAAAGAGTTTTAATATTTTAAAACAAATTTATAAAATATAAGTAATATATATATATATATATAATTAAACTTGTTTGTTTTGATTAAGAACAAAACATAAGAAAATGTTTTGCCAAAGCCGGGGATCGAACCCGCGTGGCTCAGTTAGTGGGCACCAGACACAACCACTTGGTCCAGACCAGTGGTTGTGTTTGGTTTCTGTTTATATAAAATAAATAACGTATTCAAAATCGTGTTTATCCCCAAAATAAGCATACTAGCCCTAGTTTTGCAATTGATCAAATCACACAACATTAACCCAATTAATCATGGGGTTAATGTTGTGTATGTTCCGATTAATGAAACCCACAACAGAAATCAAACTTACAATTACGTTTCGATACGAATTGGTCGGTCAAAGCCCAAAGTCAAAAACGCGATCAATAATACGAGAGTAACAGATTTAATACAGAAATTGGGGGTTGGAAGAGGATATTCGGCGAGTTGTGATGGTCCAATGATGCCCAATTTATAGTGATGATGTCTGGATTGTTGGATTGGAAAGTTTGACTCGGTTTTAAACCTAACGCGTAATTAGCTTGAATTTGAATGTTTTGATTGCGTTTATTTGTGTATAATACGCGTAATACCCGTCATTTACATGTCACGAAGCAATTAATCAATTATTTCCATAGTTTGGTTCAATCAAGAGTCAAATGAAAGAAAGAAATGATGTATTGCGTTAGGTATTCAGCAGCGAATCAACAGCAGCAGAATATAGGCATTTTTAGAAGGTGTTATATATAAATTGGGCTGAGATTTGAACAATAATGAGCTGTGGCTCAGCTGGTATAGGCGTGTGTGTGTGTGTGGCTTGGCTCCGATTCGAGCCCCAGCAGGAACATCATTTTTTTTTATAAAACAGGAAGGGGAAAGGGAGGAGGGAGTTGGGCTATGTCTGATGGGCTGTGTTGGGCTTGTCTGGGTGGGCCACTGCTGGGTTGGGTTAAGAATGGCTAAATCAACTAATTAGTTTTATTGTTTCTACATTATTGTTATTATGTATTATTATTATTATTATTATTATTATTATTATTATATATACACATTTCAATATATATATATATATAGGTTGTGTGTTAGGCATAATTGTATAAAATTAAGGATAAAATATATATATAATGAGGGCTTTATGTATAAAAATTTGGGGAAAAATTTTGTGATGTTACACCTTGTACAAAATAGCACAAACTAAGTGCAACATTGTAGGTTTCGGTTTTCCTAGACCCATTGACTTTTAATTTTATACTTTACCCTAAAGTTAGTTTTAGTTTATTTTTTTTTGGTTAATAACCGAATTAACTATAACCGAATTCTTAACCGAATAACCATAACCGAAGTTTGTTATAGATATGGTTATGATTTTTTGTAAAAACCGAACCAAGCGAAACCGACCCATGCACACCCTTAGATGACCAAAAATACCCGCAGCAACACGCGGGCAATCCTACTAGTCTATTATAAGGCTTTGGGGTGTGAAAACGGGGAGTGGGTCGAGGAGCCCACGTGGACTCTTCTCCGTCGGGAAACACCGCGCCCCCCTTCCTATTTCGGTGCAATCGGTGTTTTACCCATTCTCCCGAAGCAAGAATATTAATATAATATGTTTACTGGGTTAGGATCAAATACACAAGACACTTTTTCTAGAACGGGTGAGAAGGATTGTGATCCATTGATCATATATTTGAAGGGTTGAGATTAGTTTGTTTGAAAAAAATAAATAATAAATTAGAGGAAGGACATAAAAGAAATACCATATTTATTGACTTTCTCACTCCACATGCAATGCACATGTCAATTCCCCCATCATTTTTAAAACGTCGATAACTTTTTCATACGACATTTTTTTTCAAAAAAATTTCACCATATTAACGAGTGTTTTTTATCTTTAATATGAGTACCACATTGCTACATTAAAATGAAAAAAAAATCGTGCTAAATGGATTTTTTTTCTCCGTTGTGACTTCTGCTCGTTCATTGTGTTATAGAATGCATGTGTGCTTTATAAATATGTTATTTATGTTTTTTTTAGTCTACACATGATTTAACTTTGTCCATTGTGTTTTTAGTATGTTTTTCATTGTGTTTTACGCAAATGAGTTTTGTATTTAGGTGTACATTGTGTTTAAGTCTATTATTCATTGTGTTTTAGTCTTCTATTCATTGTGTCTTTAATATGTCGTCCATTGTGTTATATTAGACTGTTCATTGTGTTTTATACATTATTGTTCATTGCATATTTAATTGGTACTCATTGTGTTTTACGTTATCTCCATTGTGTCTTACGCAACTGGGTTTTCAACTTTTTTTCAGAAGTATTCATTGTGTTTTAATCTTCTGTTCATTGTGTCCTTAGAACCTTAAAAAAACAGGAAAAATACATAATATTTCATTAAACTACGGCATTTGTCCCCTGAGCCACTTCTTTGCGATCTTGTCTTTCATCTTGATCATTACCGCTTTTTCTTGCTCGGAGAGGCCCTAGAGACTTCTCCCTATCAAGTTAAACTCCTCATTTTCATGTTGCGCAAGATCATACTCGAGGCGTGCCCATCCAACCGAAGCCTCTCCATTTTTATCGCCGCGGCTTCTTCCTTCTCCTTCTTTCTTTCTAACCACCTCTCCTTTTGCTCTGCCTTAAACTCGTTAATGTTTTCAATCAAGGCATTTAGTTTTTCCATCGCTTTTTCTTTCGAAGCGGATGCCTTTCCTTTTGAGCTCGAGACGGCTTTTTTCACGCGTTTCCTTTCAATTGGCCGCTCCGATTCGGGAGTTAGAGCTTCATCTTCAAACTTTGGGTCATCGTTTATATTTATAGCACAACGTGTATCGGACCCCCCCCCCCCCCCCCGCACTATAACTTCCCGAGGTGCTCGTCTTCGTTCGTTTTGCTTGTGCCACTTCGTTTGGCACCACTTTCCCTTTTTGCTTCAATCAATCATCTTTTCATGTTTCCGGGATAACCTAGTTTAGGTTATATAACTCTTATTTGCTTCTTAACTTGGCCCTGATCCCCAACCCTCTCCTTTGTTCTCTCTACTTAATTATACACATGTCTGATCATCATAAATCATATATTTTGTTTGTATACTCATCTTTCATTGTATGTAATGGCCATAATGGCATATAAACATGATAAATCGGGGCCATGTAAGAAGCAAAGAAGAGTTCTACATCATATTTCTTTTGTTTGTAATGGCCATAATTATTTGCAAGATGGCATATTTTTACGTTATTCCAAATATGTTTGATGTGTAGTAGTAGTGTGTGAAATCGGGTGTGTTGTGTATGGGGTCTAGTGTTTTACGGTATATATAAGCATGAGACCATGAGTTATTAAGTATTAGCATGATGAGACCTCGATATTCATCAAGTAATGTAGATAATGGTTAACGTGTATGATGAGATTAAAGTAGTAAAAAGAGCGCACATACATGAATGACTGCCAAAGCACGAATAAGATGTTGGAAAACTTACATAATAATCGTCGCAATGCCTTTCATACATGAACCTCACATGTTTCCAAGTCCTTGTACTTTCTGCAATGAACTGTAACAGAAAACGAAATCAAAGAAAAAGGAACCGGGCTTGTGTTTGACACAAGTCCCTTAAACAGATTCGTCGTCTGTTCCCAGGGTATACCGGTTCGAAACAATGACGATGGTGCACTGCCAGACTATCCCACTTGCCTGAAAAATAATCGATACTTGGTTGCTACTCTAGAGTCATGAGTGTTGCAAGAGTTTCTTAGTGAATATTTCTCATGTATATTCTTATGTGCATTTTTCCATGTCTCATATATGACACAAAAGTCTCTAATATATACAAGAGGCAATGGGGAATGAAGAGTCTAACATAATTAGACACTTAATGTTAGTCTTAAAACTATAATCAAGTTTCATAAGTTTTTCTTCAATTCACCACATGAAGAGTTATACACTTAATTTTAGTTTTAAAACTATAATAAAGTGTCACAAATAAATTAACTCTATTAAAGAGTTTTTCCTCAATAATTATAATTTCACTAAATTATAATTTCATTAACTTAAAACTCCATTCACCTTTTAAAGTTTCCAACATAAGATGGCTAGTCATATTCGTACACTTCTGTCAAACAATTTGTTGAATGTTTGGTTACTTTACAGTAATAAGTTTTCAAAACTTTGGAGCGAAATGAATAGATAGACTCATAATATTATTTATTCTTGTAGAGTGTAATGGTGGTTTAACTTGTGTTTAATTATTTTAGATTACACATTGAAAAAAATAGATGTAAAACATGTATTTGAAGACGTATGTTAGTTTTGAATATTATATATATATATATATATAGGTTTAGGATCCTGTACAAAGTACATTTTTCGTGAGAAGTGTGAGAAGGACTAAGAATTGACATGTAGACATCATGTTTTGGATTTAGGAATGATGTTTTAGGTTGTTTTAACTTGAAAAACACCAAACACAACAATCTAAAACACAATACAATGTATTATAGTCATCAAATTTAAAAAAACAGCTAAAACACACTACTTAACGCTTAAAACACACTGCTAATGTTCTTAGCATGGTGTTTTAAGTTTTAAGCCTAAAATACATTGTTTTCAGTTTTTAATTGTTATGTTTGGTGTTTTTATAGGCAAAACAATCCAAAACATCACGACTAATTTCAAAAAATGATGCCTAAGTATCAATTTTTAATACTTCTCACACTTCTCACGAAAAAATGTACTTTGTACAGGATCCTGGCCCTATATATATATATATATATATATATATATATATATATATATATATATATATATAGAGAGAGAGAGAGAGAGAGAGAGAGAGAGAGAGATGAAGGCAAAGCCTTATCCTTAAGGTGTCAACTTGGCTTTATCATATATATAATTCAAATAGATGTAGATGGTTTAAACAATTAGAGAATCTCATAATGATGGGTTCAACAGGTAAATGCCTAATCTTTTGAGATTTTGACCTCTTTTTTGTGGAACTTTATGAATAGATTATAGATAAATGGTTAACTACTATATATAGATGTACTGCTACTTCACTAATCAATCAAACAAAGATTAATAATTTATCCGGTGCTCTTTCAATCATATTTCGAGAGTTTTATGCTAAAATCAAGTAAACCAAACTTGATAGTCTCACTTCTTATGTACGTGTGTACACACAAGCACATACACTAGAGGGGTTATCATGCAATACCTTCTATATACGACTCAGAAATTCAGAGAAGGAGCAGGGGTGAAATGTTGGAATTTTTTTGCGAGCGGATGTTTGTTTGGGCAAGAGTCCCCCATTAGATATTTGAATGTTGGAATGTTGCATTTTATTAATGTTACTATTAATAATATTAGATATTCGATATTAGTAATATTAGTTATATTATTTTTCGGATATTAACAATATTATTAGAATTTGTAGGAGAGATATTAATTATATTATATTATTATTAGAAAATAGAAATTGTAATATTACTAATATCGAATATCTAATATTATTAAGGGAAAATGGATTTAAATACTCTCAATTATAGCGGATAATACTCCCAACTATCACTTTGGCCATTAACACTCCAAACTTTTAACTTGTTTACTTTCATCACTCCCAAAACTAACTGAGGTCTAACCTGGTTAGTGTTCGTGGCCAAAATGTAAAAACCTAAACTTTGGGATATTTATGAAACTTTTTATTATAATTATAATTATTATAACATATTAAATTTAAATTATTATTATTATTATGATTATTATTATTATTACTATTAAAATTTTATAAATCCCCCCCCCCCTCTTCCCCTTCTGTTGACAGAAAAACTCCCCCACCCCTCACCACCCATTTCCTCTCTCTAAATCATCAACAACCACCACCCACCACACCTTCCACCACCACCCACCACACCTTCCACCCCACCACTACACCACCCACACCTTTCACCACAACCACCACAGCTTCCACCACAACCACCACGGCACCAAAAACTTGACGAAACCCCACCAATCCCAATCGAAACCCTAGCTAAAATCCACCAAAAACCAATCTTTAACCAACCCCAATCGAAACCCTAACATTAACATTACCTTGTTGACAGAGCAAACATAAATGAAGTGGTACCATAAGAACCTGGTACCATAAATCTAAAATATTTCACCTTTATGTATCAATTTTTTTTTTTTACAGGAGCGAACATAAATGAAGTTTGATGGGGAAGCAGGGGGTTCAATGTTGGGTGACAAATCTCTGATTAAGATGGTTAGAACGAGTGTGACGGGTTTGTGGGGAAGCAGGGGGTTCGATGTTGTTAACGAAACTCTGATTAAGATGGTTCAAGTTTGGTAGGAGGAAGCATAGAGAAAAGGTAGGAGGATAGGGTGGGTGGTGGTGGTTTCCGGTGAAGGGTGGTGGTGGTTTAGAGAGAGAGAGAGAGAGAGAGAGAGAGAGAGAGAGAGAAGGGGGGTCTGTTACAGAAGAAGGGGGTGGGATTTATAAGTTTGAAAGTTTATTGTCAAAAATGGCCCTTAAGTTTTGGTTTTTATATTTTGGCCACATATAAGTTTTGGTTTTTACTCATAATCAATGCCACGTTAGCTTTTGTTAGCCATGTAGGATTAAAACTAACGTCGTTAAGTATGGGAGTGATGAAAGTAAACAAGTTGAAAGTTTGGAGTGCTAATGACCAAAGTGATAGTTGGGAGTATTTAAATCCATTTTCCCTATTATTAATAGTAAACTTTAATAAAATGCAATGTGAGAGAACTTTTCGACCCTATCGTTGCATTTTGTTAACGTTTACTATTAATAATATTAGATATCCAATATTAGTTATTAGATACTATTTATATTATTTTCGGATATTAATAATATTATTAGAAATTGTTGGGGAGATATTATTTTTATATCGCGTGTTGTGGCGGAGTCGAAACGTAAAGTAACTCGAATTTATACCGTCTAGAGAAAAATAAGGGAGAATCTCTCATGTCCATGGTCGATATGGATCTACCTAAGGTGTTACAACAGCCAATGCTAATCTAATCGGCATCGTTACATACTATATTTGATCTGACTCGTTTCTGAATATAATTTATGTGAAAACGTAGATCAGGCGAAAACTTACATTAAATTAATCACATAAACGTATTATATTTGACCCACAAACGTAAAAATTAGCATGTAAAACTCAAATGGGTCAAAAACTGAAGAGAAAGTGTAGGGTACAAAGTCCCTTATCCTACAAAGTGTAGGAAGCCACAATATTATGCCACGTGGAACTTGTCTGTTATAACTCTATAACAGATTAGAAGGGTAGTATAGTCAATTTGACAAATCAATTAATCACGTTTAATATCAAATCCCTGTTTTATCGTTCATCATTATTTCAAATTTATAACTGATTCCATAATATACGATTATCAATTCTTACCATATTCAAAAAATCTTCAAGCGTAATCGATCACTGGTTCAATTTTTCCCCAAAATCATAATCAATTCGCAAAGTTCTTCACCATGTTCGGTATGTACTCTGTTTTATTGTTTTCAATCAAACGTGATCTTACTCTTAATTTGTGTTTTTAGATCTAAACAATGAACCTGAATTCTTATTCGATGAAGAACATGAAGTTGTTGATCCTCATAATCTCAATTTTGAAGGTTAGTTTCTACTGTTTTGTTGTTTTTTAAATCTGTGATAAAACAGAGGTTTAGCATTCCATTAAAATTTTTTATGTAGATATTATACATGAAGATGTAATCAACACTGATGAACATATTGTTGAGAAATTTGACTTCATGGCTGAACACAGAAGGATTCAAGGTATTTTTTGATGTTTTGTGGCTTTTGAAGATAATCAAATGCGTTTTTGGATTAGTAAAATGCGTTTTACTGTATCTCATGATATAATGTTATACATAACATTCAAATGCGTTTTATTAGGTGTTAGCATGCGTTTTAAAATCTTTTTTGTTGTTGTATGATTACATTAAATAAAAAGTTGTCAATGGTGTTTTTTATCATGTTTTTTGTGCCAGAGCTGTCTAACAAAGATGTTCCAATTGATGATCAAACTCAAATATACATACCTGCTGTTGCATCTTCATTGAAACCAGAAGTTGGTATGGTTTTCCCAAGTATAGATCATGCATTTGAGTTTTACCACAAGTATGCCAAGGCTTCTGGATTTACAGCTAGGAAGAGCACATCATATGTTCATATGAATGTTCTTCGTATCAAATATGTTGTTTGCTACAAAGAGGGTGGGAAACCACAAAAATTAGGGTTGGTGAACGACAATAAAAAAGTTAAACAAAGGAAAAGACCTTCAATCCGTACAGGATGTAAGGCTTTTATTAGATTTGGATCAGAAAATGGAAAAGAGTTTAAGGTGTGTGAATTTGTTGAAGGACATAATCATCCGTTGGTTTCGTCCGAGGATATTCATTTGTTAGCAGGCAATAGAAAGCTTTCCCACATTCAGGAGGAAATGATATGTGAGTTGTCTTCATTAAACATGGGACCTGTTAAAGCTTTTAATGTGATGAGGACAAAATATGGCGGTTTTGAGAACGTTGGTGCAACTGCAGTTGATTGTAAGAACTTTAAGGGCGGGTTGAACTCCTTTATTGGTGTGCACGACGCCGACATGATAGTTTCGAGGTTGAAGGATAAGAAAAAGTATCTTCCTGATTATTCATTTGAGTACTCGGTTGATGAAAAGAATGCCCTCACTGGTCTGTTTTGGGCTGATGCTTTGTGTAAAAGGAACTACATGGAGTTTGGCGACGTCATATCTTTTGATGCAACTTTTAACACAAACAAGTATGTCCACTTTTTAATCTTTTTTTTAATAAATTCATCATCATTTTTAGCACGCTAAACTGTCATATGTTTCTGTTTATAGGTACAAAATGGTTTTTGTTCCTTTTACAGGAATTGACAATCATTGTAGAAATGTAACTCTCGGGGCTGGTTTGTTGTCTTCGGAGACAACAGAATCTTACACTTGGTTATTGGGAGCTTTTGTAAAATCCTTTGGTAAGAAACCAAAAGTTGTAGTCACTGATCAAGATCCAGCAATGAAGAATGCAATTCAGAAGGTATTTGATACCAGCAGGCATAGGTTGTGCATGTGGCACATTATGAAAAAGGTGTCTGATAAGGCAAGTATTCTAAAAATTCTTAATGCGTTTTACTACATACATGCATGCGTTTTACTACATACATGCATGCGTTTTACTGTCATGTGTTACTGTTTATTTACTTTTTTAAATTTTTTCTGTATAAAGTCTTATATTCTTCATGATGTGTTTTTTATTTCTAGGTTGGTGGCACATTATGCAGTGATGATGAGTTCAAGCGCCGAATTTGTAACATCGTTTGGACCGACTCAATTGGTCCCGATAAATTTGATTTTGAATGGGATCTTGTGATGACTGATTTCAAGCTTACTGATAATACTTGGTTGACGGATATGTTTTACTTGAGAACAATGTGGATCCCCGCTTATTACCGTGATGAACCGATGTCTGGTCTAATGCGGACAACATCTAGATCAGAGAGTGAGAATCATTTTTTTTGTCAAGCGGCGAATTCCCAACTGACGCTTGTCGAGTTTTTGAACCATTTCGAGACTTCAATGGAAGCTCAGAGGTTTAATCATAGGAAAAACGACCATGATTCAAGGCACACTATTCCAGATTTTTGGACTACTTTTCCCATCGAGAAGGAAGCATCTCAAATTTTCACGAGGTCTATATTCCTTGATATACAAGAAGAGATTTATGCTGCATTTGATAGTTCGGTACTTGTTCACACACAAAGGTGTGGTGAATTTTTGAAACTCTTTGTGGATGACCCGAAAGCATATGGGCAAGGTTTTCTAGAAGTAAGTGCGTTTTACCAATTTTTATACATGCGTTTTCTTGATTTTATTAAAATCTGATGAAGTCAAATGAAGTTATTAAGTATTGCTGATGAAACTGCTGATGAAGTTAATAAGTACTGCTAATGAAGTGCTAAGTTAATAAGTACTGCTGAGATAAAACTGCTGATGAAGTTAATAAGTACTGCTGATGAAGTGCTAAGTTAATAAGTACTGCTGATCAAACCACTGATGGGCTTATAACTACTGATGAATGATAACCACTGACGAGTAGCTAACTATCAGTGGTTTCTATCATCAGTGGTTGTGCAGTACTTTCATTATCAGTAGTTAACTCCTCTGTTTTTATACATGCGTTTTAGTAGATTTCTAGATGCGTTTTAATACCTTAGTATACATTTCTTTTTTACAGGTGCTTTTCAAGAAGGATGATGATGATGTCACTACATTATGCACGTGTAAAAGGTTTGAACAATATGGTTTACTATGCAGGCATATATTTCTCGTTCTTCGGTCATTTAGAATTCAAAGATTCCCGAACAAGTACATTTTGAAGAGGTGGACAAAAGATGTTGTCCCGAATGAGATAAACCATTCATTTGAGTTACACGAGTTTGGTGATGACAAAAGCAAAGAAGCTAGAAAGATTGCCAGGGAAGTTGCTTTTGCTGGTGAATACCTTGCAAATAGTTTAATAACAGACTTGGAAGAATTAAAAATTGTCAATGATAAAATGAAAGAAATGATCAACAAGGTGGACGAACGTCGGTTTAGTAGACCAACTCAAAACAAGTACGATCGGTACTCTAGTTTGCTCGGGTATGACAAGCCGGCGGAGACCATTGTCCGTTTGCCAAATGGTATCAAAAATAAAGGCCGTGGTTCACACAAGCGAATTAAGTCAAGCAAAGAGAAAGCTATAAGTCGTATGGGTAAAAGGAAAAGGACATGTAACATTTGCGGGGAGGTTGGACATGATCGTCGGAAACACAAGATAAAAACCACAATGTTACAAGATGAGAATGATGAAGATGAAAATGTAGAAGATCAACGAGTTGATGATCAAGGAGTTGAAGATCAAGTGGATGAGCAATGAATTTTATTATTTTTTAATGCATGCGTTTTAGCACTAATGAATGCGTTTTAGTATACTGTAAACATTTTGAGATTTATTCTGTTTTAATGAAGGCGTTTTGTGATTTTTGTGAATGCGTTTTAGTGAATTTTTATACATATTATTCATATTTTATATCAGATTTATTGAAGGCGTTTTATTGTTTATTAGATGCGTTTTACTAACAAACACTTATATATATATATAATCATTCAGTACACACAGTCAAATACTTTGTACTTCCTTACATATGGCATACATCACCATCCATGCCCCATTTTTAAACATCAAAAGAAAACATACTAACTTAAAACCCAAAAAACTACCAAACAAACCACCCACCACATTCACAAACCACCCAAAAACTACCATATGATCAAAACCACCAAACCCATTCAGTCTTTTTTGTTTAAAATCTCATCCCTCCCCATCCTTTTACCTGCCATGTTAGACCATATGGTTTCTTCTGTGTTCTTCAAGCTGTGATAGATTAAATCATCAAAAGCTTCTTGTTGTTTGATCAGCTCTAAAGCTTCATCCCTGAAGTTTGATTTTGGTTCACCAAGTAGCATTTCATGGACATCAAGGTTTTTTTTCGCCTGCCTCAGCACATCCTGTTGAACACACATAACAGAAGAAGATGCTTTGATATCACTCCTTACCTCAGTTGAAGAATCAACCATGATTACTGTCTTTACTTGGATGTTGTTTATTGCATCCTCAATGTTGTTCGCCATTTTTTTTTGTTACTCTGTTTTTCTCATCGTTACTTTATATAGACAATCAGGCAATCTCTTGTTATGACATATGGTAGTTGAACATATTAACCATTCATTTAATTTTAGTTAGATATCAATCAAATCATTTACAACTTGCGTTTTATTTTTTAAACAAAAGAATGATTAATTGTTTTTTTATTAGATGAGAGATACTCTGTTTTTTATGTCTGTAGTTAACATAGAGTCCAATTATAACTAGATTTGGTAGTTGAGTACTTAATTTATAGTAAATGACCATCACATCAGATCAACTTGCAAAGTATAATAATGTTCTTTTATTTATTACAATAACAGAGTTTTATAATAATAATTACCCCTATTAAACTATTTTTATTAAAAAAAAATTCAAATACATCCAAACAACTTGTTATTACTATGCAAAAAAAAAATTGAAATATTCAAAGAATTTCCCAAAACAGTTAAAACATGTGAGTCTGAATTGTCTTTTTCAGAACTTTTTTTACATGCATGCGTTTTACCATCTTATGAAGGCGTTTTAGGTTTATTTCTTTTAATCATAACCTGTTGCACACAGTATTACATGTGACTATATTTTGTCATTTTATATATTTTTTTTCTATATTATCCTCTACATGTTCACTTTCATTTCACACCACAAAAGATTACATACAATAACCATGTCATCTTCATCATCATCCAATACAAGATCCCTCTTTATTAAGAGGATTGAAGAACAAATCATCAATGATCATTCTTCTGAGAGTGTTTTGATGGATGATTTGAATAATATCCATGAACGCATGTCCAGAAAAGATGAAGTTTGCAACATTCTCAAGGCGATGCCAGATTCTAGTCTTCATGAATTGGCATTGATGTTCATGATTGATGCAAAACAAAGAGACACGAATCTTGTCGAAGAGCTTACTAAATCCATTGCACTTTTGAGGTGTTCAATGGAAATGAAAATCAAATTTCTCAAATCACTTTAAACCTTCCTTCTATGCGTTTTGTATGTCTGAATAACAATGTAGGCGTTTTACTGTAATAATGAAGGCGTTTTACTGTAACTGGTTGTATGATCGTATTGAATAACATTTTCTGAATGCGTTTTATATAATAATGAAGGCGTTTTACTAAATTTACTTTTTATTATTGTATAGTGTGTTGAGAAACTTGATGCGTTTTAGTTTCATGCCATTCGTTTTAACAAAAACTGTTAAAAATAAACCAAATATTAAACTGAAAACAAAGATGATCAGATCCATGCATTTGACAAAAAGAAACAAACACATGTTGATGTCTATCATAACAAACTTCAAAAACATTTAACTAACACTATTTACTCGTCGCAGCATTTTGTCGAAAGCATTTCGAATCATATTATCCTTGTAAGGTCGTTTGCTAAATTTATTAGCTTCTTCGATAGCGTCATCCCTTGCCCTGTTGTGCTCGCTAAGTATCAACTTTGCAACATACTTGATTCTTAACGAATTTAGCTGCTTGTTTTGTAGTTCCGACTCGTTAACAAATCCGGCTTTCCACACTTTATTCCCCTTATACGTTTCCATGTGCCGTATTGCGAATATGCCGCAGTCATCTATGTTATTCTCAGTTCTCCATGGCATTTCTCTCCTATGTATTGTCCCCCCTTCAATCCGCTCGATCCCTATGCTCCTTTCACACAATGTTCTCAAAGTTAAGTAAAAAGTGTGTCTCTGTAGGCAATAAAGCAAAAGACAAAGTCAAGTGATTCCCAATAACATATTATTTCTTATTTTTAAACTAGTAATTTTACATACCAGGACTTCGGGCACTCCTCCATATCTTGCCTGAAAATCTGGTTCATTCTTTGAGTTGTCAATTAACTCAATGTAACCATCCTTTATATCGAAGCACATTAGATAAAAATGACCCTTTATTAGCAATGGAACTATAATGATGTTAAAATCATCCAGACTTTTGATATCGAACGTCTTCATAATATGTTGCAAATTGCTTTTGAAAACCTTCACCCTATCATGCTCAGAAATTCCTGCTTCGTAGTAATCTGCTGGCTGTGTTTCAAAAAACAAGAAAAAAAAATATATTAAAAAACCAAATGCGTTTTACTGTTTCCTTCATGCGTTTTACTATTTCTCTTACCATCATTGTAGTGCTGCAATAAAGCTTGTACACTCCATCTTCATGCGTTTTTTTCTCCTCATAATTGAGCAGCTCTATATATGCATCCACTGCGTTAGTGTGCAACCAAATACCGGGGTAGAAACTTTCAAGAACAGCCTTATATATTGATGTACCCGCATCCGATTTGTAGACCACTTTCCTGAAAGATAAAAATGAAATTTTAGTTGTTTACAAACTATAATCTAAGCTAATACATATCACTTACATTTTTTGCTTTGTTGGCGCCATCATGTACTCTGCCATCATCTGTTCATCTTTTGTTAGAGGCTCAAACAGTGAAACTTTTCTCCCGATGTAAGGCGATCGTAAAGCCCAAGACGGATTCTTCTTTCTGACTGGCCTACCACCATCAACATCATCAACCTTCGTTTTCCCCTTTTTTTCATGAATCATTTTATCCTTTGGTGTTTCTGGATCCTTTTCTTGCTCTACCTGTACAAAAGGCACATTGGGTATAACTTCTGCCAAACTCACTTGTTCTTCGACTTGATTTTCTTGTTCATCCCCAATGCTTGCATCCTTTATACCATATACGCCTGGCTCTATTGTTTGTAGCATAGCAAGTGCTGTATCACTTATACCATCGTCGTCAAATACTTCTTCAATGACAATACCCTTATCAACGTTATCTTCCACCACCTTCGTTGACCCCTCCACAACATTTTCATCATGCCCCACTACTGTGTTGTCTTCAATATTCACAATCTGTGAGATAAAAAAATAATAAAAAATTCAGTTTTAACAATCCATGCGTTTTGTTAGATGACATATGAGTTTTACCTGTTCAGCCACTGTTTCATCAGGCCCCACTAATGTGTTGTCTTCAATATTTACAATCTGTAAGAAAAAAAAATTAATAAAAATAAAACACATGCGTTTTAGACCTAATCAAAGGCGTTTTACCTGTTCAGCCACTTTTTCTTTTTCTCCACCTTGATCTCCAGCCGTCTTCTTCCTACCATGCCCAAATCGTTTGTATCCCACCAATGTTTTTTTGGTCACGGTTGGGACCGTCCCCGCTGCCTGTGCTTCTTCAACAACCCTATCAAACTCACCACCCAATTGCGCACCCGAGTCTTCAAAACCTTGATCCTCCCCTAGGCCGACCACATGTTCATCGGCTTCTTTTTGTTTAACAACGTCGTCTTCTTTTGACGACTTACCTCTAATGCCGTCCCATTTCTGGCATCTATCGATCAATTCCCTAGACCAGAAATACTTCTCTCTTGCTTGTGAAACCATATCATCCATTTCCTCTTGGATGTCTAGATACTTCTTCATGTTTCTGTCCATTTTTTTCATCCAAACCTGCCATGAAAAACATCAGAGGCGTTTTAGTATTTTCCAAGTGCGTTTTACAAATAACTATATACCTTTACTACAAAAAACAACTGTCATGACATATTTACCTTTTTAGCTTTCATAGCTGCGTCGAATTCTTCTTTATCACACTCAACCCCACTCAACTGAATAGGCGTTGCACAATACTCAAACATTTGCTGGGTTTGTGTTCCCATGTCAAAATCTCTCCAGTCTAGGTTGTCATAATCTAGCTCCTCCTCATCAACAGCGGGTTCTTTTTCATGCATACCCACCAAAACATCCACAGCGTCCTTCACCGTTTCGCTTACACCTTTTTCAGAACTTATTTTTTCACTCTCTTCATTCCCTACAACATTATCATCACCATCTTCTTCGATATCTGTCAAAGGCCCGTTATCGTATATATAACTTTCCATATCGTGCAACGACGAAGATGTAATGTAACTAATTGCAGGATTCTTCACAAGTGTTGAATTATGCCTTTTGTTGAATTCATGGGTGTAAATAACCTGCATATAGTAACAACATAAGTGTTTAATTATTAAAAAATTGTATAAACAATGCATGCGTTTTATTAAATTACACATGCGTTTTAATATAGGTATGAACAGAGACTTAATACAGGTATAAACAATGCATGCGTTTTGTTAAATAACACATGCGTTTTAATATATGTATGAACAGAGACTAAATACAGGTATAAACAAATGCATGCGTTTTGTTAAATAACACATGCGTTTTAATATATGTATGGACAGAAAACTTACAGTTAACATTGCTATCGGCCCATTGTACTGATCTTGCTTCCAGCCTGCCTTTGTTCTGTTTAGACACTCTAGTAGGTATGAACACCACTTCATGTTCGGTATATCATCTTCTTTATCAACACTAATCAAAAATCTCTGGTTAACTTTTGTTGACTTCGTTATCTCGCCAAAAACTGTGTTCCACAGTACCAAGAAATTTATCTTGAACATTCTCCCACCATTTAACAGTGTTTTAACCACTTTTAAAACTTGCCCAACAGTTGGGGTAGATGTGTTGAATTGAGATTTGAATTCATCTATCGTTGAACCCGATCCTTTTTTTGGCCTTCCGTGCTCCAACACAGGAATTGTCCCTACCGGGATCCCGAAACACTCTTGCACCAAGGAACTTGTTATCTTTATCTTCCAGTTCCCAACATTAACTGTTCTGGTTGTTTCGTCATAATTCGAAAGCAACCAGAAACCCAGACCAGTTTGAATTGAGTCTATATCTATTTCTAACACTGATCCAAATCCCATACTCCTTACTGCCTCCTTTTGTTCATTTGTGAACTCTTTCATCTCCCTTACAAATTCCCCGGGAGAACACCTTAGTTTCAATTTTGTATCCCGGTATTCAACAAAAGTCCTTACTGCTTTTTCTTTCCCTACTTTTATTTTTAGTTTTTTTGCTGGTTTAACGAAATCATCATCTGATTCACTCTCTGAATCTTCCTTATTTTGTTTCTTTCTCTTTTTCTCTTTCTCTTTATGGGCATTTTTCTCCTGAACACCCTTCTTTGGGTTATATACATCTTTCTTTGACTTTCCCAAATCCTTCAAAGGAGTTTGGAAATCATCATCAGTCCCTGGATCCATTGGTTGTTCTGCTTAATACAAACACAACAATGAACAACAGTAAAACGCCTTTACTATTACTACTAGATGCGTTTTGAACTAGTAGATGCGTTTTGAGTAACTAAATATCAGTGGTTTCTCTCATCAGTGGTTGTGCTTATAACTACTGATGAATGATAACCACTGTTTTATACATGCGTTTGAGTAGTTTTCATTTTTTACCCATTTTAATGATCCAATATATACACATACATGCTTTTTTACAATGAAACTGCTGATGAAGTTAATAAGTACTGCTGATGAAGTGATAAGTTAATAAGTACTGCTGATCAAACCACTGATGGGCTTATAACTACTGATGAATGATAACCACTGACGAGTAACTAACTATCAGTGGTTTCTCTCATCAGTGGTTGTGCAGTACTTTCATTATCAGTAAAACGCCTTTATTGCTACTAGTACATGCGTTTTGAGTAACTATCAGTGGTTTCTCTCATCAGTGGTTCTGCTTATAACTACTGATGAATGATAACCACTGACGAGTAACTAACTATCAGTGGTTTCTCTCATCAGTGGTTGTGCAGTACTTTCATTATCAGTAAAACGCCTTTATTGCTACTAGTACATGCGTTTTGAGTAGCTAACTATCAGTGGTTTCTCTCATCAGTGGTTCTGCTTATAACTACTGATGAATGATAACCACTGACGAGTAGATGCGTTTTGTTGTTATAACTGTTTTATTTGTACATCACTAAAAGGGCTTTACTATTTCACATATTTCACATAATTTGTCATTAGTAAAACGCATCCACATATTTCACAAAACGCCTTTTGGTTTTTTCAAAGTTTTACTTGTCAATAGTTTTACTTCTCAACAAGTAATTAGTAATGTTAAACTATCAAAATGCCTTTACTGATAAAACGCCTTCATAAACACTACTAAAACGCCTTTTGTTTTTTGAAACTTTTATGGATCATATACTGATTACTTCTAGATCAACAAAACATCATCCTAATAAGTAAAATTAATAAAACGCATACATTAACACTTAAAACGCCTTTACAATCACATTCACCCAAATATTCATACAATCAAACACCTAAAACATCATATCCATCTGTATTATACCTAAAACGCCTTCATAAACTTATAAAACGCCTTATAACACCTAAAACATCATATCATCATCAAATCATTTCATGTATCAACATTCAGTTAAAACGCCCTTATCATAAGACCTAAAACGCCTCTACTAGATTCAAATCAACCATCTAAAAACGACTAAAAACGCCTTTACTAATTCAATCAACCATCTAAAACGACTAAAACGACTTTAATTGATACCTGTAATCATTGGTTTTGAAGGCCTATCATGACATTTCTTGCTTCTTCTTTCACGTCCGTCACCTGTTTTAGGTTTTTAAAATTAAGGATTAACATCAATTAAGAAAATACGATCAACATTTAAATGAAATCATGAACAATTCCTTACCTGATTTGCGTTTTGGAGGCATATTTTGTTGATATGATTAGTGTTTCTCCGATGCTCTGTTTTTTGATTTTTTGATTTTTGCTCTTCTGTGTCAGTTATGCACTTTAATCGCACGCGAACCGTCAATTAATGAGGTATATTTGGGCGCTTGATTAAAAAATTCAAAATGTTTTAGTTTGTAATTTGTCTGTTTTGCCCTCGACTTGATAACTGCCATTAATGAGAAACATGTGCAATTAATGTACGAGGTAAATGGCAGATGGGGAAGATGGACGGCCAGGATGGCTTCTCACACTTTGTACGTTAAAACGCCTTTGTACGTTAGCCGGCCTCAAAACTGAAAACCAAACCATCCGCACGATTAATTATCTTGTAACACATGCTATTGAACACATGTTTAAGTGTTTAACCATAAAATAAGGCGATGATTATATACTAATTTAAGGAAGTAGAATATTAGTGGGGGAAACAAGTAAAAAAAATTGGTGATATGTTAACAACACGCGTCGGCCTACAAAAGTCGTGGGGTTCCTTTGTGAGGTGAAGTCCACTTCTCAAATCTAGAGTGAGAAACACCTCTCTCTCTCTCTCTCTCTCTCTCTCTCTCTCCATATTTCTTTCTTTCTTTCTCTCTCTAAAACAAGTTTGTTTTATTTTCATCTTGTTTTGTAGATAGATTTACACACCTGAATTCTCTCCGATTTATCTCCCCAATATTAGTTAGGGTTTTTACTTCTCCCTCTTTATACTCGTAAGTTTTCCTTAAACCCCCCTATCTATTATGTGCATGTTTAATCCAATTATTATTATTATTGTTGGTTTATAATTTCCGTTTGGTTGTGAGCATGCAGTTTGATTCGATTTCGAGTTTTAATTTGGTACTTTTGATTGATTTTAGGGCACATACCTTGTTTATTATTATTATTATTAATCTTGTTTCTAAGGTCAACAATAGGTTTTTGTTATGGAATTGCTGATTTTTGCCTGAAATTTAATAAATTGACTTGATATCTTGATACATGCGGATGTAATTGGATAATTGGATTAGTTATTTGTGGTTTTATTACAAATTGGGTTAGGGTTTTGTTTGTGTGTATGTCTAATGTTGCTCTTGTGATAATTTTCTGTGACGGTTTTATTATTCTTATTATTATCGTATTATCGGTTATTTTATCATCTACTACAGGTGGTGGATCTTGCTGTGACAGTATTGCATAAGCTCCATCTCCATGTCATCTACTGCCATGCCCGCACATTCATCTGATTCGTCTCCTCCGGAACAATCGCTAGACAGGGAATCACAGTCTGATGAAGTTGTAAGTGAGGAGGAAGATGATGCAAGCAAAGAAACACAAAATGCATCGTCTTTTTGTCCAGGTATTTCTAGTTTAGTTTGTGAATTTCAGTTGTCCGGTTAAATGAGTACTGATTACTGAATGTGGTATTAGATGTTTGTTAAGATTTTCAAATACATTAAATACTATCACATTTCACATCTTGAAACAGTCCGGGGTCCTTTTTCTGTATCTTGTTTATATATCAGAGGTCAGATATCAAATTCTGATCTGTTTGTTTATATTACCATACACATAATTACATAAATGTTCAGCTGACAACAGCTATCCAAGGGCTTACACTTCTAGTACCCAATCATATGGGTTGGACCCAAATTTCTATCTGAAAGTAATAAAAGAAAAATAACTAGTTTAAAAAAAAAAAAAAAAAAATAGAAGCTTATCAACTTTCCATCAAGATTGGTCGGCCTCACTTTGGTTCGCCATTAGCAGGGAGTGGAACGTAGGAAGGACCACATGGGGTCAAGTGAGAAAATGCAATTTCTGTGAATTTGCCTTAACTATAAGATTGAAACATTATGTTTGGTAAAATGTGGACATAGAGTTGGTGTTTTCATATCATGCTACTGGCCTGTCACTTGATACATGTGATTGTAGCTCATGTTGTTAAATGTTTAACCTGACTGCTGCAGTTAGTTTTCATTAGAGTATTCACATGACATTGGAGCCTGTACATCCTACTTTCACTATAAATATAGAGGAAAAAAATAGAGAATACTGAAACTCACTACGTTGGAGCCTCTATAATAGATAAAGTTTTATGGAAAAACTAAAGTGAACCCTTGCATTAAGTTTTATAGAAAACTTAGAGATAGAGATAGAGAGTCGGATAAGAGACTCGGATGAGAATGCTCTTAAACCTTGCTTAACGTTTTACATATATTTATTCTTGGTTTCTTACCCATTTTCAAGTTGGCTTTATGTCATGAAGTGAAATCAAATGTCTGTCTTACCTTGGTGCGCTTTTTTTTTTAAACCAACTTTTAGTCCGTTGAAAAACTCGGTATAGTTTGTCAAACTTTTAATTATGACCTATGAAGACTGCCTTTTCTAACAGTATTCCGGTAGGAATGTTTTACACTTCCAGCTTTATTAGATTTTCTTTTCATTTTTCAAAGTATCAACTGGACTGAAATTGATTTGCTTACTTACTGGTTACACATGAGAGTTATGACTTAAAATTTCCAAATCACTGCTTTAGCTAATGACCGCCGTTGAAGAATGAAATTGGGGTACTTTTGCTTATTATGATATTTAATAAGTTCATATTAGTTTGGATGTATTAATTATTGCACTTGTAGCATGTTATATGGTCTTAAACTTATGTATTAAACTATTAATACTGCTCTCTGCCTCTTGAGGTCAGATAAAAATTATCAGCAGCATGGAGTACAAAATGTGCTTCCAAGTAATGGAGAAAACCCAGGGCAGGTCCCACCACTAGAACTTGTCGGTCACACGATTGTAAGTTTTTTTCACCTTATGTTTGAATATTTCTATTTTTTTATACAGATTTATATTTATCTTTAAAGTTCCTGGTTTTTGTATTAACATTTACAGGCCTGTGCTCCAAATCCTTATTGTGATCCATATTATGGTGGAATGATGGCAGCTTATGGTCAGCCTATGGTGAGATACATCATACATGATCTCATATATCTTAATACATGCTTGTGTACTCATGCATTGTAATTGTGTTTTTTAGGTTCATCCTCAGTTTCTTGACATGCAAGCAAGGATGCCTTTGCCACTTGAAATGGCACAAGAGCCTGTTTATGTGAATGCCAAACAATACCATGCAATATTAAGGCGAAGGCAATCCCGTGCAAAAGCAGAGCTTGAGAAGAAACTTATTAAAGACAGAAAGGTCAATTCCGGTTTTATTTGTATATTTTGTGTGAAAATCTTGTTGGGCAAATTGGTAAATAATTTTGTGAATTCTACAGCCTTATCTTCATGAATCACGGCATCGGCATGCTATGAGAAGAGTAAGGGGCTCCGGTGGTCGTTTTGCAAAGAAAACTGAAGTTGATCCCTTAAAGAACACAACAGGTTCAGTTTCAAGTTCTGCCCTGTCATCACCCCAGTCGGTGAATTCAAAGCGTTTGCACTCAGAATCTGCTGAGAGTTTGGAAACACCAAGGAGTGGATTGGTAAATTCACTGAATACTCATACGTATCTTGATAACGGAGGATCTTTAGGCCAGCAGTGGATAAACATATCATCTAACCAAGCTTCACAGAGGGCTGTTGCCATGAAGTGATGTCAGGTGTTTTAACAACCCTCGTCGTGGCTTCTAGAAGCTGGCCGGCAAATCATTCTTGGCTCATGTTTTTACCAGGGACAAAAAAGGTAAATGTACCTTTTGGTTACCTCTTTGGTTTTACTTTCAGGATTTCTTTCTTCAGAACCGATGTTATGTACAAAGTTTGCTTTTGGGGCTAGAAGAATTGGTTGGTTGGGTTTGTGTGTTCTTGTCTGAATGTTTGATATTTGGAGGTGAAGCATGGAAATACTCATGTCTATTGTCTAATAGTAGGGGCACACAATGCTCCAGCCTCCGGCAGATGTGTAATGTTGTGGCTGTCGAAAATTGGAGCTTCATATTTGCTGTTTTGCATATGTTATGTCATGTTCTATTAATGCTGTATATTTTGTTACCTTTGGATGTTATGGAAATGCTTTAAACCTCTGGTCAGGACACAAGGTGCTTGACATAATTACTTGACCATAACAGATCCAGCTAGAGGTGTCAGCATGGGTGTTAATGAGCATCCACAAAGCAGCATGGATGCCCACATAGGCGACTGATGGGTGTCAAAGTGCCTCCGCGAAACTAATTAGCTTGTCATAAGGATAAGTGTAACGGTTGGTAATCTTTTGAAAAGCTATTAGGATTGATTGCTTAGAAAACCCTGTGTAAAAGGATCAAGAATCCATGAATAAGAATAAGAAGAAAAATGGTAACTACATAATGTTATAGTGCCGTGCCTGTTATGACTTTCGGCTATGCTGTAAACAACCAAACAGTAAACGAGCTACTAGAAAAATTGATTTGTTAGTCAAACCGTTCATGTACTACTTGTAGTGAGTTTGTTAAAAGCCTAAATCAAGTTGAGTTGAGGTTCATACGCTAAGCTTGAGCTCAAGAGCACAATCGAGTCTTATCATTTATATAAATATAAAAATATTCAATTGAACTACATGGTAAATTACATGAATCATCCAAATTTCACAATTCATTCAAGTTTTAGAAGTTAAAACATGTCGTTTCTACTTTCTAGTGTTCACTTGGCCGTACATATTTTGTCTATGGTAGTGATGTCTCACCATGTCCGTTTGAATAATAGACTTTTTTGGACGACGAACTAGAAATGGGTGTCTGCAACTTTAAATCTACACTACCCCTATCCCTACGCTACTTCAAATATCCTAAAAGGGATGTGGTTTTGATACACCCACTTACGTCATGCTTACGTCATCCCAGAATCTATACACCCACCTAAACTGCAGTTTAATTAAAAAACATAAATAACAATTTAGCTTTTTTGGGAACAAGAGAATTGCAAGGAATAATGGCAGAGAATAACCGGTACATGTTTTTTTCTCTCTTAATACAATCACAACCCATACCAAAATCATCTCATCACATCTTCAACCCACCCATCTTCAACCCATACATGATTTTTCTGTTCTAAAATCTCTGTAACTTTTTCCATTCATTTAACATCTCAACCACCATCATAAATAGCTCCTCCATCTACCAAATTAAATCCCACCCATAAAATCTCATCTACCACCATAAAAACCTTTTCAACTACAAAATCCCACCCATAAAATCCCATCTACCACCATAATTAACTTAACTCGTTAAACTCAAACCCTTCTCTGTTCCTCTCGTATCTCCCCTCCATTTCTTCTATGTTCCTCTCGTACCTCCACTGAAGAGCAACCATCGCAGAGCCACCACTGTCTTTGTTTCTATCAAGGTTAGTATACCGTCTCTTGTGGACTTGCAAAGCTTGAAGTACCTGTTATTGTTTCCTTAAAATTGTAATTCTTGCTTTATGTTTTTGTGTTAAAATATAGATGGGAAAGGGGTCGGTCAAGCGGGTTGGATACACGAATGCTGGGTTGATGGGTAGATGTCGGGTACTTTAAGATGGGTAGATGCCGGGAAAGGTGGTTGTAATAAGATGGGAAAGGGGTTGGGTCAGGCGGGTTGTAATAAGATTAAAAAGTCTACGGCGATAGTTACGGGTTGTGACGGCAAAGGTGGTTGTAATAAGATCAAAAAGTTGAGTCACAAAGTGTGTTTATCAGTTCGGTGGCCGGCGGTTGGACCGTAGAACCGATGTCAAAACGGTCAGGCCTTCGAGCATTTCAACTTCTGAGTGTCGGCAAGATCTTCGGTTTTGCTGGATCTGGACCAAGTTTCAGCCCCGTCTTTTCTGGATTTTAGCATCTAAACCTCGTATTTTAGATCTAGAAGACAGACTTGTGTAGTTTATTGAGGTTGGCCAGAGAGATAAGAAGGTTGGCCGGAGAGATAAGAAAGTAGAGAACGAAGGCGAATAACAGAAGTTTCGAGTAAACGTAAAGTTCAATAGAGAAATTAATAGCAAGACATAAATCAAGGATTTGTAAATCCTTGATTTATGTCTTGCTATTACCCCCGTCAATCGAACAGGTGGGGGACCAAAACGGAGCATGGTACGAAATTTTTCAAATAGCGGGCGCGGAAGACTTTTCGTGAAAATGTCAGCCACTTGGAGATTGGATGGAACAAATTTGGTGTAGAAACGCCCCGAAGAAACCAGTTCACGAACAAAATGATAGTCGATGTCAATGTGCTTTGGTCGTTTATGAGAAACCGGATTTTGACTAAGAAAGATTGCACTTTTATTGTCGCATAGAAGAGTGGGCTGATCCATAGGTAGAGCATGCAGTTCACAAAGTAGATAAGTAAGCCATATAATTTCAGCAGCGGTGTTTGCCATTGCCCTATACTCAGATTCACAACTGGATCGGGCGACCGTGGGCTGCTTCTTAGCACTCCTTGACACTAAATTTCCTCCCAAATAAATAGAATATCCATAAGTGGAACGACGAGTTTCGATGCAGCGAGCCCAGTCAGCATCTGAGTAACCCAATAACGTAGTATGAGATTGCTTGGAGAAGTGAAGACCCAGGGCGAGAGTACCTTTGACATACCGGAGGATACGCTTGACGGACTGAAAGTGGGATGATGTAGGGGCTTGAAGGTATTGACTAGCTTGATTAACTGCATAAGACAGATCCGGTCTTGTGATTGTTAAGTATTGAAGAGCGCCGACTAGAGACCGATACAGAGTTGGATCATGAAACAGTTCACCTTTTGAGTGGAAGACTTCAGCAGATGATAATGGGGTAGCAACGGATTTGGCATCAAGTAGTCCTGCACGGGCAAGAATGTCGTAGGCATATTTGGCTTGACTGAGAAAGAAACCATTTTCCTTGTAAGTGAGTTCAAGACCCAAAAAATAACTTAATTTGCCTAAATCTTTAATGGAGAATTCTTTGTGAAGAGTTTTCACAAATGAGTTGATAAACGCGGAGTCATTCCCAGTGAGGATGATGTCATCCACATAAACCAGAAGGTATGCAATCACCTGTCCCTGCTTAAAAACAAATAAAGAAGTGTCTGCATTGCTGCAAAGAAAACCATGGTCAGTAAGAAAAGTACTGAAGCGCTGAAACCAGGCACGTGGTGCCTGTTTAAGTCCATAGAGAGCCTTCTTTAAACGACAAACATGGTGCGGGAATCGAGCAACAACAAAACCAGTAGGTTGTTCCATGTAAACAGTTTCATTTAGATTACCATTTAAGAACGCATTGCGAACATCCAGTTGTCGAAGCGGCCAATTATAAATAGTAGCAAGTGCAAGAACAACACGCACGATGGAAGCTTTAACAACCGGACTAAATGTGTGAGAAAAATCAATGCCTGGAATTTGGGTGAAACCCTGAGCAACCAACCTAGCCTTATAACGATCCACTGTACCGTCCGATTTATATTTGGTACGAAAGATCCGTTTGGAACCAACAATGTTGGCATGGGAAGGACGGGGAACCAGAACCCAAGTGTGGTTTTGTCGTAATGCGTCTATCTCTTCCTGCATTGCCTTACGCCATTTAGGATGCTTTGCTGCCATTTTGAATCCGTGTGGATCAGTGGCTGCGTGTAAGGCACGGTGCAGGGTTATAGAAAAATACTAGTGGACTTTACACATTATAAAAATGCTAGTGGACTGTGGGGGATGTTTGGATATGCCTCTTTTAAAAAAAAATAAGTATTAGCTTTGGAGGTTTCTTTTAAACTCTGTTTTATTTATTTGTTTTTATTCTCCTGCTAGCATTTTAAGTTTTTCTATATTTTACCTTTAATTGTTGGTATTTATTTGTTTTTATTCTCCTGCTATCATTTTAAGTATTATCTTCAATCCTTTAATATATTTGACAATTCGGTTGCATGCATGAACTACCATTTGTCATATAAACATTTAAGTATGTAACTACATTTAGGATTAAAAATAAATAAATAACATAGGTGCACGTAAATGGCGTATAAATAACTTGTGAAAAATTATCAAGTTGAATTATCATTACAGGTCTACATAATGGCGCATAGGAGAGGTGCACGTAGAACAGAAGATGTAGATGCTGATGATGTTGAGGAAATGGTTCAAAATTTTGACCACCCGTATATCCAGTTTCCTAAAGGATCGGTTTTTCATAGGAAGCTGCAGACATTAAAAAATAGGAAGTTAGTAAAAACCAATTCTATATCTTGGAAGCTTTTACGTGACGTGGGTGAGGAGACACGGGCACGAAGCATGCTCACGCCAGCTTGGGAAAAGTTTTTTAATATTAAAGGCCCGATTTACCAGGACCTTTATTTAGAGTTTTTTTTCTACCTATACCTTTGACTCATCGGTCCGAGATGTGAAGTATGTTTGTTCACAGTTTTCATTTGTTTATGCTTTCAATTACTATATCTTATTTTAATTTTACCATTTTTTTATTTTGCAGTAGAGCGGATGCTATAACCTTTAATCTTTGGGGGATGAGCTACAAGTTTTCTATAGCCCAGTTTGGTGAGGTGATAGGGGTGTACACCGCGGAGGAGACGCGGAATGATGGTTTCAAGAATTCTCTTACCAAACTCCTGGATGATATATCAGAGCAATCTTTTTGTGCGGAGATTGGTGAGGGGATTTATGAGGCTAATAATAAAACGAAGGCCACGACTATGTACGACCCCCTACACAAATACTTCCACCGGGTCATTTCGGAGAGTATCGGTGGTCGTAGGGTAACCGGAAGTGGAGTGAACAAGAAAGATCTCTTTTTTGCTTTACTGTTTAATTAAAAAAACAGCCTTGCAACATTGCCTACATGCTTGCCGACTATTTTAATCATTGCATTGGGAGGCAAGGAAAATTTACTGACGGGCATCTTTGTGGGGGAACGTATGTTACCCACATTGCAAAGCAATTGGAGATCTTGAATGAGGACAACTTGGAGCAGCTGTCCGATCCTGTTCTCCCCTCTGGGGTTGTTGGTCGTGAAATAGGTGATGAGTTTGAAATAAAAAAAAGCTACAAATTTGAAAGAGAAAGTAGACAAACATGAGAATGACTCCAACAATCTTAAAGAAGAGGTGGATGAAAATGATTATAAGAGTCCCGAAAAAGCGGTTCAAGAACAATATGAAAAGGATCCATATGAAGACTATGACCCTGAGGTATTGAAAACGGCTTGAGTTTACAACAGTCCCGAGAGAGATGATTGGTACCATGATCCATACGAAGGCGAGGATTTGAATTCATGGAGGTCGGATGATGATTGTCATTGGAAATAACTTTGTAACATCTAGTTGTTTGTTTGTCTTATTTTGTATTGGTTGACTTCGTATTTTAAATGTATTAGTAGATTTGTAATGTGTTGTATTTGATATGTTTAGAGAACGATTTGTAATGAATTTACGTGTTGGGATTTCGGATAAGTTTGCGTCACACCATGACGTTAAAATAATTTGGAATATATACACATTAAAATAGCTTTGCTAGCTTAACTATTATATTAACCCAAAAGTAACAGATATTAAAATCACACTATCTCTCTCGATTAACGACTGAAATTGAGTTGCACCATATTCAAAGTCAAAATGATGAAATGGTTTAACAATATATTATCTTAAATATATTGAAAATTTATTATTAATTAAGGATTAATTTGTTAGATATATTATATTAACTGAACCTTAAATAATGTTATTTCAATAATGATGAAATGTTTGCTTGTTTCCAATAAAGCCTTTGTTTGATAAACTGCAGTCTAGGTTTGAAGATAAACGACAGTTTTGGGGATCTAATGACAATATGCAGGTAAAAGTACTACAAAAGGCTGACAGAATATTACACCTTTTCAGCCTCTTTTTAGTGGGTGTATAAACCCTAGCAACGTTGGTGTACATTTCCAGGAGCCCATCCTAAAATTACCCTATGACCAAGTACTGAATTTCAGACCTTACACTAAGAGGCAAAAGCCATCCATCCATAGTGGTGGAGTGGTGGAGAGGCCTTATGTTCACTTAGGTGATCATGGGTTCAATTCCCACTTCCAACATTTATGGTTTGGTATCCGGGTGAAGATCGAATACGGGTGGCGCCGGTTCGAATCTGACGGGCGGCGAGGTTTTACCGAGTTCTATAACATTGTCGTGCCTTCGGGCGGGTGGGGCTCGGGTTTCCGCGCATCGGGAGAAGGCGGGGGCTGCTGAAGGTCGAGTAGTCGATTCTTGGACACGGCGTCCCGCAAGGGTGGTTGCCACACAGTTGTTCGCCGATAAAAAAAAAAAAAAAAAAAGGCAAAAGCCCCTGGTTACCTTTTTGCCCATTCTCTTCTATATCAAAGAAAGGACGGTTGAATAGTGACAACATTTTAAAATGCACCATCCAGCCATTTGTTGCCACTTGCCCCAATATTTGCATGGCGTCACTTTTATTGTAATGTATACTAAGCTGAACAAACTTGATTTTTCATTGGACCATTAAGCTACAACTTGGCAATAAAGAAAACATATTCTGATCATATTTAAACTATACAATAAGCTATTAGTTTTTTTATTGGATGAAGCATAACGTAATATCTTATTTACTTTATTATTTAGTTATGTTGAATGGATAAAGCTTGTAGTTGATATGACCAAAAAAAATGTTATTTTAATAGTGTCTTTATTTTGTTAACGTGCATCAACTTTTTCGCTAACGTGCACCAACTCTAATTTGCTAAGATACTCTTAATAGGTACCGTTATTGGTGCCTATTTTTACCATCTTCCGGGACCCGTACTGGTTAGATACAAGTGTGGACAACACTTTTAGTGGCAATGTATAGGTGTAAAACGTGTCCCACGGCAATGCGCTAGACGATTGCCATAATAATAATGCTCACCAAACGTTTAACGAAACAGACGCCCCGCAGTAAAGCGCGGTAACTAAAATCCTAGTTTAGATTCAAATTTGGAAAAAATATATATATAAATACATTCTCCCTTTGTCTTCACGTGTGCTCTAAAATATAGCACAAGCTTGATCGACTAACTATAATTTCCTCATTATTACACCACTTTGTTTGGTTAAATGCCTTACTTAGAGGGTGTTTGGGATTGTGTTTGGAAATGCAAAAGTGTTTTTAGTTAGAAGTGTTTATTGACTTATGACTTTTTTAAAATGACTTTTAAAAAAGTGTTTATTGGTTAGAAGTGATGAGAAACGTCAAAAAGTCAATAAATTGTTTTTTTTTTTCTAAATGTTTCGCTTAACTTATTGTGAAGATTGGTTATATGGGTTAGGGATGAGCATGGTACCGATCCGGTACCGGTACCAAAATTTCCTAAAAGTGGGTACCGGTACCGAAAACAACCGGTTCGGTACCGGTACGATACCGGTAATTGAACGTAAAAATCGGTAAATACCGGTACCGTACCGAACCGGTCCGAAAAACCAAAAATGTGGCTACCGGTACCATTTGCTCATCCCTAATATGAGTGGTAGATTTGTAATTTTTTTTTTCCAAAAGCTAAAAGCTAGGATTTCTGACTTCTTAAAAACAGTTTTTCCACCCTTATTGAAAAGTTAAAACCAAAAATGCTTTTAGATTACACAAACAGCTTATTGACTTATGGGAGAAGTCAATAAGTTGTTTTCAAGTCCTTCACGGGTAGCTCAGTTGGTGAATGGACCAGGGATCTCTCTTAGAGGTCTCAGGTTCAATTCCCACGAAGGACATAATGAGAAATAATGGATGACTCATGGCCTATGGTCATGAGTTCGAGTCCTGATCTCGCCAGGTTTTACCGGTTCACTACTGTCGTGCCTTCGGGCGGGTATGTGGGTCGGGTTTTCCTTGGAAGCGGGCTGTCGGGCGGGCTAGGGGCTTCGTGCGTCCGGGGTGGGCCGGGTTGTGCCCCTGTCTTTGCCACTGGGGGGCCGCGTACGAAGTACCCGGCGTTGTTAATTGGCCGTTCAAAAATAAAAATAATTTGTTATCAAACTCAATCCCAAACACCCTCTTTAAACTTAATCAGTGGTATCGGCTCCTGATGCAATTATCGGCAACTACTATATTTGTTTCAATTGACAAAGCCATTGGAATTAAGGTGTTGCTCCACTTGAGGTCAAAAGTTAGAGCACTATCAAAAGCGGATTGGTGTTAAAATTTACTGTTAAAAAAAACTATATTTGTTCCGAAAAAAAAAACAAGTTTGACTTCAGAGTGTAACAGAAGTTTGGGCAAGCTACCAAAAAAAACATCAAAGTATCTTCCAATTCCCAATTTGAGTATCAAAGAATTTCTCTGACATAAAAATTACCAGAGTTTCAATTTTCAAAGACTGGTGTTTAGGGTATTCAGGTATTGTAACATCATAAACATGGATGGCCCAGGCCAAGGGTAAGGTGTCAACCGTCCAGGGCCCACTTTCTTAGGAACCCACAAAAATCTATAAAGTTTATAACGAATGTGATTTTTAGGCATATTAAACTCATTTTAAAATAAACTAAATGCTGAAAGTATATTGCTCTTTGATTTTATCATCCATAGTTTTATCACTTTATGTTAAAAGGAAGGATGCTGTTATCATATGGATTTAATTTATTTTTCAGTTTAGGGTTTCATTTCTGAACATATATTTTAGAAGACGTTCCCAAGGGAGGCATAGCTAAAATAGTAAAGCAAGCAGGTTTGTTCAAAATTTCAAATAACTCTTGCTCTTAACTCATTCGAAACGAGCGCCATAGATTTCCTTCTCGTGACCCCTATAGATGGCTTAGGCCAACATATGTCATCGGTGGAGTATCGTACTATCCTTAAGTATCGCCTCGTGATTCCCTATTTCCCGTTGATGTGTTATGCCATGTTTACCGTAAAACTTGTTTAGACTCATTTGGGGAGCATGTAGTACATTGTAGAGAGCTCCTGGAGTTCAAGTACCTACACGATTTGGTTAGGGACGTTCTTTTTGACATATTCGGGCGAGTTGTGATTTCTACTAAGAAAGAGGCACGTGTGAATTTTTTTTACCGATTTACTAGGAGGAAGATCAACACTTGGAACAATTGATATTTTGGATTTTGGATGGAGAGGATCTAACGGGGGTTTCCCCTCTGGTGGGCCTGGGAAGTTGTGCTTTCACGGTGGGTCAGACAATTATAAAAGTTGCTTTGGAAAAAGTGACCAAACACGAGAAAGCGTGTGTTGACAACCAACACGTGTTTATACCATTTGCTTTTGACATTTTTGGTTTCCTTACGCTAGAGGTTGCGGAGTTACTCATCAAGTGCAACGAGTCATGCATAGTTATGTTATTGCCCCTAAATGCCAAAACCCGTGAATGCAAATTTTTTTTGCTATCCAAAAAGATTTAGCAGCACAACTTGTTACCCGTTTCTTTCTATTTCGATGAAAGAAAAATTGAAATCAGTTTACATAAATTTCGAGCCACGTTTGAGATCGCTCATCGGTGTAATCTATATATCTATACTAGATTATACCCCGGGAGCGTCCCGGGTTGAGAAATTTAATATGATACATCAATTTTACATATGAAATAGACTGATGTATAACTCTAATATTAATATCTAACCTAAAACAAATTAACAATGTACAACTCCAATGCTAACACCTAACCTAAAAGAATGTAGAACTTTAATATAACTCTAATATTAACACATATCCTAAAGACTAAACAAATGTACAACTCTAACATTTTAATATTGATACCTAACTTAAAACAACGTATAACTCTATTAACCTATTCGGCTCTGGTTGAAAAAAAATTCATACTTACTGATTTGAACATAATTAGTGACTTGCCTATACATGATTAATGATTTACCTGAACACTTTGTGTTTTTTTCATGTATGAACAAAACCCCACAAAAAATTTTCTCCGTTTTTTATATAGCACTATGGTACTCGTTGGAAAGATAATAAAACGCTCGTTAATTTGGTGTAATTTTTTTCTTTAAAAAATCTCGTATATTAAAGATATTAACGTTTAAAATTATGGGAGGAAACATGAGGGTGAAAAATCCAATTTTGTTTTTAAATTATTTTTTTCCTAAAATATCTCAATGCCACATGAGATGACACATGGCACACTCAAGGAAGAGAATGCCTCTTTGAGTGCCATGTCATTAAAATGGCTTTGGTTTATTATATGTATAGATAGATAGATATCTATATATAGGGGCAGGATCAAATACAAAGTAATAGAAACGTGCGAAGCGTGCGAAGGATCACTTTGTACATGATAATTACGTAATGATAATTACGTAATGCCTTCATGAACATAAATGCATGATAATTACGTAATGATATTTACGTAATGATAATTACGTAATGCCTTCATGAACATAAAAAAACATTACGTAATTATCATTACGTAATTATCATGTACAAATGCATGATAATTACGTAATGATAATTACGTAATGATAATTACGTAATGATAATTACGTAATGCTTTCATGAACATAAAAAACATTACGTAATTATCATTACGTAATTATCATCTACAAATATCCTTCGCACGCTTCGCACGATTCTCTATTTTTGTAGATAACCGCCCCCTCTATATATATATATATTGCAAAGGGATTAATCATACATGTCATAATCTCATGCAATCTCTCATTTGAGAGATGCCACATAAGATGTGATGTGGCAACTCTAGACCAATTAAAAAAAAGGAATAAATATGGTTTAAATATGGTTTAACCTAATCTATTAAATATTCAATCTATTAAATTTAAATATTAAACCTTTATTATTTTCTCTCCAATGTTTCCTCCCATAACTTTTAAACGTTAATATCTTTTATATACAAGATTTTTTTAAGAAAAAAATTACACCAAATTAACGAGCGTTTTATTATCTTTCCAACTAGTACCATAGTGCTATATAAAAACGGAGAAAAAAACGACTATTTTTTGTAACCCGACAGGTATTGTGTCAGGTTTAAAAATTACACCAAATTAACGAGCGTTTTATTATCTTTCCAACGAGTACCATAGTGCTATATAAAAAACAGAGAAAAAAATGACTATTTTTTGTAACCCGACAGGTATTGTGTCAGGTTTAGGATTAGTTTAAAAAAAAATTGTGGGTTTGGGTCGGGCCTAGGATTAGGTGATACCCATGAATTTTTTAAAATAATAATATGATAACTTATGATAGAGATTTGTTTAAAATAGATAATAATAATAATAATAATAATAATAATAATAATAATAATAATAATAATAATATTTATTAATCATATATTGGCAGGTCATTAATTATGTTGTCATATTAGATATTTCAACCCGGGACGCTCCCAGGATAAAAACTAGTATATATATATTGCAAAGAGATTAATCCTACATGTCATACTCTTATGCAATCTTTCCTTTAAGAGATGCCACATAGGATGTGATGTGGCAACTCTAAACCAATTAAAAAAAAAGAAATAAATATGATTTAACCTAATCTATTATAATCTTTAACCTAATCTATTAAATACCTAATCTACTAAATCTAAATATTAAACCTTTATTATTTTATCTCTCGTGTTTTCTCCCATAACTTTTAAACGTTAATATCTTTTATATACGAGATTTTTTAAATAAAAAAATTACACCAAATTAACAAGCGTTTTATTATCTTTCCAACGAGTACCATAGTGCTATATAGAAATCAGAGAAAAAAATGACTATTTTTTGTAACCCGACAGGTATTGTGTCGGGTTTGGGATTAGTTTAAAAAATATTATGGGTTTGGTTCGGGTCTGGGATTAGGTGATACCCGACCCAATTACCCGAAACAACATACCCAAATACATACCTGATCATATACCCATGATTTTTTTAACGCATCACATAACCCTTAGACTAATGCGTTCGATATTTCAATAATTAACTTTTTTTTTCTTATTTAATGTTAGTTCGTTTTAGAATGATTGATTATAAACTTCCGAATTCATTTGTAATGGCACTAGATTTTACCCGGCGCAGAGATTCATTTTTTTTTATATTTGAATATAATAACTTATGGCAGAGATTTGTTTAAAATAATAATAATAATAATAATAATAATAATAATTTTTTATTATGTTATATTAAATATTTCAATCCGGGACGCTCCCGGGATCTCCCGGGATAAAAACTAGTTGAGTCAATATAACTGATCCCCAACTAATAAAGCCATATAAAAATTTAAGAGTCCGTGAATGAGTATAAGCTATCATGGCCAACTAAGATTCCTCTAATGCGTGCTAGAAAGATCTAACATGCTTGTAATAAGCGAGTCATATCGTGGCTACACAAGTCGGCTCGAGTTGTATATGATCTGAGTACAAGTTGGCTCGTATAGTTTTAAGCTCTAGGCCAAGTTGAGGTTGACTCAACTCATAGCAACCCTAGGTTCTACCAAGGAATTGTGAAAGAAGTCATGTGATATGGCTCTATAGTCATGTCAGAACAATTTCGTACATGCATTCATGGCTTATGCGACTACATGTTCGCATATTAAGTTTTACTCATTTACGATTTAAAGTAGGAAGATGAAAATACATTTTAGGTATACGCGAATCTAACAGTCTAATGAAAAATCTTAAAGTCTAACGAGGAGATGATCAAATAAAATAATGCGGTTGTTATGGCGCTATGTGGTACGACATTTGTTTGGGTGGGGTAGACATATCGCGCATAACACCCATCCCTCAGGCGGTTCCATAGGTGGGAGAGATTCCCAGTCGTTCCAGGGTACCGCATTTAACTAGCTAATTGCTTAAGCCTTGTTACTTGATTACCAATAGCCTATGGTTTGCTGGATGCAGCCAATGGTGGCTAAACCCATTTGGGTCAGAACGTAAGACTCGTGTGTTTTGATCCGAACCCTCTACTGACCCGACATGCTTAGTATGCAAGCGGATGGTTTTATCGTATCATTATGAGCAAAACGGAAATATATCTTTAGAATACGCTAATCTAATACATGTATGTCATTTACAAATGACAATGCAATCACAAATTCACAATACTTGAGGCAAAATGAAAATAAAGAACAATATAAAGTAGGAAAACAGATTCAAAAGTTTTGTTCACTCATCAACTACAATCTCATTGCAGCAGACAACTATAAAATTAACCAAACAAAAGTCTGCAACCCATAAACCTCTCACGAAGATGAAAGATTCAAAGATTTGAATAGCAAAACCTCAATTGTTTAAAACTAGTAAAACCAAACACTGAAAATAAAATAATCAAACACAAGCCACCTCACTTGGCTCCCTTCTTAACTGCAGCCTTGGTCACCTTGGCTCCAGTCGGGTCCTTCTTGTCGACGCTCTTGATCACACCAACAGCAACCGTTTGACGCATGTCTCTCACGGCAAACCTTCCAAGTGGTGGGTACTCGGCGAAAGTCTCAACAACCATAGGCTTGGTGGGAAGCATCTTTACCATCCCGGCGTCACCATTCTTCAAGAATTTCGGCTCCTTCTCAAGCTCCTTTCCAGATCGTCTGTCGATCTTGGTCAAAAGCTCGGAGAACTTAACAGCAATGTGGGAAGTGTGGCAATCAAGAACCGGCGCGTACCCATTTCCGATCTGTCCAGGGTGGTTCATGATGATAACCTGCGAGGTGAAGCTAGCAGCTCCCTTGGCGGGGTCATCCTTAGAGTTCGATGCGACGTAACCACGCTTGAGATCCTTAACCGCAACGTTCTTAACATTAAACCCAACATTGTCACCGGGAAGAGCCTCTTGCAACGCTTCATGATGCATCTCAACTGACTTAACTTCAGTAGTCAACCCAGACGGTCCGAAAGTAACAACCATACCAGGCTTGATAACACCGGTCTCAACACGTCCGACAGGCACAGTTCCAATACCACCAATCTTGTACACATCCTGAAGTGGAAGACGTAAAGGCTTGTCTGACGGTCTCTTGGGCTCATTAATCTGGTCAAGCGCTTCAAGAAGCGTTGGTCCCTTGTACCAGTCAAGGTTAGTAGACCTCTCAATCATATTATCTCCTTCAAATCCAGAGATTGGAACAAATGGGATTTTGTCCGGGTTGTATCCGACCTTCTTCAAGTACGATGACACTTCCTTAACAATTTCATCGTACCTTGCCTTCGAGTACTTAGGTGTGGTAGCATCCATCTTCAATTACAAACCGAAACAATTAGCAACATTACACACAAAACAAACCAACAAAACCTCAAAACAAACTCCAAATTATACCTTATTACAGCAACAAATCATTTGCTTGACACCAAGAGTAAAAGCGAGAAGCGCGTGTTCACGCGTCTGCCCATCTTTAGAAATACCAGCTTCAAACCCACCAGTAGTCGAATCAATAATAAGCACAGCACAATCAGCCTGTGAGGTACCAGTAATCATGTTCTTAATGAAATCCCGATGCCCCGGAGCATCGATAACCGTACAGTAATACTTCGTGGTCTCGAACTTCCACAATGCAATATCAATAGTGATACCTCTTTCACGTTCAGCCTTAAGTTTGTCAAGAACCCAAGCGTATTTGAATGACCTCTTGTTCATTTCAGCGGCTTCCTTTTCGAACCGCTCGATAACTCTTTTATCGATACCACCGAGCTTGTAGATCAAGTGACCGGTTGTTGTCGACTTGCCAGAATCGACATGTCCAATGACGACAATACTGATATGAATCTTTTCCTTACCCATCCTGAAATTTTAAACTTAATATTATTATTAAACTATAAATCTTTAAATATCAATTAGCAAACTACTGATCTGAAAATACAATATTAACCCAACCATCAATTAACTAATAAAATTTGCAAAGTAAACTATATATTATCGATAAGTTTGAATAAATTAAAACAAGTATAAGACTAAAATCAAAATAGCAAAATGTAATTGTTTTTTTCTAAAATTTCACCAAACTATTTTGAACACAAAAACCATAAGCTCTTAAGGGATTAACTAATCATGAAACATTTACTAAAATCTAAGCGGGCTACGCATACAAACATGAGAAAACACATACAGTCAACAGATTGATAATAATAATAATAATAATAATAATAATAATAATAATAATAATAATAATAATAATAATAATAATATATGGGTACATATACAAAAGTATACAAACCTACAACAGATACAACTGAGGACATAACAGAGATGAACAGATATAAAAGAATAATATTACAAACAGATGTACTAAAGAGGTGTAGATTATTACTGACCTTAACAAAAGATGCTCAGATGATTTGTTTGATAGATGGGGGAAGACGAAGAGTAGAAGAAGTGTGGTTGAAAGAGAGATTTTATAAAGGAGGTATGAGATTAGGGTTTTGTGGAAGCCGTTGGATTAAATGATCTGACGGTTGTAGGGTGATCAGCGTGGAATCCATTATTTAGATGCCCTAGCCAGCACTAGCAGCCTCCTTACGTTTTTCTTTTTTTCTTTTTTTTTTTGCTTTCGTATTTTTGTTTAGGTATTATTGGTGTCGAACTAGGGGTGTTCATCGGTTCGGTTTACGGTTTATTTGATTTATTCGATTCGGTTTTCAAAATTTTGTACCTCAAACCAAAAACCAAACCAAACCAAATTAGGAATATGAAAACCAAACCAAATTCAACCAAATTGAATTCGGTTCGGTTTAAAACCAAACAAACCAAATTCAACCAAACAAACCAAATTGAAACAAAGTTTTTTTTTCTCTAACTTATCTATATATATAGGGGAAAGTTATTTTGAGAACACCTATATTTCGTGCGAACTGTGAGAACGACATCTAAAACCATTCAAATTCAAAATTTCTTTTTACACTTATCTTTATTACTAAAATACAATCCCCAAAACACAATTTACGCGTAAAAATTCAAACGTATACGAAAATAATTTGTTTTTACACATGTGTAAATTTGCTGTTTATACATGTGTAAACTATTTCATTTACACATGTGTAAAAAGTTAATTTGAAAGTGTTTTTGCAAGAAAAGATGGATTATTTGAAAAGAAAATTCATTTATTAATGTTGTATTTTGATTATAATAGGATTTGTATTAAAAAAATTTGATTTTGATTGATTTTTGTACTTGTTCTCACGGTTCTCACAATATTTAGCGTTCTCAAGATAACTCTCTCATATATATATATATATATATATATATATATATATATTGCAAAGGGATTAATCCTACATGTCATACTCTTATGCAATTTCTCATTTGAGATATGCCACATAGAATATGATGTGGCAACTCTAGACCAATTAAAAAAAAGAATAAATATGGTTTAAATATAGTTTAACCTAATCTATTCAATACCTAATCTACTAAATATAAATATTAAACCTTTATTATTTTCTCTCTCATGTTTTCTCCCATAACTTTTAAACGTTAATATCTTTTATATACGAGATTTTTTTTAAAAAAAAATTACACCAAATTAACGAGCGTTTTATTATCTTTCCAACAAGTACCATAGTGCTATATAAAAAACGGGGAAAAAAACGACTATTTTTTGTAACCCGACAGGTATTGTGTCATGTTTGGGATTAGTTTAAAAAAATTGTGGGTTTGGGTCGGGCCTGAGATTAGGCGATACCCGACCCAATTACCCGAAACCACATACCTAAATACCCGAACTATATACCCGATCATATACCCATGAATCTTTTAACGCGTCACATAACCATTAGACTAATGCGTTCGATATTTCAATAAATAACTTTTTTTCCTTATTTCATGTTAGTTCTTTTAGAATGATCGATTACAAACTTCCGAATTCATTTGACATTATATAATATTTTGTAATGGCACTAGATTTATACCCCGACGCAGAGATTCGTTTTTTTTATATATATATATATTTAAATATGATAACTTATGGTAGAGATTTGTTTAATAATAATAATAATAATAATAATAATAATAATAATAATAATAATATATTGACAAGTCATTAATTATGTTGTTATATTAGATATTTTATTATGTCATATTAGATATTTCAATCCGGGACGCTCCCAGGATAAAAACTAGTATACATATATGTTCCAAAATCCGAAAAGAAAGTGTGCAATAAATATAAACCAAAAAATCAAACCACGCAAACAAAAAACATTATAAAAATTAGAAATAGTAAAATAAACCCTAGTTTACTAGTTTATACTCAAATTATTATTTCTATAAATTGGTGGGCTTTTTATTTTGGGTTGGGTTTAATATTTTGGGCTTATATATTATATATGATTTATTAAATATTATTATTTTTATTTAATAATTAATTATTTTACCGGTTTATTCGGTTATCCAAATAAACCAAATAAAAAAATGTAGAACCAAAAACCAAACCAATCACCGAATAAGCAATTCGGTTTCGGTTAAAACCAAACCAAACACCAAATTCGTTGTTCGGATTGGTTTTTTCAGTTACGGTTTCGGTTCGGTTTTTTATTTTTATTTGATTTGCGGTTTTTCTGAACACCCCTATGTCGAACTACGATATTATCCTTGTTGGGTTCCATTAATAGGGATTATGGAAATACTTGCTTATACCCCGGGAGCAAAGGCGGACATACAATACAATGAAGGGTGGCGCCAGTTACCTCTCAACTTTTTCTGCGTAATATAAATTTTTTACGTATTTTTAAGTTTTTTGTATTACATCACCCCTGAAAATTATGAAACGTTACCTCTAAAAAAAATTTAAACCCAACACGCCCTCAAAGTTTTTAATATAAGCCTAACATAAAAAAAAAAAAGGATAGAAACAAATAGGCCATAACCATTCCATTTGTAATTTCTTGATTAAAATACACAAGCCCATTGACCATGGTTAAAATATTGAATAGGAGTGCAAACGAGCCGAGCAGCTCGCAAGCTAGTCGAGGTCGGCTTAATAAAAAGCTTGAAATGAGCCGAGCGTTAGCGAGCCCTAGCCGAGCTTGAGCCTAAAACAAAGCTTGTTTATTTTCCGAACCCAGGCACAAGCCTAGCATGTGAAGCTCGTCATGCTCGTAATATTAGTTTTATTAATATATTATATTATTTACCCCCCATATAAAGTTGTTTAGGAAACGAGTCGAGCCGAGCTTTTCAATTATCTAGCTCACGAGCTTAAACGAGTCTATTATTTATATTATTTTTATTTAATATATTAACTACTAAATGAGCCGAGCTCGAGCTTGAGAAACTACCAACGAGCCGAGCCTCACTTATCGAGTTTGTGAGCCTAAACAAGTCTATTATTATATTATTTTTATTTAATACATTAATTAATAAATAATAAACGAGCCGAGCTCGATCTTGAGAAACTACCAACGAGTCGAGCTTGAGCTCGAGCCTGGTAAAGTTCAGGTTCGGGAGCTCAGGTTATGCTCGTTTGCACCCCTAGTTTTTAACGGGTAAAAATAAAATAAAAGAATCAAGAGTGGGGAAAAAATAAGTAACGGGGAACTAGACCACCCATTAATAATTATCACCCTGATCATATAGACGACAAAAGAAAATTGTATATTGTTAAAAAAATGTTTTTCAACCACGAGGTCATCAATTTAAATGGAAAAACTATCCTAATTGGTGGTGACGTCTTGATGTAAAATAGTTTAATAAATCATTGGTTAGAATATAACACTAAACAAGAAAAACATACTGCTTATGAAAGTATGGTAAAAAAAATTGAACATTATTTATTATCATGTTTTTATTTTTGTTTGGTTTACGTTGCATGAAAGTAAAGGAAAAAAATTTTAAACGTTACCCCTAAAGTTTTAGTCTAAATCCGCCACTGCCCGAAAACGTCCCGGGGTTGAAAAATCTAATGTGACGTAATCAAAATTCTGCTTAAAAGAGACAACAAAATATTATAGATGCTATATTTTCAAGTATACTAGAATAATCTTTCATAAGGTTCTAGCTTATATCGCCCCTTGAGAAAATGAGCATATTTTAGAAGGCACATAACCTATCAAAATGAGTTCTGTTGTAACACCCCAAACGATGGCGGAAATATGGAGGTGTCACGTAGTGATGATTGTTCAATAGCTCATGGACTAGAAATGTAAATTTTGATACATTGAATTTAATAATTTATTACATTGAAAGAAATACAACAATTACAACTAGCAATCTAATATTAAAATACAGTAAATCTCAGTCTAAGTCTAAGTTCCAAACGCTTAGAAGTGATCTCATAAGAACCTGAAACATGTACGAAAATAATTTGGTCAATACAAAAATGTATTGGTGAGCATACCCGTTTGATACCCGTTTGATACATATAGTAAGGAAAATTTAGCAATTCATGTGTTATTTTGCAAAATGTAATAATTGTTATCCGGGTCAAATCAACCCTGTGAAAGGAAAGCAAATATATATAGTATGCGCTAGTAGTAATGCAATACATAGCAATGACAACGACTCTCAACAGAGTCACAAGGGTATATACCATAGTACTATTCATTGAAATGTCAGGCCGCAACGGTTAATGATTTGACAGGTCATAGATACACGAAATGACACAAGCAAACACACATAAGAATTGCTATTTTAGTAAGATGAAATAGAAAATTGATAGTAAGTACATGAGTCACCCAAAATAGTAAAACAGTAAAAAGGGGAAAAATATACTCACAGTTTGCGAAAGCGATCGAAGTCCAACTTAAGCGGTCGTGAGCTAAGTAATGGGAATTCCGAGGAATTCAACCTATGATGTATAAGAATACTAATAAGGAAAAAGTCTAAGAGTCTAAGGTATCTAGGGTCTAAGTCATTAGGGTTGCTAAGTCGATTTGGGGAATTAGAGTTTTTAATATAAAAGTTGTATATCCAAATAATATTATGCCAAAGTTTGTAAATGTGGTTTAGGTAGTATAATTATTACCAATTGAATATTTAGTTCAAAATATGTTTGAATAATTAAGACAAACTAATTTAGTTAATTACTTTAACTAATTATTGTAAATAAATACAATAATCATAAATATTGAAAATAAATAATTATGAGTTACACAATGATCCAACAATGATAATAAAGACTTTCAATCATAAGAATATTTCTATTTTATAAGTAATGTATTTATAAAATAGATATTAAGTAGTATAAATAAATATATAATTAATTATGTCTAATTAAGCATAATTAAGTCTAAAAATACAAGACATAATCCAAAAATGCTATTTTTATAGAAAATGAATACTTTCCGATGTAAATTAATGAAAGTAATTTTCCCATAATTTTTATAAACTTATTTATATTTAAAACTAATTTAATGAGTTTAAATCATGTTTAAATGATTACAAATTGGAAAATTAATAAATACTTTGTAGAATTATTAGAAATATTATATATTTATAAAAAGACAATACAAGATTCATCTTCTTCCCCAAACTTCTTATAAACCGGAAGTTGAGGAAGAATCAGAGATTGATAGAAAGAGGCGGGAAAATATGGCTACAGAGATTGTATTGAAGTTTGAAAAGGGTGGGTGGGCCCGCCTTAATATATTCCATATAGAGGAGAGAGGAGATGGTGAGGAGAGGGAGGGTGGCGGTGGAGATGATGGTGGTGGTGGTGCAGGTGGTTGTGAGAAGAAGATGGAGGGATATAATAGTCATTTCACTCACAAACTGATAGAAAAACTAACGAATGTTAAAATGAGGGATGTAAAGTGTTAGCCTGATAAAAGTCAGGGACTCACAAGAGTGCATACAAAACTCAACCCCCGAAAACAGAGGCGAGTGGGCTTGGGTTGAGGTCCTTAGGCTTCAAATGTAATTTATTTATTAAAAAAAAAACTACCATTAACCTCCCTCCACCTCATCATACCCACATGCCCTATGAGCAGATTTCCCCACGCCAAAGAGGCAATGCCCAACTCACCCAAGCAGTGGCGCAACATAGTTGGGGCGGGGAGGGGCGGCCAGAGCCGGTCCTAAGGATTTAAGTGCCTCGGCTGAGTCCGAAAAAAAGGCCCTTAAGCCCTAACGGGTAATATAAAAGATTTTTTTTAAACGGATATAAATGTTATAGCAATAAACATAGCAAAAATATAGTATTAAGATGACTTAGCGTAATAGCTAAACGATAATTCATAAAGCTCTCCTGGCAATTTTTTAAACAATAATTAACGTCATAACGATAATTTTTGTATTGTTTTTATTGTTATATTATTTAAATTACATTAGATTATTAGAAGGTTGGTTATTTGGATTATCAATCATTAATCAAATTAGGCCTGATCTAAGTTATAAAATTTTAGATAAATAATAAATGACCAATACATTTTAAGGTTCTAAATTTTTAAAGACAAACCAATGAGTTTTTCATATTCATATTTTATATAGTGATGGAACTTAAACATTTAAATTAAATTGATAGATATGAAGGAAATAACAGATGATATGCGAGCAAACTATACGAGAACGTTGCTAGATTTTTTTTAATATTGCTTTATTTGTTATTGAAAATTTTAGATAATATTGGGTTTTTAATTTAAACTTGTTCACTAAAAAACCAAAAAATTATTAATCAATAATAAATTATATCTAATATTTAATCTAAAAATAAAAGAGTAAATAAATGAAGTATTAACATAAATAAAACAATCGATAATGTTGAGCAAATTAAATATATTAATTGGTCAAAATGTTTGTTGTAAAAGTGACTTTTCCTTTTGGTATTCCCAATGCATCTTTTCTACGGAGGCTTTTCATTAAACTTATTAAAATAAGCAAGTGTGTCTTCACTAACTTGTTAGTCTTGTTAGTCGCTGCGATATTTCCGGCAACCGGAATTTTTTTCAAATAACTCACATCCTCACCACTACCTTTATCTATCAACTAAAGGGCCCTAAATAAGCTTAGATACTGATTTTACAATATATATAAAACATATATATATAAAAAAAATTGGCCCCTCGAAAAAAACGTGCCTCGGCCGGGGGTGCGGCTCGCCCACCCCCAGGGCCGGCTCTGGGGGCGGCCGACCTCCCCGGATTTTTCGCACATAAGTTCCGATTATATAGTATTCGTATATAAAATTTTGAAAATATAGGGTTTCGACCCCCGAAACTGGTTTTCGACCCCCCAAAACTAGTGACTTCCGACCCCTCGAACCTTTGGGTCAAGCTTCGCCACTGCACCCAAGATAAAGGGTGGTGTTTGGGGTGGGTAAAGAACGTAACGTCTGGAAGAAAAATAAAAACATATTTGAGATATCCAACACCATGCATCCCACGAATCCACGATCCTCAAAAGTATTATTTTTTATTACTTTATAAAAAAGAATTAGCTCAAGTCAAACCATGTTGGCTGTTTCCACTCGATTTAAACGCTTCAACTTGGTGTGCTATTTGGTCACTTTGTGTGTTCAAGATGTTGCAGAGATTCTCGAGGCCAAGATCAATAGCAGCTGCATCAAAAGCTTTCTCTCAGCATCGCAACGCATTCTTTACAACTTCTATGTTGTTCGATGATACCCAAATACAGGTTGATTACTTTACGATATCAAATGTGGTAAATGCAAGTTGTTTCTAATAAACTACATACACCAAATTATATGATGGCCAAAGGTCTTCATTCCACCATAATCTTTGCACTTTACTACCTAAATTTTGAGATGAGAATCGAACCCGAGCTCGATGGGTGAACCCAGAACCTGACATACTTAGAATGAGTTTAGGGTCGGGTAATCAGGTTTGGGCTTAGTTTTTATGTGTGTATATACATGACATAAATATATACATTTTTTATCAAGGAAAGTGAAAAGTCATCTAAAGCCTAAACGCCCGCTCAAATCCCAAATTTTCCTGTTATTTCCAATTACTTTTGACGACTGACGTTCTAATTTCTAAAAATTGGCATACACTATTTTGTTATCTATGCATTACACACACACATTGTAGATATTTGATATATTTTTATAGTAATAATGCTAAATATAACTGATTAGTAATTACCCTATAGATACATGACGGGTTTTGAGTCGGTTGTATGCAACGGGTAATTTTTTAAATTAATGGTTTACCTAAAACCTGCAAGTTTATCTAATCGGGTTTGTGGTTTGAATTACCTAAACCCAACCCAAACCCTACCACCCTACCTAAATTTAGTTATGTCTGTGACGATTTGTTGCAATTATGACAGTTTAAAGAAAGTGTTGCACAATTTGCGCAAGAGCATATCGCTCCTCATGCAGAAAATATAGACAAAATGGACAATTTCCCCAAGGTTAATTGCAACACAAATTCGCTATATATTTTCCCACATCTTATCTTATACATTTAATTAAAGACATGGCATTAATTATGTCTTATTTATGGCATAGGACGTGAACTTATGGAAACTGATGGGAGACTTTAATCTTCACGGACTTACTGCTCCAGGTGAGACTTTATAGAAATTATGATAATCATAAAAGCAAAATGTGCATCTTGCAAGAAGATATAGCGGGAGCTAAAAGACAAGCACTTGTGCGTGTGTATGGTTATTGCACTTGTGCGTGCGTGTGTATTATACAAAATCCAATATTTTTTATCTTTTATTTTTAAACGACTAACATTACACTCCCACTATAATTACACCAAATACACCTGAAGGGATAGGGAGCCTAATCTGAAAGGCGTCCCTATCCCCACTAAGTAACAACCCTGCGCCACGTCACGGCGCAGGAACAAACTCGCGCGAGGACAGCCAATCAACACCCTCGCGCGCCGGCACAAATGATAAGCAACAATTAATACCTGATACGCGCGTGACATCACACGCGGAAGATTCCCTTAGCACGATGAAGGAGGTACAAGGGACGACAAAAGGAAGATTCATAAGGATCTGTGTCAAAGCATACACCAACAGAAGAAGGACATGTGGCAGATAGTACAAAAGGGGAACGGCTGCACTGTTCACGCTGTCGTGAACAGTGACCAGCAGGCATTACTTCCTCCACTGTCAGGCGTCAAATCAGACAGCAGAGATAGCCTGGACACTGTAGCAAGTACGACGTTACTGTGCACCACCAGAAGGCGGACACGTGTCCAACTGCAACAACGACCGCACTGTGGGCTGACGTCATCAACAGTGCCTCGTCCTTTCCCGCCATTTCCAGAAAGACCATGGGCTTGGGCCCCGGTTGGGCCTAAGCCATTGGTGCCACTTGTGGGCCTCTCCATGCGGTCCACTATTAAGCCTATAAATAGCATCAGATACAACTCATGTAGTCATTCATATAGACAACCATCACTGCTATACTTATCACTTGTAATTCTCTCTTATCAGCAATAATATTCCGGTGCCTTCACAGTGGACGTAGGTCATTAACGACCGAACCACTTAAATCTCTTGTTCATACCATACACAACACATACCACACTCATCTTAACAAACTCTCGGGTTGTCATAACGGTTTGGGTAAAGGATTAAACCTGTAGTTACATAAGTATTAATCACCCGGAGGTTAGTCTTAATCTCCGATATACTTATTGTTTCTTCATTGGCGCCATCCAACGGTTAGAACAGCTCTTTTCACTCATCTTTTAACCCTACCCATGGCTGAACCCAACCCTAACACCTCCGGCATGCACCAAACTGGAGACGAAGACCTCCGACAGCCGGATAACCAAACCACACCCAACACTGTCGTCAAGCAGACGACGTCTCGGCTCGACGGGTCAGCCGTCGAAATCCGTGACGTCGAATCCGACGACGACAGTCAAGAGCTCTCCGAAGAGGACCCGGATCGCTGGCTACTCCGTCAGAATGCCAAGAGCGCTGCAATCTACCAACGCAAACTATTGCAGCAAGCAAAAAAGAAGGGTAAGACACTGGCTTTCGACACCCCGTCGAAAGCAAGATACAAGAAGAAAGATACGGCCAACCACGGTGAGGGTCGTAGCGGGGAGCTCGGCGGAAACGTCAGAGCTCGGGGCTACGCCAAATCACGTGAAGAGCCGGACGGTTACGAATCGTCAAGCAGTGATTCCGATCACAGAAGAAAGAAACACACTCACACGTCGCGAGACAGTGAGATAGACGATGACCTGGTCAAACCATTCCGACCAAAAGCTTTTACTGAGAAGTCCAAGTTCGTCGCTCGCATAGCGGCTGCCAAGGTACCAAGAAAGGCCAAACTCCCAAGCAGCATCGGTAGATACGATGGCCTGCGTGACCCAGACGACCATGTGCACGACTTTGAGTGCGCAGGTGTGTCCGTGGATTGGCCTGTTCAGGTGTGGTGCCACCTTTTCGCTCAAACCCTCACGGGTGCCGCCAGGGTATGGTTTGACAGCCTCCCAGCGGGAAGCGTAAAGGATTTCGACGACCTCACAGAAAAGTTCGGCAGCCACTTTTCACACCTACGAAAGCATAAGAAAGACAAGGCGGACATCCTGCTATGCCGGCGGTATGACAGGGAAACAATCGAAGATTACATAGTCCGGTTTAACAAAGAAGCACTACAAATCGGATGCGGGGAGGAGCTTACACGGGCCGCGTTCATTCACAATGTGCGCAGCCCAGACCTCATGAAATGCCTCACCGGCAAAGATGGCATCCCAGAGTCCTGGGATGAGCTCATACGCTCAGCCAAAATATATGCCTCCTCCGAAAAATCCTTCAACCAGCAACACGGTTTCCAACCACAACACCATAATAATAATAATAATAATAGACACAAAAACAAATCCGTCTGGAACCGCATCACAGGCACCACCGACGAGGGAAAATATTCTCCGGCCGGTGATGCCCGACAGATCATCAGCTCCAAACAAACGCGGGACCAACGCGGACACTCAAAGAAAAACCATGACTGGACCCCGTTAACAAAAACACCATCTCAAGTTCTGAAAACCGAGCAGGTCACCCTGAAAGAGCCCAACCCTCTGGGAAAGCGCCGAAATGTGGACCGTAGCAAGTTCTGTGAGTACCATAATGACTACGGTCACCTCACAGACAACTGCTACAGTTTAAAAATGGAGATAGAGGCAGCGCTGAAATCAGGCCAGCTCGGCCACCTGGTCAAAAATGTTCACCGAGCTGGCAAGGGTCAAGGCAACGAAGAAACCCAAGGCGAAGGGTCGCGGAAGAAAATCCGGGACCTAAACACTCACGCTGCAACTCTAATCCCCCGCCACCAGTGCAACATGACATGGCGGGGCAAGAACACCCAACATGGGAAGCGCACCCGGGTACAGCCACTAGACGACTCATGGAAAGAGGCTGATATCCTCATGCCAAGGGTCAGAGGGGGCGCCTCCTGCACAGCTCCACTAGTGATCACCGCGGTCTTCGGACATTACCGCACGCGGTATATGTTTTTAGATGGCGGCAGTAGCACGGATATCATGTATGACCAGTGTTTCCAACAACTCGATGAAGAAGATAAAGCAAAGCTTATTCCCGTCAATGAGCCAATTTCCGGTTTCATCCATGAAACCATCATGCCCCGCGGCATGCTTTCGTTGCCTGTAACTTGGACCGACGGTACACACGAACGTACAGAGATATGTGACTTCATGGTCCTACCAGCCACATCAAACCACGACATACTTCTAGGGCGAGAAGGCATTGCCCGCTTCAACGCCAACGCCTCCACGGCGCACGCAATGGTGGGGTTCCCCACCAAAACGGGCGTCGCCTTCATCCGAGGAAACAAAGACTGCCACGCCACAGATACAACCAAGCCGTTAAAGATGGTCAAAACAAATGCCCGCACAGAGCCGGAAAAATGGACGCTCAATCCCAAATTTCCGGAGCAAACGGTGATCATCGGCCATGAAATCTCCGAGTCCATACGAAACCATTTAAAGCAACTGCTCATCAGTAACATGGACATTTTTGCATGGCAACCGGCAGACATGGTGGGTGTTCCACGGGAAATAGCGGAACACAGGCTTAATGTTTATCGCTCCGCAGAGCCAATTGTACAAAAGAAAAGAAGTATGGGCCCGGAGAAAACAAAGGCCATGAATGAACAAGTCACCGAGCTGCTCAACGCGGGCATCCTCCGCCCCATTAGATACCAGACGTGGGTGGCCAACCCCGTCATGGTCGCCAAAGCAAATGGAGGATGGCGCATGTGTGTAGACTACAAAGACATCAACAAAGCGTGTCCAAAGGATTGCTACCCTCTACCAGAGATCGACCTGAAAGTGGATTCCCTCGCCCCATACCGATACAAGTGTTTTTTGGATGCTTACAAGGGATACCACCAAATACAGATGGCCAAAGAGGATGAAGACAAAACAGCGTTCCGCACAGACGCAGGCATCTTCTGCTACACAAAGATGCCTTTCGGCCTGAAAAATGCGGGCGCAACGTATCAGCGTCTGATGGACACGGCTTTCGTAGAAGAAATCGGCGTAAGGCTCGAAGTATACGTCGATGATTTGGTGATCAAAAGCAAAGAAGAAAGTGACATGTTGCGAGACATCCAGCAGACATTCAAACAACTGCGAAAGGTCCGCATGAAGCTGAATCCAAGCAAATGCTCGTTCGGGATGGAAGAGGGGAAATTTCTGGGCGTTATCGTCACGCGGGATGGGTTCCGCGCCAACCCAGAAAAAGTTCAGGCAATCGAGCGGATGCCGTCACCAGCCTCTGTCAAAGAAGTGCAAACATTAATGGGCCGCTTGGTTGCCCTAAACCGCTTCCTATCCAATTACGCTTCAAAATCTTTTCCATTTGTGGATACTTTGAAAAACTGCCTAAAAAAGAGCAATTTCCGCTGGACCCCTGAAGCAGAGTCAGCTTTTCAACAAATGAAGCAATGCTTGATGAATCTTCCTACACTGACAGCCCCGCTCCCCAAAGAGCCACTAACGCTGTATCTCTCGGTCACGGAGCGGGCAATAGGCGCAGTTCTGATGGTTGATCGTAAAGGTGTGCAAACGCCGATCTACTACATCAGCCGCACACTGTTAGATGCGGAGACCCGGTACACCATAATGGAAAAGCTGGTCCTAGCTCTGATTCATGCTTCTCGAAGGCTGCGCAGATACTTCCAAGGCCACCCGATAAACGTACTTACAGATTATCGGATAAATGACATCTTAGCAAAACCCGAGTTGTCGGGAAGATTAGCAAAATGGGCCATTGAGCTCGGAGAGCATACAATCAACTACAAACCCCGACCCGCAATCAAAGGCCAAGTACTAGCAGACTTCGCAACCGAGATCCCAGCCGACAAAGTTCAAGAGTGCCGAGAAGAAGAATCACCTGCGCCAGTGCACGACCCATCGCAAAAGTGGTCCCTATACACCGATGGGGCCTCCAACGGAGACGGCGCTGGCGCCGGCTTGCGCCTCATCAGCCCAGACAAACACGAGTTCACATACGCCATCCGCCTCGAGTTCAAAAGCACAAACAACGAGGCGGAATACGAAGCGTTGCTGGCAGGCCTCCGCATAGCGGAAAAAATGGGGGCCAGGCACGTAGAGGCACATGTAGACTCTTTGTTGGTAGCACGGCAGATCAACGGGGTATACGATGCAAAAGATGAAACCATGGCTCTATACCTGGAACAAGCCAAGAAACTCATGCGCAAGTTCGACACATGCACAGTCGAACACATCCGGCGCAGCGAGAACAAACCCGCTGACGCACTCAGCAAAATGGCATCCACGGTTTTTGAGCACATGGCAAAAGAGGTCCGCGTCGAAGTACGAGACAAACCATCGGTCCCCATGCGCCAGGTCAACGTTACTCAAACAGGCAACGGGTCATGGATGACACCGATCAAAGCCTTTTTATCATCGGGAGTGTTGCCCAATGACAAACTCGAAGCACGGAAGATAAAAACCAAGGCCCTGCAATATCAACTGACCGATGACATCCTGTACCGCCGCTCTTACTTGGGGCCACTCTTGCGCTGTGTTGACCCGGCCGAAGCCTCCTTCCTCCTCAAAGATATACATGAAGGAACATGCGGGCTACACGCAGGCCCAAGAATGGTAGTGGCAAAGCTGATGAATGCAGGATATTACTGGCCTGGCATGCACGTCGACGCAGTCAACGAGATACGCAAATGTGACAGCTGCCAGCGCCACGCTCCAAACACCTTGCGCCCAAAGAATAATCTCGTACCAGTCACCGCGGCTTGGCCCTTCCAAAAGTGGGCTATTGATCTAGTCGGACCATTCCCGGCGGCGCCGGGCAATGTCAGATACTTGGTCGTCGCTATCGACTACTTCACTAAGTGGGTCGAAGCGAAACCTCTTGCAAAGATCGATGGCGCACATGTCAAGAAGTTCATCTGGGAGTTCATTATCTGTCGGTTTGGATTGCCGATGCAACTGGTCAGTGACAATGGAACACAATTTGAAGACCAGGCCCTCCAACAATGGCTGACTCAAATGGGAGTCACGCAAATTTTCACATCCGTTGCGCACCCGCAAGGCAACGGCCAGGTAGAAAGAGCCAACCGCACAATCGTTGAAGGCATCAAGACAAGACTCGGAACTAGGCGAACGGGGTGGGTAGACGAGTTGCCGCACGTCTTATGGGCCTACCGTACCCTCACGAAAACAAGCAATGGCGAAACCCCGTTCAGCCTAACATACGGCTCTGAGGCGGTAATCCCTGCAGAAATAGCTTACCCCACGGCAAGGGTACTGATGGCAAACACAACCGACAATGATAAAGAACTCCGCATGAACCTCGATCTGTTAGAAGAACGCCGCAACCTCGCAGCAATAAAAGAAGCAAGTTACAAGACCCAACTCGAGCAATATTACAACAAACATGTAAAGGAACAAGCCTTCAAGATTGGGGACTACGTCTTCCGCAACAACGAAGCTTCCAACACCGAAAAGCCTGGGAAGCTCGCCCCAACTTGGGAAGGCCCCTACAAAATTCAAGAAGTGCTCGGGAAAGGTGCCTACGCATTAGAAAAACTCGATGGCACCCCTATTCCAAGATCATGGAATGGCGCCCAGTTACGGCGTTGTTATTTGTAATCAAAATGGCTACACACGCCATATTATTAATGAAAACATTTCCTATATCTGTGTTTCTACTTGTACTTTCCGCGCCAAGGTCTTCAAGACTTAGGCAAAATCACGTCGGACACGCTAGCAAGGCACGCCTTCAAGACGCGCTACGCGCACGTCGGGCGCCTACTCAAGCAGCATAGTCTTCAAGACGGATTTACTCGCCGGACCTACAACACCGCAACATGCGCCTCAACTCTTGTCTTCTAGAGTCATTGCAACTCGGACAGAGTAGCGCACCACATAAACGCGGTAAACAGGTCTTCAAGGCGAGGCGATCACGCACCTAAGTCGGACTCAATGGCACAAGTCGCCTCCGCTACAATCTTCAAGGCGAAAAAGTGTTGAACACTTAGACGTCGGATTGTCTAGCCGAGCGCGCGCTCTAACTCTTACTTACACATCGGGTGACGACTTGGTTAAATAAGTAAATTAGAGACGAGACAACACGATATAACAAACAAAAGTTTCATTAACAAAGGGAATTAAAAACCCTTCTATATTTACAAAGAAAAGAAAGTTACAAATACTAAAAAGCCTAATCACTGGCCAGCTGCGCCGGAAGGCCCTTCGCCAGAAGCTTTCGCCAGCGCATCAGACGTTTCTATGAAATATCTAAGGGCCGCAGGTGGATCCGCGTTCTTGTTGCAGTCCGCGAGCACTTGGAGGATGGGGAACTCTATCTTCTCGAACTTTTGGAGTTCCGCCTCATACTCATCCTTCAGTGGCTTGCCATAATGTTCCGCGTCCACAATGCGCCCATCATTTTGCGCATGCAAGAAACCGTCTTCATAGCCCTCGCCATAACCATAGGCTTGGGCACTGGCAGCAATGGCGGCAATCTGGTCTCCGAGCAAAGGCTCCTGCCAGAATCTCTTGAAAACCTGCGCATAGAAACAAAGTTAGCATATGGAAGACAAGTCTCAAAAGCAGAGAAAGCGCGAAGACTTACCCCAGCCATCCCGTCTGTCATCAACCAGTTGATGGAGTCTTGCATCTGGGACTGGGCGGTGACAGCTTCATCCAGCAACAACTTGGCCGCCTCACCCTCCTTCACAGCAGCAAGGCGAGCCTGGTCACAAGAATCCAGGTCTCGCTCCAGGTCCTCCTTCGCACTAAGGACCTGGGCCCTCTCCCGCTCCAGCGAAGAGACGCGTTCTGTAGCCGCAACAAGAGCCTCGTCCTTAGACTCGAGCTCCTTACGCATCTCTACATACTTCGCCGTCCTCTCCGTGAGGGCCCTGCTCTTCTCCTCAAGGCTCTTCACCGCCGTCCGCCGCTCTTCACGCGCCACTGACAAAAGCTCCTTCAGATCAGAGATGTCAGTGTTGGCCTTCTTCCAAGATTCTGACCAACGGCGCCTTTCAGCAACCGCGTCTTCTTCAAGTTTGGCGACCTTAGCCTCCGCATCATGAGCACGGCGGCGGTATTTGGCAATCTCAGCTTTGAAGGCAGCCTCTTTTTCAGCAAGACTGGCCTTCTCCGCCTCCACCTGCTCCATGTCTCGCCACAACGCCGAGTCACGGCGCCGTAACGAGTCCATCATGGATAGTTGAGTCGCCTGGTTAACGCACAAGGCGGCTATCAGGTCTTCACGACTCAACGTATCCTGGTGAGTGCGCTCATAGGGAGGCACCACCTCGCTGACAAACTCCTCGGCAGCCAAGGAGTTGGAAAACAATGTGTTTTCCCTTATCGCCCAGCGAGGGCGCCAGATGGCGTCACCACCAGACCAGCAAGAGCCGTCATAGACTCCTGCTGACCCCCCAACCCTGGAGGCCTCGCGCCGATCCCGGCGCGAGCCGCTCCCACCAGCTCCAGCGGCGCCCTGCTGGAGCAAAGCCCTTTCAAAGGCATCCCCTCCATCGGGAGCCATCTCCTGGCTCTCAACCTCGGCACGCTCCATTGTAGCGCGCTCCTCAGCAAGCTTGGCTTTTTCCTCCAAGAACTTTTGCTCTTGGAGGCGAAGGCGGTCCGCCTCAGCCTTGTCTGCCTCAGCCTTTCTTGCGGCTTCATCGGCAGCAGCCTTCTTCTCCGCCTCAGCCCGGCGGCGGGCTTCATCGGCTGCCGCTTGCTTGGCAGCAGCGGCCTTCTCAGCCTCAGCCTTTTGCAAGGCTTCATCGGCTCGCGCCTGCTCCTGTGCAAGCTCCTGCTCCCTCCACAAAGCATCCTCCTCCCCTCCACCCGCTTCGGCGGAAGAAGACAAAGGTGCAGAGGGCACAATCTTCAGCGCCACTGCAAGTCAACAACAACATTAGTAATAAATCAATGAAAATAGAAAAGAAGAGAAGGGAGGAAAACAGAACTTACCAGGAGTCTTCTTCCTCAATAACTTTTGGAAAAGCGGCTGGCGCGCAGGGGCGACACCAATGCCCATGCTGAAAACGGGCCCGCCACCGCTACCACTTCCAACAGGACCCTTGGAAATATTCACTGGGTCCGGACCAGGCACCGATCCCTCACCACCTCCAGCGCCAGACGCGACTGGAGTCTCCTTCACCGGCCCAGTGGTCCGCGACCTTTTCCTCTTCTCCAGCTGAGAAGATTCCGCTTCCTCATCATCCTCAGAGGGGGGCCCATCCTTCCTCCGTCGACGCCCTTTTACAGCTTCTCCTGCTGAAACGGAAGAACCCGAGTCAGAAAGGGTAACCATGGCTCGGTACCTGTGCCTCCGCGGAGCGTGCTTCCAGCGACCACGCCTCGCGGACGAGCCTACCGGCGGAGTCTCCCCTACAGTATCATCTCCGAAAATACTATCAAATAAAGGGCTGGACGACTCACCAGTTGTGTAATAAGGTTTGGGCGCAGCAGTCAAATCCGGGTAGTAAAACCGGTCAGCAAGCGCGTCCAAACAGGAAGTTTGACCCTCCGCCAGAGGCCTCCACTTGATACCTTTATCCTGACGGGCGGCATAAAACTCAAATTTACTTACGCCTGCAATATCAACAAACAATAAGGAAAAGAGCACAGGAAACACTAATAATGATAATAATAATGACATTATACTTACCCTCCTGCGCAATATATGGCTCTTTACCCGCCCGGATGCCATTTCGACTCATCCCCAGAAGAAAGAAAATACCCTCCGTCAGGTTCTGGAATTCCAATTTAGTGGCATTGGCGGTAAGGGCAAGAAACCACTCCTGCTTCTTGAAGTCCTTGGGCACAGGAATGTCCGCCACCCGCTGCCCATCCCCTATCACCTTCCAGGGAGACTAATGGGGATCACACCCCTCTTCACGAAGAAAAACTTCTCCTTAGCCCAATGTAAGGACTTAGGAGTATGGGTGGCCATGGGCGGCACCTTGGGACGCGGCTTGAAGGAAAACCACATCTCATCCCGTGCCATAAAGTAGAAAACATTGAACCGTTCGACAGTGGGTTCAATGTCTAGGGCGCGGCAAGAAGCTTCGAAATGAACCACCGCAGCATCCCAAAAGCGGTTAGTTGTGTAGGACCAACACCATAAGCCACCATGGTGTCGATCTGAAACCGAGTACACGGAAGGCGGAACCCACACTTAGCAAAGTGGGCCTCGTACAACGCCAACTGGCCGGTACCGGCCGAGAGGACAGTGCTGGTCGGAGTTGGAAGGGTGGGCTCCCACTCCGGCGAGATCCCATACATAACAAGAAACCGGTTGAAGGCTTCTTGACTCCAAACACAGCAAGTGTTGGACATCAGTTTCCTCTCTTTGATTTTTCCACCCTCCACGGTGGTCTCCTGCACCACCTCCTCCGGCTGCTCCCCCACAACCTCCTCAGAAACACTAGCACTTTCAGACATGATAATGAAAAATCTGGAAAACTCACCGGAAAGTTTGAAGATCAAACGAAATCTTCAACGAAAGTGGGAGATAAGAAGTTAACCGACCAGAAAATAACACAAAGATGAAAAGAAGACACCAACGTAGAAGAAATATGAAGTTTCAAATAAATCTTCAAGATCAAGATCTTCAAAGATTAACCGGAAACTTCAAACGGAGATTGACCGGAGAATGAAGAGAGAAAAAGAAAAGTGGAAGAAGATTAGAGAGCATAACCGTTCAAATGAGCCACAACAGGCCTTATATACTCATCGCATTTATGGCAGGGGGACCCACCGGAGGAGTATAAACCGTCACAACTTTTCAAATTCCGTTCACAGGATGATGACACGTGTCCGCAATAAAAACGAGTGGCCTGGATGGAAGTGTATGACAGTTGTACACTACAAAGGCGCTGGATGATCGACACGTGTCAACAGATCTCACAACATCAAGCATTCAAGCGCGTGGCAACCCACGCGCCTGACAGACAACACGTGCCCTTCGACACGTGGCACAATCTCAACCATGCAGAAAAAATGTCAGACGCGTGAAACCCCACGCTCCTGACACAGACGAGATATTGATAATTGCAACCACGATGGGACATGTATCAGTCTGTGCAACCAGACAGTCGCTGACACATCAGCAACCACCAAACTTCCCTCAGAAGCAATTGATCATTCGAATTCCAGGCGCATTTATTCCAATTTATGAGAGACAAATTCAATGCTAATGATTTAGAATTTATCACAACTCCAGACCCGCATTAAATTACCCCAGCAGCAGTAAATGTCTAAGCGGAAAGTTGACGTAAACTTTCAAAAGACGTCCCCGCCCAACCACTGCAACGTTGGGGCGGAGAACGCCCTTCCCAGCGGAAAGTTGACGAAAACTTTCAAAAGACGTTCCCCGCCCAACCACTGCAACGTTGGGCGGAGAACGCCCTTCCCAGCGGAAAGTTGACGTAAACTTTTAAAAGACGTTCCCCGCCCAACCACTGCAACGTTGGGGCGGAGAACGCCCTTCCCAGCGGAAAGTTGACGTAAACTTTCAAAAGACGTTCCCCGCCCAACCACTGCAACGTTGGGGCGGAGAACGCCCTTCCCAGCGGAAAGTTGACGTAAATTTTCAAAAGACGTTCCCCGCTCGACCACTGCAACGTTGAGACGGAGGACGTCCTCCACGGCGCAAATTTGACGAAAAACGGAGAAATACGTTTCCCGCCTATATTTTCTCAAATCAGAATAACACCCCCAAAGGCTACAACGCAAGCAGATGAGCTTTCATCCGCGACTTCTACCTTTCGAGTCTAGCACTCCACCTCCTCATTAGCGAGCAGGAGAAGCCCTAGACTAGGGGGACTTGAAGGGATAGGGAGCCTAATCTGAAAGGCGTCCCTATCCCCACTAAGTAACAACCCTGCGCCACGTCACGGCGCAGGAACAAACTCGCGCGAGGACAGCCAATCAACACCCTCGCGCGCCGGCACAAATGATAAGCAACAATTAATACCTGATACGCGCGTGACATCACACGCGGAAGATTCCCTTAGCACGATGAAGGAGGTACAAGGGACGACAAAAGGAAGATTCATAAGGATCTGTGTCAAAGCATACACCAACAGAAGAAGGACATGTGGCAGATAGTACAAAAGGGGAACGGCTGCACTGTTCACGCTGTCGTGAACAGTGACCAGCAGGCATTACTTCCTCCACTGTCAGGCGTCAAATCAGACAGCAGAGATAGCCTGGACACTGTAGCAAGTACGACGTTACTGTGCACCACCAGAAGGCGGACACGTGTCCAACTGCAACAACGACCGCACTGTGGGCTGACGTCATCAACAGTGCCTCGTCCTTTCCCGCCATTTCCAGAAAGACCATGGGCTTGGGCCCCGGTTGGGCCTAAGCCATTGGTGCCACTTGTGGGCCTCTCCATGCGGTCCACTATTAAGCCTATAAATAGCATCAGATACAACTCATGTAGTCATTCATATAGACAACCATCACTGCTATACTTATCACTTGTAATTCTCTCTTATCAGCAATAATATTCCGGTGCCTTCACAGTGGACGTAGGTCATTAACGACCGAACCACTTAAATCTCTTGTTCATACCATACACAACACATACCACACTCATCTTAACAAACTCTCGGGTTGTCATAACGGTTTGGGTAAAGGATTAAACCTGTAGTTACATAAGTATTAATCACCCGGAGGTTAGTCTTAATCTCCGATATACTTATTGTTTCTTCAACACCCTTTCTTAGATTTGAACCTAGGACCTCCCCTCTAAGAGGCATAAGCCTCTACCAAGTGGGCTACCCGCCTACCCCCACATTGGCTCCAATATTTTTTTAGGGAAAATGACCAAAATAACCCGTTGACCGGGCATTTTGCACAACTAGCCCTCTCCACCGTCTTTGGAGAGACGGGACACGGCTCCCAACCAGCCTGAACCATCTCCGAGACCGTTTGGTTTTATAGCCAATTGCCAGCCAACACGTGGCGTCTCTGATCCCGAGGCTGTACCGTCTCTCTCCAGACGGGTCAGAAATCTCTCCCAGACGGTTCACGTTTCCCCATGCCGGCTGCCTTCGGTTCATCCGTCTCCCAGACGGTTCATGTTTACCAATGCCGGCTGCCTTCGGTTCAACCGTCTCACAGACGGGTCACATTTCCCAAGTCGTCTTAAGCCGTTTTGTGCTACCGTCTGAACCGTCTCACGAGTGTATATAAATACCCCAATTCACTTAACGAAATTTGCACCCACCCCTCTCCTCTAAGCTTTCATCTTCCAATCCAATGACGTTTTTTTACTTTCCCAGCCGAAGCCTACCGGCTTACGAAAATATTGTCCCGATTACTTGGATTGTTGTTTCATCTGCGTACGGCTACTTGGATTGTTGTTCCATCTGCGCGTGGTTTGCAACCCGTGTAATGGATCGATGATGTGGTGGTCTACATTTGAGGCAAGTTCGTTCGCTTTTCGAATATATGTCTCGATGTTCGACGTGTGCTCACTGAGAACTATTGTTACATAAAACGAGGAAACGTCTCGGACTTGTCTGTGTAGAGCACATACACCATTCGAAACAACGTCTATGTAGACCACTGCTACTACCGCCGCTGTGGAGGACAAAACATCTAACACTAAGATGTAGTCCTCAATAGTTGGTTAGACACTACGATCACTTCAAACAAAGTTCTTAGTTCTGGAAGTAAATTTGGGAAGTTTGTTGTAATAGTGTAGTTTTTTAATTGTTGCTTCTTAGTTCTGGAAGTAAATTTAGAAAGTTTGTTGTAATAGTGTAGTTTTTTTATTGTTGTTGTAATAGTATAATTTGTTTATTTGTGATTGTAATAGTATAGTACGTTTAATGAAATATTTACCTTAATATAAAAACAAAAAAACAAAATTGCATTAATATTAATAAAAATATAAACATTAATTGCATTAAATAAAAAGTTAATAAATTACAAATTAATTAAGACGATGTCTTATCATTTGCCAAACGGACACATGTTTAAACTCTTTACGCTCCCTGTTTTTATACTGTCTTAGACTGTGTCTAATTGCCACGTCTTCGGGAAAGTTAGAGGGTACGTCGTAAAGAGTCCGGTTGTGGTGCCCGTTGAAGATTTGACACTTTGTGGTCAAATCACTCAACTTCCGGCTTAGGGACTCGGTGGTACGTTCTGACCCTCCAACGAGCCGATTGTATTCATGCAGTATCGGAACCATTTGTTGTTAAGGTGGGTGCTTTCTTCAACATGAAGCCATGCTGCAATCAAGGCAATCTCCTGTTCTTCCGTCCATCTTTGAGGTGCCATTTTTGTATGATTTAGACGGTGTTGGACGGTGGTGGTGGGGTGGTAGATATTGTTTAGACGGTGTTGGACGGTGTTGGACGGTGGTGGTGGGGTGGTAGATATTGTTTAGACGGTGTTGGACGGTGGTGGTTGGGTGGTAGATAGTGTTTAGACGGAGTTGCACGGTGGTGGATAGTGTTTAGACGGTGTTGGATGACGGGAATGGGACGGGAGACGGGTATTTATAGGGCTGAGCTGGACAACCGAAGCGTCGCCCGGTCATCGGGACTCACCGGCGTTGGTAGATGTGAACCGTCTTGAGAGACGGTTGAACCGAAGGGCCAGCCGTCTTGGGAAATGTGACCCGTCTTTTGAGACGGTTGAAACGAAGGGTCAGCTGGCATGGGAAATGTGACCCGTCTGGGAGACGGTTGAACCGAAGGCAGCCGGCAAGGGGAAACGTGAACCGTCTGGGAGAGATTTCTGACCCGTCTGGAGAGAGACGGTACAGCCTCGGGATCAGAGACGCCACGTGTTGGCTGGCAATTGGCTATAAAACCAAACGGTCTCGGAGACGGTTCAGGCTGGTTGGGAGCCGTGTCCCGTCTCTCCAAAGACGGTGGAGAGGGCTAGTTGTGCAAAATGCCCGGTCAACGGGCTATTTTGGTCATTTTCCCTATTTTTTATCCAACCCACCTCCTCACGAGTCTTAAACATCCATAATATTTTTTTCATACGTTAATATTTTATAAAAAAGTTACACCATATTAACGAACATTTAATTCTCTTTAATTTGAGTAGGCTATTGATGTAGTTTTCTTAATTTTTATTTTGAAGCCACGTGATTACTTTTAATGAGAACCATCAAAAGGTGTGATTTTTAAACTTTCATATTTTTTTTCATACGTTAATATTTCATGAAAACCATCAAACTAAAAGTATTCAAGGGAAAAATGAAAACAATCAAAATCCAAAACACCTTTTAATCTTTTCTACATCGAATCACTTGAATTCCTTCTTTAATCTGACTTGTGTCTGTGAAGAGGGAGAGCAACCACCTGACTCATCACAAGCTAGCTAGTTTTCTAACCTTGCGAGTCACACTTATACAACATCAGAAATAATATTTTCATTTGGAATCACATGGTATTTTTTCTCAAACACGTCATATAATGTATGTAGTATTTATTACATATAATATACTAGCTGACCACCCGGGAGCGTCCCGGGTTGAAATTTAATAATATTTAATGTCACTTGTCATTGAGCATTATGAGAAAGTGGTTGACAGCTATTAATTTTGTTAAAGAATTATAAAAACAATTATAGAATGAAATCACATATTCCATATAGAAAGAGTGCCCAAACCTACTTCTACACTATTCATCCATTAATATGCTATTTGATAATACAACACAAAGAGAAAATAATTTTAACACGGAAGGAAAACTAAAATAAATAGACCAATAAACAAATGTCATACCTTTACACAAAAAGAAGCCATTTAGTTTTGTCATTGTACATATCTTTCAACTTCTCTATAACAATTCTTAACCAATAAACAATAATAATCCATTAATAATAAGCCATTAAGTTTACATGGATCTCTATATCCCTCTTGCAGAGCAGCTCTCCGCCAATTAAACAATCTTAATCAAAGACTTAGTTGGTTCTTAACGACTTAGCGAAAATGCAAAACGAAGAAGGGCAAAACATGGATCTCTATATCCCTAGGAAGTTCTCTGCCACTAACAGGTTGATCACTTCAAAGGATCATCCATGGAATTAGTCGAGTTTATAATAATCAGTAATCTATAACATGATACAAACCTAACTGTGAACAATGCATAAAGACGACCAGTCATTAACCACAAATAATGTCATTTATTTGTAGCAGAACAACATATATATAACCGGTAAAACATCAAATTACTATCCAAGTGATCAATAACAACTTGAAGTGTCTGTACAGTGAGATGGTTTTCAGATCAATAACATTCTTGTTTGTGACGCAAGTATGGATAGAATTGCTACTGTGTAGTGTAAAACATGAGAAACATAATATGACAACAATTAAAACCGTGAGAAGTAGTTAGCATTAAAATTGTTCAAAAGATGTTTTTTTGTAGACATTGAAAATAAATCATGTACTTTACACTTACCTTAGCATTAGACTGCATGTTATGTATTACTTAAAAAATTACTAATAAATAATCATTATATATATATATATATATATATAAAAGCAGATAATATTATTGATGATTAGGAGACAACATAGTGAGTGTTTAATAATGCATGAGATAATGCATCGATGTATATGACCTTACAATCACAAACCACAAGACCATAGCAAAACTCATTAAAAATGAGGCATAAAAAACAAATAAAATTCATAACCAAAAGTTCATTTTAAATGAATCCTTTCTTCTTTAGAAAGGCTTAGAAACAACTTGATTGAAAGGCCTGCATTAACACATTACAATTTTGCCTTTATGTACTCACTAAATCAGCCAAAAAAAAAATTAAAAAACAAAATTTAAGTTTAGGCTAACCAAAATATCTCATTAGCAAAAGTATTATATCAAATAAATTTAAGCATCTACATAATCCTTCACCTCATTATGATACCAAGTGAAAATGTGTATTGAGAATGCCAATGACAAATATGATTACAATATGAACTCAATATAACTCGGATGTTACCTCATCAGTTGTGGTCGAGTAATATTCTCTGCGTGGTAATGCCTAATGCACTTTAGAAATGCCTGGTAATCATCCAAGTTTTGTAATCTTTCTTTCACCTTCTCGTGGAGACTAATCACAATATTCTCTGCGCGGTGATGCTAATCGATTTGCTATTCAGAGAAGCAGAACAACAGAACGCTATAAGGAGATAATTACAATATAACGAAAAAGGCCAACCAGATAAAAGCTTTGCAAATCAACACAAATCAGATCTAATCTACCAACTAAAATAAGTTTGGAGTTACCATTTTTGTGGTCTTGTTCATGCTCATGATGACGGTAATCATGGTCAATAACTTGAATAATAATCATCAACACATTCATGTGTATACTGACATATACATACTTTTAAGTTATATATATATACATTCCATTTTCTTTTAATTCAATCACTAAATTTACTATGGTTAAAGACACATAAAATTCAAATGAAATAATTTACATCGAAATTAACACAATCTGCACTAAAATCATATTCTTTAGATAGTTTTTAGCTAAAACTTAATTTTTATTCAGACAATAATAATAAGAAAAACGTTATCTAACATACAAAACCATTACCTATAGCACTAACCTAAATATATTAACATAGTAGTTGAACAACAGAGGGAAGAATGATATAATTAAAAGGAGAGTAACCTGAGATAGTAGGGTTTAGGGGTGTGAAATTGAAATTTGGGTAAAACGAAAGAAACGCTTAAAAGATACTAACCTGAGATAGTAGGCATTAAGTATGAGAACACAAAAGAAAAACAAATTGATGAAAACACTTGAAATGGTGAAAATAGATGGATTGAAAAATGTAATATGACTTAATACAAATGATAAAAGTAAGAAATATATAAACATAAAATGTTAATTTTTTTTTTTTGAACGGCCAACATAATGGGTTGAAAAAATTTAATATGACTTAATAAAAATTGATAAAAGAAAAAAAACTCAAATCACGAATTGTCATCACAACTATAACATCAATTATCTACAATCAGAAAAAAGAAATATAAATCATTTCGACTATTACAGTATCCCCTAATCGCCTAAGATGCTACCATCTCAATTATATTGGTCACCTATGGATTTGATTCCTATATTAGCCACTAATAATAATTACAATAGAATACCACAACTAAAGTAAAGACATAAACTTAAATCTAAAACAAAACCCAAATCACGAATTGTCATCACAACTATAACATCAATTATCTACAATCTGAACAAAGAAATATAAACCATTTTGTCTGTTACCATAATGCCTAACTGCCTAATACGCTACCAATCACACCTTCTGTACCCCGGATAAAGATTGTTGCCAGAACAAAAAAAAGGTATATAAGATTCAACAGTCTGCTCATTTTGATGTGAAGATGTAAGCACTTTGACTTAAAAAAAGTCAAAATAGCATACAAATCTTTAAAAATTCGATATTTCAGTATCTTTAACAAATCCAGTGAGTATATCGCTATATATTTCAGATCCCTTAATGGGTTTATCATATTATTCCAAAGAGTTCAATAATTTGTTCATCTGATGTGGCACCCTTTGACTTAAAAAGTCAAAGATGTAACCAAATCACAAACCTTCCAATAAACAATTAACATATACCAAACAAAAATTATATAAAAAATCAATCATAATTCAACAAAAACTATTCCTCAGACACCTTGAGCCACTTGCACCAAACAAAATCAGCCGCAGACCTGATGTTATTAGCTGCAGCTATCCAGTCTTTAACAGCAGCCACCGATAATTCAACAATACCACCCTTCCAGTGCCACGAATCTGCAGCGGCTGAAAGAGTTATACTCGTAACCTGTTGACAAAGTTCCGTAAATTCCATAGTTTCATTCAGAGTGGATGGGTGTTTTTTCCAATTCCACGCATCCCTAACTGCCCCACGCTTGAGCATACGATCTGCGTGTAACACCCCAACCGATGGCGGAAACATCGGGATGTCACGTATTGATGATTGTTCAGTAGCTCATGGTGAATAATAAGTTTCATAAATGATTTAAATAACTTACATACAATTGTTCTAGAATTTGTACATCAAATTGAATAAAATATACACGTATCTTCAAGCATCAATTCAAATCTTCAAGCAAATAGAACCTGAAACATGTTAAGTTGAAAATGTTTTGGGTCAACAAAAGTTGGTGAGGATTACATAGGTTTTTGATAATTGAGTAAAAATGATGTGCAATTCATGTGTCATGTCAATCTAGCCCATATGTGAGAACATACTAGAAATAAATCGAGTGCATAATCAACCCTTGTGACTGTTATAAAATGATACATACCATACACTTATGGTCCCAATGAATATGTTATGCGATAACAAACACCCACGTAACCTTTGTAGGAGGCACGTATCCGGGTGGGATTGTCAGTCCAATAGATCTATCAATGTATACCGTCGGCTTGTACGGAGTTAATGATTATGCTAGAATGATGTTTACTCTAATCATGCTCAAGACATAATGCAACATAGAAAACACATAGACACATTGATGATTGAATTGCATAAATGATGTTGTAACATGTTTCACCCCAAAAATGGTGATAAATAGAAAAGGGGCTATGTAAAACTCACCTTGGTAAAATGTTATATCTGTTGAGAAATGTGTTGACCAAATGTATCAAGTATCACCCTATAATAAAGTAATGAATATGTCTAAGTCTATCAATCCTAAAAATGTATAAGTTTCTAGGGCTTCGAATTGGGGATAAATGCTTGTTCGATTAATATTAAAAATATTCGCCAATTGAGAGAAATTTAGTAAATAATAACCAAAAATCTTTTTTATGAGTGTTAAATCTAGGATGGTCACAAGAATGTGTTTAAAGTATAAAAATAATTTTTATAAAATTATTTTCCTTAAAATAGATTTTTAAATCTATTTATTACAAATTGCCAACAATTAACTTTAATATTCAAAAATACTAAAATTAAAGAATTTCTATTTTTAAAAATCATATTTCTGTTCTAAATGATTAAAAATAATTTGTATAAAATTTTGGTGCAAAAATAATGAAAATTGGATTTATTATGATTTAATTATGATTAAATCTAACAAAAATTGATTAAAAATATAAAATAAATGATTTTACTGAATTAAAAATCATTTCTGAAAAGTTTAATGTTATAAAAACTTAAAATAATTTTTGTGGAAATTAATAAGATCGTTTTGATATTTTAATGGAATTTTATAAATAAAATGGAATAAACTTGATTTATTTATTATAAATATTAAATAAATAAATTTCAGAAAACTAAAAATGGTAGATGAAACTTTGACATCAGATTTGATAAAAATAATTTTTTTAGAATTTATAACAAGGTTTTAATAATTAAAAATGAATTTACAAGTTTAAATGAAATATATATATATATAATTGATTTGTTGTTTAAAATATGAAAAAGAAAAGAAAGAAGGGCACAGCGGGACTCGAACCCGGGTGTCTTTGGTTATAAGCCACAGTCACAACCACTTGGCCTAGGCCTGTGGTTGTGATGAATCTTGTTCAGATTAAAATAAATACATACGCGTGAATTAGGTTTATCCCCAAAAATCATATACGAGCCCTAGTTTCAGCAATCAAGCAATTCACACATCTTTAACCCGATTAATGTTAGGGTTTTTGATGTGTGAACGCCGGTGATCAAAACCCACATAAAACATTATACTTACAGTGTTGATTCGTGTTAGATTGTTCGGTCAATGATAAAAGTCAACGACGAACAAGATTATAAAAATTAGAGTGTTTCAGAGAGAATTGGAGGTTGAGAGAGAGTTGTGAGCGAGTGATCAAGGTTCAGAAGGCCTCAATTTATAGGGTATAGCTCTGGACATTCGAATTGGAAGGTTTGACCAAAGATTAAAGTTCACGCGTGTTCTTTGTTAATTTTGGTATCAATTGATTGTTAATACGCGTGATTCCGAGTCGTATAGGGCCGATAATCACGCAACAATCCATGTTTGTATAATTGATTGCTGAATCAAAGGTTTGGTAAAAAAAGTTTAATCCAACTGCTGCTGTTGCGCGACCATTAGGAAAGAAGAATGGAGAGCTGAAAACGAGTATAAATATAAGTAAGTCTGAGTTAAAAGCAAATTGAAGGGTGTGGATCAGTGGATAACACGCGTGTGTTGTGTGCCCTTGGTGTCCGGTTCGAATCCCGGGTGAAGCGGTTCCCCCGTTTTTTTTTAAAGTAAGGAAAAGGGAAAGGGGGTTGGGCCATGTTGTTTGGGCTTGGGGGTCTGGGCCAAGTTGGGCTAAAAGGAGATGGGGTCTTTATTACAAAAATCAGATTTGTGTGTAGTATAAATACATATATATTTTTTTTTTTTAAAAGCTGAATTATAATTATTATTATTATCATTATTATTATTATTATTAGAAAAAAAATGCATTATATAGATGTATATATATATATATATTGTGAGTTAGGAAAAGTAAATATAGACTTGGGCACCTTAGTATAGAACTAAGGATAATAAGGGCTTTTCGTATAAAAGTTTCGTGAAAATTTTGCGATGTTACAGTCTCCCCTACTTTTAGGAACTTCGTCCCGAAGTTAAGAGAAACACTAGGTTTACAATTGGTCAACTACCGGAACCTTGATAAAATTTCACACTACCTTAACGTACCTGTAAATTCATGATTACGTTCCGGACCGTAATTACCAATTTACCTTACGTTAGGGTTTTGCGTCCTTTTATGACTCTACCGATTGTTGAGCAGGTCTGATAGTCCCCACTAGTCGTTGAGCAGGTGGTAGGGCCTCTCCCGACTGTTGGAAAGACATGATGACCTCTACCAATCGTTAAAATAGGTTGTTTGGTAGTCAACTAATTGTTGTACAAGTAAGCAAATATGATTATTGTTATAGCAATCAGTTCATATACAAACAAGCATGCACACAGATGTTATAATAATACTTGAATTTATTATCTGATTCAAAAGTGACAATACATGAAATTAAAGAGAAAGTAAATATTCAAATGGTAGGGTTTGATGTTGAGTAGTTGGAGGGTCTCAAGCGGGATTATTTGGAGCATCAAGAGCGTTTGTAGCAGGGATTCGACAAGCTTCTGCAAGATGCCCATACCTCTGACAATTGGTGCACTGTCGACAGGGTACTTGAGTTGGATGGTGATACTGGCAGGTGTCACACTTAGGTAGGTTCCCATTGTATTGTTTCTTGGTGGGTGGGGCAGTGGTGTCTATTGCAAAATTCCTGACCTTGTTTTTCCCGTTGGTTGAGGCCTCAGTTTTGATTTCGACGGCAGGTTGGGGAGTATCCTTTTTCTTTTCCCCTTTACGAGTCAGGGTTCCTGCCTTCACATGGTTATCTGTTAGGGTGGCAGCCAAACGCTTTGCTTCCTCCAAGGTAGCAGGGTTCCTTCCCCACACTGTGTCTTGAATCTGCATCGGTAAGCCACCAATGTATTTTTCGATCGCAAGGGGCAAAGGGGTGACTTTGTGGGGTAGCAGTAAGCTAAGTTCGTGAAAGCGAGTGTTGTAAGCAAGGTTTTCCCCACTGTCTTGAGCAAGATCATAAAATTCGTCTTCCAGTTTCTTGATTTCATTACGAGGACAGAACTCTGCCTTCATAATGTCTTTAGCTTGATCCCAGGTTAAGGCTAGTGCAGCTTCAGCTCCGCGAGTGCGTTTTTCTTCATTCCACCAAGTGAGTGCTCGCTTATGAAGAACACTCATGGCATAACGGACCTTAAAGTTGTCGGGGCATTCACTGTTAATGAAGGTATTTTCAATGCCCTCAAACCATTGTAGGAGTCCTGTAGCTCCTTCTTCACCGCTGAACTTTGGAGGGTTACAAGAGTTGAAATGTTTAAGGGTGCAAGCTTGGGGTCCATTTCCATTGCCATTGCCATTCCCGTTCCCATTGTTGTGACCATTCCCGTTGCCGTTCAATTGGATGACCTGAGCAAGTAAATTGGGAACCAGAGTTGCGATTTGCTGCGCCATTTGTTGAGAAATGATCGCAGCCAGTTGAGCATCGACCCCATTGTTGTTGTGACCAGGACCTTGGTCATGACCATGGTTGTCACTACCTTCATCGTGGTTCTCACCAGTGCTGTTGCGAGTGCTGCGACGAGGAGGCATGATCTGTAATAGACACAATGAAATGAATGAGAGTTTATATAAGGAATGTAATCATTTATTCATTAATTAAAACGAATAAACGAAAACGTTGACTTATCAAAGATTCTAAATTCTAATAACATATGAAGACATGCTTTAGCCTATAAGTGAACACTCATCCCGAGAATTCCCAGGTAGGCATCCGGGTCCCTCGTCTGATTGGGATATATGCGCAATGCCAGCCTAGACAGAAGACTCAGAATACAGGCGTTCACCCTTCCAGATTGCACGTGTTCGTTATTAAAATCTAGAACTTCGACGAGATCTCAAGGGGGTTCAGGTTAAACCTGAGGATTTTGCCTTATTAGTCTAAGAGTGGATCCAGTGATGGAGGGCAACCTTCTTGTAGGGATGAAAGTAGGGATATGAAGTAGGAGGGAGATAGAGAATAGCAAGTAAAAGAAGCAAGTACTGGTTAATTCCTATGGTTATAGACTAGATTATTTTTCTAATAACCTAATTCCCTATAACCATGGCTCTGATACCAATCTGTAACACCCCAACCGATGGCGGAAACATCGGGATGTCACGTATTGATGATTGTTCAGTAGCTCATGGTGAATAATAAGTTTCATAAATGATTTAAATAACTTACATACAATTGTTCTAGAATTTGTACATCAAATTGAATAAAATATACACGTATCTTCAAGCATCAATTCAAATCTTCAAGCAAATAGAACCTGAAACATGTTAAGTTGAAAATGTTTTGGGTCAACAAAAGTTGGTGAGGATTACATAGGTTTTTGATAATTGAGTAAAAATGATGTGCAATTCATGTGTCATGTCAATCTAGCCCATATGTGAGAACATACTAGAAATAAATCGAGTGCATAATCAACCCTTGTGACTGTTATAAAATGATACATACCATACACTTATGGTCCCAATGAATATGTTATGCGATAACAAACACCCACGTAACCTTTGTAGGAGGCACGTATCCGGGTGGGATTGTCAGTCCAATAGATCTATCAATGTATACCGTCGGCTTGTACGGAGTTAATGATTATGCTAGAATGATGTTTACTCTAATCATGCTCAAGACATAATGCAACATAGAAAACACATAGACACATTGATGATTGAATTGCATAAATGATGTTGTAACATGTTTCACCCCAAAAATGGTGATAAATAGAAAAGGGGCTATGTAAAACTCACCTTGGTAAAATGTTATATCTGTTGAGAAATGTGTTGACCAAATGTATCAAGTATCACCCTATAATAAAGTAATGAATATGTCTAAGTCTATCAATCCTAAAAATGTATAAGTTTCTAGGGCTTCGAATTGGGGATAAATGCTTGTTCGATTAATATTAAAAATATTCGCCAATTGAGAGAAATTTAGTAAATAATAACCAAAAATCTTTTTTATGAGTGTTAAATCTAGGATGGTCACAAGAATGTGTTTAAAGTATAAAAATAATTTTTATAAAATTATTTTCCTTAAAATAGATTTTTAAATCTATTTATTACAAATTGCCAACAATTAACTTTAATATTCAAAAATACTAAAATTAAAGAATTTCTATTTTTAAAAATCATATTTCTGTTCTAAATGATTAAAAATAATTTGTATAAAATTTTGGTGCAAAAATAATGAAAATTGGATTTATTATGATTTAATTATGATTAAATCTAACAAAAATTGATTAAAAATATAAAATAAATGATTTTACTGAATTAAAAAATCATTTCTGAAAAGTTTAATGTTATAAAAACTTAAAATAATTTTTGTGGAAATTAATAAGATCGTTTTGATATTTTAATGGAATTTTATAAATAAAATGGAATAAACTTGATTTATTTATTATAAATATTAAATAAATAAATTTCAGAAAACTAAAAATGGTAGATGAAACTTTGACATCAGATTTGATAAAAATAATTTTTTTAGAATTTATAACAAGGTTTTTAATAATTAAAAATGAATTTACAAGTTTAAATGAAATATATATATATATAATTGATTTGTTGTTTAAAATATGAAAAAGAAAAGAAAGAAGGGCACAGCGGGACTCGAACCCGGGTGTCTTTGGTTATAAGCCACAGTCACAACCACTTGGCCTAGGCCTGTGGTTGTGATGAATCTTGTTCAGATTAAAATAAATACATACGCGTGAATTAGGTTTATCCCCAAAAATCATATACGAGCCCTAGTTTCAGCAATCAAGCAATTCACACATCTTTAACCCGATTAATGTTAGGGTTTTTGATGTGTGAACGCCGGTGATCAAAACCCACATAAAACATTATACTTACAGTGTTGATTCGTGTTAGATTGTTCGGTCAATGATAAAAGTCAACGACGAACAAGATTATAAAAATTAGAGTGTTTCAGAGAGAATTGGAGGTTGAGAGAGAGTTGTGAGCGAGTGATCAAGGTTCAGAAGGCCTCAATTTATAGGGTATAGCTCTGGACATTCGAATTGGAAGGTTTGACCAAAGATTAAAGTTCACGCGTGTTCTTTGTTAATTTTGGTATCAATTGATTGTTAATACGCGTGATTCCGAGTCGTATAGGGCCGATAATCACGCAACAATCCATGTTTGTATAATTGATTGCTGAATCAAAGGTTTGGTAAAAAAAGTTTAATCCAACTGCTGCTGCTGCGCGACCATTAGGAAAGAAGAAGGGAGAGCTGAAAACGAGTATAAATATAAGTAAGTCTGAGTTAAAAGCAAATTGAAGGGTGTGGATCAGTGGATAACACGCGTGTGTTGTGTGCCCTTGGTGTCCGGTTCGAATCCCGGGTGAAGCGGTTCCCCGTTTTTTTTTAAAGTAAGGAAAAGGGAAAGGGGGTTGGGCCATGTTGTTTGGGCTTGGGGGTCTGGGCCAAGTTGGGCTAAAAGGAGATGGGGTCTTTATTACAAAAATCAGATTTGTGTGTAGTATAAATACATATATATATTTTTTTTTTTTAAAAGCTGAATTATAATTATTATTATTATCATTATTATTATTATTATTAGAAAAAAAATGCATTATATAGATGTGTATATATATATATATTGTGAGTTAGGAAAAGTAAATATAGACTTGGGCACCTTAGTATAGAACTAAGGATAATAAGGGCTTTTCGTATAAAAGTTTCGTGAAAATTTTGCGATGTTACACTGCGACTCGATAAAACTTGTCGCCTTCTATTCTATAAATATTCGGGAACCTAGTCTTTAATATGGAATCGCCTAACCAGGGATCAATCCTTGCAAACTCCCTAACCAGGGATCAATCCAGAAGCATGACATTTCGCCATTGCCAATGTCAAACTACATAAATATGATTTTTTTTTTTCAAAATATGATTATTTTGAAATATGACAAATTAAGAAAGTTGACCAATAAATGGTTGTGATCCATATCCCTATCAATAATAAATTTTGTTGTAGGCCGCCGGCGAGATTTTGGTATCAGAAATTCCTGTGCGGACATTGTTGCTTGTGTCAAATCGTTATCGTTGTTGTGGCTTAAGGATAGGTCTCGGTTCAAGGATATTAGATGGAACAATTGGGTTGTTTTCCCGTTGTACATGATGTAATGTTCTTTTGTGCCCGGTCCTTGTTTTGAGGACGCGCCCCGTTTCTAACGAAGTTCACCTTAAAAAAAACTCATGAGTCAACTTTAGCTGGCCATTATTGGTTGTTAACTTTAGAGTGGACTGAGGTTACAAATAATAATAAATTATATTACATTTCATAAAAAAAAATATTCGGAGCTTTCACATATAAGCAGTACCTGATAGGAAAAATCAGATAAACCAAATTCAATGGATCTTTATAGAAGGATTCTTAATTTACTTGTAATCTTCATATGCATCAACACCTTTGTTTCTGGTCAAACAAGGTGTGTTGAGCATGACCGAATTGCACTCTTGCAAATAAAAATCGGGCTCGTCGATGATTACGCCCTTCTCAAGTGATGGAAGAATAGCTCTAATGCACGAGATTGCTGTCGCTGGAAGCGCGTAGGCTGCAACAATGCCACAGGCCGAGTCGTTACACTTGACCTTTCGGCATTTGCTCTGAAGAACTTGAACAAACACTTGGTTTCAATGGTGAAATCGACTCTTCATTGCTTTCTTTAACCTCGTTAACATATTTAGACCTCGGCAGAAACAGCTTCACCCGGATCCCTGAATTCAATGGATCCTTAAAAAATTTGCAGCAACTCAAGCTATCTGGCATCGAACTAACTTCACCCAAATTCCCATATCAGCTACGAAATCTTTCAAATTTGCAGACTCCAGATCTTCCATCCACATCAGTTATCATCAAGAACACTGACTGGCTTGCACGTCTTTCGTCGCTCAAGTACCTAAATCTTAGTTATATTGATCTCAGCGAGTCTGTCAGCTTACTTAACACCGCGATCAAACCGCCTTCCCTTGTAGAGCTGCAACTTGTAAACTGTTTGCTTCCGAATAACACAGCCAACTCGTTTCTTGCTCCAATGACCAACTTGTCCGATTCTTTTGTTGTTCTTGATATCAATTCTAACAATCTTCCATCCTCTATGATATACCCTTGGCTATTCAACGGGATGGTTAGTCCAAAACCATCAACACCCAGAAAACATACAGAACTTCAAAAACCTTTCAGCCTATGTCAAATACATTAAAAGCCTTCCACCTGTTCCAAGTTGCCAAGTTGTCCTTAGACCAGTTTTTTACACACAAGAAGCTCATTGCTTTCACCTCCTCAACCAATTTCGCCAAAGAAACCTGTGCGTGGTTAAACACAACCTCGTTACGAAGTTTCCATAGGCACCACAGCGCTGTCAAAATCACTGCATGAAAAGCTTTTTTCTTCTTTTTTGAGCCAGGCATAAACTCGGACAGACCCAACAAATCCCGAATATCGAATGCATAAATGCTTGGGACCTTGTACCATTGTGAGATAATATGCCAAAGTGTATCAGTTAACGAACATGACACGAAGAGATGATCACATGATTTAGAATATTCCGAGCAAAGTGCACATAAATCCAAAAGAGCAAAAATGTTTCTTTTAAACAATTCATCAATGGTCGGCAACCTATTTTTTTCCGCCCTCCATGTCACAATGGCGACTTTTTGTGGAACCCAGTTGTTCCAAACGAAATTATATCCCGGTGCACTATACTTAACTGAATGAAGGTGCTTTTTGATGCTCTTTACAGAGAAAATACCAACATCATCCAGAGCCCATCGCCATCTATCAGTATCCACACCCAACATCTTTGACTGTAACAGTACCCGAATCTGATTCGGTTCTAATTTCCGGCGGTTCGAATATGCTGGTGAAAAAAAAATGTGTGTAAATTCAAGGGTTACACTAAAATGACAAAAACGTTATAAATATTTAGCCAAAAATACCACAAAAATCATAAGAAGATACCGCAAATGCCCTTACATATGCAACAAAGTTATAATGATCATAATTCTATTTGGTGTGCAACTGCACATGGAATTTTGTAAGACATAGCCAAAAGCCTGACATTAGTATGTTGTTGATGTAAATTTTGACACCCTAAGTAAAAAAATGTGCAACTTTACCCCTGTTTAACGAAGTCTACAATACCAATATATAAGGTAAACAATGAGGTCAACAAAAAAAAAAATATGTTAAACTTCATGACTTGGTGTTAAAAGGAAGCCTAACATGAGTCGAGGATAAAAATGTACAAATTACGCATACATAGTAGCGTTTACTTTCTACTTAAGCTTCAGCAATAAGCGCCAAACAAAACTTAGTTGTTTATGCTTACAATGCCAACAAATATGGACCTTGTATCTAAACCTCCTCCTTCCTAAGTTGCTTGCCTGGCTAGCAGCTGCAAGGCCTGTAGACAGCCAGAATCAAGTAAGTCAAAGTCAAAAAATTACAACTGACATATCGTAACTAAAATAAAAACAATAACATGAATAATCATAGTTGTTTACCTGAGAATGATTTGAAAGAAGGATCAATGGCCTTCTTGTGAAACCTGGAAGTCTTCAAGAGACAAAATATGATAATCTGGAATGTAATCCATGATTTCATATACCTCGGGGATATATGATCCAATCAACTAATAATGAATCAATAAATAAAAATCTAAAATTAACCAACTTTATAAATATATAACTAACAATGAGCACACCCATGAAATCAAGAAACAATACCTTCCTTAAGCGAATCAGGAGACGACTCCATAGTATCAACAACAAAGGGGAGAATATTAAGTCGGTGACGCGACATAGGATCACGTATTTCATAAATAAAAACGGCGGCATGGTGAAGCTGTTCGCCGCCTTGAATAATGGTCTTTACGTCTACCACAGTGACAGCTATGCCCTTAGTGGACTTGCAGTAACACTCGGCCAAAAAAACCATTAATAATCTGATATAAAAAATACAAATCATGGATAAATCAAAATCATGGATACAGATTCGATGAGAAGAACAGTGAGATTAAAGGGTGTGGATGACGAAAATACCTGATGAAATCGATACAAACGGACGAGGGTTTGGAAGATCCTGCGTCTGGAAGAAGAAGAATGAGATTGAGAACTTACTTTGAAGATCTGGAGATTGGCAGAGAGTAAAGGATAAGGAGATGAATGATTGAGAGTTGAGAAAGAGATGGTGAGATAATGAGAAGAGGCGGAGATAACTTTAGGGTTTGAAGGTTTTCGTTTTTCCCGTGTGTTTTTTTTTTTCTTTTTTGGTTAAAAAAGGAAACACTCCAAAAACCTCAAAAAACATCTATTATTAAGCCACTTGGCACAAAAAAGTGAAGGTTGAGGCCTCCATTGGACGCCACGTCAGCAAAACCATTTTCTTTTATATATATTAATAGATGTGTATATTCTAGGGAAACATGGATGTTGTTTAAGTAAATTTAAATTCTTTTTTATAGTTGAATATGGAGGATTAGACGTTGGGTACTTGTTTCATTGTATGGCCATGGAGGAGATTAGTCGTGCGTCGGCATCTGTTGGCTTATCTTACGGCGTCCATTCTAATGTCTGTCTTAATCAACTTGTAAGTTAAACCAAAATTAAACTTTATATATAGTATCGATACTCTACACCATAATTTACTTCCTTGAGCTTGTTGATGTTGTAGGTGAGGCATGGAAATGTTGCCCAAAAGGAAAAATATTTGCCAAAGGTTTTGACTACTACATATTTACTTATGGGATAATTGCAAAAATATATATTTGACCAAAGTAATTTGCAAAAATAAACATAGGATGCGTTTAAACAACAGGGACGAGACACTCTTTGCGTCTACCAATCAGACGATTACACGTGTTAAGCCTTCAGTCGCCTTAATTTTTAAGGTCCCTGCGTCTAATCTTTAGACGCGAAAAAGATTGCGTCTAAAGAACAGACTCTTAAATTAAAGAGTCTAAAAAGGTTTAGACTCTTAAATTAAAGGGTCTAAAAAGGTTTAGACTCTTTAATTTAAGAGTCTGTTCTTTAGACGCAATCCTTTTTCGCGTCTAAAGATTAGACGCAGGGACCTTAAAAATTAAGGCGTCGGAAGGCTTTACACGTGTCTCGTCCCTGTTGTTTAGACGCAAAGGGTGTCTCGTCCATATTGTTTAGACGCATACTAGGTTTATTTTTACAAATGACTTTGGTCAAATGTTTATTTGTGCAATTATCCCTTTACTTATATAAATGAATAACTACGATGGTAATAATCGTGTTTATTTTAACTAAAGCTAATTAGCGGGGAGCATGTGGGAGCTCTTTCCATCAGTGAGCCAAATGGTACATACTAATTTCTTGTTCAAACTATGTTATAAAGTTGGTAATGAAGATTAAGATACAATATAATATGAAAATTACCAAAAATATTAATCAACGGAACCTTTCCATAACTAATGAGGCGTTTTATGAGTTAATAAGTCTTTTTATTTTTTTTCTTGTTAATTACCTACTAGCTGGTTCAGACACGGTTGGTATGAAAACTAAAGCTGATCGTGTTGATGGTGGTTACGTATTAAATGGGAACAAAATGTGGTGCACCAATGGTGGAATTGCTGATACTCTGGTAATTATATAATCAATATAGTCTCTTTGCTTTTGTCCTCATAATAAACTTTCAACTCAGCCAAACTCCAAACCTCAGGTTGTTTATGCTAAAACAAATGTTGCAGCTGGCTCGAAAGGGATTACGGCCTTTATAGTCGAGAAAGGAACACCTGGGTATATCTAATTATCTATCTAGATTGTTTTCTCATCATGCTTTAATGCAAATTAATTCTTTGTTGTATAATGCAAATTATTAAGATAGTTCTAAAGCTTTTTGGATGTATAGATTCATTGCTGCCCAGAAATTGGATAAACTTGGAATGCGTGGAAGTGGCACGTACGTAATTTCATTGTGTTTGGGTTAAATGCTCAAAACCGACTATCTAACTATATCGAATTCTTATAAATCTTAGATACGAGCTTGTTTTTGAGAATTGTTTTGTTCCTACAGAGAATGTTCTCGGTGAAGAAGGAAAAGGTAGCATTTGTGAACATGCTGTCTTTCTCTACTTTTCTCTTGTTAGACCATGTGTAGTGGGGCGGGAAAAATTTAAGGCCCCCCCCCCAGTGATTGGTCTACGTGACTGAGTCAACATGAGGCTTTAATTCAAAATGGAGGTGTAATGGGGGACGCTAATTTGTTTCTATTTTTTTTAAATAATAATAAAAAAAATAAGAAAATGAGTGAGCAGGAGAGAGAAACTGAGGTGGAGTAAGATGATTGGTTGGTTTTTGTGATGTATGGCGTTATGATTATAAAGCCCCCGCCCCTTTTTAGCACATAGCGCCCCCTGTAGTGGTGTTGGGGGCGCTATGTTAGTTTTCACGCCCTTAATCACGCTCCAGTACACATGGTCTTATGATTTTGGTTCTAAGTTTGAATGTCCACATGCATTTCAGGAGTTTATATCATGATGTCGGGTTTGGATTTAGAGAGAGTGGTATTTGCATCTGCACCTGTCGGAATCATGCAAGCATGCCTTGATGTTGCTCTTCCATACGTGCGCCAAAGAGAACAATTTGGTCGTCCTATTGGAGAATTTCAACTTATGCAGGTTTCATAGTTAGTCCTATGTGTCTTGTTAAAAAGAAAATTTAAATCAATTATATTTTAAACTGTTTATCTTGTGAGAAACAGGGAAAGATTGCAGATATGTATGTTTCTTTACAATCATCGAGGTTAGTCTTATTGACATTGTAACGGCTAACAATTAACATGTTGCTATGTTTATTGATGGTTAACTGTGTCACAGAGCATATTTATATTCTGTTGCCAGAGATTGTGACAATGGGAAAATTGATCCTAAGGTGCAATATTATTAATTTTCTTTTTACGTAACATACATGTATAATACAGTGACGAATCTACGATTTTTTACAGTTGATGTAACTATTGGAAAATGTTTAGTGAACAAGTGACACCATACATATATGTATACATGAATTGAGAATTGTATATCTTTCAGGATTGTGCTTCGGTTATACTTGCTGCTGCTGAAAGAGCTACCCAAGTTGCATTGCAGGTCCAATTAGCTAAACTTTCTTACTTGTGAATAGCGGTTTCTTAAGTGATTTTTCTGAATGAATTTCACTTTTATAATCAGGCTTTACAATGCTTGGGTGGCAATGGGTATGTGAATGAATACCCGACTGGTCGATTACTACGTGACGCGAAATTGTATGAGATTGGTGCCGGAACTAGTGAAATTAGAAGAATGATTATAGGTCGTGCACTCTTCAAACAACAATGACAAGTTACTCTTTTCTTGGTAAAATTATCCTCAATTGTCATTGCAAAGATGGCGCGTTTATGTAACATTCCATTATATATGTGTGGTCATCGTGAGCTAAATAGTTAAAATTTCAGAATTGTGTAATCAAAGTCTGCATTACAAACCATTACAAATTCCAAGTCACTTATTTGCTTACAGGTTCTAGCATCCACGACCGGCAAAGTTCTTAAGTCTCGGTTCCATAGTCTTTGGCCAAACACAAACACGGTACAACAGAGTCATTACTAAACAACAAAAGTACAGTTTGATACATACGACGTTTAATCTGGCTGACCAACTGACGAGGACTTAGCCGTGTCAACTACAGCCGGTGCTTCCTCCAAACAGCTTGTATTGTCACTGATCACGCCACTGCTCATCAGCTTCTCAACTTCCTCAGCAGTGTATATGTGTATCTTTGTAACCATTCTTGCAAACTCACTGCATGCATGCAACATTCACAAATGCATTTTAGAATATTACTACAGAAATTAAACACTAGAATATTCTAGAACTTAGTGTGACGCGCTTACTCCCATGGATCATCCCCAACGACCATCATGTCGTTCTCTTCATCGGTATACAGTAGTCGCCATCCACCGTCAGGATTGTTAAACATGCCTTCCATACTAAATAACACTTCTAGCTCCGTGAACAGCTCGCGATAGCTAGACATTTTTGATAAATCGATGGCCCTTCCAACTTTATTTCCTTGTTTGTGAACCTATCATTAAGTTTAGTATAACCAGATAATCTTAATCTTTGTATGGAAACAAATAGTGTTACTTAATTACCTTGGTACAACTCCTCTTGTTTGGATTTTTGGCATCCACTAATGGAGGTGCTTCATTCAAGGGAAAACCAAAGAGTTTACAGCTACTCCCAATGCTATCATCTTTTTCACTGGTTGCATTAGGCTCAATAACGGTTTTCTCAACCGGCCCACTTCCAGTTGAAGGTGGAATGATGGGAAAGCGGTTGAAGTCCGAAGGCATGACCCGACTCAGTCCTGGCCCGAGACCCGGATTAGGATTTGGATTTTGTCTGGGTTCAAAAACATTAGGATTTGGAAAACCAAAGTTTCTACCGCCTTCGGAACCAAGAGGGTAGAAACCGGGATTCTCGATGGTACTATGCATGTTGAGAACATTGCAATGGGTGTTACCAGCATTGGTACTTGGTGGGGCCCAAGAACCAATGTTGGTTTTTCCCGTCAATGATCTCAACGAGCAAATTTCTTGACCTTGCAAGACCTTCGGGAATCTAGCATTATCAGATCCCAGAAAGCCCGAGTAAGGGGTGGTTGAAAGTGGTTGATGATGACTACTTCTCATAAGTTCACCAATAAAACTCGTATTCCTACCCATCATCGGCATCCCATTTGGGGGAAAACCCGCATGCATAGGGGGTTGTAACCCGAAGCTTAACGAGTTGTTCATCTTATCACGTCCATAGAGAGGTGATACGTGACCTACATTTTCTTGACCTTGCAAGACCTTAGAGGATCTTATCGACTCCTCAAAGTCTAGATAACCACCCGGCGCTGCAAAAAGAGTAACATAATTAAACAACTAATATGTAAAGATGCTAACTTGATTATTTGTTGACGAAGTAAGATTCAGACCGGCTGCCAGGTGTATAGAAGGAGTTGCGTGCAGTTCCGCACGCAGTTTCTTGAGTCTTGGTGAAGACTGAATGTTTAACAATGGGAAAGTCCCATTAGAAACATCAAGCTCCCAGGGAGAGATTCGTTCTTGATGATCATTTCCGATATCTTCATCCCACCTCACCTGTTTTTGAAGCAACAAAACATGTAATCCATACAAATCAATCAATATATAAAGGTTGCAAATTTTTTAAAAATTGTTTCTTTATATGATGTTCAAAAGTTATGCCATGTACCATTAGACATCTCCATTTTGAGTTAGCCCATTTGTAAGGGTCCATGTCACCTACACAAGTTACTACTCCACTAAACCTGCATAAAAGAATGAAAGAAAACTATCCCGTATATTAACAACCATAAACAAATGAACAAATCATCTTTACATCATACCTTCTTTCAGGAGACTCGTCCATACAGAATTTCATTTTGATTCTTGTGCCGATAGATATCATGTTACCGACTGATTTCATGTACTTTGCATATGGAACAACAAAATCCGCTCGATTGGACCTGGATTACATTTGTTATTAATAAAAATAAGTTAAAGAACAATGACCAAAATTTTAAATATCTTGATTTAAATAGTATTTTGCAGAACTTACCTTGGACTGTAGAAAACATGAAAGGTACTGTTGATAGACACTGCATTAGCGACAGATGCAAGAATGTCGGCATAAGATTTCAAGTTGCCGATGGTTGTATCAGGAAGAATTTTTCTTGGTCGTGTGGCTCTTCGGGTTCCCAGCCTCAGTTCTCCGTCTTCTCCCCTAAAACCACCATGAAAATGGATCAAACAGACCAAAAGGGTTGTTTGGATGTTTTCTTTTTAAAAGTGATTATGCAGTATCAGATTCCGATAATCAGTTGTAATAAAACTAACTGTTGAAAATCATGTTTTAACGTGTTAGTTTTGACAAAATCTGATTATCTAAGAAATGCACAGGTATGACAAAATGATATTTTTACGGAAAAAAAAAAGTCGAAATTCTTTGTAAAGTTAACATAGCAGTCTGTCAAGATGAGTTAAACAGAAGTGGTAAATGAGAAATTGTGGGTACAAACTAATTACTTGACAATATGATAATCAAATGACCCGGAATTTGTTTATCCAAACATCAAATTCTGATTATTGCGACTTCAATACACAATTTCAGACACCAAATAAAACAGAACAGGTTCAAATTACTTATTTGTTTGGATTCATCAAATAAAACAGAACATATAACATCTAGGTGAGACTCCAAACAAAATCTATATACGGTACACATTTGTGACTCTTATGCTACTTTATTCTTGTTTACACTTCAAAATTCCAAAGAACTGTGTAACAAGCACAAAAACATACCTCAAAAACAGAACCGCATCCCGGCCGCAAGTTTTTTTTGGCTCACAAAGATGCTCCAACCTGTTGTAAGCAAATGCCGCCTTGGTTGACCTGTAAAATACACGATTCGTTTCCCAAATCAAGCATGAACTTTCAGTTCAGTTAAAGCCCTAATTCAATCACTTAACAACCGAATTTGACCTCTATAAATATGCCTAAATTTCCATTCCACTCCATGGAGGTCCTTAGCAACTAGTTCTTGACTGGGCCTCTGCTGCTTATAATCCTAAAATTCAACCAGTATATACATTGCAGTTACATAAACTAAATCTGCATACATAAATAAAAATTCGACCAAACCGCCCACTGAGAAGCATAAAATTATATAAACACACAAACAAAGTAGTTAAAAAAATAAACCAGAGGTGGGAAACAATCTTCAGCAGCTCTTCGAGGGACCGAGAATCCGCCATGAGTAGATGTATCAGAAGCAGTAAGTGTTTTGCAGAACATTTGAGGTGTTGATCTTGTGGCTGTAACCCCATCCCCCTCTTCTTCCTGTTCTGACAATTTTCCCTACAAAATTATAACAGATCCAAACTTGCAAAGTTAAAAACTAACTAACTAATAATAATAATAATAAATATCAAAAAAGCTTTATCCTTTTTTGTTACCCACAAGATGAAAAAAATAAAATTAAAAACACACCCTAATTATCATAAACATAAAAGGGGAAACTTTGAATTCAAATAATAATAATAAAATGGTTCTCAATTTACCTCTGGTAGAGGTAAAAGAGTGAGCTTTGTGTAGACTTCATCATTCTCCTTGTTAGCCTGTGTTCCAAGAATTGAGTAAAACATAAAAAGATTCATCAAAAGTGAAGAAAACAGTACCCTATATAAAAAAGGAGGAAACTTTACAACTTACAAGCAAGTGAACATCAACAATTTTGCAAAAGATCTGAGGAGAGAGGCCTAAAGAAGGAACTTCAATGGGTGAAAAATGAGTAGATGAGTGTGCAGCAATCTGTTCCAAATGACCTTGAGGGAAGTAAACAACCACATTTCCTATGTGAGGGAGAGTGGTTAGAGGGCCAGCACAAGCATGCCAATGTTCTTTGTGAATAGATGAATCCCCTCCATTAATTTCACAAGATTCTGCATTCTGGTCACTTACTGCATCATTCAAGTCAATCTCCATCACAATATCCAACTTCACTTTATACCAATTTTGGATGTTTTGAGATAATAATAATAATAATATAAAAGGGGTATTGATCTTAAAGGGTACAAGAAAATTGAGGAAATGAAGTCAAATCATGGAGAATAATCAAGAAAAGTAAGTAAAGGCATGTTTTTTTTTTTTATTTGAAAAGAAAAAAAAATGAAGTTTATGAAAGAAGAATATTTGTGAGGAAATTGAGAGAACGATGATTGCTAACCCATTTTGTTTTGTTGGTGTTGTTGTTACTGTTATGGGAGAGAGGGAGGAAGGAAGGTAGACATGGACAAGTGCATAGGTAGCACAGAAACAAAAGTTGAAACAAAAGCAGAAAAAGCCAATGTGGTTTTATGTCATTTTTTAACTTTAAAACACTTCACCTAATCGTGAGTTTCTCAATTTATTGTATCGATCGAATAACCTTGTACAATGTCCCTCTTCTTAAACCAAGCGTAATGATCAGTGAATTGAGCGTTAAAGGAGGAATTTGCGCCCCGTTCACCCAGCTACACCGCCCCCACCCAAGTTAATGGGGCGCTAAAGGTGCCCACGCGAAATATTTTGCGTGCATTTCATTTTTATTTTTTTTATTTTTTTTTCATTCAAATATAATACCATTATATATTCACCCCATTTCGCCCACCATTACACCCTTGCCCATTTCAAGCCCCTTTCACTCAGCAAGTGGCCCCACATTGCCAAGTGTCAAAAAATGTTCCTTTCACCCACCAAATTTCACCCACCATTACACATGAGAGAAATATTGGTAACATATGAAGACCATTGACTCTTCTAGTCAACCTAGCAAAGACTATTGACTCTCCTAATCAACCTAATAAAGACCATTGACTCTTATAATATTTTACATTTAATTTAATGTTCTAATAAAATCTCTATATATATATATATATATATATATAGGGAAAAGATCATTTAGGAACCAAGGTACTAGTTAGGAACTTAGGAACCAATCTAAGCCATACATCTTTTAATTTTTATGTAAGGGTAGGATTGTAATTGAACAATTATGATTTATATTTTAATTAAAAAAAAAAGTTTTGAAAATGGAAACAACATCACGTACGTTTAAAAATCCCTAATATCACTCAATTGCATTCATAATTTCCTAAGATAATTTCCTACATCAATCGATTAACATAACCACATCACATACGCTTCATCACGTACGATTCATTCAAGCAGGCATCAATCGATGGATAATAATCACATACATGAAAACATTCAATCAGTTTCTCACGATATTGAGGATCATGAGACACAAGCACAACCTTTTTTGCAAAATAGGGTTGATAATCAAGGTATTTGTGTAATGTTTTTTTAGTTTTTTAGTTTCTTTTTGTTCGCAATTAGGGTTTCAGTTTTTGCGAAACAGGAGGTTTGTATTAGACAGAGCGGTTTTTTTTTACGTACCAAAAATTCTTCACGTACAAAGTTTTGGAATTATACACCGATGTATAATTCAGATAATGTTGCGTTATAGCTGGTCACGTACGTACATATAGTTATAAAATTATTCACCCACGTATATTAGTTTAGTTTTCTGAATTATACACCGATGTATAATTCAGATCATTTTGCGATATAGCAGTTTTCAGATCATGTTACATTCATCTATACACTGATGTATATTAGTTTAATGTTACATTCATCTATACACTGATGTATATTAGTTTAATGTTTATTAATCTATACACTGATGTATATTAGTTTAATGTTTATTCATCTATACACTGATGTATATTAGTTTAATGTTTATTCATCTATACAACAGTGTATATATGCTTAAGCGCAATGATATACTAAGATTTTTTTGAGCGTACATAAACAAATAACACTAACATACACAAGTGTATATTAAATATTTAAAACGTAATGTCTGACGTAGGTTCTAATGTGCGTTTGTTTATTGTAGGTTCCTCGTCCAGCAAAGTATACGAGTCTCCTGGTGGGACGAGATATTGGACTCCTGTTGTACCAGACAATGTTAAACCATTTGTAGGTGCCAAGTTTAGAACGTTGGACGAAGCTATCATAATGTACGAAAACTATGGAGAGGCAGCCGGTTTTGGAACTCGTTTGTCTACACAAAAACAAGTAGATGGTGTGACTATAAATAGGTACATTTTGTGTTCAAATGCAAAAACAACATCGCTTGAAGGTCCCGAAAACGTTGAGGAAAAGGCTGAAAGATCTCGTTGCTCTAATATTAAATCAACTGGATGCAATGCGTGTGTAAGAATTAGGCGTGTAAAGAATTCTACAGATTATGAGATTTATAAATTCATAGAGGTTCACAACCATGTGTGACAACCGGCAAATTTCGTACAACGATGTTGTTTATTATACATCAGTGTGACATCATAAAATTCAACCAAACTTTTACAATTATACATCAGCGATGAAAACATACGGCTTAGGTTTCTTTCCTGGTTGTGCGTCTTTTTTTACTCTTTCAACCCATTCTTTAGCTCCTGCGAATTCCCGAGTAAGCCCAAGACTAAAAGATGGAGTCTCGTCGATTCTTTTTGGGGCTACTTGACTGTCGACGAAATCAATTTCTCCACCACCAATAACATAGTCAACAAGATCGGCTTGCTCAAAACACAATTGGGTGGTCCTCACCTCAATGCTTGGTTTACCTGAACACACGCAACATAAAGCGAAAACAGAAGTTTTACATCATTGTACAAAAAACATATAATTAAATACATACGAATATACATCAGTGTATAATACAATTAGCATTACCAAAAAACATTGTAATGTACCATAATATTCAACAAATATACATCAGTGTATATTCATACTTTTACAATTATACATCAGCGTATAGTCTAACTAATACTATAAAAACAGTGTACTATACCATAATATTCAACAAATATACATCAGTGTACATTCATACTTTTACAATTATACATCAGCGTATAGTCTAACTAGTACTATAAAAACAGTGTAATATACCATAAGATTCAACAAATATACGTCAGTGTATATTTATATTTTCACAATTATACATAAGTGTATATGCATACTAGTTATACACAGTCATTCTATAGAACCATCAAATTCAACAGTATACATCAGTGTACATTATAGATTTAATTATATTAACAGTGTATACAATATATGAAATTCAACATATATACATCAAAGTATATTACGTATCCTCATTCTTAAAATCGTGTGACATCATAAAATTCAACCAAACTTTACACCAGTGTATCATGTGTATAACATTATATTATACTTTTTTTACTCTTTCAACCCATTCTTTAGCTCCTGCGAATTCCTGAGTAAGCCCAAGACTAAAAGATGGAGTCTCGTCGATTCTTTTTGGGGCTACTTGACTGTCGACGAAATCAATTTCTCCACCACCAATAACATAGTCAACAAAGATCGGCTTGCTCAAAACACAATTGGGTGGTCCTCACCTCAATGCTTGGTTTACCTGAACACACGCAACATAAAGCGAAAACAGAAGTTTTACATCATTGTACAAAAAAACATATAATTAAATACATACGAATATACATCAGTGTATAATACAATTAGCATTACCAAAAAACATTGTAATGTACCATAATATTCAACAAATATACATCAGTGTATATTCATACTTTTACAATTATACATCAGCGTATAGTCTAACTAATACTATAAAAACAGTGTACTATACCATAATATTCAACAAATATACATCAGTGTACATTCATACTTTTACAATTATACATCAGCGTATAGTCTAACTAGTACTATAAAAACAGTGTAATATACCATAAGATTCAACAAATATACGTCAGTGTATATTTATATTTTCACAATTATACATAAGTGTATATGCATACTAGTTATACACAGTCATTCTATAGAACCATCAAATTCAACAGTATACATCAGTGTACATTATAGATTTAATTATATTACCAGTGTATACAATATATGAAATTCAACATATATACATCAAAGTATATTACGTATCCTCATTCTTAAAATCGTGTGACATCATAAAATTCAACCAAACTTTACACCAGTGTATCATGTGTATAACAGTATATTATACATCAGTGTATAATGTGTAAAACAACCTCAACTTTATACAATTGTGTACAGCTAAAACTCATATGCCTTAAGTTGCCATCTTGAAACCCCCCAAAACAATTATACAATGGTGTACAATCAAAATCAAAATCTCACATTATGTATAGGCATACAATGGTGTACAATCAGAATCACAATTAAACTAATATACATCAGTGTATAGATGAATAAACTTTAAACTAATATACATCAGTGTATAATCGAATAAACATTTAAACTAATATACATCAGTGTATAGATGAATAAACATTAAACTAATATACATAAGTGTTCATGACAAAACATTAAACTAGTATACATCATTGTATAGATGAATGTTAGTGTATAGATGAATGTTGCGATCTATATTCAACCAACAACGGCTAAAATCGCACAAACCATAACAACACATTGCATGTACAATCACATTATTATAAAAGCCCTAATACATACCTACAATAACATTATTATTAAAGCCCTAATATAAAGCCCTAATTTAATACCTTAGATTGGGAAGAATGAGGATTCTTGCGAAGGATTGCAGAGCGGATTCTTGCGACGTGTTGTTGCTGGACGTCGACGGCTTCTTTGCGAAGGATTCTTGCTGGACGGCGACGGATTCTTGCGAAGGATTGCAGACTGGCGTTGATGTGTATATAGCGGGTTAGAAGGTTTAAATATTGTTGATGTATAATACTTGCTGGATCGTATATAATGTTGATAGATGACAGCGTTTTTATAAAGAGTAGGAATATGGATGGATGCTGGATCGTATATAATGCTTTAATTATATAATAATTAACCTATTAAAACTCAAATACAAAAAGACAACATTACCCCTTGCTTTAATTAAAAAGTTAATTAATGTTTATCATATTTACCATCATGCCATTGAATATGGATGGATGAGATTTGTTCCTAAAGTTCCTAACTAAGGGTTGGTTCTCAATTGAACCCTACCCTATATATATATATATATATATATATATAAATTACTTAATCACCATGTCTCATAATTATCAATAAACATTTTAAGAATGTTTTCTTCTATAGAGAAGTAATTACAAGTTTCCTCTGGTTTCATGCATGCACGTGTGTATTTCTTTTGAATTCAAATAAGGTCGTTGGCTAGTTGTTGAGTTGTTCGGATACTGTGGCTGGTCCTAGTTTATCTCAGTTTTCAGTTGTTTGTTTATCTATGTAAGTCAGAGTATGTTTGCTTTCATTTTCATGTACTCTTAATTATCAATAATAAGAAATCGTGTATTGAATTCTTAAGTGTTCATCTTATTTATTTGTTTGTGAGGTTTTGTATCGATAAGGCTCATACCAACACGTGGTATTAGAGCTTGTGTGAGTGAATCTGTCCATGGCTGGTGCAATCAATATGTCGAATCCATAACAAGGAAGAAACTCCTTATCTATTCATGGCAATAAGTCCTCGTGACTCTGAAAATCCTAGCCTATGGTTTGTCGACTCAGGTTGTTCAAACCACATGACTAGTGTCAAGAGCAATTTTGTGAATCTGGATGAAAAGTTTAAATTAGGAGTGAAGCTAAGTGACAAGAAGAACCTGTCAGTTGAAGGGAAGGGGACCATCAAGATAAAGATGACTAATGGAAATTTCAGGTACCTTGATGATGTTTATTATGCACCTAATCTTGAGTATAATTTAATGAGTGTATGGCAGTTAATGAGAAAAGGTTATGCATTAATATTTGATGATGATGCTTGTTTTATAATTCACAAAGAAACTCAAACAAAATTGATGAGAATACAGTTGGCAGGCAAAAATATGTTTCCTCTTGATGCCACTAAGGTTAAAGCTAGTTGTGCATCCAAGAGTCATGAAGAAACCAAACTTTGGCACTGCAGATTTTGTCATCTTCATTCTCAGGCCCTACAACAAATGCACAATAAACAAATGGTAGTAGGATTACTAGTGATGAAGGAGTATGGTCAATGTGAGGGTTGTGCACTTGGAAGAATGCATAAGCTTCCCTTTCAAACAAGCACCAAGAGAGCAACACAACCACTGGAACTTGTCCACACTAATGTTTGTGGCCCAATGCCTGTCAAAAGCTTGGGGTGGTAGCATGTACTTTCTACTTTTTATTGATGACTATACTAGAATGACTTAGGTGTACTTTATAAAGAACAAGTCAGAAGTGATCTAAAGTGAAAAGTTTATAAAGGTGTTAAGAAGTGACAGGGTGGGGAATATTGTTCAAATGAATTTCATGCTTTTTGTGAACTACATGGCATCAAAAGGCATTTGACAACCCCATACACCACTGAATAGAATGGGGTCAGTGAAAGGAAGAACAGGTCAGTTGTAGAGAAGGCCTAATGTATGCTCCTAGCTAAGAATCTGCCCAGTTACTTCTGGGCAGAAGCTGTTACTACTGTTGTCCACATTTTAAACATGTCACCCACTAAGGCCTTAGATGCCAAAACACCAATTGATATGTGGACAGGAGAGAAACCTGAATTAGAGGATCTAAGAATTTGGAAGCATTGCATATGGTCTAAAACCAGGTCTGATGAAGCCAAAGTTTGAAGCTACATCAGCAAAATGCATTTTGATTGGTGGTTCTACTCCAACAAAGGGATACAGGTTATACAATCCCTTGAACAAGCAGATCATTACAAGAAGGGATATTAAGTGTTTTGAAGATATGGAGTGGGATTGGAGCAAGGTAAAGAATGATCAAAACAAGCACTTATGGGACTTAAGTGTCTTTGATGAGTTACTGGATATGGGAAATGACAATTCTACCCCTGACGGTGAAAATTAATCTGAATCTGCTAGTGTTGTAAACAACACAGATGGTGCTTCAAGTTCAAGTCATCAAAGTGTTTCAATACACTCAAATGCCACTATGAATACTGGAGTGGATTCTACAGTGGATGCAGCCTCATTTCTCATAAAGACCAAGCCGCCTCTAAATGAGATTTATGAACAGACAACTCCCATGGAAGAATATCTAGTATGTGAATTTGCCTTGAACATAAGTGATCCTATGTTTTTTGAATATGCAGTTCTTAAAAAGGAATGGAGAGAGGCTATAGTTGAAGAGATCAAATGTATTGAGAAGAACAAAACCTGGGAACTTGTTAATGCTCCTGTCAACAAGAATGTTGTGGGACTAAAGTGGCTTTACAAGAAAAAGTTGGGTCCAAATGCAAAGATTTTGAAGTATAAGGCCAGACTTATGGCCAATGGCTACTCACAAAATAAAGGAATAGATTTTCAAGACACTTTTGCTCCCGTGGCAAGATTTGAAACTATGAGAACAGTTCTAGCTGTAGCTGCTGCTCAAGGATGGTTGGTTTATCAACTCGATGTTAAATCAGCCTTCTTGAATGGCAATCTAAATGAAGAAATTTATGTTGAGCAGCCAAGAGGTTTTGAAGTAATGAATCAAGAATAGAAAGTTTATAGGCTGCACAAGGCTTTGTATGGCCTTAAACAAGCCCCTAGGGCTTGGTATTCAAGAATTGATGATTATTTTATCAGTAATGGTTTTTTCTAGAAGCTACAATGAGCTCACATTGTATGCCAAGAAGATGGAAGGCTCAGGTTTCGTATATGTTTGTTTGTATGTTGATGGCATCATTTACACTAGTGCTAATCAGGTGCTAGTGCAAGAATTTAAAAGAGGAATGATGAGTGAGTTTGAGATGATAGACATGGGACTTCTAAAGTTCTTTCTTGGATTAGAAGTGCATCCAGATAATCACAAAATCTTTGTGGGTCAAAGCAAGTATGTTGAAGAGCTCCTTAGGAAGTTTGGGATGATTGGTTGTAAAGAAGAAGGAACTCCTATGAATACCAGTGAGAAGCATAAGATGGATGATGGTGATGGTGATGAAGCTGCTAATGCAATAGTCTATAGAAGTTTGATAGGAGGACTCATGTATCTTCAACATTCAAGGCCAGGCATAAGTTTTGCAGTGAATGTGTTATCAAGGTATATGCAGGAGCCCAACAAGACTTACTTTGGTGCTGCAAAAGGAATTTTCAGGTATGTGGTTGGCACTTTGGATTACGGGTTGCATTATGAGAAGAATAGGAAAGTAAAACTGCAAGGATATACATACAATGATTGGGCAGGATGTTTGGATGATAGGAAGAGTGTGTCAGCTAATGAGTTTAATCTTGGTAGTGGAGCTATTTTCTGGTACACAAAGAAGCAGAACTCAATTGCATTATCAAGTACGGAAGCTGAGTATATTTCAGCTACTAGTGCAGCTTGTCAAGGAATATGGTTTAGGAGGATTTTGTCTGATCTACAAGTCAGTCAAGAAGAGGCTACTGTTATTTGGTGTGACAATCGTTCTGCTATACACTTATCCAAAAATCTTGTTCTATATGGAAAGTCCAAGCATATATGATTAAAATATTATAAAGTGTTAGCAGTGACTCTATGAGGCTTTATGAGAAAATATGTGTTTAGTGAGTGTTGGCTTTATGGGGCTTTATAAATGATTGGGTAATCATTGCTTAGTTATTATTATTTTTATTAAAATAAAAAATTTAAATACTAAATAATATTTCATTAAATAAAAAAATTATAAATAATAAAAAATATACAAATACTACTCGTTGTCGTCTTCTTCTTGTTCTTCTTCGTCTTCTTCGTCGTTGTTTTGAGTCGGGCGAATCGCCCATGTTTCCTCGACCAAATCCGCCTTCAACGCGTTATGTATATCCTTGGAACGCAACATGGTACTGTTTTGCATTCTCTGCTCAATTGTCGCTTGCGTCCAATAAACAACATCTTCCGGAAAATGGTTTTGGCATAGTGCTTTTCCTTCGTCTTCAAGTATCATATTATGTATTATGATACAAGCATGCATCACCATTCTAATTCTTTCTTTTTTCCGTATACGATAAGGATTTCTAACAAAATGACATCGTTGTTGAAGAACCCAAAAACACCTTTCGATGTCCTGTCTTGCGGACTCATGAAGTCTTTTAAAATATTGTCTTTTTTCATCGAGTGTTTGAGAAAACCTTTTGACGAGCATTGAATAATCCGGATATATACCATCCGCCAAGTAGTATCTATGCTCGCAGCAATTATTATTTGCATAAAACCCAGCTTTCTGTATTGTTCCGCCAATGTAAGACTCTAGCAATGACGAAAACTGAAAAGTATTTATGTCGTTCATACACCCGGCGAGACCAAAGAAGGCCGACCAAACCCAAAGGTCTCATGAGGCAACAACTTGTAAAACCAACGTTGGTCCTTTTTGGTCACCGTGTGTATGTTGACATCGCCATGCGGTTGGACAACTATACCACCGCCATTGACGACAGTTTATACTACCAATCATGTCGGGTATGCCATGTTTTTGTAAATGCACTTCGTATAGTTGTTGAGGGTCGTTCCATGTCGGGTTTCTCAAGTATCGTTTTCCATATAATTGGCACATACCTAAAATAAATATATACGTATATATATATATATATATATATATATATATATATAATGTAACTACTAATTATAATTATATATAAAGTTGTAAATATACCGTAGGTGAAATATTCCAAGGTATCGCGTGTGGTTTTCTCCGCCATCTTCAAATACTCGTCATTGATATCGTATGCGTTCCCGTAGGCGAGTACACGTAACGTGGAAGTGACCTTTTGAATTGGGGGGAATCCTAAACACCCTCTATCGTCGGGTTTTTGCTTAAAGTAGTCATAGCTTGACTCTAAATATTCGGTAATGCGCAAAAATAACCTTTTACTAATCCGAAATCGTCGCCTAAACATATCAGGGTCGTAAACCGCCGAAGGATTGAAATAATCATTTATGAAGCGCTCATTTGCGGATACACGGTCTCGCTGTATATATTCCTTAGTCAATCTCGGGCGAGGGGGATTATTTACATGTTGCACGGCGTTTATCGCTAGCGTAACCGCACTCGTAATCACTTCTTCCTCTTCCGCATCGTCGTCATGAAAAAACCTTTGATAAAGATCGGTAAACGAATCTTCGGAGGGAGGAGACGACATTGTGGTATGGTGATTTTTTTATAAGAAGATTGGGTTTTTTTTATAATGTAGAAGTTAAATGGTGATTTGTTTGTGATATATATATACATATATATAAGGCTTTTTTTTTTTTTTTTTTAATGATATGACCATTTTAAACGGTCAGATTCCAACGGTTATATCACCACTTCCAGTGTGAAATCTCTCGTTATGTATATAACGTGGTCCGTGGAAGCCCGAAACGCTCCCATAGCGCCTGGAGGGCGGGGTACCCGGCGCTATGGGATCCAAAGCGCCCTATGGTGAGAGCCATAAAGCCCCACTACACACAACCTAATATGTTAGCTTTTTCGAAGAAGTTTTGCTGACCGTTAGAAAAAAAAAAAAAAAAAAATCTGTTGCAGCCACTGGCCACAGACAATACTGGTAGGGCACGCGCCTGTCAATGAATATAGTAAAAGCATAAACGATGGAAGCCTGCGTGTTTGGCGCTGCCCATGTTCGTGTTCATGTACCCACCACACATTCTAATTTCTATGGATGCATTTAACACTACAGTCGCTTGTTTTCCCCGACACACAAGACCCTCCACTTCCCTATTAATTACCAATATACCATCAACTCTCACTTTTTACATTACACCAACCCTTTTTTGCAGCAACTTAACTTTATCATATCTCTCCCAATGACAATATTGCTCTACCCCTATAAACCCGTATGACATGGTTGGTGGGGTTATTTTTGTAAATCAACAACAATTATATAGTATTATTCTTGTTTTTTTAAATACTGATAGAATAATAAACATATGTAAAGTAAAACTAAATTAAATAATACTTAAAAACAGATTAAAAAAAAAAAACCCACCAAAATTAATTTGTTTCATGGATATGAAAAGTAGCTTGCTATATTAAAAAAAAATCATCAAAATTAGATACTTAAAATTTGGAATGAATCTCGGCAACGTACACACATAGTACTGAATTGATAAATTCGGTACCCGCTTTTTCGGTTGTTGTTTATTTTCAATACCTATGCCGGTACCGATGTTCAGGGCCGGTCCTGAAAATTAAGGTGCCCGGCTCGAGACGCGAAATATGTGCCCCTTAGTCTAAAAGTATAAAATTGTTAATTGTCATATTTTATTTTGTTACGATACCAATTTAGTTTAAAAGAAGGGAAAATGTTCAAAATATACATAATGAACATGCACTTTAACTATGACACGGGGCAGTACAAATCTTAGGCTATTCAATTGGTGAAAATTGAAAATGGTTGTGAAGCGACACGTGATAACAACTTCAGTAGAGGAAGATTTTCCCTCGAAGACAAAAATACCACGAGATGATGGAGCGTTGAGGAGGGCGTGTTTTTGCTTTTTTTTTTTCCTTTTAAAAAATAAATAAACTAAAGTAAGAAAAAAACATTATTATATCAATAACAATTCTACTAAAAAATATAAAATAAAAAAAAAATACATATTTTAATTATCATCCTATTCATCGTCGTTATATCATGGAAGATTCAAAATTTGTGCAACCAAATCCGCTCGAAGATCGTGATGCATTTGTCTATTATAAATTGCACGCTCGTTTAATTGTCTCGCTTCATCACTGATGTCTTCATTATTTGGTTGCGTATCCTCCTCATAGAGTCATAGTATTAGCAAATTGTGCGTCAATCATCCTCCAAAATCATGTTGTGTAAAATAATGTGCGCGTACAACACATTTCTAACTCTATATTTACATAATCCTACACAGCGATGATGATGAACCTTATGTTTGCCTTTTTGTTAGCAATGGGAATTTGAGAGTGGAAATAGGTATTTGTGTGGAGCTATATACATTGAATAGGTTATAGTTTAACGGGTTTATAAAAGTAGCTATTAGAAATGGCTAGGTTGACCATACAACAGAGCACCACCACGTCACCACACCATTTTACCCAACGCACGTCGGATTCCCCACGCCAATATAACTCCACCATATGCGAGGGCGTGGAGGGGCTTCACTCCCTCCCACGCCCCACACCGTATGGTCATAGTGTAGGCCCTTAACAATAGGTGCTTTTTATAACAAAAACGTATAGGAAACAATTGTTTAATTATTTTTAAACCTTTCTATAATTTTAGTATTACACCTCGCGCTTCGCTGCAAGAACACAGTTGTATACAAAATGTAAGCAACATAGCTTTTCTAAACACAACAATGCAACTGTTAAGATAAGACGGGGCTCAGATTCATGGCTGCATTTATCTAGTTTCCGTTTTCAAGCATCACAGTTGCTTCACAGATAGCAAAATCATCATCACCTAACTCAGATGAAGGCAACATCGCAATCACAACCATAAACATCCCATCACATCTCTTGGATGAGCCGGAAGTGCTCGTCATTGAGAACTTGTAACTCAAACGTGAAAAGGCAGAGATATGGCATCAATAACTTGCACAAAATAACTACAATATCATTGAGACACAAACCAAAATGAAGCGGCGGATTGGTGTTAAATTTGGGAATTAATTGTGCATCAACAGTCGGTATCATACGCAAGTCATGGATTGTAAAAATTGCTATAGTGGCAACCCCTCACAACCAAGAGTTGCATGATAGTTAATTATGTTCAAATTTTAACTACTAATTTAAAATTATTATATTTTAAATTTGGAAAACAATATTGCATGTTAGGCTGGACGGTGTGGTTTCACACCCCGACCACATCAACTCGTTAAAGCCGGACCACCGCCGCAAAGACGCCAAACATGGGTTTGTGAGTGGCTTAACGAGGGCTAAGGGTGGGTTTGTGTTGAGAGGGTTGACCACCAATTAAAAGCCTCCATTTGGAAAGGTGCCGCATACCCACACCTCTGTGCGTCGTTGATGTTAGTCGATTCACTAAACAAAGAATTTTAATTAATTAAAATTTGTTTTTAAAATATTTTTTATACTAAAAATTATTCAAATAAACTTGTATTAAAAATATATTAAATAAAAATGTAATAATAATTTTTTATTTTTCTAAATCAGTTACCACCGCAAGTACGCACTATGGATTGTGCGGCAACCAGCGGGTCCACACTAATTTTGTACACCCATTGCACTAAGGTTTGTACGATCGTGCCTAAAGAGTTTTCTCCAATGCCGTTTTAAGAGCATGTTTAGCTCTCCATTTTTCACCTTCTTTTGACTTATAACTTATTCAAGAAGTCAAAAGTTAAAAAAAAAAAAGTGTTTGAGTAATAGTTTGAAAAGAAGTTTTTAGGAGGTTTTGTGCTTTGAAAAGGAGAAAAGTCATAAGTTCGAAATTGTGAGTTTGGATTAAAAAGAAAAGAAGGTAGAAGGAGTTAAGGAGATGGACACCCAAACATGCCCTAAAAGTCCATGTATAATTTAAAATTTTGACTTTTTTTTAGAACAACTCACACTCTACTATTAAATTACACATTCTTTTATAACCAGGACATTTGAACCCTCACCATTAGTAACTATCTGTTGTGAGTCGCGAGCGGGCTGGCACGAGTGAGGGTTCGATCCACGTGGCTCGCGAACACCACAACGTGGCCACGTGAAATGGCCTGTGAGCGAACACACGCTACTCAACTCGGGTGGGCTAGCGTGAGGAAATTAACCGTTGACTGCATGTTGACCATTGCCGACAGCTAGTTTTTGGCTATAAAAAACATTTTTAAACTTTATAAAAACCATCTAAATCATTTACAAACTCACAAACACTCAAACTTCAAACATCAAACTACAAAACTACTACAAAAACATCTTTATACTGAAAATTGAAAATACGTTGTGGGAAGGTTGTTACTCACCGGCTTTGGAATTCATGACGGAAGACGAGTTTGGTACGAACACGAAATTTGACCAAAACCTTAGCCAAATGCAACCCCCATCTCCGGATTTTGTTATTTCGGATACACAACCATCACAAGATGTGAGCCCAAAAAAGCGTGGACAAAAGAAGGGCGGGAGGGGTGGAACATCAAGAAAGCCGACCCAAACGGCCGAACAAGATACACGTCCAAAACGACAAGCGACGCTATGGACAAAAGAGAAAATAGTGTTGTGTCGTGATTGGATTGAAATTTCCGAAGATCGACATGCCGGTATATACTTTTTATGTATATATTGTTTTTTTTGTTTCCTAAATAATTTTTTAATTATTTTTTATTATTTTTGTAGAGGACTATCAAAAGGCGAAAGTGTTTTGGAAAAAAATCTGCGACGTTTTCTATAAAGAAGTGGGGAGTGAATCTCGTTCTCCCGATATAATATTCGGCCGGTGAGCCGAAATTCTCAAGTATGTGGGCTTGTTTACGAATATTCATAATAGGAATAGTAACCGAATGCGAGCAAGTGGTATTGGCGATCTTGAAGTCTACAATTTTACTTGCGATGAATGGAAGCAAGAGTTTTTTCGCAAATACAAGACCACGAAAACGTGGGATGAGTACTACTTGTGGAGAATTCTTCACAATTGCTCGAAATGGGTCGAGCTAATTACGGTCGAAGAAATGAGCGAAGGAGGCTCAAAGTGGAAGAAAACTACTTCTTCGGGTGGGTTCGTCTCCTGTTCAAGCTCGGATGCTCATGTGGGGATAGACCTAAACGTTGAAGAGGTTGTTGACTCGTCTCCACGTAGACCAGTTGGAAGGGACATGGGAAAAACAAGTTAATAAAGCCGATGCCGAATTCTCGACGGAGATTAGCAAAATAAGTACTATGGAGATGACGGCGCAAGCGAAAGTTTCTAAAATAAGAATGAGGAGCATGGACTTTCTTACGAAAGACTTTAGCACAAAGGACTTTAGCAACCTCATCATTAGTCGTCGAACAATACTTGAATGAGAATAGAAGTGTACCGCAAAGGAATTTGAAGACAAGCAAAAGAATAACTAGTAGTTTTATTAGTTTTTTTTTTATTAATGATGTGTATTGTTTTTTTTTTTTTGTTAATTTTAATATTTTATGTTCTATTATTTAATTTGTCTTTTAATTAAAATGTTAAATAATAAAGTTAAAAAAAATAGAAAAAGTCACTTCCCATTTTAAGCCACAACAGAATTAAAAGAGTTGTCATAATATTAAAGGATAGCGTGTGCGCTCAGTTAAGGCCATGGGGTATACCTTCACACCAAAAGTGTTAACAGTGACATGGCATGTTAACTTTTATTGTGCACCACTCCCTTCCCATGTTAAGGAGCATTAAATTGTCACTAAGTTAACATGTTAACATGACTTAAAAGAGAGAAAGTAAAGGGATGAGGTAGAGTTAAGGGGCGTTAAACCATTTCCTTGAAGTGAGCTAGTGTGAAAAGAGACAAAATGAAGGATGTGGAATCTAGGTGGAGTTAAAGATGGTTAGAGTATACCCCATGGCCTAAGCCACAATAGTGAGTCTTAAATATTTAACCTTAATAAAAAGATGGTCATTACTTATTAGAAACATTGTTTGTCAATTGAAAGAACAAAACAAATAGAAAATCTAACGAACGGTCATTTTCATACGATCAAGTGACCTATCCTCAAGTCGTCCCCCTCAAAACAAAAGCACATGAAATTGATCTCTCTCTCTCTCTCTGGAAGAATCTTTAAAAGAAATGGTCCCTTCTTTCGTTTATATATTTATATTATCTTATTAAGGAGGAGTGATAACCAAGATTGTAATTTTGTCAAGCATTCAACTATTAAAGCAATATGTACAATTGAATTATGCTTATATAATGAGGGTATAATTGAAACTTTATGAACATTTAAGACACTTAGAAGGGTAGAATGGTAAATTTAGCATAGTCCAATACCTCACATCCTAAAATCTTATCCCAATTCTACCCTCATGTCCAACTTTTAGAACACAAAATACAACCTATGATGCATCTTAAATGTGAGACATTTCAACCCCTTATAATCATCAACCTCTCTTAATCATCAACCTTTCATCATCATTATCATCATCAATTCATTAGTAACTCCTTCCTCTTATATATCTATATATTATCTATGTGGGGTCAACAACAACAAGAATCACCACATAAATCACCAAATCTAATTCTTTGTTTTCTCACCTCAAAACCCTTCTATCATCACAGGTTCCTTACCGTATCGTTCATTTTATTTTTCATTTTTCTTCACTATGGCATTTCATTAGAGCTTGGTATGCAAACATTATTTCCTATCCGTATAAAATAGACCGATTTATGTCCGGTTCGGTTATGAAAACGTTGCTCTCAAATCATGATGCTTGGCCAAGAACCAAGTCAAACAATTTCCGATCTTGGCCATCTCAATAGACCATCAATTGAGTCCTTAACATGTCTCAAATATATGAAAAAAGAGGGCGCTTCACTGTCGATGGTTTATATATTTTTACATTATTGTATGTTAATATACAAAGAATCATGTAACTATGTTATATTTTTTCTTTACAGATTACCCTCACATGATTTAGTTTCAGCTGGTCTCTGCAATGGGCTATGTTGCAACCAGTCCTTAAAGGTTGGCATTAATTAAACCAAGTAATTCATGAAATCATATAGACATTTATAGTTACTTTATTTTGTACTGCAATGAAGTTTATTATTGTCTTGTAATATTATAGGTGAGAATGATGTTATATGTATGGCTAGGTATGAGGCAAAATTTGTTAAATTTGCTCTCATCCCACTCAATCGCCTAAACATATCTTGACATTTTCTTCAATGTTCATCATCATGATATTTTATTACCGTCATAATTCACTTTGAAAGTCCTTTGCACTTCTTCTAACTCATGAAAAAAGAAATTAAAAGGGATAAGTTACATAACATATATATGGTTCATATTTCGTTTATATACATGCTATGTAAAAAACAATACGTGGGGTCACTTCGCCTTGTAAACAACATGAAATTAAACCATATTCACCAATCTATAGGTATTGCCAATTGAAAACGACATCCAAATCCTTGACATTTTCTTTTTGTTAATGATAATTCTTCAATGTCCATCATCATGATATTTTATTACCGTCATAATTCACTTTGAAAGTCCTTTGCACTTCTTCTAACTCATGAAAAAAGAAATTAAAAGGGATAAGTTACATAACATATATATGGTTCATATTTCGTTTATATACATGCTATGTAAAAAACAATACGTGGGGTCACTTCGCCCTGTAAACAACATGAAATTAAACCATATTTACCAATCTATAGGTATTGCCAATTGAAAACGACATCCAAATCCTTGACATTTTCTTTTTGTTGGTATTTTTTTTAACTCAACACCTAACAAACAAAGTGAACATTTCATGTCATACATACAACTTATGTGTGCCCACGTTTATTAAATACAATGCAAATTAAATGAACTAGGTTTTTATCCAGCCGCGCGTTGCGGCGGCGTTAATCCGATTTAGAAAATAATTAAGTAATGACACAGCGCCCCTTCAAAAGACCAAGTATTTCTAATTTTCTATACATTATCATATGTCAAGATAACATAACACGGCGAATATTGTATGAGATTTACACTCGTATCAGATGTAGTTATATAAGCCATCTAATTAGGGAGTTCCATAAGTGCAGCTTCCTCTGTTTCATAAAGAAAAGGTGATGATTTATTTAAAATTATTCATCATAATAATGAAGTATAGTAAGCTCAAAACAAAATAAAAAATATATAACAGAGGCATTTATCCTCAAAGTTACTTTCCCATTGGTGTTAAATCCACATCACTCCATCAGTGCTTCTAATTCCATGACTCCAATGTGTAGCTCCATCATTCCCATTGATTAGAATATAGATATTACCCAAATGATGTAATGTGTGATATTGTGATAGTATGCTATGTAGTTTGCAGTTGTCAAATTAAACTTTAATTACTCGATATATCCATCATTTCGTTACATTAAACATTAAATGACATTTTGCATTTAACATCAAAATTCATACATATTGCATCATCAAACATTTAGCAACCAAATCAAATTGCATAATACAATTCTTATTTTCCTACATTTTTTTTTCATTTATTTTCGGGTGAACCGTGGGTCCCCACGGGACTCTAACCTAGTATTATAACTAAAGAGGTGGTTTTGTGGCTTACAAATACTAGTGGGGTGCTCGCGCGTTGCAGCGGAGATCACAACACTCTAATTGGTGATTTTAAGGCTGTGTACAAGTTGTTCGGTTTATCTCGGTTTTCGAGCCATAGCCAAAACTTTTGATTAAGATATTTCAAAAACGATTGGTTTCAATTATTCATTTGCTCCAGTTTGGTTAATCGGTTATGAACATCAATCCAACTGATTTTCAATAAATAACCGAAAATTTTACTTGAGCTGGAAATATGGACTTGAACCCACTATTATTAATTAATTTATTTTTCTGTTATTGTCCACTCCTTTTATATGAATATTTATTAATATCTTTGTTCGAAATTCATTATAAACATAATATTTCTTCTCCGATCATAGAATCCAATGACCGTATAGTTCAGATAAGATTAGCCATACATACCTAATAATTTCATAATTCAAATCGTTACCTCATGATTAAAACATGGCTTTCATTATTAATTACTCAATTTCTATATAGTATTATCAGGTTTATAAAACTTTTAACTTCTATAAAGTATCAAATTCTATATAAAGATTATAACAAAACATGTAACATTATGAATTATTTTTTATATGTGTTCTATTTTAATGTCTTTAAAATAATTGTAGGATTGAATGTCATGTGGTCACATAAACATCTCATGACTCTTGATTATCTTTTGATTAAATATGGTGTTTAAAAGACAATTTTACCCTTAAAAAGTAGTTATTATATGCATTGTGTGTTGTAACATAAGGAATCAAACTTATACCTCTTAAATTTTAAGAAGTCCTTAGAAAATGATTTATAATATCTGCTTCAAACTAACGGCATTTGTTGTCATAAGATCCATTTATTGATGCGTGGGTTGACGTTTCATTAAAGAATTAAAACAAAGTGGCCTGGTAATGTTTTTGAGGTATGCACAATGTGGTTAGTCATAAGAGTGCTTTAATGTTTTTCTTGTTTCAAATCTTAAAGGGGCAAAATTGTCTTTTCATATAAATATTAAATTGAATAATGAATAATTATTTAATATACATTATGATCATATTAATTTTGCATTACTTGACATTAAGATTATTGAATTGCTTTAATTCTTTTCCTTGCTTTGTAACCGTAGAAGCCTAAGAGTTGTATGCTCATTGAAACAAATTAAAATAAAAAAATATGAAGTTTTGAGAATACAAAAAAAAAAAAAAAAAAAACATTAAGATCAAATGTAGTATTTACATTAAACAGTAAGTTCTAAGAATATATATAAAAACCATTAATCTATATTATCTAAGGTAGTTACATTCTTTCTAAATTAGTAAAAAGAGTTGTGTGTTATCTAGGTAGAGTTCAAGATCATCTTTAGGGATTTTAGCACTCATTATTTATCCCAACCAGACAAGTGTGTGGGATGAAACTTTCTATGCTCGTACCTACCACTTGTTCCTAAATCTTTGCTTGGAGTAAATTATCATTAACCATGAGTAAATGAGGCATTTTTTTTGCTACCGCTAAGAGGATTAGTTTATATAATTTATATTTCTTTGTTATAAATATATATATTATGGTGACTATACATATTCTAACTCTTATATACCATTAAGTTTGTATATTAATGTTATGTCTCAATAAATAGAGGCTTATTGTATTTGGTATAACTCATTGATTTAAAAATTAGTATAAAGAGTTTGATATAATGGTGACTATTTATATTCTAACTCCCATATACCATTAAGTTTGTATTAATGTTGTATCTCTATAAATATAGGCTTATTGTATTTGGTATAACTCATTGATAAAGAGCTCTCTCATTTTTCATCTTATCTTTCTCTGTATAATCTTTGTTCTTATATTTACATACCTTGTATAGTGGTTACTAGGAATAACCATTGAGAATACATGAAATGGTAGCATGTTGTGATAAACTTTAACAACTCATATTCCCCATTGAGATATAGCTTAAACGAGAAACACGCAGGACGTGAAACAGAGTGTATTACAAGGGAAATTTTGGACAACGATGGAAAATCCGTGCATCATGAAACATGTCAATGACTTAACACAAATAAAAGCACTCTCGTTTTGTAATATGATTAAGCTCGTTGTTTGTTTGATTTCGCATGTATGTTGGTGACAATGGACTCTAGAATCTAGGACAGTTTATGGTAGTTTGATGTTGTAATTTGAATCTCTAATCTAATTCACATCCATTCGAACTATATCGTCACAACACGGATGGCTTCCATGTTATTGTTACAAAACCAAATGCATTAACTTTCCTTGTATTCATTACATTTATTACGAGTAAAAGTTACTATAATTTCCTACATACGCTCTCTTCGTCATGTCATATACAGAGAACAAAACAAAACAAAAGCAAGACTAATTATATTGAAGTGAACAGGTTATTAGGTTAACAAAATAACAATAATAAATACATGACAATACTAACTCTATGTAAATGCTATACACATTGCGTATCTAGGTTTAGATTACCAAATAAAATTAATATTTTATTTATATAAAGAAATGATTAGAAAGTCCACAAGTTTTACTGTATATAATATTAATATATCTTATTAACGTAGCATAAAGCACCTATAACCCTCTAATTACTCTACATTTTTTCATAAATTGTTAACTCTTACAGCTTATAACTGTTTGATAATCTTCATCCTTTTTTAGAACTCATAAACTATAATACTTGGTTAGATATATTATGATAAGCATAGGTAAAGGTTGCATTATAGGTGATGGCCCAAGAGGTAACCCAGCCCACGTTGGGTCAACATACGACATGGGTGGAACAATTCAAACATCGGCCTGGATCTCAGGTAAACATAAACAGGCATTCAACCAAATTGGCTCAACTTCTTCTTCGTTAAACAAAAATGCAGACATCGAAGTTCATTATTTGTTATGTACATAATTATCAACTTATGTTTGAAACAAAACATTAATAGAGATTAAAAGGTAGGTATCGGTTTCCTATGAAAGAGTCCGTTCGCATAAGCCCTTACAAGAGTTAAAAAATTGTGTAATATACACACATGGTCCTTTGGCTAATTAAGTAAAATTTTAATTTTAGCCTTTTGGCAAGAATAATTTATATGTTTGACCCTCATGATAAATTAGTTGCAAAGTCTAACCAAATCAAGTTAAGCAAGCCAACTCGATTTTTGATCAAGCCGAGCTCGAGTTTAAGATTCGAGTTTGATTTTAAATTAGAGTCAACCCAAGCCAACTCGGTAGGAAGTACAAGTCAAGCTCAAGCTAGCCTTAGCTCGACTCAACCTTTAAGTGTTGTGTTCCCGCCGCATCGCGCGGGCACCCCACTAGTATAAAATGATATTTCTAGTATGCATGTTTTTTTTAATGAAATGAAGTATATATGCATTTTATTCTTGCTTAGTAAAATTTTGTTAACTAACTGTTTCTTGCCAAATTTTGTTTAATAAGTAATTTTTTAGTTTCGTTTTGTTTAGTTGGTGCTTAATGTGTTTGTTTATTTGTTACCTACTTAAGTAAAACTAGCAATAATAGTCACGCACATTGCGGCGCGGGTATATCGCAAGGGTCGAATGGATTAATCAGAGTGTCATGTAATGTGTCACCCATGTAAAAACACGTGTTCAACATATTCGATATAACTAAATGTAATCTATAAAAGCATTACGGTTGGTTAAAAAACTAAAGTAAATCGAATTTATGTCGTATAAAAGAAATGGGATCAAACCCGGGTTGGTTTATTTAATGGGTTCAACCTAACCACTACACCACCAACTGAAGAAACATAAAATATGAAAATGTATTATATCTTACCCAACTCGTTTCCAGAAAAAAAAAAACCGTCGAAACGTGAATTCATACCAACGCGTACATAAAAATAAGCATGTAAGAAAATAATGTACTTTTTTAATCTACCCCATAACGTAGACCAACTTAAACCGTAAATAAAAATAAGCATAAAAACATATTATATATGACCCAAATCATTTCCGGAAACTTTAGGTTTTGTATATAAAAATAAGTACGTATGGAAATAGCGTTTTTTTATTTACGTCAACACGTAGACTAGCTTAAATTGTATAGAAAAATAAGCATGAAGGCATATTATATTTGATCGAACGTATATAAAAATAAGCACATAAGGAAATCGTTTCAAAACACAGAGCAACTTAAGCGGTGCATAAAAAAAAGCATAAAAACGTATGATATCTGACACGACTCATTTCCGTACACTTTAGGTTTCATACATAAAAATAAGCACAATGTTTTTTTATTTACGTCAATACGTAGACCAGCTTAAATTGTACATAAAATAAGCATGAAAATGTATTATATTTAATCTGAATCATTTTCGAAAACTTTAGGTCAAAACGTGAAATTATACCGACACATACATAAAAAACATGTAAGGAAATCATTTTTTTAAGTAAAAGAATGGAAATACGGGGTGAACTTGAATTGCTAGAAACTAAAGACGGATTTTATATTTGACTTTACTGGTATACTGACACATATATAAATGAGCAGCGAGGAAATCGTTTTTTTCAAGTAAAAAACTGTAAATATGAGGGTGAACTTGAAACGTTAGAAACTAAAGGGGTGAAAATGACATTTCATAAAAAATAAAAATGTAGGGGGTGAAAGTGTACAATCTCAAAGTATGAGGGTGTTTTGGTTGGTGGCAAAGTTATAGGGTGTAAAATTCAGAAAATTCAAACTGGGGGTGGTTTTGGCTTGTATGGATAAATACGGGAAACACGCAGTTCATTGCAAAGAGCTTCCTGATTTCAAATACCGGCATGACTGGGTGAGAGACGTTTTATGGGACATCTTGAGAAGAGCTGAGATTTCTGCTAAGAAGGAAGCCCCGGTGAATTTTCTAACGGACCCTGTGGAATGGAAATCCACTCTGCGGATCTGCTCGTCTTTGGTTGGGCTGGAGGGAAGCATGGTTGTGTGGGCCTGACAGGGGTATCTCCTTTGGTTGGTTTAAGGGAAAACGGTTTTGTAGCTGGACAAGCATCAAGAAAGGCGGAATCGAAGAAAGTGGATAAACACGCTAAAGCTTGTGCAGAGAACCAACATGTCTTTGTCCCCTTGGCCTTTGATACATTTGGCTCCCTAGCACCAGAAGCTATTCGTTTCTTGACCAGGGTCCAACGGGTTATCCACAACAGGGCTTTGTATTTGGTAGACTAGGATTTGCAATTCAGAATGGGGTGGCGGCGCATAAACTACCTTCTGTTTTGATGTAACTTAGCAAGTTTTAGAGTATTGAAAATAAAAGTTCATTTTATTTTAAAAAAAATTATAAAAAAAATCAATGTATATATTCGACTTGTCCTAGAGAAAAATGTGGAGTCGAAAAAGATATAAAATCATCACACAAGAGGGCAATGTGTCACGTCCCGCCTAAATTTCAAGTCGCTACACCAAGATTCCGGAACTTTCCACACTATTCAAGATGTGTTAGGACCTATCAGAAGTCATCGGATAAAACTAACAAATGTTGATACATGGAACCATCTTTCAAGAGCCCGGAACATTCTAGAACGGACTAGAAATTCTACCCAATAATGACCAGCAAAGAAGACTCTAGATCAACCTTGAAGCATCATGAAAGGACTAAGATATTATCCAGGAAGTATCTAGAATATATATGGAAGGATCTAGGTTAAGATAACTCTAGATCCTCCTAACTAGTATAAATAGAGGTAGGATGACTCATTTGAAACCAACCAAGCTCTTGTAATCAAAGCATTGTAATACTTACTCTTGTAATAAAACATCTTTTCTTTGTAGACTTGTGATCTAAGTTCTACAAAACCAAGACTTCCGCTGCCCACACACAACCATTCGCGATACTAAGGCTGAACTTAGAACCAATCTAAGTGCCGCACGTGAGTTAGAAGGTTTACTCCGTGACAAGTGGTATCAGAGCGAAACACAATTCATTGGGATGGCTTCCGAATCAACAAAACCTACGAACCTTGCTACAGGAGACGAGAACCGTGGACGCGAGACTACTCGCAAAGGTGACAGAAAGAACCGAGAAACGTCCAAGGACCTGGTTGCAGGCTTGGACAAACGTATTGAAGATGTTGAAACTTCAATGGCTGATTGCAACACTAATGTTGAAACATTAAAGGCTGAATTCGACACCTTTAAAGAGCATGTTGGAGAATCACTACAACAACTAGAACGCTTGGGAGGCGAGTTGGAAGAGTTACACGACGCCTTCAAAACTGCAATTGCCATTATGCGAAAAGAGTTAACAGAAAAGTTTACAAAGGAGCTGGTTCAACTCAAGGATGATTATGAAAAAGAAATCACAGCATGTCACGACAGCTACAAAGAGCTTCAGAACGAGGTATGTATCCTCAAACGAGCCTTAGTAAACAGCGGTGACAACTCAATCGTCCCTTCCACAAAGGTTAAAGTCCCCCAACCAACACCCTTCGTTGGAAAACGAGAGGCACGGGCGGTGGACGATTTCCTTTGGGAAATAGAGCAATACTTTGATGGTGTTGACATCATAGATGATGCCAAGAAGATCAAGACGGTGGTTCTCTACTTAAAAGACACGGCTGCATTATGGTGGCGACGCAAACACAAGGAAATTGATCAAGGTACGTGCACCATCTCAACTTGGGCTGATTTCGTCAAGGAAATCAAGAAACAATTTTATCCGGAAAACGCTGACTACGAAGCCAGAATTCGACTTCGTAATCTCAAGCAAAAGGGCACTATCAAAGAATACATAAATGAATTTACAACTCTTATGCTTGAAATTCCGGATATATCGCCCAGAGACTCAATGGCATTCTTCATTGATGGCTTACAATTTTGGGCGAAAAACGAAGTAGAACGTCGTAACGTTCAAGATTTATCATCAGCCATCATTGCTGCTGAAAGTTTGCATGATCGTAATGAAACACGATCACCAAGATCAGAACCTAACAATACTAAAGGTGGGGGAGACAGACCCATCAACAATAACAATCAATTTCGAAAAGATGATAACAGAAAACCACTCCAGATTGCTAACGAGCCCTATAAGGGATGCCTTATATGCGATGGACCGCATAATGCACGCTATTGCCCTAAAAAGAACAACCTTAGTGCAATGGAGAAAGTAACCGAAGAATCCTGCGAAACCGAAGAGGCTCGCCTAGGAGCAATAGTCCTCAATACCTTAACCATGCACGAAGGGAAAAAGGTAAAAATGGCTGAACAAGAAACAACCAGGGTACAAGAAACGAACAATTCAAAAGGACTTCGGTTCGTGACAATCGAAATTAACAATCAAGTAAGAAAAGCCTTAACCGACACCGGAGCAAGCGACAATTTCATTTCTCCTAAAGAGGCTAAGAGACTTGGGTTAATGATCACACGCCAAGAAGGGTAGATCAAAGGAGCCAATGGAAAACCAATATCTATCATTGGGAAATCATGGAAGGTCAAGACTAAGATCGGGACATGGTCCGGAAGGATAGACTTCACAATAGTACCATTGGACGACTACGACATCATCCTCGGGATGGATTTCTTCCGCCAGACCAAGGCTGTTCCAGTAACTTTTATGAACACAATGTACCTCGTCAAGCAGAAACAGGTACACCAAATCCCTCTAGAGACTATTCCAAAACAACCGACCAAATCCGTATCCGCGTTGCGCCTCATAAGAAGAAGACCAAAGACATTCTAGAATCGCAACGAGGACGTTGCGGATTTAGGTGGGGGAGAATGTCACGTCCCGCCTAAATTTCAAGTCGCTACACCAAGATTCCGGAACTTTCCACACTATTCAAGATGTGTTAGGACCTATCAGAAGTCATCGGATAAAACTAACAAATGTTGATACATGGAACCATCTTTCAAGAGCCCGGAACATTCTAGAACGGACTAGAAATTCTACCCAATAATGACCAGCAAAGAAGACTCTAGATCAACCTTGAAGCATCATGAAAGGACTAAGATATTATCCAGGAAGTATCTAGAATATATATGGAAGGATCTAGGTTAAGATAACTCTAGATCCTCCTAACTAGTATAAATAGAGGTAGAATGACTCATTTGAAACCAACCAAGCTCTTGTAATCAAAGCATTGTAATACTTACTCTTGTAATAAAACATCTTTTCTTTGTAGACTTGTGATCTAAGTTCTACAAAACCAAGACTTCCGCTGCCCACACACAACCATTCGCGATACTAAGGCTGAACTTAGAACCAATCTAAGTGCCGCATGTGAGTCAGAAGGTTTACTCCGTGACAAATGGGACAAAAAGGCCGACAATCTACCAAGATCAGGTGGCAAAAGCGATGGAGGCATAGTAGGGGAGATGAAAGAAGATAACAAACACATATGCTATGATACTATATGAACTACTGAAATCTTAGTAATGAACACATAAAAATCCAACGAAATAAAATCGATTTTGCAAATTATTGTTAACTATATAAAATTTTATCGAAATAAAATTTATATGGTTTTAGTGGTCACTTATTCTATTTTATTATAAAAAAAAAAAAACTTACATACCAAACTAATGCATAAATCATGAGCACCGATCAATGATTATTTTCTCAAAATTCAAGAGTTTCGTTTTTATTATTGTAGACAATGGGAATTATTTCACGAGTCAAAGGGCCATACTTTTTTTTAATGGCTAATTACATCCTCACCTAATATTCCCTTAATATTCACCCTTATCACCCGTGAATGGATTCGAACTTCTGACCTCACTTTGTACACCCTCACCCCCTCATCACTGGGCCAAAGCCTCAGTGGCGCAAAAAGCCATACCTCAAGTTCAACTTATAAAGTTTGACCAAAATGGGGACAGCACATTGACCTGGACATGGTCAAAACGTCTAATTGGTTTAACAAATCATTCTTCATGAAGGTTCGGTGTGGGAAAAAAAAAGATTGCAAGCTATTCACTAAAAAGATCCATATGCTATATGCATATGGATTGAACTTTTCTTTTCAACATAGTCATGAATGGAACATGTTCTCGTTTAACACACGTGTAACACACTTGTATTATTAAAAAATAACAAGTCAGTAAAATAATGGTAAAATACACTAGTCTTTGTACCACCTGTGTCTTTGCTCTATCATTATTCATTACCAAACGTTAACTTTAACTTTATGTAATAGATTGAAGTATTTTTTTTTTAACCAAATATTTAGAGTTAAATAATGAGTTTACTTTCTAAATAAATACATTTCTCAATTCTCGAAACAAGATTGTGTACTACTATATTTAGACCGGGGGCATATTGGTGTTCTATCAATCATGGCAAAAGAAGAAAGGAAAAGTATAAAAGGAGAAGAGTTGGTCCAGATAAGAATCAGATAAACCATAAATGCTTTCATTTTTAGAAAGTTTAAAAAGTGGTCAAAGCAGTCAGCATGGTAAACCTGATTTGATGTTAGGCACCTTTTTTTTAATAGCCAACTTCCTTAAAAACACTAGACTTATCTTCGAAATGGAGATTTTTTTTTTTTTGTAAAGTAAACTTCATTCAAAAAACGCCAAAGGTTGTCCTCAAAGCGAGGAGTCGGGGTATTTGTGTAAATAGGTATAATCCATGTAATCGTAGAAACTATCAAAATGAAGATAATACCCCGGCCAAACCAAACTACATCAAATCTAAAGGAAAATTAGACCATTTTGAAAATTACATCTAATCCAAACCAAACTTATCTTCGAAATGGAGATAAGCAGGCCCAAAAACCAAAATAATTAAAATTAAAGATATGTTATGTCTAAAAGTCCAAACATTAACCCGATGCTCTCATAATAAACAAACTCGTTACTATATTGTCGTACGTCTTTACTAGTTGGATCTTTTATACAGGCTTTAAAATCCATATCATATCACTAAGAGCATTGGCGGATCTTGAACTATTGAATAGGAGGGTCGAAAGTCAACAGACCAAATATTTTCTTTTCCTACCGCTAAGTTTTGGTCCGGCTGGGGTATGAGCAACCCAATTGGCTAAACCGTCCCTCCCCTTTCGGGTAGTTGTTTTCCGGTACCAATTTCGCCAAGGAGAATCAGAGGGTATAGGTGTGTGTAGGTGAGAGATATAGAGATAGAATAGAGGTTAGTGGGTGTAAGATGACAGGGCATATGGTTTAGGGTACCACACACACTCCAATTTGAATGTTTTATTACCCGAGATTGGAAGTTGTTAGAGTACCTAAGGTGACCACACCATCCCCCTTAAATTAAAGATATGTTCTATCTTAAAGCCCAAACATTAACCGATGCTCTCATAATAAACAAACTTGTTGCTAAATTGTCGTACATCTTTACTAGTTGGACCTGTTAGACATGCTTTAAAATTCGTATCATATCACTAAGAGTAGTGGCGAAACTTGAACTATTAAATAAGGGGGCTGAAAATCATCGGAGCTAATTTTTTTTTCCTATCGCCAAGTTTTGGGTCGGCGATCCGGTTCGGGTCAAGTTAAACAACAAGAACTCTAAATACCCATTTATCTTCAATTATTCGAATTACTGTTTTTACACACAAAAAACATATTTTTAATGAACAAAGACAAAAAATATAAACGAAGATGCGGGGGAAATGATAAGTACTTGAAACAGGAATCACAACTCAGCCCGACAACGTCCTTTAAGTTCTTTGTGGCGTTTACTATCTTCCTCTTGAATTTCATCTTCATTTCTTTTGAAAAAATAGTGAATCATTTTCAGCTTTCCTATTATAATTCACCTATGCAAATCAAATTCGTCAAAAAAGGGAATTCAAACTGACCTATGTAATATACCATAATATAGCAAATAAACCCCCACACTGTAACGCCCCAAATTTTATAGAACGCAACTAATCGTAATAATACATAATACATAATACGGCGTTTAAATCAAAAACAAAATGAATATTTGATTCTATAAATTAAATAATGATAAAAAAAAACCTTTAAAAGAGTTAACTTGATTAGTGATTCACAACTATATTGTCATGAAACTAACTAGGGGGACTATTGGGGTCAATTAGCTATACTATTTTGGAGGGATATAATGTGTGAAGGAGGGGGAAGTCGACTTCCATCCCGTGGAATCAACAAACACACCTTAAAACACACTTTTCACACATTAAACCTCAATAACAAAAATAAGCCAAAAATAGCCTTAGATCAAGGTGTTTTAGATTGCATGATCCAAATTTGAGTTATCTAAAACTTATCACACCTCTAGGTAACTTTTAATTTCATATAAATTGGTGTATGACGGCTTATGTGATGATGGGTGATGTTCTAGGGTTCATTTTTTTTTTGTCAATTTATTGATTGTAGAAGGTAACCTAATGCAAGGGAACCTTAAAATGAGTTAATTTCAGTTAATCATGCTAGTACAACCCTAGATGATGATAATTCATGATGGGCTTTGTAGGTTGTACGCTAAACCTAGAATTCTTGGTGAAATTGTATGTTAAGGGCTCAAATTGTGAAACTTATTGTTGATTAAAAACCTTAATTCTGAAATTGATGAAATTGGGTGTTTGTGGTATAATATAAGTCTTGTAATTGAATTGGGAATGGATCTTTGTGACCTACATGACCCATATATGATGTTTGTAAAATCTTGCCCACCAAGTGTATGATAAAACGCCACAATGAGAATCGATTTCATCTAATCATATAGATGGTATTGACATATGTGGTAAACTTGTATCGTTACTTGAAATCGCGTCTAATCATAATTACATAAATGTCCTTATGGACTACTCTCTAGGTACTAAGCAAGAGTCGTCGGGGAGTCACGCGGGTAAGGACTTGAAGCTCAAGGATTGCGAGTAAGGTAAGTCATCACTATGACCTTATTTAAATGTATAAATGATGAATTGACTCGTTAGGAGTTTTCGTAGAAGTTGGAATGATATTGTGATTCCCAAACGACTATTGACTTACAAATGAAATCATGTCCAAGTCATTTGGACCGGGCAAGCATAGACCGTGCGAAGTGGCACATGTGGCCACGGACACGAGACATTGCCTCAATGGTAGGATGACTAGAGTGAGTGCACATCTTCTCGAATCAAAGTTTGATTGAGAAGGTGTAAAATGCAGCACAAGTTGGGAATCACAAGAAGTTGTATCATAAGGTCGTTATAGGCTTAAACCCGACTATGCAATAGTTGGATGGTCAAGCCTCTTGATTATTGATCTTAGCTTATTGGTATACTTAATTGTAGGAAAATGAGTCAAGTAATCTAAGTGGTAACTTGTAAAGTCTTAGAAATCTCTCTGAATTCATGATTCTAGCTTGTTGAGGGCTTAACGGGTCAATAGATTTGATACATTGGTCATGAATTATAGCTCAAATGTTGAAACCGATTGTGTGTTGTTTTTTGAAGCTTTTAATCATGGAATAATACGAGTAATTTAGATCTCTATATAACTATTTTAGGTTCACAACTTAACTCATTGAATAAAAGGGTAAATTTGGTTGTTTGGGTGAGCATATAGGGTGCTTACAACACCTCTAGACCGTAGCTTACGACCTGGAGTCGTAAGCTACGACCTATGTGAAGCCCCATGACAGAAGACACCAACCGTAACCTACGGTTTTGAACCGTAGGCTACGGCCAAGCCTGAAAACAAAAACATGCAAGCCGTAGATTACGACTTGCTAGCCAGGGTACTCACCAATTGGTTACAAAAACACCCCATACGCCTCTGGGTGAAGACACGACTTAGGTGCCCGTCCACAGGTAGCGTTGGGTAGCCAGAACCCACCAAGCCACTAGTTCCGGCGAAAACATGTCCCCTATCCGCCCGAATGCACGACAGTGAAAAATCTGTAAAACTTGGTGGAATCAAGGAACAAACCTGATACCTCAAAGAGGCTAGACTCTACCTATCATTTCCCATATCACTCCACCACAAGGGGGCACTAATTTTTTTGATATAAATGGTAGTTGGGTTACTAGAAATCCACCAAACTTATTACTCCATAAGAGTTTAAGGATAATTTATCATTTTGTCGTATAGATTTGCATAAGGGAAAATTACTAAAATAGACATGTTGAACATAATAAATGGATACCGCAAAATATCACAAGAAAAAAATTAGGATGGAATTTGTGAAAACCACATGAATGAAAAATGTAATTAAGCTTTTGTCCTAAACCCACGAGGGAGAGATGTTGAGCCCTGTCGGAATCTTGGAGGGTTACCTTTTCTTCTTCGTGCACACTCCCCAAACCTCTTCAACTTTTTTTTTAAACGACTAATTACATCATCACCTAATAATATTCCCCTAACATTCACTCTTATCACATGTGAGGATATTCGAATTCCTGACCCCACCTTATACACCCTCACCCTCACACCACTGGGCCAAACCTAAGCATCCAAACCTCTTTAACTCATTGATGTTGTAGTATAGGATTATTGTGTTCTTGGTCAGTTTTAATTGAATTTTATATTTGCTTTGTAGTTTTGTTGTATGAATGTCTATTTAAATTCGACATATTTTGTTCACCGTAGGTATATGTCAACACACACAAAAAAAGTTAACTGAAAAATAGATGTATTAGACGCATGTATGTTGCAACTTTAGAAGCAGCTATAAAAGCGAGACCGATATCGGTGTTGCCACTGGTAGGCTTAAGAATAATTTATACAATATATTATAATTATTTCATATTGGCACCTTTTTATAAAGCCGTCAAAAAAACATCAAAGATTTGTTAACTGCTGGTTTGGCTAATTGACAACCATCTAAAAACAATCAACCATTAACAATCACTTGGTTAAATGAAATTATGAAAGAATTGGTGGTACGGTTAGAATGTGGGCGTGTCGTAGATGATTATTTGTTAGATATGGTTAATTGGCCAAACCGTATTATTTTGTAGAATTTGGCAAAGATACTCCTTCATATACGACCATTCTCTCGTCTCATCCTAATTTGTCTTTGTTGCCCATTGATTCTCGACTCAAAATAACGAATTTGCATTGGCTAAATTTGTATAAATAAAAACCTTGTACTTAGATAATAATTTCTCAAAAATTGTGTCCTTCCAAGTAGAATTCCAAATATATTATTTTGATTTCCTGATTAGAAAACATGTGATTTCCAAAAAGGGGTTCCAAAAAGTTTTGGATGGTTCGATGAGCGATATTTGATAACTAACATTGGGTTTTTAAAATTGATTAAACATATTTATGATTAATCGAATAAAAAGGATCGATGATGTGATGATTATGAAGTTTATAGTTTTGCTTTCTTGGTTGCATCATCCCTGTTGAAATCCGGCAATCCTTTGTCGCGTTGTTTTTTGCGATTTGATGTTTGTTCGGGATGATTTCAATAGTCCTCCGTTGAAACGGTATTTTGATTTAGATTTTCTGATTTGATTGCTTCGTTTGCTACAATCCTTTGCAGTCTCTCTGTTTTTTTTTTTTTTTTTTTTTTTTTTTTTTTTTATGAAATTGATGTTTTGAGATTGTTGTCATGATTCCACAGTCCTTCGAGAATAATTTGAATTGGTAGCCGATATCGGTAGATATGTTGTTCGTCGAACGTTTATGTGATAGGTATTTGATAATCAATAGTCCTTTGGGATTGATTTCGTTTGATTTCTTGGTATGGCAATGCTTACGACAGCGGCATGAACGTAAACCATAACATTGAAAGAACACGATGGCAAATTGAAATCAAACACTAAAGCTGTAAGAATCGTGACCAACGGTGGGTAGAATTGGAAGAATAAGGATGGTGTTAAGGGAAGGACGTAGGACGAAGCAATAACTGTTATCAACTTTATACTAGAATTAACACTGTTAGTGGGCAAGTTAAGTTAGTTATATTAGAATTAACACCGTTAATGGGCAAGTTAAGTTGCTAATTGTATATATACAATGTATTCCAACTTTGCACAAAACGCATGTATGTTGCAAAATATAAAAAAACGCACAAAATAAAAAAAAACTCACCACAACTTTTATCACTCTTTGGGTTAGAAATCATGAACGCATGTATGTTGAACAAAATAAAAAAAACGCACAAAAGAAAAAAAAACCGCATGTGTTTAACTGTTCTCTACTTTTTGTATGTCTAGAGCACAAAAAATTTTAACACACACCTTATGAATATGATAACCCCTATATAGACGCACGTTATATTATTAATTAGCGCACTTTAAATCTAACTGAACTATTGTTTAGAGGCAGCACTATACATATGAAACAAAATTACAAAAAACGCACTTATATGGTACATTTATGTTGGTTTTCAGTACCTTGCTCTGTTTTTTTGTTTAAAAATCAGAGCATTGTTCCAAGTGGTGGGTTTTTGAATCAGGGCATTTTGTCAAGTACATGATTTTTTCCACATTCATAAAAAACGTAATCAGAAAACCTACCGATCATGACAATAAACTCTTTGATTGTATAAAGATTTTTATAAATTTTAGTTCGAGACTTCTTTATATATTTGAATCTGCATTTGAATCGAACAGTAATGTGAAAAATCATTGACGTCAACAACGAAAGATGATATCGGGATTACAGGGAAGCGGTTGTAAAAACAAAATGTCTAAACTACCCTTATAATGAATCGGGATTAAGTTTACTAACCCTAACTGCATTTTACACGTGTTATTATCTTATGACTTTTTACACTTACTACGTTAAGGTACTTTGTACCCAATACTTTCTTTATAATAATATTTCTTTTGTTTGTTTCTTAATATTAAGGTAAGTATGTGTATGCATGTATATTTATATATAAAATCAAGTTGAAACACTATACGTATTTTTTTTTAACAAAATATTATTATTTGTTACATGAAGATTCTTGTTTGGTGAAAAAAGGAAAGTAACTTTAATTTACATTTATGGACCGCAGGCCTCACTCCCCTCTCTTTTTGTTACAGGACAAAGCTACATCACATGACTACAACCACAACCTTCTCATCATATGTTACATCAATGCTTTTTTCCAATGTTTATAGTCAAACTTTTCTAAACTTTTACTATTTATATTTCATTTTAATCCCAAAATTATTGTCAAGAATAAAAGCTTTAGAAAAGAAAAGAAAAAGAAAACCAAACAGAGAAGTTGACATCAAGTATTTAACAATTTTGTCAATCAAGTCATAGCAACATGGTTGAGACATCCTAGTTTTACTCATGAGACCCGGGTTTGACTTCTACAAGGAGCAACTCACATGCCCTTCCTTTATGTGGACTGGTCTTCGTGGGGTTTTCTCAATGTATGTCGTGCCAAACTCTGAAGTCAGCGTAAGCCGGTTAAGACAACATAGTCTGATCGGAGTAAGGCAGTAGACCCCCGGAAAGGGGGTACGATTAAGCACCGCTAAAGTTGAAATTCGTCGTAAAAAGTATTTAACAATTTTATTTTATAGGAATAATTATTAAACAATCCTTAAATATGGTGGTAGCATATGTTTAGATTTTGTAAACACAATATTCTTTTTTATTTTATATAATACGTGATGTAATTTTTTCGCGATTTTCTATGAATAAAAATATGAGAAATTATTATTATTAAAAAAAAAATAATACGTGACAGAATATGTATTTTTTTTTCTCGTCAAGAGTCAATTACCATAGAATTACAAATAGAAAGCCTCTAAATCAGTCTTTTTCTTGATCTTAACAAAGCATGTACATTTAAATCAATAATATTTAGGGAGAAAGTCTAGGTGATGAATAACCCAAAAAAAGTAACAAAAAAGCGAGCCAAACTATTGGGTTTTTTTTAGTGTTGAATCAAGAAATAATCACCGGTTTAGGTTGAGGGATGTCCTTAGCTTAGAGTTTTCTAGCCATTTGCTAACAACAACATTATTTGTCTCATCGTTGGAGAGTGTCTCATGGGATCAGTCTCCAACGTAAGATTAAATATAAGTTCTCTAAGAGGTGAAAAATGCAAGTAAAGAGAGTATTAGAGGGCAAGGAATTAGAATAGAGTTGGTTTCTGAGCTGACCGAGGCCTCCTTTTATAGGCAGGGATTTCTCGCCTAATGAGCTTCCTCGAGTTAACTCACCTTCCATACCTGATAGCAAGGTTGTAAAAATCCCGATTAATCACCGATTAATCGGTGATTAATCGCTAGCCCTTACTTTACTGGTTAATTTTGGGCTAATCACCCAATTAATCAGTGTCGCGATTAATCACCGATTAGTCAGACCAAATTGGTCCTAGTCAGACCTAAAAAACTCAAAATTAGGTAAAAATGAATTCGAACGAGTCAAAACATGAGCAAATCGATCAAATAAAACAAGGTCTTACCTCAAAATTGGATGATAATCCATGATTTATAAGCAAAATCGATGAAACTCCATGAACCCTAGTTGCGTCTTTTGGTTCCTTACGATAAAAGAAGGAATGAGGAGGGAAAAGGGGGATATGGTGAACGATGGAGGTGATTAAGGTTATTTAAGTTTAGGTATTTTAATATTTAACCCCCTTCCATATTCACTGGTTTATATTTGGCCCCTAAATTTCTAAATTTATACATATAAGGTATAAAATTAGCATTATATATGAATAAATTTGGATATATATATATATATATATATATATATATATATATATCCAATCCGATTAATCTTGATAAATCCCGATTAATCCCTCGTCGGTGCCCCACCGACCGACTAGCGCCTAGCGAGTTATACAACACTGCCTGATAGTGTTTGTTTCTTCATCTTGACTTGTGTGGACAAGTTCCAAGGTAGGTTATGTGGATCAGAGTGTCTGGGTACATCAGTTGACTTCTCTGACCCAGGTCACTGTAGCAACACTATAGCGAGATGTTGTCAAGGGCCATCCCCGGCCCTTACCGATTTTTGGCTCAGTAGTGTGAATTTTTCTGGTTTTATCAAAAAAATTTGTATTTTTTGAGTTCGGCCCCCACCGATTTAGAAAAAAAATTGGGTCTCATGACTTTCGGCCACCACCATCCAAAAGTTCAAACTTCATCACTGGATGTTGTTAAACTAGTAAGTTGTGGAGCTTCTGCTTATAGTTTCTCAACTTCTTGTTTATTGACTTTTTAGCTTATTGGTTTTTTGAATATGTGTAAATGTGGGGATTAGGTACTCACATCATCATTTAGGAACTCAAAGAGATAAGTGCTCGACTGGTCTATGGTTTGCAGATCTTGCACAATTAATCATGTGGTTTTAAAATTACACAATCGGTCCTGATGGCTTGAAAAATGTTATGAGTGGCATGTTAGTTGCATTTTCAAAACGTGGATGGTCTTTACTAGCTAATGTCACTAAAATTTTCAGTTAAGTTCATGTAAAACTACTAGATTACCCTTAGTATTATAAAACAAAAGTAAATAAATTAGGGATATTGAATTTTAATAATCCAAACTTTCATCCATTGGCTGGCAATAATATGTACTTCAAAAATTTCAAACAATGATCCCAACTTTCAGTCATTTTTCCTCTCGTGAACCTTTTTTAACTAATGACTAACCAAATTAGTGGATGCTGACATGGCATGCCATGTCAACATCCATGTCAGCGTTAGCATGCCATATCAGCGTCCATGTCCTCATTGGCATGCCACGACATCATCCACGTCAACATCCACTACTAAGTTAGTTCTAAGTTAACAAAAGTTCATTGTCGGCCAATACGTTGAAAATTGAGATCGCTTTTAGGAATTTTTAAAGTATAGATTATTGTCGGCCAATGGGTGAAAGTTTATATTATAAAAATCAAATACCCCTATAAATTAGAGGGTGTTTGGGATTGAGTTTCAAAGCAACTTATTGACTTATTGGCTTTTCCAAGAAGCCAATAAGTCAATAAGCTGTTTGTGTAACCTAAAAGCACTTTCTGTTTTGACTTTTAAAGGTGGAAAAACTGTTTTTGAGAAGTTGGAAATATTGGCTTTTGGCTTTTGACTTTTGGAAAAAAAAATTTACAAATCTACCACCCATACAACCAATATTCACAATAAGTTAAGCGAAACACATAAAAAAAACAATCTATTGACTTTTTGACGTTTCTCATCCCAAAAGCTAATTCAAACACTTTTTTAAAACTCCTTTTTAAAAAGTCATAAGCCAATAAATAAACACTTTTAACCAAAAGCACTTTTGCATTTCCAAACTCAATCCCAAACACCCTTTTAATCATAACCCACCATCTACCCAAATCAGCACCACTGTGACACCCGGCATATTCAGGTTAATACGTTTCATACTATACATAATACATTTCATACTTTACATACATACGTTTCATACTCTACATACATACGTTTCATACTTTGCATACATACGAGTCTACCTCAACGAAAACACTGAAAACAACTACTTAATATCATACTTGACCGAGTCAGTTGAGTCGTACCGATGATTCGGGAATCATCGGGAGTCGTTACAATGGTCCGAGAGACCATTGGGTGTCGGTCCATAACCATGTGTACAAGGATCGGTGATTCGTGGAATCGCCGGGTTTAACGCACACACGCAAGTCTCGAGTCCCGGGAATTGGTGAACGAGTGTGAACGTGTTTGTTTTCATGTATTATGTGTTTATAATCATTATGTGACTTATCGGTATGTGTATACGTGGTTACATACGTTAAAACGGTGATTACACGTAATTGCATGACATTATTGGTGATTACGTGTAATTGCATGATGTTAGGGGGTGATTAGCCCTAATTGCATGCTGATAGGGGGTGATTAGCCCAAATCGCCTATAGGGTAGGCGATTAGGAGGTTTGGGTAGGCGATTAGATCCCTAATCGCCAATAGGGTAGGCGATTAGCAGCCCTAATCGCCTGATAATGCTGCACAATCGCCTGACGTGTTTTAAACGACTAGAAACGCCTATAAATACCACCCTTGACCTCTAAAACACCATTTGTGCAACCCTAGCCGTCCCATAACCTATCCCAACACACAAACACCCTCTGGAACTCGTTTTTACATCAAAACAACCATTTCCAAGCTTATTCCATCATTTCCTCTTAAATCCAAGGTGTGTTCTTCAAACCCAAACCTTTATATGATTATGTTTTGTTCCCTAAAAGTCCAGACCTGATTTCTAAATGTTTTTGTCTTTGCAAATCCATTAAAAACCGTTTTTAAACAAACCTAAACCTTTATGTGTGTTATATGTGTTATATGTGATTAAAGGTAGGATTTTTAGGATTGAAACATGATTGATCTTGTGTTATTTAGGTATTCATGGCTGTTATGATTTAGTATGATGATGTCCTAGGAGTTTGGATGGTTTTGGTTGTGTGTTGTTGATGTTTGATGTTTTGACCCATTTGAATGATTTTGAATGATTAAGGATGCTATGAGGTGTGTTGTTGATTGTATGATGTTAGGGTTTGCTTTAGGATGATGCTAGAGTAGTAGGATACTATCGGACAACGTGGTTATGTGGTGAAATCTGGATATTTGCTATTTAGGGCAAGTTCTTGCATGTTGATGTGATGTTTACATGTTAAGTTTACTATTTTGGGAAAACGCTCGCATTCAGGACTGTTAGAATGATGAAAACTTAGGGGTTTTGCTTGAAATATGTTTGTTAATGTGTCATGATTGATATTAGGTGTTTACACATGTTTCGGATCTGATTTGGAGGGTTAAACGCGTGAAAAGGCTGAACAAAACAGCGTAGGCGATTAGGATTTCCCAATCGCCTATGCTGTAGGCGATTAGCCCCTAATCACGTACCCTATAGGCGATTAGGGAGCCTAATCGCCTACCCACCATGCAATTGTGATCCTAATCGCTAGCTAACTTCTGATAGCATGTCTTATGACTCCTAATCACTAGTTAACTTCAGAATAGCATGTCTTATGACTCCTAATCACTAGCTAACTTCTGATAGCATGTCTTATGACTCCTAATCACTAGTTAACTTCAGAATAGCATGTCTTATGACTCCTAATCACCAGTTGACTTTTCCTAATCACTAGTTGACTTTTCCTAATTGCATGCTAAGTTCCTAATCGCGTGTACTGCTGTTATAAGTGTATTTTGACATTCCGAAACCCGATTCGACACCTAAGAACATGCTAGGAACCCCGTGACATGCCTAGTAACATAGTAACACGTGTCCGGACTTGTTTATGCGTTAATTGGGCGTCATGCTAGATAGGGTGAATGTTTGCGCATGCTAAGTGTTTAATTGCATAAGTTGCATGATATCTTGTATGTGACTAACACGTGGGATGCCGGGTCACCAATGGGATGTCGGGCCTTGTCTGGTGTGGTCGGTTAAACGTTTAAACATCATTTCATATGTACACGGTTATGGTCTGGACTGTTAGGGACTAATCAACCTACGGGTTGTTAGTCTAACACCTTATACGCTCGTCATGATAGGTCACCGGTATTTGGTGCCGTCTATTGAGCAGGTTTACTTGTCTTAGTGCGAGGAGCAGCATCAGGTGAGTTTCACGGCCCCACTTTACGTTTTACATTTCGGGGGAGACACATGCTCATACTTATTTCATAAATTATCATGTTATACTAGTGTTAATTCATTTACATACTATACGATACGTAAAGTCCCGGGAAACCATGAATATGCTGGATGGCATAACGGGGGAAATGTGGATAGATCTATTGGGACTGACAGACCCCACCCGTCGGCTGGGAGCCGGGCGGGTGCATATTGTCTCGGTCATAACGCTACTGGAGGTAGTGCATAATCGTTTCGGGCAAAAATCATATATCGTTGTCTGTAATGGTTTCCGGTCGTAGTAGTATTACTCATGCGTCTAGCTAACGCTATCATTTCTGACATAGTGATAACATGATGACTTTCATTACTTAAACGTTTAACATAAAACCTGTTAACTCACCGCATTATTTGCTGACGTTTTTAGCATGTTTGTCTCAGGTCGTTGAGGTAGCAGCTTATCATAGGCGCACGGAGTCACACGGCGTCTAGGATTCATATGCATTTTTTTATCTTTTTCAGACTTACGTACTTTTACATTTTGAGTTGTAATAATTTACGCTTCCGCAGCGAATGGATTTATGAAAACTTGATGGTTGTTTATTTCATTTTACTTATCATATAGTGTCGTTTATTGTGACCATTGACTTAGATCCTGGTTTGTCACGCGCCTCGCGGTAAAACCCCGCACGTGGAATTTGAGGGTGTGACAACCACCACTGCCCTCTCTTTGCCATGACTCAGACGAGAGGCTTTCGACTATCTGACCGTCATTGATCTGATCATAAAGTTGACAGAAAACCCGAAAGTTGAATTGGAAGGAGGTGATGAGATGAGTTTTGCGCCCATCAGTTGTACGAATTGGCCTGTTCAGTTTCACACCTTAATTTGTCAAATGGCGGTGAAATTGAAGAGCTAACTGGACTGATTTACAGCGAGGCGAAGGGGGGGGGGTTTAAATGGGTTGGGGATGGCAGCTATAGCTAGGAACTTTTATCGAGTTGCAAAAACCCAATGGAAATTAAACTATAACCAAGATTTCACGTCTTCCTTTTGGGTCTGTTTTATTTACTTTGTTTTGATTGTATCGAATGGTGTTGAAAATCCATGCATTATTTTTGGGTTTGGCTCTAACTTCCAAGCTCAAGTCTTTTGGGAGAAGATGAAGGAGACGTGATGGTGTTGATTAATGTTGTTTTATTTTAATACTTAGGGTAGCTTAGTAATTTTACATGAGATTAACTGTAAAATTTAATGATGTTAGTTAGTAAGAGTTATCTATGTTATGAAAATGCAACCAACGGGTCCACTCGTAAACATTTTTTGAACTATCGAGATTAACTGTGTGATTTTAAAACCACAAGTACTAATTATGCAAGACTTTACCCAAGACTTGTATTAAAGACCTTTCACTTGCAAATGAGCAACCATTTTTTTTTTTGGAATGCAAACTACAGCCAATGAAGCCTAGCTCAATTGGTGAAAATTGGGGGAGCTAGAGTGAAGGTCATGTGGAGGTTGACGGTTCGATTCTTGTCGGAGCCATATTTACCACATGTGGGGGTTCCACCTGAGGAGATCCCCAATCCAGATGGAATGGGTAATTGATGTGTTATTAAATAAATTCGGGTCAAGTTTTAAAAATGGATAAACCCGCTAAACCACACACTAACGGCAAGTGCACCGGTCGCAGTGTAGCAGAGCAAGTAAGTCCGGAATATCGATCCGTGGACACAATGTGGCGACTCTCGGTACTAGACCTCTATCGACTCCTAGCCTAGCAAATTGGATTTTTGTGATTTTTTATATTAATTAATTACTAAAGTAAATAAATTAAATATAAACTCAAACTAACAGATAGTGGAGGATTAATAAGGAGGGAAATCAGAGATGGGAAAGGCAACCACCTAGGTATCGAATCCTACTAATGAAATTGGAACTGCCCCGGCTTTGGAAACTATGTTGGCAATCAGGATCTTATAATATTTACCCTAGTATCCTAGTGGCTCCCGGATCATTTACCAAGACTGGCCGAAAAGGAATCCTAAAGGCTACTAATCTCACTTATTGGTTAGATCACCTCTCGGTCTCACTAACTATGCTAAAGTACTCGCTAGACTGGTTTAGATTTCTCACTCTCCAATCACAATACACCCTAAAGTGCAAGGAGTAACCTGTAAAGTCAATCTATGACACAGATAAGCAAATAATACTAGATAACCTAGGAAAACCTGATCTCTCAGTGTTTCTAGCCTAAGTCTCTAGCACCAAAGACAAATCTGACTACCTATCACCTCTCGGTCTCAAGAGTAGGAAGAATACTAATTACCTCTAAACTCACAATCAATGTTCCTATGGAATTTAGGCCTAAAACCATAAAGTAAACTACAAGCACAAAGCAAGTAATTCTAACGAGTGTCCAAACATGAAAGACATTCACTAAGACACTCGTGGAACATTAAAAGATAATAAATTAGTAAAAAGTACGCACACACATCATAGAATCATAAACAAGTTTCTTACTAAAACATAAATCCAACTATAAAATCCAAAACCGAAACATAAACCAAAATCAAAAAGTCATCATGTCAAACCTAGGTGGCCACTAATGTTTTAGCCAAACATAATAGTAATGGAACAAGATAAAAACATAGGTTCAAAATATAGCAAAGTCATGGTACCAATATTCATAAACACAAAGTAAATAAATATAAAACCTAAAACTTTTAGTGACCGAACCCGAGCCATCAATCTTGAACCCGAGCCTTCCTGGCCTTCACTCCCTCTCTATTTTCCCCTCTAAAGCTGTTGTGCGATCAAAGTTCTTCTTAGGCCTTTGGCGGCTGATCTTGATATGATTCGCTGTGATGATAATGTTGTGCCCAAAAAAAAAACTCCTTCCATAAAAAAAAAATGCCGCTCCCAATCTAATATTCCGTAGGTTTTTAGAATTTTTTTGTTATTTGACTTTTGGGCCCATGAGCTCATGTCACATTTGTGACATTATTATTATTATTATTATTATTATTATTATTATTATTATTATTATTATTATTATTATTATTAGATGGTAGTATGCTTCAAGATCGCTTCTCGGGTGTTTTTTGGCTCGACCAAAATTCCTCGTTTATGCTCCAACGCCCATGAACACTGGCTCTCAAGTGTCGGTGTCTCTATTAAAATTCTTTCATTTTGAGCTCATTTTCCACGAACACCTATAAAATAATAAAATACATAAATAACAATAAAAACGACACGAAACGAATAAAAATCTAACCAAATACTATACAAAATACATAGGAAAAGAGATGTGTTTTGCCACACATCAGTAATCGATACAGGCTGGCCCAGGGTGTTAACCGGAGCTCCACCGATTGCATCACTTGTCGTTCTAAAAAAACAAGAAAGGAAAGACAATACATTTACTATAGACTAGCTAGCTCTCACACCAACAAATCCTACATTTTTGTCCATATGGAACTTTTTTTAACGGTTAATTACATCCTCACCTAATATTCTCCCTTATCACATGTGGGGGGTCGAACTTCTGACCTTACATTGTACACCCTCATCTCCACACCACTAGGCCAAAGCCTCCGTGTCCATATGGAACTATAGCCCTCAGTCATCAAAGAAATTTGATTAGTTTATTAAAAACTAATGGAATGTGCATTTTATTTGGTTTAGATTCAAATTGTTAAGACTTTAAAAACTTAAATTTCTTTTAAGGAATTCGAACATCTTCAAAGTTTCTAGAAACCTATTAACATGAATCTTCTTATTCATCTTTTAGTTTTTTTGTACACTTGTACATAGTTGTTAAGGATATGATCGAGTAAAACGCTAAACTTCTCATAAATCATACAGTGGGTAGATAGTCTTATTAGTATTTATTCTCTAGGGTTAGGATCAAATACATAGTGAAAGAAAAATAGGAAGTCGTAGGAATGGTATCAAACGAACTCCGATTGAACCCATTCAAGCGACATTGGAATCGTCTTATTGAACCCTACGACGTTAGTTTTTAGGTCTTTGTTTTTTTTGGGGTTTTAGCTTGTAGTTTTTAGAATATGCATTATATCATTGTATCTTTTATATACCATTGTGTCTTTATCTTATTTTCACCACTGTGTCATTTTTTCAATTCATTGTGTCTTTTTTCTTCAGCATTGTGTTATATTTTTTGGTACTGTGTTATATTTTGTGGCTCATTGTGTCATATTTCATGATTTATTGCGTTTTTTGTATCCTTCTCACCCTTCTCATTTTTTGTATCCTTTGTAGAATAACTCAACCCTTATTCTCTATTATATATATCTTTTAGTTTGTACATAGTTGTTAAAGATATGAGTAAGACGCTAAACTTCTCATAAGTCATATTGTAGGTAGATAGTTTTATTAATATTTTATTGAAATGTAAACACGCACACACACACACACACATATATATATATATATATATATATATATATATTCCTTAGATTTTATTTTATAAAAAGTGGGATATATGAGCAATATATGAAAAACTTTAATCGAAATGCATGTTTGTCTAGGGACCATGTCATAATCGATGGTATATCGCCCGCATTCATCGTACCCTTTAATCATCGATCCTCATGACAGTCATGACTCATGATGTCCGGTCCCCCCCCCCCCCCCCCCCCCCCCTAGTAAATACTTAAAACAAATTTATAATATTATTCATTTTCCTCAAAGCAAAACTTTGGGATTATAAAACAATAACAAACGATAAAAAAGTGATGATCATTCATAAATACTTGGTATATATTGTGATTGAAGAGTAAGATTTTAACTATGGCATTCCTATATATTTCTAACATTAGATGTCTAATAGATTGATGTGGTTCTTATGTTTGCAGAGACTTGATTGTTGCATGCACACACAGTAACCTATTGTAATACATTGTTGCAGAGAATTAATTTTGCAAGAGCTTACAAAACATCAATGGTTGATTTGAGGACCATGAATGCATATTAATGTTGAATCTATACAGTCACCACACACCAATTCAATTATCACGGGTTCTTTTTAAAATTCTTACACACCCAAGGTTACTATTTCCACAAAACTTTTGCATTAATCCGCAATCTAAGACCATGGGTCAGTAGGTGTTCCGCAATCTTAGTTCACAGGGACTCGTAGGGTTCTGCCACGTTGCATGACTTCCGCAATCACAATTAACGGATCCACACCCTAGTGTCACAGATCCGCAATCTCATATTCGGATGCTGCCACATCATTACCCATCGTCTAACATTACTATCCACATGTGCATTTGGCTTACGTAATAATCCAACATGGCTGCCTTGTGTGAAAAAAACTCGAGCTGAATCCGCAAGCTGATGTTACAGAACACCTAATCATCAAGTCCAGACTGACACACACCAAATGTAACAAAAGTTTTGGATGCGCCTTCAAAACATAAAAAAATTAATAAATCTAAAGTTAATAACAATCATTTTTATATAAAAAAAGTTATTATATATTAAGACAATCGTGTCCATGTTCTTTTTTTTTTTTTTTCAAATCATAACGCTTTTTTTTAGTAGTTACAATATTTTTGTAAAGTTAAAAAGCAGATAAAGAGAGAAAAAGCAGTGAAGACAACTTTACCTAAAATGCTAGGAACCCAAACAAATGGAGGAGACAAAATGTATCTTCATGATTGGAAGCTTGCATTTGGCATCTTTAATATAACTTTGCACCAATAAATTAGAAATGTGAAGTATAGCCTACTTAATATTAAACAGCATCCAAGGATGGATTATGGAAGATCCATGGACCATGGAATCAAATATGTGTTTGAACAAAATGAGTCTTCTCCGAGTCTTCTATCTTTAGTCATGTGTAGTGGTGGGGGTATGAGGCTTTATAGGTATTAAAATATTAAAAAGTAATAGAAGGAGGTTATGGGGTTTTATGAAAAAAGAGGGCATAGTGGGAAGGGGGGTTATGGGGCTTTATAAATGATTGGGTAATAATTGGTTAATTATTTTTTTTTCTTATTTAAATAATAATATTAAATACTTAATAATAAATCATTAAATAAATACAAATTACAAAAAAAAAACCCTAGCCGCTCCGAGATGATAGGAGGTTCTCGTCGGAAGTCTATTCCGGCGGAGGTGAATGCAAGATTAACTAAGTTTTACGTGGAGAATCTACCAGACAAGTGCAGTGGAACTGATTTGGCCAAAGAGGTTCGGAACTTTGGTTCCATCTTCGACATTTACATGGCAAGGAAAAGGAATAAGGAAGGAAAACGGTTTGCTTTTGTATCGATGTTTGACGTCAAAGATCGGGTGGAAATGGTGAGAGTCTTATCGTCCATAAGGTTGGGTGATTTCAAGTTAAAGGTGAACGTGGCGAGATTTGTGTTGGAAGACGGAGAAGTTAATCAAAAACCTAAACTATTCCTAAGCGGTCCGTTCCAGTATCTCATAGAAGGGAGGCAGAGGGCAAGCCTGTCAACGGCAGTTTCAGCAGATTCCAGACTAATTCTATGTCCTTTAAGGAAGCATTTACAGGGGATGCGAAAGATAGAACAATTGTGGTTGATGATCAAGTGAATGCGTTTGAAGACCTGCATGGTAGATCTTTGTTGGTAAGGGTTAATTCGCTTGATATTTTACGTACGATCAAAAGAATTTTGAAAGATATGGGGCTGGCAGAAGGAGTCATACGGTGTTTGGGTGGTTATTTGGTGTTAGTTTCGTTTAAAACTAGGGAGCATGCTATAATGCTAAGGACGAGATCCTGGGAAGACCTAATCAGTTTTCCTCGGTGATGGTTTGGGAAGGTAATGAGATACCCTATGAACGTATTGCATGGTTAAAGGTGTTAGGGGTACCCTTAAACGTATTAGACGACTCGGTCCTTAATAATATTGGCAGTCACTTTGGTTTGGTGGTCAAATCCACTTCGGTGAATTTGGTTGAGATTGACTCCTCGTTCCAGTATCTTGGTGTTTTGGTCAATAACGGTGGTCGCATTCAGGATGTTATTTTCCTTAAGTGGCGAGGGAAGACGTTCAAAATATGGGTTGAGGAGGATGACAAAGAATGGATTACGGATTTTATTGAAGACGAGGAAGAAGCTCCAGTGGCTGAAAAGGACTCTTCAATGGCGGAACCGGAGGTGACTCCGGTGAAGCATCAGCTGGATTCGGAGGAGAATACGGAAGCATTTAATGGGCAGGCTCCTTTTCCTAATTTGAAGGAGAAAATTACGGATGAAGGCCATGATGTGAGTATGGAAAGTTTTGATGATACAGTTAAAGGTGGTAATGAGGTGGGACCTAGTCAATTGGTCAAACCTTTGAAGCGTAAAAAAGTGAAAAAGCAGCAAGTGGATTTGGGCTTTAACTCAGCAGGATGTTATTCTAGTAGTAATGAACGGCCCAACAAAGAGCCCAAAACTTCTGATGATCCGTTTGACTTGGATCCGATTATTTTGGGCCTTGATAAACTTGTTGTAAAGTCCAGGGAGCTGTTGCAATCCTGCTGAATAATTCCTTTCAATCCCTAGTTGATGAACAAGATGAAAACCCGGAGGATATTGTTGAGGAAGAGAATAATGGTTCAGATTATAAAGAAGAACACCTGGCTGCGGATATTGCTAGGTTACCGGTAGAGGAAGAGAAGGATGCTACTGTTTCTTTTGGTGAAAGATTAGGAGCTAAGTTGAACGGTTTTGATCAGTTGATTACTGAAACAATTGTGGAAGAAGGAGTTCAAGAAGGTTTGTCATGATTTTTTATCTCTGAATGTTAGGGGGTTGGGGGCGATAGGTAAAGCCCCATGGGTTAAAGGTATGGTTTTGAAAAATAAAGTTGAATTTTTGTGTATTCAAGAATCCATGATTGTTGATATAGATAAGTTTGATTGTTCGCGGGTTTGGGGTAATGGGAGTGTGGAAGCTGAGATGGTCGGGGCTAGGGGGAAATCTGGAGGCATTATGAGTTTGTGGAATCCAAAGAAGTTTGCGAAGCAAAAAAACGGTTGTAGATCAGAATTTTATTATGGTGACTGGGACATTGATTGAAGACGGGTCTGTCTTACATGTGGTTAATGTATATGCGCCGCAAAAAGTGGGGAGAAACGAGTTTTATGGGATCGCCTTATTAACTTGATGCAGGGGAAGTGGGAAAGTGGATTTTTTTAGGCGATTTTAATTCCGTTAGGTGGGATAGTGAAAGGAAAAACTCGAAATTTAATGGGAGGGCAGCTCGTGAATTCAACTTTTTTTATTGACGAAGCTTGTTTGCATGAGTTTAAAATGCAGGGAAACAGGTACACTTATCTTACAGGCAGTGGGAATGAAGCAAAGATGAGCAAAATATATCGTATTCTGGTTTGTCAAGAATTTTTTCATAAGTGGAATGGGGCGTGTCTTCGAGCCCTTCCAAGAGAGTTATCGGATCATTGCCCTCTGCTGTTAACTGTCAAAGATCTGAATTATGGGCCCAAGCCTTTCAAGTGGTTTAACTCATGGCTCGATCGGGATGATTGTGAAGTGGTGGTTCGTGGTGCGATTGAGAAGGTTACAAATTCTGGTCCAGCGGAGTTGATTATTTCAAAAAAGTTCACGGCTGCTAAAGAGGCGTTAAAGAATTGGTGGAAATCGGTTTCAATCAAGGAAGGCGAAATTTGGAAGCTCTTAAAAGTGATATTTCTCGATTGGAATCTGTGTTGGAGGATCGTGAGTTAGAGGAAGAGGAGGTGTGGGTGTGGGAGGAGAGTAAACAAGAGGTGGAAAAGCTTTCGTTGTTAAAATCCAAAGATTTGAGACAGAAAGCTCGAGTTAGTTGGGCGTCCATGGGAGATGATAATTCTGCGTACTTTCACAGGTGTATAAATGGTAGGAAAGCTGCTAATAATATTCCGGGTGTGTTAAATAACGGCTCGTGGGTCGATAAACCCGCTCTGGTTAAAAAGGAGGTTCTTCGTTTCTACCGGGAGCTGTTTCGTGAGCATCACGGTAATAGACCGTTGTTCGTTTGTGACGACCTGAAGCAAGTTCCTATTGACAAGAGAGATGATTTGGTGGCTGTTTTTTCGAAGGAAGAGATTAAAGGGGCCGTTTTCGAGTGTGGCTCTGACAAGGCTCCCGGGCCAGACGGGTTTAATTTCAAGTTTATTAAGCATTTTTGGGATGTGTTGGAGGATGACTTTTTCCGATTATTTGAAGAATTTTATGTGACGGGTTCTATCGGGAAAGAATGTAGTCTATCATATATTACGCTGGTTGCTAAAATAAAAACTCCTTTAGGTTTGAAAGATTACAGGCCTATTAATTTAGTGGGTGTCATTAGTAAAGTGATATCGAAGGTGATAGCCACTAGAATTATAAAGGTGATGGGTGATGTGATTTCGGTGTCCCAGTCGGCTTTCCTTAAAGACAGATTCATTCTTGACGGCCTCTTGTTCTTAATGAATTAATCAGTTGGTTGAAAAAGAATAATCATAAGGCATTTTTGTTGAAGATCGACATAGAGAAGGCGTATGATAATGTTAACTGGGGCTTTCTCTTTTCTATTATGGAGCAGATGGGATTTCCTGATCGTTGGTGTCGGTGGGTTAAAGGTATTGTGCAATCTGCTAGATCGGCGGTCCTAGTAAATGGATCACCTACGTTCGAGTTTAGTTGTCAGAAGGGTCTTAGACAAGGGGACCCTTTATCTCCGTTTTTGTTTTTGCTTGTTATGGAGGCTTTAGCTACTATGTTGTCCCGGGCCTGCCGTATGGGAGATATTGAAGGAATTAAAGTAGCGAGGGATGGGCCTACGTTATCTCATATGCTTTATGCGGACGACGCGCTTATATTAGGTTCTTGGTCAAACCACAATGTTTTGATGATTAATAGATTGTTGCGGATTTTTTATATGTGTTCGGGGTTGAAGATAAACGCGCACAAGTCTCATATCTTTGGGTTGGGTGTTGATACTACAGAGGTTAGTAACGTGGCTGCCGTTCTGGGGTGCAAGGTTGGCGAATTTCCTTTTAAGTACCTTGGGGTCAAAATTGGTGCTAATATGAATCGTTCGGCTCATTGGGAACCGGTTATAGAAACAGTTCGGAGTAGATTGCAGTCGTGGAAAGCCAAGGTTTTATCCATTGGTGGTCGTCTTACTTTGATTAAGTCGGTGCTTAGTAGCCTCCCAGTTTATTATTTTTCCCTATTTAAAGCTCCTAACGTGGTTGTTGAAGAAATTGAGAGGTTGATGAGAAAGTTCTTGTGGAATGGAAATCGAGAAGGAAAAGGTATTCATTGGGTTGCATGGGACATCGTTACGAGGCCTAAAAAATTTGGGGGTTGGGTATTTCAAAACTGGCCGATGTTAATTTGGGCCTTCTAGTTAAATGGGCGTGGAGGTTCAAATCTTGTCAGGATGGGTTGTGGAAGAGTGTGATTATTAGTATTCATGGAGGTCGAAATAGGTGGACGTTCTTGCCGGTGAATAGAGCTCTTCCTGGGAACTGGAAAGCTATAGTCAATTATTTGGAAAAAAGTCGCATCAAAGGTACGACGTTAGATAAGCTCATAACGTGTCAGTTGGGTAAGGGCGATCAAATCTGTTTCTGGAAAGATGTTTGGTATGGGTCGACCCAGCTGTGTTTTAGATGGCCGATTCTTTTCTCCTTGGAGAAAGACAAGAACTGCACGGTTAGCAGCCGTATAGTTGCTGAGGAGAACAGTTCGACCATGGTGGATAGCTGGAATGTGGGTGCGTCCACCGTTGAGGGCATTTCGGAGCTTCAAGATGTTATGCAGATGTTGACTCAAGTTCAGCTTGGTTCTGATCCTGATAGATGGTTGTGGGATAATAAGCCGAGTATTAATTTTTCTGTGGCTGCTGTAAAAGAAGCCATAATACATGATCAATATGGTGCGCATACTCAACAGACGCGGTGGATCAAATGGGCTCCTATCAAGGTCAACGTGTTGGCATGGCAGGTCGAAAAAAATAGAGTTCCTACCAGGGTTGAGTTGGTCAAAAGGAATGTTGCAATTCCCAGCTCTACATGTCCGTTATGCAATGTATCGGAAGAAACAGTGCTGCATATTTTTGTTGAATGTGGATTTGCGACAGGTGTTTGGAAAGGTGTTTGTAGTTGGTGCAGGATTCCTCTTTTGCAGTGCGGGTCCTCGGCAGAGCTGTTGCAATGGGCTGATTCAGCCCCTGTTCCTGCGAAGGGGAAGGAAGTCGTTTGTGGTATCGTCATGGTGACTATATGGGCGATTTGGAAAGAAAGAAATGAAGTGGTTTTTGCCGGTTCTGTTCCGAAAGTTAGTGAGGTGATAGCTTTAGTAAAGTCTATGGCGTTTCTTTGGTTAAAGTATAGATCCGGTCGTTTCAGGATTGTTTGGTCGGATTGGGTAAAATACCCTTTGTATATGATGTAACTGGCGTTTTTTGAGTGGTCCTTGTATTTTAAGGCCCTCTTTTTGTGAATGAAATTAATGTTCAAAAAAAAAAAAAAAATACAAATTACAAATACTAAAAAAATTACAAATACTAAAAAAAATTACAAAATACTAAAAAACTACAAATACTTAAAAAAAGTTACAAATACTTAAAAAAATTACTCGTCGTCGTCGTCTTCTTCGTTTTCTACTTCTTCTTCTTCTTCTTCTTCTTCGTTATCTCCTTCTTCTTCTCCTCCTCCTTCTTCTTCTTCTTCTTCTTGTTTGTTGTGATGAATCGGGCGAACCGCCCATGCTTCCTCAACCAAATCCGCCTTCAATGCGTTATGTATATCCTTGAAACGCAACATGCTACTGTTTTGGGATCTCTCCTCCGCTGTCGCTTGCGTCCCTTGAACATCTTCTTCTGCAACATAGTTTGGGCATATTGCCTTTCCTTCATCTTCAAGTATCATATTATGCATTATGATACAAGCATACATCACCATTCTAATCCTTTCTTTTTCCCACACACGACAAGGATTTCTAACAAAATGTCATCGTTGTTGAAGAACGCCAAAACACCTCTCGATGTCCTTTCTTGCGGACTCATGAACTCTCTTAAAATATTTCCTTTTTTTGATCTTGTGTCTGACTAAACGTTTTGACGAGCATTGAATACTCCGGATATATACCATCCCCCAAGTAGTATCCATGCTCGTAGTATTTATTATTTGCATAAAACCCAACTTTCGGTATTGTTCCGCCAATGTAAGACTCTAGCAATGGCGAAAACTGAAAAGTATTTATGTCGTTCATACACCCGGCGAGACCAAAGAAGGCTGACCAAACCCACAGGTCTTGTGAGGCAACTGCTTGTAAAACCAACGTTGGTCCCTTTTGGTCACCGCGTGTATGTTGACCTCGCCATGCGGTTGGACAACTATACCATCGCCATTGACGACAATCTATACCACCAATCATGCCGGGTAATCCATGTCTTTCTAAATGCGCTTCGTATAGTTGTTAAAGGTCGCTCCAAGTCGGGTTTCTCAAGTATCGTTTTCCATATAATTGGCATATACCTAAAATAATCAAATGTATATATAAAATGTAACTACTAATTAAAAACATATGTATATTTGTAAATCAAATGTAAACACCGTAGCAGAAATATAAAATGTAACTACTAATTAAAAATCAAATGTAAATACCGTAGCTGAAATACTCCAAGGTATTGCGTGTGGTTTTCTCCGCCATCTTCAAATACTCGTCATTGATATCGTATGTGTTCCCGTAGGCGAGTACACGTAATGCGGAAGTGACCTTTTGAATTGCGGTGAATCCTAAACACCCTCTAGCGTCGGGTTTTTGCTTAAAGTAGTCATATGTGGACTCTAAATCTTGGGTAATGCGCAAAAATAACCTTTTACTCATCCGAAATCTTCGCCTAAACATATCAGAGCCGTAAACCGGATTCTCAATGAAATAATCATTCATTAAACGCTCATTGGCGGATACACGGTCTCGCTCTATATATTGCCTAGACAATATCGGCCGTGGGGCGGAATTATTTATATGATGCATTGCGCTCGACACTAGCATAACCGCACTCATAACGGCTTCTTCCTCTTCCGCGCCGTCATCGTGAAAAAACTGGTTATATAGATCGATAAACGAATCTTCGGAGGGAGGAGACGACATTTTGGTGAGTTGTTTGTGTGTTGAATTTGTTTGTGGGTTGAAGGATGTATGTGTGTATTGTATGTGTGAAGGTATGTAATATATATATAGTTTGAAATTTTTTATTTATTTATTAAAGAAACATGACCGTTCAATGGTCATATACAAATTTCAAAATTGAAAACGCCCGTTAAAAACATAACGCCATGAATTGAAACCGCCCTATAGTGCCCGGGGGCGGTGTTCCCCGGCGCTAATGCCCTAAAACGGTCCACTACGGGTGGTCTTATGTAGAGCAGAACTAATATTTCAATAAAGTAATGTATTATTGAACGGGTATTGGATTTTAATAATCCAAAGTTTGGGACATCGGCTGATAATAATCCGAACTTTAACGTTGGTCAGGATAATCCCAAGTGGACATGTGAGTGTCAAAAATGAACATCCGTTAACTCAGAACTAACTGGGTTAGTGAAAGCTGACGTGACAGCTTAGTTGCCATGCTGATGTGGACCAGATGATGATGTGACACTTGAGTTGGCATGATGACTTGGTTTTTTTTCTTTTTTTTTTCTTTTTTTTTTTTGAAAAACACAAGTTCATAGTGGGGCCCATTCATTACAATCATCATCTCGCCCAATCTCAATCCCTCTCTCTTTCTTTGCCAACCGACACCACCCACCACCACCCTACACCGGCCACCTGCCACCACCATCGCCTAACCATCATCACCACCGTCGTCCACCCGAATCCCATCGACCACTAGAAACCTATAAAATATAATAATCCTCATTCCTCTCTAATCAGAGGAAAATAACCGTGGAAAGAGAGGGGATTTGGCACAACTCTAGGGTTTCTCTGTCTGAACACCACAACGCTACATCGCCACCACTTTCGCTCTTCACAAATTTGTTGGAAAGAGAGAGGATTTGGCACAACTTCGGTGGTTCTAGCATCGTTCTTCACGGTGGCTTCGTCGTTTGGTTCAAATCTACAAATGACGATGAGTTTGTCTTGGGCGACAAGCGATGGTGAAGGTTGGATTTGGTGGTGATGGTCGATTTAGGAAATTAGGGGTTCATGATGGTCGATGATGATGATGATGGTTGAGGACTAAGAGATGGTTATGATGAGGGTATAGATGGATGAAGATGAAGATGATGTTGTTGTGTTACTTTATGTTATGTAAAGAATGGGCACAGACAAAAGTTAAATGGAATAAAAAAAACACGTCAGCATGCCAACTCTAGTGCCAAGTCAGCATCAGGTACACATCAGCATGCCAAGTCAACTGTCACGTCATCTTTAACTAACTCAGTTAGTCCAGACTTAACGGAGGTTCATTTTTGACACCCACATGTTTACTTGGAATTATCCTGAACTAACGTTAAAGTTTGGATTATTATTGGCGAATGGTCCAAATTTTGGATTATTTAAATAAGATAAACTCACAAAAATGTTATGCTTATATGTCAGATCATGTAAGATCCATGGAACCAAATATGTGTTTGTTTGAACAATACGAGTCGTCTCTTATATATTGCAGAACTAAAATTTCAATAAAGTAATGTATTGTTAGATGATACAATTACACATATTTTTATAGGAGAAACTCACAAACATGTTATGCTTATATGTAAGATCATGTAAGAGAAGGCGGGGCGGTCCGCGATAGGCCTGCCGTGATGGCGTGGTGGCCGTGAAACACCGCCACCCTTAAAATATCGTGGCCGCGATGTAAAAATCCGTGATGGCCATCGCGTTGAAATGGCTAAAATCTGACCGTTAGCCAACGGTCATTTGACCGTTTTGAGACTTAAAAAAAATTAATTTTCAACCAAAATCAATACCACCAACAATCATAACTTACATCCAAAGACCGACTAGACATGGCATTACACGTTTGTTCGCCGCGCATGAAGTTAGATGGCATTTTCCCGGTATGATCAGTAGCATCGACTGTACCCACATCGTGTGGAGAAGTTGCCCGGAGCAATTGCGAGGTCAGTTTATGAGAGGTGACCATAAAAAACTGACGATAATGCTCGAAAGCCGTTGCGTCGAACGATTTATGGATTTGGCATGCGTACTTTGGTCCCCCTGGCTCAAACAACGACATCAATGTTCTACATCAATCACCGCTTTTCGATACAGAGTTACAAGGAACCGCTCCGACGTGTCCGTTTACGGTGAACGGACGACAATATAGACGTGGCTTCTATCTTGTCGATGGCATCTACCCCGCTTGGTCAGTTTTTATGAAAGCTTACTCGTTTCCGACAATCGAAAAAGAAATATTGTTTAAGAAGCTACAGGAATCTGCGAGAAAAGACGTTAAACGGGCGTTTGGTGTATTGAAAATATTAAAAAGTTTACCACCCCTTTTGGCCTAAGAAAATATTAAAAAAAAAAAAGAAGAAAGAAAACAAGTTAATTTTTTTTTTGACCGGCCAAACACCCACTGAGCGCCCCCCAGTGGCCATAGACAAGGGCTCAACTGGCCCACTCCAGACCCAGAGGGCATTTGGAAAATCCCAGTGCGGGAAACCCCAAGACTCGAACCCGAGACCTTGGGGGGAAAACCCTCACACCTCCACCACTCCGTTGTGGCTTCATTGGCAAAAAAAAAAAAAAAAAAAAAAAAAAAAAAAAAAAAAAAAAAAAAAAGTTAAATGTGCATGAGTGAAATATAAAAGGATAAATGATTGACCAAATATTGTATTTAAAATGAAATCTAAAAAAGTAACGAAAATAAATGTAGGCATAACCTATTTAGGAAAAAAAATGATTTTTTTTTTCTAAGGGGCTGTTTGGTTGATTAAGTGCTGAATTATTAAGAGGTCTAAATGGTTAAGAGGTCTGAAAGGTTAAACGCTGAATCATTAAGTTGGACCTCTTAATGGTTAGTTTTCTTGTCCCACATTGGTAGGAGAGCCTCATTAAGGTTCAGCCCAGTTCAGTGCTTAATAGTAGTGCTTAATGGTTTAGCAACATCTCAAATCTTAATGATTCAGACTTAACAATTCCATTCAGAAGCTGAAACAAACGCGCTGAATGCTGAATCATTCAGCGCTGAATGGTTAAGAGCCTCATTAAGAGGCTACCAAACAGCCCCTAACATTTTTTTATAAAGTACTTTCATAAGGGCATATAGTGTGTGTGGATTCACGGAAAAAAGAGCAAAAAAGGAGTGCCCTCAAAACGTGCCACGTGCTCGGAGCTTAGGAAGATGGGCAAGTGGTTACCGTGCGAGGAGTTTGATGTGAGAGAGGGCGGGAAAAAATGGTCTTTGTGCGGGAACACCACCCCCACCACGCAATTGCTACATCGAGATGTTCCTCTAATGGACTTTCTCATGCCCTAAGACAAGGAATAATTTAGAATGCAATAAGCAAGGTTTGTAACTTTGGGTTCAATTTCACTTGGTGAAATTTTTATGTTTTAATTTTTAATTTTATATTACATTAGATATATAGTTTACTTTTTTTTCTCTTATAAATTTTAAAATATATAACGAAAATCTTGAGATACATTTAATTTAAAAAAAATTATGTTTGGATGTAATTTGTTATTTCTAAATCTAAATACATATTTTATTTCACATAATTCTCGTAATAGAGAAGAGATAACGTACATATCTTCCTAAACGTGAGAAGCGTAGGGAGGCTTTTCAGCCCTTAGATTAGGCGGTGACATGATGGTAATTATCAACCTTAATCATGATCGGCTTAAACAAACCAAGGGTAAATTAGAAAAAACGTTCAAAACTTTTTCAAATCGAACCTAGACTTAAATCGAAACTTAATTTAACCAATTTCAACTCGATTAAAACATTCTGAATGATTACACAATTAAAAAAAAACAAAAACAAAAACAAGTCGATTACATTGAACGAAAACGTAAGATCAGTGTTTCAATCTAAAAACCAGAAAAATATAGGATTATACTAGGACGATTAATCAGACGAAAAACATAGGATTATGAATAAACGCTCGTATTAGTTGTAAAATAAGTTCAGTTGTATTTCAAGAGAAAAGATTAAACATAAAAATTAGGTTAAAAGAAGCTGCATAAGAAAAAGAAGAAGTTGGTGATAACAAATGCGCGTTCATTACTTGAAACGCACCTTGTAAATGTTTAGACGCACTTAATGTAGAATTTAAACGTACATGCCTTTAAACTCACGTTATAAATATTTAGACGCACGTTGTAAATACCCATGTATATAAACGCACTCTATTGTTTGGTTCAAACGCACTTTATCTTCATCTCTGTATTCTTCATCTTAATCTCCATGTGAATCATTCATGTCTATCTATAAATCACACAATCTTAAGTTATTATTATTTTACACTAATATCAACCCTTCGTCTCCATTGATGCACTGCTCTAGCTCTCTGTAACCGTTAGCATGCAACATGATTTGCATTCAATTGACCATTCATTTTAACTTCTTTGTTTTTAATTTTATTTTGAAGAACGTGCAAAAAACAGAGCATCACCAAAAGCTCTTGAACCCATCTCTGGCCTCTTCCCCACCTATCTATACTAGTGGGTTAACCCGCGCGTTGCTGCGGGATCCAAAAAAAAAAAAAACTTGTATTGCAACAATGTGATTATGTATGAATGGCAAAAATGCATATTCAATAATACACCAGCATAACCAATTATCAAGGGTTGACATTAAATCTTGATAATCAAGAAACATTCAAAGAAAGTCAACACAGTTTATTTTTTTCGGTAAATGTTAAATCACTCTCATAAAGAACTAAATCGTACCTTTCCTAGCATTACTCAAGAAACCTAGCCAATGATGCTTTGCGTACCTGAGGAATGGCTACATAAAATTAAAATATAGTTAGTTCAAAGTAGCAAAATGCTTGTTTGAAACTAATTTAATTTGACTGCTTGATAAATTACCTGATTGGATGACTTGTCCAGGTGAGTTCATTATTCTTTTAGCTGCTTCCGTTGTTAGGCGGTTCACCGGTCGCGAAGAAACAGACATAGGGCTTGAGACGGGTAAGCAGGGTCACGTGCTAACAAGGGTCGATGCCAAGGGTCCGTGAGCTTCAATTCTTTGTTATGGGGCATCAGCCTGTGCAACAAAGTGCCCATTTCCAGCCAAACACATTATAGCTTGAGCCTAGATAAGACAAGAAAATACAAATACAAATTTCCTCAATTTTCAAGACCTATATTATTTTCAACATCAGATATTTGTACCCATATTCGCGTGTGTTTCCTTTGGCAACAAGACCCAAAAGGTGAAAATGTAAAAGAACATAAATCGATAATAGTAACACTTGGGTATTGTTTTTAAAATTATTTTATGGATCGTGCATGCAAGTATAAAAGATGGAAATGACATGTAAATCTAAAAAAGAAAGATGAAGAGTAAGGCTACCATTTTCAGGGGAGATACCATCATATCATATATATTTACCATACCATCATAAAAGATGGTTAGTTGACAAACATATTTTATAGGCCTGGTAATTTTTATCATTATAAGATTTTTAGTCTTAATTAAACATATTTAATTTATTTTGGAATAATCCTAAAGGTCGTTAACAGTGGATGACAGATGACTCAAAGTTTATTAGAAATTTTCATAGTTATAGATATTTGTTGGTGAGAGGAAGAATTGCTATATACAAGTTTCTTCTAGACTAACTACTTTGATAAAGATGAGTTTACAAATCCTTTCAATAAAATTCAGTGATTCAACTATTCTATGCACAAAAATGTCCTATGTATGTACAAAGTACAAACCCCACCAACTATTCCCCACTGTCCAATAAGAGTCGTGGACTTTTGAGCCATACATGAACCTAGTTTGTTATACAAAACATTTCCTGAATCGCCTAATCTAGCGCCTTAAGATGACTTCAAATGCCGAATGATCTCATCACACACTCACACATACCCATTTGTTTTATATAAAGTATTAACATTTGCTGTATATAAAGTATAACATTGGTTGTATATAAAGTATAACAACTTATTATTACTTAATTCAAACTGTTTTTGATGAATGGCTGGGAAGAGTTTAAATGCATACCTTCAAGTTCAAGAACTTCATTGTTATATAAAATAATTTGTGATGGTTGCCATTTGAACAAGCCAAATCCAATTCAAGATGCAACTGTCACAAAATTTTATTCTTTGATAAGACATACAAACAGTTCTCAAATTTTTCAAGCAAATCTAACCTCATAACTTTGAGAATCTAAAACAAAGTTGTAACAATCACAAACACAATTCACTGACTTATATAAACACATCCACACATAATTAACCCTAAATACAAATTAAAAAAAAATTAAACACATAGTCAACAATCTCACCTGGTTCGGGATCCACACCAAAGCTGCTCATAAGCTCTCCTGTACCTACTCAAAATCTCATCTTCACTGAAACTCACCCATATTTCTCCCCAATTTTCCTATAAACCTACAAAAATAGGTTAGCAAGTCAGCCCATTTGTTTTAAAAAGTTAGAGGGTCAACATGTATCATCCAAAATCCAGGTCAAAAGTTGGATTCACAATAATAGTAACATAAATCTGTTCGACATTAGAATCCGAAGTTTCAAACACTTTGTTCGAATTTAATTAATTAAACATCGAAATACCAAATCAACATAATATATTTGAAATTTGATGTAAGCAAAAGTTGATTTACTATATCGGAAATCAAATAAAGCAGTTAAGGAATCGATAAAACTAACCTTAGATCGGTGAAACGTTTTTTCGAGATGATTGAAGCTCGTTAAAAGCAACCCTGTACAACTCCACCGGCCGGTATCCGGAAAATGTCTCCACCACCGGCAACCTTCTTAAAAGCAACCACTCTCCACACGTCAACCGAAACGAACACAAAACCCCAGAAGTCGTTTCAAAAGGTTTGATACGAAGGTCTACCTGAAGGCGTTGCCGCTGAATCCGTGAACAACCGTCACCATCATCGGAACCCTGGAACCAACCGATCTCCCACTTTCTCTCTCTGAAGCTCTTTATCTCTCTTTCACTTCTCACCGTTCCATCTTCAAACAAACAATACTCGAGATAAATGTCAATTAACTTATCAAATCATGATATTGTAACTTAAAAAAGCTAAAAGCCAAGAAATTCGGTAGCCACAATGAGAAAACAAAAGCTGAATCGAAAAAGAAAAAGGAAGAAGAAAGGGACAAAGAGGACCAAAATGGAAAAGAAAACTGACCAAATGCTTTTTTAATGAATGCCTTGTTATTGATACCTAACAGTTTTAAAAACAATTGCCATCAATTAATTGCATTAGTGACTTATACATGTAGCATCAAATGTTGTGCATAAGGGTATAGTAGGAAGAAAATGGTAAAAGTTAGGAATTTATCTTTGTGACTCTTGATATCCCATCTTAAAATGGATGTAAAATTACTTTTTTAGCCATATCTCCTCCTTAATAAGGTAACATAGATATATTCAAAGAAAACATCATAGAAAGGTTAAGTATGTTTAATTCATATTTGATAGAATAATAACTCTAGAGTATGTGCTTTGAAGTGACATAAAAATGTTGTAGAAAACAGAGGATTAGCGAGAGAGAGCACCTAGAGAGAGAAGGAGGAGATTTGAGGTGTGTTTGGTTTATGAACGCATGTTGATATCAAAGAAAACATCATAGAAAGGCTTGCTTTAAAGTGAGATAATGTTTGGTTTATAAACGTCCGTTTATATTAGAAACAATTAGAAACAAACGCACAAAATCTTCAAAAAAAGAAACAAACGCACGTTGATATCACGTGTCTCATATAAACGCACATGTTAACTTCTTAAACGCACTTGTAAAAATTTTGAAAATTGATATTATTGGAAACAAACGCACGTTGTTCAACTTCAGTAAATAAAAAACACACTCGGTATGTCTTGTCTTCTTCATCATATTAATGATCTTGAACACATCTCCTGGTACTTCGTTCTCTCTCTCTCTCTAGAGTACCTCTATGATCGTCCTTCTTCAACATACATGTAAACCTAAAGTCACTCATAGGATCAACACTCATAATCAAACGTGAACAACGGATTGTAAAAATTGGATGAAAAAACAGAGCATCACCAAATCGTCGACCACTATTGTTAATTACTGGAGATTCGTCAAAATTTTCAATCGAATATTAAATATAATTAATCGAACCTGAATTGAATATGAATTTCTTATATACTGGATTGTCGAATTATATTAATCGAATTTGAATTTAATTTGGATCAGAGATTAACGAAAGAAAAAAGGTCTAAATTACCCTTTTTAATCAACCGGGATTGAGTTTAATAGACTTAACTATGGTTTTCTAAGTGTCATTCATTGGTGGCTTCCTACACTTCTCACGTTAAGGTAGATATGTATCGTGTAAGTGCCAACTAAGAAACATTGGGCCGACAGTTCGAAAAAAAGGAAACATTGGGCCGACATGATTTGAACAACTTTAAAAGCAAGCCCGTTAATCGTCAAACACAGTTTTATATTGGGCCTGATCTGTCAAAAATCATAAAGTATCTACTTTCCATTTTGTTCATTTAATAAACTTTTAACTCTATAAAAAACATTACTTCTACATGATATCATACTAGTAAAAATGCCCGCGCGTTGCCGCGGGTGTTTATGTTTTTGCCTTGCTCGTTGCGCTACAAGTTTCGCTTATGTTATTTATAAAATTTATGTGCTAATTCAACAATATATCAATTTTCAAAGGACAATTTATTATCTGACCACCAAATGCAAATTGGTATATATTTCCCTCATCGGTTCGAGAGAGTGGTAAACTGTAATTTTCAAGCTCAATAAATGATTTTGGTGGTTCTATACTCATATACGATAGCATCTTGTATCTTGATCACCTAAAGAAATGAAAAACCTTTGTCATCATACCAAAACAAAAATAAAATAAAGAATAAACAAATCTTTTGCAACAATATTATCTATAAGATAAAGATTAAAGCATATAGAGAGAACATGCAAAATATAGGTATTGACCGAGTGAAATGTTATGTGAACACTAATACATGTGAACTGTGGTTCATTACCTTGACACTGTCCATACAAACCAATCAGTTGTAGAATAAGTACCTAGCAAATAGCTTCCCTTAACGGCGTCATACATGCATAATAATAATAATAGAGATAACTTGCATTAGTCATTTGTACAATTGTAATCAAATGTTGCACATAGGGGCATAAAGGGAAGAATTTAGCAAAAATATAGTTGTTTACCTTGTGACCTTTTGTATGCCATCTTAAAATGATGGTGAAATTACCTTCTTACCCATCTCTCCTCCTTAATAAGGTAGTAGAGATTTAATAAGACTTGCTTAAATTTTTTCCTCCTACTGTTCTTTGAATAATCATAGATGTTTACACAAAAACAATGAGTCATAGCCAATGAACTCCAGCCCAGCTAGTTTGAGGTGGGAGGGTCCGCCTAAGGTTGATCACATGTTCGATTCTCGTCCATCGAAAAAACATACCCATTAAGGTTGAAAGAGCCCGGCGTGTGGGAGGACTCGAACTTGTGACCCGAAGGTTGTTAGGACTAGGATTTCATCATTGACCTACACCTTTAAAAAAAATGAGTCATCAAAATAATGTAAGAAAATTAGTTTACAAACAAGAGATACAAATTTTATATAATCGATTTTGTAACCCGAACTAAAATTATGTATGAAATTGTCTATTTAAAATGTGGTACTTAACAAAAATAAATAAATAGAGAGATTTCAAATTTGCCATGACATATTCATATATTCTGGAAGGAAGATTGTATCTAGGCCTATGATAGGCTAGAGGTGCAAAAAACAAAAAGAGAGGCTCTGGCAACATGTAGTACTGTAATAATAACCCTTCTCTACTTGAAGCTGGTTCCGGTTGGAGAAAAAAAAAAACACATAATTGGGCACCTCTATGATAGACTATGAAACCTATAGATTGATAGAATAATGATCGGGCCCTTCATTCAATCCAGCATTCCAGCCTAATGTAATTGGGCTAACTTCTATTTCTTCCTTTCAAGTCTAATTGACTCGCCCATTTACTAATAGATGACAAATTTGAAGACCGATCCTAACTTGATGTTTTATGGACGTTTTTTTTTTTTTTTTGAGGCTAAGGTTTTGTGTGGGGTGTTTTTTGGTGTGTGCCCGTCACGGACAGAAGTTCATTGGGACCATGACGGGTATCGGTCCCTGATTTTATCATTTGAAGTGTACAACTTAGCCATTAGTTTTTCATGTGTAAGATTTTTAATTTTAATTTCTAAGTTTTTTTGGCCCCCCATATTTTTCATTTCTTTAAATGTTTGAGTTCCGCTACTAACGCCTATGTTGACAAACGAGCTCGATGAAATGGAGTGTATTGATGGAAAAAAAACTCGAGCCCGATGAGTATGCCCAAAACCAGAAGCATTTGGGACGGGTATGAGATTGAAAAACAAGTATTGCGCGGTTACGGGCTAAGTAATACCCGTTCCGATTACCCAAAACTATATATATGCTTGCTTGAAACATATACCACAAAATTTTTAAGTTTTATATTTATTTTCATTTAACTACTCTTCAGTAATGTTCCATTCTCATGGATTTTATATTACTATATAAAGCATCTTTTTGTTCTCTACCACAATTTCACAAACTTTTTAAGACCCTAGTTACAACTAGGGATGAACATTTTGGTATTAAATACAAGAAACATAGATACCAATCCAGCACAGGACCGGAAATACCAATATCTGTTCATTTTCGGTACCAATTCGGTACCAAGTTATGGAGAAAATCGGTATCGGTATCAAGTCGATCGGTATTTTACCAAATACGAATATCGTATATTTTTGTATCGATACCAAGTTTTGATGAAAATCGCTATCGATATGTTTGGTATCGGGATCGGTTCAGCATGGGGCTCATCTCTAGGTACAAGTGCTCTTTGCAATAGTTTTCAATTTTCTCTCATTTAATAAACTTATGCTAATTAATACATTATTTAATTCACTAAATTAACAATTTTCTTATTTATTATACTTTAAATTAATATTTATATTTACTATTAATTCACTGCAACAACAATGATAATGATAATCTTATATTCTTATTTATAATTAATTTAAATTTATATTTCTATAAATAAATACTATTAAAATTTAGTATTTAGGATAGAGGTGTAATTTAACTCAAATTTTAAGAAAAAAAAAATCTATAATGCATTTGGTATAACTCTTGATGTAAAAAGATGTGATTTATCATTGTGTCTTTCTTGTGATGTTAATGAAATATTTACTGACATAAAAATAACCCGATATGCCTTAAAAACTTGAGTAATACGTATTACTAAAAGAAAAATGAACTAAATAAATCTAAATTCAAATAATTAATAAACATTAAATATTATGTTATAAATAAAATTATATATATATATATATATATATATATATTTTTGTAGAATTCATTAAAATTTAAATTTCCATTTAATATTATTTTTTAAAAACTAAAAACTAAATACTATTCAAAACATGTATTATCTTATTTATTAACATAAATTTATAATTACTAATTATTTAAATAATAACAGTATTAATAATAATAATAGTAGTAGTAGTAGCTGCTGCAGCAGCAGTAATAGTACTAATAATACCAAAACATAATCAGTGTTTAAGGCAGGTAGGGTTAGAATGCGCTCTATAAAATAGCATAGGTGACACTCGACGCATCTCGTGTCCAACCCACTATTTATATTTATATGTTTTGTAATACAAAATTATGTTTTGAGATTAATTTTATAATATATTCACCTTTTTAAACATTTCAAATATTGTTACGAGATGATAAGTACAAGGTTAGGATCAAATACACAGTGAAAGAAAAATAGGAAGTCATAGGAAGAGTATGCAACAGACTCTGATTGAACTCATTCAAGCAGCATTGGAACCGTCTCATCAAACCGAACGATGTTAGTTTTTAGGTCTTCGATTTTTGGTGTTTTAACTTGTAGTTTTTAGAATATATGTTATATCATTGTGTCTTTTATGTAGCATTGTGTCTTTTTCTTATTTTCATCATTGTGTCATTTTTTCAATTTTTTTATCTAATTTTTTCTTCAGCATTGTGTTATATTTTTTAGCACCGTGTTATATTTTGTGGCTTGTTGTGTCATATTTCATGATATAGTATGTTTTTTGTATCATTCTTACCATTCTCATTTTTGTTACACTATGTAAAATAACTTGACCCGATAAGTACATTATTTATCATAATTTAATAAACTGTATAGATTTTTAAAATGCAAAATTATAAAGGAAAATAAAAAATATATACACATGAAATTCTTAAATAGTACCTTTTATAATACTAACATGTATACCAGATACATGTAGACACCCTATTGGTAATGGGTCATGCATAAAAAGCTTTGGGTTATATATTAAAATACTTCTGAGTTAGGAGTGAAAATTGATTTTAAAGGCGTTAAATTGCCAACTATGAAAACTTAAAGTTAGAAAGGAAAAATGTATTTTTTTAAAACTTCACAAGCAAAGAGTACAACCCAAAGATGTATAAAGAAAATTGCTATTATAGTTTTGATATATAGCAAAACGACAGTTGATGGCATGATTATAAAGTTGGACGTTGTCAAACGCTTCAAATTTCTTTGTTTCAATTAATTTGAGTGGGGATACGATTAATTAGTTAGGTCCATAGTCTAAGTCCGCTATCCAGAAGAAACGTTTGTGTTAATCTTTGCTTATACGAACCACCACACATAAAAATAAACAAAGTTATTAGCGTAACTGGTATTTAAATCTGTTGACATGACCAAATATATGTAGAAACTGATTTAACGGTTAAAGCACGAAAGGCTCAGACGCAACGAATATGGATTTATGAGAGTAAATAAGGAGTTGATCATTATCGATGTTTACTTGAAAAATAAAATCCAGTTCCTGGTTTTTTTTTTTTTTTTTTTTTTCAAAAAAATCTTTCAGTATACGTGGCCAATCAATTTTAGCAAATCCGTTTGAAAAGGACATATATGATCGAGAATTAAAAAATTCGTTGCTATGAGTTATTTTAATACGAAACCCATTAATGTTTCCAGTGTGAACCCTTGGAAAACATAGAAATTAACGATGATTTCTTCTGGAGAATTTATTCTGAGAGAAGGTACCCGAAGACGAAGAGAAATTTAGGTTGATAATTTTAAGGGGCAATTACATATATTCCCCTTCAAACTTCATAAATTACATATATACCGAAGTCAAAATTTTATTTACATATCTCCCTTCCCAAACTTCATAAATTACATATATACCCAAGTAAAAAATTTTATTTACAAATTTCCCCTTCCCAAAAACTAAAAATTCAAATATACTCATTCTATTATTAAGCACGTCATATCATTACATGTTATGATGAATGTAATGATACGAGGGCTTAGTAATGATTATGTAAGAGTGTTAGAACACTCGTTTCGGTGAAATCAAGTTGTAGGATACATGGAAACATTTTGCATGTTACATGTTCTTAGTGTTTATAACTTACTAAGTTGGAAATATCGTATGGGATATAAGTTTTAGGATGCAAAGACTGTGTTGTATGACTTGTCGTGAATATAGTTTAGTAAAAGAATTGGGGTAAAATAGTTATTTTCCTATGCATTTTTCATAGAATGGGTATATATTTAATTTTGAAGTTTTGTAGGGAGATATATGTAATTTAAATTTTGGGTTGGGTATATATGTAATTATAGTTAAAAATAGGGGGATATATTTAATTAATCCTAATTTTAATGGTTACAAATGTCATTAACTCATTATAACTTATTATTAGTTAGAGGTAGGGGTGTAAACGAGCCAAGCCGAGCCCGAGCCTGACTGGGCTCGAGCTCGGCTCGTTATGGTTTTATGAAGCTCGAGCTCGAGCTCGGCTCGATTCGAGCCTACAATCTTGAGCTCGAGCTCGGCTCCCTAGCAAAATCAAAAGCTCGAGCTCGGCTCGGCTCGAGGTGATTTGAGAACAATTTCAAATGAGCTCAAAGCTCGGCTCGAGATCGCAAAAGCTCGGTTCGCGAGTGTTATTAAATGGGCATATGAAATAAGGACTTGGGCTTTGGAGATGTGGGCTATAAATTATAAGAGATATATAAATAACTTATAATTATGTTTGGGCTCGTTTAGGCTCGCGAGCCCAATCGAGCTTTGTATCTAGGGCTCGAGCTCGGGCTCGATAACCAAACGAGCCATATTTCGGGCTCGGGCTCGTTAAGGCTCGGCTCGTTCGGGCTTTTTACCGAGCCGATCCTTGTTGGCCCTTAGAACAGTTTTGCAGCGGAGTTTTGTTAATCAAACACACAAGAACAATCGAAGAATAATAGAACTAATGATTGAAGGCAGAATTGTAATGTATTGAGAATAGAGTTTCGGACATAAAGTTTATAAAACTGAAATATTATGAATGTTTACAAGGATGTTTGGATTGTATTGTGAACAATCTTGATAAAGACATAATGAAACAATCCTATCCTATATATATAAAATGAAGAGGCATGTCAAATGATAGTTATGGTCCGAACAGACATGTTGTTTTTTGATAGACTGCAACCGGTTCAATGTTTTTTTGCCGCCAAATAAACAGGAATAACTGTCAAGGGCATTCTGGTCATTTCATCTTCTGTCCCGCCATTTTTTTATATGTTTTGCTTCTGTTTCTGTTCTAGTTTTGCTGACCCATTTGACTTTCTGATGTTGCAACCTTGTATTCATCTTGTGATCCTTCTGATTTAGTCTAGTGCTGAAGCCGGTTCATGTTTGACCCATATCCTAACTATTACAACATACTAATAGCTAATTTCTACATCTAATAACATACATACAAATATACAAATAACATGTTCAAATGTACATAATAAACAGAAAACATAAGTTATATTTACATTCTAACACCATCCCTTAAATATAACTAGGCTTCATAGACGATCTTGGAAGGGAGTCCATTGCTTCTTTTAGTGCTTCTTCAACTTGAGAGAAATCAAACTTGCGTTTCTTGATGGATTTATTTGCTGATTTCCAATCTCCTCCCATGTAGAGAGCATAATCTTCATGCATATTTGTTGAATTCTTGTGAAGGCGATTCATGAGTTGTGATATTAGACCGGTTTTTCTTACTTCACTACATCCAACACCATCTTTTTCATCTTGATTTGCAATGTCTAGGGCTGTTTTGTACACTTGGTATTGCCATTCTAAGACATCCAAATACTTAGCATAAAGAATTCTTAACATATCCTTGTCTTCATAATCCAAACCCAATTCTTTTGCTATTACCACCCAAATATTATACTTTGATACTCTTTCATGTCCACCCTCTCTTTTGACCAATATATAAAGATCAAATAGATTCACTTTCTTGCCTTTTTCAACCATGGGTGGGATTGGACGGTTTGGAACTTTTAGATAAAAGTTCAAAAACCAATCAACCATAGGAAATGGTCTTTCAACAAATCCCTATGTGCCCATGGATATTCTAAGTGATCTATTATGTTTAAGAATTCAATGCATTTTTCCATGGAATCTATTTTAAGATCATGAACCGATTCTTCCATTTTCTTTATGTTTTGTTCCGAATCGAGGGATAATTCTTCAAAGTATTCATTCAAATACTCATTCTTTCTTTTTTCATGTTCATGATCATCTCCTAATTTTCCTCAACATAGATTCCTTATCATCTCTGCTTTCTTTCATATTCTTGAATTGCATACTTTCATTCTTAAACATATTGTGGACACTACATGTATTCCCATCAATCTTGACTATGAAACCTTGAAGTTTTAATTGGAGTAGACTTAGAATGTTGTCATCCAAGTCATTTGAGTAAAACACATTGGGTATAATAAGTGTATTGTTTTCGGCCTCTACACTTATCATGCCAACACCCCTTATAAAAACAAATTCATTCTTTAATATACTTTCTACACCAAAAGATTTCTTTAGTTTAAGAAAGTAATCAAGGTTTCCACTTATATGATTCTGAATTTTGGGACTTACATACCAAACATCTCTCCAAGTACCAAATCCGGATCCTTTAAGTATGTATTCTTCTTCATTGTGCAACCTTTCTTGTGGATAATAACTTATGCCGGTGTCTATGGCATCTTTGATTAATTGTGCACTTTCATCCTTCTCCCTTATGTGGTAAGAACTTATGAGATGACCCGGTGTGTGTCAATAAAAACATGATCTTGTTTCCACTCCCCTTCTTCGCATTTCTGCCCTCCTTTCTCTTCGATTTTTATGTATATTTCTGTGATGAATTTCTGGATTACTGTATGAATTAACTGATCTTTCGGACATGATAAACAAACTGACTTATTAAAATGAAAGAGACTGATTTGAGACAATGATTTAAAAACTGTACAGAAACTGTTTTGAAAGAACAGTATTCGGTAACACGAATCAGTGCAGAATTCGAAAAAAACAGAAAGTTTTGAAATAAAAAACTGTTTTGATTAACAATCTGGCTCTGATACCAGATTTGTTGGCCCTTATAACAGTTTTGCAGCGGAGTTTTGTTAATCAAACACACAAGAACAATCGAAGAATAATAGAACTAATGATTGAAGGCAAAATTGTAATGTATTGAGAATAGAGTTTCGGACAGAAAGTTTATAAAACTGAAATATTATGAATGTTTACAAGGATGTTTGGATTGTATTGTGAACAATCTTGATAAAGACATAATGAAACAATCCTATCCTATATATATATATATATATATATATATATATATATATATATATAATGAAGAGGCATGTCAAATGACAGTTATGGTCCGAACAGACATGCTGTTCTTTAATAGACTGCAACCGGTTCAATGTTTTTTTGCCGCCAAATAAACAGGAATAACTGTCAAGGGCATTCTGGTCATTTCATCTTCTGTCCCGCCATTTTCTTATATGTTTTGCTTCTGTTTCTGTTCGAGTTTTGCTGACCCATTTGACTTTCTGATGTTGCAGCCTTGTATTCATCTTGTGATCCTTCTGATTTAGTCTAGTGCTGAAGCCGGTTCATGTTTGACCCATATCCTAACTATTACAACATACTAATAGCTAATGTCTACATCTAATAACATACATACAAATATACAAATAACATGTTCAAATGTACATAATAAACAGAAAACATAAGTTATATTTACATTCTAACAATCCCGGGTAGCTCTCGAGCCGCTATGTGTCATTTACACCCCTAGTTAGAGGTGTGATACGTACTAAAAAAAACATCGAAGGCCTTACAAGTGTGAAAAGCAACCAAAAGTTAAACTATCTATAGAAACCTAACATTCTGGCTGTATACAATTTCTCGAGTCTTTTACATATATTTTGCGGTCTCTCTAGAAGTTTTCACCTCTAGTGTCACTCTCTTCCACTTTTCACCTCTAGTCCCATCGTCGTTACACAAAAACTGCCCCATTCCTGCAAAGTTAGAAAAGTTATGACAGCATAATGCATTTCGCCATTGCTAATGGCGAAACATGTCCTCTTCGCCATTAGCAAAGGCGAACCTGCATGTTGATAACTTCGATGGTTAGCCCATGAATCTTTATTAATATTATTATTGTTGTTAGTATTGTTATTGTTGTTAATGTGCACAACAATTCATCCAAACATTGCCATTCTCATCCCACAATAATTCATCTAAAAATTTTGTATTGTAGGTGTGGTTCGGAAACAATTATTCGGATTTCAAGAACATCAAGAAACCCAGGGCGTCGATTCTACTGTTGCAATAGGAAACCCTGTGGTTGTGGATTCATATGCTGGGCTGAGCTGAGCCAGCTGTAGCCGAGAGATCCAATCCACGACAAGAAGTGGATGAAATCAACGAACAACTACATCGTCGTCTAAATATCAATGATGAAGAACCAAACCCTTCGTTTCAACAGTCCCCATTGTAACCCAGGCATCACTATTACCACTATCATACCATTGTGCATGAAACTCACCTACACTCTCAGCATCATACCATTGTGCAACAACCCTACGCTTCCCGTCATACAACTGTGCATGTACCAAACTCCAACCGTACTAAGACTATGCAACCACAATACCGTTGCCAATCACCCACCTTGGAAACTTACAACCCCCCACCGAAGATGACTTTGAGGATTTTGAGAGGGTTTATGATGAAATCCAACTCCAGTTGTTTCGTGACCAACAACATCGTGAAGAGTCCAACTCAGATGCAAAGTCCGTTTAAGTTTGGGCGACCTAAGTGTGTTTACTTAAGTATGTTTAATTAGGTGTGTTTAATAAAGTGTTTTTTCATTATAATTAATTAATAGGAAGTATAACCTTGATGTAAAATGTACTTTTTTGACTTTTTCATGAGGTGTATCAGAGTCCGTAACGCGTTCCGACAATGTAGGTCTTTATTCCACATTGTTATATCGCCTGAGGTCTACGAGCGTGCACTGTATGGGGTCATAGAACCGGATCCAACTACCATATACGGCGGCCCGAAACGACTACCTTAGTCATTTTACGTTTCTTGCAAAGTGACATTTTTCGTACGTATTATTTTTGTTTCGTATAAATTAATAATATTAATATTATTTTTAGTACATTGATGTAAAATGTACTTTTTTGACTTTTTAGTGACGAGTATCAGAGTCCATAACGCGTTCCGACAGCGTAGGTTTTTATTCCACGTTGTTATATCGCCTGAGGTCTACGAACATGCACTGTATGGGGCCGTAACACCAGATCCAACTACCAGATAAGGCAGCCCGAAACGGACACCTTAGTCGTTTTACATTTCTTGCAAAGTGACATTTTTCGTACGTATTATTTTTGTTTCGTATGAATTAATAATAATAATATTATTAGTATATTGATGTAAAATGTACTTTTTCCACTTTTTCGTGACGAGTAGGGGTGCAAATGAGCTGAGAAGCTCGCGAGCTACTCGAGATCGGCTCGATAAAAAGCTCGAAATGAGCCAAGCCTTATCGAGCCCGAGCCGAGCCTAAGCCTAAAACAAAGCTCATTTACTTATCGAACCCAAGCTTGAGTCTGACATATGAAGCTCGCCAGGCTCGACGAGCCTTATCGAACTTGAGTATAATATTAATTTTATTAATATTTTATATTATTTACCCCGCATTGAAAGTTATTTAATAAACGAGCCGAGCTTTTGACTTATCGAGCTATCGAGGCTATTATTTATATTATTTAATTTATTATATTAACTAATAAACACTAAACGAGCCGAGCCCGAGCTCGAGAAACTACCAATGAGCCGAGCTCGAGTTTGTCCGAGCTCGGCTCGGCTCGTTTGCACCCCAGGTGACGAATATCAGAGTCCTTAGATGTAACATCGATCCAATGAGCACAAAAGTGTGCCCTAGAACTGGGTCTTTGCATAGAACCAGGCCGCGAAGTGAAGGCTGCCCTGCAATGGGTCTATGCATGGAACCAATCCGTATAGTGATAATGTGCCCCCACTACCAGCAAATGGAGACATAGTCTTTCCGAGACCACCAATTCCACCATTTGTGACATAAACACAGTGTAATATTATAAACATATGCGATATTGAAAGTGGAGGCATGAGAGATAACTTGTTTTGAATTTTTTTTTTCAGATGATAGCTGCATAATGGATGAGGAGATAGCTGTTTGAGACATATACGTTTGGTCACCTCATTATATACAAACTTTAAAAGGTTTTCACCATTAGCAGTGGCAAAATGGCAGATTTCGCCATTGCTAATGGCGAATCTATGCTGTCATAACTTTTCTACCTTTTCAGATTTGTATAAGAATTGTTGTCTGATTTCGCCGTTAGTAACGGCGACGGCACTAGAGGTGAAAAATGAGAGAGAATGGAACTAAATGTGAAAAGGTCGAGAGAAATGACACTATTTGTGCAAAAAAACTCTAAATTTCAAACTTTAAACCTAAAATCGGAGGTGTTAAATGTAACATGAATGTCATGTTAACCGGCGTTGCACACCATTCTCTCTTTGTGTTAAGGGGAGTTAAAGAGTTTATTTGTTAACATATATGTTAACAAAAAGAAGAAGTTACATAATGGTTAAATATTAATAGTTTAACTCTTCTTATATTAATTACCATCTATCTAACTAATAGTCATTAACACTTTATCCTGCACATTATCAAAATTTGTCCTACACATATAAAAATTCATCCTACATATAACGAAAGTGTCATATGTTTATCTTACACATATCGAGATTATCATACGTTTATCCTACACACATATAAAAATTCAGCCTACACATATCGAAATTATCATTCATTTCAAATAAGGGTTGCTTTGGAAGATAATATTTTAAAAATGATTTATAAGTTTCATTTATTAGTAAGAATTTGTTCTTTTTCTTCTTACAAAACATTTTCTTCTCATTTGAATTCTTCCCACGTATATATGTTATTGCTTGCATGTTGGTTTCAGTTTTAAAAAAAAATGTATTTGTAGTAATATTCAATATCTACATCGTTAGCTAACTTTTAGGTGACATGTTGCGACCATAGGGGTGTTCAATTGTCGAGTAGGGACCATGAACTGATATAGGAAGGTGTTACGCAACTTCGCATATGTTGGACTTCTTGTTCTTGCAATGGCTTTGATGTAATACATATCATGTGGATATATTCAGGATTTCAAATTTAAAAATTGACCCATTCTAAAACATATATAAGTTCTAAAAATAAGAAAAGTTTGTATCTTTTATTTATGCTTTACATTCTTACCTAATAAAAGTTGAGTAATTTTAATGGAACAACTAGGAAATTTGTTTATTGCTGTGTGAAGTTACCCTTAAAATTATATATATGAAACGTACGGGATGTCTAACCCCATCCTACCAAATTGTTGTATGTGCTATCATTGATTGATGTGTAAAGTGGTCGACGACATGCTAAAATAAACTATTGATTCTTCGTTCGTGGACTAACAATTGTATCTAGGCATGAAACCATTTTTGAACAAATATAACTCTATTTAATCGATACCACTATAGTATTTAAGGTTTTAACATTTTGAACAAGGATAACAAATCAACCAACTTCCTTTATTCACGCAATTTGCTTTAGTAGCAGTAACAAAACATCAAACACCCTCTGTATAAATTCTTAATAACCGAAGAGTTTGTACATATATGTACATGTATGTATACCAGTGCTCTAAGGCGGTGGACCCTAACCCAAATGTTTAAATATTCTATCTCATATGTATATATCTTTTTTGTGTTAACTGTTTAAAAGAATAATTATCAGCATTTCTTTTATCTCCCCAAGTATCTGTGTGTATAAAGTTAAACCCGGTGGAGCAGGAGAAAAAGCTACCAATTTTTTCTATATAATCAACACTTTAAAATGTATATACACGTCCTAATGGGATAGAATATTCAAAAAACAGTCACATAGGATGGAATCCAAAATATATCAATCTCTATTAGAACTCTAAGGGTTATCTTCAATGTATATGTGTTTGTGTATATATATACACACACATACACATATCATCCATTCACACGCACGCACAAACACACATACAAATATTCATACATATATACAAACACATGTTATATCACACACATATATTTTACACAAACATATATACAAATAACAATATATAACCATTTAAACAGAAAGAAATCAATAACAAAAGCAATAAAGTTAAAAATTTCATACATCTTAATAATTGAATGAAACTAGGTTTAGCCGCGCACGCATTGCGGCGCGCTAAACCAGTTTAAACCGCATGTTTGCGCAATCATAATGTTCCATATTATAGGTATTAACATTATGCCTTAGATGGTTTCAAAAGGTGTGTATACGTGACTTTATCACAAAATACATGTATGGTTTTACAATGGTTGAGATAAAAATGGGTGCTTGATATTACCACCATCATGTCGACAACCTCCACCACCACCACATATAATTCTGCCATCACCACCTCGTGACAAATTCAAGCACAGTTGCACACATTCTCTTTTAGATAATTGAAATTTGATGTTACATTTAACTAAAATAAATTATTAATTTTATACTCAATAAACATACAATAAATAATATCTAATTTTACAGGCCATTAGGGTTTGTGACCCAACAGTAGAAGCAAAGCTTCTAGGAACACCTAAGGGGGAAGTCATGGGTTTAAGTCTCACAAGGAGTAGAAATTTGCCATTCAAAAAAAAAAAAAATCTAATTTTACAGGCATACAGCTAGAGGTGCCAGAATGTCAGTAATCCATTCCTGCGACCATCTGTTTCTTGCACCTCATCTATGCAGAGTGCATTCCAGCCTGTCCTTCGCCTTTCATATTTATATTTTTCATTTTCTCTTGTTTCCTCACTTTCTCCACTTGTCAACAACCACTACCAAAACACCGCTGCACCACGACAGCACCACCACATCTACCAACGTTTGAAGCGCGTAGACAGTAATGGTGAAGCAACCTAGTTACATCTGAGACATCCACGGGTCAGATGATCCCTCCTCTCTCTCTAAAAACCCATCCACCACCACCACCGCCACCACTCCTCCCCCTCCCTCTAAAAATCCTAGAACCACCACCACTCCTCCCCTGTCTGTCTTTAAAAATTGTTATCTTAATGTGATCACCGGCGCAGACAGTGTAAACATGGTGGTGATTCACCGACACCTCAACCACAAACAACGGAAAATGACAACAACGGACGCTTACTTTCTCTCTCTCCCTCTCTCTCTCCCTCTCTTTCTCTATCTCTCTAGAAACCACCCCTCTCTTTGTCTCTATCTGTTCCCGTCACCATCATGGTTCCCAACAATCATAGGCTAGGACAAAGGAAATCCACGCCACCAAACTCACCGCCACCAACGACTGATTCACAGACAACCGGCTGTGAGGCTTCTTAGATAGAGAAAACCAACCAACAACGATGCCTCTTCGAGATAGAGATAACAGTGATGTAGCTTCTTAGAGAGAACACAGAGAAAGGACAATCTCAAGTGTTGTACAGGTCTGAGAGAGAGAGAGAGAGGGGGGGGGGGGGGTTGTAAATAACAAAAAAAAAACTGATAACCTGTTAAAGGGGTCATTCACATACATATAAGGGTTGTACAATCCATATATCAAAGCATCAAACACTTGTATTGCGTGAAATATTCCGGGAGTCTTACACCAAAATTTGCAAATTATATATATCTATTAAATGTGCGACACTTCTACAGTGTCGCACAATAAAATACTCTGCCATCCAACTTTGACCAAACAAAAGTCACAAATCTTCGGTTGACTTTTTACACTAAGGTCACGGTAGTGTCTGTCCTTTTTTCCTTTTTTCCTCTTTTGTATTTAACTTTACACTCTGACCACCAAATTGCATGCTTTCTTTTTTTCCCAATTGTCCACTTTATTTTTTTTATAATTTGGCCACTAAAACTTGTGTACCTCCTTTTTTCCTAACTTGGCACTTTATATTTTTACGATTTAGCGACTAAACAATATAGTCTACACACATAAGGCTACTTACAAAATATTTTTAACTTTTCAAACAGAGGTTGCAAATTAAACAACATAGCCTACACACATAAGGCTACACATATAAGGGCACTTACAATCAAATAAAGATCACTTTTACCTTCCCAAATAAAAATTCAATAAAACCTGTTACATGGTACTACTTAACATTAACATGTATGCACAACAGCCACGCCCGCGGCGAATCGCGGACCATTTTTGAAATACTTTGGGCTCCATATCAGATCAACAATTTGCAACCCAACTGTTAGAATGTTAATGCTGGCCTGCAAGGTAATGGGCGGCGAGTTATTTTTTTACGCCCACTCAATAGTAACAGTCACTTAATGTTATCTTTAATGTCCACCAAACCCTCAACGCAACAAAAGTTGCCGCAGCGAAGCGCAATTTTTACCGTACACCAAACCCTCAATGCAATAGGAGCTCCCGCAGCGAAGCGCGGGTAACTAAAACACTAGTTGTATATATTTATTTATAATATCTAAAAGAAACTGGTATAATTCAACCTTTGCCTACATATCACCAAATATATTAGGGGTGGCAAAATGGGTAGGTTGGGTTGGGTTGGTTGATGGGTCAGAATGGGTTTGGGACTTTGGGTTAGGATGAGTTTGGGTTAAGATGGGTAATTAAAAAAATAGGTTAGGATGGGTAAGGTCAGGATGGGTTTGGGTCTAGATGGTTTGGATTAGGATAGGTTTACATCAAAATAGATTAAAATTTAAAAAAAAATTAAAATAACAATAATAAGTTAAAAATTTAAAAAGTAAAAAATAATAAAAAATAAGAAAAAGGAAAAAAACAAATTTTTAAAAAAATAAACTTAAAAATAAAATTTTAAGGGATCCGAAATATTTCATTTTAAACTGGACCGATTCGACCCTATCGGGTTGGTTAACAACCCGGACCATTACGACCCGGACTGTTTCGACCTGACCGGTCCCGTTAGCGACCAGGACCGTTTTGACCCGGCTGGGCCTGTTAGCGATCGGACCGTTTCGACCCGGCCGGGCCCGGTAGCGACCCGATCGGGCCAGTAACGACCCAGACCGTTTCAACCTGACACGTCCCGTAGCTACTCGGACTGTTTCGACCCGGCCGGACCCACTAACGGCCCAGGCCGGTTCGACCCGACCGGGCCCGGTAACGACCGAGACCGTTTCAACCTGACCCAGGCCGTTTCGACCCGACCGGGCCCAGTAACGACCAAAACCGTTTCAACCTGACCCGTCCCGTAGCGACCCGGACCGTTTCGAATCGGCCGGGCCCCGGTAGCGACCCGGACCGTTTCAACCTGACCCGTCCCCGTAGCGAATCGGACCGTTTCGACCCGGCCGGGCCCACTAGCGACCCAGACCGGTTCGACCCGACCGGGCCCGGTAACGACCCAGACCGTTTCAACCTGACCCGTCCCGTAGCGACCCGGACTGTGTTGACCCGGCCGGGCCCAGTAGCGACCCAGACCGTTTCGACCCGACTGGGCCCGGTAACGACCCAAACCGTTTCAACCTGACCCATCCCGTAGCGACTCGGACCGTTTCGATCAGGCCGGGCCCGCTAGCGACCCGGACGGTTTCGACCCGATCGGGCCCGGTAACGACCCAGACCGTTTCAACCTGACCCGTCCCATAGCGACCCGGACTGTTTCTACCCGACCGGGCCCGGTAGCGACCTGGACCGTTTCGACCCGACCGGGCCCGGTAACGACCCAGACCGTTTCAACGTGACCCGTCCCGTAGCGACTCGGACCGTTTCGACCGGACGGTTTGGACCCGACCGGGCCCGGTAACGACCCAGACCGTTTCAGCCTGACCCGTCCCGTAGCGGCCCGTATTGTTTCGACCCGACCCGGCCCGTTAGCGACTCGGACTGTTTCGACCCGACCGATCCTGTTAGCAACACGGACCGTTTCGACCCGAATGGGCCGGTTAACAACCCGGACCGTTTGCGCTCGATCAAACCCGCTAACGACTCGAACCTTTTCGATGAGATAGGTCTCGTTAACGACCCGTGTTGTTTCTACATTGCCGTCCGTTAATGACCCGAACGTTTTCGAACCGACTGGGGTGATCAACTAATGCAAAAGATATAATTTTTTGTTTTTATTGACATTGATTTCTATGAGGCATAAACTTGGGTGAGTTTTAATTTAGATTTGTATATGGTTATCTAAAAATACCCATCCTGACCCACTTACTTATTTCATAAAATTAATATTACCCATCCTAACCCTCTTGAAAATTATACTAAACCCATTTTAACCCACAAGGTCAAATTTTAAACCCAAAATAACCCAAACTCAAGTAGATGAGTTGAAATTGTCAGGTCTAAAATATATTAATAATATTAAATAAAACTAAAATATAATATCAAACAATGATATATCCCTTCATTTAAAAAAAAGAAAACAAAAAGAAATGGATGAGAAGAGCATGAACATCGTTTTTGCAGGAATTAAAGGAAGAATAGGAGACAATTTTGAAATATAGCCATTTTGGGTTTAAAAGTATTCACAATAAGTTTCTCATTCAAAATCTATAGAGAACTACACAACTAGTTCTTGTGGTTTACCATTAGTTTTACTTTTGAGTATTAAGGTTTAAAAGTTTCATGTTAAGGGGTTAAGTTTAGTTTTTGAAACATAATAGGGTATTAGCACTAACGGGGGTTAATATTTAACTGAGTTTACCCTCACATGACAAATGATAAACCACAAGGACTAAAGATGAAACTTAAGTAGGGCCCACCACCAACTTTAAAGGTGAAACTAATGGTAAACCATAAGAACTAATTGTGTAGTTCTCTCTAATATTTAAAAACTTTAGTGAGACCCACCAACCACCTCGTTCTTCACCATCTTCACCTTTCACCATCACAATCAACCACCATGTCCTCCACCTTTCACCATAAACAACCTATCACCTGCTCATTGGTGTAATTAAACACAAAATTAGAATAATTTGTTAATCAGATTGTTAAATAAACAATACCCATATCAAATCTTTAAATAAAACTTAAAGTTTAAGAATATAAAAAAGCAGAGTAAAACAGAGCACAAGGAATAAAATGTTTAATTTAATCACAAATATGAACAAAAGTTTAAAAAGATTCAGTCACATGATTCAATAAATAAAATCCACATCAAATCTTCTAAAAAAAGGGTCAAAAGTCAAGAACATAAGAAAACAGAGTGAAACAGAACAAAACAAAGGACATGAAAAAAAAAATGGTTAGTTTAATCATGTACGGAGATAAAAGTTTAAAAAGATTTAATCAATCGAATGAGTAAGTATAACCCACATCAAATCTGTAAAAAAAAAAAAAAAAAAACAAGATCAAACGATGTTTAGACAAAAAACGAATGTCACAAAATGAAGAAATGAACAAAAGAGGATAACAAAATGGTGGATTACAAAAGATATAGAGGAAACAGGGAATCATTTGCATAATTAGGGGGTTTATTATTTTACAAATTACATTTGGAGGGTATTGGAGAAAAAAACTAAAAATGGTGATGTATAGTTATGAATTGGCGGCATCAAAGAAAATCTGCAAAAAATAGTGATGCCGCCAAACCAATTCCTTTATTCAATGATGCCGCCAAATGACATCAAGTCTTTGATGCCGCCGATTGAAATGGAGTGTTTGATGCCGCCAATTCATAAGGAGGGTTCATTTCTTATATAAAGCAACGACCTCTTCCCATTCTCTCCATCTCATTCCACCTACACAAATACATTATATCATTCCCACATATCTTAATCCCATTTACAACACCACATATCTCAATCCCATTTACAACACATTGTAAAAAACTAAACAAAATACCAATATGAGATATAATACTTTTCCTGCAATTGTTCTGGAGGGTACGGTTTTTTATTGATATTGGGTCGATGTTACATCCACATGGAGTTTTAACAGTTTTGGGCGGGGATGAGCCATGCTTAAAAGCATCGTCTCCTGTCTCATCCCCTGCTTGGCATCGCTTTTCTGGGGTCCAAAAAAGCGGTGTCTTTGGATCGGTGTTACATCCACATGAAACTACTTGGATCGATGTTACATCCACACGTGGTATAACACGTGTAGAATGCAACATTGTCACTGTAGTTTATAATATTAGAGTGTTTGTTGTCATTGGTAGTCTCAATCTCTAGTCTACCACACCCAGACATTCCAACGGATTCTTTAGGGGGGTCGACTTTCCAGGCAAAGCCTGTAGCGCAAGGCCATCCGGTGTTGACGAATCGCATCATGTGATTAGCGACGTCGGCGACATCGAATGATGCGATTCTTCACTGTGCTACTTTGGCAGGACAGCCTGGGTTGATCATTGGGTACCTTTAGATTTGGTACACATGTTCAACAGGTTGATTGATGTTCCCCTGTATGATTCAGATGGGTTTGAATCTGAATGCGGTCCTGAGTTCCCGCTGACTGGAAGAACAAGTTTCTGGGTCCACAAGCTGTAGTTGACTTCAATAAAGCAATTGTTAACTTCAATAAAGCAATTGTGATGGAAGGTGCGAAACAGAAACTTAATGAACTCTGCAACAAGAAACGGTGGTAGAATATTGGAATTGGTGATCTCGGAAATAGATTGTCTTGTAACTCGGTAGATTGTATAATTTGAATGACTAGTTTGGAAAAATAGTTGTTAAATAAATTTGTATTATTTGTTTTAAATAAATCTATCATTATTACATATATTTACTTTTATTTTAGAAAACGTCTAGTAATAATACTAGTAGTGTTAAAATTAACAGTAAGATAATAAGGCTGCCTGACTGGCAGGCCCTGCCAGACTGTACAGAGGCCCAAAAATGGCAGCCTGACCCGTTTTCAACATAGTGAGTTTTCAACAAAAATGACCTCCTAGCCGTTTTCGGGCCACCGGGATCAGGCCCCGGAGACCCGAAAACGGCCCGGACTTCGTGCGAAACCCGTGTATTAGCCAAGGGCAACGCGTCCGAAAGTCCGGCTGCCTGACTGGCAGGCCCTGCCAGATTGTACAGAGGCCCAAAAATGGCAGCCTGGCCCGTTTTCAACAAAATGATTATGTGATCTTGTTTTATTGTTTAACGCTTGTATTTGGATTTTAATTTTAGTGGTTGTTTCTCCTATAAATGTTTGAATCACATGTGGCTTAACGATTCATATATTCATATACATACACCAAAATAAATGTTACAACAACAGTAATTAAGACATGTTTACAAGTTAAACCAGTTCGTAAAGTCCGTGGGAGCCTGATTCATAAGACGTTCAGATTGCCTTCTTGGTGGTTGGTGTTGGGTTTGTGTTTCATCGTTGGGTGGTGGTCCTTGATTCCCGTACTGATCATCGGGAAAGAGGTTTAAATTCAGTGCGGTCGAAGGTCCTGGCCGGCTTGAAGGTCCTTCGTCACACGGATTATGCGGGGGATGGTAATGAAAATCACTAACATAGTCGAGATCAACCCGTGGCAACCCCTGCCCAACCGGCGTCACAAAATCCTATGACGGAAATGCCCAACTATCTCCGATGCCAATTCCGCTTGCAATCAAGTTAGCTAGCGGACCTGTCACCGCCGGTTGACCGCCACCGGACCCACCAACATCACCAGTTCCCTGTACGAAGGAACTACGCAATCCAAACGGAGTTCCAAGTTGGTCCAATCCAACGTCAAAGAGTTGCGGGACATATCCCCCACCCTGGTTCTGATTGTTGATGGTCGCAACAGATGCACCAAACCCAACCTCATTGTCAAACGGAGTTCCAGCTTGGTGCTGATTTTCCGCCACGTTTGTCGGCACCTGATGGGGAGCGTGTCGCCGGCGTACCCTTTGAGGTCGTGCCGGTGCTGACAAGTCGACGGTGTCCGTTGTAAGATGTGTCGGATTTTGTAAGTGTCCGACATCGTGTGACATCATTATACTTTGGAACGCCGTGTTCTGTATATGCTCAAGCTGCGTGGCGAAGGACTGAGGATCATTAAATGCCTGCTGAGAAGACCGGTAAATATCCCTTATGGCATCCCTCTGCAAACAAAATCATTAGTTAGAAACCGTGAACTCAAATAATTAATGTATGAATTAGACACGTAAAAATGCTTTACCATCAGCTGGATTCTAGCACCGTCGTCTTGGAAACCGCCAACTGGGGCCGGTGCTACACTCGGATTGCCAATAAATGCAACGGTACGCCCCAAATACCATTGCATATAACCGGGCTCTGTGGAAGTCGTCCTTATGGGATCAGACCTGTAAACCGTGTTACGATGGTTATTCCATGCGTTGATGTAGGCTTCGTGCCTACTCATCCAGTCCACCCCGTTGTGTCCTTGCCGCCCCAAAGCATGCAATCTTTCAAGCTGAGCCATGGGTACGGTTAGGTTTATTTGGGGAGGTATGTACTGGAGCATGCCGAATTGCTTCATAACCCGTTGAGGGTAATGATGCTCAACGATCTCAAAGCATATAAGCGGACAACAGCTCGTCCAGCTTTCGATCCCACTTGAACATATGGCCGGTAGTCGATCCAAAACCGAGGTGTAGGGGGTCCAGTTGAACTAAAAACATAAAAACAAACACTTAAGTCAGTTACAAAACACAATAAATGCATGCTTAATACGAAAAACTAAAAATAATTACTAACACGTGTAGAATGAACATACCATGTTCTCGTTCAACGATTGTAGCTGTGAACGATATGCCCTGAGGCAGTGTGTGGATACCTCCTTGAAGTTTAAATTGCGGTCTCTCCACCTACAAAATTAACATTTTAAAAAACGTGTTCAGTAAAAAAATACAAAGGGATGCCATGCAGACACATTATATTTGTTTGGGCTTTGCGATATATACCGAGCCGCTAGCGGACAAGTATAATCAAACCGGTTTGAGGGTAGTCGTGGTGCGAGACACCGCATCCTCTCCCATGCCCATATTTGAAGGAGCATTATGGGCCCGGTCACGGCTTTCCTATCCGGCTGGGTGGCATCACAAAGACGCCTATAAAGACAACTGAGAACCGCACTGCCCCAACTATAAGATCATGTTCGGCTTAGGTCTCGTAAAAAACTTAAATAAAAAACATTTAGTCTATTATTGTTATTATCAGGGAACAAAGTGGAACCGATCAAATAAAAAATGATTAAACGAGCACGAAAAATGCACGCTTCATCCGTAGCCTCAGCTTCAACAAACGGCTCGGTTAGTTGATTAATAATAACACTACCCAAAACGGATTTGCCGGACATTTGGTTCTATGCAGGCGTAACACCTAACCATCGTCGGCACAACGCTATTGCCTCGGCGGTAGACATTGCATCATCTGCCCCAGACACAGCAGCTCCCTCGATAGGTAACCCCCACAAGATGTTAACATCTTGTAAGGTGACAGTAGCTTCACCAAATGGTAGGTGGAACGTGTGAGTTTCGGGCCTCCATCGTTCCACCAAAGCTGTTATTAAGGAGTGGTCAACGTATCGATAACCACAATCTATAAGGCCACCAAACCCTGCGGCATTGACAAGGTTACGAACCCGTCCTACAACAGGGTTGTTACGAAGTGCCCGCCATATGCTTCTATCGCTACGTTTTACCATAAGGGGCTCATTGAAGTTTTCATCGTTTACGAAAATGTGAAAGGAACGATGTCGATCACGCAGATACAACACATCGTTGCTTAGGGGACCAGAGTGTAAGTTTATGTTTTGATTCATTGTGGTAGGAATTTGCTTGGTATGATTTTTTATAAATTTCAAAGGTTTCAGATGGAGATTGTAATGGTGATGGTGTGGAAATGGATGTGGGTGGTGCTCCTTCTTCACCTCACCCTCCATTTTATAACCCCTAAAGGCTCACTCTTGCACTCTCAAAGACACTATTTGCCTATGAAATCATCTGTAAAACACAAGACCATTGCATGCAATGCTAGAGTCTTTTGTGAGTGTGTTTATAGCCTGCAAAATGCAGGTCTCGAACCATGAAGACTCTATTTGGGTTGGCAGCATCAATGCCTCAATGTAGATTGGCGGTATCATGACGGCAAGAATGGAGAAGACCCAATCCCATTTGGCGGCATCAATGGACTACACTGTTTTGGTTAGCGGCATCATTAAAGAGGCGAGATGGTTTGGCGGTATCAATTCCTGAATACATGTTATGGATTGGCGGCATCATTGAATCATGGAATTGGGTTGGCGGCATCACTGTTTTGGTGCAGAGCTTTTGTTTGATACCGCTAAACCAATTGGATACATCACCATTTTTAGTTTTTTCACCCAATACCCCCAAATGTAATTTGCAAAATAATAAACCCCCTAATTATGCAAATGATTCAGGAAACAGGGAAAGTGGGTGATCAAAGAGATAAAAAAGAATGATAGGTTAGAATTTAATTTAAAGAATGGTATCTCCAAACACACACTAATCTAATAATGAACCTTTGTTATGTTTTTTCCCTTGCAAACAAGCAAAGAATAATATGTTTTTGGGTGAAATGTGGTGAGAGGTGGAGGAGATGGTGGCTGATTGTGGTAGTGAAAGGTGAAGATGGTGGTGGGTGATGGTGAAGAAGGAGGTGAGTGGTGGGTCCTACTAAAGTTTTTAAATATTAGAGAGAACTACACAATTACTCAATTAGTCCTTATGGTTTACCATTAGTTTCACCCTTGAGATTGGTTGTGGACCCCACTTAAGTTTCACCTTTGGTCCTTGTGGTTTACCATTTGTCACGTGAGGGTAAACTTAGTTAAATATTAACCCTCGTTAGTGCTAATACTCTATTATGTTACAAAAATTAAACTTAACACCTTAACATGAAACTTTTATAAAAAACGGAGAAAAAATGACTATTTTGTGGGGTTTTGTTCATACAGGAAAAAAAACACAAAGTGTTCAGGTAATTCGTTAATCATGTATAGACAAGTCACTAATTATGTTCGAATCAGTAAATATAAATTCTATTTTCAACAGGTGTTAGCATTGGAGTTGTACATTGTTTTAGGTTAGGTATTAATATTAGAGTTATACATTGTTTAAGGTTAGGCGTTAATATTGGAGATACATTGTTAATTGTTTTAGAGTATGTGCTACCCAAATCTTTCCTGCATGTAACTGTAAAGCGCATCAGTCTATTTCATATGTAAAATTGATATGTCGTATTAGATTTCTCAACCGCGACGCTCCCAGGGTATAATCTAAAAAAAAAAAAGGTATGTGGAGGAGACCCTCTGGCCCTTGGTATCCATATTGGATACCGATCATCCCACCCTACAAGGGTTATGATCCCGGCAAAATACCTCAAAGTGCTACCCACAAGATTCGAACTTGTCTCCTCTCATGCCCAACACTTATCATTGGTAGTGGGTACCACTAGGCTATAAGCCCATTGGTAAACGATGAGAACCAGAGTAGAACCCGTGATAACCTTTATAAAACCTAAATAACTATTATTATAAATTAGTTAGATTGTAAAAGTATTGTCAATTAGTTTATTTTCTCTATAAATTTTGTAGAACTTTGATCATTTTATATTTTATCTCTTTTATAAAACTTTATTTACTGTAGGTTTTATGAACTTTTATAAGACTAAGTATACTAGCTAGCCAGTTAATAAAGACTAAAAGTGGTTAGTGATAACTAGTTATACTTATATGATAATTAGATGAAATATATGGATGCATGTCTAAATTTTTCAATCAATCAATTCTTTTAAACATTAAAAAAATAATCATTCATTCAAGATTTATTAATCAATTTTAATTGGTTCGTAGAAAATGTTTTCTATTTTGTATTTGGTGTTCTTTTTGTTTTAATAATATCACTATTGTATACACATAAAAATATAAAAAGAATAAAAACAAATTAAACAAACCATAATAGACATAAATATATAATAAGATGTAACATATTAATTTGTATTGGCAATGAGAGTAAAACTATAAATTAAAATGAAACATATATAGCATGCCATTTAGGTGCAAATGAATTCTTAATGGTAAGTCCATACTGATGTTTCGGTAGACATTGTGCATGCACTTTTAACACTTGTTGCAACCAAATCATGAACATAATTGTTTTCATGTACATATGTAATTAATTATAATAGCATGATCAGACTCCTTTATTCGTACCTCTTCAGAGCAAGAAACAACGCATTACTTCAAAAATAAGGATCATGCCATTTGTTGGCAATTAAAGACATTAAGTTTAATTTATGGGTTATGCAAATGTCATAGTATACGCACTATATATATGATCCAAAACATATATTTTATAGAGTTCCTTAATTATTAATTAATAACTTATGAAAGAAAATGTCATTGTTTTATTTACATTATCGTATGTTAGGATATTGTTGTAAGGGAAATATAAATTTATTAAACTTTGAAAAACATATACATCTTGCGCGTTTTCATTATGCACAATATGTCGTAGAGCCAAAATGTCCATATATCTTGAATGTCTTCCATCACTAATCACTATCATTATAAATTCATGACTATAGAAAAGAAAACAACTGGTCTAATTTCATAAATGAATTTAATTAATTATATACGTATATATATATCAATTGGAATTAATATATGGTGTATATATACCATACCTTGGCCGATCCATTTCGTTTAGCTTATTTTTTAGTTTTTATATATAGTAGTCACTGCATTAAGCGATTCCACGATGAGCGAATCAAAAGGAAGATCTTTGGAACAGACGCCTACATGGGCTGTGGCTACCGTTTGTATTGTGTTGGTTGCAATCTCCATTGTTATTGAACACACCATCCATAAGATTGAACAAGTAAGTATATATACAAGTCGTCTAGATGTTTTTTTAAATTCAGTTCTTATATATTTTTGGTAGTTTAATTACTGATTAAAATATGTTGGAAAACAGTGGGTCACGAAGAAACAGAAACGAGGTCTATATGAGTCATTAGAAAAGGTCAAAGCAGGTACGTACGTACGGTGTTTTTTTTTTTTTTTTTTTTTTTTTTTTTTTGGCAAGAATAGAATAATATGTACAAAATTCACTAATGATGATATAGTTAATGTTGTTTATTGTTTTGGTAGAACTTATGTTGCTTGGATTCATATCGTTGCTACTGACGGTAGGAACGGCTCCGATTACACAAATATGTATATCGGAAAGCGCAGCGTCGACTTGGCATCCATGCAGCAAACAGTCTGAGGAGATAGAAGCTGAAACGGACGGTCGCAGGAGACTCCTCAGTTGGTCGGAGACTGGTGATGGCGGACGTCGCATTTTGTCGGCAAGCAGCCCCTACACCAAATGCGCAGAAAAGGTAATATATCATTCATTCTAAGATCTTTTAAACATTAATATTGCTATACACACCCCCTATAATCTAATCTAATCTTACACTATCGGCTAACAGCCGTAAACGGCCTTCGCAGTACTTTATGTCAAATCATAACTCACATGAATTTCAAACAGTTGTTTGCGTTTATGTCGAACAACCGTTTGTAAGCCTGTGTGTCAAATTATAGCCCCTAAGTTTCAAACACTTGTTTGCTTACACAAACATACCGTTTGATGACATGAAACGGTGTGAGATTAGAAATTTGGGGGTGTGGCGACCAGAGGCGCAGGTTTTAAGGGGCAAGGAGTCGCCCGACTCCCCCGAACTTTCGCTCAGAAGTTCCGATTGTATATTATTCGTATAGAATTTTTTGGTATATAAGGTTTCGAACCCCTATTTTTTTTAAATTGTTATATTATATAAATCAAAACTAACGGCATATCGGACGATACAATGTTTCCAAATATCAGCTGTTTTACCGAGTCTATCGTCTTGCTTTGTGTTTTTTTAGGCCCATTTTAAGAGATACAACCCAATTTTTTCGGTTTGCCAATTTTTTTCTTTAGAGATAGCTCAATTAAAACTTTAAAGGCCTAACTAGTTTTGAATCAAATCAATCAAGCGATTGAATAAACTCCACAAGCATCTTTTGTCCACAGCTCAACCTTTTACCTCTCTCTCGATCACGCCCTCTGAGTTGGTTATTAATTTTGCATCTTTTCTCAAGGTACGACTTAATTAATTTTGCATACTTTTGGTTGGTTGTTATTTTATTAAGTGATCCAAACGTAAGTGATTAAATTATGTTACGTGGAGTTTCTAATCACACTTGATTATTAATCTTTTTTAACCATTCAAGTTTAGGATTGTTGTATATATTAGCTAGTAATAATTGATAGCATGTTATAGTAGGCCTAAAGGAGTTTAAAAATTAGGGCTGAAAATAATTATGACTTTAGGTAGAAATTAGCTATGTTGCACGGGAACTGGTACGGGAACGAGAAACGGGTACGGGTACGGGAACGGGAAACGGCAAAAGTAAAAAAATCAAGAAACGGGTACGGCACAGGTACGGAAATAAATACATAAAAAAATAAATATATATTATAGATAATGTACCACAAATCCCAAAATATATTCCTACGTTGGTGTAACTTCAAAATTCATAAGTAAATAACCTAAATCTAATAATTAATTAATAAGTAAATAATCATAAACATCATTTATATAATAACATAATGCAAAAATGCTTATGAAATAAAATAGGTTAATAAAAGATCGATAAATAAATTGAGCAATTATTTAAGAAAAACAAAATATAAATGGAAATATGATATAATATACTATTAAGCTACGTGTAGAGCCTAGACCTTCTGTTTGGTGTCTTTCTTTAAAATAATACTTTTTAATATTTCTCTTTCCAAAGTTAAATGTATCTTCTTCTTCACAATTGAAAACCAAGCTTTTTCGTCTGTCACCGGAAAAAAATATAAACTATGGTTGATCCTTCTTTCTTTTCAAAAAAAAAAATGGTTGTTCCTTCTCTCTTCACGGTCGAGGAACGTCCCCAAACGGCCAAAAAACGTTATAGAAACGGTACCCAAATAACGAAACTGCAGCGGATACGTCGTTGACTTCTCGAATCGGTCAAGGAATCGGATTGGAAACGCTTCCCCCCGTCCCCGTACACGTTTCCGTACCCTGCAGGTTTCGGGGACGTGGTACGGCACCACCTTCACGTTTCCGTGCATCAGAGGAAATTAGGGCTTTAATTGTATTGAATATTTAGTTCGACCCGAATCGAATTACCGATCCGAATATCACCCAAAACATAGCTATAAAAACATTAGGTCCCGTCCGGTAACCGGTGACTTCTGACCTTGCAATCTGAATTCTCAAGCTTCGCCATCGGTAGTGACGCTGAAATAAATTCAAGTTAGTTTAAGACGTGTACAAATTTGTGTTTTTGTGTGTGCAGGGAAAAGTGTCATTTATGTCATATGATGGGGTTCACCAACTTCATATATTCATCTTCGTGTTGGCTGTATCTCATGTTTTTTACTGTATTCTCACTATGGCTTTAGGTAGATTGAAGGTAACGTATACCATGTCATAAATACAATATTAAATATATTAATTAATATTAGTTTTTTCACTGAATGACCTTTATGCATATGTTTTAACGATTTGGTCTTGTTCATTCAATCGGTATAGATGAAAAAGTGGAAGCAATGGGAAACAGAAACAAAAACAGAAGAGTATCGATTCTCGCATGGTATGCAACTCACTCAAATACCTCTTTCCAATATCCCATGAACACGAAATTCTGTGATGGGTCATGTTTGACTGAGGTCATCGTATGTGATTAGGGCTGCAAACGAACTGAACTTTCAGCGAACAGTTACCGTTCGGCAGGAAGTTCGTTTGTGTTTGTTCGTTAAATAAATGAACGAACACGAATAAAAAATTATGTTCGTTTAGTTAAACAAACGAACATGAACAGAGGTCGCGTTCGTTCGTTTATGTTCGTGAACGTTCGGTAACATGTTCGTTTGTGCTCGATAGTTTATTAAGGTTTTTAATTTTTATACTTTTTATATTCTTTTATTTTTATTTGTTTTACCCAATAAATAATACATATAAGGTAAATACATGACCATATGAGATCAATAAATCTACTTTTTGTATCCAAGCTCATTATATGTTTCCACGTTCCAGCGTTAATGTCCTCCACCTCCAACGTCCTATGCCATCCACTTCCAACGCCCTTCTCTAGGACTAAGTATGTTTGGACAAATAGGTTATATTTTGGGTGGATCTAGTTAATGTCTTAATGTATGTGAATTCAATGTTATTCAAAAGTTAATATATGTCCGTTTGTGTTTGTTTCTGTTCATGAACACTTCGTTGTGTTCATTTGCATTCATGAACACTTGTTTGTGTTCATTAATGTTCGTTTGTGTTCGTGTGCGTTCATGAACAAAATTAACAAATGAACACAAACGAACATGAACATGAGTGTTTTCTTAACAAACGAACAAGAACAAAAAATCTCGTTCGGTAAATGTTCATGAACTATTCGTGAATATATAATTTTCTTAACAAATGAACACGAACAAGACCTTGTTCGTGTTCGTTCGGTTCGTTTGCAGAACTATATATGATGACACTCATTTTCTTTTTCCAACACCACCAATACCTGTTATGAGAAAAATTGTGTGTTTAACCAAGTGTTTTTTAGGCGATTTTCACTAAGAGTATAGATAAGCTGACAGACAATTCTTGAGATAGTTGAGAATGAGATAGACTTATAAAAAAAATACAAAACCATGTAACTTACACTGCTAGAAAATTGGTTATTTGCTACAAAAGTTTTCCTACGAAAAAAATGCGTCATAATTTTTGACAAAGTTGCTACGCATTTGTGACGATAAAAAAACTCTATTTTTTTTAACAAATTTGCTACACAATAAAGACAAATACTTAGAAAATTGCATAGGAAATAGCGTTGGAAATGCGTCGCAAATTTCCTACACCATATATTTGTAGGAAATGCGTTGAAAATTGCGTAGTAAATATAGAAAATGGGCTACTTTCAAATTTCCTACACCATATTATAGTTGTCCTGATTTGTTAATAAGAATTACAGATTCAAAAAGATTCAGATTTACGAGAGACACATCTTTTGGAAGAAGACACATGAGTTTTTGGAGTCAATCCCCAATTTTACTTTGGATTGTAAGTCTCTATGCTATATCTTTAGTTATAGAACCTTTTTTAGAACATCTAATTAAACATTATGTCCAACCCTGTTTTAAAAACTATACCGATGTTTATCCTAAAACTAAAACTCTCAATCATTTGAAGAAAACATCTTACTATACACATTGATACGCTAGTTAGGCTATAAGCCCCATTGGTATCTTTAGTTATATTACCTTTTACATGTTGTACCGCACAAGTATCATAATTGGTGATCGCCTTTCACGTTTAACTATGTTAATTTAACCAAAAACCTTTTACAAAATTATGTGATTAAGAGCGCCATTGAAGGTTTTCTTCATCAAATAATCTTTCCATAAATTGGAAGTTTTTATTTATATATATATAAAAAAAAAAAAAAAGCATTAGAGGACTATGTTGAATAAACGTACAGTCCACCTGTAGTGGAAGCGCCATAAGGCGTGAGGGCAAAAAATAACGCCCCCCACACCGTTACGGGGGGCGTTATAGGGCAAAAAAAAATGGGGCAAGCGCTATACATTTGACGCCAGAGTAATTGTTTGACTACCAATCAAAATGTGACACGTGGCAAGGTGAAAGAACTTGTTTGACTCAACCAACCAAAATGTGACACATGGCATTATAAATAACCCCTACCACTACACCCCTTTTTCACTTTATTTCCTCATGCTGACTCAGCTGCCACGTGAACCAATCAGAATCAGGGGCGTTATAAATAACCTCCTCCACTACACATGGTCTAACTAAGAGTATGTAGCTTTATGTTATCAACTTAATTTTAACCCTTGATTTTATGTTACTAACTTTTTGATTTACTATTTTAGGTCTGTTTCTTTAGACAATTTCATAGATCGGTGACAAAAGTTGATTACTTGACGTTAAGACATGGATTCATCATGGTAAGCTGTAAGCTTTTAAATGCATAACATGAAATACAAATAATCAGACTTCAGATAGTCCACGTTATTTTAAATATTTTCACCGGCAAATATAGAGAGGATACGTTGACAGTTGACACTACCCATATTAAATAAAATTATCTTAGTAAACCATATTGTGCTTTTCTTGTGGTTGACATGTCTTAAAGATTGTTGTCGGTATATTATCCAAAGGGAAAACAAAAATAAATTATTTTGTATCTTACTTTCAATTATTGTTTTGTTTTGTTTTTAGGCACATTTGACACCACACAGCGACTCTAGATTTGATTTTCAAAAATACATTAATAGGTCACTTGAAGAAGATTTTAAAGTGGTTGTAGCAATCAGGTTGCTATTTCTCAATCCTTATATAAATCCATGATTTTCCATACATAATTGTTGGTTCCAAAGCTATAAACATATAGCGGTACGTAATTCTTATTTTATTTTTAATGTCAGTCCACCAATTTGGTTATCAGTTGTGGCGTTCTTGCTCTTCAATACTCATGGTGAGTTTACTTGTATTTTTAAATTTTAGTTGATTTCAATTATGGTGTGTATGCGTCGGTTTGGATTGGTGATGACCTAGAACCATAACAATAACCGAGATGTCGGCTAATAAATGTGCATAACCATAACTAATCGGTTATGGTGGTTTCGGTTATGAAGGTTATAACAGAGGTTATGACTTATGAGTTGTTAACCACGAAATTTAGACTAGCTAAAAATAACTCAAAACAATAACACTGTGCATTATTTAGGTTTGAAATTTTTGAACAATTAATAAATTGTTAGTACCCATTCCTAAATATTAATATAATCTATACTATTAAAAAGTACATATAATCTGATTATTATCGAATATTGAAACAAAACAAAATGATACAATCTATAAATTCAAACAAACGCTCAACAAAAACGATATGATACAACATTTAAATTCAAACAAACTTTCATGGTGAAAAGTCCAAAATCCTACAAAATAATTCTACATGTCGGTCTGGTTTGGTTATGGTGGGTATGTTAACACTGATAACCATAACTGACTAGTTACATTCGGTTTTTTAGAAAAACAATTAACCAACTCACCGGTTTTTAATTTGGTTCAATTTTTACGGCTTGGTTTTATTGGTTAATTTGGTTATGTCTCGGTTAATTCGATTTTTTTCCTCATCCTAAATATTCCAATACTAGGCATAATTTTCTATTCCATTTTACAATATTAATTTTTTTTTAATTTTTGGGCAGGATGGTATTCTTACTTATGGCTACCATTTGTCCCCTTGATTGTAAGTATTAGTGGTTAATTATACTATATTTTTTTAATCTTCATCATGATTTTATTTTTATATATGTATGTACATGTGACTATATCTAAACGAATAAATATGAAGATTGTTTTACTGGTGGGAACAAAACTACAAATGATAATCACAAAAATGGGAGTAAAAATAGAAGAAAGAGGAGAGGTTGTGAAGGGTGTACCGGTGGTTCACCCCGACGATGGTCTTTTCTGGTTCAACCGCCCTCGTCTCCTTCTCCACCTTCTAAACTTTGTTCTCTTTCAGGTGATCGACTCACTATATATGTTTTACACTTTATGTATTAATTAATATTCTGTGTCTCACGTTTGAATATTGGTGTGTTAATTAAAAGATGCCAAGCTTTCCAGAAAAAAAATAAAAAATAAAAGAATAGATGTTTTCATGTATGCCATGATGAAAATAAAATAAAACTCGACATGTTTTTACATTAGACCACCGCGCATTTTAGGTATCGATACCGAGCTCATCCCTACCTAGAACGGTACCTTCTTTTTTAATTGAAAGTAGCCCATTTTTCTATATTTTGACCCGTTACCTCTTTCGTAAATCACTCTCAAAAACTCCCTAAAATCTCAATATATATATATATACGTTGTTGTAACTTAAATTAATTACATTTATTTCAAATGGATTTATTTTAAAACCATGTATACATGATAATACCTGACCTGGTTCTCTACCCTACCCTACCCTACCCTACCCTATCCTACCCTACCCGGGTACCTAGGGTTGGAACTTTTTTTTTTTCTTCAATACTCAAATCCATACCCGACCCTGACCCAATTTCTTCCAATACCCGAGCAAGGTTTCATACTCTAAACCACAAACTAAAAAACCCTGACATGTGCATCTCTACCACTTGTTAATAGTTATCAAGTTATGTACTAACATTAACTTGATATGTGTTTTAATATGAAAACTGCAGAATGCATTTCAACTAGCCTTCTTTTCATGGACCTCGGTAAGAATTTCAATCATGCATTACATCCTCCTTAAAAATTCTATAATTAAATCTTCTTCAACATGATAACCGTCATGTATTATTGATTGCATAAATAAAACTAACAGATTTGTCAAATTGTTCTTTTTTTTATGATTCAGTATCAGTTTGGATTGAATTCTTGTTTTCATGAGCATACACAGGATATTATTATTAGAATTACAATGGGGTCAGTTAGTCAGTCTCCTTTATTATGTGCTTCAAATATATTGAAAAAGAACGAATATCAGTGTATTACATATATATTTTATTTATTTTTATTTTTCAGGGCATTAATCCAAATCCTTTGCAGTTATGTCACTCTTCCTCTATATGCCCTTGTCACACAGGTGAATTTTTCATAAGTGTAATTTTGATTAAAAACATGTTTTAGTTAATTGATAAACATGTACAAAGGAAAAACGGTTAGTGTTTATTATATTACAGAAAAGCATTACATAAACATTATAAAAGCAATCTACTAAATTTGTTATGCTAATTGTTATGAGTATTAATATTATAAGTTTTATGAGGTTGGTTTTGTTATTGTAGATGGGTTCCACGATGAGACCAACCATATTCAACGATAGAGTGGTTAGGGCCCTGCGAAAATGGCGCCATGCCGCAAGAAAAAAGATAAAACAAAACAAGAAATATCAAGGCCGAGTGACCGCGATGGCAAGTAGTCCCATTACACCATCTTATGGCCATAGTTTGTCCCCGGTTCACCTCTTAGGTAATTACAGAAGCAATATTGATGGTCTTGATGAGCCCTCTTTGAACAGATATAACATGAATAAGGAGAAGTGGCTTGTTGATGGGTCATCCTATCCTACCTACGGAGTAGGCTACCCAATGAGGGAAGACCCAACATATCATCATGAGATCGAACTCAACCACATGGACCAGGGTATGGACCAAGTCCACGAGTCTAGTTCATCGGTTGCATCATGTTCTGATGCTACGGTCAAAGTTGAACATGAGGTGGTGATAGGGGATCCAAAAGATTCTTCTTTTGATGATAAACTACCAAATGAATAATTTTATATTTTTAACACGTATACATGTAGCAGCATAACGAACACATTTGATATTGAATTGATTTTAATACTTCATTTACTAATATGTATGCTTTTTTGTGTAAGTTCTATTAGAAGCAATAATTTTGGTTAAGATATTTAAATGTTAATTTACGAAGAAAGTATATATTCTTGATTTTAATAGTTTATTTGTTAATAAATTAAAAAAAAACTTTTATAAATTGTTATTTAACTACGATGTAATATTTTTTTTTTTGAACGATCAACTAAAATATTGCCCGGTACTATGTACGTAGCCCCCAATGGCCGAAAGGGGCCCCAGACGACCTCTAGTTCGTACGGACAGAGCATTTCGGCCCACCCGTCTCCTGTTCTAGGGAAAACCCGGCCCACAAACCCGCCCGAAGGCACGACGGTAGTGAACCGGTAAAACCTGGAGGGATCAGGAGTCGAACCCATGACCACAAGGGTCAAGGGTCTCTCCATCACTTCCCAACCACCTACCCCACCACAAGGGTGGGGGTATCTATCACATGCCTCCCGTGGAAATCGAACCCGGCTCCCCCAAAGAGAGAACCGACCTTTTTACCACTAGGTCACATGATCAGGATAACTACGATGTAATATTAATCAAATACTGAAACAATTTGTGTTTGAGATAATAAAGATTGGGCCTGGATGGGACCATCAAGTATTCCCAAATTAGTTTCATTTTTGAGTTTAGGAACAAAGCAGAGCTTGAGTAGGATCGGACATCACTTTTGAATATAGATATGGGCCTCCAATGACAAAAGCCTATTGCAACCATAATAGACTAGTACTATTATTCTCTGTGACATATCTATACCAAAATAATTGCTTTAACATAGGACGTGTATTCGTACATTTTTGTTATATATTTTATTTTACAAAATAGGTAATATGTCGTCAAGAGAGGGATGGGTGCTCATGAGATAGACACGACCACCCGACGACTATGTGCCATAACCATGAGTGCTCACCAATCGGGTACCAACACTCAAAGAGCGCTCTCGAATCTCAAATCTCAAGAATCGGCAACAACCACCCGATCTCCATACCAAAACCCCCTACCTGAACCGTCGGCAGCAATATTGCTGATCGGATAGGGAAACCCGATGGTGCCCTCCTTCCCTAACTTATTACCAATTTACGAACAATAATTGAAATATAAATTAATTCAATAAATTATTATGTTGCATCGTTAAAATATCATTATCTATGTCATATTATAAGACATTCAAACTAGAAATGTGTATGACCAACTGAAGAAACAACGAGTATGACTTGGGTACGATGTGGGGTGGCTACTTGTGTTCACTGCAGGATATAATCCTTTGCACACAACGAGACTAGATCCGTGGTCCGTTAAATAAAGAAAGAGTGAAGAGACGATACACAAATACAAAAGATATAAGTGGTTTGGTCTCGTTGACCTACGTCCACTGAAAAAGGTAGTATTTATTGCTTTGAATGATTACAAATAAAAAGACGAGATCGATACGAGTGTATTACAAGTGTGTGGGTGTGTGTTTAAGTGGTAGATTGATCGACCCCCAAAAAGGTAGTGAAGCCTCCTTTTTATAAAGGGTGCATGGACCCGAAGCTTTCGGCCCATTTTAGGAGCAATAGGCTTGGGCCCATGAACTGGGCCTGTCTTCCAAAAGTCCATCCAGTTGGGTTTGGACCAAAGGTTCTCATAAAGCAAACCAGGTGGGAATGGTGCCCTGCCATTGGTCCACGTGGCGCACTGTGATTGGCTGTCAGGGGCGGCGCCCTGCCACTGGTACACGTGGCACGCTGTGGTGGACTGCAGGGAGCTCTTTTTTTCCTGCTGGCATAGGGTGTTAGGCGGCTAGCTGTCACACCCTCAAATTTCCACTGCGGGGTTTATACCGCGAGGCGCATGACAAACCAGGATCCCATAGCCATAAGTCACATGAACGAACTCTAAATGCCCAAACCATTTAGTTCGTTTTCAAAAACCAAGTTTAGTTAAGCTGCGGAAGCGTAAACCAAATTTAAACCTTTTTAAAAACCATGCGCAAAAAAAAACGCGCCCAAATTAAAACCATATGAGAGAAAGGTAATAGCATAATATATAATTTATGTGTATGTCCAAGACCCCAAATGCAGTGAAGTGTACAGTGCTTTCTAATCCTGGCACCGGAAGCTAACTACCTGCAAAAGCATGTAAATCGTGTGTCAACATAAAGCTGGTGAGTTCACAAAGTAAAGTAATTGAGTGTGTAAATGCGCTGGTTTCCAAAACCACGTAAGTAAGTAAGTTGAGTTGGTGCCCCGCACCGTGTAACCACTAGTTCATCGCATGTCAAGGGTAGCTAACCCATTCATGATAACTAACCGAATATACCGAACTGCTATGTACGTGTAGCCACATAAGTGTGCCGCATGCCTGACATCATTGTCTATCCACAATGATAAAGTTTCGTTAAGTTATAGTTCACGCCCGCGCTCCCCGAGCCGGTGTGAGGTTTGTAAGACCTAATAGCGCTATCAACTAATAACCCGCTTGCCAACCCTGGCAACTCATTCGGTACGTGAGGACTTACAGATGATAGAAATGGTTTAGTTTATCAAGGACACAATTGCGAACTAGCAAAGTAACCGACCCTCACAAGGATCTATGGCATCCCAACCGGGATGTGTAAGTAGTCCCAAACCGGACTAGAAAATGTTAAGTAAAGTGTCTCATACCTGAGACGCATGCTTTTGAGAAAAAGAGTAGTGAAACTCACCTTAGGTTGCAAGTGAATAATCCAAATTCCACAAATAGTGAAGTGCTACCGACTCCCTATTACAAATGTCACTAGGTGAGTATATGTGCATAACCAACACCATATAACTCGTTTATCCGAGACTTTTAAAAGTTCAAAACCGTGTAGTGACACCTAATGACTCTACATGCTCAAGTATGTCCTACGTATCCCGTTGGTGATCATAGTGTTTATTATCAGTTTAATACATCAATTACATCTCATACAAGTTTTCACACAAGTACATGTCAATTACATACCACATAAAACTCCAAATAGTCACATAAAGACTCCGTACACAATCTGCGTTTTTAGGACAGATTGTGCGCTGTGAAAAATAATTTATTTAAAATACTTAACGAATGAATTAAAGTCCCAAAATTTTACTGAGTATTTATGGGGATTCGGTTGCAAACCCATATTTTTATTTTGTCTTAAAACTAAACACAAAAATTATGAAAATTTGTACAACACAGCTATGTCCAGAAAATTTCCTCAACAGGTCAGTTTAGTAGAAAAATTCTCAAAAATTGTGTATTCATCCAAACGGGATGAATCCACTTGGAAAAGCTCTATTTTTCCAATATTGACCTACTGTAAAAATTTCATAACTTAATTCCTTGTAAATCTCAAGTTATGACCATTTAAAGTTAACCCAATTCACAAATCCGAAAATCTGATATGACCCCTAATCAAATAAAATTCCAAAAACGACTCAAACGATGTCCAAATCTGATGGTTTTGCCCATTATGAAAAGCTAAGACCTTGTACATTACAATCATGCAAAGAAATCATCAAAACAATCAATTTACCAACCCATTACAGCCCCTACAAAACGTTTAAACGAATCTGCCAGAATCTTAAACTTCCATCCCAAGTAATCTACAAACCCTAATTTTCCATGAACATCCCTAATACATGTATAACACATACAATACTGATTAAACACCATATTAACATAGCAAAACACATATATTATCATGTGAACACCCTAATCATGGCTACTAATAACAATCATCATCATCAAATCATCAAGAACATTCAAGAACTCCTATACATACATACATGCGATTATATATATATGTTATTTTTAGAGTTTTTAAAGTTTTTCAAGTATCATAATTCATCAAAGAGCATAAAGATGTATACCTTGCAATGCAAAAACTCCCTAGAGCCTTGAGATTAAACCCGAACTAGCTTGATTAGGTGAAAGATTGATTGGTTGCTTGAAAACTAAGAGAGAAGGGGGGGGGGGAGGTTCTCACGGCGCAAAAGGGGAAGAAGGGGTAGGGTTTTATATCTTTTTTTGTCTCCTAATTATAAGAGGGCTTTGCTTGTTCCCCAAGCAATTGGGTATTAGGGCCCTTCTAGTCCATTAACTTGACCCGTTAATCATGTTCTAGCCCAACACCGGACCCAATATTATTAATCACCCTAAATTGCATAAAAACCATTGTTTTCATTATTACAAAACATATTAATCATGTTGTGCACGTAATTTACATAATTTACGTATATCTTTCAGTTAGGCGATAATTCACAAAAACATGTAATTCACATAAGCACGTACTTCACGTTCACCATAATTCAATTGTACGTATTATTGTTATGTATGCCACATAATTCACCAACGTTTGGGATACAGGACTCGTGTGTGTGTTTAACAAGGATTTTCCTAATTATAACATATGTTAACATCTTCTAACATATGTTAAACCTACTTAACTAACCCTAGTTAAGTATCTAGCCATGTATGAACATGTAAGTTAACTAGAGTTCAGTAAAAGTATTAACCTAACAATGCGGGGTGTCACACTAGCTTCGTCTAGAAGTTTGGCTAAAGTGACGTCTGATACATAGGAGGTAGTGCAGCAAGTGGGGCTCAAGGGGGAGTTGCAGCTTGGCGCAGCCAGCTGTTATATTCCGTGGGTGACCATCGCCAAATTTGGCTAGGAGATGGCGCAGGTGATTTACACTTCAAATGTGATGTTCGCAAAACCTGTCCTCCGCCGAGGGCTAGTGCTTCACGACGGTGGGTTATGGAGACGATTTGTGTTTTCGGTTTATTCGGTTCGGTTATCCAATTAAACCAATTAAATTGGTTATTATTGGGCCTATTCAATTGAATTCGGTTGGTTATCCGAATAAACAAATTTTGTAGAATTGAAAACTGAATTCACAATTCGTTTTTTTCCAATTATGTATACGGTTCGGTTTTTTCATTTACAAATACGTCCCAATTTCTGTTTTTTCACACTGCTAAACTATCTTCTATATCCTGGTAGTAACTGTTAAGAAGTAAATTGTTTATTTGTATGTATATATATTCGAACATAACATGTAACTTGTGTTGTAAATATGCTTGCAAGGGTACTTCATCGAATGTGGCTGCTGGAATAGACAAGCAAGTTCAAGACTGATGCATTCATCTTGACCCATATACATAAGGCGTGCCTCAGGATTAAAATACTATGAAAAGACCGAAATACCCTTGCAAGCAGTTATCAGTTACACTCAACATTTTGCGGTAAAGAATGGAGGGACACAACTGTATGTTAACCAACCGACACAAGGCTTCGAATTGCGATTGTTGACACATATATATATTTATAGTATCGGTTAGAAGTTATGGTTATCAAGATTATTTCATAAACACAATCCAAAAGTCAATTGAATTTCACTTAATTCGATTATTTTATACAGTTTCATTCGATTATAATAAATCTTTGTTATTGTTCTTCTTATCAAATTCGATTATTGTCTTGGTTTTCGATCCTGAATTCTAACAAAACTGGTATCAGAGCCAGTTGTGTCTGATTCATTCAGTTTCCTTTCGAATTTCCATTCGTTTGTTGTTTATCTTTATGTTTCATTTTCTGTCCCAAAATCAAAGATACAAAATCAGATTCAGATTCATAATATTCTGTTTTGTTCTTATAGTATTCTGTTCTATTTTGTTTTCGAATTTTGTTTACAAATTCCTTCTGTTTCTGTTCATACACTCACAGCATATTTGTTCATACTATCAGTCCATATTTCCTTTTGTTCGTTTCAAGTATCAAAACAAAATAATGTAAGAAGCATCTGATATTTCATATTCGGGTCCAAGGCCTTCATACATGGCACGGTTTAAACGAAAGAAAGAAAGGCTGCACTTAGGCGAAGAGGAACAGAAACAAGAAAGTGTTATTATTGTAAAGAACTGGGACACCTTATAGGCGTTTGTAGTATCAAAGAAAGGGTTGAGGGGGCACAACTAATAAGGGACACCATAAACATGGGAAGATTATATTCTTCGTGGATCGGACAACGAATTATGGAATGATATATGGTATGTTAGTCCAAATATTCAGAATCATATCTTGGATAATCTTGATTTCTTTCTAAAATTAAAGAAGTCATTTGATGTTGAAAGTAGGATTAAAAAGGAGTTTGTGTTTATACAAGGGGTTGGTTTAGTAAGTGTATCGGTTGAGAATCAAACATTGATAATACCAAATGTTTTTTATTCCACCGATTTGGAGGACAATATATCAAGTCTCCCACAACTTAAATTGCAAGGTTTTCTGGTTAAAGTTGGGGGAAATTTTTGTGTTGTGGAGAACATGTTTAAAAACGAAAGTATGCAATTTCATTATTTACAAAACAATGATGAATCAAGGGAATCTATATCAAAAGTATTGGAAGATGAAGGTGAACATGTAAGAATGAAGGATGAATACTTGAATGGATACTTTGAGGGACTTTCGGCCGAAGCCGAGAGAAACATCAAAAGTATCAATGATGTGGTTGATGAAATTAATATAGATTCACTTGATAAGTGCATTGAGTTTTTAAACATTATACACAATTTGAACTATCCATGGGCACATAGAGATACCCTCAAAGAACCATTTACTAGGATGGTATCTTGGTTTTTGAATGAGTTTCTTGGAATAACAAATCGGCCTATACCCCCTATGTTTGAAAACGGAAAGAAAGTTGAGTTACATGATTTATATATCATGGTTCAAAAGGAAGGAAGGCATCGAAGGGTGTCAATGTATAATGTATGGGTTATAATTGCAAAAGAGTTGGGATTTAACTATGAAGATAAGGACATGTTAAGAATTCTATATGCAAAATACTTAGATGTTCTTGATTGGCAATACTGTGTTCATAAGAATGCAAAGAAAGCAGCCGATAATGCGAAGAAAGCAGCCAAATTCGAAGGACGATAACGATGCCAAACATGTCAAGAAATATGCCAATAATAAACAAAGAATCAAAGTCAATAGAAGAAGATTATGCACTATATATGGGTGGAGATTGGAGGGCCGCGAAGAAATTTATCAAACGAAGAAACTTTGATTTCACACAAGCAGAGAAGGCACTCAAAGAAGCGATTGAAACATTACCGACAAGTCCTATGAGCCCAAGTTATACTTAGGGGCAGGTGTTAAGAAGTAAATATAAACTTATGATATATTAGTTTATTTGTATGTATATATATATATATATATATATACGAACATAAGTCATAACATGTAATTTGCGTTGTAAATATGTTTATACATATGTTAGTTAACTTAGAATAGCTTAGTAGTGATATTATAAGAATTAGGAACAAGATACTTCATTGAATGTGGCTGCTGGAATAGACAAACAATTTCAAGACTGATGCATCCTTCTTAACCCATATACATAAGGCACGCCTTAGGATTAAAAGAATGTGAAAAGGCCGAAATACCCTTGCAAGCAGTTATCAGTTACACTTAATATTGACGGGAAAGAATGGAGGGACACAACTGTATGTTAACCAACCGACACAAGGCTGTGAATTGCAACTGTTGACACACACACACATATATATATATAGTCATAGTATCGGTTAGAAGTTAGGGTTATCAAGATTGTTTCATAAACACAATCCAAAAGTCAATTGTATTTCACTGAATTCGATTGTTTTATACAGTTTCATTTGATTATAATAAATCTTTGTTATTGTTCTTGTTATCAAATTCGATTATTGTCTTAATTTTCGATCCTGAATTCTAACAGTAACAAGAATTTTTTCTTCGTAATGATATGGTAATTTAGACTCTATTGCCTATCCACGTTTGCTTTCAGTTGGTGTTCTTTATAATTCATGTTTATTTGTTTTTATGGTCGTGTTTTCTTTTATTTTCATTTGTTTTTGCTTATTTTTGTGAACCGCTTTAGAATTTAATGAGCGAAGGTAAACAAGAACGTTTATTGTCTTAGAAAACTAGCAGGAACAAATAGATAGATTGAAAACATTTGATTAAGTCCTATTCACTTTTGGGCGATTCAAGTAGAAGCCTACAAGTCACATACTCACATATATAACATGTCTGGTTCACCTATAAATAAATGCATATATTAAAATAAAATAAAAATAAAAAAACTAGAAAACATAAATGTAGCGTCCTTATCCTTCAAACAGGCGTCCCGCATTTTTACAACTTGGGCAAAGTGTATTAGAAATCGTGTGTGTGTGTGTTTGAGAGGTGGAATAGGTTTACCTTTTAGTGGTATTGAAGTAGCACTACAAGTAACAAAAGTATTAGCGACCTTTAGCGACGACTTGTCTATCGCCGCTATTACAATAGTGGAGTCCTAAATAATGGGAAAATCCCATACAGATAATTTTGTGAAGTAATTAGTCACTCGCTTATGGCATGGCATCTTCACTTAAGTTAGGGGCTGTTTGGTAAGCCTCTTAATGAGGCTCTGAACAATTCAGCGCTGAATGACTCAGTATTCAGTCCGTTTGTTTCAGCTTCTGAATGGAATGGTTAAGGCTGAACCATTAAGATTTGAGATGTTGCTAAACCATTAAGCACTGAACTAGGCTGAACCTTAATAAGGCTATCCTACCATGTGAGACAAGAAAACTAATCATTAAGAGGTCGAACTTAATAATTCAGCACTTAATCATTCAGACCTCTTAATGATCCAACACTTAATCAACCAAACAGCCCCTTAGTCTCTACAATATATTTACTTGACCTTATATCATTCAGACCTCTTAATGATTCATCATTTTTATTTATGTTAAAACAACTGGTTTTGCTATATGTAATGCAGATAACTAGTATGCCTGGTTAATTCATAACTCATTTAAGCACGCACATATAGAAAAATATCATCACGCATATAGGTGGCTTCTTTTTATTTGTAACATTGATCTTATCCAAACATATCACAGATCTTTAGAACTACAAGTTTATTTTTTCATGGTTGGTTCATAATGTATGTGGCAATTGCTCATGCCAATCGATCTCATTATGCGACATTATCAACTTATCATGATCTAAAAGAACAACTCGTAAATAGTAATGGCACATGATATAAATGTGCGCCCCCAATTCATAGCTCGGCTTAGGTACTGGTTTCAGTTAATTAATCGTGTTTTTGTCATGAGTTAAGTACAACTATATAATATGGAGTTATTAATCTAATCTTATAAATCACTAGATGGTAGATGTAGTGTCCGTATTAATGTGTATTTTTCTTTCAAAATGTGGGGTAGAATAGTGTCACATGCCAAACCGAAGTGACTAGACACATACGTGATTGAATTGAATAGTAGTTTGTATATTTTAATTTATTTATCCACGTCAGGAGATGAAAAAGATGCATCACTGAAATACATAAAACGTTACATTTCATAAGTGTTAAATTATTCTTTGGTATCCAAAATCGCAAATAAAAATGTAAAATTTATTTATTATAAAACATAATTACGAACATAAAATAAAATGTACATATATAAAAGGGTGATACTATCTACACAACCAACAAAAAACCCTAAACAACCTTAGGACGGGTCGTCGAGGCCTAGATGGGCCGTTAAGAAAAATTAGGGTTTAAGGACGGGGCGTCCAGGCCTTGACGGGCCGTTTGTTTACAGAAAAGACAAAACTGACGGGCCGTCGAGGCCCAGACGGCCCGTAAAAGTACGAGGTACGAGGTGATCAGTCTGAACTCCTGCAAAAGCAGGCAGTTCAGACTGAAAAGTCTGAAAAAGGTACTTATGGACGGGCCGTCCAGGCCCCGACGGCCCGTTGAAACGTGTTAGGTTAGGGCATTTAATCCCTAGACGGCCCATCGAGGCCTCGACGGCCCGTCGACATTTCCTGATATAACCATTACACGATCAGCTTCTTCCCCGTTTGAACCAAACTTTAAAACATCACCACCACCAAAACCCTCGACCCATTTCGACTTCCCGGTCTCACGATGACATATTTACACAGCTTTTCAACCGTTGACCTGTCTGAGAACGAGTCTTACGTCTCTGAAAGCGTAGGGTATGAACCCGAGGTTCAAGTTGGTGAAGATGAGGTTAAATCCGGGGTTCGTGGTAATGACGGGAACATGCTGCCCGATCTCAACGAGGAATATGTAGAGGAACAGGAGTCTTTTTTCGTGCCACCAAGCTACCCGCAGTACACGTACGGGAGTTACCATTCGCGCGGGAATCGTGCTAATGATGACAACCAGGAAGATGCTAACATAAAAGTTGAACCTAACCCGGATGTTTCGTATGAAACCGAGCAGGTGCGTTTATTTATTTACACTAGTATATCTTTACAGTAGTATATATTTTCATGTATTTAGACTAGTATGAATTTAGACTAGTATATCTTTACAGTAGTATATATTTTCAGGTATTTAGAGTAGTATGAATTTAGACTAGACTGTTGTGTAAATTTTCAGGTATTCGGGTCTGTTGAAGAGATGAAACAATGGGCTTACGATAGAGCCCTTGCTAGCGGTTACGTCCTAGTGACAGGACGTTCTGTTTCAAAAGGCAGTGGAAATAATGCAAGAAAAATTAGGATAGACCTGAGATGCGACCGTGCTGGCGAATACCATACTACAGCCACAGTAAGGTCTACGGGTAGCAAAAAGATTAACTGTCCATTTATGTTAATAGGGAGGCTACGCAAAGAGGGTTGGAAGTTGGAGGTTAAACACGCGAATCATAACCACGACCCTTTTGTACATGTTGAGGGTCACGCTTTTGCTAGGCGGCTGACACCACAGGAAGAAGAAATGGTGGAAACACTTTATTTTCAAGGCCTGGAACCGGCAAACATACATTTGGCCATCAGAGCACAAAACCCGAATAATAAATGTATTCTAAGAGACATACACAATACAGTGAGCAAGATTAAACATAGAATTTACGGCGATAAAACCCCAATGCAGGTATTATTATTAATTACTATTATTGTCATAGACTATTATTAATTTTGTTGTTGTTAAATATTAAATATTGTTATTATTATTGTTATGCAGATACTCGAGAGTATCCTGGTTGAAAAGAAATTTACTTATTTCACCAAGCAGAATCCAGAGACAGATGCTGTTGAGAATATTTTCTTTTCACACCGGGTCTCGTACAATCTCTGGCGTGCCTTTCCACATGTGATGCTGATCGACGCCACCTACAAAACGAACGAGTACAGAATCCCGTTTGTTCAAATTGTGGGTATGACGTCGACAAACCAGTCGTTTTGTATCGCCCATGCATTTATCGTTAAAGAGAAAACGAGTAACTACACATGGGTGCTTGAGAGGCTCAGAGATTTGCTGGAGGGGAGTATGGAGCCACGTGTAATTGTTACAGATAGAGATCTGGCTCTGATGAGTGCATGTGCTTCAGTTTTCCCGGATGCTACGAAATTGCTTTGCAGGTGTCATATTCAACGAAATATTATTATTATTATTATTATTATTATTATTATTATTATTATTATTAATATTATTGTTGTTGTTTTGCAGGTATCATATTCAACGAAATATTGCAAAATATCATAAAGCAGGATTTCCAAAAGAAGAATGGGAAATATTTTTGCAGTATTTTGGTCGACTGTGTAAATCTCCTGACAAAGAGGCTTACGAATTCAATCTTGAAGCGCTCTACAGACGACTTTGGGGGCAGGATCGAACGGGTATATATTTTATTTTTTATTTTGCTTTACAAGCGTACATATTTTCTGTATTGACATCACTATTCTGTTTTTTACAGAGGTTTATGACTACATGGAGTCAGTTTGGCTCCGAGATTATAAAGAAATGTTTGTGGAAGCATGGGCAAATGAAAACCTTACGTTCGGTCAGACTACGACCAACAGGGTCGAGAGTCAGCATGCTCTTATTAAAAGGTACATAAAAGGCCCGAACAGCTCGCTCCACGCGCTTGTGATGCAAATAGACAAAGTTATGGAATCACGGCGCGTAGCGATAAAGCACTCCTTCGAACAAAGCCGATCAACAAGAATGTGGAAACATGATCTACCGTTGTTTCAAGACGTAATCGGTAGGGTTTCCCATCTAGCGCTTACTTTGATGCTCGGAGGGGTCAACAAGATAAATTATTATATGGAACAAAAGAGGTCTTGTGAACACCGACTCAATAAGACTTATGGATTGCCTTGTTCCTGTCAATTGCAATTGTTTGATACGAAAGGTAACAACATTTTTTAGACTTATTATAAATGTTTGAAGCGTTTTTGTAGACGACTTGTGTTGTCTGGTTCGTACAAAAACAGAGGAAACTCTGCCAAATTTTTATAAAATTATTGATTTGTTGTTGTTGTGATTGAATATATATATCAGATACACGAGTGTCACTGGCTGATATCGACGTCTTCTGGACACGACTTGACTTTATGCCAGAAGTAGCTGAGAATCCCGAGTTTGACTTTCAGCACCAAATGAATGCATTCGCTGAGCAGCTAAGGTCGCAACCGGTGCAAGTGAAAAAAAGCATGTTGCAGAAGATGAAGGAGGTGTTGAATCCGATTATGACTAAACATAAACCTCCTGAGGTACAAACCGATACTCGGGGTCGGCCAACAACAAGTGAAAAGGAAAAAAAGGAAGATAAGGCTGCGGTTCGTATTATTATTATTATTATTATTATTATTATTATTGTTGTTGTTGTTGTTGTTGTTGTTGTTGTTATATAATTTTTTGCACGTAGGGCAAAAAGCCTTCTAGAAGAGGTAAACAATCAAGGGACAAACCGATTGTTTACGATGAAGATTTTCCACTGTTGGAAAGGGAGAGGTACAAACTACTAATATATAAATTCACACATGCATACATATTTATACACATATTATATCTCACTTTTTGATGGGTACAGGTACAAACTGGAGATCGAAAGGTTTAAGAAATGGCTTCCACCTGCATATCATAGATACATTACAGACATTCGGGATGTCCATGGAGACGGTCACTGTGGCTTTCGATCCGTAGCTGTGTGCTTAGGGTGGCAACAGGATATGTGGTACTTCATCCGCAAACAGCTTAAGGAGGAGATCGTCGAGAATGAAGACCGGTGGAGGCTAATTTTAAACGAAGTGGATTACGATACTTACGACAGAGTCTCCAACTCATTCGATCACACTGGAGTGGGACCAGCCACGCACGACCAATGGATGGAGATGCCCGCCTCAGGATTACTGATTGCTCAGAAATTTAAGGTGGTTGTTCAATTTCTCTCTCAGTATGATCAAAGTGAGACGTACTTCCCTATGTTCGATGGTCCACACACCGTTGAAGAACATGCGTTCGTATCGTTTGCTTTTGTTAACAAAAATCATTTCATCAAGATTGAGTTGGCAGAAGGCGCCCCAATGCCAAAACTGAATCCAGCATGGCGTAAGTGGCGATATGAAGAGGCAAGTGAGTGGGAGACGGTATATGACGACCGTATACAAAGGGTTGATGTTCGATCACCTCAATACTTCGACTTAACTTAGCTTATCGTATGTAACCGGACCGGACGAACGGAAAAATTTGTTGTATGTGTTCATTTATACTTATTATAAAAATATACTCCCTTTTTTTTATAAAAAATACAAATACCAAGCTTAAAATATACAAAATACACTAAAAATTTAAAAAAAAAATAAAAAACATTAGGGTCGTCTAGGCCTAGATGGGCCGTCTATGGCAAAAAATTGGTTTTTAGACGGCCCGTCTAGGCCTAGACTGCCCGTCCTCTGGTTTTTAGACGGCCCGTCTAGGCCTAGACTGACCGTCCCAACACAAAGCTTCCATGAGAAGCTTCTGTTTTTTAAATTAAAAAAAAATAAAAAAATTAGGACCGTCCAGGCCTCAACGACCCGTCCCAAGACAAAAATTGGCCTTAGACGGTCCGTCAAGGCCTCGACGGCCCGTTGCAAAAAATTTAAATCAGATTAAAACAGATCAGTTCTCCCCCTCGTCCCCATTACTTCCCTCTCGTCTCTCTTCTCCCTCTCTCTCAACCTTCTCCTCCTCCCAACCACCACCATCCACCGTCTCCTCCACCACAACCACCATCCACCGTCTCCTCCACCACACCACAACCACCATCCAACCCTCTGCCCCCTTTCTCTCGAACCCTCTGCTCTCGAACCCTCTGCCACAGTGACCTACCACCACCACCACCGTCTCCCTCTCTCTCTAACCCTCTATCTCTCTCCTACAAGGTATATTATTATTATTGTTATTATTATTGTTATTATTATTGTTATTATTAGTTTTAGGGTTTTTTTTTTTTTTTTTTTTTTTTAAGGTTGTGGTTGGGTGGTTGGGGCAGGGGATAGGGCAGTGGTGGTGGTGGTTGGGGCAGGGGATAGGGCAGTGGTGGTGGGGCAGTGGTGGTTGGTGGTGGGGCAGTGGTGGTGGGGCAGTGGTGAGGGTGGGAGGTGGTGGTGGGCCAGTGGTGAGGGTGGGAGGTGGTGGTGGGCAGTGGTGAGGGTGGGGCAGTGGTGAGGGTGGGAGGTGGTGGTGGGCAGTGGTGAGGGTGGGGCAGTGGTGAGGGTGGGAGGTGGTGGTGGGCAGTGGTGAGGGTGGGAGGTGGTGGTGTTGGGGTTGGTTTTTGTCTTCGGGTCCGGTTTGGGTGTTGGTTTCTAGGACAGATACGAGTCTTTGGTCGATGTTCGAGTCAAGATGGTCCAGATTAGGTATGGTTCTGGTGGGTTTGTTTCGGTTCGATGTGTGTTCTTGTCGTGGTAGTCTTTCGGGCAGGTTCGGGTTTGTTTTGGGGTTGTAGGTTCAGGTCCGGTTCTGAGTCAGGCGCGCGTTTAGGTTTATGCGCCTAAACACAAACGCGCGCCTAAACATAAAGGCGCGCGTTTAGGTTTAGGCGCCTAAACATAAACGCGCGCCTTTATGTTTAGGCGCGCGTTTGTGTTTAGGCGCCTAAACCTAAAGGCGCGCCTTTATGTTTAGGCGCGCGTTTATCTATTTAGGCGTTTTACTGTTTAAGCGATTTATTATTTAGGCGTTTTAATGTTTTGTTTTTGTTTTGCAGATATGGCAAACAGAAACAACCGAAGACGCCGTAACCAGCCTGCGGACGGGAATCCTCTTGCAGGTGGCGACTTGAGAGAGTGGCCCTTCAGGCACGATAACGACGACTACGAGATCGCGCGCTGGGGTCAGATGGAGCTGCGTCCGATACACGGATCGCGCAGTGTTGACTGGTCCGCATTACTTGCGATCGGTGGATCGGAGAGGTTTGAGGAGTGGATCCCAGACGACAGCCCTTGGGGGCGGATGTTAGCTGACCTCGACCATGAGTCGTATCGGCCACTGACGATCGAGTTCATCTCGACATTCCGCTACACGCCGCATCCAGCAGGTGTTGAGCCTCCAGTAGGTCCTGACGGCGAGCCTGAGCCGGAGGTACAGTTCCGATTATTCGGACAGCTCTACGCATATACGATGGACCAGTGGGCTACTACTTGCTGCTGGTACAGAGAGGAGGAGCTTGTCCAGGATATGTACACCACGGCCTTGACGACCTTGCCAGACGACATGCTGATGGCCTGGTGGCCCACTATTGGTGGTCGAAAGTATAGGGAGGACACCGGCGACAGGTATTATTATTGTTATTCTTTTAATTTAGTTCAGTTCGTTATTATTATTGTTATTTAGTTCGCTTAGTTAATTAATATTGTTATTTAGTTAGTTTAGGTTGTTTGTTTTTGGATTTTTGTAGACGACTTGTGTTGTCTGGTTCGTACAAAAACAGAGGAAACTCTGCCGAAATTTTTTTAATGTTATTATTATTCTGTGCAGGATGGATAGGTCCAGCAACATCCGGGACCCTCTGATCCGTTACATACACCGTTTGGTTAGCTGGTCGATTGCCGGACGGTGTAACTGTAACGAGAGGGTCCAGCAGATTGACCTTTTCTACCTCTACTGCATCTTGAGGGGTAGGCCGGTTGCGCTACACAGGTGCTTTGCCGAGTACATCGCGACCTACCCTCATAGGCACCCGGCGGGGGAGATTCCGATTGGTGGGATAGTCACCGCCATCGCGTTGCGTCTTTGCCCGGGCGAATTGTGGACGCATGCTGAGGAGAACACGTTACCTCGTCCGATGTTGGCCAGGTAATATTATTATTATTATTATTATTATTTATTATTATTATTATTATTTATTATTATTATTATTATTTATTATTATTATTTATTATTATTATTTTTATTTATTATTATTATAATTTAATATTATAATTTAATAATAATAAATAATCCTAATAATAATAATAATAATATTAAATTATTATATATTATAATTTAATATTATTATTATTATTATTATTATTATTTATTATTATTATTTATTATTATTATTTTTATTTATTATTTATTATAATTTAATATTATAATTTAATAATAATAAATAATAATAATATTATTATTATTATTATTATTATTTATTATTATTATTATTATTATTATTATTATTTATTATAATTTAATATTATAATTTAATAATAATAAATAATAATAATAATAATAATAATATTAAATTATTATATATTATAATTTAATATTATTATTATTATTATTATTATTTATTATTATTATTATTATTATTATTATTATTATTATTTAATATTATTATTGTTGTTTTGCATTTCAGGCCGTTAAATATTAGGACTATGACGCAGATGAAGGTGGCAGCACGGGTCCCTCGCAGCAACCCACACGCTTACTACCAGCGTGCCTTCGGACCTCCTGGCGACCGTGGCGAGCATTTTGTGCCAGAGCCGCTCAGACATCTCGATGGGCCGATTGCCCCTGAGGTCCAGATGCCACACGTTGCCGACGGCGACCCACCGGTGGATGTAGAGATGCCAGACCCCCCCATTGAGGAGCTACAGCGTCCTGCCCGCGTTTATCATGCTGTCAGGTTGCATGATAGCACGACCCAGGTACTTCAGCAGATCCTGGATCAGTTGGGGTCGATGCGGGGTGACATGGCGTCGATGCGGGGTGACATGCGGTGGCTGCTAGAGAGCGAGAATGAGAGACGACGAGCAGCTGGTTTGGAGCCGCGTCCACTTCCAGATTGGGCGTCTAGCAGTCAGCATGGTGGGGCGTCCACCAGTCAGCCGGGTGGGTCGGATCAGCCGGGTGGGTCGGATCAGCCGGGTGGGTCGGGTTAGACGGGTGGGTTATATTTCTTGGGAATCGTACATTTTGAACTCATAGTTTATGTAAATTTTTGGAATATTTATGTTTATTTATGCTTTATTGTTCGTTTTGAATGTTTATTGAATTCATAGTTTATGTAAATTTTTGGAATATTTTATGCTTATTTATGGTTTATTGTTCGTATTTTGGTTTCGTTTAGTTCGGCAACATAAACGACATTTGTTCATATTCATATACACAATTATATTAAAAAGATCATATTATACAAATAAAAAAAAACATTTATAAAAAACCAAACATTTATAAAAAACCAAATATCTATAAAAACCAAACATTCAAACCCATTTTAAACATCCACACTACACTTACACTTATAAAAAAACAAAATAATCATCACCTAATCATTGCCAATGATTACCAATGATTGGATTGGATTTAAACCATTAGACGGGCCGTCTGGGCCTCGACAGCCCGTCCTTTTGCCTTTAGACGGGCCGTCTGGGCCTCGACAGCCCGTCCGTTTGCCTTTTTGGCCCTCCACGGGCTGTCCAGGCCTCGACGACCCGTGGAGGGGTTGTGCAAATAAAAACCCTAGTTGTGCAAATAACCGGACCCATATAAAATAATCGAAACTTTGAAGTAAAAGTCAAAAGTTACTCACGGAGAAGGTATCGATTGTGGTCCACTCGAGTCTCTGCCTGACGGACTTTACATACGACCTGTGTACCATTTCATAATAATAATATTCTCTCTCTCTCTTGTGTGTGTCTTGTTTTTTACTGTCTGAAAAATATTCTCCAAATTCTTGTACGTGTTCTGTCGGACGAGGATTCAAAGCACTACAAGATCTCCTATGTAACTTTAGTTGAAAAAAAATACCGAATCTTTATGTAAAATCCGTAGACTTGTTTTTCTGAGTTAAGTTTCGTCATCTTTGAAGAACACTGGATGAACCACATGGCCATACATCATCATCTTCATCTTCTTGTTCATCATCTATATACCTATTTTTAGCACCGTTTGTTCTTCCTATCAACATAATTAAAACCTTAAACCACTCATTAAAAAATGATGTCTAGTGATGGATTCTCATCACCTCCTTCTCCTCACCCACCTTTAATCCATGACCCCATCACAAACCCTAACCCTAATTCTTTAATTTCGGGTAAACGTAAACGTAATCTTCCTGGAAATCCAGGTAAACTAAACTAATTAGGTTTTTTTAATTAAAATTTTAATATTGAATAATATGTTTCATGTTAATTTTTTTATTTTTTGTTAGATTCCAGATGCTGAAGTGATAGCTTTGTCACCAAAATCGTTGATGGAAACGAACCGATTCGTGTGTGAGATATGTAGCAAGGGGTTTCAAAGAGATCAGAATTTGCAGCTTCATAGAAGGGGTCATAACTTACCTTGGAAGCTTAAGCAAAGGAACAAAAATGAAGTTATTAGGAAGAAGGTTTATATATGTCCGGAAATAAGTTGTGTTCATCATGATCCGTCTCGCGCTCTTGGAGATCTCACTGGAGTTAAGAAACATTTTAGCCGGAAACACGGTGAGAAGAAATGGAAGTGTGTCAAGTGTTCGAAGAAGTATGCCGTTCAGTCGGATTGGAAAGCTCATAGCAAGATTTGTGGTACGAGAGAGTATAAGTGCGATTGTGGAACGCTGTTTTCGAGGTATGAAATTAACCTAATAAACGTACAAATAACTAGAGTAATTATTACTCTATAGTTTCGAGCTAGAGTAATTATGCTAAAAAACGAAGTTGAGTAATAATAATAATTAATTACTGTAGTGTTAGCATAATTACTCTAGTTATCTGTACGTTTAACACGCTAAATCTATTTGTATTTTATCCTAATTACACGTGATTAGATTAATTATGTGACTAATGTTGCATGTTTATGTTTCACTAAACATAACAGGAAAGATAGCTTTATAACACATAGAGCATTTTGTGATGCTATAACGGAGGATAATTCAAGAATGGCATCCTTTGCAATTGCGAACACGACGAATCTCAGTTTCCAAAACGATTTGATGATGATAAACAACGGTGGTAGGGTTATGGATTCAGGTATGAAACCGAGATTACCAATTTGGCTGCAACACCATGACAATAATATTAATCCCCTCGAAAACTCGACAACAAGTCCATCGTTTTTTGGGCACATCAAGCTCGAACAATAACAATGGAGGGATATTATCATCAGAAATGATGCAGTGGCTGAGTAGAAGTCATCAGGAAACACCCGAAAACGTCATGGAGATGCCACGTGGATTATTGTTAAAAGAAGAAGAAAAAAACACCAAAGGGGACATTCAGCTAAATCCATTGTATATAAACTACGGTGGTTGTCCTTATAATCCGCCACCACCTCCTCCACACATGTCGGCCACCGCGCTTTTGCAAAAGGCGTCTCAAATCGGGTCAACGAGAAGTACAAACTCTAGCGGGTTTGGGCTTATGAACACAAGTGACCTCTCCGGCTTTAATTATTTGAATCAGTCTAATACCTTGAATGGTGGGATGATAATGAGCGGTGACGGATTGATGATGATGATGATGGCGGGAATGGCGCAAAAAACCGGTGTGGCGAACTCCGGTGGTGATGGGAATATGACTAGAGATTTTCTTGGGATGGAAGGGAACGAGAGACGATCATTTAGTGTGCCACAAGAGCTGATGAAGTACGCTAGCTCGATGAATGATTCAAACAACATAGGATTCAGTACTGGAAGGCAATGAGATTAATATGTATATTGTTTTTTATGTTCTGTTGGTAACAATCTATTTGTTAATTCCGGTGAATCGTGGTAGTAAATAATGTGGTGGCCGTAAGGCACTATCATATATATGATAATTAATGAACTAGTTAAATATTCAAGCTACGGGCTAAATTGTTTGGTGTTCTAGTGTCTCTTATTCATCTTATTAGAATGTCTAATTAATTAACGATCAAGGGTGTCAGGAGTATACTTATCGTGACATACATTGTTTAAAGATAGGGCCAGACCGCTAATGATTTGAGGCGAACGTAAACTGTGAACCTTAATCATACAAGAGACATGAACAGGTTGGTCTTTATTAGAAAAGGATGTTGCATTGCGTTTATCAAGACGGTCCGTGACATCAAAGCTTTCAAGAACTGTACATTACGTATACTATCAAATATATACGGAAATTTTCTCATGCAATGATAATGGAATGTTAGGTTGGCATATTATTATTTTTACTAAGAAGATTGTGATATAATTATAAAAAAAAGGTGTATGAACAAAATTTTCTTGTTTTAAGCTATTGGTTAAAAATATGTGACCAAACTGATCGAAAGAATGAAAAGTCAACGTAAGCGGCTTTTACGTATTATACATATAAATTCTTTTTTTTTTAAATAATATAGGGTTTTGTTTGATTAGTAAAAACTAGCAATTAGTCTTGCATACGTTGTTGCACGAGTACATTGCAAACATTGAATAAATTAGTTCAAATGTTATTATATGCTTTGATCAAATTAAATTTTCAAGGTTAAGGTTGAGTAAAATGAAGTAATAGTGTAAGGAGTAAAACCACAAAGTTTAAAATAAAAATAAAGTAATAGTGCAAGGATAAAAACGCAAAGTTTATAACTTGTTAGAGTAACAATGAAAGAAGTAAAAACGCAAAGTTTAAAATTTGAGAGGGTATAAAGCTTACGGAAAAAAAAGTATATTACAAAAGCATTGGCCAAAATGTAAATTACAAAAGTAGGGATGAAAGTCTATGGGTTATAAAAGCATAGGTCAAATATGTAAATTACAATAGTAGGGGGTAAAATACAAACTTTTAAAAAATGAGATGTGTAAGTGGAAACATCCCGCCACACTTATTTAAGATAGATGGTAATTAGATCTATGCGCGAATCAAATGGATTAGTTCAAGTATTATATAACGCGTTTAATCATATGAAATTTTCAAATTTGAGGATGTGTAAAAATTGAGTAATATTAATGCAAGGAGTAAAAACGTAAACTTTAAACCTTTAGGGGTGGTAACCCTAAAAATGGAATAATAGTGTAATGGGTAAAAACATAAAGTTTAAAACTTGTGGGGTAACAAAGCAAAGGGGTAGAGAAACAACACATAAAGCATAAGGGCCAAAACTATAAATTATAAAAGAGACTGGCTTTTAAGAAAACAACACACAAAACATAAAAAGCCTAAAACCATAAATTTCAAAAGAAGAGGGTGAAAGAGAAAAGGTTGTAAAGTTGAGCTGTCGGTTGTGAAAATACCACCAACACTTATGATTAGGATATAGACAATAGGCCGTATTGTTGAGAAGGGTATAAATAATTAAAAACGTGTCAATATGTTGCTACCATAGTTGTTAAAAGCGCGTCTAGGCTCGAGGCGCACCAAGTGCGCTGCGCTCTGTGGGGCGCGCGCCTAGACACTGAGGCGCACTATCAGGGTTTATTTACGGCCAAATTCAGGCTAAAAGTTGCATAAACCTCTAAAACATCCTAAATGAGTCATGAACAAGTCCTAAACAACCATAAAACATCATAAATTAGCCCTAAACAAGCCTAAAACATCACTAGAATCCCTAAAAAATGTATTTTATACTATGCGCTTAATTATAAAAAACCGTTGTTTTTTATACGCCTTGCGCCTAAGCTCCGGGCTCGGCCTATGCGCCTTAAGTACACTTAGGCGCTTTGACAACTATGGTTGCTACTTTCACGAGTAATAACACGCGTATCCATTTAAGCTTGTAAAATACGTATATACGTCATATTAATCAAATATAATTGTGTTGTTTTGTTATTACAACAAGAGTTTCACTATAATGTAAAACAACAATTAATATATTATAGTAAAATAAAGATAAATATAAATGGTAACTAGCACAATTTCACTATCATGGTTAAACAACCCAATTTTGTTGTGTATTATATTTGTGTCACACAAATTGTGTGTTAATGTAAAATTCTAGTGGAAGCGTTTTGTATTTGGTTAAGGTGTGTTGGTTTGGCCTTGCGGCCGGAGGCTGTTTGGTTTCTAACCGGCGACTCTTAAACCGGCTCGTGGATTTGTATAAGAAATAGAAATAGAAATAAAGGATGTTTAATAGATTGATATGTTTTGGTTGGTACATTACAATTGAATAAAATGCCACAATTTATAGTAAATACAAGTCTAGAAGAAAAAGGAAATGACTAAACATTGGGGCATAATCTAAGGAGGCTAATCTTAGGGCATTATGAAAGTAGCTAGTCTTGGTCAATGATCAATAATGTTGGTCAATAGTCAAGGTCAACATTATTGATCACTTGGGGCCCAAAGCAAAGAAGACTTTGACTACAATACTTTGACTAGTCAAGTGGTCATAATCTCCAATACTCCCCTCAAATTGGAGCGTGAAAGTTACGAACGCCCAACTTGCCAAGTAATTTTTTTTTTTTCGAACACTCCCCTTCAAGTTGGAGTGCTTACTTTTCTTGCGGGTTCAAATAACCCGATTTTTCTTTTTCTTGCGGGCTCAATTAACCCGGCTTTTCTTTTTCTTGCGGGCTCAAATAACCCGATTTTTTTGCGGGCTCAAATAACCCGACTTTTCTTCTTGCGAGTGCGAAGGACCCGACTTTTCTTCTTGCGAGTTCAAAGATTTGAACCCGACTTTTCTTTTTGCGGGCTCAAGGAACCCGACTTTTCTTCTCTTGCGAGTTAAGAAAACTCAATTTTTCTTCTTGCGAGTTCAAAAAAACTCGACTTTTCTTTCTCACGGGTTCAACAAACCCGACTTTTTCTTGCGGGTTCATAAGACCAGACTTTTCATTCTTGCGAGTTTAAAAAAAACTCGACTTTTATTTTCTTGCGGATTCAAAGATTAGAACACGACTTTTCTTCTCGCGGGCTCAAGGAACCCGACTTTTTTTTTCGCGAGCTCAAGAAGCCCGACTTTTCTTTTCTTACGGGTTCAAAATTTTGAACCCGGCTTTTTTTTTTTTTTTTTTTTTGTCAAATACTCCCCGTGCTAACAAGATTCCTCTCTTCCCCACTTGTACCTCTTTTGGTCTCCTCACGTGCCTTTGCCTTTTTTTTTCTTATTCATATATATCAGCTTCTTTCTTTCACCAAAACACCAAATCGTGATCATTTTTTTTTTGTTTTTTGTCTGTTCTTCTTCCGAGCAGGATAGCAGCCTGCTCTGATACCATGTAGAATTCTAGCGGAAGCGTTTTGTATTTGGTTTAGGTGTGTTGGTTTGGCCTTGCGGCCGTAGGCCGCTTGGTTTCTAACTGACGACTCTTAAACCGGCTCGTGGATTTGTATAAGAAATAGAAATAGAAATGAAGGATGTTCAATTGATTGATATGTTTTGGTTGGTACTTTACAATTGAATATAGTGCATATATTTTAAACCCGCATGGCGAGTAGACTATACGTATGTTCCGTCCACTCTCAATTGCAGTAAATATCATTATATCTTATTCTTACATCATTTTATTCTATTATATTCGCATATTATCTTATTTATGATTATTCTCGTATTATTATTTTATTGGTGGCTATCCCCACGCGTTATTTACAATTATTCTCGCACTAATTATTAGTAGTCATTCTTACAACACTGGTTTTGAGCATTAACTTAACTCGTTTACTTTCATTTTGTGAAAATTGTGCGATTTACTTAATTTATATTATACCATTCTTTCAATCGAAGTTTTATGCTATACTTATGTACTTGACGCATATTTGGTATGCATATTTTTTTTTTCCTGTTTTTGAGCAAAACCCTGTTATACTTTACATTATTTTGTGCATCATCATGGTCAATGAACATACTAGTTGATAATTTTGTATGAGATCTAAGCCAGTGCCCACGTACGACTCGGGTTAGAGTATTTCTTTAATCCGAGGGGAACGGTGTAAACCTCAGGGTTATCAATATGGGTGTTTAAAGCCAACGATGTGAACAGGAGTTACCGGTTAATGGTAAACCCGAAAGGGGAGAACCTCTAACCATGTTTTATACTTACATGTTATTCACATTACGGTTAAAGGGAAAACCCGGAAGGGAAGGACCTCTAACCATGTCATGATTGAACATTATTTCATTACAGTGGCTATTACATATGGGTTGCACACATTTTTTTTTTTTTTGGTATTATTTATGTTAGTGTTATGGAAAAGCATAACACCCTAGTGTAAGGTAAATCGGTGATTACGGTACGGAACGCAATCATGGGTTTACAGGTACATGGGGGTGGTGTGTAATTCTATTTAGGCTATTGGTAGACAATCAGTACGAGTCTAAAGTATCGGGAGTGTGGCGGGTTAGCTGCGGTACACCCTATATATAAGCATAAACGATACTGCGGGAGCGGACTAGGAGTCTGACCAAGAACCTACCCATTACTTGCTAATTACCTCTTCATTAGATCGTTGACTAATAGCTAGAATTTTCAATAAGAACATTTTACATAAGTTTCAATTAGTTTTGTTGGAGCTTTTCTTGTTGACCACCTCTTCAGAAACCCTTAAACTTTGTATACTTTTACACTCCCTGTTAGTCGAAATCCTGTTGCCTGTATTTAATAAAGTTCGGGCAGAAACCTTTCTAAAGTAGGGGAGACTACCTTCATCAGTGCCTTTTCCTCACCCGTTACACATTCCCAAAACCTTTCTCATCTAAACTCTTAATTTTCTAACTTCGGGTCAACTGTCAAAGATTTTGAAACTTTTACTTCGGATATTAGACAACTATTTTAAATTTTGTCAAATCATAAGTGATGAGATTATTTTTAAAAAAAGAAAAAAGATCTAGTTGACTTTTACAACGCCTTTTGTTTCATAATAGCCTCCACTTGAAAGAAATTTCAAGACGAAATTTTCTAAAGTAGCGGAGACTGTGACATCCGTCACCCTCGTCTTTCGTCAAATTGACAATAATAGCTCTTCAAATATTTCCATCATAGTCCCTATAAGTTTCGTCGTTTTCAAATTAACTACTATTTATAGCCCTGCTATTTGAACAGTAAATGGGCAGAGTTGGTATATCACATTTGTAGCCAAGGGTATTTTCGTCTTTTCTAACTCCATGTATATATCTTCTTCCTTCATCATTATTCTGCAACAGAGACCCATGGGAACCAGGTTCTGCCGCCGCCAGGGTTTCGCCACCATCCCACCAACATTTGACACCGTCACAGCAATTATCTAACATCTCCGATGTGATACCCCGAAAATTCAGGTTCTCACTTTAACTGAACTCTAGTTACATTTCCTTGCATTATACTTAACTAGGGTTAGTTAGATAAGACATACGTGCATGGTTGTGAGTCAATGTGTGATTACATGATTAGTGAACCTCGGACGTTGGTGAATAATAAACTTATGTGTCTCGGTGATATCTGACAAACTTATGTGAAAACCATACGTGATTATGTGAACCTAAACCGAACACGTTAATAAAAATTATTAAAAGTGGAGCATGAGGTTGGTTGGGGTCTTAAAACATGGGGTTACGCTTGGTATGGCCCAAAATAATGAAAACATCAAAGAAAACAGGCTATACAACAAACTGGGCCGCTCAAAACGGATTAAACCATTCCGAACGGGTGTTCACAATTCCGAACGGGTGTTCGGAAAACGCTGACGTGGTTAAACCGCCTTAAACTACTATTTAAGCATCCTTAACCCCCATGCAACCCCCATACTCAACCCTAATCGCCCCCTTACTGCCCCACACGAATATTTCACTCAAACAACCTCTGCTAAGGCTCAAGATCATCAATTGGGAGGCTCCAAGGCGCGCGATTGATCGATTGAGAGAGCTAAGGGTATATCTTACGATTTCTTATGCTTCTATCTTGTGTTTTCATTAATAAAAATCATATAATAAGTTTGTCCAGGTCTGAATGAGTTTATAAAACATTAAAGCATGAATCTTTTTGAAGATTAAATGGATTAAACATACTCATGAACGCTTAGTAACATCGTAGGATACTTGTTGCGCAAGTAATTGGTGTTTTGATTCTTAAAGCTTTGATCTTGACATGTTTAATCATAGAATCTGATGAAATAGGTATTAGGAATGTTTTGTGTTAATGATTGATGAATGTTAATAGTTTTTGTGCACACGGTAGACGATTAAAGTATGATTCAGGCGAAACTAAAATCTGGACAGAATGGTTAGTCAAATTTGTAGGAGCTGTAACACGGCTCTAACATAATAATTTTAGTGTTTTCTTGGCATGGTTAGGTCACACCTGGTCTTAGCTTTTCATAATGGGTAAAACCATGTGTTTTGGACGTCGGATGAGTCGTTTTTGGAATTTTAATTGATTAGGGGTCATATCAGATTTCCGGATTTGTAAATTGGGCTAACTTTAAATGGTCATAACTTGAGATTTACAAGGAGTTAGGTTATGAAATTTTTACAGTAGGTCAATACTGGAAAAATAGAGCTTTTCCAAGTGGATTCATCTCGTTTGGATGAATACACAATTTTTAAGAATTTTCCTACTAAACTGACCTGTTGTGGAAATTTTCTGAACACTGCTGTGTTGTACGAATTTTTATAATTTTTGTGTTTGGAATTAAGACAAAACAAAAATAGGTATTGCCAAGTGAATCCCAAAGATAATTCAGTAAAAATTTGGGAGGATAACTCACTGGTTTACTATTTTAAATAAATTCGTTTTGATGGCGCACAATCTGTCCTGAAAACACAGATTGTGTATTATGTGCTTATGTGATTACTTGAGGTCTTAGGTGATCTAAAATTGACATATAACGGAAGTACACATGTTTACGACACATACGGGCTGTAGAAACTAATTATAACCAACTCTTTCACCAACGAGTCCGTAGGGTTTACTATTGCATGTAGAATCACTAGGCGTCGCATATACACTTTTAAATATTTAAAACGCCTTGGACAAACGAGTTATATGGTGTAATGATGTTACGCCTATACTCACGTAGTGACACTGTTATTAGGGAGTCGGTAGCATATAATACTTGCTGTTCGGATTCTTTACTTACGCGATAAGGTGAGTTTCACTACTTTTTCTCAAAGCATGCGTCTCGGGTTGAGACTACATTGGTAACGTTTTCTAGTCTATCTTGAGATAACTTTCTTTTACACATCCCGGGTTTGGGGTGCATGGTTCACGTGGTGAATCTATTTTTACTAATTCATGTATATGTCCTTGATGAACTAAACCAAACACATCTTTTAAGTCCTTCAAAATACCGAATCAATTGCCGGTTGGGCAAACGGGTTAATTAGTTGATAGCGCTATTAGGTCTAACAAACCTCACATCGTGCTGGGAGCACGGATGTGAACTATTAGCTTCAAACATAATCATTGTCGATGGACAATGATGCAAGGCATCTTTATCCCGGTTATGGGAACTTGTTCATTAGTAGTTCGGTATTCGCCGGTTTTAGTTATCATGAGTGGGCTAGCTACCCCTGACATTTGAATTAGCTATTGTTTACAGGGTCTGAGGGACCAACGTTGTACACTTGACTTTTGGGGTTTTGAGAACCTACGTTATTATTTACATCGCTTACTTATATAGTGAACTCACCGACTTTATGTTGACACATTTTAGCATGCTTTGCAGGTCCTTAGGTACGGAGCACGTTTTAGGGCATGCATCATTCGTGTCTTGGGTTATGGATATTTATTATTTCGTACTTTTAAACTTTGGTTTTGGGCGCGTTGTCTTGCGCAGACTTTTGCAAATGTTTTACTTTGTTTACGCTTCCGCATTACTTTAAATTGCTTGGTTAAACTTTGAAACTTTTTCTTAAAAACGAACTAAATGGTTTGGGCATTTAGAGTCGTTCATGATACTTATGGCTATGGGTCCTGGTTTGTCATGCACCTCGCGGTAAAACTCCGCAGTGGAAATTTGAGGGTGTGACAGATTGGTATCAGAGCCATTGGTTATAGTGAACTAGGAATTGCATTGCATTCTAGACTATAATCATTATAGCATAAGTATTAGTACACTCATCGTCTTCAGTGCACGCTTATTATTCTCGACTTCGAACACTAACCTAACATATTGCAGGTAATTATGGTTAACCCCGCTCACCGAAATTACTCTTACCGTGCTCATGACGGGCAGCGACGCCCCATGTATGACCCTTATGAGGCCCCATCTTCGTCACTCGAGCCAAGTGAAGCCACTAACCGTTGGCGTTGGTTCACGGACATCTTGCACTCGTGGGTCGTAAGTTATGGGGTGCCAGCTACAGTACCTCCCATTGTGGACTCGTGGGAGAGGACACTTGCAGGAATGGTGAGGCATGTACACACTGAGTTGGATAATGCTTACACTGGTATTAAGGAGTTCCAGTTCTGGAGAAGAAATGCTGACGAGACATTGACACATGTGGCGGGACAGATTGACTACTTACTCAGCGAACTAAGGAAAGTTAAGAAAGAGGCTGAGGAAGCAAAACAGGATGCTACTGCTACCAAACAAGAGTTGGCGCATACTCGAGAGGAGTTAGCCATGGTTCGTAACCAGCTTATGGAAGCTTTGGAACCAATTGGGGAAGAGGACCCCGAGGAGGAACCCATGGAGGATGAGTTTGATGATTTGGGAGCGGCACTTGATGCAGCTCTTATAGAAGAGGAAGAGGAGGAAGAACCTGAGGAGTTACCGGAGGAAAGTGAGGATGAAGGATCAGTCATCTCTACGGACGACGATTGATTTTATTTATTATTATTTATTTAGTTATTTATTTTGTTCCTAGTATATTATGACTTCTATTTAATCTCGTGTGACTGGGTGATCTTTTGGATTGTTTTAGAACGTTGGTATTTTATTATTGATTTAACTTTTATTTTATTATTTATACGTGCGCGATTTATTAGTACACTGTGATGTACAAACGATTGTATTCTCATGGGTATAGTATATTTGTAGAACTACGATGGCGGGAAGAGGTCATGGACGTGGACACATCAACCTAACACAAGCTGAGCTGACTGCACTTGTCAACGACAGGGTGGTTGCAGCCCTCGCAGCTATCCAAGCTGGTAACACTAATTCGTCTTATTTTACTCCTTCTACGAACTCCAGCGTTAAACTCTATTACTCATATGACTCCCGTGTTTGCACGTAGGTCAACCTCCACACCACCCTCCAGTCTGCACCTACAAAACCTTCATGGACTGCAAGCCTCAAAACTTTGGGGGATCTGAAGGTGCAGTTGGACTACTTAGGTGGTTCGAAAGGGTGGAGTCATGCTTTGCTATGTGCAACTGTCCACCAGCTGACCGGGTCAAATATGCCACTGGTACACTCGAGAACGCGGCGTTATCCTGGTGGAACTCTCAGAAACAAATACTGGGTGTGGATGTGGCAAATGCTACGCCTTGGGATGCTTTCAAGGATATGATGAGGGAGGAGTACTGCCCTCGGGATGAAATTCAGAAGCTGGAAACTGAGTACCTGAATCTGAAAATGGTGGGGTCGGATATTGAAGCCTACACCACTAGGTCACATGAGCTAGCCACTATGTGCCCTAACTACTCAACCCCGCTCTACAAGCGAATTGAACTGTACATCAAGGGTTTGGTGCCGCAGATCAAGGGCATGGTTACTGCTGCCAACTTCAACAATCTTCAGCAAGTGATTCGTATGGCACACCAGCTGACTGACCAGAAAGTAGAGGAGGGACTACTGCCCCCTCGAGGTGCTTCATCCTCTGGAACTAATGATAATAAGAGAAAGTGGGAGAATGCGTCTGGCAAACCCCCGGGTAATGGTAATCAGCAGCAGCACCCGAACAAGAAACACGACAACCACAACAACAACAACAACCGTACTCAGACTCAAGGTGGTTATCACGGAAATCGACCCAAGTGCGCTAAGTGCAACTATCACCACTCTGGGCCATGCAACAGGATTAAGTGCGATCGTTGTGGTAAGCTGGGACATGTGCAGAAAGACTGTAGGGTCAACCTTCAGGGTAACCCACCCCCGCAGGGTCAGCAACAGAAGGGAGGAAAGGCGTGTTACCAGTGTGGTAGCGAGAACCATTTTAAAAAGAATTGTCCCCAGCTGAACGGTAATGGAAACAATGGGGGAAATAACAACACCAACACTGGTAATAACAACAACAACAACGGAAACAACTATGGGGCGCGTGGTAGAGCATTTGTGATTGGCTCTGGGGAAGCGAGGAATGATAACAACGTCGTGACGGGTACGTGTTCCTTGAACGACACTCTCGCTTCTGTTTTATATGATACTGGTGCAGACTATAGTTTTGTGTCCTCAAAACTTAGCAGACAACTAGGGATAGTTCCTACATTACTCGAGACCCCGTACTCTATAGAACTAGCTGATGGGAAGCCTGTTGAGGTAACCCACATTCTTCGTGACTGTAGGCTCGAACTAGATGGACATTTGTTTGCCATCGACCTTTTACCTATCACCCTAGGAAGCTTCGATCTTGTGGTTGGCATGGACTGGTTGTCCAAGCACCACGCCGAAATTCTCTGCAAGGAGAAAGTTGTTCGTATTCCCCTCCCCAGTGGGGAACTATTGTCTGTCCAGGGTGATCGCGGTGGTGCCATGGTGGGCATCATCTCTTACTTGAAGGCCCAGAAGTGCATACGGAAGGGCTATCCAGCCATATTGGCTAACATTTCTGACACTCGAGCCGAAGTCGAAACAAAAATCGAGGACATCCCGGTGGTCCGAGATTTTCCGGATGTATTCCCAGATGAGCTGCCAGGACTTCCACCGGTTCGCCAAGTGGAGTTCCAAATTGACCTTGCCCCAGGCGCCGCCCCAGTTGCGCGTGCACCATACCGCCTTGCACCAGGCGAACTTCAGGAACTATCTACCCAACTCCAAGAGCTATTGGATAGGGGTTTCATCCGACCTAGCTCTTCACCGTGGGGAGCCCCAGTCTTATTCGTGAAGAAGAAGGATGGGAGTTTCCGTATGTGCATCGATTACCGGGAATTAAATAAGGTGACAATTAAGAATCGCTACCCTTTACCTCGCATAGATGATCTATTCGACCAACTTCAGGGGTCGAGTTTCTATTCCAAGATTGACTTAAGGTCGGGGTATCACCAACTGAGAGTCCGAGAGGAGGATGTGCCAAAGACAGCTTTTCGAACTCGTTATGGGCACTATGAATTTTTGGTAATGCCCTTCGGGCTGACCAATGCACCAGCTGTGTTCATGGACCTCATGAACCGGGTGTGCAAACCCTATCTAGACAAATTTGTCATAGTGTTCATAGACGATATTCTGATCTATTCCAAGAGTAGGGAAGAGCACGAGCAACACCTACGACTGATCTTGGAACTTCTAAAAAGTGAGCAGCTATATGCAAAATTCTCCAAGTGCGACTTCTGGATTCGTGAGGTCCAATTCTTGGGTCATGTGGTGAATGAGGCAGGAATACAGGTCGATCCCGCTAAGATTGATGCGATTAAAAGATGGGAGGCCCCTAAGACCCCCACGGAGGTTCGGCAATTTCTTGGCCTTGCAGGTTATTATCGCAGATTCATTCAGGGATTCTCAAAAATCGCTCAACCCCTCACTGCTTTGACACAGAAGGGGATTGTCTACAAGTGGGAAGATGCCCAAGAAGCTGCTTTTCAATTACTAAAGACTAAACTTTGCAGTGCTCCAATATTATCACTACCTGAGGGTACGGAGGACTTTGTGGTGTACTGTGATGCATCTATCCAAGGGCTAGGGTGTGTTTTGATGCAACGCGAGAAGGTGATCGCTTATGCTTCACGACAACTAAAAGTTCACGAGAAGAATTATCCCACTCACGACTTGGAACTGGGAGCGGTTGTCTTCGCTCTCAAAATTTGGAGACACTACCTCTACGGAACGAAGTGCACAATCTTCACAGATCATAAGAGTCTTCAGCACATATTTGATCAGAAGGTCCTAAACATACGGCAACGACGATGGGTCGAACTCTTGAATGATTATGACTGTGCTATCAAGTACCATCCAGGGAAAGCTAACGTAGTAGCTGATGCCCTGAGCCGTAAGGAAACGAAACCCAAACGTGTGCGGGCCTTACAACTTACCATACACTCTAATCTGCCTGATAAAATACGTGAAGCCCAAGGCGAGGCCTTGAAAAAGGAAAATATCGGGTTGGAAACATTGCATGGTGCTGACAAACACCTGGAACTGAAGTCGGATGGGCTTCAGTACTTTATGGATCGAGTCTGGATTCCACGTTCAGGGGATCTTAGACAACTAGTGCTCGATGAGGCTCACACATCTCGTTATTCGGTACATCCCGGTTCGGACAAAATGTATCAGGACCTCAAAACTCTCTACTGGTGGCCAAACATGAAAGCAGAGATAGCCACTTATGTTAGTAAGTGCTTGACTTGTGCGAAGGTTAAGATTGAATATCAGAAACCTTCAGGCCTACTTCAGCAACCAGAGATACCGATGTGGAAATGGGATGGGATTTCCATGGACTTCATTACGAAGCTTCCAAAAACAACAGCGGGCCATAACATGATTTGGGTTATCGTGGACCGCTTAACCAAATCGGCCCACTTCCTGGCAATAAAAGAAACGGACTCGTTAGAGAAGCTGGCGAACCTATATATCAAGGAGATAGTCTCTAGGCATGGAGTGCCTACTTCCATTATATCTGATCGCGATGGGCGATTTACTTCTCGATTCTGGACTACTCTCTAAGATGCTCTAGGTACTCGACTCGATATGAGCACAGCCTATCACCCACAGACGGATGGACAAAGTGAACGTACCATCCAAACATTAGAGGATCTGCTACGAGCATGCGTGGTGGACTTTGGTAATAACTGGGACAAGCACTTGCCCTTAATCGAGTTCTCTTACAACAATAGTTACCACACCTCGATTCAGTGTGCGCCTTTTGAGGCACTTTATGGGCGTAAGTGTAGGTCTCCTATCTGTTGGACTGAGGTTGGGGATAGCCAACTAACAGGTCCCGAACTCGTACACGAAACCTCTGAGAAGATAGTGCAAATCAGAAACAGAATGGCTGCTGCTCGTGATCGACAGAAAAGCTACGCGGACAAACGTAGAAAACCTTTGGAGTTCCAGGTTGGGGACAAGGTTTTGTTAAAGGTGTCACCTTGGAAAGGAGTGATACGCTTTGGGAAACGAGGGAAGTTGAATCCCCGTTATGTTGGACCTTTCGAGATTGTTAAAAGGATTGGTCCGGTAGCTTATCAGCTGAATTTACCAGACGAACTCAGTGGAGTGCATAATGTATTCCACGTCTCAAACTTGAAGAAATGCTTATCCGATACGACACTGGTAGTGCCGCTGGAGGAGATCCAGGTGGACGACCAGCTACGGTTCGTGGAAGAACCAATGGAGATTCTTGAGCAGGGCGTCAAGAAACTCAGGCAAAGCACTATACCTATCGTGAAGGTACGGTGGAATTCCCGTCTAGGACCGGAATACACGTGGGAGCGCAGAGATCAGATGCGGCTCAAATATCCACACCTCTTTTCTGAACCTGAACCTGTGCATAGATCAAATGCCGAACATAAAGCAGCTCGCTCAAAGTGAATTTCGGGGCGAAATTCCTTTCAACTTGGGGATGATGTGACATCCGGAAACCAAGCATACATTTTTAGCTGGCTTTACTGTTTACTTGCTGAATTTCGGGACGAAATTCTTTTCAACTTGGGGATGATGTGATACCCCGAAAATTCAGGTTCTCACTTTAACTGAACTCTAGTTACATTTCCTTGCATTATACTTAACTAGGGTTAGTTAGATAAGACATACGTGCATGGTTGTGAGTCAATGTGTGATTACATGATTAGTGAACCTCGGACGTTGGTGAATAATAAACTTATGTGTCTCGGTGATATCTGACAAACTTATGTGAAAACCATACGTGATTATGTGAACCTAAACCGAACACGTTAATAAAAATTATTAAAAGTGGAGCATGAGGTTGGTTGGGGTCTTAAAACATGGGGTTACGCTTGGTATGGCCCAAAATAATGAAAACATCAAAGAAAACAGGCTATACAACAAACTGGGCCGCTCAAAACGGATTAAACCATTCCGAACGGGTGTTCACAATTCCGAACGGGTGTTCGGAAAACGCTGACGTGGTTAAACCGCCTTAAACTACTATTTAAGCATCCTTAACCCCCATGCAACCCCCATACTCAACCCTAATCGCCCCCTTACTGCCCCACACGAATATTTCACTCAAACAACCTCTGCTAAGGCTCAAGATCATCAATTGGGAGGCTCCAAGGCGCGCGATTGATCGATTGAGAGAGCTAAGGGTATATCTTACGATTTCTTATGCTTCTATCTTGTGTTTTCATTAATAAAAATCATATAATAAGTTTGTCCAGGTCTGAATGAGTTTATAAAACATTAAAGCATGAATCTTTTTGAAGATTAAATGGATTAAACATACTCATGAACGCTTAGTAACATCGTAGGATACTTGTTGCGCAAGTAATTGGTGTTTTGATTCTTAAAGCTTTGATCTTGACATGTTTAATCATAGAATCTGATGAAATAGGTATTAGGAATGTTTTGTGTTAATGATTGATGAATGTTAATAGTTTTTGTGCACACGGTAGACGATTAAAGTATGATTCAGGCGAAACTAAAATCTGGACAGAATGGTTAGTCAAATTTGTAGGAGCTGTAACATGGCTCTAACATAATAATTTTAGTGTTTTCTTGGCATGGTTAGGTCACACCTGGTCTTAGCTTTTCATAATGGGTAAAACCATGTGTTTTGGATGTCGGATGAGTCGTTTTTGGAATTTTAATTGATTAGGGGTCATATCAGATTTCCGGATTTGTAAATTGGGCTAACTTTAAATGGTCATAACTTGAGATTTACAAGGAGTTAGGTTATGAAATTTTTACAGTAGGTCAATACTGGAAAAATAGAGCTTTTCCAAGTGGATTCATCTCGTTTGGATGAATACACAATTTTTAAGAATTTTCCTACTAAACTGACCTGTTGTGGAAATTTTCTGAACACTGCTGTGTTGTACGAATTTTTATAATTTTTGTGTTTGGAATTAAGACAAAACAAAAATAGGTATTGCCAAGTGAATCCCAAAGATAATTCAGTAAAAATTTGGGAGGATAACTCACTGGTTTACTATTTTAAATAAATTCGTTTTGATGGCGCACAATCTGTCCTGAAAACACAGATTGTGTATTATGTGCTTATGTGATTACTTGAGGTCTTAGGTGATCTAAAATTGACATATAACGGAAGTACACATGTTTACGACACATACGGGCTGTAGAAACTAATTATAACCAACTCTTTCACCAACGAGTCCGTAGGGTTTACTATTGCATGTAGAATCACTAGGCGTCGCATATACACTTTTAAATATTTAAAACGCCTTGGACAAACGAGTTATATGGTGTAATGATGTTACGCCTATACTCACGTAGTGACACTGTTATTAGGGAGTCGGTAGCATATAATACTTGCTGTTCGGATTCTTTACTTACGCGATAAGGTGAGTTTCACTACTTTTTCTCAAAGCATGCGTCTCGGGTTGAGACTACATTGGTAACGTTTTCTAGTCTATCTTGAGATAACTTTCTTTTACACATCCCGGGTTTGGGGTGCATGGTTCACGTGGTGAATCTATTTTTACTAATTCATGTATATGTCCTTGATGAACTAAACCAAACACATCTTTTAAGTCCTTCAAAATACCGAATCAATTGCCGGTTGGGCAAACGGGTTAATTAGTTGATAGCGCTATTAGGTCTAACAAACCTCACATCGTGCTGGGAGCACGAATGTGAACTATTAGCTTCAAACATAATCATTGTCGATGGACAATGATGCAAGGCATCTTTATCCCGGTTATGGGAACTTGTTCATTAGTAGTTCGGTATTCGCCGGTTTTAGTTATCATGAGTGGGCTAGCTACCCCTGACATTTGAATTAGCTATTGTTTACAGGGTCTGAGGGACCAACGTTGTACACTTGACTTTTGGGGTTTTGAGAACCTACGTTATTATTTACATCGCTTACTTATATAGTGAACTCACCGACTTTATGTTGACACATTTTAGCATGCTTTGCAGGTCCTTAGGTACGGAGCACGTTTTAGGGCATGCATCATTCGTGTCTTGGGTTATGGATATTTATTATTTCGTACTTTTAAACTTTGGTTTTGGGCGCGTTGTCTTGCGCAGACTTTTGCAAATGTTTTACTTTGTTTACGCTTCCGCATTACTTTAAATTGCTTGGTTAAACTTTGAAACTTTTTCTTAAAAACGAACTAAATGGTTTGGGCATTTAGAGTCGTTCATGATACTTATGGCTATGGGTCCTGGTTTGTCATGCACCTCGCGGTAAAACTCCGCAGTGGAAATTTGAGGGTGTGACATCCGACATGCCACCACCGTCCGACACCACAAAACCCCTTTCACAGACCTCAACCTCTTTTGTTTTCTTTCTCCCTCGTCGTTACCTTCCTTTTGAGACCAGATAACAACCCTTTTTTTCCTCCTACCCATCTTGCTTTGCAGCCAGATAAGAGCCCAATCTTACCGCCTCTCACAAGCCACCTAATCCAGCCACCTCATCCGCTTGCTGTCGTACGGTAATCGCCGTCGTCCCGGATAGCGTAACTCGCCAGAGGTCGCCTGCCCGGATCTACACCGAATAAGCACCACCACCATAGGCGAAGATGGCCGCAGACAAGTGTGCTTCGATGCTTATGTGGTGACATCAACGGAGGTGGGTCGGTTGAACGGGTGAGGTTCTTACCACCGGCTTCCCACAAAGACAGTCCACATGTCCGGGTTTAGTTGCATTTGTTGATTTCATCATCATTTTTGTATCATATGTGGTGGTCGTATGCTGGTTTGGGTCGTCTGGCAATGGTGGTGGTGTGCCGAAGAAAATGTTGTTGTTGTAGGGATAGTAGGTGAAAAAGAGTGGTTGTGTAGGGAGAGAGAGAACGTTGTTTTGTTTAGTGGTTTTCTTTATCTCCACATACTCATCCATTAAGCTGCAAATTGTTTTATATGCTCCCCACCACGTGTCTTGCATTCTTGCAATCTGTCGTGTATCAAGCATGTGGTTGAAAATGGGTGTGGTGGTATCCAAACAAGTTACTTTATATTATTTTTTTAATTTGTCATCTTTTAAAGAGTTAGAGAATTTCTAGCCAAAAGTATCTAAATAGTAAATATTTAGTTATTAATAAATCTTAAAACATTTCTTAATATAAGATTGTTTATATTTGTTGTGGACAACAAAATTTATAAGACACTAATTACACAACTTTAAATTAAATAAAAAATATTTCGGACTACTTATCAAAAGTTACACATCATTTTAATTTTTATTTTATAAATTGGTAGATACAAAATAAAATAAAGAAATTTAGTCCTTCACGGGTACTGGTTCACTACTGTCGTGCCTTCGGGCGGGTATGTGGGTCGGGTTTTCCCTGGAAGCGGGCTGTCGGGAGGGCTAGGGGTTTCGTGCGTCCGGGGTGGGCCGGGTTGTGCCCCTGTCTTTACCACTGGGGGGCCGCGTACGAAGTACCCGGCGTTGTTTAGTTGGCCGTTCAAAAAATATATATATATATATATAAAGAATTCTAGATACAAAATAAAATAAAGAAGTGCTACATTCATATGACTAATGTCTCATTTTAACTATTATTTTGTTGGAAAGATAATTGGTATTCGCAATGCTACATCATATGTAAATCACGTGTTGATATTCTTTTGCTTATATCATTATTTATTGATATATTTTCCTTCTTTCAGTTGCTATAACAAGCGTTGGTACTGTAACCGGCGCAACGCGCCGTCTTAGATACCACTAGTTTAATTTTAAGAGCGAACTAAAAAAAAATTATCATTTACATTTATTATGGATCGGGTATAAGTTTTAATCAAATGCGTATGTTGAAACGTATTCGTAACAAGATCCTATAAAAAAAATTCAAGTTTTAAAAAGTTTTAAAAACTTTTAAGTTAAGTTAGTTAACCAAGTTTACTTTTTATAAAGGAAATCTAACCTAGTTATCTATTATACTAACTTAGTTAAAAATTGAAGGACCAAAAGTGTCAATGTGTGAAAGATGACTTTTTGAAAATTCCTTTCTTCTTCCTGATGCGTTTTTTTTTCCGATCTACAATCCGATCACCGGATTAAAATTCCGGCCAAGTAGTATACATCCCTTTAAGGCTTGTAACCATTTTTTTTATTACACCTAACTGTTTCTCCATTATTCCACGACCATTTCAAGTATATGTAACGCATTCAGACGTATAAAACGAATTTAATTCGGGTTTAGTATTGTAACCGACCGGAATTTAAAATGCGAACCAAACGGTCGATTCCAGCGAACAACAATATAAATTAGTTATACCAAAATGTTTCTGCACTTACACACATCATAAACCCATGAAATAATTACCACAAACGAGCGCAGAAAGCTTCTAATCGGTTCTTGTATTTTCGGAAGGTGCATTCTCGTTTTCGAAAACAACACGACTTGTAAGTGGAAATTTTTGTGCCGTTTTACTTCTTGGATGATCCATTATAAAAGCCCCTTATTACAGGTCATTAATCGAGTCTTGTTCGTGTTATTGAAATCAAGGTTAGGGTTAGGGTTTATGTTAAGATTTGGGGAAGAAGAAGATGAACTTGAGTTATAATTTATATAGATTTCAGTTTCAATTAATTCAACAAAATGTGTTGTTAGTGTAGTGGTTGTATGCATATGAGGGTGGCTCTATGATCTGGGTTTGAACCTTCACAGCAGCATATCTGCATATATTTTTTTATCCAGATTATACATATGCATTTTTGTCTTTTCTTTCTTTCTTATTTATTTGTATAAATACAATTATATCTTGAAATATTCATAATAAATTCATTTTTGCTCCAAAAATTATAAAAAATTAGGTATAACATCTTGACACCATAAAGAAAATTACCACACTTTTATTTTCTGGAAAATATCTTATTTATATATTTTTATTATATTAAATTGTTTAAACCATATTTAATTGATTAAAAATTCATTTTTAATGATTTTAATCTCAAACTTTTTGAGTAATTATTTCTCATCATCATGAACTGAAATAAAAATTATTGGTTTAGAAAACATTTATTTTCATTGATTTTCCTATTTTAATCATTTAAACATGATTTAATCTCATTAAATCAGTTTTAAATATAAATAAGTTTATAAAAATTATGGGAAAATTATTTTCATTACTTTACATCAGAAAGTATCCATTTTCAATAAAAATAGCATTTTTGGATCATGTCTTGAATTATTAGTCTTATTTATGTTTAATTAGACATAATTATTTATTTATTTATTTATACTATTAAATATCTATTTTATAAATACTTTTCTTATAAAATAGAAATATTCTTACGTTTTAAAGTCTTTATTATTATTTGTTGGATCTTTTTGTAACTCCTAATTATTATTTATACATTTATGATTATTGTATTTATTTTAATTTAGTTAAAGTAATTAACTAAATTATTTTGCTTTAATTATTCCAAAACATATTTTTATCTAAATATTCAATTGGTAATAATTATATTACCTAAAACACATTACACACTTTGATATATTATTTTGACATAAAACTTTCGCATTAATTTGATTTATCATAAAAACTCTAATTCCCCAAATCGACTTAGCAAACCCTAATGCCTTAGACCCTAGATACCTTAGACTTTTTTTTAGACATTTCCTTATTAGTATTCTTGCACATTATAGGTTGAATTCCTCGGAATTCCCACTACTTAGCTCAGGACCGCTTAAGTTGGATTTTGATCGTTTTCGCAAACTGTGAGTATATCTTTCCCCTTTTTACTGTTTTACTATTCTGGGGTGACTCATGTACTTACTATCAAGTTTCTATTTCTTTTACTAAATGCAATTCTCATGTGTGTTTGTTTTATGTTAATTGGTGTGTCTATGACTTGTCAAAATCATTAACCGCTGGGTGGCCTAGCATTTCAATGAATAGTACTATGGTATACCCCCTTGAGACTCTGTTGAGAGAATCTTGGTCATTGTCTTGTTAATTCATTATGCATTTGGTTAGTCATGTGTTAGTCATTATTCATAGGCTTGGTTTTGAACGGATATTACTTATTACATAATTGCAAATGGTACCGCACATGAATTGCTAAACACTTTTTCTACTATATTTATTCAAACAGGGTATGCTCACCAATACAATTTTTGTATTGACCAAATTATTTTGTACATGTTTCAGGTTGTTTTGAGATGCATCCTTTAAGCTTTCGGATTTATATTTAGATTTTGATTCATTGTATTTCAATTTAGTTAGCAGTTAGAATCGTTGTATTTCATTTCAATGTAATAAATTATTTAATCAATATATCAAAATTTACACTTTAGTCCATGAGCTATTGAACAATCGTCACTACGTGACACCTCGATGTTTCCGCCATCGGTTGGGGTGTTACATAACATCACCATCATCATCCATCATAACACCATCAATCTGCATCGTTGTTGATATAACTATTAACGCCGACAACCACAGCCCGTGATACCGTTGGAGGGTAGATTTGTGTACATCTAATCTCTCATTCGGGTTGACTTGTGTACGTCAAACACACATAACGGGTCAAATTGTATATCTAACAACATCTACATCAGAACGGGTTAAAGCAGGTGACCGGACGGTTGAAAACAGGTCAACGCCGGTGTTTGACGGCGTCGACGGTTTGAATGGGCAGGCAAAAAATATAAAAGAGTACAACACGAAACTTATAAAAATTTTGTACCGTAGTTTCCTTGTAATCGCCATCATCGATACCTTCGTCTACCCCGTCCCCGCCGCAACGCGCGGAAAACCACCTAGTTCAGATCAACACAAGTTTATTTGTAATGTGAAAAGGTCTAACGGGACTTTCTAGATATTGTTTGTGGTAGTGAATATAAAGTAATGAACAATATTGTGTGTTTTTGTATTATGAAAGTTGTGTTTATCAATGGAGAATTACAAGACTCTTATATAGAGGATTTACAATAAGGAAAAGGCTAATACTGAGGAGTACACTTAATTACATAATTACAGTTATAATTGACTAAGCTAAGATTATGCAAAGTCTTGGTCAATATCTTTAAGATGATGGTCAATGCTTTTATGTGATGATACATTCTTTATAGTGAATAGATTGTTGCTGCCGAAAGCAAGAGGTGCAGAATTTCGAGAAGATCACTTGATACTTCAACTCTCCACAGCTCCTGTTAATGTGCTAAAGCTTGACATGATGGTCGATCATCATTCATAGTTCAGTTCTTCTAAGCTACACTACTAGAAAATTTGTCTTCCTTAACACACAATTAATGACACACACTCTTTTTATGACATTTAAAAGCGTTTATCATAAAAAAAATTGTCTTGTTTTGTAAAATCTGAAAACTTTATGACACACATTTTTGTGTGTCATTAATTTTGTGTCAACAAATGAAAAACCGTTTATTGTCACAAGAGCACATGACCCTCATTTATGTAGAAGATACCGAGTTAAGAAACCTCTCCTACATCTTCTAAGTCTCTCAAGAAAAAGAGAGTTGGAAGTTGTTTTTGTTCTTCATGTGTCAACTCAACTTCGTCAAATCATACTGTTGATGGCTAGAGCTACTTAAAAAATGGAATTTTGGATGCATCACCCTACTGGGTGTTTGTTAGAACTTTAAAAGCTGAAGCAATCCAAAATGATCAAGTCATCAATAAGATCAAGTCAAAGGAGGAAGAACTACAATGATTGTGGTTATTTATGCTATTGCTAAGGGGGGAGTCTGTTGGTGCAATTTTTTGTGACAATACATTAGTTGAAGTTTTTGTAGTTATAATTTAATTAGAATTAACAAATTTAGGGGTTTAAATGTAATCATTCGTTACATGTTGTGGGGCTACAAATAGATCTTAGAAGCAAGAATTAGGAGGACTTTCTCTAGGGTTTTAATTGTTGTATTTGAAAGAGAGGGAGTGGGTTTTTTCTTGTAAATAAAAATATATATTTTTAATACAAGTTGGGAATTAATTGATAGATACTGTTTTCTTGTTGAGATGAAATCATTTGAAGTTGAGAGATATGATATAAGGGTTCCAATATGAATGCTTTTGGCATAAATTGATTTGGAATAGAAAAGAGATCGGAGTATTTTTCATATTTAGAATAATAACTAATTTTCAAAAATGTTCAAATTATGTCGCTCAACTTAAAAATCCTGACCCCAACGTGTTCTCCTTTTCATTCATTCCATTATTGACACATATAAAATTTTACAAGACTCGATTTGAATGGTAAGTGGCATAATTGAGAAAAAAAAAATACAAATGACCTAATTGAACCACTTTTTAAATTTAATTAAATTGAAACACTTTTAAACTTGCATGGTTAATATTATGTGAAACATTCCCAAACATATAACATAACACAAAGAATAATTTTTATGATACAAACCGTAATTAAAAGTTATAAAGATATAAAGATACGAAAACTGAAATTTCATTTCAATTTACTTGAGAAAAGAAAAAAGGATGATGAAAAAATTAACGATAGATTACAAAAATCACTCACCACACAAAACCATTACCCTTGAGTCACAAATTCACAATCACTCAAAAAATAAAAACAAAAACAAAAAAAAACTGGAAAAAAGAATGGCCCACATCACGTATCCGACATGGCATCATCACAACCGTCCATTGTTACAAATAAAACATTGCAATAAAACCAATTAATCCCCCCATAAAGCCATGCAAACCATTACGTATATACACTGCACTTGAGCTGCTAGTACTGTCGCCGGTGGACGAACTATCATCATCCCCAATTTTCTTCTTCTTCTTCTCGGGCTCCGGTGCGGGTGCGGCTGCAGGCGGTTGCGGCCCAAACAAGTTCATTGGCAATAGCACCTTGTCCACCTGATACACAGCAAGTGAACCATCGGTGTAGATCGTATTCTGAAGCGTAGCATTCATAACACCAGTAGTTAGATTCACCGAGTTACCGCTAGTCGTAATATTCAATGGAAAATTATAATAAGTACTATCTCCAGCCTGTGTCCTCAATGGATTGCTTAGGGTTTGGAACTGTGACGTGGAAATAAAGGTAGGGATGACGTGGAATTGAATCAATTCATCCTTTTGTTGATCGGAGAGCGAGTTGAGCACGCCTGGAGCGAGGGCGGAGAAGGCGTTGTCCGGTGGTGCTAGGACAGTCATGCCTTGATTGGAATTGTTGAGTTGAGTGTTTATTTGGTCACCAACTTTGGTTATGCCAAAGAGGCGGATTAGGGTTGTGAATTGGCTAGCTTTTTCCAAGATTTTGGTTATGTTGGTGGGAGGTGGTGGGCCGGGGGCCGGGGCGGCCGCCGGTTGAGCTACGGTGGTGGTAGTGGTGGTGCATAGGAGGATGAGGAGTAGTGAGAGTTGGAATGAGAGGAAATGTGGAGGCATGTTGTTTGTAGAGTAATAAAATGGTTAATAAGAGAATTGGCCAATTAAGGGTGAGATGTGTTGGAATGGGGTTAGGGGTTTTATGGAGAGATTGTGGGGTAGGGTGGAGGTTGAGGTTATTGTGATTATTTGGTGAGATGGGGCTATATTGCTGAGTTGGAAATGTTTATAATCCTAAGTTGGTGATAGGTTGCAATTTTAGTTAAAATTGTAATATCAAGTTAAGTTACAAAAATAAATAAAATATAATATAAACTTAAGACTATCGGTTAAACATTAAACAAGTTATAATTGTTTACATGGTAATTGGCAAACTGATTAGACTATAAACTTGCATTCATTAATATATGATTGATATGAACCGGTATCTAGTTATATTGTAATATTTTTTTTTTTTTTATTATGTTCGGAGTATAGGTTCGTTGGTACTTCCTCACAACTCTCTAGTGGTGGATCTGAAGATTTGGAAATTATTGTGTGGTGATAAGTATGATTTACTTATTTAATTGTTATTTCTTATGGGATATGAGAGTTTGTTATGGTGGATGTTTTATTTACAAGTGGAAGTGAAACACTCTTATGGGCCATAAAGAGAGGGCCCATGTTTGCTTAGGAAGGCAGGAAACACAAAAGTAAAATATCCAAATGGGGTCATGTCTATATAGCTCTAAAAATATAAATTAAAATATATGTGATTTTCCACCGAACTAATATTATGATAACTCTTATTATTGTATTATCACATTACTATTCGAATCAATAATTATTAGTTCGCATAATACGAGTCACAGTTCCTGTTGTAATTATTCTAGGAAAAACCAGAGTAACCAAGTTTTATAAATGTTTAACTAAAATCATTTAAACTCTTTATGTAAAGTAAAAGTCACGTAACTTTCATAAATTATATAAATGTTGTGAATTTGGACATATCTTACAGATAACCAGTTTACCATGATGATATATTAGGGTCTTAAAAAAATAATAACGATGCATGCTTAAATATAATATATTAGTTATAAGATATTGCATAGATAATATTTATTGTGTTATATTTTCGTACTACAACTAAAAGTCATAATCGGATTCAGTTTCATTATAATTATTCTGACTATATTTATTAAATAACTACTTATCAAAAATATTATTAAAAAATCGCAATAGAGAATTCAATTGTATTTTTTTCTTTTACTTTAATTTGGTTTATCAATCAATCATACTCAGTAAGTCTAGCTCGTAATTCAGCTACTGATAGGGTTTAGGGAGGATGGGAAGTAAGCAGACCATACCTCTATCCATAGGATAAAGAGAATGTTTCCAGTAAGACCACCGGCTCCACAACCATATCAATGCCGAGAAGTAAAATAAAAACAAATATAATAACAAAAGACACGAAGACCAGACCCATATAAACATTTAGAGGCCAATAAAATAAGAATAAATAAGTAAACAAATGAAGCTTCTAAAGCAAAGCCAGGACAAATCTATACTCTCAAAAATTTGGGTTTATATATAGATGACGTTAATCTACATCTACATCTACACTTCTACATATACATCTACATCTACACTATATAATAAAAGAAAACACATGAGGGACACATGGCACTCCCTCATGAGTTCTCTAATTTTACTAATTAATATAATAAATTCAAATATAATTATATTAATTGATATTAATTGATTTGCAAAATCATAATATAAATACATTAATAATCATAGTTGTAACATAAATCATTAAAAAAAATTAATGATTTCTGTTATTAATATAAATACTAACCGAATTAAAAATTATTTAAACATTAGTGATTCTTTTTTATATAACATATTTATATGTTATTAACTTTAAATTTAAATCATGTACCTTAAATAAACCTATTTATAAAATTTTGATATTTTATTCTACGTTTAAAACTATGTTTGTTATGATGTTTGACAAATGATTATTAAGTTTTTTATTATTTTGGTCATTGTTTTAGATGTTAAATATGCTTAGTAAGTGCATACTAATTCTAGATGTTTAAAAGAGTTCAAAAGTCAAATAAGCAAATTAATACACAATGTAATTGGTTAAGCTTTTTTGTTAGACTTTCATATTGTTCTAAACAAATAAATAAAGTAAACCAATCAACATTAATCTATTGATATCTATATTATCTTATTAACTACTACAAAAACTGGCATTTGCTTCAGCCAAATCGGTAGCGAATCCATAGCAAACACCCTGTTTGCTACGAATTTGCTACCGATTTGGTCCGTAGCTATAAGTCTCGTCGCTAATTTATTTGCTATGGTTTGTAGCTACCGAAATCATTTTGCGACGGTTTTAGCTACAAATAGGGCCGTCGCTATCTTAGTTACAACTCGCTACGAAAAAATGTTTGCTATGGATTTTGGAACAGATTTTTAGCTACCAAAGGATTTTCTATAGATTTTTTTATAGTTTGCTACCGAAGTATTTGCTACAAAATTTTGGATGGCTTTTTGCTATAGATTTAGCTATGGAATTTTCATAATTTTTTTTTGTTATGTGGTTTTTGCTATAGAATGTTAAAGAATTTATATTTGTATATTTAATGTAAGCAATACATATTCAAATTCCCATGGAACAAGAGAAATTTGAGTTATATAAATTCAACACTATTTATCAATTGTTACAAAAATTCACTGCATACCACAACAAGGTTTACTATATACATAATGAGAAAATAAATTAATAAAGCAAAAGATAATTAAACTGCAACTTTCATGTTCCGTGAAATGACGCTAGCTTCCTATTGTCATAGGCAATTTTGTCATGGGATGGTATGTCTGCAAACACCAAATAAAAAGATCAAATTTATAACGCATGCACACATGTAATATTTAGGTTGCTTATTTGACTAAATTTGTGCCTCGAGTATTTTACCTGCCGATGCATATGCAAATGGTTGATAGTGTTTTATTTTAGGTTTTAATTGACTACTTACACCATGAAGAAGATTATGATGAATTCATGATTAACAACCTGCAAGGGGTGAGCAAACATAATACAATCAAATCATGAATATGTATATTATTACTGCTGAAATTTTGGAATCGAAATTGAAGCAACGTTGTTTGAATTTGGAATTATCATGCTTCAATCTTGAGTTCCAAATCATAAAACTTAAAGCCACATCACTATAAATAAGAAAACTGTAATTATCAAGTTAAAATATAATTATCAACCTGTTTTGTTTTATTAACTTCCATCATGCTTTCTTCTGATATAGCACACACCAGACTCGAAATTTCCATCTCCATCCCATCTATATACATCGTGGTAAAAAATAAATCGCAAGTTCTCTCTGCACTTTGGTTCATTACGAAGCACCACTGATGCGTGGATTTCGTGAGAAGAAAATGATTTGAGGGTTCACGAGTGTGAAAGATGGGAGTAAAAATTAAGTATTTGATATAGGCAAGTCGTTTGGCGGGAGGAGGTCGAATTAGTGAATTGTGTTTGTATTGGGAGGGAAATCAAAAAATTTGGGGAAAGGCGGGAACAAATTTATTTTCAACATTTTGCTTAAAATGAAAAAACAACTTAAATATAATACAATATCATGTATTTTTAAGAATATAAAAAAAATAAATGCTCTACAATTGTTGCGAATGAAAAAAAAAGGGAAATCACGAAACTAGCCCTTTGATCGTGTGACTTACGAGAATAGCCCCATCTCGTCTTTTCGGAGAGACGGTTCATGTTTCCCAACTTGTCTGAGGCGTCTCCCGGGAGCTTTTGGTTTCCAACCAATAAAAGAACAACACGTCTCCAATGACGTCTCCGGTGTCTGCTTCATCGTTTCAGTTTCCCACGTCCATCTCCGGAGAGACTTTTGTGCCGTCTTGTGATTCTCGATACGTCTCCTGTGTCTGCTTCGTCGTTTCAGTTTCCCACGTCGTTTCAAATTCCACTCCGGCTTTGTGCCGACCATTATTTACCATCAACCTCCATCCTCCACCACTATCAGCTCCCTCCCTATATAAGTCGAAAAAACATTCGGAGCTCCCACCAACCTCTACCTCACACCAAAAAAATTCGGAGTTCAAACCGAATCCTTAACACAAGAAATGGAACCCACTCGTTGGACTAAAGAACACGAAATCGCATTTGTAACTACCTGGACGTTTGTCGAAGACAATCCACATCCGGGTAACAAATGGTACCAAATCCTCGAGGAGTTCAATCGATTAGTAGGGGGCTCGAACCGAACCAGTGACTCCCTCAACCGAAAATGGACCGATTTGAACACCAAGTGTCAACTCTTCAACGGGTACCACAATCGAACACTGCGAGCGGTACCTTTGGATATGCCTGAAGACGTGGCCTTCGGAATAACCCAAATCGAGTATGAATCCAAGCAAGACAAAGAATTCAAACACGTCTCTGCTTGGCAAATGATGAGGGATAGACTTAAGGCGTAGCCTATGTTTATTTTATTTTTATTTACTTTGTAATGTTTATGTATTTATTTTATCTTTTTTAATCGAATGACTACTTTATTTAGAATTTTATTTAAGTTGACAATTAATCGAATGACTAGTTTATTTAGAATTTTATTTAAATAAATTTTATATCATAATAAAGTTATATCCTATTAAATTTTATAACATAAAATAAAATCATAATAAATTATAACACAAAGCTATAACATAAAATATTTTTATTTTAAATAAAATAAAATCAATCTGTGACGTCACCTGAGACGTTTCAAAACCTGGAAAAGTTGGAGACGAAACCGGAGACGTGTTGTGCTTTTAGTGGTTGGAAACCAAGAGCTCTCGGGAGACGCCTCAAACGGGTTGGGAAACATGAACCGTCTCTCCAAAGAGACGGGAGAGGGCTATTCTCGTAAGTCACACAGTCAAAGGGCTAGTTTCGTGATTTTCCTAAAAAAAATTGCTACAAAGTATGATAAAGAAATCGCTATGGATGACCACAATTCACGACCATATTAGATTAGGGGTTGAAGAGATATGTACCCGCGTGTGTGCGCGACCCCACATCTCCACACACGTCAGCAGGGATGCTGACTAAAGCTTCTAGAAGCCTGCGCACGATACCTAGTACATCCAGTTGTGATCCGACAATGAAAGGGACGTGCAGCCAATTAGAGGCAATTATTCCCTGCTCCATGATCACTGATGATCCGGTCGTCACAGGTCATACAAAACCTAAATAACCTAGGTAGTTAGGGTAAATAGGGTATCGAATCCAAGGAGCGTGTGGTTAGCGAATGTTGCTTAGTTGATTAGAAAATATTGCTTATGAAGATGTTATGTTAATTATGAAGATTGCAATTTGTTCATTTAAGAAACTTGATTGAAACGGGGTTTGATTAAATTAACAAAACTTGAAATTGAATTATAATAAAAATGGTGGAAAACAATTTAAGTTGTAACAATTAATTAAAAAGACCACACCTAGGTTTCAACAATGAAGTCTAAGGTTATCACAAACGGGTCAAATAATTATGATGCAATTGGTGTTAACGGATTGATTATTCAATAGGCTTAGGTATCAAGAATCATCAACATTCAAAGATGGACAATAATATACTTCATTACACTAGAACACACAACCCTATGTTTATGTTAAAGCAAGAAACCATGTTCATGACATTAGAAATTGGCACAAGATCAATTAACTAAAATGGCTTCAACATAAGATTAATCACGATTTAACACAATAGTTCAAACACACAATTATACAATTAAAAGTTTAAGAAATACCCAAATGTTAAACCCTAGATCTTCAATTGTTTACTTCCTAAGTGTGATACAAAGAGATTAGCCAGTCATTGCCATGGAGCTTGTTTCTTCAATAATTGGGTCTTGAATCCTGAAATCTTGAATGATATGAGGATTTGGTGTTCTTGAATTGAAGGAGTTGATTAGAATTGATAGCATGGAGTTGTGGTGAAAGAGATCCCCAATTATAGGCCTTCAAGGTGTTTAAAAGTCAACCCAATCGAAAATCCCGTCATTATTACGCATTAAAAACATTAAAATGGGATGTTGACAGGAAGTGCTGTAGCCGACGCCAGTTTTTGTAGTGGGCGACACCAGACTAATTTTGGCTACAAGGAATCTCGTTGTCCTACAGCACCGTGGCACCATTCTCCTACGTGAGTGGCGACGGCCATGCCAGAGAGTGGCGTAGGCGACGCTAGCTTGTCCCGGACACCCGTTTCAGCTTTTCTTGTTCGGTTTATCACTCCTGGTGCTTCCGAGATGTTCCAAAAGCTCCAGATTTGCACTCTTTTTGTGTTAATACCTGAAAATCATAAGACACGTAAAAGTAGTGCTATTCTATAATCATTTATGCATTAATCAATCAATTTAGCTTTGTTAACTCACGAGTTTTTACCAACCCATCAATCACCTGCAGGTACGAGGTACAGAGAAAGGACAGAAATGACGATTGCAAGACACGTGGACCTATCACAGGAGCACAACGCCAGAGCTTTAACAGTTGACAAACGTGTGGGATCCTGCGGTGGTGTGAACGTCGGCGGGGTAGGAGGCCGAGCAGTTGGAGAGGAAGTTTTTTCTTTCTCTACAGGGGTAACAATCGTCCCTTCTCCAACAACCTTTTCAGTTGCCCCCTCATCAACAACTTTATCAAAGACCACTACCAATCCCGCCAACTGGTTGTGTAGTAAGGTCAGCTGCACAAAAAGAGCCAAGTTAACAACTTTAAACAAAAACCAAAAAGGAATGCAGACAATAGTACTTATCAAGCAAATCCCCCTTAATGTCAGCAATCAAGCTATCCAAGCGTACTTTCTTTGCTGAGTCCAGTGTCCCACATGCTCCGCATATAGAACACTAGACTAGGGGGACTTAAAGAGATATGTACCTGCGCGTGCGCACGACCTCACATCTCCACACACGTCGGCAATGATGCTGACTAAAGCTTCTAGAAGCCTACGCACGATACCTAGTACATGCATAACAAATTATTCCAATAGATTTTGGTTGGTCACGTTGGGTTTATTTAATCCTAGGTAGCCCTTAAATAATTTTGCTTATGACTTTAAGGGTGGAATACGTGAAGAGCCTGTTACCTCCCGGCATTAGGTGGGAAAACCAACCCCCCCCCCCCCCCCCCCAAGAAAAAATATAGAAAAAAGCACTGATTCTCGGAGAAGACATCTAAACCATTTCAAACTAAAATAATTATGTGGCACTGATGTAGCACACGGGGAAATCTAGGAAATCTAGAACGACTCTCTCCACCCTAATAAATCATTTTTAAACTTATATATGAATTTAGGCATTTAGCTACGAGTTTTGCTAAGAATTTTGCTACTTATTTATTAGACTATTTCGAGGTATTGTTTACATATTTATTTTCTTGCCTTGCTACAAAATTTGCTATGGATTTGCTATATACTTTGTTACTCTAGTTTTAATAATTTTTTCAAAAAATCATTTCTCGATTCTTCTATGTTTTACTACCAATTTTATTACATTTTTTTTTAAATATTAGATGCCTCGAATTTGCAACGAACTTTGCTATGGATTTTTTTTTCATAGTTTTGCTACGGATTTTGCTACAAATTTTTCTACATTATTTTTTAAATGTTTATTTTCTCAAGTTTGCTACGAATTTTGCTACCAAGTTTTTTTCAAAGTGTTATTTGAGCAGTTATTTTCTTTGATTTTGCTACGGATTTTGCTACAAAATTTGTTTGCGACGGAATATTCGTAGCAAAACCGTAGCAAAATGTGTTCGTGGCTAATCCGTAGTAATTTCGTAGCAAAAGTTGCAACCGATTTTGTTCGTAGCAAAAAAACCGTAGCAAATACCTATTTTTGTAGTAGTACTAACATAGTAATTTTCATTTCCGTACAACTTAAGAAGCAACATGTACAACATATTTAAGCAACACATCTAAGGGTATTCTAGGCTTACTTGTGCCAATTAAGACACTTAGGAGGGTAATGTAGACATTTTACCAACCTCATCCTTTACAATATGAAAATAAATTTCCATTACTACCCTTAATTTCCTTTCCTATCCCCACATTGATGGTTCTTCAAACCAAAGGTTTTTTCAATCAATGATCAATTGATGAAAAATTATTATTTCATTAAGACAATGACTTGTAGAATTCCCTAAAGATATTTGCTTATAAATAGAAATCAACAAAGTATTTGGATTAGGAATTACTATTCTTTTTCTCTTCCATCTTTTTACCTCTGATCATCCGACAGACACTTTAACAATTGTTTAAAAAATTGTAACTTTACTCATAATATTCATGGGTTCTTTGTCTTGTCAAATAGGTATTTGCATATGGGCTTTGTTTTTCATTTGTGCTACTATGGATTGGTGCCTCATGAGAAGTGTGATTATGGTTCTTGTAGCTAGGGTCTAGCTTCTCTTCTTAATGTGGTATTTTTTTTTTTTTTGGATGTTAATGATCTTGATGCTTCATGTTGTTAAAGATTCTTGGTTTTTTTTTTAATATAAATGAAAATATATAAAGTTTGATTATTTTATCATGTATGTTGATGACTTGTTTCTTGTCTTGTTAATTTTAGTTGGCATAGGGTTTATCAGATGTGTTGTTTATTAATTATTATGTTTGTTTTGTGGTATCAATTTTATAAATGTCATGTTTTTTTGGTTTTTATTGAATGCAGGATCTTAACAATTCAATTTTTCGGAATGCAATCAAAGGTAAAAAAGGAAATAAAAGCATTTTGTTGTCACTTACCGACATTGTGACCGTAAATACAATTGACTGATTTTTAATCAATAGAATGCTGTAAATGAAATAATTGAAGTAAAAGTTAGCATTGTTATTGCTAACATAGCCAGTATGGATTGTTATCGGTCAATAAGTCATAGTTTGGATTATTGAGATCTAAACTGCTGGCACATTGTTGCAGTTTGTTTTGACTTTTGGAAAGTCTATTAATTTCCATATTTAGATTGATATAAATATGTTTAGTTTTCCGGCTCAAGGTGTTTGAGCTTTCGTTAATAAGTGTGTAGCTCATTGTAATTCAGTAATTAACAATTGGAAACCTGTAACAAGATAATTACTTTTGAAGATAAAAAAAGACATTTGACCCAAAAAGTCAAAACTTTTTAGTTCTTGATATGAAACTAGCTTGACAAGTTCGTCTTTCTCAAATGATTATGTAGCGTTTTCGCCTTTAAAGATTAGGTTAGGAGGAAGTTTGCAAGATGAACTTACGCCATTATGTGAATTTATTACGTTGTATCGAACTGCCAATTTTTTTTTGAAACTTTGGTCAGTTTGTGAATTATGATCAGGCACATTCTAATTTAGAATTATAGTAGGAGTTCATTTCAGTTATGAGTTATGCTTCTTCATTGTAGAAAAATACAACTTCCAAAATATGCAACTAAAGTTTTAAATCAACTTAGTGTATTATGGAGCCAAACGAACTATAAATGGTTTGGTGGGTTGCAATCAAACACTTTTATAATAATACTTATATTAGATAGTTGGCGTATCTATTCTATGTTTATTTAATATACGCCTTATACTATAGATTTTTTTTGTGACACGGTGACTACGGCACCTCGGTTTAAAAAGAATCAAAAATTAATTTATGTTGCGTAACCATAATGTCAAAAATTCAATAATTCTCTTACATTGTTTTTATGTCAATTCTTTAGTTTACAGTGAATTGCTCTTTGTGAATTGATATATTAGCTGTATTAGCAATTTAGTATTATAAATGAAGTATGTCAAACCCGTCACGCAACATGTGCCTAAAACGCATAACTACCCGCGGCAACGCGCGAGCATTCCCACTAGTTATCTTATTAAGGAGGAGTGATGGCCAAGATTGTCATTTACATTTTCGTACAACTTAAGAAGCAACATGTACAATATACTTAAGCAAGAAATTTAAGGGTATTTTGGGCATAATTGTGACTATTAAGACACTTAGAAGGTTAAAATTGTAATTTTATCATAACCTCATACTCACAACTTAAAAACTTATTCCAACCTTACCCCATGGTATATGATTGATCAAAAAACCATTAATGTAATAAATTTCTTAAATGTAAGAATGTGAAGAGCCTATGAACATCATTAATTATGCCTAGATTTTTTAAATGGCTTGGCTTGGTTGGTTTAAGAAGAAGAAGTTGATTCAATTAGGGGAATGACAATGAAAGGAAGGATATACCTAAAAAGGAATTGGTAAACTGAAGAGGGGAAGGTCTTTGAGAAGTTCACAGCCTATTCCACTAGCACCTACTACACATATTCTTGAAGAATATACACACATATTCTTGAAGATCGTCCCTCAACTACATAAATAACAACAACAGAGAGGTTAGCTTATTAGCTTAACTACATAAATAATTAATTGATTTAATTTAATATTGGTGAATGAATAATTCAACCTTCAGTGGATTTTTTTTTTGTTTTTATAGGACCCTAGCCTAATTTACACACATATTCTTAGAGTTTGTTTTTTTTGTTTTTTTTTTTTTTTGCTAATTTGGGTGCATAATTTCAAGATGGTTACAAAAAACATGTATGAGGTACCTTTACAATCAGTATTAACGGATTTACATAAATCAGAATTTCAAGATGGGTGCAGAATTTCAAGATGGTTACAAAAAACATGTATGAGGTACTCTTTGACCCGATTTCTAATTTGTTGACTTCTTTTTTTCTTTTACACATTTGATCTCATATCTAAAGCTGCAAAACTTTTGTTTTTCGTGTTTTTATTTAGTTGCTTGCTGTGAAGAAGTTGGGACAAAAAGATAATCAGTCGACAAAAGGAGGAAAAGTTTATTGATCTTATTAATGATTTGATAAAATTCGGCATGCGAATGTTGTTGAACTCATGGGTTGTTGGGTCTGCTGACTTGGAGAAGAACAAATGATTAAAAAGCCAAAATATGCTAACAGTTGATTCCACAAATAAACAGTCTTTACAACATATTCTTCCCAAAAGACTGCTTGTAACACCCCAACCGATGGCGGAAACATCGGGGTGCCACGTATTGATGATTGTTTTCAGTAGCACATGGTATAAAATAAATTTTAAATAATTTATTCAAACATAATATCCAAAATATGAAATGATGTCTAAGAATTCAAATACATGATATCAAATAACAAACTTCAATAACTTCAAATAAAACTTCAAGTAAAATCCTCATGCTAACTCAAGCCTCAGCTTCATTGTTACCTGAAACATGTTAATTTTGAAAGTATTTTGGGTCAACAAAAGTTGGTGAGAATTACATAGGTTTTTGATAATAAAATGAATAAAATGTTGTGCAATTCATGTGTCATGTCAATCTAGCCCATATGTGAGAACATACTAGAAATAAATCGAGTGCATAATCAACCCTGATGACTGTTATAAAATGATACATACCATACACTCATGGTCCAATTGAATATGTTATGCGATAACAAACACCCACGTAACCTTTGTAGGAGGCACGTATCCGGGTGGGATTGTCAGTCCAATAGATCTATCAATGTATACCGTCGGCTTGTACGGAGTTAATGATTATGCTAGAATGGTGCTTACTCTAATCATGCTCAAGACATAATGCAACATAGATAACACATAGACACATTGATGATTGAATTGCAATGATAATGTTATAACATGTTTCACCCCAAAAATGGTGATAAATAAAAGGGGCTATGTAAAACTCACCTTAGCAAATGTTAAACTTGTCGAAAAGATGAAATAATAGTGTTGCCCAAAATGATTCCAAATATCACCCTATAATAAGGTAATATATAATAAGTCTAAGTCTAATTAACTTATAAGTGTATCCTAGGGTTTCGATTTGGGGATAACCAATTGTTGAATTTAAATTAAAATGTTAATTAATAAAGGAAAATTTGATAATTAATAAAAGAAAGTCTTTTTATGAAATTTGAATTTTGAATGTACACACTAAAGTGTTTGAAGTATAAAAATAATTTTTATAAAATTATTTAATTTAAAATAGATTTTTAAATCTATTTATTACAAATAGCCAAAATTTAACTTTAATATTCAAAAATACTAAAATTAAAGAATTTCTATTTTAAAAATCATGTTTCTGTTCTAAATAATTAAAAATAATTTGTATAAAATTTTGGTGCAAAAATGATGAAAATTGGATTTATTATGATTTAATTAATTATTAAATCTAACAAAAATTGATTAAAAATATGAAATAAATGATTTTACTGAATTAAAAATTATTTCAGTAAAGTTTAACTTTATAAAAAGTCAGGATAATTTTTGGAGAATTTAATAAAATTGTTTTGATATATAAATGGATTTTTATAAATATAATAGTATAAAAATGATTTAATTATTATAAATATTAAATAAATGAATTTTTGAAAAATAAAAATTGTGAATAACACTTTTAACACAGATTTAATAAATGTAATTTTTTTAGAATTTATAAAATAGTTTTAATATTTATAAATGAATTTATAAGTTTTAAATGTTTAATATATATATATAATAAAGCTTTGTTTAAAAGAATAAAAAGAAGCAAAAAGGGGGACAGTAGCCGGGACTCGAACCCGGGTACCTTCTGTTGCAGGCCATGGTCACAACCACTTGGCCTAGGCCAGTGGTTGTGATATTCCCTGATCAAAATTAAATAAATACATTACGCGAATCAGAGTTTATCCCCAAATCAAAGTAACGAACCCTAGATTTAACAATTGGACAAATCAGACATTATGAACCCGATTAAAGTTAGGGTTTATGTTGTATGATCGCCGACTAAATAAACCCACAAGAGAACAAGAACTCACAGTGAAGAATCGAGTATAATTGTCGGGTCAAAGCAAAAAGTCAAACGTTTGATCAAAGAAGCTTAATTATCAGTGTTAGAGAATAATTGGAGGTTGAGAGAGAGTTGTGAGCGAGTTGTGAATGATCGTAGGTCATCTATTTATACTGAGGATCAATGGTGGGTTTAATTGGAAGGTTTGACCTATGATTTAAGTCATACGCGTATAATTATTGAATTGGTCAACGATTGATTGTAATTTGACGTGTAATCGAGTCATATAGGACCGGTAATCACAATGGGTTGCCAGAATTAGATCAATCAAGAGTTAATCTTGATTGATTAGTTAATCGCGTTCACCAGTTGACTTTCCAAAGTCAAGCTGGAGGGATTTAAAACACGTTTAAATATAATATGTGTCTGGTTTATTCCAAGAAGTTGGTTCAGCCCAGATGGTTGTGTGTTGTGTTTGCTAGGGCTTTGGCGCGGGTTCGAACCCCGGCCAGAGCATATTTACTTTTTTTTGATATAATTAACACCACACATATATATTATTATATACATATAGTATTAGGGTTTCAATAATGCGACAAAAATAATAAATGCGAATATATAAGATGAAACTTGACGTTTTTATTAAAGACGAACGTGTAACGTACAAGTTTTAAATGCGTAATGTTACAGTCTCCCCTACTTTTAGGAACTTCGTCCCGAAGTTGGAGTTGGAGAGTCTGGTGGGAAAAGATGTGGATACTTCGATTTCATCTGGTCTTTACGTTCCCAAGTGAATTCTGGGCCTCGTTTAGATTCCCAACGAACCTTAACGATCGGAATACGACTGCGCTTGAGTTTCTTGACTCCAGTATCAACAATCTCGACGGGTTTCTCGATTATGTGCATGCTTTCATCGATTTGCACATCCTCAAGAGGAACATGAAGGTTCTCATCTGCTAAGCATTTCTTGAGATTCGAAACATGGAAGGTCGGATGAACATTGCTTAGCTCAGGTGGAAGGTCAAGTTTGTAAGCCACTTTTCCAACTCTGTCAAGAATTTTGAAGGGGCCAACGTATCGAGGAGCTAACTTTCCCTTTCTACCGAAACGAATCACTCCTTTCCAAGGGGATACCTTAAGTAGCACAAGGTCCCCAACCTGAAATTCCAAGGGTTTACGACGTTTATCAGCATAACTCTTTTGGCGACTTCTAGCCTTGAGAAGATTATCCTGAATGAGCTGAATTTTGTCTGTGGTTTCCTGGATTAGTTCGGGTCCAGTAATACGAGCTTCACCAACCTCAGTCCAACAGACAGGTGAACGACATTTCCGACCATAGAGTGCCTCAAAAGGAGCCATGTTAATGCTGGCGTGATAACTGTTGTTGTATGAAAACTCAACCAAAGGAAGATGAGAATCCCATGCGCCACCAAAATCGATGACACATGCCCTGAGCATGTCCTCAAGTGTCTGGATGGTTCGTTCAGTCTGACCATCCGTTTGAGGATGATAAGCAGTGCTCAGGTTCAACTTGGTACCCAAAGCATCTTGTAGAGACTCCCAAAAGTGAGAGGTGAAACGACCATCACGATCAGAAATAATGTCCAAAGGTATACCGTGACGACATACGATTTCACTTACATACATTTTTGCCAGCCTTTCCACAGAATACTTCTCACGAATAGGTAGGAAGTGAGCTGATTTGGTCAAACGATCGACGATTACCCAAATACTATCAAAACCTTTGGGTGTACGAGGGAGTTTGGTGATGAAATCCATAGCTATGCTCTGCCATTTCCAGACAGGAATCTCTGGTTGTTCAAGCATACCAGATGGTCGTTGATGTTCAGCCTTAACCTTGGAACAAGTGAGGCATTTTGCAACGAATAGAGCAATGTCTTTCTTCATACCAGGCCACCAATAAGAATAACGAAGATCTTGATACATCTTGTCAGCTCCAGGATGAATAGAATAACGAGACTTATGAGCTTCGTTCATGAGAAAAGTACGAAGATCATCACGGTCGGGAATCCACAGTCGATTAAGGAAATAAAGAAGACCATCGGGTTTGGTTTCAAGTTGAGTTTCAGCACCACAAGACATTTCATCGTACATGTTACCTTGGGTGACTGATGTGTGTTGAGCCTGGAGAATGCGATCTTGAAGATCAGTACGAACTCTCGCACATTGGAGTTTGACACGCTCTTTACGACTAAGTGCGTCAGCCACAACATTCGCCTTGCCAGGATGGTAGCGAATTTCGCAATCATAGTCGTTAAGTAATTCAACCCAACGTCGTTGTCTCATGTTAAGATTCTTTTGATCGAAGACATGTTGGAGACTTTTGTGGTCCGTGAACACCACACATTTGGTCCCATAAAGATAATGTCTCCAAATCTTGAGTGCAAAGACAACAACGCCCAATTCAAGATCATGGGTGGTATAATTCTTTTCGTGAGTCTTGAGTTGTCGAGACGCATAAGCAATAACCTTTCCTCGTTGCATGAGAACACAACCAAGACCCTGGTTCGATGCATCACAGTAGACCACGAAATCATCATTACCATCAGGTAGAGACAAGATAGGAGCTTCACAGAGTTTCAGCTTAAGAGTTTCGAATGCTTCCTCTTGCTTAGGTCCCCACTCATAGGGTTTACCCTTGTGAGTTAAGGTAGTGAGAGGAACAGCGATCTTGGAGAAATTGGCGATGAATCGACGATAATAACCAGCCAAACCAAGAAAAGAACGGACTTCCGTTGGAGTGGTAGGAACACTCCAATTCTTCACAGCTTCGATCTTTGCAGGATCAACATGAATTCCGTTCATATCAATGACATGTCCCAAAAATTGAACTTCCTTAAGCCAAAATTCACATTTTGAGAACTTGGCGTACAGTTGTTCTTTCTTTAGGAGATTTAAGATAGAGTGAAGATGTTGCTCGTGATCGGATTTTGATTTAGAGTAAATCAAAATATCATCGATGAAAACGATCACGAATTTGTCGAGATAGGGTCTACAAACCCGATTCATTAAATCCATAAATACTGCGGGAGCATTGGTCAACCCAAAAGGCATAACCATGAATTCATAGTGACCATAGCGTGTGCGAAAAGCTGTCTTGGGAATATCTTCATCGTGGACTCTAAGCTGATGATAACCAGAACGGAGATCAATTTTCGAGAAGTGGGTTGCTCCTTGAAGTTGATCGAAGAGATCGTCAATCCTAGGAAGTGGATAACGATTCTTGATGGTGAGTTTGTTGAGTTCACGGTAGTCAATACACATCCTAAGAGAACCATCCTTCTTTTTAACGAACAAGACAGGGGCTCCCCATGGAGAAGAACTAGGGCGAATGAACCCTTTATCAGAAAGTTCCTGTAATTGACTAGCAAGTTCTTGCATCTCAGAGGGTGCAAGACGATAAGGAGCTTTAGCGACAGGATTAGCACCAGGAACAAGATCAATACGAAATTCCACTTGTCGAGCAGGAGGCAAACCAGGTAAATCCTCGGGAAAGACTTCAGGATAGTCTCGAATAATAGGAATGTCTTGGATACTTTTGCCTTTGTCCTTCTTCTCTATCACGTTAGCTAAGAAGGCTGTATACCCCTTTCGTAAGTACTTTTGGGCAGTAGTACAAGACATAAGCTTAAGCTCACCACAGGGTTTCTCACCATAGATCTTCAAAATCTCACCAGATTCGAGAGGAATGCGTATGACTTTCTCGAAACACAGAATTTCGGCACGATGAGTTGACAACCAGTCCATGCCTACTATAACATCAAAACTACCAAGATGCATAGGGATAAGATCGATAGGGAAGGTATGATCGTCGAGATTCAATAAGCAGTTACGAATAATAGAGTCGATCGAAATAGACTTCCCGTTAGCTACCTCTACCACGAAAGGTTCTTCTAGATTAGTGTGGGGTAAGTTAAGTAAAGGTTCAAACTTCAGTGACACGAATGACTTATCAGCTCCCGAATCAAATAATATGGATGCATAGTGATTATTAATGAGAAACGTACCATTCACCACTTCGTTGTTGTCACGAGCCTGGTTAGCGTTGAGATTGTAGGCGCGACCTCGAGCACCTTGGTTCTGGTTGCGGTTCTAGTTTTGGTTTTGGTTCTGATTTTGGTTTTGGTTGCGGTTACGATTAGGGCAGTTGTTGATGTAGTGATTAGGGTTGCCACACTCGTAGCATTGACCACGAGTAGGCCTGTTGTTTTGTTGGTTGGGAGCTGGGTTGTTGTTGTCTTGGGTAGTAGGAGATCGACAGACGTTCACCAGGTGACCATATCGTTGACACTTAGTACAAAATCGACATGGCACCTGTGTTGGATGGTGGTACTTGCAAGTGTTGCACAAAGGGTGAGGTCCGGTGTATGGTTTCTTGGCTGGGTTTTGGGCAGCAGGTGGAGTGGCAGCAACCATATAGTTTCTAGCCTTGCGCTTTTTGTTGCTTGAGGTCTCAGGCTTGACTTCAATTGCAGGCTGTGGAGTGTCTTTGGCAACCGTCTTCTTAGTGCCCTTGCGGAAGAGAGTACCGTTCTTTACGTGATTATCAGTAAGAGTGGCCGCTAGACGTTTGGCCTCTTCCAAAGTTGCAGGATTTCTACCCCAAACGGTGTCCTGGATTTGCATGGGCAGACCACCGATGTACTTTTCGATGGCTACCGACAGAGGAGTAACTTTGTGAGGCAACAATAAGCTAAGCTCATGAAAGCGGGTGTTGTAGGCAAGGTTTTCCCCACTATCTTGAGCTAAGGTGTGGAACTCATCCTCAAGTTTCTTAACTTCATTGCGAGGACAAAACTCTTCTTTCATGACCTCCTTGACTTGGTCCCATGTCATAGCAAGAGCAACCTCGGCCCCACGAGTACGCTTTTCTTCATTCCACCATGTGAGTGCTCGTTTATGGAGAACACTCATGGCGTAACGAACCTTGAAGTTGTTGGGGCACTCACTGTTGATGAAGGTATTTTCAATACCCTCAAACCATTGGAGGAGTCCAGTAGCTCCTTCTTCACCACTAAACTTTGGAGGGTTACAAGAGTTGAAATGTTTAAGAGTGCAGGCTTGGGGTCCATTTCCATTGCCATTGCCATTCCCGTTCCCGTTGTTGTGACCATTCCCGTTGCCATTCAATTGGATGACCTGAGCGAGTAAATTGGGAACCAGAGTTGCGATTTGCTGCGCCATTTGTTGAGAAATGATCGCAGCCAGTTGAGCATCGACCCCATTGTTGTTGTGGCTAGGACCTTGGTCATGATCATGGTTGTCACCACCTTCTTCGTGGTTCTCACCATTGCTGTTGCGAGTGCTGCGACGTGGAGGCATGATCTGTAATAGACACAATGAAATGAATGAGATTATATAAGGAATGTAATCATTTATTCATTAATTAAAACGAATAAACGAAAACGTTGACTTATCAAAGATTCCAAATTCTAATAACATATGAAGACATGCTTTAGCCTATAAGTGAACACTCATCCCGAGAATTCCCAGGTAGGCATCCGGGTCCCTCGTCTGATTGGGATATATGCGCAATGCCAGCCTAGACAGAAGACTCAGAATACAGGCGTTCACCCTTCCAGATTGCACGTGTTCGTTATTAAAATCTAGAACTTCGACGAGATCTCAAGGGGGTTCAGGTTAAACCTGAGGATTTTGTCCTATAATTCTAATGGTGGATCAGGATTGCAGCAGACGAATAAGAGTAGTCACATGTAGGTTTAGGGTTATAAGGCATAGGGTAAGGATAGGATTAGGGAAGCAATTAGGGTTACAAGTAGGAGAAGCAAGTACTGTTTAAGTCCCTAAGGTTATAGTCTAGATTATTTCTAATAACCTAATTCCCTATAACCAAGGCTCTGATACCAATCTGTAACACCCCAACCGATGGCGGAAACATCGGGGTGCCACGTATTGATGATTGTTTTCAGTAGCACATGGTATAAAATAAATTTTAAATAATTTATTCAAACATAATATCCAAAATATGAAATGATGTCTAAGAATTCAAATACATGATATCAAATAACAAACTTCAATAACTTCAAATAAAACTTCAAGTAAAATCCTCATGCTAACTCAAGCCTCAGCTTCATTGTTACCTGAAACATGTTAATTTTGAAAGTATTTTGGGTCAACAAAAGTTGGTGAGAATTACATAGGTTTTTGATAATAAAATGAATAAAATGTTGTGCAATTCATGTGTCATGTCAATCTAGCCCATATGTGAGAACATACTAGAAATAAATCGAGTGCATAATCAACCCTGATGACTGTTATAAAATGATACATACCATACACTCATGGTCCAATTGAATATGTTATGCGATAACAAACACCCACGTAACCTTTGTAGGAGGCACGTATCCGGGTGGGATTGTCAGTCCAATAGATCTATCAATGTATACCGTCGGCTTGTACGGAGTTAATGATTATGCTAGAATGGTGCTTACTCTAATCATGCTCAAGACATAATGCAACATAGATAACACATAGACACATTGATGATTGAATTGCAATGATAATGTTATAACATGTTTCACCCCAAAAATGGTGATAAATAAAAGGGGCTATGTAAAACTCACCTTAGCAAATGTTAAACTTGTCGAAAAGATGAAATAATAGTGTTGCCCAAAATGATTCCAAATATCACCCTATAATAAGGTAATATATAATAAGTCTAAGTCTAATTAACTTATAAGTGTATCCTAGGGTTTCGATTTGGGGATAACCAATTGTTGAATTTAAATTAAAATGTTAATTAATAAAGGAAAATTTGATAATTAATAAAAGAAAGTCTTTTTATGAAATTTGAATTTTGAATGTACACACTAAAGTGTTTGAAGTATAAAAATAATTTTTATAAAATTATTTAATTTAAAATAGATTTTTAAATCTATTTATTACAAATAGCCAAAATTTAACTTTAATATTCAAAAATACTAAAATTAAAGAATTTCTATTTTAAAAATCATGTTTCTGTTCTAAATAATTAAAAATAATTTGTATAAAATTTTGGTGCAAAAATGATGAAAATTGGATTTATTATGATTTAATTAATTATTAAATCTAACAAAAATTGATTAAAAATATGAAATAAATGATTTTACTGAATTAAAAATTATTTCAGTAAAGTTTAACTTTATAAAAAGTCAGGATAATTTTTGGAGAATTTAATAAAATTGTTTTGATATATAAATGGATTTTTATAAATATAATAGTATAAAAATGATTTAATTATTATAAATATTAAATAAATGAATTTTTAAAAAATAAAAATTGTGAATAACACTTTTAACACAGATTTAATAAATGTATTTTTTTTAGAATTTATAAAATAGTTTTAATATTTATAAATGAATTTATAAGTTTTAAATGTTTAATATATATATATAATAAAGCTTTGTTTAAAAGAATAAAAAGAAGCAAAAAGGGGGACAGTAGCCGGGACTTGAACCCGGGTACCTTCTGTTGCAGGCCATGGTCACAACCACTTGGCCTAGGCCAGTGGTTGTGATATTCCCTGATCAAAATTAAATAAATACATTACGCGAATCAGAGTTTATCCCCAAATCAAAGTAACGAACCCTAGATTTAACAATTGGACAAATCAGACATTATGAACCCGATTAAAGTTAGGGTTTATGTTGTATGATCGCCGACTAAATAAACCCACAAGAGAACAAGAACTCACAGTGAAGAATCGAGTATAATTGCCGGGTCAAAGCAAAAAGTCAAACGTTTGATCAAAGAAGCTTAATTATCAGTGTTAGAGAATAATTGGAGGTTGAGAGAGAGTTGTGAGCGAGTTGTGAATGATCGTAGGTCATCTATTTATACTGAGGATCAATGGTGGGTTTAATTGGAAGGTTTGACCTACGATTTAAGTCATACGCGTATAATTATTGAATTGGTCAACGATTGATTGTAATTTGACGTGTAATCGAGTCATATAGGACCGGTAATCACAATGGGTTGCCAGAATTAGATCAATCAAGAGTTAATCTTGATTGATTAGTTAATCGCGTTCACCAGTTGACTTTCCAAAGTCAAGCTGGAGGGATTTAAAACGCGTTTAAATATAATATGTGTCTGGTTTATTCCAAGAAGTTGGTTCAGCCCAGATGGTTGTGTGTTGTGTTTGCTAGGGCTTTGGCGCGGGTTCGAACCCCGGCCAGAGCATATTTACTTTTTTTGATATAATTAACACCACACATATATATTATTATATACATATAGTATTAGGGTTTCAATAATGCGACAAAAATAATAAATGCGAATATATAAGATGAAACTTGACGTTTTTATTAAAGACGAACGTGTAACGTACAAGTTTTAAATGCGTAATGTTACACTGCTGACCCTAACAACTGTTCCATCCAAACAACTGCTGTGACAACTGCTGATACAAAGGACTGCTAGAGAACAACTGATAGAGAATAACTGCTGACCAAAGGTCTGATGAAGAAACAACTGCTGATCAAGTACTGAAGACTAAAGGTCTGTTGGAGTCAACAACACTTAGACTCCAACAGATGTTGCAAGACCATCAGAGTTTTCCCTTAGCAGTATTTTGCTTTACAGTGCTTTGTAATATAACAGTAGTTTGTATAGGGCAGATGTTTCATGTTGTTATTCTGTTAGAGGTCACTATCTTAGGTGACGTCAGCACAGGTCACCAGTGGTTTAGGTTTGTCTATAAATAGAACAGTGCTTGTACTGTTCTATTACATCACACACAAACATTCTCTCAGACAAACAATCACTGTGTGATCAAGCTGAGGGGGAGTATTTGTACTGATTGTAATCTTTCAATTAATGAAAGCATTTGATCATTGAAAACATTTATTCCTGTTGTTTTGAATATAGTTTATCTTTCCGCTGCACTTTCAATATATACTTAGATCATTCATTTCTCATCTTATTCTAAATATATCAAAACAATCAAACTCAGATCCTAACATGGGTTACTTGTTCTGAGCATGGTCAGCGATTATTAATTTACGAGTATTGCGGCGGTTGGGCCCTCTAGGATGCGTTACACGCGGATGATGATTATAAAAGCAAATTTTCATGAAGTATGCGCATAAGATTGGCAAAGGAATTCTCTTGCAACCAGTAGGTTTGATACCTAGATTTACTTGCTAATATCAACGTGAATTATTTGATTATTCGTTTGTTGTTCGATTTTTATACCTTTTATAGTAGTTGATGATTGTCTTGTGCTAAGTGATGCTATTAATTTCTATTTTTTTATTCGTCAACCCGGTGTGCATATATTTGTAGTTTCTATAAAATTTAATGAACTCTCACAATCTCACTTTCATGTGGTGTCTTAGCATAACTACAGTAATCATATTTCCTATTTTCGCTTTTATTATTTGGTGATTTTTATTGGCTATCTGAATCTAAGATGACAAAAAAAAGGATCTATGACACCAAGCAGTGGAAATCAATCTCTAGATGATACTAATATTTTTACCACTATAATTATCTACAAAGTTTTTATTTGGTTTGTTGTGTTAATATTTTTTATACTATATTTTGTTGAATAAAGTAAAATGTCGTAAACCCAGGTTGTGGTTCGTAATCAACATCATAATTGAATATAATATAAATCGAGACACCCGCCGCAACGCGCGGGCATTCCTTCTAGTCTATACTAATAAAAGACAACACATGGAATACTAAGAACTCCCTCATAAAGCCTCTCATTTTCTTATTTAAAATAATACATTTATTTTAATTTGTTTCTTTATTTAAATATAATTATTTTTAATTTTTATTACTTACAACTATAACTATTAATTTAATTATCAAAATTTAGTTCAATATATATATATATATATATATACACTATGTCTTTGTAAATTAATTAATATGATTATATTTTAATACAAAATTAGAAATAAATTACTAGACATGATTTGAAAATATTTATTAGCTAATAGAAGTAAATATTATTAAAAAATATTCATTTTTTAAGATAGCGTATTTATATGTTATTAAATTTAAATTTAAATCGTGAACGTTAACTAACCTATTTTTTAATATGTGGTCTTTCACTCTAAGTTTAAAACTATATTTCTTATAGTGTTCTGAACAAACAAAATAAAACAAATCAATCCACATTAATTAAATATTTGATTAATTAAAACTAAATATGCTGAGCTATTTTTCGTATTATAATAGCTTGATATATAAAATATGTTATATAAAAAACAATCATTTTTTGAAATTTTCATTGACTGTGTTGTTTCAAGTTACTTCAACAGAGAAATACAATATCTAAGTGGCAACAATCTTTTCATTAGTTTTCGTTTTAGCTTCATTTTTACGCTATTAAATCATGGAATCTTTTTTTTATAATTACAGTCATATTGAACCAATAAATGGTATTATGTTTAAGGACCTTGATGTTAGAAAAAAAAATGATTATACACTCAAGGTTAGAAATATTTTGGCTTTGCAAGAAACTTGATGTCAAATCCAAATTAACGATACTCAATTGGGATGGTTTAACAGATGAGGAGATATTTTTAAATTAATTTCATTTTTTACATCTTAGCCTAAACAAATTTATCTTATTACTTTTGATTTTTTTTTGTACATATAGTCTACAAGGTAACAGCCACGGTATGAAAAGTTTATGTTTAAGGATTAGCTCAACGAGTCATGGAAGGCGATACTATTGTCCCGATTGAACATTTGATTATCGAGTTGGGACAATTAGTTTCGAGTATAAATGAAGAGATTAGCGCGAAGCTTTGGATAATGGCAATATCATCTTTTCAAACGTACATGAAGTGTAGAAATGATAACCCTTGAAAAGTTTGGAAATAGGTTTATGTGAATATGAATGTCTTTATAAGAAATCATTTAGGGCTGGTGAATATTTAATATTTTTCGGTTGTAAATGCAATTTTATTTATTTTAAATATAACATGTAATCTAATTTTTCTTGATTATATTTTTAATTTTATATATAATTTAAATTGTTCAACCCGTGTATCACACGGGTACATAACCTAGTGAATTAATCAAGTAATTTTAGTATGTTACATTACATATTTCGGTACCCATTTATGGTCCAATTTTGGCTGGTGGGCCGCTAATGACGAGAATTTTAAGCATCTTATTCCAATTCATCGGCCCATAAAAAACCTTCGGGTCGGCGTGTCATACACTCCTACAAAGATCATGCAACTTAAAGAAGGATTAATAAGTCAATTCTCTTATACCAGACCAGATTGCCAGTTATGTTTTCAAAGATTTTAATATCAGTCTTTAAATCGAATATAATTAAATCTATGGGTGCAAACGAGCCGAGCCGAGTCTGAGCTCAACCAGGCTTGAGCTCCAGCTTGAAAAACTTAGGAGAGCTCAGCTCGGTTGGAGCCAGTGGCGGATCCAGGAATTTTTTTTACTGGGTTCCTTTTGTTCGGCTTGGTACAAGGGTTCGGGTCGGATTGACGGTTCAGGTCGGTACAGGGGTTCGGGTCGGTTCAGGTTTAAACATGTTAAAATTTAACATCCCTAAAATTATTTAACCGTAAAACAGAATAGATTCACACTTTCAGTTTCAATTGGTCAAATCATCTCGTCTAATTTATTCCTAAATAAAGCAAATAACTTGTTAAAAGCCGAAGTGTTACTAACCTGTTAAATGAAGAATCGTAGAAACATAAGAGCGCCTTCGTGCATAACAGTTCTAACCGAGTTGAAACATAAGAGCGCCTTCGTGCATAACATATCTCTATGACAAGTTACCAAATCACACTATTGAGACCGGGTCCTGCACGTCGAAAATGTATGCCTCTGGGACTGTTGGCATGAACAACAATCTGTATAAATGGAAACATATTATTAGGATCAGTAATCACACAATGACAAAGAGTAAATGTCATTAGGTTTCATTAACTATTACGTGTTACGAAAGGGAAGCTAACTTTTAATTTCAGAAAACCATAGTTAAGAAACAAGGCACGGAAACGATATAACCAATGTTGTCAAAAGCACACAAGATGCGAGCAGCATACGCCTCGCCTCGCCTGAATAGGAGCACACATTTTCAGGTCAAGTTCCGGCCAAAATTTGTTGGAACAGGTCTGAACAGTTACAGATCATAATTATCTACAAGACAAAATAAAATATAAAAACAAATTGTACAAAAAAAAATCATCAACAAACACTAGTTCCAAAAGCATACCTTATCCAGTTATCCCTCTAATTCTCTAAACCAAATTACCCAACAAAAATAATAAACTCACCAAATTAATTAAAATCAAACAAAACAAAGATGGAACCTAAACTAGTTTGCTGAAAGCTATTTCTTATCGTTCCTAACGGGTTGACATCAATTAGCCCCAACAATCCTAGCAGTTTCAATTTATGTGTTGAACTGTAATACAACTAGGGTTGAAGGGGGAGGCAACTGCAGACGCGAAGGAGGGCAGGAGGCGGACCGCGGACGGGCGGCGGAGGAGGAGGGCAGGAGGCGGGCGGCGGGGGAGGAGGGTTGGGGGCTGCTCTGTTGGCTGCTCACTGCTGTGTTAGATGTTTTTGTTTGGAATGGGTGAGACCCTAGATTTGAACTAAAAAAAAAAAAATTACAAACCAAAAAGTTAAACGCGTGAAGAAAGAATCGAACCTGGATCCTTGTGAATGCGAGGGCGGGTTTCAGCCACTACACCATCTCTAACTTTTGGTAATGGGTTCCTAAATCATTTTTCTTATGGGTTCCTTTCTATTTTTCTATATACGTTAACACTAAAAATTACAAACCGACTGGGTTCCTGGGAACCCGCCTGAATACACCTGGATCCGCCCCTGGTTGGAGCGTTGTTTTCAAAAATTGAGCTCGGCTCGTAAGAAATTTCTTAACCTCAGCTTGTTTACTATTGATTTGTTAATATATTAAATAAAAAATAATATAAACAATAGGCTCGGAACTCGATAAATGAAGCTCGGCTCAGGCTCGTTAAGTAAACAAGCTTAAACAAGGGAATAAAAATTATTAAATATTAATAAAATTAATATTACACTAAGGTTCGATAAGGCTCGACGAGCCTGACGAGCTTTCACATGTCATTGTCAGGCTCGAACTCGGCCTCAATTAATAAATGAGCTTTTTTTAAACTCAATCTAGGCTCGGACTCCATAAGACTCGGCTCGTTTCGAGCTTTTTACCAAATCGAACTCAAGTAACTCAGAAGCTGCTTGCTCGTTTGCACTCCTGATCATTAAATCATTTACTTTTGCTATACAAGATATCATGCCATGTTTTTGAGGTTAAATATTTACTTTTTTGTGTCCGGCCATCAATTTTTATTATCTTACTATTTTTTTTTTAATTTTTTGTTTTTTAAATTGTAGATTTTTATATGATAACGTCTAATAAAGGTTTTTGTTTTACATTAACTAAACATAACCAACTCATCGAATGATAGTCGATTGATTAATCATTTAATCTGTATAGATGTGTATCTTCATACTCATTCAAAGTCCAACTTTTCAAATTTTAGATTAGCGTTTGTTCTTAAAAAACTTTGCTACCAATCGCTCTTTAAGTAGGATATTTCATGTAGCATGTTATATAATATTAGACCAAACCTTTGTAAACCTACCTTCCTAATACTAGCCTTTTTGGCCCTAATTTTTTAATGTAAACCTAACCATTCGTGCTAGCTTCCTATTAGGAAACACTGTTAAGTGTTAACCTTCTCCCTTCCAATTTGGTTAGTGACGTCTTTACGCCCACCACCTTTTGACAAGTTGTACCTTTGACTTTGTAGTGCATACTTGCGTCACAAGGCTTGGTACCTCCACTAGCCTCGACGCCAACATGTGGGTGCATGGCCATGTAGGTTTCACACTAATATTTCGTCATAGTCTCAAATGTCGTTTTTGTCCTTGATAACCTTTCCAATTTCGAAAAAGATACATTTACACAAACCTTTATATTGAGCAAACTAGTAAAGGTTTCATTGCTATTACCAAGTCATAACCAAGTCACCTTGTTGGATCATGGAAACATTTCTTTAAAAAAGCAACCATGTAAAGGCGATATTCCCTTTATGTTTACGCATTCAACCCAAAGGGGATGTACGGGTTCACAACTGCATTCAATGCCTGTCTTTTTTACAAGACTCGACAAAACATCACCCAAAGATGATTCAATCATGCAATACATACATATTTCGACTCACAACCATTAGATTTCACAATGAATTCGCTTGGAACCGGTCAAATGTACTCCAAGCTAATGGATTATGGATATGCATCTATCTTTATACCTCAAACCTTAATGTCAAAAGGATTACATTTCAAATACCCCAATTTCAAACTTCATCTTTATTGCCTTTTTCTTTTTTATCAAAGAAGACTATGATTTCGCTTTATATGGGTCCAATCCACTTACTTTGGCTTCCATGTACTTGGGTCCTAAAGATGTGCATAATTCAATACGTGCACTAGTTTTGAATTAATCTTCTATAAGAAAATCCATAGAAGCTTCACACTTGCATCATCATTGTAGTTTCATCTTAAGTGGATACTTTATTGCCTAATGGTGGGAGTCATTTAACTTAGTGTTATCTAATGAGTAATGACAATAACTACTCTTTTAGAAAGATCATAAAACCCATAACAAAAGGAATAAAATTGTGTCTCTCGTACCTAAACGAATGATATTTTGCCGCTTAGCCATGCATTTAGTAATTCTATTGGTAATACCCAATTATCCATGTATAACTAGGTTAGAATCTCACGTATTACACGATTTGGTAGATGTAATGTTACATAATTAATAAGAAAAAAAATGTTTAAGAAAACATATACATTTCACGGCTAAAAAATAGATGTATTATACTAATAAAAGATATAATATAATTTGTTAATATATAAAGCCATCAACATATATATTTAAAAAGTGAACATTGACATGACAATTATAAATTTTGTTAAGTTAATTTTTAAAACATTTTTTTTTTCAAATAGAGATCATATAGTTAGCTCAAGATAAGAGCCCTTACGAACCAAGGCATCTAAAGTTGTCGTTTTAATTTTTTAATAACACCTATTTTATTATTTAACATATTTTATTTTTACTATTATTTACCATCCAACCACATCAAGTATTTGAATCTTCATTATTTTTCAATTTTAGTATTTTAGCTATCATAAGTTTGAACTTGGTGAAGTTTAAAGTTAAAAAATATAAGCTTATTTAAAGTATAAATAATAAATTTTATATCAAATTTATTTGGTTAATAATATAATAACTATTTTTAATTAAAAAAATAATTATCGATAATTAAGTAAGATAAGTAGAAATACTATTTTTATTAAAGATAAGTATCCTTAATTAAGTAGAATAAATCATATATCAAATTAAAAGATAAATATTCATAATTAAGTAGAGTAAAGATGCGGGAAAATAAAAAAAACAGATGACTCAATGACACATGTTATACTTATTTTGGTTTATAATAATAATAATAATAATAATAATAATAATAATAATAATAAAAATTAGTCGGATGATATTTTATTTATACCACGTGATCTTTCTTTCATTTGTATCACACTATCATTAGGAGATTTTAACTCAGTTAGGTGAGCGGAAAAGAGAAAGAATTCTAAATTCAATAGTAGGGCGGTGTTGGATTTTAATTCTGTTATTGATGATGGTTGCCTTCAGGAGTTCAATATGCAAGGAAATCGATTTACTTTTTTATCAGGTAAAGGTAACTTAGCAAATATGAGCAAAATTGATCGGATGTTGGTTTGTCGGGAGTTTTTTAATCGATGGCCCAGAGCGTGCTTAAGAGCTTTACCTAGGGAATTGTCTGACCATTGCCCATTGGTGCTAACCGTGAATGATTCTAACTATGGGGCGAAACCATTTAAATGGTTTAATTCTTGGATAGAAAGGGGTCGATGTGAAAAAGCGATTCTTGACGCGTGAAAGAATTTTATTAGTGATGGTCCCCTGACGGTTGCATTTATAAAAAGCTGTTGGCCACTAGGTCGGCATTAAGGGAATGGTGGAAATCGTGTTCCTTGAAGGAAGGTGAGGAGGTGGAGGTTTTAAGAAAAGATATTGCTCGCTTGGAAAAAATTATGGAAGTTCGGGAATTAGAGGAGGAGGAGGTGTGGGGGTGGGAGGAGAGTAAAAAAGAGTTGGAAAGATTGATAATGTTAAAAAATAAAGATCTTGAGCAAAAGTCTCAGGTGAACTAGGTTTCAATGGGGGATAATAATTCTGCTTTCTTTCATCGATGCATTAATGGCAGGAAAGCGGCGAATGATATCCCGGGTGTCTTGGTTAATGGGGAGTGGATTTCAAAACCCGCGTTGGTTAAAAAATAGGTGCTCCGATTTTTTAGAAATCATTTTCGCGAGGTTTATGTCAGAAGGCCGGGTTTTCTTTGTTATAATATGAAACAGGTTCCATTGGAAAAGAAAGAAGATTTGATTGCTCCTTTTTTCAAGGAAGAAATCAAAGAAGCTGTGTTCGATTGCGGGTCTGACAAGGCCCCGGGTCCAGATGGGTTCAATTTTTGGGGTCACTTGGAGGATGATTTCATGAGGATGTTTGAGGAATTCTATGAATCGGGTGTCATTAGCAAATATTGTAGTACTTCCTTCATTAATCTGATCGCAAAAGTTAAGACTCCTATGGGGTTAAATGATTATTAACCCATCAATTTAGTGGGGGTGGTTAGCAAAGTTATATCAAAGGTGGTGGCTAGTAGAATAAAAAAAGGTCATGGGGGATGTGATTTCTGATTCACAATCGGCTTTTCTTAAAGAAAGGTTTATTTTGGATGGCCCTCTCATCCTTAATGAGCTTATTGGATGGGTTAAAAAAACAAAAAAAACAGGCTTTTTTATTGAATATCAATTTTGAAAAGGCCTACGACAATGTGAGTTGGGCTTTTCTGATTTCTATTTTGGAACAAATGGGGATTCCGGAGAGGTGGTGTCTTTGGGTTAAAGGTATTATTCAATCGGCTCGGTCCGCGGTCCTAGTTAACGGGTCACCAACATTTGAGTTTGATTGTCAAAAGGGCCTCAGACAAGGTGATCATCTCTCTCCGTTCTTATTTCTGATCGTTATGGAAGCTTTGGCTTGTATGATCTCGCGAGCGTGTTCTTTGGGCGATTTGGAGGGGATTAAAGTGTCTGGTGAAGGGCCGAACATTACTCATATGTTATATGCCGATGATGTGCTCATTATGGGGAAGTGGACCTGTAATAATATTGTTACGGCTACTAGGGTGCTCCGCATTTTTCATATGTGTTTCCGGACTGAAAATAAACGTACACAAATCTCATTTATTTGGGTTGGGCGTGACGAGTTTGGAAGTTAATGGTATGGCTGAAATGATGGGTTGTAAAGCGGGTGCGTTTCCTTTTCAATATCTTGGTCTTAAAGTAGGAGCTAACATGAATCGATTGATACATTGGGAACCCGTTTTAGAGACAATTAGAAAGAGACTTCAATCTTGGAAGGCTAAGGTGTTGTCAATTGGTGGTCGTCTTACATTGATTAAATCGGTGCTCGCGAGTCTCCCGGCTTATTATCTTTCATTATATAAAGCTCCTATTGCGGTGACTGAGAATATTGAGAGAATGATGAGAAAGTTTTTATGGACAGGAGGTAAAGAAGGTAAAGGAATCAATTGGGTTTCATGGGATATTGTTACGCGACCGAAAAGAGTTGGGGGTTTGGGTATCTCTAAGTTGTCTGAAGTAAATTTGGCCCTTCTCATGAAATGGGTGTGGCGTTTTAAAATAGATCATGAAGGGTTACGGAGGAAAGTGATTATTAGCATTCATGGGGGTCGGAACAGATGGGTGTTCTTACCGGTTAAAAAAGCATTAACTGGGAATTGGAAATCCGTTGTTTCGTACCTAGAAAGGTTCGCTTAAATGGCATGCATATTGATAAATTAATTACTTGCAAAATTGGGGATGTGGATCAGATTAGTTTTTGGAAGGATATTTGGTTTGGTACTACGCCTTTATATGCTAGATGGCCAATTTTGTTTTCATTGGAAATAAATAAAAATGTACATGTGAAGCTTCGTATAAAGTAGAATGGGAATAACCTAGTGGCAGATGATAAGTGGGATTTGAATGTTTCTAATGTGGAAGGCATATCGGAGATTCAAGATGTGGAGAGGATGTTGTCGCAAGTCGTATTCAGTGGTAATAAGGATGTCTGGGTTTGGGATAATAATTCGTCCAATGGTTTCTCGGTTGCTGCTGTTAAAGAGTTGCTGCGAAGGAATCTTTATGTGCAGCCGGTGAAGAAAATGATCTGGGTAAGTTGGGTTCCCATTAAGGTGAACATTATGATGTGGAGGATCGAAAAAGATAGGCTTCCAATGCGTTTGCTGTAACATCGCAAAATTTTCCCCAAAATTTTAATACATAAAAAGCTCTATATATATATATATATATATATATATATATATTTTTTTTTTTATTACACCTTTATCATTAATATTATACAAATGTGCCTAAGTCTTTATTTATCCTAACTCACAACTTATATACATACATAAATGTATATAAATAATAATAATAGTAATATGATTCTAAATTCTTTTTTTTTTTCACATACAAGATTTTTTTTTTTTTTTTAAATAAAGTCTTAGTCAAACAGTCAAAGTCTTAGTCAAACAGTCAAAGTCTTAGTCAAATAGTCAATTCATCATAAAACCTTACTTTATGGTGTTGACCAATTTTAATGGCTAATTGACTCCAAAACTAGTATAAAAACCCACCTATGACCCATTATACTTTGCACCTCTAAATCGATTGTTTCAATCCGATTAAACTTTCCCTCATACCTTTCTTCTATAGTCTATTACTTCTACAATTGAAGCTTTGATTATAAGCTCTTGTAATTAGCGAATTGGAAGCTTGATATTCTTTCTTTTTCGTTTTCTTCAATTTGGACTAGCTACGTTGTTGAGTCTTTGGGATTCGCCTCGCATACATTCACAACACAATATTCTATTTTTTTTACGAGACATAACATTTTGCTAAGGTGAGTTTTACATAGCCCCTTTTCTATTTATCACCATTTTGGGGTGAAACATGTTACAACATTCTATATGCAATTCAATCATCAAAGTGCCTATGTGTTTTTCTATGTTGCATTATGTCTTGAACATGACTAGGGTAAGCACAATTCTAGCATAATCATTAACATTGATCAGCCGACGGTATACAATGATAGATCTATTGGACTGACAATCCCACCCGGATACGTGCCTCCTACAAAGGTAGCGTGGGTGTTTGTTATCGTATAACATATTTAGGTGAACCATGAGCGTATGGGAGGTACCACATTATAACAGTCATCAGGGTTGGTTATGCACTCGATTTATTTCTAGTATGTTCTCACATATGGACTAGATTGACATGACACATGAATTGCACAACATTTTTATTCAATTATCAAAAACCTATGTAATTCTCACCAACTTTTGTTGACCCAAAAACATTTTCAACTTAACATGTTTCAGGTTCTATTTGCTTGAAGATTTGAATTGATGCTTGAAGATATGTGTATAGTTTTATTCAATTTGATGTACAAATTCTAGAACAATTGTATGTAATTCATTTAAATTATTTAATGGAATTTATTATTCACCATGAGCTACTGAACAATCATCATTACGTGACATCCCGATGTTTCCGCCATCGGTTGGGGTGTTACAGATTGGTATCAGAGCCATGGTTATAGGGAATTAGGTTATTAGAAAAATAATCTAGTCTATAACCATAGGATTTAACAAGTCCTTGCTTCTTTTACTTGCTATTCTCTATCTCCCTCCTACTTCTTATCCCTACTTTCATTCCTACGAGAAGGTTGCTCTCCATCAGTGGATCTACTCTTAAGATTGATAGGACAAAATCCTCAGGTTTAACCTGAACCCCCTTGGAATCTCGTCGAAGTTCTAGATCTTAATAACGAACACGTGCAATCTGGAAGGGTGAACGCCTGTATTCTGAGTCTTCTGTCTAGGCTGGCATTGCGCATATATCCCAATCAGACGAGGGACCCGGATGCCTACCTGGGAATTCTCGGGATGAGTGTTCACTTATAGGCTAAAGCATGTCTTCATATGTTATTAGAATCTGGAATCTTTGATAAGTCAACGTTTTCGTTTATTCGTTTTAATTAATGAATAAATGATTACATTCCTTATATTACCTCATTCATTTCATGCCTCATTGAGACTTCATTGTGTCCCTTACTATTCATGTCTCCACGCCACAGCACTCGCATTAACAGTGGTGACAATCATGAAGAAGAGAGCAACAACCACAACCCCGACCACAACACTAACCACAACAATGGAGGTGATGCCCAACTAGCTGCGATTATTTCCCAACAATTGGCGCAACAAATCACAACTCTGGTTTCTAACTTGTTGACTCAAGACATCCAAATGGATGGGAATGGCAATGGAAATGGTGTTGGAAATCACGAAAGGAACAGGACCTTAGTTCGGAAAGGCAAGAAAACAAGTATCGTGGCCGCGGTAACTACCAAGCATCAGAAACGTAAGACCAGGGATCCCAATGTAAACCTCACTACCCAAGTTTCTAACAAGAAGCCTTATACAAGAAACTATCCATTATGTAACACATGAAAATGACATAACCCCACTGTTTCAGTGTGTCGCCTGTGCACCAATTGTGGTAGGTATGGCCATCTGGTCAACACATGTCGTGAGTCCCCAAACCCTAACACCAACCAACCAACCCTGCTCAGGTTGCTAATCTTAATCGTCCTAGTAAATACAACTATGGTCAATGCTATGAATGTGGAAACCCATATCATTTCCGTAACCGATGCCCTAAACTAAATCGAGATCAAGACCCTCCAGCTACTTAACAGCAAACCCCACCATTTGAATGATGTCTACTTTTTAATTCTATGTATTGACACTTTTTGATTCAAGTAATAAATTCAAGTATTATCATAACATCTGAGTGCATGCTTGTTTGAATGTGAACTAATTGCTATATCTATAATCATACTTGCTTACTTGTACAACAATTAGTTGACTACCAAACAACCTACTCAACGATTGGTAGAGGTCATCATGTCTTTCCAACAGTTGGGAGAGGCCCTACAACCTGCTAAACTACTGGTGGAGACTATCGAACCTGCTCAACAATCGGTAGAGTCATAAAAGGACGCAAAACCCTAATGTAAGGTAAATTGATAATTATGGTCCGGAATGTAATCATGAATTTACAGGTACGTTAAGGTAGTGAGAAATTTTATCAAGGTTTTCGGTAGTCGACCAATTGTATACCTGGTGTTTTTCTTTTAACTTCGGGACGAAGTTCCTAAAAGTAGGGGAGACTGTAACATCGCAAAATTTTCCCCAAAATTTTAATACATAAAAAGCTCTTATATATATATATATATATATATATATTTTATTACACCTTTATCATTAATATTATACAAATGTGCCTAAGTCTTTATTTATCCTAACTCACAACTTATATACATACATAAATGTATATAAATAATAATAATAGTAATATGATTCTAAATTCTTTTTTTTTTCACATACAAGATTTTTTTTTTTTTTTTAAATAAAGTCTTAGTCAAACAGTCAAAGTCTTAGTCAAATAGTCAATTCATCATAAAACCTTACTTTATGGTGTTGACCAATTTTAATGGCTAATTGACTCCAAAACTAGTATAAAAACCCACCTATGACCCATTATACTTTGCACCTCTAAATCGATTGTTTCAATCCGATTAAACTTTCCCTCATACCTTTCTTCTATAGTCTATTACTTCTACAATTGAAGCTTTGATTATAAGCTCTTGTAATTAGCGAATTGGAAGCTTGATATTCTTTCTTTTTCGTTTTCTTCAATTTGGACTAGCTACGTTGTTGAGTCTTTGGGATTCGCCTCGCATACATTCACAACACAATATTCTATTTTTTTTACGAGACATAACATTTTGCTAAGGTGAGTTTTACATAGCCCCTTTTCTATTTATCACCATTTTGGGGTGAAACATGTTACAACATTCTATATGCAATTCAATCATCAAAGTGCCTATGTGTTTTTCTATGTTGCATTATGTCTTGAACATGACTAGGGTAAGCACAATTCTAGCATAATCATTAACATTGATCAGCCGACGGTATACAATGATAGATCTATTGGACTGACAATCCCACCCGGATACGTGCCTCCTACAAAGGTAGCGTGGGTGTTTGTTATCGTATAACATATTTAGGTGAACCATGAGCGTATGGGAGGTACCACATTATAACAGTCATCAGGGTTGGTTATGCACTCGATTTATTTCTAGTATGTTCTCACATATGGACTAGATTGACATGACACATGAATTGCACAACATTTTTATTCAATTATCAAAAACCTATGTAATTCTCACCAACTTTTGTTGACCCAAAAACATTTTCAACTTAACATGTTTCAGGTTCTATTTGCTTGAAGATTTGAATTGATGCTTGAAGATATGTGTATAGTTTTATTCAATTTGATGTACAAATTCTAGAACAATTGTATGTAATTCATTTAAATTATTTAATGGAATTTATTATTCACCATGAGCTACTGAACAATCATCATTACGTGACATCCCGATGTTTCCGCCATCGGTTGGGGTGTTACATTTGCAGCTGGTTAAAAGGGGTATTTCGCTTCCAGAGACATCATGTCCGCTTTGTTGTATAGATGAGGAATCGGCTAATCACTTGTTTGTGTCTTGCGGGTTCACTTTTGGAGTTTGGAACAAGATTTGGATATGGTGTAAGTTTAATCCTGCATATTATGGTATGATAGATGATATGTTGCAGTGGTAGATTTCGAGCTCGTTATCCAATTGGGGTAAGAAGATTGTCCGGGGTATCATCATGGTTACGTGTTGGGCCTTATGGAAGGAGCGAAATAAGAAGGTTTTTCATAATTCTGATCCCAAGGTAGAAGAGGTAGTTGCATTAGTTAAGTCCTTGTCTTTTATTTGGTTATAATACCGTTCGATTAGGAGTAACATAGAGTGGAAAGATTGTGTTTTATACCCGTTGTATATATTGTAACCCGGTTTGTGAGCGGTCCTTAAATTGAGGACATGCTCCTTTTGTTTTAATGAAGTTAACGTTAAAAAAAATCATTATTTCACTTTCGTTTTCTCATATTATTAACAACTAGCAGAGTGTACATGCGATGCATCGGGAAATATAAACATTGTCAAGGTGTGTATGGTTTTGATCAGATTAGTTATTAGCATCAACCAATTTCGAAACGTAAGTCATCACTTAGTCTATTTTATTAACTAATCGGTTTTTGGTTAATCGGTTCAGTTTATCCGATTAGATTGGCGGTTTTTGGCTTGGTTTATTTAATCTAGGTTAATAGCAAAAACCAAACCTAAGTTAAAACTTTTGCTTACAAATACATGAAATTGAGGCATAAGTTATAGAAATAGATGTGTAAAATATGAAATTCATAAATCGGATATAAAAGTTACAAATACATGAAATATGAATGGTTCGGTTATGTTTAGTTAATTTTGGTTAAACAAGGGTACAAACAACCGATAATCGATACTTTGTTAATTCGGTGTTTGGTTAATCGATTTCCAGTTAGTTCAGATCTTGGTTGATTTCAGTCTGTTTTGTCTTTTTTCAGTTTAGCTTTGGTTAGCGATTTAATTATTGCTCACTCCTAGACACTGTTAGTCATGTAACATATAATTTTTTTTTAATTTAAAAAAAATATAGAAGTACTATACTCGAATTAAAGAGAATAAAATCCTCGTTTTTATGATGTAATTTCTTAAGAAAAATATTAACGTACGAAAAGTTATGACTGGTTAAAAATCATGGAGGTAGTTTGTTTTTTATAAGGAGATAAAAATGTAACTACCGACTAATTATCTAAAATTTATATAAAGTTGAGGGGATTGAAATATAACTAAGATTAGGAACTAAAGTCTAATTGATGTTTAAAATACTAATTTACCCTTATTTTAGGGGTGTACCTTATGCATTAAAAGAAAAAAAAATTGTAATTTTTGCGTACCTTAAAATACTTTTATGAAATTCATTATATATGGTACAGATTTAAAAATTTTCTTCCCTTAAGGTATTCGTTTTTATGGCTATCATTGTAAAACACATTCTTTTGCGCGTATCATCACTTTAAACCAAATGCCAATACCATACTGATACCCAATGGCGAAGCTTGGCTTGGGCCCCGGCCCAATAATCTTTTTCGCCCAAAAGTGTTAAATTACCGAAACTTTTTTTATTATTTTTTAATGTATTGAGTCCGACCCACACTAATTTTTTAAGTCAGGCCCAACCTTATTGTTTAAAAAATATTTACTAAAGCCAACATTTTTTTAGTACGACCTAACCTTAATTTTTTAGTCCAGCCCAAACAATTACTTAGGGGCTGTTTGGTTGATTAAGTGCTGAATCATTAAGATTGCCTAAATGGTTAAGAGGCTTTGAATGGTTAAGAGCTGAATCATTCAACATCCCTTATTATCTTAATGGTTCAGCACTTAATCATTCCATTCAGATGCTGAAACAAACAGTCTGAATGCTGAATGATTCAGACCTGAATGGCTAAGAGGCTGATTAAGAGGCTACCAAACAGCCTCTTAATCTACAAACATTACTAAGAGTTACTCCAAAGTGATTAACCTATTACTATTAGCCCAAAACACTATCCTAATTCCAAAATGAATCGTGAATACAGTATCCACCCAACCCCAATGAGCACTTGGTGAAATTGTTAAGTCCGTGAATACAGTATCCACCCCACCCCACCCCAATGAGCACTCGATGAAGTTGTTAAGTCTTAGTCCTACTTTAATTTCTAAAAACACCCAAAAGTGATTGATATTGATAAGATTAGTCTTCTTGTTGAGAAGTATTATCCTGAAGATTTTACAGAATAATAAAGAATTTAATTTCGATGTCAGTAGGAGACTTTTAATTTTGATAGGCCAAAGAATCACTAACTAACTGGTGCATCAACTATTGTTGATCTACGCAAACGTCTTGTGGACACTTAGAAACGTGAGGACTATTATACGCTTGATAGAGTAGTTCAGCTAATAGAGAAGGGATTTTCAGCAATGAAGATATTCAAGAATCGTCTTTGCAATAAGATGTTAGATGAGTATATTGCGAATAACTTGGTGGTTTACTTAGAAAAAGAAATTGCTGAAAATTTTGATTTGACATCCATAATTGATGAGTTTAAAGAACTTACAGGTCGACAGGCTGAGTTTTGATACCTTTTTCAAGTATCCATCATTTCTCTCGCCTTTTCATTTATATTTTTTTTTGTCTTTGTTTATTAAAAATTTCTTTTTTTTTTTGTGATGGAAATTTGAATTAGTGTTTGACCAGAAAATTTGGTCTTTCTTTCATTAAAAAATGAATGTTTAGAGTTTTTATTGTTTGATTTGATCCGGATCAGATCGTCAGCCTTAAACTTAGTGGTAGGAAAAAAATAGGTCTCGTGACTTTCAACCAAACCTAGTCAAAAGTTCAAGATCTGTCAGTGCTGATACCATCACATACCCAACCGATATTGGTTGAATTTCTGCCGCATCACGCCAAAAATAGTCGCTACTTAGTACTTACTATAGTTAAAATCATAATATGGGATAGTTGGCTACCTGTTTTGGTGGCACCATTTTGTGGGCCGAAGGAGATGAGAAAGTAGTAAGTGGTTAATTGGTGCAATAATTGGATTGCGAGTATATATAAATTGCTACCTACATTCTATCGCCTCAAGTGCATGACACGTAATCAAATCGCAATAAAATATATCGTTAATATATTTTAAAGTTTAAATAATTAAGTTTGGTATATTTTAAAAAAATAAATAATGAAACCCGATTTTTATTTTCAGTTAAAGAGAGCGAAAAGCAGAATGGGCTTGTATTTGAAAGCCACAAAAAAGGAGGCCGGTATGATAGTGGGAAGTAGGAAGCGGTTGAAAAGTATAGATACCTTTGTATTTTATCCATTTTTATAGAAATGTGTATTTTATCCATTTTTACACTAATTTAATTTATACTATTTTTTAAGTATAAACTCAATTTATACTATTTTTTAAGTATAAACTCAATTTATGTAGTATTAATTTACAAATGAGTTGTGTTATAAGTATTGTAACTCATGCTTTTTTTTTTAAACTATAACTTTTTTAAGTGCTATTTGGAAATAATTATCCCACTTTTAGGTACACTGTTTTTTTTTTTTATATATATATAAAGTTATATGTTTTTAGATATGTGACATATTGATCTATTACTTTGATTGATTTATATGATTATTTGCCATCATCAACATGTAAATAGTTATTAGTAAACCATACAACTCTTTCTTTGAAACAAAAGGAATATTAAAAAAAAATATCAATTGTTTATGACTTATTTATAATCATAACCAGATAAAGATGATGATATGTGTTTACGTGCTCTCTCTCTCTCTTCTCGTCTTCCTTATTTGTATCTTTACTTGTCGTTTTACTAGAAATGGAAAGTTGACGTTTTTTTAAGGCTAACAAAGTCATCGTGGACTTATGTAGAAATTCCTTTATGACAAATTTAGGATACCCACGTGGCACCCGGTCCTCCAGGTTCACCAATCCAGGGAAAACTCGACCACCCACCCGCCCGAAGGCACGCCATTGAATATTTGGTAAAACCTTGTATCCTTCAAGGCTCTAACTTGTGACCATTAGGTCTCAAATCATCTATCATTAGGCCCTAAGTCACTTATATACTAATTATTTTATGTGATGTGCCTAATTTTAAACCGAAATCAAATTAATCGCAACTGATATTGCATTTGGTTAAGTTTAAATCTAAAACCGTAAAATTCAGTTTTCAATCTTATCTTAAAAATCAGATGTAATTTGGTCCTTTTTGTTGGAATGAATAACAATAAATAATTATAAAGGGAAAAAAGTATTAAGGATCAATGGTGAATATATATTTTTTTTACTTTTTTTTTTAATTTGTATTTGTATTGAGTTTTTTTATTTACCTAGTGACGTGGATAAATTATTCTAAAAGATTGTAGGGGTGTTCAAATTCGGATAATCCGAATTTCGGATATCCGAATTTCGGATAATCCGAAATTTCGGATAGTCAATATTGGGATCCGAATCCGGATCCGAAATTCCGGATATCCGAAATTCGGATAATCCAAAACTTAAAAAATAATAAATAAAATAAAAATAAAATTATAAAAAAAAACATTCTCCTTTATGTCTAAAATGTGAACTTGTTAAAAAAATAAAAATCGAAGTTAGATAAACGAAACTTGAACAAAAAAAACGTAAAAGAAACTTACCGTTTAGTGGACGGGGGCTGTGAAGGTCAGAGACGAGGTGGACGGGGTTGTTATAGAGAAGAGAAGAGGGAGCGGCTGCTATGGATTGGAGTAGTATGGACTTAGGGTTAGAAACGTTAGGGGGATAGGATTGTGTATTTCGTTATGTAGTGTATGTAATATTATATATTTATATATATATTTTTTAAAATTCGGATAATCCGATTATCCGAAAATTTTCAAAATCAGGATCCGAATCCGAAATTTCGGATTATCCGATTTTCGGATATCCGAAAATCGGATTATCCAAAATTTCGGATAATTCGGATTCGAATTATCGGATTTTTTGGATTCGAATACGGATTCAAATTTTTTTAACACCCCAAGATTGTATGCATTGATTAAATTATCCAAGATTTGAAGAATATTAATATTCCGTAATGGAGTGAGAGTGAGTGACAAAGATATAAATGCCACCTCCCAGTCCCACACAATTACACAAACACATACACAACCCATCATCATAATCAATCATCATAACTCATCTCCATTTGAATTCCTAAACATTACTTCAATCCATCTTAACACCATGTCTATAATTGAGGTTCATGATTCTACTTCATCACCAACACAAGAACAAGTTGCAGTCCCTATTCACAAGGTCTCTCTTCATTTCTTTCCCCTTTTTTTCCTGTAAATTTTGATCAAGATTTGTTCTATGGTTACAGATTTCTGATGGGTCATCTTTAATTTAATCATTTATTACTAAAGTTATGATCTTTTTTATCCAAATCATGAGCATATGCTATCCCTTTTGCAACTAACATAACCTTTTATTCACCAGGAGTAACAAAAATAGTTTTTTTTTTTAATTTAAATAATTTAATGAAGTTAAAGATTCTTGTTATTATTATTATTATTATTATTATTATTATTATTATTATTATTATTATACTGTGTCAAATTTGTAGAAAAAGCATGCTATAATTGTGAAAAATAATATTGCTTTTGAGCTAAAATGGTTGTTTATGTAATCAAATTTGTATAAATGTTTAAACTTTTGATGTGGCATTTATCTTTTAGGTCTAATTTTGATAATATTATTATTGTCTGTTTATAGATTGAAGAAGATGTTATTGAGTCAAATACAGAAGCACAGAACAATAGGCACTGGAGAAAACAAAATCTGTTCTTGGAGATACCTTCAAGATCATCTTCCTCACATGATTCTGTTATGATTAAAATGCCTCAAACATTGACTCCTACACCTAAAAGAGTTAACTTTAATTTAACACCAAACTCTTCAACTGAGGTTGTTCAATCACCAGCTGCTCACACACCAAGAAGAAAGTCATTAAAGAAACATCTTTTGACTAAACTTAGTTTCAAGAACAGAAATACTGTTTCTGATACAGAAAAGGCTGTTGTTATTACAATTCCTGCAACCCCTTCTCCTTTGCCTCAAGAAAAGCCTTATTTTTCGCGATCATGGTCGTTTACAAAGATTTTTACCCCTCGTGGGAAGACGCCGGCTTCTATGCCGGTTACCCCTGTTGCTCATTCGGGCCCAGGCGCTGAACCGGTGGCTGGAAGCTCGACGGGCTCCCTTAATTCGGAGGTATGCTAGTTTCTATAACCATTTAAGATTTATGGTTTAGGGTTTAGGGTTTGGAAACGACACTTGAAATGATTTTTTATGTGATTATTTGTAGGCTAAAGTCAAGAAACATATGGCTCGATCACGATCTGCGCCAAATCTTGAAAAAGAAGGGAATATCAAGCGAATGGATTCTTTTTTTCGTGTGATTCCTTCGACTCCGCGGATGAAGGAGACTGATGCCCCCACACCAACCCCTAGTCCAACTGGTAACAATGGTGAGTTCATAAATCTTTAGATAAAAGATCCGATTTTTACAGTGTTAAGTCACGCGTGTTTGCTAAACGATATGTAAATCTTTCGGTTTAGATGACGACGAAGCTAATGACGGTGAAGACATACCGGAAGAAGAGGCGGTTTGTAGAATATGTTTTGTTGAATTATGTGAAGGTGGAGAAACCTTAAAGATGGAATGCAGCTGCAAAGGCGAACTCGCTTTAGCCCATCAAGAATGTGCCATAAAATGGTTTAGCATAAAAGGTAACAAAACGTGTGATGTGTGCCATCAAGATGTGAAAAATCTACCTGTTACACTTCTAAGAATTCAGAGTAGGGCTAGAAACCGAAGTTCTGATGCAAACAGAGCGACTCACATGGATGTTAATGCGTATGGGTAAGTTAACAAGCTCGTATTCTTGATCAAATCATGTTTCTTGATTACTATCTAGCTGATGTTGGTTTTCGTTCTGAGATCGTTCAGTGATATCTATAGGGTCTGGCAGGAAGTCCCGATTCTCGTCATTGTTAGCATGCTTGCATACTTCTGTTTTCTTGAGCAACTTTTGGTAAGACCGGCTAGAATTTCGTGCTTCATATGTGAAACATGGCTAACCATTTGATAAACGTTTTGTATGAAGGTTAGGGACATGGGTACAGGTGCGATTGCGCTGTCGCTTCCATTTTCATGTGTCTTGGGTCTTCTGTCATCCATGACCTCCTCCACCATGGGTATATCATCTGTTTAAATATAGTTGATCGATAATACATAATACATAATACTTTATTGATTTATTGTTATTCTGTAAACGCAATCTTTATGATTTTCGTTGATTGAGTTATGGTATTTTTCTGTATGCAGTGAAGAGAAATTTCGTCTGGTTTTATGCATCAATTCAGTTCTCATTTGTCGTGATCTTCGCACATGTTTTCTACGACGTGGTAAGAAACAACAAAATATTCAATAACCATGTGAAACAACAAATATAGCTAGTTACATTTATTCTGTCACGTTATTTAATTCAAATTTTGGATATGATGTCGCGCAGATACATATTAATCCAGTTTTGTCGATTCTTCTTGCAACATTTGCGGGGTGTGGGATTGTCATGTGTTGTAGTTCAGTTCTTGTTGAGGTTTTAAGATTAAGAAGGCGATGGCTTGCTAGATCGAATAACCAGACTGATTCTCGGCCTGCTTTACATCAAGAACCGCAGCCAACGTCATCTTCCCATGTTGATGCTCAACATCGAACTGAAATCGGGAACGTAGAAACTTCTAATGGGAACTAGGAGATGGCATTCTGGTAAACTTCATCAATGTCATATTGAGCTTGCATTGGCTGTAGCTTAATATTTAGATTATAGTTAGACAGAGAGTGTGGTGGTGTCAAAGTTGTAGTCTGTATATTGATGCAAAGTGTAATAGTAGAAACATTGTTTTCTGTAGGTATTATTAGTATGATTGTATATTGGATAGAGTCTTACTTAATCAAGAGAGATTTTGATTTGCTTAAGATTTATTAAAAAAGTTTATGAATATCTATTTCAAGAAATAATAATACAAAAAACAGTATACAATGTGTTGACAGTTGAAGGATGGATGGTCCTTGACTCCTTGTTTAAGAAATACTATTTTGGGGCAACAGATTTTGATTTTTCTTTCCTTGTATGCATACATCATACAACATATAAATATACAATAAAATAGTTATAAAATTGCAAGAGTTTGACTCTTTTATGAAACAACGTTTATTTCTTCTACCAGTTATCATCCTTAATCCTACAGATGCATCTTCACGTTTAGATGTAACTAAAAATAAAATTATATAAAAATATAATTTTAGTCGAATAATAAATTTCAATTATACATGTTACCTGACAATGGAACATCATCGTTGTTGAGATTAAAATACATGTTAGCATCCGAAGAAATAGTGTAGTCACCTAAAGCAGATTTCTTAGTTCTCTTGAATTTAGATTTGATGAATGTATGTTCGTTGTTTTCACTGGGACTCCCCTTCCCTTTGACTATATTGCACACATGTATCGTTTAAGAAATGTGCACCACATTTGACGTATAACGCTATATGAGCGTTTGTCCTCAACTGGTCAGCATACTAGTGTCGTTGAATTGGATTACAAGTTTTTTACTCACCTACTAGTGTGTGTAACTTGTCCATTGCTCTTGCAACATTTTGTCCCTAAACCTAAATATATATTAGTATAAAACTAACTAAAAACTATATAACTAAACTTTATTATCAGGATACTTTGTAAAATCATAAATTTTTGTTTCTTTCTTTTATCAAATAATAATATTAATTTTTTTCGTTTGTCTCTCCTACTAAATAAAAGTATTAAATCATAATTTCTACTTCTCTTGTTTATTTAATATTCTATTTTTCCGCGTATTAGTAACCATTTAATATTTTATTAATCCAATCTCGTGTATTACACATGTTTATAACCTATAATAAATAAATAAAAATTAAAATGTTATGATAAGTAAACAGCACATCAAAATTTATTATTTAAAGACATATCTTGATAACTGATTTTGTTAATCGGTTACATTATATTTATTCAACCCGTATAAGACACTAGTTTATTTAGCCAGTGCAATATTAGTTTTTTAAAACATAATTACTCTATTACTTAGTATATAAAAGTACGTATGTTATCCTGTGTAATATATGAGATTTTAACCTAGTAAAACAATAAAATTTATATGAAATTAAAATTCGGTTTCTTCTTATTATTATTTTGTAGATACCTCATGATTCATGAAGGACCAACCCTTGCAACCTGCTTACTTATCCAGGGACTAATTCTGTGAATTCTGTCAACAAGATGCAAACCCTAATATGACCCGGGATTCGCCCCGAACCCTACAAACGGGTCAGGTGCTATATTCTACCTCTTCGTATAAAAACCTGCAGCATTTTCAAGCATCAACATAAACACACAGAGAGAGCAAAGAAAACAAGACGGACAAGATGAAGATAGAAGAAGTACAATCTACTACCAAGAAGCAAAGGATTGCTACTCATACTCACATTAAAGGCCTTGGCCTTGAGGTATTATCCACCCGCCCCCTTTTTTTCCGTAATTTTTTTCATGGGTTTGTTAGGGTTTAGGGTTTATAGCGCTATATGGTTATGATCTTGCTTATATGTTGTAAATGTGCAGGACTGTTTCTTTGATGTCTACTCTGTATTTCACATAGATTAATTATAATTTATAAACCTTTTGTGTACTCTAGCTTTGGTTGATCTGAGTATCAGTTTTAGGGTCTAAACCTCACATAGGCGCGCGCCTAGGCCCACTTTACAGGCCCAGTACAGTCTTCTCGATTCGCTTCAAAAGCCCCACCTTCATACACTCAAGCACATTTTTCAAGCCAAATTCCGAGGAAACTCCCGTAAAATATTATCCGAACATGTTTGAACACGTCTAAAAAGTTGTAACAACCCTAAACGAGATTAAATCAACCAAAACTAGCCTAAAGAAGCCTAAAACATGTCTAAAAAGGCTCTCTCCTTTTTTAGCGCGTTGCACTGAGGCCTGAGGCTCACTATTGCACTTTGAGTGTGCCTCTCGCCTTCGACAACTATGGGTCCGTAGAAACGTATGTGAGACTGATTTTTCTTGTTTTTTTCCGCTTTTCTATGCCGTCAATTGTTGTTTTGGGCAAATTTGCTGCGTTAAACATAGCTTGTGCTTAAAGTAGTTATTTTGCTTAGGGTTTACTGTTTAGTTTCTGTTACTTAAACATTTGGACATGTGGTCCGGCTTATATATTGCAAGTGTGTGGAAGCATTGTTTTGGATTTATGGTTTGTAAATGAACCACATTTTGCTGCAAATATTTTGTCTTGACAATGTTATGGGTCTGAATTTAGTTTATGCTGTACATGTTGTGATATGTGTACCAATGATTATGTCTAGGCTTCTGGAAAAGCGATACCGTTAGCTGCTGGATTTGTGGGACAGGTGTCAGCAAGAGAGGCTGGCGGGCTTGTAGTTGATATGATTCGCCAGAAAAAGATGGCCGGAAGGGCACTTCTACTTGCTGGACCTCCTGGTACTGGTAAAACTGCCCTTGCCCTTGGTATTGCCCAGGAACTTGGTACGAAGGTATGTCATAAAACACGTGCTCCATTGTCTGAAACTATGTTTTAAAAAGCGTGCTTAAGCGCAAAGCGCACCTAGGCGCAAATCCGTGCGCCTTATGTAACCCTAGGCGAGCAGTGTACGAAAAGCGCACGAAAAAGCGCAAAAAGCGCACGAAAAGCGCAAGAAAAACAAAGCGAGAAAAGCGCGCTTTTTGTACACATGATGTTTTTGTGCTTAAAATTGTTATACATGTAGCTAAAAAGGTTGTACATTTTAGTTAAATCATATATATACCTTATTTGTATCTATATTTTGAGTAAATAATGCTAAAAACCTATAGCATATATAAAAAAAATTATATAATTGTCTTGCGCCTAGCGTACGAAAAGCCCACCGCTTTTGCGCTTTGCGCCTCGGTTTTAGACCTCGTCGCTTTTGTGCGCTTCGCGCTTTTTAAAACCAAGGTCTGAAATTGGAATTGCTTTTTTCCTAGTTCCAAATTATAAGAATCTTAATATCCGTAGGTCCCATTTTGTCCAATGGTTGGATCGGAAGTCTACTCATCTGAAGTAAAGAAAACCGAGGTCTTGATGGAAAATTTCAGGAGGGCTATTGGTTTACGTATCAAGGAAAACAAAGAGGTTTATGAAGGAGAAGTAAGAAGTGAAATTCATCCTTGTTTTTGGTAATTGGAATTGATTAATGTTTGATGATGTGATTTGATAATTTGGGGAACATATGGTTTTAGGTGACTGAACTATCTCCAGAAGAAACTGAAAGTGTGACGGGAGGATATGGCAAAGCCATAAGTCATGTAATTATTGGATTAAAAACTGTCAAAGGAACAAAGCAATTGAAGCTGGACCCGACTATTTATGATGCTTTGATTAAGGAAAAGGTATGCTGTTCTTTTTCTGTGATACAGTTTATTCATGTTAACAAATTGTTGGATATTTGTTTTCTTTACTAATTACTGTAATTATATCTACAGGTAGCTGTTGGTGATGTTATATATATAGAATCAAACAGTGGTGCGGTTAAAAGGGTAGGCAGGAGTGATGCATTTGCAACAGAATTTGATCTCGAGGCTGAAGAATATGTTCCTCTTCCTAAAGGAGAGGTTCACAAGAAGAAAGAGATAGTTCAGGTATGTTTCTAAAACCTTACAAAAAAATTCTAATTTATTCCATTGAAAGATATTTATGTATGTATGAGAATTTTTCTGTCAGGATGTAACACTTCATGATCTTGATGCTGCAAATGCACGGCCACAAGGTGGACAAGATATACTATCATTAATGGGTCAAATGATGAAGCCTAGAAAAACTGAAATCACCGACAAATTGAGACAAGAAATCAATAAGGTATTGAATATTCATATTTCTTTACGAACACCGCCTCTTAATTGGTTAGTTTAAAATACTTGAGAAATGAGTTTATGCTAATTGCAGGTTGTTAATCGTTATATTGAGGAAGGGGTGGCAGAGCTTGTTCCTGGTGTCTTATTTATCGACGAGGTACTACTTTTATATCTATTTCCTTTAACGCTGTTTGTATTTGTTATATTAATCTAACACTTTTTGCAGGTACATATGCTGGATATGGAGTGTTTTTCATACTTAAATCGTGCTTTGGAAAGCTCGTTATCTCCAATTGTAATCTTCGCCACCAATAGAGGGATTTGTACCGTGAGGTGAAGTTTTCTACATTTTGGCAACTTTTAATTGTTATCAGTGATGGTTATTAATGGCGTTTGAGTAATTTTATGTTTCGCTAATAAAAAGATTTGGTCTTTTGTATATTTAATGACTTGAATAATCTGGTTTTCAGAGGAACTGATATGTCGAGTCCTCATGGGATACCTGTGGATCTTTTAGACAGGCTAGTGATCATACGAACAGCGACATATGGCCCAGCTGAGATGATTCAGGTATATAGAAATAATTTAAACCAATTGGTATTACAGTATTTTTTTAAAGGCTTAGTTCAGTGGAAATCCTTGTACAACCCTAACCTAGCGGTCCCAAGTTCGAATCCCTACCCACACACCGGTGTCCTCCTTGCCTAAGCTCAAATCGTCACGGGGAATTTTTTTGTGGTGTGCATGGATCGAACCTGTGACCTACCCCAAGGATGGGAACCCCTAAGGGAAAGCCCACCCTACCTCAAACCAACCAGCTGGGCTGGAGATCATTGGCATTACAGTAGTTATATACTGAATGTTACATAGAATCATTTTCATTAAAGAGTTTAAGATATACTTATTGCTTGATGTGCCGGTCAGATACTGGCTATCAGGGCACAGGTGGAAGAAATAACTATAGATGAAGAAAGCTTGGCTTACCTCGGTGAGATTGGTCAACAAGCATCTTTGAGGTTTGACTTTTCTTGTGCTACGTAACCTATGATTATTCATTTTTCTTACCTCCGTAATTCCCAATTCTTTTCATTCTTTTTAAATTTTGTTACTTGCAGGCATGCGGTACAATTACTATCACCAGGCAGTGTCGTGGCAAAAATGAATGGACGTGAGGGTATTTGCAAGGTACGATTTCTCTTCTTTTTGCATATTACATGTTATATTTGATGTAGTATATTCACAGTGTGCAAATTTAAATTATGCAGGCGGATCTGGAGGAAGTGTGCAGTCTTTATCTCCATGCAAAGTCATCGGCTAAACTTCTACAAGAACAACAAGATAGATACATCTCGTGATGAAACTTGATATTGGGCTAGACTTCTGGTAAAAACTTATGTGCTGAATCTTTTCTAGACATCTAAAAGAAGTTGTAGGTTCTAGTTCGAGCAAACATTTTGTTGCGTGTGTGCAATTGATCCCCGGGTTTTGGTGTATAAGGAATTTGAACACTGTTTCTTAAGATGATTTAGCAGAATGACAAAATGGGTGGTTTTTTTAACTTCTTTCGCGTAAACCCTGGTTTTATTATATGGGTATGGCTTCGGACTTTTGTCGTTCAGATAATTGCATCGTTGTGATTCCCCTTTTATTCATTGATGCATGGGGATCTATAGTCTTAACTGATAATATTCAATAATCACACACATCGTTGCGAATCAGTGGCGAAGCTTGACCTGAAACTTCGGGGGGTCGGAAGTCACAGGGGGGGGGGGGGTCGGAAGTCACCAGTTTCGGGGGGTCGAAACCATATATACCAAAGAATTTCTATACGAATACTATATAATCGAAACTTCTGAGCGAAAATTCGGGGGGGGGGGGGGGGGGAGGGCCGGCCGCCCCTCCCGCCCCTTAAAAGCTGCGCCATTGGTTGCGATTCCCCTTTCATAGTTAGTAGGGGCGGATCTAGTGTGTTAGGAGGGCGCTACCCCTCAACATTTCTGGCATAGTGTAAGTTTTTTTTTGTTTTTTACATTTTTTTTAGTATTATGTTATCTTTGAAAATTATATAACGTTAGTCACTTAATTGTTGAGGCATGAGTTACAGTTCGACAATAATTCTAGTCAAATTTTGGAATAATTTATGGATTAAAACGTGGGTCAAAAGTTGGTATTGGTTACGTATGTATTTCAAAAGATTATTATTGGATGAGATGTGACAACAAGGTCATGTAACACGAGTTGTTCGTGTATCACATTTTTCATTAAGTTTCTGCAAGTACATTATTATTATCTATACACTATTTACATTATACCCCTTAAGTTTAAAGCCTTTGATTTGTCTAATCTATAAAAATAAATTATTAGCTTCCCTTTTAATTTGTAAGTTTTTATGTTTATACTTTCTTCTATTAAATATATTTTTTTATTAAGTGTTATATGAACCCTGAAGTGCTCCTTTTACGACTAAAGTAGTTTAATAATATTATTCTTGTCATGAGACGCTTTATCGGTTGTTGTTTGTTGATAAAATTAAATAAATAAATAAATTAGTGGATGAAAATATCAAATGTATTTACAAAGCCTCCTCGTGCTGAACATGTTAAAGACTTAAAGCCATGGAAACGTCACGCGCCTTCGGTTATGGCGCGTGTAATGTCTGGCTTGTTTGGGCATAAACTAGGAATCAAAATTTATAGATGCTTAAAACAACTTTTTACACTTTGCCCCTTACACTATCAACTATTTACACAAGTCTGGAACCGGTTTACAATTTTACATGTGAATCTTTCAAGAATATTCTTCCACTTTCCTAGGTCAACTTTAACTATTTTTATATGAAGTGAATTTATGTTTTGCACAAGAATGTTTTGTTGTAACGGCATAATATTAATAAGAAAGCATTTAAAATTTTCGAATTTGGTTTTTTCTGGTTTGTATAAATGTTCCATTTTGGATGGTAATTTTTTTTTTTAAAATTTTGTGTGTATGAAAGACGAGAAACGATTAAATTTTCTTTAACAAAACTCATATATCCAAAACAGTGGAAGACAAAAAAATCGCTTTGTTGCGTTTGGATTGTAAATAGCTGATGGCTAAATTTAGTATCATTGAAAGATTGACGTAATTTTTGCTTATAATTTGGTAATGTTTTGTTGTTTTTTTATACCACTTCATTTTTATACTGTTTTATCAAGTTATATAACAAAATAAAAAGGTTAATGATGATTAAATTTTTGGTATAAATAATGTAACTCAAATTTTTTTTTTAGGATTGGTTTCTTCAGTTTATCCTATATAAAGGAAAAGAAATATTTGTACCTAAAAATGTAACATAACATTAGACAATTAGTTTTGTTACCACTAATTAAAAGCAATTATTCAATATTTATATAATTAAATTATAAAATCAAAATCTTTATTACAACTTTAATATAGATTATTTGTACTTCATAACGTGATTAATCAAAAAATAAACACAGAATCACAAGATCTTAAAAAATTGCTTTACTTGAAGGTCTTAGGCTATGGGGTGTGGTACTGACCAAGGACGTGGCTTTATAGGGGCGTTCAATCCCCCAAAATTTTCGCTTAAAAGTTCCGATTATTTGTATCCGTATAGAATTTTTTTTGGTATATACGGTTTCGACCCCCCGTAAGCAGTGACTTCCGACCCCTGAAATTTCCGCTCAAGCTTCGCCACTGGTACTGACCACCCCCAAGAGCCACGTCGTCACCGCCTCCGCGTCACCACCCTGCAACAGAAGAGAGAGATAGGGAGAAACAGGATGGGGAAATATCCCCGTTTGCACCAAAAAAATGGGGGGCGGTATTCCCCGTCGGGGAGGGTGCCACATAGGCATCACTGATGCCTTCACCGCCTCCACACCCCTCAGCCTTACGTAAACTGTTTTTGTGACTGGTGTTCTTGTTACCATTAAATGAACTTATGAAAAACATAGGGGTGAGAATGTAGTTTAGGTGAAGTACAAGGTATCGAATAGAGCAATAGCCAATCATCAGGCATTTAGCGCCTAATTATGTACGACGATGAAAATATTAAGATGCCAAGTAACGGCGTTGCTGTCCTCATTTGACTTATTTAATTAATAATAATAATAATAATAATAATAATAATAATAATAATAATAATAATCCTATAAATCCCACCTAATTTTTATATTTATACATTTTCCTCTTCTGAATGCTATTGAATTCGTTATAAAGTATAAACACACTCTCCATTCCATTCTTCATTCAGTCCACAATCAGCTTCTATATTCACAAGGTGCGTTCTATCACTAAACTCTGTTCTTCAATTTCTTCATTAATGTAGTTAGCCCTGTAAAATTAATAATAATAAACGGTTACTTACGTCTTTCAGAATGTTAAAATAATTAAACGATGTTATGTTATGTTTTGTAATCTGTTGCGTTTTTAATTTGATTTTTAAAATGTTAGAGATACGATTTGCCCTGTGATGCATGTTTATCATTTGGAAATTAATATTAATAATAATTTGTTACATTAATCAACAAATTTAATAAAATTATAATTTGCTATGTTTGATATTAAAAATCAAAGTTTCTTTTTTGGTGTGCATATGAGTAGTGGTATTGTTTTGACTTGATCAGTGTTAATAGAATAATAGTTGTGGTGATTAATAATGAATTTAATTATTTATAAGGCGTTGATATCGGTCGGTTATGGTTCAGGATTATAGGGATTGTGGAATTTTGTTTGTGGAAATGGCGACCGGAGCTGCTGCATCTTCCTTTATGAGTTTAAAGGGGAGAGACAATGGTTTGGGGTTTGCAAAAGCTTCAGATTTTGTTAAGTTTCGGACCTGAAGAGGGTTAAGTTTCATAGAACCAAGGTTTTTGTGGTAAAAAATTCGAAGCCTGGTTCAGATATTGCGGAATTTCGGCCTGCTTCTGAAGGGAGTCCTCTGTTAGGTACATGCTTGACTGATTAATCTTGTGCTTACATTTATAACCTATATAGCATCGATTTTTAACGCTGCAAAAAAAAAAAAAAAAAAAAAAAAAAAAAAAAACAACATAGTAATTTGAATGTCATATTTTGATTTTGCATATCACTAAATTCAAAGTAAGTAAATGCCTATATGGGCTATGGCTGTATATTTTATATTTCATTTGGTTGTTGGAAATGAGTGGAGAATTACTGTGTACGATCTTTTACACCCGATCGTACACATTAATTCTCCGTCCTCTAAGAACCAAGGTTTTATTTTTAGTAGGGTAGGATTTGCAATTCAAAAGGGGGTTGCAGTGCAACTTGTTGCCCGTTTACCTACCATCCGCTTGTGATTAGTTTTGGGTTTAAACACATGTTAATTGTTTTAATTTTTTTTAATAAAATTGTAATGTAAAAAGAAAGATTGAGAATAAAAAAAATGAGTGGTAAATTAGTTCACTTAAAAAAAAAAACTTTTACAGAAGAATGGCAGTTTATTGTTTTCAACTACAAAAAAACTTACTGGCTTGTATCAAGTGGAGTTACTAAGGGCCTGTTTGGTTGATTAAGTGCTGAATCATTAAGAGGTCTGAATAGTTAAGCGGTTCTGATTGATTAAGTGCCGAATGGTTCAGCTATGCACCAAGTCTGAATGGTTCAGCTCTTAACCATTTCATTCAGAGCCTTTTTTTTAGGTTGAAACAAACAGTCTGAATTCTGAATGGTTCAGAGCCTCATTAAGAGGTTACCAAACAAGCCCTAAGAATAATTACCCAATTTTGGCTCTTTTGTGTTTCCAGCGTTAACATGCATTTTTTTGCTTGTATTACAATGAAGAATAAAATTATGAATCTTTATTTCTTTGTTTTTGGTAGTTCCTGTACAAAAGTATTGTGAATCCACACATCAAACCATCAGGAGGAAAACCCGCACAGTAATGGTTGGAGATGTAGCTCTTGGTAGTGACCACCCCATAAGAATTCAAACAATGACCACATCTGATACTAAGGACGTGGCTGCAACTGTCGAACAGGTTATTGCTTTTTGTTGTTTTTATAAATGTTGATGGAAGTATAGCACCACCTATTTTCATCTTAATCATGGTATAGTTTGCCAATGTAATGATTGCTGAGTTTATTAATCATCTGTTTGACAGGTCATGCAAATAGCTGATAGAGGAGCTGATCTTGTTAGAATTACAGTGCAAGGGAAAAGAGAGGCAGATGCGTGTTTTGAAATAAAAAACACCCTTGTTCAAAAGAAGTAGGTCTACTTAGACTCTTTGGGATTTGTGCTTTTTTCTTTTCTGGTTCATGTTATCTCATAAATGATGTACATTTGCAGTTATAACATACCTCTGGTGGCAGACATTCATTTTGCACCTTCAGTTGCACTGCGGGTTGCTGAATGTTTTGATAAAATTCGTGTCAACCCTGGAAATTTCGGTACAAATTTTAAACACCTTGTTTCTTTTGTTTATTATCATTTTCCCTTTCAAATTGTTCATTCTTTTGATTTTATTTCTTGCAGCTGATCGGCGTGCTCAGTTTGAGCAGTTGGAGTATACAGATGATGATTATCAAAAGGAACTTGAACATATTGAGAAGGTAAAGCTGTTTATCAACTTTCTGCCATTTCACACTCGAGATTTATCTTTGCTTTATTATCAATTGGAAAGTTTATGAAAGTTAACATATATGTGTTCTCGTTACAACAGTTTTTGTCCCCTTGGTTGAAAAATGCAAGAAATATGGAAGGGCAATGCGCATTGGAACAAATCATGGTAGTCTTTCCGATCGTATCATGAGTTACTATGGTGATTCTCCTAGGGGAATGGTAAGCAACTACTTTACTGTTAAGTTTCTCTTAGCTTCCCCTAACTTGTCATTTATGCGACACAAACTTTGATTTAATAACAGGTTGAATCTGCATTTGAGTTTGCAAGAATCTGTAGGAAATTGGACTTCCATAATTTTGTATTTTCAATGAAAGCAAGCAATCCAGTGATTATGGTTCAAGCGTATCGTCTTCTTGTAGCTGAAATGTATGTTCAAGGTTGGGACTATCCTTTGCATTTGGGAGTCACCGAAGCTGGTGAGGGTGAAGATGGACGTATGAAATCTGCAATTGGTATCGGGACACTTCTTCAGGTATTTATTATTCTTCATGCTACATCCTTCTTACAAAAAATAAATGAGCTTTATAATTCCGTATACATTGTTCATATTATCATATGCTTAATTTGTTTGGTATACAGGATGGTCTTGGTGATACTATAAGAGTTTCGCTTACAGAACCTCCCGAGGAAGAAATAGACCCATGTAGGAAATTAGCCAATCTTGGTATGAAAGCATCCCAAATTCAACAAGGAGTGGTAGGTTTTTGTTATTTAAATTACTTACTGTCTTATAGTTACCAACCATACTACCGTAATTCTAATTGCATTTATATTTCCAGGCACCATTTGAGGAGAAACATCGACGTTATTTTGATTTTCAAAGAAGAACTGTGATTTGCCTGTGCAGAAGGAGGTTTGTTTGTGACTCTTCACAAAATGTTAACTATTTCGTATCATACTAATTTTTTAAATATGTGTATTAACTAATTAAATGCATGACAGGGTGAAGAGGTAGATTATAGAGGTGTACTCCACCGTGATGGCTCTGTTCTCATGTCTGTTACCCTGGATCAACTCAAGGTTTATTAAATTCTCAGTTCTGTAGACTTTTGGTTACCAGTTATGTATCGATTATAAAGTTTTGCATTTTCTTTCCAGACACCTGAACTCTTCTACAGATCACTAGCTGCAAAACTTGTTCTTGGTATGCCATTTAAGGTGAGTTCTTTCATTTTTAGTCGATTTCTTAAAAACTAGTTAATGTTCCATAACATATGTACTTGTTAACTCATAATATAAGGTTTTTTTATTCAGGATCTTGCAACTGTAGATTCTATCTTATTGAGGGAGCTTCCACCAGCAGACGATAAAGATGCTGTACGTAACCTCTCCATTTTTCTCTAAATGTCGTATATTTAATATTTCCTTAGAGGTGGTAAAATGGGCCGGGTTGGACGGGTCTAAACAGGTTTGGGCGAAAATGGTGATTTTTTATACAGGTCTGGTCGGTTGACCCGGAACCCTGTTTGTATGAATCTTGTATATTTTGTTAATAATTGATTAATGTGTCAAATATGATTACAAATATTATACATTTCCGAATTAATCTATTTTTTTATTCATGATCAGCGCCTAGCTCTTAAAAGGTTGATTGATGTAAGTATGGGAGTTATAACTCCTTTGTCAGAACAACTGACAAAGCCTTTGCCAAACGCTATGGTCTTGGTAAATTTGAATGAGTTATCAACCGGAGCTCATAAGCTTTTACCAGAAGGTATTTTTTTAGTTTTTACCAGTCAATTTTCATGAACCAGTTTCGGTTCACATATGGCATATTAAATTATTTTATTTTCAGGCACACGTTTGGTGGTGTCTGTACGTGGTGATGAGTCTTATGAGGAACTAGAGATTTTAAAAAGCATAGATGCTACAATGATTCTTCATGATCTGCCATATTCAGATGAAAAAACTGGCAGAGTACATGCTGCTCGAAGGTTTTAACTTTCACTAATTATTATTTATATTAACAGTCATACATGTTTGTGTTACAGTATAAATATATAATTTGCTGTCTTCATGTTGACAGGCTATTTGAATATCTATCAGAAAATTCACTTAATTTCCCTGTTCTTCACCACATATCGTTCCCAAAGGGAATTCCAAGGTAAGTTACTGAGCCGTGTCAGTATAAACAAAAAAAAAAGGAAAATATTTTTGTTACCTTTTATAACTATTTGTTAGTTTAAATCTGTTTATTTACTCTCAGGGATGATTTGGTGATTAAAGCGGGGGCAAATGCCGGTGCACTTTTAGTTGATGGACTTGGTGACGGTATCTTATTAGAAGCAGCAGATCAAGATTTTGAATTTCTCAGGAATACATCTTTCAATTTGCTACAAGGATGCAGGATGCGTAACACTAAGACAGTAAGGAATTACCATATTTATTTTTTTAACTCGCTGGTTATATGTATATGTTACTCAATTCTTAATATGATTACAGGAATATGTCTCCTGCCCTTCTTGTGGTAGAACTCTATTTGATCTTCAAGTAATAAGTGCAGAAATTAGAGAAAAAACATCACATTTGCCTGGTGTTTCGGTAATCACTAAACTCCTTCCTATACACTCTGATTTAATCACTAAACTCCTTCTTATACCCTCTGTTTCGGTAAATAAATCTCACTTGTTTTTGTCCTTCTATGGCAGATTGCAATCATGGGTTGCATAGTAAATGGACCAGGGGAGATGGCCGATGCGGATTTTGGATATGTCGGTGGTGCTCCTGGAAAGATTGATCTTTATGTTGGAAAGGTACATGAATCTTAAATAATATTTTTAATACATCTGTTGTAAGAAAAAGGTTAAAAAAAAAACTGGTCAAAGACATGCTAGTTGGTCAACCCAACCCAACCAATCTTCACCTGAATTCATTTTGACCCATTACCCGTCCTGTCATTTTACTCACTTTCCAATGATGCGCAATACTTACAGACGGTGGTACAACGAGGAATTGCAATGGAGAATGCAACGGATGCATTGATTCAGCTAATTAAAGACAACGGACGCTGGGTGGATCCTCCTGTGGAAGAGTAAGATGAGTGGAGTGGATTCAAAAACATTTAAGATTATGTATTAAATAAGAGGTGATGATGATACTGGAGAGTGTTGTTTATATTGTTAGGACAAAATGTAGGTGCCAATTGCGTTAATGTTTCATCATCTAGAGATTGGGTGCGTTAACGTAGGCGCCAAGGTGTCTTAGTCGCAAGATATATAAGCGACACCCACCAAAGCTACCTTACAACACCTTCCCCAAGCAATCCATCTATTTTACAAACATTCTTTCACATAGTCACTGTATTCTTCATCTATTTTCCCTAATTTAATAAGTTTTATCTTAGAACTTCTAATGATTTATAAATTATATAAAGATTGAAATTCGTATTTTAACAAGCTTATTTTGTAAAACTTAATAATCTATGAATCAATAAATTCTAAAATTTTGTTGAAATTTCTAAATTAATAGGTTTACAAATTTATTTTAAAAAATCAGATACATATAACTATTATTGTTTATAAACTTTAACGGAAAATATTTTCTTTAGGGGTCATGGGCATTCGTCACAACAAACACCAACACAAGAAATGACCCACGCATCTAGCCGTGTAACATAATGTCCGTGCGTTCTGCATACATGAGGTCTGGCCCGTTTGTGGCGACTGGCGACCACAAATGAGCATTGTGGATGTCATCCACCTTGACTACATTTCAGTTTAAAAAAAAAGGAAAATATTCTTTATGACTTGAATTCCTTTTAAAAACGCGCCAACTTCAACAACCAGAAGAGTTCAAATGTTTTCCATGTAATCTCAACTGTAAATGCAAAAAAAAAAAAAAAAAAAGTTCCGATTTCGAAAGAGAAACCTTAATCAAATGACAAAAGAATCATCTGAAAACTGAAGCAAACCTTCAATTGGTTGAAATCAATATATGAAATAAGATGATAACTTCCAAATCTCTAGAGGATATCCTGATCTGTGGCGAAAGAAACTAACTGTGGTCGTTGAACATTCTGTTTCGGTTTCGTGTTCAATATTACTTCCAATACAACAACACACAAACACACAAAACCAACCGCTGCAATCAAAATACGAGCCCTCTCCTTCAGTGGCGAAGCTTGAGAAATTGGTCCCGGGGGTCGGAAATCAACAGTCACTGAACGTGATCTAAAATTTTTTTTCAATAGCTATGTTTCGGATATATGTTTGGGTTGGTGATTCGATTCGGGTCGAGTCAAACATTAAATACAATAATATTAAAGTTCTAAGCATTGTTTAACAAAAAATTGAACAACGCCCAACAATTATAAGAATATTTATGCTAAAGAGAAGATGATAGATATAGTTATCTTGTGCATTTGGGTGACACATACATACACAAACAACCCGACCCCCATTTGTAAATATTATATTGGGTTGGTTTAATCAACATTCAACAACACAACAAGATAACAATATATGAATCTATAAATTAGTACTTTGAATGGAGACTTGAAAAATGAAAGTATGTAACTACCCGGGTGAGATCAAGAGACAGAGAGTACAGAGGGGTTTAAACTTTAAAGTTTTATTTAGGTTTAGCTTGTATTTGGGCTTTTTAATTGGATTTTCTCTAAAGAAAAAAATGGGCAAAATCAAACAATTAGGTTGTACCTCTCAAAAAGGGCCCAAATGAAAAGAAAAAAAAAAAAAAACAAAAAAAAACAAAGAAAACGATAAACTTGGTAAAACAACCGATATTTGGGAAACTTGTATCATTCGATATATCGTTAGTTTTGGTTTATATAATATACCTATTTTTTTTCAAAAAAAAAACAAAAAAACCGGGGGTCGAAACCGTATATACCTAAAAAATTCTATACGGATATTATATAATCGGAACTTATGAGCGAAAATTCGGGGGGCCCCGCCGCCCCCTCCCGCCCTTTGAAACCTCCGCCACTGCTCTCCTTCTTCTTCTCACCGTTGATCGTTCTAGACGATGAATTGATCGGTCCAGTTACAGTGGCGGTATCGATAACCATTTCTGGTGCGGGAGCAGGAGACGGTGCTGGTGACGTCATGGAAGCGGGAGTTGGAGAGAGATCATTTGAAGAGAATGTTGAAATGAAAAGGGTGATAGCAAACAAGATGTGGAGAATGTTGGTTGATAGCATTGTTGATGATTAGGGTTTATTGAAGATGGTTTGAGATGGAAGCAGCAGTTAAGGTAATTGATGGTTGGAAAATGTAGATGATGATGATGAGTAACTAATACTTTTCATATTAAATCTGTAAATATAATAATAATTTAGTGGCGAGTAACTAATTAACGAACCGGTTGCAACTACTTTTAACAAATTACAACTTTTAGTCTTCACTCTTTACTCGCCGATATTATAGATATGTTTTTTTTCCAGGGGTACAAACGATATGGCTTGAGGGCTACTTAGAATTGGATCGGTAAAAAATTTAAATGAGCCGAGCCTTAATGAGTCCAAGCTCAAGCTTTTCATACAAAGACAATTTATACTCGCGAGCCTAAACGAGCCCAAACTAATTTTATATTATTATTTTATATATACTAATATACCTACTATTTAATATTGGAGAACAGATCTCTAGCCGAACTTTTAACTCCTTTAAAGTTCGAGCTTAAGTGTTATAAATGCATGTCGAGTCAGGCTCGCTTACATCCCTATTCTTTTCACTATTTATTGTGAAGAATTCTGTGGTAGACTTTGTAATTTAAAAACAACAAAGTAAAAAAAATGTATAAACATTGGGGCTCATTTGAAGTTCACTAAAAAATCTCATGTGTAAACAAGCCAAGCCCGATCCAGGGTTGACTCGACTATGGCTTGTGGTTTGCTTGTTAAATGGCTAGTTAGTTTAGAATAAACCCAAAAGTAGGGGTGGCAACGGGTCGGGTATAGGTCGGGTTTGACTAATATCATATCCATATCCGGTTATAAAATCTCATCTCATACCCGTCTCATTACTCGTCGGGTATAGAGAATACCCGCGGGTATTGGGTAATAGCCGTTGGGATTTGCATGTATATATATTTTTTCTTTCTTTTATAGTTTTAAGCTTTAAAAATCTACAATATATTAAATTGTAATAAATAACATACGTATCATCGACACCATAACAATCTTTAAAATATTTAAAATGTAACAATATCTCATAATATGTAAATGAATATACTAAACGAAACATTACTAAAAAATAGTTAAGAAAAAATATATATAAAACTTAAAAATTTGTGGGTATATGTTTCGGGTAAACGAGTATTTAATTTCGGGTAATCGGATCGGGTATCACCTAATACCATACCCATCTCATATCCATCAGGTATCGGGTATACCCGTCCCAAATGTTCGGGTTTCGAATATACCCATCGGGCTCGGTTTTTTGTTTTGTTTTGTTTTTTTGTTTTTTTTTTTTTTTTTTTCATCATCATCCCTAGCTATAGCATATATGCCCCCATTCCACTTTACATGTAAAAGTATGAGGGGGTTAAGTGAAACTTCTTTTCTTTATTGATCACCAGAACCTATTTACCCATTTCCTCCTTCATCAGGGTTCCGATTGCAAAGCAGCCATGATCAGCATCCTTGCTCAGGTTACCTTCATATTTTATAACATTTTATATAAATTTATAAATGTCTGTACTCACACGCAGATATTATCTGGTTTTCTGTGACGGTTATTGCAGGAGCGTCTCCTTGGCGCTGCCCTAGGTAGCGTATTCTCCGGGGTTATTATCTTTGAGCAACGGAGAGACATCTACAGAACCATATCACAAACTCAACCTCCTAAACCTCAGGTATTATTATCAACTTGTTTTTATGTTTCGTATACAGCAATCTAGTTATAGTTGTTGACAGGCCTATTGATTTATAGAATTTGAATGAATTGATAGTTTTAAACAATTATAATGATTGATGAATTTAGGTTAAAGCGCCTGTTTCTAGTAATAAAATTGATATTGCACACTATTGGAACAAATCAGTGGATCAGGTGTTTGGACCTGCTATTCAGGCTCTTAGTTCGCGCCGCTCGTAGTGATGGATATGTTTCACTACATAATAATCTTATGTTAAATGCTTGCAATGGCAATGAACTTGTATCTCGTTTGTTGAGAACTCAACTTATTGTCCAATCAATCATTGTTACAAGATTAAACGTTTATAAATCAATGTTGAACCTTAATGGAAATGATTTGTTCTCACGAGTAATCAGTGATGATTATATTGCATATTCTTAATTAACGAAGAAATGAAAAGTGACAGATATGTGATGAATCGACTAACGCTTTGTTATACTTGTACGTTAAGCGAATGGTATAAGTATACTTCTGTTTTTTTTTCTCAAATTGGCCCGTTGGGTTGTCACCACATAGTAGGCGCCCATGGCTAGGAGAATTAGAAAATACAAAACCAAAATTTATGGTAGCAATGTGATACGTGTCCTTATTTTCATCATGCACAACCACATATACTCGACTCCATGCCTCACCACGTTCCATGTAACTTGCTCATGTTCTTGGTTTTTTATTAGAAACATTATTAATTTGTGTTTAGTTTAGCATAATAGTGGGCAAGGTTTAAAAAGGCTGAAATGGGCCTCGAGGCGTTGTCCGTTAGCCTCACGAGGCGTAAGCCTCGAGGCGGACCGAGGCGTAAGCCTCAAAACATTATTAAAAATAACAATATATATATATATATATATATATATATATATATATCATAAACATACAATATAATATAAAACAAAACATAATGGATATTATAAAATCTAATTTAGTAATGAAACAAACATCATAAAATAGTTTTAATAGCATTTTAATCTTTAACTTAAGTTTGGAGATCAAATGTAAACTAGTGAACATTGAGGGGGTTAAATATAAAAATACCAAAAGTTAATAAGGTAGAGGGCAGATGTTTTTTGGTTGGATTTTGAGGTGGGAACTCGTTCCAAGTACAATTTTTGACCCGACTTGAACCAATTTTCACCACCTAGACCCAATTTTGACTTAGGTGGTGAGGCTTAAGCCTCACTGCCTCGCCTCACAGCCTCACCGCCTCGGGAAGCCTCGAAAAGCCTCGATAGGCCGAGGCTTAGGTTTCGATTGACCCCAATGAGGCTAAGCCTCTGAGGCGTTTTTTCATAGCCTCAGCCGAGGCGTAAGCCTCGAGGCGAGCCTCAGACAGCCTTTTTAAACCATGATAGTGGGTAGTTAATTTACATCATGTCTAGTTAGTTTTTTTCTATTCGGGTTAGTTTCTATTGTAAGCCTTTTATTAGGGCCTTGAATGTTTTAGTAAGGATATGAATGAAAATTTTAGAAAGCTTTTGGCTTGATCCCTCTTTCATCTTGATTTCTGGGAAGCTTTGTAGGTTTTTTCTTTGTAAAACCTATCACAATGCATCCAGCTTTGCTTTCATGTGCTAAAGTTGACTGAACTGTAGCAGCTAGAGGCAATGGTTAGCAGTTAGACTCCTCACATGACTGTTGAAGTCCCAACTGTTCATTAGGGTGGATTAAGTTATAAGCAGATGGTGATATAGCTATTAGGCTCTCGTGAGCTAGCCTGTGAGGTGCTTGATCTTGAGCTTCTAGAGTAGTGTAGAAGAGAATGGTTACAAATGAGAAGAAATGAAGTTTTTTTGTGTGACTTTCTTAGGCCATACGGTTGAGTTAGTGAAGCACCCATCGTGGGCTGATGGGGAGCTTAGGTGGCTTCATGGCCACTAGTGGAACACCACCCCTAGCCTTAGTGATGATGATGAGCACGGAGAATCTCTAGAAGGCCATGATTGAAAGAGGAGAGAAATAATTGTCGGGGCAGGACCTGCAATGGTGATTTCCACTAGTAAACCGCACTCATGTTTAGTGGAAGAGAGAGATGATGGAAGGGGATGTTGTCATACTGACGTGGCACTAAGGTGGAGGATGGTGATGATGGTTCATTAGTGAACCACATCCCATAGCCTTGGTATGTTGGTGTTGGAGACTTGGAGTTGATTACAAATAATGTGGGGATTTTGAGGTGGTATATATAGTGATTTGGTGCTTAGTTGTATATCTCTCAATTTTAGTGGCATGCAGCACACTTTCGAAGGGTGTGAGGGAACAAAATGATGAGTCTAAGTTTGTAGGCGTCACGTGATGGCAAAATGACCGTAATACCCCCCCCCCCCCCCCCCCCCAATTCCGTTTTACTTTTACCATCATAATAAGCAAAGTTCAATAGTTCATACAGATCGTAATCTAGCAGTCCTGTTTACTAAGCTCATGCCTCAAGCCAAACATGAGGAGCATGCTAGCAAGACAGGGCTTACGATAGCTAGTGATTGGATTTGATTGGTATTTCAGTATTTGGATTTTTTGAACTATAACATTACATATTTTGTTTTAATTTTAACGGTTAAGTTCTTTACGGTAAATGTTACTGTCTTCAAGTGTTAGTACTTTTAAATTCTTGAATAATGGTTATTTTAAAAGTCCGTAATCAATCGGATTTGTGGGAACAGATCTGAATAAAGACTATTGTGAATGGATGGTTGACTCATTTGAATGAAACCTCAAATGAGTTGAGAACCAAATTCACATATTTTCATTAGGGAGTGGATATTGGATGTAATTTGTTTCATTAGCGAGATAGTAATGCTTGTAACGGAACCACATTGAGATCGAACCGTGGCCATTTCGCGACTTAATCTTTCATCAAATACTTGCAATGGCATGCCAATGTATGTCTTTTTTATTTGTATCTCTTTCGTTGAGAATTAAAGTTGACTATCGTATCCTCCTATTAATCATCATTACAAGATCAAACATTTATAAGTCAATGTTCAACCTTAATTACATCCAATAATCAGTGATAATTATATTGTAATATTCTACATTAAGAAGGAATTGAAGAGTGACAGACATGTGATGAATTAACTAAAGCTTAGCTATACAGGTACATTAAGCTGACGGTATAACTGTACTGTTATTTTTTCTCAAATTGGCCCGGCGTGTGTCACCACATAGTAGACACCCATGGCTAGGAGAATAAGAAATACAAAACCAAAAATTATGGCAGCAATGCAGCCAGCTCCGACTTTGGCCTGACCCGCTCTGCTTTCATGTGCTAAACTTGACTGAACTGTAGCAGCTAGAGGCAATGGTGAGCAGTTAGACTCTTCACATGACTGTTCATTAGGATGGAAGAAATTATAAGCAGATGGTGATAGAGCTATTAGGCTCTCGTGAGCTAGCCCGTGAGGGGCTCGATCTTGAGCTCCTAAGGTAGTGTAAAAGAGCAGGGTTAGAATGGGAAGAAATAAATATTTTTGTGGCATTTTTACTTTCTTAGTATCTTTTGTTGTTGGTGTTGACTCAAAATAATATGGGGATTTTTAAGGTGTTATATATAGTCATTTGGTGCTTAGTTGTATATCCCTCAATTTTAGTGACATGCAGCACACTTTAGAAGGGTGTGTGAGGGAACAAAATGATGAGTTTAAGTTGTAGGGCAAAATGACCATAACACCCTCTATTCCCTTTTACTTTTGATGTTTTGTTTGGAGTTTCGAGTCCTGTTTAGCTTTTGAGAAAGGGACAGAATGGTCAATAAGCAAATGGTATGTAGAAAAAGTAACAATAGTGTGTGTAATTATACACATTATTAGAGTGAACTGCATGCGGGAGCTGAAATCAATGGTTATTTCTTTTAGCCCCATGAAAACATCATTAGTGCCTCTAATGGACACCTAATCTGTCTCACTTGTTCCCACCAGCTACCTATTTGAGAACGACAAAATCTTTAAATCTTAGCGACTACGTTCATCTCCTTGTATGGATAGTCATGATGACTCTATTCGTCGTTTGATCCATTGAAGTCATGTGAAGGAGGCACGCTATAGCCCATTTGTTGGAGCAAAATTCTCAAATTTTCGCTATCTTGTAAGCTCCCAAACTCATAATGAAAATGTTTTAACATGTATTGATACATTACATGTTACTTGAGTCCATATATATAATCAATCTATTAAAACTGAACACCTAAAGTTAATTAAAATTGTCAAAGCACTGTTCTAAATTAGGGGCGACAATTCCTGACACGTTTGTTTAGAATAAAAGAAAATATCAAAAATTAAATCTCTAAAATAAATCTTTCAAAGGTCAATTCAGGCAGCTAGTTTCGAATCCACTTCTAGATCGGGTTTGGAGTCTGTGCAATCGCTTTTTCACTCAGGACCTAGAGTAGAACCAAAAGGCGCAAAAAAGTGCATATCTTGCCACCTCAAGGTTTGGCGGTGAGTGATCATGCCACCACAACTCCACAAGCATTCGATGCCAACTCACCGCTATCATCTCTATCGGATTTCTTTGTTTACCCCGCCCTTACCACCCTTAGTGTTTATCACTTGATAAGTAAGGAATGGATTGAGTCCCTAGAAAATTGCATTTGATGTGAGGAATCACAATCCTGTCCATTGGTTTTAGCCTTAATTTGACAATCCATATTTATTTTGTTGCTTTAGGATAGGATTTGGTCATGTCACAGTTCTTTAAGATTTAGATGGGGTGTTTATTATTGAACTTGAAATGTTTTTATTTTTATTTATTACTTGTCTTATTTGTATTTTATATGAAAGAACAATGAACAATAATTTTATTTTAATTATAATAATGCAACCCGTAGAAAATGATAAGAAACATACTTCCAAAAATTTTAATAGTCATTTATAAATAACTCGAGAATAGATTCTCAATCTCAATCAATGGAAAATGAAGTTAATCTTGTCCACAATTAAAAAGGTCACCCTTTTCTGAATGATGCACTAGCTTAATAATTATAAAGCTAAAAACAACCACAACTTTACAAAAGTAACGTTAAAACGACATATCTGAAAGAAAATCAAATTTGTTTTTTTTTTTTTTTGAAAAAAAACATAAGAGAAATAAAAATAAAAACCACTTACATTAAACACTCAAGATTCACAAAGAAAATGGAAAATAAATAGAAAAAAAATTACATATCTCAACAGGAAACTAACAACACATATCTACAATTGAACACTTGATCATCCACACTCATATATCCATCCATTGTAACAACTGATCAAGTTTATTGGATTAATTTATCATCTCTAGATCATGCATTGCTTCTGAAAGAACCAAGTGCTTTAATAGCCCCGGCTCTCAGTACAAACTGGTGGTAGAATGCTGCTGCCGCTGCACCCAAGAACGGTCCAACCCAGAAAATCCACTGCAAAATATTTGATATTAATATGATGTAATATATAACAAAGGAAATGAAATGTTTAATGTTTTTATAGAATGCTAATATAAAAAAAAGTGCATACTTGATCATCCCAAGCTTTTTCATTGTTGTAAATCACAGCGGCGCCCAAGCTTCTAGCGGGGTTGATTCCGGTACCAGTAATTGGGATAGTTGCCAAATGTACCATGAAGACTGCAAACCCTATGGGCAGTGGTGCCAACACCTTCAATTTTTTAGATGTAAGAATGATATTGTTAGTATTCTTTTAAATACCATTCTAAAATTTAGCAATTAAATAATAAGTCTTTGCCTTGCATACAAATCGTTTAAAGATAAGTAGATAACATTAAAAATAGTTGCTTCTTAACTACTACATATTAAAATATATGTATATAGTGGGTGAAAAAGATTTGTCATTTTCTAATAAAATTGATTCCCTTTGTCCCTCTTTAAAAAATAAACACACTTTATTCTTTCTATAAATAACTTCAATGATTTAATTTAGTTTGTAAAATTAAAAGTATTTATCTTGAAAGAAGCCTAACCTGAAAAAACTAGACAAAAATTTGTATGTAACACAAAATATAATCAAATGTAGTAATAGATATAACATAATGATTAAACTCTAGTCATACATAGTTTTATATCATATTTAAGCAAATAGATACAAATATACGAAGTATGAGATGCTTACAGGGACATGAGAGTCACGAGCGCTTCTCTTAGGATCGGTAGCCGAGAAAACAGTGTATAACAAGAACAAAGGTGCCGATGATCTCAGCACCTAGTCCAGTGCCTTTGTTGTAGCCATCGGCTAACTCATTGGCCCCACCACCATACCTATTGTAGTATGAACTTTGGAAAGCTTTGACCAAACCCACACCACATATTGCACCCAAACATTGTGCTACCATGTACCCTAATGCCCTGATCAATGACACCTTTCTTGCTAAGAATAGCCCGAATGTCACAGCCGGGTTAATGTGTCCTCCTGCAAGTGCACGTTAGCCACAACTTTTAGTACAAGTTAGATTTCCTTATCAATAGCTTTAACTCTGGTTTAGATTAATACATCAACATAAAATAAAGTGTAATTTAAAGTTATATACTTTTTATACATAACTTGTAATTAGCAATTCTTGCTTATTTGTTTGACTTTTAAAGATAAAAAAGAAGTATAAACTCTCTAAATATATTACTTATCACCTAATATCGCACGCGTAATCTCGTTAATTAACTTTTTTTATCATTAATCTCCTACACAGTCTTATATCCAAATACCCATTCTGAATATTTCGGATTTAAAGTTTTTCAAAAGGGTTAGGATTTGGGTTTTGGTTTTCCTAAGGGGTGTGATGTTATCCGCACCGAGTCCACATCATCTTCCACCATTTCATCCCCCATTAAGGGATGGTGTTCACCTTCCCCTTTCCCTTCACTATCTACAATATTCGGGAAGGACGGGGATAGTTCCCCCTTCACCAAAATTTGAAGGGGGGCGGCGTTCCCCATCGAAGGAGGGTGCCACCTAGGCTTCCCGATGCCTTCCCTCAACCCACACCTCTCACAGCCAAGTAAAAGCCACACAAAGATGCCAATAAAGTCTAGTAACATCTAGTATCCTCACCATAATGGTGGGCTTACAAGTACTTGAGTGGGTATTTAGATGTAATTTTACTGTTTTTTTTTCTCTGATTTTTTTATATATAAAAGGTAAATTACATAAGGATAACAGGTATACGGCAACAAGGCTGTGTCGCCATCCATATTTAGATAGAAAACCCTAGCTTACGGGAAAAAAAAATCCTTACCCTTTGGGGTATATACGACTTTTTCTTTTACTATTTAAAAGAAAAAAGCTAGAGCAAGATATAAATCCAATGTCTGAATAATTACAATCTTGCCATTAATAATTTTTGTTTGAAATTATTTGCTTTGCTTTTTTTGTCCGTATTTTCCTTTAGAAAAAGTTATAATAAAAATAAAAAAAAGACAACTCACACCCTCCTCTAATTCTTTCCTAGATTCAACAAAACACACTAAGGTAGTCTTTTGTTTTTTTTTTGTTTTTTTTTTTTTTTTGGGGGGGGTGCAGCAACAAGAACACACTCATCTGACCGACTCCCAATAGTTAGATCAACTTCCAAAAACATGACCAAAATAAAATATTTCTAAAGTCTAAACAACCCTTAATTAACACAAAACATCAAGTTATAGCAAGCAGGGACATGTTTATAATACTAACCAGAAATACCAGCAGTGCAGTAAACAAGTATAAAGATCATGCCACCGAAAGCCCATGCAATACCAAGGATACCAACACCACCACACTGGTCAGTGTCCAACTTAGGGTCCGTCTGGACCTTGTAACCAATAACTGTTAAAACAGTCACGTACAAGAACAATAAGGTGGCAATAAACTCAGCAATAAGAGCTCTATAAAAGGACCATTTTGTTAGCTCTTCACCGTCGATCAACGGTGCTGGTGGTGGGTCATGGTAGTCTTTGCCACCGTGGTGCTCAGCCACTTCAACGTCTTTGGTCATGATTGATGATCAGTTGTTTTGAAGAGAGATGTGTGTGTTTGGTGTGAAGTGTGTGGTGGTGAAAGCTTGGTATTTAATGGATAGTGAGGCGGATAAAAGTTTTATTTATTTTTTTATTTTTTTATTTTAGTAGGTAGTTTTTTTTTTAATTTTTATTATTATGTAGTTTTGTTTGGAGAATATTGTGTACTTTTTTAATCTGATTGTAATAATTGTGTTTAGAAGAAGCTGGAAATTCCCGAATCTTCGAGTCATTAAATTAAATTAATGTAATCCATATAAATATATTAGAAATTTAAATTTACATTAAAATAAAATACGAAAGTTACATCAAAATAGAGGGTAAACGTGCAACAAGCTGCGTCGTCATCCATTTTTGAATTGTGAACACTATCTATTAAAAACAAATTAATCTTTGCCTCCTGATGATGAACTATTGTTGTGGATGACCCGTTAGATCCTGGTCAAAAAACGAATAGCTTCTGGCGCTAAGGAGCCAAAGGTATCAAATTTAAATTAAAAACTAGAAAGAAATTATAATATCCAAAACCGATTTTAAATAGAAAGCGATGAGAACAATATATAAAAATATTGTAGTATTTGTTTTGGTCTCTTTCTAATGTTTTTAGACTACTCGGAGTGGTGGGGGAAAGAGGGGGATGAAGCGACATGTGACACTTGTGGAACTCATGTGAGGGGATGAAAATTGTGGGGAGTGGAAGGGGGGAAGGAATATTATTATTATTATTATTATTATTATTATTTTATAATTATTATTATTATTATTATTATTATTATTATTATATTGTGTGTGTAAAGTTAAAAAAAAAAATCAGCCAACCAAAACCCTCCACGTGCCACTCAAGCCCCCCCCCCCCCCCCCCCCCCCCCCAACCCCCCTGCAGCCCTGCTCCCGCCCTCTCCTTCCTGCCCTTCTCCACGCCACCTGGCGGTGGTGTTCCTCCCCTTCCCGCCCCCCACTCCAAGTACTCTTATATATTTATTAAACAGGGTTTTGTTTCTCATAATACTTTATTTATAATTGGTTATGTATACCTTTGTATGAAATGATTAATTTGCAAGCTAACCTGTATTCAGTGTTCATGATCAGATAAAATAATTGTTTGAACTTTTTTATAATTTTTTATTCATAAATGTAATTATTTGAAGGGATAATAATAAAAACAAAAATAACAACGCATGGCAGCTCATATTTAGAAGCAAGGTCCCAGTTCATGCAAAGTTGCAATACTTATTTTTAAAGATTATCGTTTCAAACCTTTTTATAGTAAAAATTAGTTGTTCGATGATTGTTGCATGTATATATTATTCAGTCATATTGCATAGAAAAATATTATAGAAAATAATACGGAGTATTAAAACATTCATGTATGTATGATGTGATGATGAATATGTGAAATTTTAGTATTATTTTATTAAATTCACTTAAAAAGGTTATTATAAATATTACTCAAATTTAAATATACATTGCTACAAAATCAGTGATATATGTATACATCGCTTTATTATAACTTGTTTCGAAAATAGATAGTGTTTAAAGTGTAGAAACTAATATTCGTTGACGGGTTTATCTTCTGGTTATGTATCAACATCATGACAAGTAATTTGAGAGAGAGGGGGGTTCAGCGTAAATAAAATAAAATCCCACACCTTAGTTTTATTTTTTTCACAAAATTTATAAATGAAATAAGCAACACTTTATCATAGTTTTCTATTAAATTTTGTCCTCAAGTGAAAAGTTTATTGTCCACATACTTATGTTTTTTTTTTTCATGTCATACGTGTTCTCTTGTCTTTGATCATAAGATTAAAATATTAAACAACCATGACTTCATATGGCTATTTAAATATTAACATTTGATTGATAAGTTTCTAAAAATGTACTAAAAACATATGATTTTTTTTTTTTGTTTTTACAATTTCTGTTTTTTTAATAATCGATGTTGATTGCTAGTAGATAGAAAATGTGCTAATGTCTAAAGTTTTCTGAAATATTATAATTAAATTAAAATATAATATATATTTTTTTCTTTTCACTATTCTTGGGTTGGTGGCGGCCGAGAATAGACGGTAACTTAACAACACTTGGCAACAATGTAGTGAAGCCACCTTAAGCTTTTGATTGTTGCTAATTGACTCTCTGAATTATTAAATTAAAACTTTAAAACCGCCCACTTCCTCTCAACCACTCGTATATATGTATTTGCTTTCTTTTTCAATGTATGACGATCAATGATGTTTCACTTAACGTTTTATAAACCGGACATATTTGTCGTAAATATGGAATCATATGTACCAACATAGAAAACATATAATATTAATATAAATCGATAGATATAAACTAAAAAAAGATGCATGAAAACGAGGCAGGTAAAATTCAGTGAAATGTCTTATACACTTAGACCATTGGGTGTGGAGAGGGGAGGCATTTTCATGATGGGCCGCCACGTAGGAGTGGGAGGAGAGGCATCTTGATGATGGGCCTCCAAGGGGGTGGTGTGCACCATGATGACGGGCCTCCTCATTGGTCAGAATTATTAAAAAATAATAAAAAAACAATTAAAAACCAATAAATAGCCCGGCATCAACGGCATCTCAATGCCTCTCTTGCCCATGCCGCCCTAGGGGCGGTGTAGCGAGGCCCGGCATAGTGATGTTGCCCCTATGCCGCCCCCCACACCTAATGGTCTTACTTGAATACCGCTAGGTCAAAATCTTATAGGTAACCTGGCCGGTCATACACCGTCTAAACGCTAATTCGAGAATCGATCCAATTTCAATACACTGGTTTCATTTACGAGAATCAAAGTCACTGTCTTGAGAAGGTTGTGTAATATCTTCAATTCGCTTCATTTATTTATAAAAAAACAATTCTAGATTAAAAAAACAACATATTATGTAGACTTTCCTTAACACAAAAATATATTATATTATATAATCTATATCTATATCTATATCTATATCTATACTACATTATAAAGGAGGAGGAATGGCTAAAATAGTCAATTCATGTCAGTTTTAAGATGGCATACAAAAAGTCATAAGGTAAACAACTATCTTTTTGCCAAATCCTTCTCTTTATGCCCCTATGTCCAACATTTGATTACAATTGTACAAATGACTAATACAAGTCATTCCAAATAATCTTCACAAATCAACCATCTTCATTTACCCACACATTATATTCTTTAAGACGCTCATAAATCTCCGGTGAAGATGAAGCATCGTTAATCATTAATGAAAAAATCAACCATCTTCAGTTACCCACGCATTATACTTTAAAGGCCCTTCCCTAATCAGTAGCAATCCCACTCCTTCATTCCTCTTCTTTGTCATATGGTGACCTAATTTCTGATTGCAGATTGATCACCCGCAACTTGGTTTCTTGCTTGGCGGTTAAGGTAATCATTGTTTCCCTATGATAGTTGTTCATTTGCGGTGGTTGTTTTGGCAATTTGGCAAAAAAAGTACTACAAATCCCAGGAAAGTTTTTAGTCTTTGGTTGGTTTAATTTGGAAGTGGATTTGGTGCTTTATTCTTTTAGAAAACTGCATACTGAGAATAGCGTTATCTATTTTTCTTTATTTGTTATTGTTTTAGTTTAACCATTGCTTGAGATAGAGATGTTTAGTTTACTATTAAACATTTCAGCATATGAAAGTCTTGCTTTGATATGTATTCTAATGTCTCCTTATTCATATATAATAATACTTATTTGTAATTGTCATATAGGAAATCGATAAAAAAGGAGATACCATTTGCAAGACAAGAACACGCATTGTGTATTTGGTAATTTCTTTTCTATTTTACAGTGCATGTTTTTTGTTTACCATGAATGACATCTTTGTGAACATACATGTTTAAAGTTATGATTTGGGGGTGAATTGAACAAAATATTATGTTTCTACATTAGATTGAAAGTATGCATACCACTTGCTCGATGAAATGGCTATATCATAATTACATGTTTATTCCTTTAACACCTGCTCGATTCAATGGCTGTAGTGTTTCAGTCCAAACAGTTAAAGGATTATTAGATGTAAGCCGTAAAAAACCGTCGTTGCAATCTTATGTTTCTGTGTTTATTTTAATTGCTTTGTTTCACACTGGTTGGATATATGTTTGTATAAATGGCAATAAGAGTAACATTCTCTCAAGGATACTGCTTGTTTAAGGTACTTTGGCCAGGGAAGACTTCACTAGAAAGTTTAACAGGCAATTCTACTTGAATACGTACTAGCATGAGTTAATAATATATGAATCACCAAGAAATAACTTTAATTACTGGTAGTTCTTTTGGAGTGCAAAAAAAAAAAAAAAAAAAAAAAAAACATGATTTGGTTTATGCTCTTTGTCATGGATGCTTGTTTTCTTTACGAATGTTTAGTGTGTCAAACATAATAAAATTTTGCTATTACACTCGCCTGGTGTGCAATTGTTTGCAGCTTTAATGTAGTCGCTTTTTTGTTATTTGATGATTTGTATGTTATTATGTCTAATTTGATGATTTGTAGTCGCTTGTTTGTTATTTGGTGATGTTAATGCATGTGCAGGTTTTTTCTTACTAATAAAGAAGATAGAAAGCTGCTCTTTGTGAGTCGTGTGAAGGACATAAAAAATTCAGAAGCATCAACCTCTGGCAAGACCTCTTTATTGGGTAAACATATGTGTAGGGCTTTTATGACTTCCTTATAAGAAACTTTAGTGTTTGTTATGTAGATTATTTGGATAAATATTAATAAGTAGTGTTGGGATTGTGTGAGAAATATGAAACAAAAAAAAATTATGAGCTTCACAAATGAAAGTTATGTTCGTTTTGTTGATAACCTTTGTACTCCATTCTTTGTCAATCGATAACGCCTTTACATGTATATGACACATATTTCATATAACTTTCCATGTACGTAATGGTTATGTTTATCGCATTTTAGGTGCTTATTAGACTGTCCACAACGTTAGAAAAAATGGGCACCCGTGGAGGATGTGGCAAAGGAGGTGGAGGAGAGAGACGACAGCTGGAGGACGTGGCGGAGAGAGGATGTTGGTGCCGCCCTTGGACAAGGGCGCGCCTGTGGAGGAGATGTTGGGTTGTTGTGAGAGGGAAGATGGGACCCACCGTCCGGCGCCCGTCGCAGAGGAGGGGGAGAAGGGCGGGTCAGCTGAGGTGGAACCGGGCAGGAGTGAAAGGGCGGAGGTTTGGTGCCCGTGCGTTGTGGACAGTCTTAACACTACATGACCCGAAAAAGTCATTTAGCCCCGCTGCGAAGCGCGGGTCACCTACTATATTAGTATATTTATAACACAACAGATTCTATTATTGCAAGAATCACATTAGGTATATGAATATGATACAAAATATTTACATCACATTAATAGAAGTCAAAAGACAAAACAGAAAAGAAAATGAAGAAGCGCAAAGTTATAAACATCAAGATCAACTTTAATTGAATCAATCTTTGATGTACACTGATCAAAACCTACATAAATTAATAATTTAATTATATTTGACCTTTGATCGGTCTTCAAAACCTTCACCTCTTTCTTCCCTGATAGTGGCCAACCTCGGTGCACAAGACGGTTTGATTGGAGGGACGATTTGCAATGGCGCGGTCTCTAATAGAGATTTGGGTCGCCCCATCCTCATAGACCGTGTAATCTCGTTCAACGTCATCATGTTGGGTTGGTACTATGTACAATTATGTTTCTCTCCTAGGAAAGAGAGAAATTTGAAACCTAACTTTCGACGTTAAAAATGATCACAAAAGGTTGTAGTTTGAAGATATGTTAAGTCTTATAGTTTGAGTATTTATAGGCATGTTTTGATGGACGATACAAAAAAAATATATCAACCATGAGAAAATATCTTGATTTTATGGATGGTCTAGAGAAAAACCAGGTGTTCAATTGTGGGGCTTCGTTTTCTCTTTCAATAATTTGTTATTGATTTAATTCGAACAAAATGAGAGAAACATCATGTCGATGTATTAAGCATTATTAGCTAAGTATTGTGTAATAGTTGTTTTAATTATGGACGGTCTCAATGAATGCCATGTGGTGAAAATAAGAGGTCGTGGTGGGTGACTACATCTCAATAATAATGGTGACTGGTGATCGACGTTCAATAGTGGCGGATAATAGTTGTGATTTGTTGTTGTGTTTGGGGATGAAAAAAATAATAAAACTAACTGGGACTTAATGATGATTAAAAACCTAAATAACTTAAAATGATCGATTACTTACAACACAATAAAATTAAACTATAATTAAAATTGAACTTTTTTTTAAATAAATTAAGAAGAATTGAAGAGGCATGACAAAAATTCCAACTCATAATCCCACAATATTCAATCTATCCCGATAAATCCGGGGGTTGGCTCAAAATGTCATCTTTATTAATTTCACTCTCCCTTTGCACTTAATTCAATAGAATAAAAGATGTCACTATCAAAACGGTAATCCACCATATATAAAATTCCATGATGATGTACTGAAATTTATTCACTCACTTTGTAACTCTCACTCATACATTACATTTTACAGTATTTGCTTTCAAATAGTCTAATGCTAATCCTCATGTTAGATGTTGTCATGTTGGGCACAAAAAGATCGATCTTCATGTGGTGAGGCTAACTGATGACGTGTGTCCTAAAACGACAACGTCTAGACCTCTCGTCAAAAAGATAAGCAAAATAAGTTTGATTAAGAGGTTGCCTGACTTAGTGGAGCTGATATAAGGCAGCTGACCTGCCGTATAGGAGCCTCAGGGCAGAAAGCAAACAGTAAAATGTCTTGGAAATGTAAAAAGGGATTTTGGCTTATTATCTTTGCAAGGGACAAAACATCACACAGCTCCATACCTTGTATTGGGAAAGATAAAAGCTGAAAATATCCCAAAAGGGAAAAGTCTCACTGCTGGGAACTAAAAGAGGGTCAAAACACATCCAGGTATGATAGGGAAGCTACCCTGAGGGAGCTCCTGGGCAGAATTCGACTGCCTATATAAGGAGACCATTGGGTAGACATTCCACACACACTTCTCACCTCTTCTCTCTACTCTTATACTCTCTACTTCATTATTTCCCAACTCCAAATGAATACATACTTATTCTCACGCCGGAGTCCAAACGCAGGAGGCTCCCTCCTGCGTTAAGGCTAACGGTGTCTGCTACCTTTGTGCAGGTCCCTTCCAGGAGCTTGAAGACCCCCATTCTCAGAACCAAATCCAAAACCTTAACTGAATCCAACCTTAAGACCTAAACCTTAACATAATATACCCTTAACCTATAATCCTAAGCATCTCCTAACCTAATACCGGTCATTTTCCTTGTTGTAGCAACAAGTGGCGCCCACCGTGGGGCTGTCGCTACTTTGAACAAACTGTTGAGAGTCTCTACAGTCCCATTTGTTCCTAAGTAACCTCCTTTTGTGATGACTGGTGGAGATAACTGTGACACCCGGCAAATTCTGGTTAACAACGTTGTCTAGATGAAAGTCTACCTTAGCGAGTCACGCGTATATTGTACTTAACGGGGTTAGTTAAGTCGGGTTATGGTTCGGGAACTACTGGTTAGTCTAGAAGATCATTGGATGTTGGTCTAGAGGTTCGTTAGATGTCAGTCCTTAACCAAGTGTACAAACGGTAACGATCGGTAGGATCGTCAGGGCATACGGAACGTACGAGTCTCGAGTCCCGGGAATTGGTGAACGAGTGTAAATATGTGTATTTACTTGTGTTATGTGTTTACAATCATTATGTGACTTGTCGGTACATTAATATGGGGTAACATATGTTAAAACGGGGTTTAACGCGCAAAACACACAAAAGGAACCCCTACAGGCGATTAGGAAGCCTAATCGCCCATAGGGGAGGCGAGTAGAGGGACATAGGGGCGATTAGGCCCCTACTCGTGTGATGTTAGGGGCGAGTAGGCCCAATCGCATGCTCATTCATGCGATTAGCAGCCCTAATCGCATGAACTGCTGCACAATCGCATGTAACGTGCTGGAACGACTAGAAACGCCTATAAATACAATACTTAACCTCCTAAACTCCCTAATATCAACCCTAGTCGTCCCATAACCGCCCCAAACACTTAAACAACCTCTGGAAGGCGATTTTGATAAAAAACACAAGGTTTCAAGGTCTAACCATCATTCTTTTACAATTCCAAGGTTTGATTCTCATCCATAACACTTTGTAAACGTTTTTAATCAATCCCTAATGGTCCAGACCTGTTCATAAACGAAAAAGCTTTCTGAAAATCGTCAATAAGGGTTGTTAATCGGATTATAACTAATAAACATGCGTTATGGGTATGTATGATTAGAAAGATAGGATTTTTATGAATCTTGATAATGTTTTGATGTGTTATCATGCTAGGTCAGAATTAATATTGTTAGTATGATGATAGAAATCTCAGTAATTGATTATTAGGGTTATTGTTAAGCATGTTTGTATGATGATTGCATGCTATGCGTATATGTTTGGATTACTTGATTTCATGCAGGACTGATTTTACGAGGTTGAACGAAGGGTTTTGGGTTAAACATGTTTAGGATAGTGTTTGGGATGATATTGGGTAGTTACACACGCTCTGGATCTGATTTGGAGCGTTAAACGCGCGAAAAACCGGAACAGCAAGGTTACAGGCGAGTAGCCTTGCTAATCGCCTGTGTTAGGGGCGAGTAGCCCCCAATCGCATGACAACAGGGGCGAGTAGCCCCACTCGCCTGACTATAGGGGCGAGTAGCCTACTCGCGTGGCATCAAGGGCGAGTAGCCCTACTCGCGTGACTTAAGGGGCGATTAGCCCAAATCGTGTGTCATTTCATGCGATTAGTCTCCCTAATCGCGTGTACTGCTGCTGTAAGTGTAAATTAGCATTCCGAGACCCGATTTGACATGTAGTAATATACTAGGAACCCCGTAACATGTCTAATAACTTGGTAACATATATTTGGATGTATTCCGGTGATACGTGAACCATGTGCTATAACTTGTTGTGTATTAACGTATGTTAAGTATACTTGCGTTATTGTATGTTTTGGAGCGTAAACATAACACGGGGAGTCTCGGGTCACCAATGGGATGTCGAGTCTTGTACTTTGGGTCAGTTAAACAGTCACGGTGTTTTCAAACAAACTTGGTTATGGTCTGGACATCTAGGGACTAATTAACCTGCGGGTTATTAGTCTAAGTACTTGTAACTGTCGTATGTTAGGTCGCCACTTTACGGGACTAGCATAGCAGCTGAGTTTACTCGGGTTAAGGAGTAACGGAACTTAAGGTGAGTTTACGGCCCCTCTTTTAAACTGGTTTCATACTTTCGGGGGAGAAAACATGTGTTAAAACTATTATTTGGTAACTACTGTCATACTATGGGTTTCTATTGTGTACTACACGATCTTTGGAAGTCCCGGGGGGAACCATGAATGTGCGGGTTTGCACAACGGGGAAATGTGAATAGCGCTATTGGGAGTGACCAACCCCGCTCGTCGACTTGGAGGGTCGGCGGGTGCATATTGTCTCAAACAGGAACAACAGGAACAACAGGAACATACATCGGGCATACTTTTGGTATTCGCGTTAGTAATGGTTTTCCAATCGTGGTAGTAACAAACATACGCCTAGCTAGCGTATACTGGTTTTCTATTTGTTATAGTATGGACAGGTGGACTTGGTACTTGAACTGCAAACCTGTAAACTCACCAGCATTTTTGTGCTGACGTAAACTTTTACATGTTTTCTCAGGTCGCTAAGGTAGCACAATGGAACTAGGACGCACGCGTCTGCACGGCGTCTAGATAGAGTTGCATGATTTCACAAACATTGAACTTGATTTATTTATGTTGGATTTTATTTGAATAAGCTTCCGCTGTAAACGAGAATATTAAACTGTGTTTTGAAATTACATTTTAATTCATTTAGACTTGTTTATTGTGATCGTTGGTTTGGATCCTGGTTTGTCATGCGCCTCGCGGTAAAACCCCGCAAGTGGATTTTGAGGGTGTGACAATAACCGCCTAGGAGGGGGTCTTTCAGAAACTCCGGCCACTAGCCACACCTCAGGTGATGCCTCTGGCCATGAAACGCCTGGAACGGACGGACAACAAGTCGAACCGTCTCTAGGGGACATGCTCAACTTCCAAACACCGCCATCCTCAAGGGCTGTTAACTCGTCTCCTAGGGACGACTTGTTGTTTCCAGTTGAACGAATGGATATCACCCCGGAGGGAGTACGAAGAAATTTCTTGCAACTCCGAGACCTCCTGAATGGTTATGTGCGAGAGGAGAGGTCCAGAGGAGTCAGGGTCAGGTTGTCCTATGACGAAGAGCCTGTTGTCACCCTCTCACCTAGCCCTCCGTTACTGGGAACCACCACCTCACCAGCGACCCAGCGTGACTACACTAACCATCACCCCTACTTGAACAGTCGAGGGGACATTTACTCAGGAGGAGGAGGTCCTAGCAGCTCTGCGCTCTCTCCGGGGACCTCATTACCACTCTCCTATGAAGAAGCTTTAAGATCGCTACCATTGGCCAGCAGTGCCGTAGCCACCTCCCTTGCAGGAACAGGGAGTCTTGCCGGAGGATTCGTCGTTCCCCCAGGAGCTGTGTATCCTAATTACTCACAACCTCAATACTTCCCCATATGGCCGGGAGGATATCCCTGGCAGCATCCCTCACCTTTGAACCAAGTACCAGTAACTCCCCCTGTGGGAGGGCAGGGTCCCATGACCTCCCAACCCTTGGTTCAAACTCCTGTAGCTGAAGTTAGAGCAGAAGCTACACCTTCGACGCCGTACCGACCTAAGTCGTTAGAATGCTTTGCTGAATACATCGCTCATTTTGATTTCCCCAACAAGATCAAAATGCCGGCTAATGTGAAGACGTACGATGGCACAGAAGACCCAGATGACCACTTGAACGTCTTCTCTGGGGCAGCCACTGTAGAAAAATGGAACGATGCCGAGTGCTGCCACATGTTCATGCAGACCTTGGTAGGACCAGCTCGCCTATGGTTCAGTGGCCTACCGCCTCGGAGCATTTCCTCGTTTGATGATTTAAGGAGAGGTTTCACCTCAAACTTTAACCCCCTCAGGAAGTGTACCAAAGACGCCGCCATATTGCATCAAATCCAACAAGGGGAGCATGAAAACCTCCGTAGTTTCATCGAAAGGTACAAGAGGGAAGGTCTGCAGTATAGTGGTGCCACCGAGAAGATCCGGGTGTCGGGATTCATGGGAGCCATTCGTCCCAAGAAGTTGCTAAGAAGATTTCATGAAGATGTTCCCCAAACCATGGAGGAGGCTTTCGAAAGAGCAGAAGCCTTCCTCAGGGGAGAGGAAGCACTAACTCGACAAGACACCAGGAAGAGGGATCGAGGAAGCTGGAGAGACAGCTCGACGAGCTCCCGAAGATCTCACTTTCAACCCTACAATGAAAGACGGTCGGGGAGATCCTATGACAATCAAAGGGGGGAAGAAAGACGACGATCCCCAAGATCAGGAAGGTACCATGACAAAGAAAAACAGGTTTTCACTGTCCTCACTAAGACCCCTCAGGAGATACTCTCCACAGAGGAAGTCAAGTACACCTTCCGACCCCCCAGACCTCTGTCTAAGCCAGCTAGCAAGAGGGATGCCAGTAAACATTGTGCCTTCCACAATGATACGGGGCATCACACAAACGATTGCTACCAGCTGAAGAAACGGATAGAAGAAGCTGTTAAGTCCGGGGAACTCGCTCACCTGATCAAAGACATCAAGGGGAGGAGAGATGAAGGGAAGAAAGATAAAGAGGTCAACATGGTCAGTCTTGAAGGAAACCAGCAGGTCAAGAAAGCTCGAACCGAGCCCTGGAACAAACAATACATCTGCCTCCCTCCGGCTCCCGACGAACTGATAGTCACACCCGTGATAGTGGAAGCCGAACTTGATGGCTTCCCTGTGGACAGGGTATACATGGACTGTGGAGCCTCATCAGAGGTGATGTATGAACGATGCTTTGAATCCTTGAGCCCGGAGATTAAGTCCAAGCTCAAACCATCCGACGCCTCGCTGGTGGGTTTCTCAGGGGAACGAGTACATCCCCTAGGGAAGCTCACACTTAGTGTCTGTTTCCGAGACGAAGACTTATCAAGGACTGAGGAGCTAACATTCTCCGTTATCAGGTACCCTTCAAGCTATAATGTCCTCATTGGAAGAATGGGAATCGCCACTTTCGGTGCAGTCGTATCAACAACCCATGGCTTAATGAAGCTCCCCACTCCTAATGGAATTACAACCTTGAAGCCAACGGCAGAGGCTCTTTTGATAGCCTCCGTGGAAGAGAACAAAGGCTCCAAGGGCCCGGAAGCACCAAGCAATGGTCCCATCCGGGAGGTTAGCATTAATGCTGCCTGTCAGGAGCAGACCATCAAAGTAAACAACCTGCTTCCCGATAAGGTTATGAGTGAACTAATTAACCTTTTGCAGGATAGTCAAGACGTGTTCGCTTGGTGCCCCGGAGACATGACAGGTGTCCCCAGAGATATGGCTGAACACTCTCTCAACATAGCTCCCTCATACAAACCAGTTGTCCAAAAGAAAAGGAGCTTGGCCCCAGCAAGGAGCCAAGCTGCCTGTCAGGAGGTGGAAAAACTGGTAGAAGCAGGCATCCTAAGGGAGGTTCAATATCATTCGTGGGTAGCAAATCCGGTCATGGTTGCCAAGCAAGACGGATCTTGGAGGATGTGTGTCGATTTCAAGGATCTCAATAAAGCCTGCCCTAAGGATTGCTATCCCTTGCCCGAAATTGATTGGAAGGTGGATTCTCTCGCCGGCTTCCAATACAAGTGCTTCTTGGATGCCTACAAGGGATACCACCAAATTCAAATGAAGCAAGAAGATGAAGAAAAGACAGCCTTCCATACCGATAAGGGGATCTTTTGCTATAAGAAGATGCCCTTCGGTCTGAAAAAATGCGGGAGCCACCTACCAACGGTTGGTGGACCAAGCTTTCTCGAAACAAATTGGAAGGAATATGGAAGCTTATGTGGATGACCTTGTCAAGAGCAAATCTGGGGAGGCCATGATCCAAGACATCCGAGAAACGTTTGACAACCTTCGAAGAATAAACATGAAGCTCAACCCTGTCAAGTGCTCCTTTGGGTTCGAGGAGGGGAAATTTCTAGGCCACATCGTTGGAAAACAAAGCATCAAAGCAAACCCAAGCAAGGTCCAAGCAGTCCTTGATATGAAGTCTCCTACCACGAAGAAAGAAGTGCAGAGCCTCAACGGTAAAATTGCTGCCTTAAAACGTTTCTTGCCCAAGTCCGCGGAAAGATCCTTACCTTTCTTTAAAACACTCAAAAACTGTGTCGATAAAAAGGATTTCCGTTGGACAGCTGAGGCAGAAGCTGCCTTCCTGGAACTCAAAAAACACATAGCTTCCCTGCCTGAAGTGGCAGCCCCTGAGGTAGGGGAAGTAATAACAGTTTATTTGTCTGCAGGAGTGGAGGCTGTGAGCTCAGTCCTCTTGGTTGACCGGGGAAAAGAGCAAGTTCCAGTCTACTTTGTCAGCAGAGCCCTCAAAGATTCTGAAATTAACTACACTCCCATAGAGAAGCTTGTATTGGCACTTGTACACACCGCCAAGAGGTTAAGACGGTACTTCCAGGCTCATCCATGAAGGTCATCACAGATCAGCCCATACGAGCTATATTAGAAAAACCAGAAGACTCGGGGAGGTTAGCCAAATGGGCCATTGGCCTAGGGGAACACAAGATAGAGTACCTACCGAGAAGGGCTTACAAGGGACAAGTGTTTGCTGACTTCCTTGCTGAGCTACCCCACCTGCAGGCAGATGAAGAAATGAACGAGATCGAGGAGCAACCTGATCTCCAGGGAAATGGTGCCTTTTCACTGACGGAGCCTCAAGTGTAGAAGGTTCTGGGGCTGGTCTTGTCATCAGGGACCCCCACGGAACCGAATACACTTATGCCCTTCGTCTGGACTTCCCCTGCACCAACAACGCTGCTGAATACGAAGCCCTCCTGGCCGGGTTGCGATTGGCAAAAACAATGAAGGTACAAGAGCTAAAAGTCTTCGTTGATTCAAATCTTGTAGTCAAGCAGGTAAATGGAGGATACACAGCCAAAGAACCCTCAATGATTAGGTACAAGGACAAGGTCAAAGAACTCATCAAAGAATTCAAAGTGTTCTCATTGGAGCAAGTGTCAAGGACTAAGAACAAGCAGGCAGATGCCCTCAGCAAGCTGGCCTCCTTGACTTTCGCTCACCTTACCAAGAAGGTCCTAGTTGAGGTGCTGAAAGAACCATCCATTGATGACAGAGAGGTACAAGATGTGGTCACCGAAACAGACTCCACATGGATGACACCCATAATGTCCTACTTAAAGGAAGGGAAGCTGCCAGAAGACGAGCTGGAAGCTAAGCGGTTGGTCATAAAGGCGAGGCAATATGTAATCGAAGATGACAAGCTCTACAAGAAGGGGTACTTGGCACCCCTACTAAGATGCGTGGGTCCCAACCAGAGTAACTACCTCATCAGGGAGGTACACGAGGGCATATGTGGCATGCATTCTGGGCCACGGTCCGTGGTATCAAAGCTCATGAACTTGGGCTACTACTGGCCCACCATGCACAAGGATGCCTCCGAAACAATCCGAAGATGTGAAGCCTGTCAGCTACAAACACCGATCAAGACCAACCCCAAGCATGACCTTGTCCCCATTATCTCGGCATGGCCCTTCTACAAATGGGGGATGGACATTGTGGGTCCCTTCCCGCAGGCCGCAGGAAAATTGAAGTTCCTTCTCGTGGCAGTAGACTACTTTACCAAATGGCCAGAGGTTAAACCATTGGCCACCATCTCAGGAAAACATGTGATAACCTTTGTATGGGAGCAAATAGTCTGCAGGTACGGTCTACCAGGGGAGATGGTGACAGACAATGGGAAGCAATTTGCCAACAAACCTTTCAGCAGCTGGTGCTCCGAGCTAGGCATCAAGCAGGTCTTCAGCTCAGTAGCTTACCCCCAGTCCAATGGACAAGTTGAGCGGATGAACAGAAGCATCGTTGAAGGAATTAAAACGAGACTAGGGAGATATGGCAAGAAATGGATTGATGAGCTCCCCAGCGTCCTGTGGGCCATAAGGACCATGGAAAAGACAAGCCATCAAAGGACCCCATATAGCCTCGTCTTTGGAAGCGAAGCTGTCATACCAGCCGAGATAGGGGTAAGCTCAGGGAGAAGTGCTCGCCAAGATGCTCACCACAATCAAAGGGAGGTCCTGCTCAATCTGGACCTACTCGAAGAATCAAGAGACCAAGCCGCCATCAGGGAAGCAAGGTACAAAAAGAAACTCGAAGCATACTACAACACAAGGGTGAAGAAAGAGGCCTTCAGGCCAGGAGACCTCGTGTTGAGATGCAATGAAGCTAGCAAGCAGCAGAACGTAGGGAAATTGGGTCCCCGATGGGAGGGTCCCTATGTCGTAAAAGAAGCCCACAAAGGGGGATCCTACAAGCTAGCTGACCCTAATGGCAACATGATTCCAAGGCATTGGAGTGACAAACATTTAAAACGTTTCTATGTTTGAAAGTTGTAAACGTCTCTTTTGTACCATCAAAGTCATGATGAATGAATGAATTATGTTTCAAATTATTAACTTGTCGCTTATCTTATCAAAGGGTGAGCCCCTCCGAACCAGGCTCCATGGGATCCGGCGCTATACCTACCCATGAAACGGGGATGAGCTCCTAGGCCACAACTGCTCAACAGGTAACAAGGCTAAGTAACCTTCCTGTATACAGGGTGAGTCCCTAATACAATCCACGACTCCATGGGACAAGTCCTTAGAAGGAATACCTAAACCCATGAAAGAGGGTGAGCTCCTCACACCAAGACAGCTCCCACATGTTCACACTTAATATAAAAACAAACATACCACTAAGAAACCGTTTGAAAAAAAAAAAAAAGTTTAAAACATAAACGAAAAAAGCTGATAGGATGAGCATTGCATCGGTTCCTTAGCTAAGTATCCTAAGTTGGATGACTGCAACATTCACCTTTGGGAGAAAAGTTAAAGACATTGCAAACACTATGAACGACAAGTAACAGAGTCAAAACAACGAAGCAATAAACATAGATAAAGCATCACCCCTAAGGGGGGAGCATTCCATTAAAAGATAAATATTAAAAGCCCCAAGGGCTGAGTACAGCATAGTTCGATTACAAAAGACATGCTAAAAACTTGAAAACATAACTAAGGCAAGTCACGGGGTAGCTGGGTCTTCGGCTTCATGGGTGGCAACATCTTCACCAGGGGGAGCCAAGGCTCGGTTACCAACATCATCATAAAGGCCCTCTGTGTCAAGACCGGCAAAGGGATCATCTTCGCTAGAAGGAGGGAGAGACTCAACCTCCAGAGCTTGTAGGGGGGAAGGACTCTCAAATACCTGCTCCAATGTGACATCCGTCACTTTTTTTTTATTTTTATAATAATAATAATAATAATAATAATAATAATAATAATAATAATAATAGCCTAGTCCAAACCCAACACAACCCAATTCTATATCCCTTTTATCCATTTTGGCCCAATACTCCCATCCCCTTGTCCATTAGTCTGGCCCAACACAGCAGCCCAAACCAACTCCCTCCCCTTCCCTTATCTGTTTAAAAAAGAAAAAAAAATGATTCTGCCGGGACTCGAACCCGGGCAGAAGCTGTCACACACACCACGTCCAAACCACCTGATCTACACTTCGTTTCTGAAACAAACCCAACCCTAATAATACTTAAGCCCGTTTTCGCGTCCCTTTCTTCTTCTTCCTTGGTTGTCGCGAACAGCAGCAGCTATGAAATAGTTTTTATTTTTTTTTTCTTTCTTTTCAAACCTTTTGATTTTCAATCAAAAACACATACATGGTAAACTTACATAATTACCGGTCCTATACGATTCAATTACATGTCAATTTGCAATCAATCATTGACTAATTTATTAAGAATACGCGTATGTTATTAAACGGGTCAAAACTTACCAAAACGAACACCAAGCTACTACACTATAAATTGAACAGCCCCTAACCATTACCACTCGCCATTATCTCTTTCTCCATCCCCAATTTTACTTAAAATCTTCTGTCTTAGTTATGTTCTTCGCATTTTGACTTTTAGAGTTGACCATTCAATCGTACTCGTTTCTACACTGTAAGTCTAATCTTTTATGTGGGTTTTGATCACCGGCGTGCACACATCAAAAGCCCTAAGATCAATTGGGCTATTGATGTGTGTAACAGATTATTGCTAGAACTAGGGTTCATGTGTATGAAATTGGGGATAATGGTTCTGCTACTATGCGTATTTAATTATTTCAAAACAACATTCAACACCAACTGATCATCAGACCAGTTGGTTGGCCTTCTTTCACAAAGACTTGAACCGGCCAGATGGCCAGGTTCGAGTCTTAGCAACACCATTCTTTTTTCTTTTTGTTGTTATAAAGCTTAACTTATATATATAATCATTTGTATATTCAAAATTCATTTTAAAATACCAAAACCCTTTTATAAATTCTACAAAAATTATATCATGTTGATCTGAGATAAAAGTTCAACATCCAATTTTTAGTTTTCAAAAATTTATTTATTTAATATATATAATAAATAAATCAAGTTTATTCTATTTTATTTATAAAAATCTATAAATATATCAAAACGATCTTATTAATTTCCACAAAAATTATCCTAAGTTTTTATAACATTAAGCTTTTCAGAAATGATTTTTATTTCAGAAAAATCATTTATTTTATATTTTTAATCAATTTTTGTTAGATTTAATCATAATTAAATCATAATAAATTCAATTTTCATTATTTTTGCATCAAAATTTTATAGAAATTATTTCTGATTATTTGGAACAGAAATATAAATTTTAAACTTCTAATTCTTTGATTTTAATATTTTTAAATATTAAAGTTAAGATTTTGACAATTTGTAATAAATAGATTTAATAATCTATTTTAAAGAAAATAATTTTATAAAAATTATTTTTATACTTTAAACACATTCTTGTGACCATCCTAGATTTAACATTTATAAAAAGATTTTTATTTATTTATTTACTAAATTTCTCTCAATTGATGAATATTTTTAATAATAATCAAACAAGCATTTATCCCCAATTCGAAGCCCTAGAAATACATGTATCCTAGAGTTATTTCCCTTACACATTATCAATTACTTTAGGTTGATCATTTGGGAGTAATCTCAATTCATATTTCGTTGTCCAAGTCCAATTTCAAGTTATTACGTGAACTGTGAGTATTCCTACCCCTTTTTGCTTTTATACATTTTTGGGGTGTTACATGTACACTATTACAATTTTAAATACAAGTTTACATTGTTACAAATACAATTCTAGTACTATGTGCATTGCTTACAACGTGCTTTATGCTTAGACAATACATGTGGATTACATTTGTACTTAGTGAAATCATTAACATGGTACAAGCCGACCTTAACATTGAATAGCGCTATTTGGATTGACAACCCGCCTAGATTGATTCTCCCCCTTTTTCATCGGAGAATCCGTGGCCAGTGTTAAGCTTTTATCCATTTATTGGATAAGTACACTACAGTTCATACAGTACATTATACAGTCACAGGGTTGATTTCGCTCATTTGTATGATACATAGTTTACATATTTGCACTGTAGCTTGCACTTGAATTGTATAACTTTTTAACCTACTATATATATCAAATCTAGGAATGCTCACCAACATTTCATATGTTGACCAAACCTATTTTTGTACATGTTTCAGGTGCAGTTTGATCTAGTGCTTTAGCAAGAGACATTTAGTGTTCTATTTCAATTCAGTTATTTCAATATTTACATTTCATTTAGACAATGTAATTTCCATTTCCATGTAAGACAATTTTATTATTCAATAATATTTACATTTTAGTACCATGAGCTTTTGAACAATCGTCACTACGTGGCACCTCGATGATTCCGCCATCGGTTGGGGTGTTACATCCAAATTTGGAACCTTGGAAGAACTAGCAGGTTTTATACGTTTGGAACTACCCTCCCCACCGTCAGCTCCCTCCAGCATGATCATAAGAGGCCTTTTTGACACGTAGAAGCCAAACACTTGGTCGGCCACATCCTTTTTAAGGCCCTCCGGCTCCAAGTCTTGAAGGAAGGAGAGAGGCTGCTCAGAAGCCTTGGCAATAGCAGAGATATAGGGATAAGTTGCAAGCTCCATTGCCTTCACAGCATTCACAAACTCATCACCGGAAGAAGGCTTAAAGGATGGCAGCTCTTCAAGATCCTGACCCTCGCGGGCCGCTTTAAAACCGGCTTGAATCCCTCCATGGCGACCGAAAGCTATGGCCTTTGCATAAATGTCAGCCAGAGGAGCATTAAACTCTTGAGAGTGCAGGAGATTGGTGACAAAGCGAGCTACCCCCTTGGAGACCAGCCACTCTTTCTCTTCAGTCAAACGGTCCACCTGGACTCGAAGCTCTGTTCCCACCTTCTCCACCGAGGCCAACTCCTGCTTAACTGCCTGACGTGCCCGAGCCAACCCCTCCCTCTCCTCTGCAACTTTAGCCTTCTCATCATGAAGACCCTTGAACATCTTCTCAAATTTTTCCTTCTCTAAGCCAAGCTGAGTCTTCGACACAGCCAATTCCTGAACCAAGTCCTTCTCCCGAGCAGCAAGCTTGGTCAACTCCTCCCTCGCCTTAACCAACTCGGCCTCATGCTCTTCAAAAAACTCCTCCACTTGTTCCCTCCTTGCCATCAACTCCCCCCACCTGGCCATACCATCCGGGAACAAAGATAGGAATTGCCCGAAGTGATAATACATCTTCTTCATCACGTCCCTGTCTGTCCATTCCTTGTGAAGCTCTCTCTCAGCATCTGGAACACAATGGTCTATCAGATCACGACACACGGAAGCTTTCTTCAACAAATCAGTAGGTTAATCTCCCAATCTGGCACAAACACTCCTTCACCAGGCTCCTGCTGGGCAGGAGCATCAGAAACATCTTCAACGGCAGCTTTAGAACTTTCACCTCCTTCGACTGGCAATAACTTTGAACTTGGACCTGGGGCAGCAACGTCCTTTGGCTTCTTGAAAACAACATCGTCTTTCTTCGGGGAGGACAATGTCAGCTTGCCCTTCCCAGGGGCAGGGGTATACCCCAACGCTGAAGAAATCAGAGAAGAATCTTCATCTTCATCTCCTAAGACCAAGGGCACAACAGAAGAAGCCCCCTGACCCGAAGAAGCAGTCTAAAGTCGCTTGCTGGAGCGACGGGCAGTAACAGACCTCTCCACAGAAGGCTCTGTAGCAGCAACAGACGATGTGATCACACTTGTGTACACTCCCTTGAAACGAACATGCTTAGTCTTCACAACAACATTCTGACCCTCAGCAACGCTCCGAACCTTGAATTTCACGTCAGCAATATCATCCAAAGCCAGAAAATCCAAAGTGCTCATTTCTGCAAAAAAGACAAAAGGGTCAGACAACATAACAAGGATAAGGGTACCAAAGAGGAGACAGGGAGACACCTACCCTTCCCACCATGATATATCACCGGGTCAGTCCCAAGATCATCCCAGTTGGCACTCAAGCCCACCATCACCAGAAAATCCTCAGGAAAGGTACGAAGACGAGTAGGAAAGCTACGCAGCTTCTCCAACAACACTTGGTCGAGAGTATCAGGTTCAGGCTCCTTCTCATTCAGGGGAGCATCCGAAGATCTCCGAGGAGTTTTAAAAGGTAGAAAGTCAGAGTTTAAGAAAAAGAATTTGTCTTTCCAGGAGGAAACAATTCCGATGACACTAGAAATGAGAGCCGGTTCACATTGAGTCTTCTCAATGGTAAACCAGTTCCCATTTTTAGCCAATCTGAAAAACCGCCGGTACATGGCCAAGGAAGGCTTATGACCAAGGCAGCGACACACTATCTCGAAGTGCAAAATCCTTGCAACTCCGGATGGGCACAACTGATCAAGGGAAAGTCGGTGATATTCTAAAACATTAAGGAAAAAGGTGGAAAAGGGGTACCTAAGGTTACCCTGATCAAACTGACGGGTATACACCGCCACCTTGCCAGTAGGAACGGAGGTCACAGGGGTTTTCCCCTTTGGAACAGTAGGATTAAAAGACAAAGGAATACCGATCTCAGTACAGAATCGCTCAACATCGGACTTAGACAGCCGAGTAAATTGAGTCGCGAGATCAGTTTTCGACATAATGAAAGGCAAGGTATGAAAGAAGAGAGAAGTTACTTACCAGATTTATAGGGAAGAAAAGAAGATCGCCGGTTGAAAAATAATCGTGGGAGAGAAAGTGACGGTTTTCTAGTTTGGGAATGAAATGGAGAAGAAAGAGGGGTTATCTCTTTATAAGAGATTTAAAATTTGAATTTAATGGCATTAAACGGTTACCAAGGGAAACCATCATTCAGTTGTCCTAGGGGATGACGTCAGCCTAGCCCCTTGTCATGTCAACAGTCGTCTGGGACGGCTGATGGGACACTCGTCTGCTCCCTAGGGAGTAATGGTGGATAGCCATATTAAATAAAAAATCAGACCATCATGACAAATGCAAGGCCAAAAGCTTGCACGAAATTTGATGAAGGAAAAAATAACAAACCAACGCTCCCATAAGGGAGCCAGGGGTTTATAAAAATTACCCGGTGCTAACCTCAGCTCGAGCAGCGTTACCACCAGGGAATATGACAATGAACAAGTCACAAGCACTTCTAACTTCTTTACAAATGCTTATGACTAGGGGGCTGATGACGTGTGTCCTAAAACGACAACGTCTAGACCTCTCGTCAAAAAGATAAGCAAAATAAGTTTGATTAAGAGGTTGCCTGACTTAGTGGAGCTGATATAAGGCAGCTGACCTGCCGTATAGGAGCCTCAGGGCAGAAAGCAAACAGTAAAATGTCTTGGAAATGTAAAAAGGGATTTTGGCTTATTATCTTTGCAAGGGACAAAACATCACACAGCTCCATACCTTGTATTGGGAAAGATAAAAGCTGAAAATATCCCAAAAGGGAAAAGTCTCACTGCTGGGAACTAAAAGAGGGTCAAAACACATCCAGGTATGATAGGGAAGCTACCCTGAGGGAGCTCCTGGGCAGAATTCGACTGCCTATATAAGGAGACCCTTGGGTAGACATTCCACACACACTTCTCACCTCTTCTCTCTACTCTTATACTCTCTACTTCATTATTTCCCAACTCCAAATGAATACATACTTATTCTCACGCCGGAGTCCAAACGCAGGAGGCTCCCTCCTGCGTTAAGGCTAACGGTGTCTGCTACCTTTGTGCAGGTCCCTTCCAGGAGCTTGAAGACCCCCATTCTCAGAACCAAATCCAAAACCTTAACTGAATCCAACCTTAAGACCTAAACCTTAACATAATATACCCTTAACCTATAATCCTAAGCATCTCCTAACCTAATACCGGTCATTTTCCTTGTTGTAGCAACACTAACGAAATATGTTTTATAGTAATCGGTAATCTTAGTTCAGAAATTTATCAGAATCCTTCTTGAAGTTCATTGATATCAGTATTCAACCGTTATTTCCTTCTTAAGTAAGAATAATTTTATTAAAAAACAAAAATTTAAAGTTTCAAATCACAAACATGTAAAAAATAATGTGATACAATAATTGAGCTGTTTAGGTTTTGTTGCGACGTACACGTCATTATTAATCTTTAACAATAACATTGGCGAAGTTCTTTTTGAATTTTTCTTTGTAATTTGTAAATAAATCTTGATTGGTATCTCGATTTCATTAGATCTTTCTACAACTTACAAAAATAGACAACACACTCCCTCCCCCTCATTATATAAAAATCTATAACTATTCCAAATAATAAATATTTCTGAAAAATTACATTGTAACAGATCAAGCAAAATTGATTGATGGGTTTAGCTAAACGAGTCATAGTATGTGTCTATTTCACATTTTTGTAAGTTGTAACCCAACTTCATTTTTATTGTTTTCGTAGTTGGGTTGCTAAGCCCATTTAGATTAATATATAGCCCAATACTATATGGTGAATCGACCACACAATGACACAAGTTGCTCAATGCCTGTTCGCACGCGCTTTTGTATTAAAAAAAAGCAAAGCTCACAATTTATAAAGTTACTAGGTTATATGTGGGCACGGGGCACCTGGGGCTTGAGGGATGGGGCTTGGAAAGTCACGAGGCTACACCGTCACCCCTAATGGGGCTTGCAATTGAGGCTAGTTTTTGGAGCTTACTCTGGAACATGAGGGTTGAGAAACAAGCCGAAGAAAACAATAAAAAAAATGGTTTTTTTGGGTGGGGACCATTTAATGGAGGGGGGAAGGGGGATTGGTGGATATGGTTAAATGGTGGGGTCCTTGGTTTCAGGCTAATTTGGGCTTGGCGTTTCCAGTGTTTAAGCTACTTTAGGCTAGTTTGTGGTTAAATTGACGTGGCACTGTGTGATTGGTGGGCATGGGGCTACTCGAGGCTTGTGCCCCGCCCTCCCTAGGCTCATGTATCACGACTGAGTGAAGAAAATATTAATTAGTTAGGGTGGGTGGGGTGGTCATCACAACTTCACACCCAATCACCTTTTATCATCTCATTCCATCACAATTCTTCACTAAACTCATGGGGTGGAATGACACCGATCACTAAAGTTTTTTTTAAATAAACTATAAATTTTAACAAACTTAAACAAACATTTTATAAATTTAAATAAAAAAATACAATCAAACTTAAAAAAAATAAAAGTAAAAAAAAAACTAAAAGTTAATTGGGTTGGGAATAGTGTAGTGGATATTGGTTTGAAAGCGAATGTTGGGTTTGATACATAAGGTTTTGAAAACCTTGGCTTGGAAAGGGTGGGGATGGCATATGTTGGGTTTAAAACGCTTGGTGTGTAGTATGTGGGGTTTGTGGTTCGTTTTGACGAAACCTAGCCGGTTTGCCTTAATTAGGTGCAACCTTTGGTCGAAACCTTCGCTTCATAGCCGCAAATTTCTTGCTCAACCCTTCCATTTTTTTGAAGTTTGAATGTATTTTGATTGAGGTTTAGGTTGTTTGATTGTTGGTAGTAATGATTTTGGTTGAAAATGAATAATATATATAGAATTTTAGAAAAATATTTTTTTAAGGCCAAACGGTCACATGACTGTTGGCTAACGGTCAAATGTGGTTCCAAAGTGCCACGATGGTTGCCACGGTTTTATCTCTCGCGGCCGTGATAAATAAGGTGGGGGCGGTGCTTGTGATGTTTATGGCCATTGCGGAGTGGCTATTACGGATCACCCCGCCCACCCTTAATGATAAAGATCTGGTATTTATTGTTTTTAATGACAAGTTACCCACTATTTATTAGGTACATATTATTATGATATTTTGGTGTTTAAATAGGTTTCAACAATTTATGTTATTACAATATGACTAGAGTTTACAATGAGGAAATGAGTTCGAAAATAAGACACAAATTAGGGTTTGATCCATTAAGTTGTGGGCTTTAGTAAATATATAATGGCTTGGGTTAATGTTCTTGGACTGCATTAGTAGGTTATACAATTGTCATCAAGGTTATATAACACAGACATAAAGGAAAGAAAATGGGTAAAAAGTAGGTAATTAAAGTATGGCTCTTGGTAAGCCAAGCATTAGTTAAAACATCTTACTCCACCTGTTATGCCGGTTCTTGTCTGATGACACTTAATCACGATTTGGTACGAAGAGGTGGTCGCTAATTTCTGGTTTGGTCAGCTAGTCTTTTATGAAGTTTCTGAGATCTTAACAACTTTTCCTTGAACCCATATGCTCTCATGTCTGATGTCTCACCTTATAGAGAAATCTTCACGAGTTTCCCTTAACCCATATACTCTCATGTCTAACCTAAAACTAGCTTTAAATATTTTAAAGCTTCATTTTATACCATTCTTTTTGTTTAAGTTATATTTCTTTTGCCCGTGTAAAGTCATTTACACATTTAGACCGTCCGGAGTGGGGGCGGGAAAGGGGCGGGAAGGGGGAACACCGCCGCCGGTAGGGCGTGAGGGGGGCGGGGGCAACTCACCGGCGTGGGGCAAACCTTTGGGACACGTGACACTTCATGATTGGTCAGGGGTTTTTTTTTTTTTTAACTTTAACACAATATAATATTATTTCCTTCCCCCCTCTTCCCCCCTTCCACTCCCCACAATTTTTTTTCCCCCCATAAGGTTCCACAAGTGCCACATGGCGCTTCATCCCCCTCTTTCCCCACCACTCCGGATAGTCTTACATTTGTCAATAGAATACAGGTACATAAAGTAAACTAATTGTGGAAATCAGGAAAAGAGAAGAAAAAAAAAAGGCAAAGGAATAAACATAAATGATTTATGTATAATTTTACAACTTTTTTGTAGCATATCTAAAATGAAAATAATAAAATCAGAGTCCATATCAACAAATATAAAAATCACTAAAATATTTGTCAATAAATTATCCAACTCATAAAAGATATGCAACCAATTTTTGTTAAGACGTCATACAAAAATAAAATTACTATCTAAAATCATATGATATAGGTTGAGAATTGGTTTATAATTTTAGTTTTAATAAAATCCAATTTATTGTTTATTAATATCGTAGTACTAATCATGTAACGAAAGCGTTGTGCACATAATTTACAATTTATTTAAATTTCCGTCAATGTTCCAATTACAAATAAATAATATTAATAAAATTCAAACCATAGGGTGTTAAGTGTATGTGTAGTGGTGGGGGGTTATGGGGGGTTATGGGTATTAAAATATTAAAAACTAATAGAAGGGGGTTATGAAAAAAGAGGGTGTAGTGGGAAGGAGGGTTATGGAGGGTTATAAATGATTGGGTAATCATTGTTTTTTATTGTTTTTATTATTATTATTATACCTCACCTACCCCACCTACCACATCTTCTTTACCCAACCCTTCTTCCTAACCCATCTTCTTCACCCATCTTCTTCCTCTCCTCTTCTTCCTCTCCTCTTCTTCTTCACTTCTTCTTCCTCTTCTCTCTCTCACAGATCTATAATAATAATAATAATAATAATAATAATAATAATAATAATAATAATCACAATCAAAACGCCGTTATGGACAAAACGATGGCAAGCCAAAACGCCTTATAACGGGAGGGGGGCGGTGTTGGGGGCGTTTTGAAGGCTATAACGCCTTATAACGAAGCCACTACACATACACTAAGGAACTAATGCATTATGGATCTGATAAACGTCACGCTAGTTGACAAATAATGATTTGTTATCAGTATAATAAAATAATACTAAATTGTAATCATGCTAATAAATATTAAAACTCAATGTTCATGTATATATTTGTTGTAATAAATTTTCTCTAGAGTTAAAACCCTTGTTTGCTTAAAATTTTCAATGCGTGCCCGTTTGTGATTCAGTAAAGTTTCGACAGTATGTCGTTTATATGTCAAACTAGTATGCACCTTAACAATAAGAAACGGGCTAACAGTAGCTATGTATTGACAACCAACAAGTGCATGTGAACACTATTGCGTTTGTCACTTACCACATGTGTATTTGTGTAAAATTCAGTTGTATGTATATCATAATGGATTCCATATCGTAACGGGTTCCATTCACATGTGATATAGTGACAATTTTATGGATAAAATCATTATCATTGTGATTGCATTGATTTAACCAGTATACTTAGGGTGAATGCCAACATATCTAAACAAATGCCATGAGTTTGATGATAGCATTGGTTCATATCGTTTTGTAGCGATAAGCAGTGGCGAATCCAGGGGGTTCCAGGGGTTCTCAGGAACCCCCTCGATTTGGAAAAAAAATTTGAAAATTTTAGTGGAAACAAGTTGACAAATTAGTAAAAATCTACGAACGGAACCCTCTGGAAATCATTCTTGAATTCGCCACTATTAAAATAAGTGAGAACGTTAACTAGTGGTCTAATAACATTTTGTAGTGTATTATTAAGGCACCTATTGTTAGTGCAACCACAGTGGGGCACTCCGGACGGTCCAAAGAAACCGGACAGACCACGAATTGAGCAAACCGATATTGGAGGAGTGTAGAGGGGTTGGGTCTCTCCGCTATAGTGGACCGGTCCATTGAGTTTGTGGGGTGCCGCATGGAGGGTTAAACAAAATGAATTATGACTGACCCTCAAGAAGGAACAAACTAATCAAAACTCCGGAGGTAAAAGCAAATGAACCCTACATTTAAGTGTAACCCACTTTTACATTTCCTACTTTAGATGTCGACATATCTCCTGTTGCTTTTTGAAAGGATATATTACTTTTATTATTTGGATTCTACCCTTATTTTAATTAGTCCAATATCACATTCAATTAAGCGGAGAACCTATAAAAAAAATTTCATAAGACAGCGACAGCCCTACTTGTTTATCCATCAAGTGGCCCAAATCGGATTGAGTCGACTCGTATACCAAAAATAATAATAATAATAATAATAATAATAATAATAATAATAATAATAATAATAATAATACTAAAATTATATAATCCACAAAAGGAAACCAAACGTCAAAAGTAATTTAAACGTCGTTATATATGCATAACAAAATTCTTAAAGCTAAAGTTGTGGATACATTTCGGCTGATCGTAGTAGTTTTAGAACATCAAACGCACAAAAATTATCACAAGGACTCAAGCTATTAATACAAACATGTAACTCAGATGTCACCTCGTTAAAATTGTTTTCAAATTCTTGAATTTACATATCTAGAATCGAACTGAATAGTTATATTTATTTGAATTATCTACACTAGACTATAGTCTCACTCTTTGTACTTGGGGTCTGTTTGGTATGGAGTAATGGAATGAATAAATAAATGGAATGGATGAGGTAATGGAATGGACAAGGTGATCATTACCGTTCCATGCCTTGTTTGGTTGTCACATGAGAATGAAACAAAGTATTACTCTATGTTGTTTGGCACGCAGAAAAAGACGAAGGAATAAAATCAGGGTGGTGGTGATATGTGGCGGTAACTGCAATGGTGGTGATGGCGGCGACGATGGCAGGTGGAAGTGGATGGCGGTGATGGTGGGTGGGTGACGGTTGTGGGTGGCGGTGGCAGCGGTAGTGGTGGATAGAGACAATTGTGGTGGAAGACGGTGGCGAGGGTGGCAAGTGGTAGAGGCGGTGATGGGTGGTAGGTAGGTGGTTGGTGGCGGCAATGGTGGTAGGTGTTGATGGTGGTGGGTGGTGGTGGCAGCGGTGGTTGTTTTGATGATGGTGATGGGTTATGGTGTTGTTACTGAAGTGTTGTGACAATCTGCACCTTCAACTTTTGTAAATGAACACAATTGGTCCCTCAACTATTTTAAAATGTTCATCTTTAACCCTTGTAGTCTAAAAAGATCAAATATAATTATAAGTATACACGTTTTATACTCACATTTACACTCGAGCACCCGTCCTCTGCAGCTGTTACGAGTCTTAGACTTGATTATGGTCATTTCTGTTTCGAATTCGATTTTAATGCACAATTAAGCTCAACATAATGATGATAAATGTTGAACCTTTCAAACTCCAACCATTAGTAGCTTTTATGATTGGTTTAATGATGAATTAAGCCAAAAACTAATATAAAAACTAGTTTCTTGACCCATTTTCAAGTTCACCAACAATTCAGTTGTTACTAAATCCCACCAAATATTCATCTCTCTTGTCTATCATCTCTGCGAAGAAATCTTTGATCATTATCTCGTATTATTGGCGAATTTGGAAGCTTATTATTCTATTATTCAGTTTTCTTTTCTTCTTAGTTGGACTAGCTACGTTGTAAGTTTTTCCAATTCCTTTTTGCAATACTCTTAGTTTTCATTTGTAGGTCAAAAGCCCTATGTTTGTTTGGTCAATTATAGTCTTTAAGGGCTTCAATTGAATTTCTAAGGTTAGGATGTTCTTAGGAGTATTTGGGATTTTTTTTAATAAAAAATCTTTTGAACTTTAAAAAAAATTCATAACTCGTTATTATTGACCTTCAAATTATGAAATTTGACATGGTGATTCATATGGCTGTTTAGGAAGTTTAGAACTCCATTTTGGCATTTTAGGCATTATATAATATTTTTTAGTGATTTTTATATGTTTTAACCATATTAAATTCATATTACATCAATGATAATGCGTTGGTCATGAAAATTGGTGGAAATATTTTCCATTATATTAGAACAATTTTCATAACCATTTTTCTCAGTTTTAACACGTTTTCATATGTTATCATTTTTTTTATTTTATTTTTTTAATAAGCTTTAATCAAATAAAATTTATAATAAATCTATTTTAACCCCAAAATTCTATCAAAATTATTTTGGGAAATTCTAAGTCAGTAGGTTTGATTCTTCATAAAAACTTTTATTTTTCAAAGTGAATTTAGTTTATTTATGATTTTGTGTAATTGTTATTGATATAAAAATAATAAAAGACTTCTTAAATATTATTTCAAATATTTTTATGAATTAAACTTAATATTATTAACCTTAGAAAAATGCATGTGTTAGAAAAACCAAACTTATATTTTTTTTATAACACATGATAGTAAAAAAATCATAATTTTCGCCATGTTCGATAAACTTAAAAACCCAAATATAGACCTAACATCCTAAGTGCCTTAGAATAGAAACCCTAGACACTTTTAAGTTTAAATACTTATTTTGGGAACACTTTAAACTTTAGGTTAAACATTTGGATTTGCTCGCTTATGCTCGCTCACTTAGTCAAGTTACTAATTGTCGAATGTGAGTATATCTTTCCCCTTTTTCATGTTTTACACTTTTGGGGTGACTCATGTACGTTTATTACTTCATTCACTTAATCATGGTTTATTCTATATTCACAATCGCAATTCTTGTATGTGTTTTACTTGTTGATTCGCTGATAGTGTGTACTTATGACCTGAATCATTAACCGCTGGGCGGCCTAGCATAGCAATAAATAGTACTTAACTATTGTTATGTGTGAACGATTATTCATCGCCTACTATGAGCGAATACTATATATATGTGACTCTTGATTCCTTGAACGAAAGGTTTGATTTTGGGTAGCATTTGTACATAGCTTGAACACTAAATTGTAGACAGTATAACACGTGAATTGCGAAACATTTTTCTACTATATTTATTCAAAACAGGTATGCTCACCAATACATTTTTGTATTGACCAAATTATTTCCGTACATGTTTCAGGTTGTTATGAGATCACTTTTAAGCTTTTGGATTCTTATTTAGATTTTGGTTCATTGTATTTCAGTTTAAATAGTTAGTTGGAATCATTGTATCTTTGTTTTCTCATGTAATAAATTATTCAATCAATGTATAAATATTTACACTTTTAGTCCATGAGCTATTGAACAATCGTCACTACGTGACACCTTGATGTTTCCGCCATCGGTTGGGGTGTTACAAGTGTGAAAGAGGGATGAAATGAAAAAAAAACATAGGGGTAGATAGAATGGTTTTGAGGAAATGGAATGTCTTTTGGAATGAGTAATTCCATTCCATTGACCAACCAATTCATTACCTCGTAATAGTCTATTTCATTCCCCCTTTTATTCCATCATACCAAACGCTGCCTTGATCTTATTAAACCTTATAAAAATAATAGACAATAACTAAACGAAATGACAAGTAAAATAAAGTAAAAAGAAATTAAATAAAATCTTATTAAAAGTTAGCGTGACTTTGCCTGTCACCATACTTTTACATATTTTAACTTCTTGCACTAAGAAAACAAATAGCCCATCTTCTTCACATCAAATTAAAAGAGACAGGCAACATTTTCACCAAGTCCTTGCTCCGCGGAAAACAAAAACAGGGAAAAATATATACACACCAACCTTTATACCAAGCGTATGGATCGCGGATTTAGCTTCAAGGCTTATAAAGGGGGAGAGGGAGGCTTGTTTCCTTGCGTTTCCTCGGTTTCAAAAATCCAAGAGGTGCGATTGAAAATTTTTATACGGTGCGGATGGAATAAACAGGTATATATAAATCCGCGATCCATACACTTGGTGGAAAAAGGGAACCCTTCGTCTATTGATCCCATTCCAGGCCCGAGTGTGAACCCTAACCATGGCGGCTAGGGCTGCAAAGGAACACGAACAAGGCCTTGTTCATGTTCGTTTGTTAAGAAAATTATGTGTTCACGAACAGTTCATGAACACTTACCGAACGGGATTTTCTGTTCGTGTTCGTGTTCTTTTGTTAATTTTGTTCATGAACACACATGAACACAAACGGACATTAATGAACGCAAACAAATGTTCATGAATACAAATGAACACAAAGAAGTGTTGATGAACAGGAACAAATAAAAAGGGTCATATAGTAATTTTTGAATAAGATCGAATTTACATATATTAAGAAATTAACTAGTTTCAACCAATATATAACCTAGTTTTACAAACATAATTATTACTTAACATAATATTGGTAAACTTAATAAACTAGTGTCTAAAAAAACTAAACTGGCATTTTATACTTGAAGTCTTTATCAATTATTGATTTAAACTTGAACTCTTTATTAATTATTTATTTAATGATTATACTAAAAGTAGGGTTTGTTGATCTCATATAGCCATATACTTACCTCATATAAATTATTTATTTATTTGGGTAAAATAAATAAAAATTAAAGAATGTAGAATATAAAAATTAAAAACCTATTAAACTATCAAACAAAAATGAACATAAATGAACACGTTATCGACCATTCACGAACATAAACGAATACATTGCTGAACGTTCATGAACATAAACGAACACATTACCGAACGTTCGCGAACATAAACGAACGAACGCGACCTTTGTTCATGTTCGTTCATTTAACTAAACGAACAAAATTTTTTGTAAGTGTTCGTTCATTTATTAAACAAACGAACACAAACGAACTTCCCGCCAAACGGTTCGTGAACTATTCGCTGAAAGTTCAGTTCGTTTGCAGCCCTAATGGCGACTCCCGTGTTTCTAATACAAACACCCCAAATCTGATACACTCGTCATTATCTGGGAGTGAAACAGATGGGAATTGGTCTCCTACTCGTAAACAAAGCTTCAATCAGAAGATTTAGGGAGTTTTGGACAACATGACACCCAAATCATCGAGTCCCATGTCTATGCATAAAAGGAAGACCTAAATGTGGATGGAACTTCACTGAGGAAGAATTAGGAGCTACATGTGGATGGTACTCAGACCATGGAAGCTGAAAAAGTCAAGTCTAGTGTATATGCAGAAAAGGAATGCCTAGACGTGGTTTTAAGTAATGGGGAAGAAGAGGAAAGTGAACCAGAATGCAACTCCCACCCACAAAATCTCTTTTTTGCAGACGTGGTGGTGGCAGGTTGGCGGTAAAGGTGATAGTGTGGCCTGGTGGTGGGGTGGGGAAGGTGGTTGTGTAGTGTAACACCCCAAAATTTCTAAACCGTATCATATGATAATATAAGCACACAGGGCTTATAACTATCAAATAGTGACAAAACATGAAGGGGCAAACTTGCCAAGTTGCCAAACTTGAGTTTTTACTAATTATATATATAAAAAAAAGATGGAGATGAACTCCATACCCCAAATTCGTTCATCATCATCACACACACACCAAACCCTAAAACTCAAGAGTAAGCTTGAATCAAGGTGGAATCAAAGGGGTTTTGAGTGCTATAGCCCTAAAACGAATCTTCCAAGCCTAATACACACCAAGGTAACCTTTTATTTGGCTAGATTTGATGGTATGTTTATGCATGGCTATGATGAAAATCATGGGTTGTTATAAAAACGTGAATAAAGGGCTTGTAATGGTTAATCTTGTATGAGGGAACCATAATACATGTTAATTTGTGTGTCTTAAGCAAAATTCTTGTGAGAAGGTTACATCCTTGTAGTTCATGTTATGAAATGAATTGGGTTTTTGGTGGATTGGTAGGAACCACCTTTAAACCATGAAATACTAGTTATAAACTATGAGTTAGATGTTTATTAGAATACTATCAATGTTATCTTGGTCAAAGATGGATACATGAGGTCCTTGAGACCTAAAATCAAAGTTAGGAAAATCACGCCTACCAAGTGTTTGATAAAATGCCTCAATGAAACTCGATTTCACTTGGGCATAGATAACTTGGTGAAAACATGTATGTTGGTAAAACATGACCAATAATGCTTACAGACATGTAAAGACTAGGTTCTAACAACCTAAGTGGTCGTTCACCTCATAGGTGCGAATACAAGAAACTTTGGATAGCCAAGGAATCTCGGAATGAGGTAAAGAGGAAGCACGCATAAGGTAAGTCACTCGATGACTTAATTATTAATATGTCTCTAGTATGTTTATATGCTTAATTATACCTTTGTATATGTATTTGGGAACTAGACATTGAAATGTCACAAAAGAAGCATAAATGAGATACACGATTCATTGAATATGGCATTAGATGAAGGTTGTTAATATCCCAAGTAGACTATCGGTTAATTGGAAAAAATGCTAGATAGACAATAGCTTAGGCCAAATGTCAACATTTAGCCGGTAACGAACTCGTGCTAGTTGCTTGAGTGTATTCATGGGTTCAATGTTATCTACCTCAAACTAGTCTAGAAGCAAAAAAAAAAAAAAGGCGCGAGCCAAGGTAAGTCATATCTATGACTTTGTAAGATAAATACATATATGCATAAGTTTGGAGTGTATTTATGGGTATATCATTTAATTCAAAATAGAAATTGTGATTTCCAAGGGATAGAAAACAACAGATAAAAACCATGCCGTAAGTCATAGAGGGCGAGCGTACAAGACCAAGAGAAATGGCACATGTGGCCATGGACACGAGGCACTGCAATCACGGCATAAATGACTTGGGCATAAATTTCCCTAGTCAAGTTGAGACTTGACAAGTGGGAAAAAACCACAACTAGAACTTGGAAATCATAAAATCTTATGATTTTGTCATGTATAAAACTTAACCGGTCAGCTTAAAGATGGATAGATAATTCATGGTTTTTGGGTTAGAAACCGAACAAGGAATCCAAACATATCTTTAATCATGTAAAAGGTACGTATTATGACCCATTAACAAGTCCCAAGAATCCCCGTAAATGGTCTTGAAGCTGCACTAAAAGTGTAGCTTGGTGCAAGAAAAATGGTAGTTTCTAACAGCAGGTTTACCCGCCCGGGTAAAACACTCACCCGCCCGGGTAAAGGTTCTGATCATAAAGGGTAGTTTCTAACAGCAGGTTTACCCGCCCGAGTAAAGCACTTACCCGCCCGGGTAAATGTTATCTAAAAAAAAACTTCATTTCATTATTCTTTCAATACTAAACATTCATAATAACGTATTAATGGGTTATTTCCTCGTGTTTAACTCTCAGGTACTCTATTATACTGAATGGATGATGATCAAGAATTGAACAAAGATCCGAACGCACAAGACTCGTCCGCTTCCGCAACTTTTGAGTTAAAAGGGTTATAAACTTAGTTTTGGAAGGTGCCATTGAAAACATTTTCGCTATTAAATTCATCGTACGTATGTTTAAACCATGAGATACATGTGCAAATATTTTGTCAAAAACTCGTTGAGCTCTTAATGACAAAATCTCAAACTTTCAAATTAAGTTTATTAACTCGTAAATCTTCTCATAATACCGCTTTAAACGGGGTGGGTCTTACATGTGGCCTGGTGGTGGGGATGGTTATTGAAGAATGTAAATGGTGGTGGTGATAGAGATGATAAAGATGGGGGCATAACTGTCATTTTGCCCCCATGTGAGTCCACATGACCACACTTAACTACAAAAACAAACCAGGTTAGGCTTAAAGGACGAGAGCTACAATATTTTACAACATAGGGGATAATTTTCATCAATTTTGACGTTACAGGACAATCACTGAAGAACGTTGTAAACATAAAGAACGATTTCTGTAATTTTTTTAAACTTTTTAACTCGAAAGGATTGGTATAGAGCTAAAAATACTGATGTTTTCTAATTTAAATGTTAGAATTGAAGATCTTTGTATCTAGTATACAAATGTGTGTTTTCTTCGATCAAATTCATCTTTTACTAAAAAATCACGCTTTCATCTCAACTGATGATAGGAAAGTCGGAAACTCCAATTTACATTTTATTAAATAATCCACGTTTAACAAGACCGTTTAGCAGAGAACTAGCAAGTGTCTATATAATATAAAATGATTACTAATTAAGACTAGCAAGAACCCGCGCGTTACAGCGGGGCTGCACGATGTTTGACTATATATAATTGGTATATATTTAAATTGTTGTATTTAGCTTTAAGACTTGTACGTGTAGCTTTAAGACTTGTTTTATTGGCAAAATATAAAGATAACCATAGAGGATACATTTATATAGAGATGATATATTATTATTATTATTATTATTATTATTATTATTATTATTATTATTATTATTATTATTATTATTATTATTACTATTACTATAGATTTCCTAACGAAGTGGTAGCATAAATATTAAAAAAAGTATAAAATTGACTTATAGTACAAATATTTTATGTATAGGAGTAAAAAGTGTAGTAGAGTTAGACATTAAGTTTGTATTAAATACAATACGATTTGAAAGTAACACAAAGTGTGAAACAATATAACTGGACCATAGAGTTATGTAAATACAAAAAACATAAGACCCCCCGTAGTGGGGCGTGGTTTTTCAAAAAATTTCAAAAATAGCGCCCCCCACACCGCTACAGGGGGCGCTATATGCTAAAATCTGGTGGGGGCTTTATATAAATAACGCCATGTGAAAAACAAACCAACCAATTAAATCATGCCATGTGGCAAGGTCAAAGTCAAGGTGTTTTTTTTCTTTTTAATAATAATAATAATAAACATAATAATAATAATAATAATAATAATAATAATAATAATAATTGAAAATTTTGAATTTTAAACGGTTACTGTTCCAAACCGTTTGAAATTCAAAATTTCCCCCCAAACCGTTTGAATTTCAAAATTTGAATTTCAAACATTTTCCCCCCAAACCGTTTGAATTTCAAAATTTGCTAACCCTATAAATACAACACCAAAACTGATTTTTCAGTCACATCTCCAATTCCTCATCCTCAAAACAATGAATAACATGGGTGCCGGTTTTCAACCAGGAGCTGCCGGACCGTCTAATATCCGGCAGTACTCTCGCCGGGTCCGGGGACGGGTCCGCCCCCGGAGACAACCATTCACCTCCTCTACTCCTCCTACTGCTGCACAACCTCCTATTTCTCCTCCTCCTCCTCCTCCTCCACAACATTTGTTATATCCCCCTCCTGCTGCTGCTGCTGCACAACCAACCTTTCCTCCTCCTGAAGTCGATGATGACTGGACGGATGAGGAAATGGTCTGGGCCATGGGTTATGTCATGGCTGTTAACGAAATGGACCGACTAATGTTGTAGGCCCCCACCCCCCGGACTGCTGCTGCTATCCCCACCCCCACCCCCTACCACCAGACTACCCCCATCCCCATCCCCTACCACCAGACTACCCCCACCCCCATCCCCTACCACCAGACTACCCCCACCCCTTCCCCAACTGAGGGGGACTTGGAAGCCCTCAGGGAAATTGAGGAGGAAGAACGCCTCTGGAGCCTTCCTTCCCCTCCTCGTGAGTACTGCTATTTCCCCTCGGATGCGAGATCCGATGGACGGGATAGCTCACATTCCGTGTCCCCCGTGTACCCCACACTCGAGGACTGGGACAACTACTCTCCATAGTGGAGAAAATTAGGATTAAATAAGTAATTTAGGAATATGTAATGTTTAAATAAGTAATTTAGGAATTCTCTAGTAGGAATATGTAATGTTTAAATAAGTAATTTAGGAAGTGTGTAACTTTTTTTTTAATATTAGTTGTGTGTTTTTATTATTATTTGTAATTTTTTTATATTTATTTGTCTTTTATTTTAATTATTTTGAATTAAAAGATTAAAAAAATAATAAAAAAATCAACCAATCACAATCAAGGGCTTTATAAATAAAGCCCCACCACTACACCCCTTTTTCAGTTTCTCTCTCCACGCTGACTACGCATGGTCTAAGTGAAGAATAATGTTTTGAATAAATACTTTTGAACATAATAATATGTAATGCTAGCTTGTAGTGATGTACCGTTGTTTTGATGTACGCTATGGTACTTAGTCTAGTAAAACCTCTCGGTACACTATATTTGTAGTGTAAACCCCGCTTTTGTTATACATGTTGCTTGGGTGTGCCAATACCTTGGTGTTCTGCCTTGTGGTGCATCTTGACAGCGCCACATAAAGTTGACCATGTGAGAATACAGGTTCGGGGAGGTAAACACCTACATGCGTATAATTATTTTATCATTTACTAATTTATTTATGTAATCGAAACTCATTAGTGTACAATATTAGTTAATGGGGGTTACATTATGGAGAAAATATTAACCGTGTATTAACCACATGTATTATAGGCATGTTATGTTGTATAAAGGGGCATAATAAGAAGAAATGGGGTAAAATATAGAGATGATGCTTATGCCTCTTCATATGCCATCTTAAAAAAGTAATGAAATTACCTTGATGTCCATCTAGAATGTATTATATAATAGTATAGATAATGTGTCTATACAATGTTTGTTACAAGATATATATGTTCTATCATGTGAATACTAAAGATAACTCATGATAAAGCCTCGGAAGTCAAACAATCAAACAAAGCATGATCAATAACTTCATAGTACAAATTAAGGTGTATCACAATAAATCTTGGTCATATGATGAGAGTCGTGTATCCTTACTCTATGAATTAAGCCATTTTTTATATACTTTCTCTACTTCTCTTATACAAAGGCTGTCAAAACTCCAAAGTAAGTTCACTAATTTTTTTTATATAAAATCTATAATCTACAATGCGTAACTTGACGTCAAAATTTATAGTATTGCCCAAACTCAAAGATTACGTAGGTATTGTCAACTTATATTTTAGTCACAGTTACACAAACCCTGGTTTCTAAATTCGATATCTAAAAGATTTCCATACATTACTTTCAAGCTCAAATTCTAAACATGTTATGTCAACTGTTGTATCTAAAATGCTACTGACAAAGCCTTAACAACCAAATTAAAAAATACTTCAACATTTATGCCTTTCCAGTATAACTTATGATGACATAAAGTATGATTGACAAGATATATTGTCTATTTAAATAAATAAATTTGTTTTGGTTGATATTTAAATAAAAAAGATGGAGTCATTATGTTGAATGGTTTGCTTTTTCCTAGTAAGATCATGTCTCCACAAAATGGGTGGGGATCAAATAGACCATTTAATTATTATTTATATATAAAAGTAATAAGACTGAACGGAGTGGGGGCGGGAGAGGGGGGGGGGGGACACCACCGCTTTATGGCGTGGAGAGGGGCGGGAGTGGGGGGGCGGGAGGAAGTTCACCGGCGTGGGGGGAGAGGTGGTGCCACGTGGCGAGCATTGGTTGGGCCAGCTTTTTTTTTTTAACTTTAACACAATATAATATTATTTTCTTCGCCCCTCTCTTCCCCCCTTCCACTCCCCACAATTATTTCCCCCCTCAAGGGTCCCACAAGTGTCACATGACGCTTCATCCCCCTCTTTCCCCCCACTCCTTATAGTCTAAGAAACAACAAATGAATTATGAAGTTATAGAATGTAGATTACAGAGTGAAAAGTATTTTGTAATAATATAATAGATGCAGGAATCAAGATGGTATTAATTGTTAGATAATAATCTTGATTTATAAACTTATGTTAATTAGTTATTGTACATATGTTAAAGGGTTGTGTCCTAGTACTAGAAAGGGTTGTGACGGTTTAGAACAAACCGGTATGTCACAAACATAGTGTGGTTATGTTGTAAAGGCCAAGAGTCATGTCGGTTCACATAGCACCGATCCAAAACTATAAATAGGCCGATGTATATTCATTTTCATATATGAAAGTGTGTGTTATTATAACTAACTTTCAAAACTCTCTCTCCCTCCAAAACTTTCCCTCCAAACCGGTTATCATTCTTCACAAACCAATCGCACCATCAAATTCTAACATGGCATCAGAGCATCGATCCAAGGCCTGTGGTATTTTCGATGTTGAAAGAAATTCAGAAGATGTTCTTTATGTGGGAAGAAAAGACGATGATCCGTTAGTTCCCAAGTGTTTACCCGATTGTGAGAATCGGAAGAGAAAGGCAAGAATAGAAGAACCCGAGGCGGTTAAGGATTGCGATCCTTTGAACATCAAATTTCAAGATTTCAACATTGGTTCATCATCATCTACACGACAGAATGATCTGTACGTTCGGGCCCAACAAGAGTTTAACAGACAAGTAAAAGCCGTAAAGGATGTGCCCGAGTACCCTCCAACAATGTGTTGTAGCAAGTGTAAAGCGCCGTTTCATTACCGAAGGGAGTGCCCAAAGAAGATAGGAAAGACGGAGTTCATGGTTAAAGGCACCGATGAACAAGGATGGGACGATATATGGTATGCGAGTCTAACGAGAAGAGAGCACGGTTGTGGAAACAAAAACCAATTCACGGTTTTTAGTAAATCTTTCGGGATAGAAGGATGCCCGAGTGGATATAGGAAAGAGTATTTCCGAGGCAAAGGAATCGTGGTCATCACAAGCAACAATCAATTTCACAAGGTTAGAAACGTTTTCTATATACCTACGCTTAGAAAAAATGTGTTGAGTATCGAAAAACTCACAAACGAAGGCCTAGAAGTGGAGTTTGAAGGGGATGTTTGTTACATCCGGAGGCCGATAATCCAAGAAAAAAGGAAATTGATTACATGTAGGATTTGTGATAGTGATGATCATTTTACGTTTAAATGCCCGGATAAAAGGAATGTTATGGTGAAAGATATCATCGGCACTTCCAAAACTGGAAGTGAAATGCACGGCACAGACAACACGGGACAGAACCGTGGCAAAGAAAAGTGCACCGGTTATGGTATCAAGGAGGGTCTCACCGAATTGGACCGGGAAAGAGCGTCCGTGTTCAAGAAATTCGAAACATTCTCAATTAACAAGGACACCACCGAAGGGTTCATGGAAAAGGGACCAATAATGTATCCCACCGAAGGCTCACAATTACAGGATTGTATCGTGTTCATGGATTTAATACACGTTACTACTACGGTTGAGAGATACAAAAGGAAGTTTGAATTAGAATTCGAGAAGACTATTGAATGGTTCATGTACGAATTTCTAAAGTTATCAAACAAAGCACCAATGCCCCCTAGAGATGGATATGGTTATCCGATTTGTTTGTTAGATCTCTACACAAAGGTGCAAGTGTTCGGTAGCTATGACAAGGTGACAAAGGACGACAATTGGGCAGTGATTGCTATGTCAATGGGATACGGGAGAGGACTACCAAGCCTAGCAACAAGAGAGGAGATTGCAACGACTTTGAGACAAGTCTATGTACGATACCTAGAGATGATGGAATGGTATCATTTGAAATACAAAGGAAGAGAAATGGTAGTAGAAGTCAAGGAAGAAAATGTTGATCACAAGAAGAAGAATGCCGAGTTTGATGATCAAGACCTCCCACCAAAGAAAAGATCCCGCACGTCGTCAAGTGAAGATTCAAGCTCTTACTAAATCAAGATTAGGGGCGAGATTGTTAGATAATAATCTTGATTTATAAACTTATGTTAATTAGTTATTGTACATATGTTAAAGGGTTGTGTCCTAGTACTAGAAAGGGTTGTGACGGTTTAGAACAAACCGGTATGTCACAAACATAGTGTGGTTATGTTGTAAAGGCCAAGAGTCATGTCGGTTCACATAGCACCGATCCAAAACTATAAATAGGCCGATGTATATTCATTTTCATATATGAAAGTGTGTGTTATTATAACTAACTTTCAAAACTCTCTCTCCCTCCAAAACTTTCCCTCCAAACCGGTTATCATTCTTCACAAACCAATCGCACCATCAAATTCTAACATTAATAATGGCACTATTAAACAAGTAATTTCCTTCAAGTCTAGTGTCCCAAGTCTTAAGAAAAGAATATTTGGATTTAAAAATGCGAATGCATGTACTATTTCGTAAGTTCTACATTTATCATATTAAAAGGATCATTTTCTTATATATTTGTACATTAAAATTACTTTATCTAATGTTTAATTAAAGAAAGAAACGACAAAGAGAAATGCAAGTATTCGATAAAAGTCAAATTCAGGACAAATGTGAAAAAACAACAAAGACATTTATGGTACGTTTAATTCACGTAATTCAGTGAAATTGGAATTTGGATTTCATGGATGTGTAGGATTCATATAATTTGTGAATTGTTGAATCTCAATTTCATTGTTAATTAGTTTGGTAGAAAAGAAATCCGTGGAATAGGCAAGCCAAAGTGCAAGGGGTGGCTTTCGTTAACATGATACGGGGCGTTATGGGTAATGGTTTAGATATCCGTTTCTGGGTGGATACTTGGGTTAATGATGTTACATTGAAGGACTTATATCCTAACCTTTTTCGGCTTGAAAGCAACAAGTGGTGTAAAATGGGTGATCGAGTTGGTATTGGTGTAGCTCAAGCGAGTCTCCATTGGGATTGGAAAAGGTAACCGAATACTAGTGTTGAAGTGATGGAGCTTATTGATTGTCATAGATTGCTTTCTACTGTTAGTTTAAATGACCAGAAAGATGCGTGGAAATGGAATGCTAGCTCCAACATTATGTACAATGTTAAAGATGCTCGTGAATGGCTTAGCAAGACCGAGTTGGATGGAGATAGGTTCATTTATAGATGGTGCAGGTGGCTCCCTAGTAAATGCAATGTTTTCATGTGGCGGGCAAATCTGGATAGGATTCCGACGGCTTCCACTCTTATTCGAAGAAATATAAATGTTGGAGAAGGTGAGTGTAAGTTTTGTGGTGATGTCATGGAGACTACGGTTCACATTTTTACAGCCTGTTTCTTGGCTAATGGTGTTTGGATGGGTATTGCTTCGTGGCTCAGACTTCCGTCGTTATTCTTTTTCTCGGTGAAAGATATTTTGCAGGTTGCGAACAATCTGAATGTGCCTAACAGGAAGAAGACTTTGGTGCTTGGTATTTGTGTGATAACGTGTTGGAAGATATGGACCACTAGGAACGAGGTTGTGTTCTCACAAGCTAATGCGAATGTTACCAAGATTGTGGCGGACATCAAATCTATAAGTTTCCTTTGGTATAATAGTCGTTCGAAGAAGGGTAGAATAGGTTGGAAAGATTAGTGTTATTTTGATATAACTTGATGTGTTGGTTTTGTGGTTATCTCTAGCTTGGAGATAATCCGTTTGTTTGTTTGTTAATGAAGTTCACCTTTCAAAAAAAAAAATAAAAAAAAAATCCAACAAGCATTTCAAAATGTGAATAAATTCAACTAGAGTAAATAAAATCTTCGATCACTCAATGTGTGGACTCCGCATCCACCCCATCTTCTAATCGCGGCCTTCTCCTTATATCATCCCCACCTCAACAATAATTGTCGCCTATTTTGCCTCAACCCACCGCTATTGTTGCCCTTTCTATTATCCCCACGGGTCACCCCTGCCAACATTGTTGTTAATCAGGGGTGACAGTGACACATGGTAGATTGGGATTATGGGTGTTCAAGATTCGCATCGGACTTGAAAAACTCGAAGTTCAGCTCGAATTTGGTTTTTGAACATTTGAGTCAAATTTAATACTCGAACTTCAAACTAGATACAAATTTGATGCTTTCGATGCGATCGTGCATTTTATTTATTATATAACCATAGAAAAGAGCGTTTAAAACTTTAAGGTCTAACGTTTAAGCCTCCTAGCATTTAATAATCAATAGAATAAGCAATTACCTTAAATTACTAGCAGTAACCCGCACGTTGCTGCGGGGCTGTATTGTGTTTGACGGTTGCGTTTCAGGTTCAACCCGCGTTTTTTAATAAAGATTATAGCCAAATTTCATATTTTACGAAATCGGTACAGGTTAAAACCGAGATGGCCAAAAGTAAATCAAACATCACATAGCCATACGCACATCAATATTACTCACGCCATACGCACGCCAAACAACAAACATCAACTCGAGAAGTGGTGGCATGTTTGGTTCACAGAGGCAAGATTTTGAGACTATGATGAAGCTTATTTATTATATATTAAGTGTCGCGGCAATTGGTTGTTATGTGCACTGAAAAAAGAACTTTGGGATACCCACCTATTAAGAATACCGTATCTTAGATTATCGGTAACGCAGAAATACTATTATTGATTTAGTCATCAATTCTAATCATGATCATCGGATACAAAAACGGGGAATGCGGACGATGTCATCGACAAACTTGCTTCCGATGTAGGTTACGAACTAACGGTAAGAGTGATGAGCTACTCTTTCGATTCTTTGACAATAATGGTCTTAAAACAAACCCATTGTCCCAAAGTTAAACCAGTGTTCGAAAGAATATGAGTAAATTACCAAAATCATCCCTGTGGTTTGGCCAAATTTGCCACTCCAGCCCAATATTTGGCCAAATCATGATGCAATAGACTGAAGATTAGGAACTCGCGTTGATAATTGCGTACAATAAAGTGCACGGTGATGACGCTTCGACAAGTCGTGGTGTTCGAATTCGCGGACCGCATCGGGATAAAGTGTTAGTCGAGTTTGGTAACCTCGTCGGGGGAACCCAACATACTTGTGATTCAATCTCCCACAGGTATGGGAATCTCAAAACGAAGTGTAAAAACTTCAAATGAGCATATAAAAAAGTTTCTAGGTGTTATTAGTGTAATGTATTTTTTTCATCATGTTCCGGCGTGGCAAATGTTACGCCAATATTACATTAGGTGTTATTTTTTTAGTGTAATGCTTTATTAGTGTAATGTTGTTTTTTAAAATTTGATGTAATGTTTTTAATTTTATGTAAAATATTAACATTTTTTTGTTGTCTTATAATTTTTTTTAAACGAAATACGAACGTTACATCACAATAGAAGGTAGACGGGCAACAAGCTGCGCCGCCACCCCTTTCTGAAATGCGAACACTAGTCTACTAAAGACAAATCCTAGCCCCTCAGGAGATGAACTATTGTTGTGGACGACCCGTTGGACCCTGGTCAAGAAACGAACAGCTTCTGGCGCTAGGGAACTAAAGATATCAATGGCCAATGGGATAAAAACATGAAAATCATAAGAAAATCAAGTGAGCAGGATTGAGGCTTTACATAGTAACACGTCAACATCCAATTATCATCTATCTATATATATATATAAAAGAAAACGTATATGCTGACGTGACGTACAATGGAGGCCTTAACCTCCCCTTGAGAGTGTCACGTGGCATCATAATTGAAAGATTTTAGTGTTTTTGAACTATTTCTTTTTTTAATTAAAAAAAGATAAATATAAAACCCTAAATTAAATTGAGTTCTTTTAGGAAAAAAAGAATTTAAAAATAAATTTTAAATTTTTCTCTCTCATGTTTCCTCCCATAATTTTTAAACGTTTATATCTTTTATATACGGGATTTTTTAAAGAAAAAAATTACACCAAATTAACGCGTGTTTTATTATCTTTCCAACGAGTACCATGGTCCTATATAAAAAACGGAGAAAAATCGACTATTTTTTGTGGGGTTTCGTTCATACAGGAAAAAAACACACAAAGAGTTCATGTTATTCATTAATCATGTTTTTTCTTTTAAACCAGGTTCTTATCTATACATATAATAAACCAAAGCCATTTTAATGACATGACATTCAAAGAGGCATTCTTTTCTTTTAGTGTGCCATCTGTTATCCCATGTGGCATTGAGATATTTTAGCAAAAAAAGAATTTAAAAACAAAATTGGATTTTTCTTTCTTATCTCTTATGTTTCCTCCCATAATTTTTAAACGTTAATATCTTTTATATACGAGATTTTTAAAGAAAAAAATTACGCCAAATTAACGAGCGTTTTATTATCTTTCCAACGAGTACCATAGTGTTATAAAAAAAACGAAAAAAAGAACGACTATTTTTTTGTAGGATTCTGTTCATACAGGAAAAAAAACACAAAGTGTTCAGGTAAATCATTAATCATGTATAGGCAAGTCACTAATTATGTTTCGGTAAATATGAATTCTATTTTCAACATGCGTTAGCATTTGAGTTTTATACATTGTTTTAGATTAGATATTAATATTAGAGTTATACATTGTTTAAGGTTAGGCGTTAACATTTGAGATACATTTTTAATTGTTTTAGGTCAGGTGCTACCCGAAGCTTTCTTGCATGTAACTGTAAAGCGCATCATTCTATTTTATATGTAAGATTAATATGTCATATTAGATTTCTCAAACCCGGGAGGCTCCCGGGGTATAATCTAGTCTACGATGTTGAAAATCAGCCCAATCGCCATGTTATCATTGGAATTTTACTAGGTATACTTCATCAAGAGAAGTTAGGAGAAAGAATCGCGCAACACTGCAACACGTGGTGTCACCTTATAGCAAGGTTATTTTTTTTATTTATTTAATTACAAGAGTAATAATTATTACTATTACTATTAGTATTATTAGAATGGTTATATTTTTCAACACCGGGACGCTCCCAGAAAGAATTGATAGTTGCTGACGTGGCGTTCAATGGTGGCCTCAACCATCTCTTGATTATGCCACGTGGCATAATGAGATGCAATGATTACAACTTTCAACTTAAGTGTTTGTTTAGTTGATTAGGTTAATAATTATAAGAGTCATTATAATGTAAAAATTATAGAGATGTGATGAGTTTTTTAATAGTTGCAGCTTACATAAGTGATTCTTTAGATGATTACTGATTAGGTTTTAGATTTGGAAATATGAGTTATTACTGATTAGAATACAATGAACATGCAATGGTTGAGAGATTTTGTGGTTAGTTAACTTAAGCCATTTACAATAGATTATTACGTAAAATTAGATTTTTCAACCCAGAACCATTCCGAGGTAATCAACTAGTTATACGATAGAGGATAATATTTATGCTCATGGATATTACAAGAAACACTCAAACAAGCAAAGTCCAACTGTCACAAGCAAAGCCAATAGCCCAATAGCCTTTCACTTCACGTGCCTTGTGCAAGGGAAACCCATCTTACGCATCCACCTGGCACATTAAGACACCGGACACGCGTCCCTTATTTTAATAACCAAATACGACGGGACCACAATGTTCAATGTACTCAACCCATATTAACCCACCACGCACCCTCGAGTCGCGACAAATCTCATTAATCCCTATTTTACCCTTATCCTCAATTTCAAAATTTGCTTGCAACTATGCAACGTGTCATTCGAGTAATTTGGATAACTTAAGGTAACAACCAAGTGGGGACCACTTTAATTAATAATATTCTTTTTTTTACCTCTTTTTTTTTGGCCAGCAAATTTCGATTATCATTCCAAAATCCAAACCCAATATGTATAGAATCCAAACCCAATATGTGGGGCTAGCCCACTTGGTAGAGACATATGTCTCTTAGATGGGAGGTCCAAGGTTCAATCCTTGACAAGGGTGTTGTAATTTAGATTTATTGATGTAATATATAGGAGATGTATCGTTTGCCGTTCAAAAAAAAAAAAAAAAAAAAAAAAAAAAAAAAAAAAGGCAAGGAGCTAAATAAAGGAATACAAACTACCCATTACACCTTTACATACATCTAACTATAAATCAAAATTTTTCCATCCCTCCCAATCCAATTTTTACCTCTAATATTATTTTTTACCTTCATAGGATAAAGGTCATCTACATCCGTAATTACGAAAATTTGAGAACAAACCGATGTGACGCTAACATATTGTACGAGAAAATCCGAGGAAAACAGAGCGATTCCTTAGACCCTAAAATTAAACCCGATAAATCATAACTCGTTGTCCAGAATAATACATCAAAGATAAGGTTATATTATTAACAAAACATTTATTTTCTCTGAATTGGTGACGAACACTCGAACAGGATCATAAGATCATGATTACTATTTGTAACGAGGATATACAACAAATTGTTATGAGTTAAAAAAGAAAAAGATATTTACGTGGATATTGCATAGAAGATAAGATTGAAATTATCACACCACATTAAACATTCATTATTGCGTATACTTATAAAAGATCTTCTTATTGTAAATGACTGAGAAATTTACCACTTCAACTAAAAAACCGCGTTTTTATAAATATTAATAATCAAACGAATCTAAATAATATAAATCTAAAGAAGAGAGAGAAATTAACCTTATCCATTATAAAACCCCTATATAAACAAATCACTTCCTTCATTCCATTCAATTCATATTATTATTCATCAACGATTACACAACATATCGGAGAAACTTCAACCAACCCTAATAATGGCAGCACCCCGATACCGTTTCCTCACCAACGAAATAATAACCAGTCCCATTACACCTAACCACCACCAACAAATGTTCGAACTAGACGAATCAGACGTCTGGAACAACTACAACAACGTGACCGTGTCCGTTTCGCCACGCAAAACGGCGCCGTCTTCACGGATCCCGAAAAAATCATCGGCAGTGTCGGTGAAACGTGGAATGGTGGGGGGAACGGCGGCGTCGTTGCCGGTGAGTGTACCGGACTGGTCAAAGATATTAAAAGAGGATTATAAAGAGAACAGAAGGAGAGATAGTGATGATGATGATATGGATGAGGATTATTATTCGGGTGAAGAGTGGATACCGCCTCATGAGTTTTTAGCCAGGACGAGAACGACGTCGTTTTCGGTTCATGAAGGGATTGGAAGGACGTTGAAAGGGAGGGATTTGAGTAGAGTTAGGAATGCTATTTGGAAAAAAACTGGGTTTGAAGATTAATAATATGTTTGAACATTGGTTTTAACTTTAAAAGTTTAAACTGTGAGTGGTTTTTTTTTTTTTTTTTTTTATACGGATTAATTAGTTGTTATCGACTTATTTTATTGTTGATGATTTTAAGCATTTTAAGCCCTGATTTGTTGATCCTTGAATTAGTGGGTCGTTGGAGGCGAATTGATAGTTATTATTATTATTATAATTTTATAATTAATGTAATGTAATGTAAATTCTGGATTTTGATATGATTTGGAAATTGGTTTTGAATTTTGATGAATTGTTTTGTTGTTTGAAGTTTTGATATTGTTTTGGGTAAACTAGTTGCAGGGGCATATAGTTCAACAGGATGACATTGACCCGTCATGGCAAGATGGGTCAACTTTTACCGTTTTACCCGTTCAATTGTTCAAAAGTGTTACCTGTTGTTATATATGCTTATATCGATTGCATTCGGATCCGGGTCATGTTAGCAATCAATGCCAACTGTTTTATGCTATGGTTGTAACAACTTCAACCACGTACTCCGCACAATTTGGTGTGGAGATTATACATCTAATGTTTTGAGTGTTATAGTAAACCACTGGGATTCACCACATGATGTTACGATGTATCGGTCCGGCTCGTTACAGTATGAAACTGTCATCGATTCGGTTCAGTTAATAACGGTCAGTATAGAAGTTGAAAGATACATGCCCAAAATGATATCAACATGTCTTTTATATTAATTGATATAAATGATACCGAAATGTCTTTTGTATTGTACCACCACTCTAAAATGAATTTAAATGTTAAATGTTACGAAAGTAACTACTTCAACCACGTACTCCACACCATCAATTAATTTAAATGTTAAATGTTACGAAAGTAACAACTTCAACCACGTACTCCACACCATCGCTGTTTTGTTGTCATGTGAACAATATGTATTAAGACTATCCGGAGTGGTGGGGGGAAAGAGGGGAATGAAGCGCCATGTGGCACTTGTGAGACCCTTGTGGGGGGAAAATAATTGTGGGGAGTGGAAGGGGAGAAGTGACATGTGGCATTTCTTTTTTCTTTTTTTTTTAACTTTCATATATAAAAACATAATAATAATAATAATAATAATAATAATAATAATAATAATAAATATTTTTAATTAATAAAAACCTAGAAAAAATACAAAAATTAAAAACCTAGAAAAATACAAAAATTAAAAACCTAGAAAATTAAAAAACATAAAAAAAACCGAAAAAAATTAGAAACTAACAAATCAGTTAATATTATATTTTTCCATAATCTCACGATTCATTTGAAATGTCATCTCTAACTCCGGCCCTTGAAGATGATCGGTGTTCATGGCGAGAAATTTCATATCCTCGCGTTTTTTGCGCTGCTCTTTGATACTCAACTTTCGCTCTTTCATACTCAATTCTTTTTCAAACGCTTCGCGAATGTTTTTTTTTCTCCTCGGGCATTTTTTCTTGAATCGTATTGAACTGAATCATGGTGGAATTTAAATCTTGCAAGTCAGCGCTGTAGGCGCCGGTTGATCCAGAACCCGAACCCGAAGCAGCAGATTTTTGCGACCTCTTTTTTGACTTATCTCGACCGGGTGGGCGACTCAATTCCTCTTCGAACTCGTCTTCATCCAAATTAACGGCTTCTACGTTTTCAGGATCAATTTGACGGTTTCTTGACGAACTTGTTTTCGACCTTTTTGCGGAGTTGCTTGCAGTGGGGACGTACGCCCATTTTGAATGGTTCTTCGCGACTTCCCAACAATGAAGAAACTTGAATTCGAGACCGGTTTCGTTACGATACGCTAATAGCGACCGGCTGAGGCTGTCGGTGTCCGTTTCACCGCTTCTTGGATTGTTTCTTGCGTAATAATAATGCGGGTGAAACGCGTTCATTGCCCTGTTTATCTCTGTCCACTTGGACGAGAGACTATCGTTTGCTCGATAGAACTCTCTTCCCATCAAAACATGGAACGCGTTGTTGATGTCGATCCAAAAGTCGTTTTTGTGGCGACTAGTTCCTACAAAAAAAAAAAAATATTAGCAATATTATAAAAAAAATCATGTTAAAAATTTTATTAGAAATCATGTTAAAAAAATCATGTTAAAAAAATTATTAGAAATACCTTGCTCTTTTTCCGACTCGCTTATCCACGCTTTCGTTAAAGCAAGCTCTTCTTCGGGTGTCCACTTAAGTGGTTGGCGGTTTAGCGGCGGCTAATGCTTTCTCCTCCGCCGCCTTCCTCCTGTGACGTCTTCTTGCAGGGGGTTTTTACCCGAAGATGATCCCGCAACATTTTGGGGTTGTGTTTCGGTTACGGTTTGCGTTAAAGGAAGTTGTGAAGGAAGTTGTGAAGGAACGAGAGAATCATTGAATGGGAAATTAAGATAAATTTGCCCACTAATGAAACCCGCATAACCCGCGTAGTCGGGACAAGGTGAAGGATGGGGTGGACGGTTTGGGATCGGGCGAACCGGTGGTGTATTCGGGTTTGGGACGTACGCGTATGGGTTGTTCGGGTCAAAGCCTCGGTTGTATGGGTTCATTTTTTGTTGAAGAAGTGTATAAAAATTGGTTGAAGAAGTGTATAAAATTTGGTTAAAGTGGGTGTTTTGTAGTGAAATGGGGGTAATTTATATAAAAAAAAATTTGACCATTTAAATTAACGGATAGTTTTTAATTTTTTTTTTTGACCGTTTAAAGCAAGCCCCAGCCAATCCCCTCCTGCCACGTGTCCCACTCTTCTCCCCCACGCCAGTGACTTCCCCCCCCCCCCCGCCCCACCTCTCCCGCCCTCATCCACGCCGGTATGGCGGCGGTGTCCCCCCCCCCCTTCCCGCCCCTCTCCCGCCCCCACTCCGGACAGCCTAATAGCATGTTTGGGATTGAGTTTGGAAACAACTTATTGGCTTTTTGAAAAACCAATAAATAAATCAATAAGACATTTTAAAAAGCCAGGATTTGGTGTTTCAAATGACGTATTAACTTATTGACTTTTTAAAAAAAGATAATAAGTCAATAAGTTATTTTTCAACTCAATCCCAAACACCCCTTAAACTCTTAAAGTGATTAGAGAATTAAATACCCAATTTTTTCATGTTTTAAGATTTGATATAAAATCAAAATGATTAAAAGTTTTAATTTATAAATTAAAAAAAATAATTAATACTTAAAAGTGGATGAGAATGCTTTGACTCCGAGCGAGTTTTAAAAGAGAGAACAAATAAATTTGATTTAATTTGCAATTTCGAACATTATAGACACAGTTAAATAGTGATCTGTTTAGTTCGATGTTTTTTTTATCAGTAACCAAACTCATTCATCCACATTATCATAAGTCCGATGAGTTGGCTGCAATCAAGCGTGGAACGGCACCCCGAGGGCGAGATTCGCGACATGAGGCCAATGACGATAGTGATAGGGCAAAGGGTCAGGGGTCCAAGGCTCTCAACAATCAAATCCACCTTTTTTTCTTTTTCTTTTTTAAAATGTATTTTTAACTTAAATATTATTTTAATAAGCGGTAGATAGTGAAAACTAGACCTGGCAATTTCAACCCATCTAGTTGAGTTTGGGTTGTTTTGGGTTTAAAATTTGACCTTGTGGGTTAAAATGGGTTTAGTATAATTTTCAAGAGGGTTAGGATGGGTAATTTTAATTCTAGGAAATAAGTAAGTGGGTCAGGATGGGTATGTCAAAAAAAATAAATGGGTCAGGATGGGTATTTTTAGATAATCATATACAAATTTGAATTAAAACTCACCCAATACCAAAAGTGTTGGTGCCTCATAGAAATCAATGCCACTAAAAACAAAAAATTATATCTTTTGAATTTGTTGATAACCCAGTCGGTTTGAAATCGTTCGGGTCGTTAACGGACGACCATGTCGAAACAACACGAATCGTTAACAAGACCAACCTCATCGAAACGGTTCGAGTCGATAGCAGGATTAATCGAGTCCAAACGGTCTGGGTTGTTGACCGGCCCATTCGGTTCGAAATGGTCTGGTCGTTGACAGGCCCGGTCGGGTCGAAACGGTCCAGGTTGCAAACGGGATCGGTCGGGTCAAAACGGTCTGGGTCGCTACCGGGCCCGGCCGAGTCGAAACTGTCCGGGTCGATACGGGATGGGTCAGGTTGAAACGGTCTGGGTTGTTACCGGCCCCGGTCGGGTCGAAACGGTCCGGGTCGTTACCGGGCCCGGTCGGGTTGAAACGGTCCGGGCTGCTACCGGTCCCGTTGGGTCAAAACGACCCGGGTCGTTACAGGGCCCGACCAGGTCGAAACGGTCCGGGTCGTTGCTGGGCCCGGCCGGGTCGAAACAATCCGGGTCGCTACGGGATGGGTCAGGTTGAAACGGTCAGGGTCGTTACCGGGCCCGGTCGGGTCGAAACGGTCCGGGTCGTTACCGGGCCCGGTCGGGTAGAAACGGTCCGGGTCGCTGCCGGTCCCGTCGGGTCGAAACGGTCCGGTTCGCTACCGGTCCCGTCGGGTCGAAACGGTCCGGGTCGCTACCGGGCCCGGCCGGGTCGAAACGGTCCGGGTCGCTACCGGGCCCGGGCCAATCGAAACGGTCCGGGTTGTTACCTGGCCCGGCCCGGTCGAAACAATCCGGGTCGCTACGGGACGGGTCAGGTCGAAACGGTCTGGGTCGTTACCGGGCCTGGTCGGGTCGAGACGGTTCGGGTCGCTACCGGGCCCGGTCGGGTCAAAACGGTTCGGGTCGCTACCGGTCCCGTCGGGTCGAAACGGTCCGGGTCGCTACCGGGCCCGGCCGGGTCGAAACGGTCCGGGTCGCTACCGGGCCCCGCCAGGTCGAAACGGTTCGGGTCGCTACCGGGCCCGTCCGGGTCGCTACCGGGCCCGGCCGGGTCGAAACGGTTCGGGTCGCTACCGGGCCCGGCCCGGTCGAAACAATCCGGGTCGCTACGGGACGGGTCAGGTCGAAACGGTCTGGGTCGTTACCGGGCCTGGTCGGGTCGAAACGGTCCGGGTCGCTACCGGGCCCGGTCGGGTCGCTACCGGGCCCGGTCGGGTCGCTACCGGTCCCGTCGGGTCGAAACGGTCCGGGTCGCTACCGGGCCCGGCCGTGTTACACCCCAACCGATGGCGGAAACATCGAGGTGTCACGTAGTGACGATTGCTCAATAGCTCATGGACTAAAGTGCAAATTTGAATACATTGATTAAATAATTTATTACATTGAAATGAAATACAACGGTTCTAAATGTCACCTAAACTGAATTACAATGAATCAAAATCTAAATATGAATCCGAAAGCTTAACGAATGCATCTCAAATAACCTGAAACATGTACGAAAATAATTTTGTCAATACAAAAATGTATTGGTGAGCATACCCTGTTTAAATAAATATAGTAGAAAAGTGTTTAGCAATTCATGTGTCGTATACTGTTTGCAATTATGTAATAAGTGGTATCCGGGTCAAATCAACCCTAAGAGAAGAAAGCAGATATATATAGTATGCGCTAGTAGTAATGTAATACATAGGAATGACGAGGACTCTCAACAGAGTCACAAGGGTATAAACCATAGTACTATTCATTGAAATGCCAGGCCGCAACGGTTAATGATTTGACAGGTCATAGATACACAAAATGACACAAGCAAACACACATAAGAATTGCTATTTTAGTAAAAGGAATTATAAACTTGATAGTAAGTACATGAGTCACCCCAAAATAGTAAGACAGTAAAAAGGGGAAAGATATACTCACAGTTTGCGAAAGCGATCAAAATCCACTTAAGCGGTCCTGAGCTAAGTAATGGGAATTCCGAGGAATTCAACCTATAATGTGTAAGAATACTAATAAGGAAGTGTCTAAAAATTCTAAGGTATCTAGGGTCTAAGGCATTAGGGTTTGCTAAGTCGATTTGGGGAATTAGAGTTTTTATGATAAGTCGCGTTAATGTAAAAGTTGTATATCACAAATAATATATGAAAGGTTGTAAATGTGGTTTAAATAATATAATTTTTACCTATTGAATATTTAGATAGAAATATGTTTGAATAATTAAACAAAATAATTTAGTTAATTACTTTAACTAAATTAAAATAAATACCATAATCATAAATGTATAAATAAATAATTATGTATTTCACAATGATCAAATAAATGGTAATTAAGATTTTCAAACATAAACCATTTCTATTTTATAAGAAAAATATTTATAAAATAGATATTTAAATAGTGTGAATAAATAAATGTTCAATTATGTCTAATTAAACATAAATAATATTAGAAATACAAGACATGATCCAAAAATGTTATTTTTATAGAAAATGGATTCTTAAAGATGTAAATAAATGAAAATAATTTTCTCATAATTTTTATAAACCTATTTATATTTAAAACTGATTTAATAGAATTTAATCATGTTTAAATGATTAAAAATAGCAAAATTAATAAAAATAAATGTTTTTTGAGCTAATAATTTTTATTTCAGTTCTTAATAATTAGAAATAATTTATGACAAATTTTGAGACAAAAACCATTAAAAATGAATTTTTAATCAATTAATTATGATTAAAACAATTTAAATTAATAAAATCATGAAAATAGATATTTTTCAGAAAACTAAAAATATGACAATTTTCTATGAGGTATCAAGAAGCTACTCCTAAATTTTTATAATTTTTAGAGCAACAATGAATTTATTATGAATATTTCAAGTTTTGTGTACATATTATATATTTTAAAATAACTAAAAATGATAACAAAAGGAAAATATAAAAAAAACGAAATAATTGTGGTCTGCATGGGTCTCGAACCCGGACCTGTCCTACAGAGGCACATAGCCTTAACCACTACACCAACTCATGTATTTGTGTTTTAATCAAGAAAACAATTTATTTAAACACTTATTGTAATCTTCATCTTCTTCCCCAATATCCTATAAACCCTAACCCTAACCCTTTTCTTCAATAATCTGAATCAAGGCCAATTATTGAACAGAAATAAGGGGCTTTCAAAGAGCATCATCTAGGAAACAAAACGGCACCAAAAGGTTGGAACTTACAACGCGTAATAGAGCTCGATAAAGGATGTGCAGGTCCGAAGCATGAGGGCCGATTTACACCACTTCTGAATGTGTTTAAGACGTGTTTTTCGTGGATTTAGAATGTGTGGAAGTGCAGAACCCGGTTTATAACAAGTATTTATAGAGTTTGCGTTAAAAAAAAACATGATTTGATACACTTTAAAGCTTCAATCGGTTATGATATAAAACCCGCAATAAACTTGATTATAACGCGTAATAATCATTTCATCCTACTCGTAACTGATGGAGAAATTAAACCGCGTAATGAAAACGAGAATTAAAGGCCATTTATAGGGTTTGAAGGTCGCCGGAAAAAGGACTCGCCGGCCGGAACCCTCTGCCGGAAAAACGGGAAGAGACAGGGAGGGGAGTTTTGATTTTTAAACTTTCAAAAAATGACATTTTAGCCCCTCCATTATAACTTGGTTATATTTGTGTTGATTTTGGTTAAGTTTCCTTTATAAAACAATTAACTTAGTTAACCAACTTAACTTAAAAACTTTTAAAACTTTTTAAACTTGAATTTTTTTTATTAAATCCATTCCGAATAACGTTTCAACATACATATTAGATTAAAACATAGACGCGGTCCATACTAAACATAAATGATAAAATTTTAGTTTGCTCAAAAATTAAATTTGAAAACGACGAATGAAGAAACAATAAGTATACCGGAGATTAGGGCTAACCTCCGGGTGGTTAATACTTATGCAACTACAGGTTTAATCCTTTACCCAAACCGTCATGACAACCCGAGAATTCGTTAAGGTGAGTGTGATATGTATTGTGTGTGGTATGAACAAGAGATTTAAGTGGTTCGGTCGTTAATGACCTACGTCCACTGTAAGGGCACCGGAATATTATTACTAAAAAGAGAGAATTACAAGTAATGAGTACAGTAGTGGTGGTTGTATTTTTGTATGCCTACATGAGTTGTGTCTGATGCTATTTATAGGCTAAGTAGTGGGCTGCATGGAGAGGCCCACAAGTGACACCATTGGCTTGGGCCCAGCCGGGGCCCAAGCCCATGGTCTTTCTGGAAATGGCGGGAAAGGACGAGGCACTGTTGATGACGTCAGCCTACAGTGTGGTCGTTGTTGTAGTCGGACACGTGGCCGCCTTCTGGTGGTGCACAGTAACGTCGTACTTGCTACAGTGTCCAGGCTATCCCTGCTGGCTGATTTGACTCCTGACAGTGGGCGAGGTAATGCCTGCTGGTAACTGTTCACGACAGCGTGTACAGTGCAGTCGTTCCTCTTTTGTACTATCTGCCACATGTCCTTCTTCTGTTGGTGTATGCTCTGACACAGATCCTTATGAATCTTCCTTTTGTCATCCCTTGTACCTCCTTTGACGTGCCAAGGGAATCTTCCGCGTGTGATGGCACGCGCGTATCAGGTATTAGCTGTTGCTTATCATCTGTGCCGGCGCGCGAGGGTGTTGATTGGCTGTCCTCGCGCGAGTATGCTCCTGCGCCGTGACGTGGCGCAGGGTTGTTACTTAGTGGGGATAGGGACGCCTTTCAGATTAGGCTCCCTATCCCTTCAAGTCCCCCTAGTCTAGGGCTTCTCCTGCTCGCTGATGAGTAGGTGGAGTGCTAGACTCGAAATGTAGAAGTCGCGGATGAAAGCTCATCTGCTTGCGTTGTAGCCTTTGGGGGTGTTATTCTGATCTGAGAAAATATAGGCGGGGAACGTATTTCTCCGTTTTTCGTCAAATTTGCGCCGTGAAGGACGTTCTCCGTCCCAACGTTGCAGCGGTTGAGCGGGGAACGTCTTTTGAAGGTTTACGTCAACTTTCCGCTGGGAAGGACGTTTTCCGCCCCAACGTTGCAGTGGTTGGGCGGGGAACGTCTTTTGAAAGTTTACGTCAACTTTCCGCTGAGGAGGGCGTTCTCCGCCCCAACGTTGCAGTGGTTGGGCGGGGAACGTCTTTTGAAAGTTTACGTCAACTTTCCGCTGAGAAGGACGTTCTCCGCCCCAACGTTGCAGTGGTTGGGCGGGGAACGTCTTTTGAAAGTTTACGTCAACTTTCCGCTGAGGAAGGCGTTCTCCGCCCCAACGTTGCAGTGGTTGGGCGGGGAACGTCTTTTGAAAGTTTACGTCAACTTTCCGCTGAGGAATTTACTGCTGCTGGAGTAATTTAATGCGGGTCTGGAGTTGTGATAAATTCTAAATCATTGGCATTGAATTTGTCTCTCATAAATTGGAATAAATGCGCCTGGAATTCGAATGATCAATTACTTCTGAGGGAAGTTTAGTGGTTGCTGATGTGTCAGTGACTGTCTGGTTGTACAGACTGATACACGTCCCATCGTGGTTGCAGTTATCAATATATCGTCTGTGTCAGGAGCGTGGGGTTTCACGCGTCTGACATTTTGTCTTCATGGTTGAGATTGTGCCACGTGTCGATGGGCACGTGTTCTCTGTCAGGCGCGTGAGCTGCCACGCGCTTGAATGGTTGATATTGTGAGATCTGTTGATACGTGTCGATCATCCGGCGCCTGTGTAGTGTACAACTGTCATACACTTCCATCCAGGCCACTCGTTTTTGTTGCGAACACGTGTCACCATCTTGTGAATGGAATTTGAAAAGTTGTGACGGTTTACACTTCCCCGGTGGGTCCCTCTGCCATTAATGCGATGAGTATATAAGGATTGGCAATGTTGCTATGAACGGTTACTTCTCTTATTTCTTTCCTTCTTGCTCTCAATTCTCTCTCAACTTCCGGTCACTTTTCTGTTGAAGTTTCCGTTTAATCTTCAAAGATCTCCCTGATCTTGAAGATTCATTGTTGAAACTTCAAGTTTCTTCCTTTCTAGAGTGTCTTCTGTTCTTGTTTTCTCCTTGTTGATCCTTCCATCAACCGTTCTTTTTCATTTGCTTTGAAGATTCCGGTTGATCTTCAAATTTTCCGGCGAGATTTCCAGGTTTTTTCTTTCTTAAACTCCCACAATGTCGGATAGTCACAGTACCTCCGGTGAAGTTCTGGGTAAGGAGACGGAGGAGGTAGTGCAGGAGCCCATCGTCGAGCATGGCCGGACGAAGGAGAGGAAACTCATGACCAACACATTCTGTGTTTGGGGTCAGGAGGCTTTTAACCGTTTCTGTGTTATGTATGGGATCCTCCCGGAGTGGGAGCCCATGCTTCTTTCTCCGACCAGCACCGTCTTATCTGCTGGTAGCGGCCAGCTGGCCCTTTATGAAGCCCACTTTGCCAAGTGTGGGTTCCGGCTTCCATGCACCCGGTTCCAGATAGATACCATGGTTGCCTATGGCGTCGGGCCTACTCAACTAACCGCCTTCGGGCTTCTGAGGTTAGTTCATTTTGAGGCGTCGTGCCGCGCCTTAGACATTGAGCCGACTGTTGAGCGGTTCAACGTGTTTTATTTCATGGCGCGGGATGAAACGTGGTTTTCTTTTAAGCCACGTCCCAAGGTGCCCGCCATGGCCACCCATACCCCAAAGTCCCTTCACTGGGCAAAGGAAAAGTTCTTCTTTGTGAAGAAGGGGGTTATCCCTGTTGGCCTCCCTTGGAAGATAATAGGGGATGGTCAGCGCGTGGCGGACATGCCTCTGCTTAAAGATTATAAGAAGCAGGATTGGTTCGTAGCTCTTACCGCCAACGCCACTAGGCTGGAGTTCCAGAACCTGACAGAGGGAATCTTCTTCCTTCTGGGGATGAGCCGGAACGGTATCCGGGCGGGTAAAGAGCCTTACATCGTGCAGGAGGGTAAGTATTTTATACTAGTTATTATCATTATTGCCTCCGCGTTCCTTTCCTTATGATGTGTCATTTGCAGGTGTAAGCAAGTTTGAGTTCTACGCTGCCCGTCAGGAAAAGGGCATTAAGTGGAGGCCAGTGGCGGAGGGCCAGACCTCATGTTTGGATGCGCTGGCGGATCGTTTTTATTATCCTGACCTTGCTGCGGCGCCCAAACCTTATTTTACAACTGGTGAGTCTCCCAGCCCTTTATTTGATAGTATTTTCGGAGATGATACTGTAGGGGAGACTCCGCCGGTAGGCTCGTCCGCGAGGCGTGGTCGTTGGAAGCACGCTCCGCGGAGGCACAGGTACCGAGCCATGATTACCCTTTCTGACTCGGGTTCTTCCGTTTCAGCAGGAGAAGCTGTGAAAGGGCGTCGGCGGAGGAAGGATGGCCCCCCTCTGAGGATGACGAGGAAGCGGAATCTTCTCAGCTGGAGAAGAGGAAGAGGTCGCGGACCGCTGGCCCGGTGAAGGAGACTCCAGTCGCGCCTGGCGCTGGAGGTGGTGAGGGATCGGTACCTGGTCCGGACCTAGTTAATATTTCCAAGGGTCCTTTGAGAGGGCTCTGCTCCAGCAGGGCGCCTCTGGAGCTGGTGCGAGCGGCTCGCGTCGGGATCGGCGCGAGGCTTCCAGGGTTGGGGAATCAGCAGGAGTCTATGACGGCTCTTGTTGGTCTGGTGGTGACGCCATCTGGCGCCCTCGCTGGGCGATAAGGGAAAACACATTGTTTTCCAACTCCTTGGCTGCCGAGGAGTTTGTCAGCGAGGTGGTGCCTCCCTATGAGCGCACTCACCAGGATACGTTGAGTCGTGAAGACCTAATAGCCGCCTTGTGCGTTAACCAGGCGACTCAACTATCCATGATGGACTCGCTGCGGCGCCGTGACTCGGCGTTGTGGCGGGACATGGAGCAGGTGGAGGCGGAGAAGGCCAGCCTTGCTGAAAAAGAGGCTGCCTTCAAAGCTGAGATTGCCAAATACCGCCGCCGTGCTCATGACGCGGAGGCTAAGGTTGCCAAACTCGAAGAAGACGCGGTTGCTGAGAGGCGCCGTTGGTCAGATTCATGGAAGAAGGCCAACACTGACATCTCCGATCTCAAGGAGCTTCTGTCAGTGGCGCGTGAGGAGCGGCGGACGGCGGTGAAGAGCCTTGAAGAGAAGAGCAGGGCCCTCACGGAGAGGACGGCGAAATATGTAGAGATGCGCAAGGAGCTCGAGTCTAAGGACGAGGCTCTTGTTGCGGCTACTGAGCGCGTCTCTTCGCTGGAGCGGGAGAGGGCCCAGGTCCTTAGTGCGAAGGAGGACCTTGAGCGAGACCTGGATTCCGGTGACCAGGCTCGTCTTGCTGCTGTGAAGGAAGGTGAGGCGGCTAAGTTGCTACTGGATGAAGCTGTCACCGCCCAGTCCCAGATGCAGGACTCCATCAAATGGTTGATGACAGATGGGATGGCTGGGGTAAGTCTTCGCGCTTTTTCTGCTTTTGGGACTTGTCTTTTCCACATGCTAACTTTGTTTCTATGCGCAGGTTTTCAAGAGATTTTGGCAGGAGCCTTTGCTCGGAGACCAGATTGCCGCCATTGCTGCCAGTGCCCAAGCCTATGGTTATGGCGAGGGCTATGAAGACGGTTTCTTGCATGCGCAGAATGATGGGCGCATCGTGGACGCGGAACACTATGGCAAGCCACTGAAGGATGAGTATGAGGCGGAACTCCAGAAGTTCGAGAAGATAGAGTTCCCCATCCTCCAAGTGCTTGCGGACTGTAACAAGAACGCGGATCCATCTGCGGCCCTTAGATATTTTATAGAAACGTCTGATGCGCTGGCGAAGGCTTCTGGTGAGGGGCCTTCCGGCGCGGCTGACCAGTAATTAGGCCTTTTAACACTTGTAACCTTCCTTTTCCTTGTAAATATAGAAGGGTTTTTAATTCCCTTTGTTAATGAAACTTTTGTTTGTTATATCGTGTTGTCTCGTCTCTAATTTACTTATTTAACCAAGTCGTCACCCAGTGTGTAAGTAAGAGTTAGAGCGCGCGCTCGGCTAGACAATCTGACGTCTAAGTGTTCAACACTTTCTCGCCTTGAAGATTGTAGCGGAGGCGACTTGTGCCATTGAGTCCGACTTAGGCGCGTGATTGCCTCGCCTTGAAGACCCGTTTACCGCGTTTATGTGGCGCGCTACTCTATTGTCCGAGTTGCAATGACTCTAGAAGACAAGAGTTGAGGCGCATGTTGCGGTGTTGTAGGTCCGGCGAGTAAATCCGTCTTGAAGACTACGCTGCTTGAGTAGGCGCCCGGCGCGCACGTGGCGCGCCTTGAAGGCATGCCTTGCTAGCGTGTCCGACGTGATTTTGTCTAAGTCTTGAAGACCTTGGCGCGGAAAATACAAGTAGAAACACAGATATAGGGAACGTTTTCATTAATGATATGGCATGTGTAGCCATTTTGATTACAAATAACAGCGCCGTAACTGAGCGCCGTTCCATGATCTTGGAATAGGGGTGCCATCGAGCTTTTCCAATGCGTAGGCACCTTTCCCGAGTACTTCTTGAATTTTGTAAGGGCCTTCCCAAGTTGGGGCGAGCTTCCCGGGCTTTTCGGCGTTGGAAGCTTCATTGTTGCGGAAGACGTAGTCCCCAATCTTGAAGGCTTGCTCCCTTACATGTTTGTTGTAGTATTGCTCGAGTTGGGTTTTGTAACTTGCTTCTTTTATTGCCGCGAGGTTGCGGCGTTCTTCTAACAGATCGAGGTTTATGCGGAGTTCTTTATCATTGTCGGTTGTGTTTGCCATCAACACCCTTGCCGTGGGGCAAGCTATTTCTGCAGGGATTACCGCCTCGGACCCGTATGTTAAGCTGAACGGGGTTTCGCCATTGCTTGTTTTCGTGAGGGTACGGTAAGCCCATAAGACGTGCGGCAACTCGTCTACCCACCCTGTTCGCCTGGTTCCGAGTCTTGTCTTGATGCCTTCAACGATTGTGCGGTTGGCTCTTTCTACCTGACCGTTGCCTTGCGGGTGCGCAACGGATGTGAAGATTTGCGTGACTCCCATTTGAGCTAGCCATTGTTGGAGGGCCTGGTCTTCGAATTGTGTTCCATTGTCGCTGACCAGTTGCATCGGTAATCCAAACCGACAGATAATGAACTCCCAGATGAACTTCTTGACATGTGCACCATCGATCTTTGCCAGAGGTTTCGCTTCAACCCACTTAGTGAAGTAGTCGATAGCGACAACCAAGTACTTGACATTGCCCGGCGCCGCCGGGAATGGTCCGACTAGGTCAATAGCCCACTTTTGGAAGGGCCAAGCCGCGGTAACTGGTACGAGATTATTCTTTGGGCGCAAGGTGTTTGGGGCATGGCGTTGGCAGCTGTCACATTTGCGTATCTCGGTAACTGCGTCGACGTGCATGCCAGGCCAGTAATATCCTGCATTCATCAGCTTTGCCACTACCATTCTTGGGCCTGCGTGTAGCCCGCATGTTCCTTCATGTATATCTTTGAGGAGAAAGGAGGCTTCGGCCGGGTCAACACAGCGCAAGAGTGGCCCCAAGTAAGAGCGGCGGTACAGGATGTCATCGGTCAGCTGATATTGCAGGGCCTTGGTTTTTATCTTCCGGGCCTCGAGTTTGTCATTGGGCAGAACTCCCGATGATAAAAAGGCTTTGATCGGTGTCATCCATGACATGTTGCCTGTTTGAGTGACATTGACCTGGCGCACGGGGACCGATGGTTTATCTCGTACTTCAATGCGGACCTCTTTTGCCATGTGCTCGAAAACCGTGGATGCCATTTTGCTGAGTGCGTCAGCGGGTTTGTTCTCGCTGCGCCGGATGTGTTCGACTGTGCATGTGTCGAACTTGCGCATGAGTTTCTTGGCTTGCTCCAGGTATAGAGCCATGGTTTCGTCTTTTGCATCGTATGTCCCGTTGATCTGCCGTGCTACCAACAAAGAGTCTACATGCGCCTCTACGTGCCTGGCCCCCATTTTTTCCGCTATGCGGAGGCCTGCCAGCAACGCTTCGTATTCCGCTTCGTTGTTTGTGCTTTTGAACTCGAGGCGGATGGCGTATGTGAACTCGTGTTTGTCTGGGCTGATGAGGCGCAAGCCGGCGCCAGCACCGTCTCCGTTGGAGGCCCCATCGGTGTATAAGGACCACTTTTGCGATGGGTCGTGCACTGGCGCAGGTGATTCTTCTTCTCGGCACTCTTGAACTTTGTCGGCTGGGATCTCGGTTGCGAAGTCTGCCAATACTTGTCCTTTGATTGCGGGTCGGGGCTTATAACTGATTGTGTGCTCTCCGAGCTCAATAGCCCACTTCGCCAGTCTTCCTGACAATTCTGGTTTTGCCAAGATGTCGTTGATCCGATAGTCTGTGAGGACGTTTATCGGGTGACCTTGGAAGTATCTGCGCAGTCTTCGGGAAGCGTGAATTAAAGCTAGGACCAACTTTTCCATTATGGTGTACCGAGTTTCCGCGTCCAACAGTGTGCGGCTGATGTAATAGATAGGCGTTTGCACGCCTTTACGATCGACCATCAGGACTGCGCCGATTGCCCGCTCCGTGACTGAGAGGTAGAGCGTGAGTGGCTCTTTAGGGAGCGGGGCTGTTAGTGTGGGAAGGTTCATCAGACACTGCTTCATTTGTTGGAAAGCTGACTCAGCTTCGGTTGTCCAGCGGAAGTTACTTTTCTTCAGGCAATTTTTCAAGGTGTCGACAAAAGGAAATGACTTTGAAGCGTAGTTGGATAGGAAACGATTTAGGGCAACCAGGCGGCCCATCAATGTCTGCACCTCTTTGACGGAGGCAGGAGATGGCATCCGCTCGATTGCTTGTACCTTTTCTGGGTTGGCGCGGAACCCGTCCCGCGTAACGATGACTCCCAGAAATTTCCCTTCTTCCATTCCAAACGAGCACTTGCTTGGATTTAGCTTCATGCGGACCTTTCGTAGCTGGTGAAATGTTTGTTGGATGTCTTGTAGCATGTCGGTTTCTTCCCTGCTTTTGATCACTAAATCATCGACGTACACTTCAAGCCGTACGCCGATTTCTTTCACGAACGCTGTATCCATCAGGCGTTGGTATGTGGCGCCCGCATTTTTCAGGCCGAAAGGCATCTTTGTGTAGCAGAAGATACCCGCGTCTGTGCGGAACGCTGTTTTGTCTTCATCTTCCTTCGCCATCTGTATTTGGTGATATCCTTTGTAGGCGTCCAGGAAACACTTGAATCTGTATGGGGCGAGGGAGTCCACCTTCAAATCAATCTCTGGTAGGGGATAACAGTCCTTTGGGCATGCTTTGTTGATGTCTTTGTAATCGACGCACATGCGCCATCCTCCATTCGCTTTGGCGACCATGACAGGATTGGCCACCCAAGTTTGATATCTGATGGGGCGGAGGATGCCCGCATTGAGCAGCTCGGTGACTTGTTCATTCATGGCCTTTGTTTTCTCCGGGCCCATACTCCTCTTCTTCTGTACAATTGGCTCTGCGGAACGATAGACGTTAAGCTTGTGTTCCGCTATGTCCCGCGGAACACCCACCATATCTGCTGGTTGCCATGAAAACATGTCTATATTGCTGATCAGAAGTTGCTTCAAATGATTTCGTATGGATTCGGAGATTACATGGCCAATGGTCACCGTTTGCTCCGGAAATTTGGGGTTGAGCGCCCATTTTTCCGGCTCTGTGCGGGCATCTGTCTTGACCATCTTTGGCGGTTTGGCTGTCTCCGTGACATGGCAGTCTTTGTTCCCCCGGATGAAGGCAACGCCTGTTTTGGTGGGAAAACCAACCATTGCATGCGCCGTGGAGGCGTTGGCGTTGAAGTGAGCAATGCCTTCTCTTCCTAGGAGTATGTCATGGTTTGATGCGGCTAGTAAGACCATGAAGTCGCATATTTCTGTGCGCTCGTGTATACCATCCGTCCATGTTACAGGCAAAGAGAGCATGCCGCGGGCATGATGGTTTCGTGGATGAAACCAGAGATTGGCTCATTGACCGGAATGAGTTTCGCCTTGTCTTCTTCATCTAGCTGTTGAAAACATTGATCATACATGATATCTGTGCTGCTTCCGCCATCTAAAAACATATACCGTGTGCGGTAATGTCCGAAGACGGCAGTAATCACCAATGGAGCTGTGCAGGAGGCACCCCCTCTGACCCTTGGCATGAGGATGTCAGCCTCCTTCCATGAGTCGTCTAGCGGCTGTACCCGGGTGCGCTTCCCATGTTGGGTGTTCTTGCCCCGCCATGTCATGTTGCATTGGTGGCGGGGGATTAGAGTTGCAGCGTGAGTGTTTAGGTCCCGGATCTTCTTCCGCGACCCTTCGCCTTGGGTTTCTTCGTTGCCCTGCCCTCTGCCAGCTCGGTGAACATTTTTGACCAAGTGGCCGAGCTGGCCTGATTTCAGCGCTGCCTCTATCTCCATTTTTAGACTGTAGCAGTTGTCCGTGAGGTGACCGTAGTCGTTGTGGTACTCACAGAACTTGCTGCGGTCCACGTTTCGGCGCTTCCCTAGGGGTTGGGCTCTTTCAGGGTGACCTGCTCGGTTTTCAGAACTTGAGATGGAGTTTTTGTTAACGGGGTCCAGTCGTGATTTTTCTTGGAGTGTCCGCGTTGGTCCCGCGTTTGTTTGGAGCTGATTATCTGGCGGGCGTCACCGGCCGGGGAATATTTTCCTTCGTCGGTGGTGCCTGTGATGCGGTTCCAAACGGATTTGGTTTTGTGTCTAGTATTATTATTATTATGGTGTTGTGGCTGGAAACCGTGTTGTTGGTTGAAAGATTTTTCGGAGGAGGCATATATTTTGGCTGAGCGTATGAGCTCATCCCAGGACTCTGGGATGCCATCTTTGCCGGTGAGGCATTTCATGAGGTCTGGACTGCGCACATTGTGAATGAACGCGGCCCGTGTGAGCTCCTCCCCGCATCCAATTTGCAGTGCTTCTTTGTTAAACCGGACTATGTAATCTTCGATCATTTCCCTGTCATACCGTCGGCATAGCAGGATGTCCGCCTTGTCTTTCTTATGCTTACGTAAGTGCGAAAAGTGGCTACCGAACTTTTCTGTGAGGTCGTCGAAATCCTTTACGCTTCCCGCTGGGAGGCTATCAAACCATACCCTGGCGGCACCCGTGAGGGTTTGAGCGAAAAGGTGACACCACACTTGAACAGGCCAATCCACAGATACACCTGCGCATTCAAAATCGTGCACATGGTCATCTGGGTCACGCAGGCCATCGTATCTACCGATGCTGCTTGGGAGTTTGGCCTTTCTTGGTACTTTTGCAGCCGCTATGCGAGCGACGAATTTGGACTTCTCAGCAAAAGCTTTCGGTCGGAATGGTTTTACCAAGTCATCGTCTACCTCACTGTCTCGCGACGTGTGAGTGTGTTTCTTCCCCCTGTGATCGGAGTCGCTGCTTGACGATTCGTAGCCATCTGGCTCTGCACGTGATTTGGCGTAGCCCCGAGCTCTGACGTTTCCGCCGAGCTCCCCGCTACGACCCTCACCGTGGTTAGCCGTATCCTTCTTCTTGTACCTTGCTTTCGACGGAGTATCGAAAGCAAGCGTCTTACCTTTCTTTTTCGCTTGCTGCAACAGCTTGCGTTGGTAAATTGCAGCACTCTTGGCATTCTGACGGAGGAGCCAACGATCCGGATCTTCTTCGGAGAGCTCTTGACTGTCGTCGTCGGATTCGACGTCACGGATTTCAACGGCTGACCCGTCGAGCCTAGACGTCGTCTGCTTGACGACAGTGTTGGGTGTGGTTTGGTTATCCGGCTGTCGGAGGTCCTCGTCTCCTGTTTGGTGCATGCCGGGTGTATTAGGGTTGGGTTCAGCCATGGGTGGGTTAAAAGATGGGTTAAAATAGCTGTTCTAACCGTTGGATGGCGCCAATGAAGAAACAATAAGTATACCGGAGATTAGGGCTAACCTCCGGGTGGTTAATACTTATGCAACTACAGGTTTAATCCTTTACCCAAACCGTCATGACAACCCGAGAATTCGTTAAGGTGAGTGTGATATGTATTGTGTGTGGTATGAACAAGAGATTTAAGTGGTTCGGTCGTTAATGACCTACGTCCACTGTAAGGGCACCGGAATATTATTACTAAAAAGAGAGAATTACAAGTAATGAGTACAGTAGTGGTGGTTGTATTTTTGTATGCCTACATGAGTTGTGTCTGATGCTATTTATAGGCTAAGTAGTGGGCTGCATGGAGAGGCCCACAAGTGACACCATTGGCTTGGGCCCAGCCGGGGCCCAAGCCCATGGTCTTTCTGGAAATGGCGGGAAAGGACGAGGCACTGTTGATGACGTCAGCCTACAGTGTGGTCGTTGTTGTAGTCGGACACGTGGCCGCCTTCTGGTGGTGCACAGTAACGTCGTACTTGCTACAGTGTCCAGGCTATCCCTGCTGGCTGATTTGACTCCTGACAGTGGGCGAGGTAATGCCTGCTGGTAACTGTTCACGACAGCGTGTACAGTGCAGCCGTTCCCCTTTTGTACTATCTGCCACATGTCCTTCTTCTGTTGGTGTATGCTCTGACACAGATCCTTATGAATCTTCCTTTTGTCATCCCTTGTACCTCCTTTGACGTGCCAAGGGAATCTTCCGCGTGTGATGGCACGCGCGTATCAGGTATTAGCTGTTGCTTATCATCTGTGCCGGCGCGCGAGGGTGTTGATTGGCTGTCCTCGCGCGAGTATGCTCCTGCGCCGTGACGTGGCGCAGGGTTGTTACTTAGTGGGGATAGGGACGCCTTTCAGATTAGGCTCCCTATCCCTTCAACGAAATTTACAGGGACTATAATGGAAATATTTGAAGGACTGTAATTGACATCTTGCTAAAAGATGAAGGTGACGGTTGTCACAGGCCGGGTCGAAACGGTCCGGTCGAAACAATCCGGGTCGCTACAGGACGGGTCAGGTCGAAACGGTCTGGGTCGTTACCGGGCCCGGTCGGGTCGAAACGGCCTGGGTCGCTACCGGTCTTGTCGGGTCGAAACGGTCTGGTTCTTTACCGAGCCCGACCGGGTTGAAACGGTTCGGGTCGCTACCGGGCCCGGCCGGGTCGAAACAGTTCTGGTCGCTACCCGGCCTGGCCGGGTCGTAACGGTCCGGCTAATTTTCCAGCCCGATAGGGTCGAACTGGTCCGGTTCAAAATGAAATACTTCAGATCCCCTAAAATTTTATATTTAAGTTTATTTTTGTTTTTTTTTTAATTTTTTTTATTTACTTTTTAAATTTTTTATTGCTATTTTAATTTTTTTTTAAAAATAATAATTTATTTTAATGTGAACCTATCTTAATCCAAACCATCCATACCCAAATCCATCCGTACCCAAACCCATCCTGACCCAACCCATTCTAACCCATTTTTTTAATCTACCCATCTTGACCCATATCCATCCTAACCCAAACCCATCTTGACCCAACAACCAAACCCACCCAACCTACCCATTTTGCCACCCATAGTGAAAACTAATTAAGCCATTACTTGTTAATGAGTGAAAGCTCACAAGTTATTTGGCAATGATGTGGTAATCGGTTTTTAATGTGACAACTAAAACATAACACATATCCTAAGTGCTCGACTCAAGTTGTAGAATTATAAATTCTGATTCAGGTGATTAAATAATTAGGAACCTTCCTTTTTTTTAACGACTAATGTTACTCTATTATATTTCCAATAAATAAATTTTTACCTAGCTTTGAACCTAACCCCCTTTCTAAGAGGCATAAAGCGATCTCAAATGGGCTACCCTCTGAAACGAACCTTCCTTTTACTTTTTGTAACAATTAAAAGTGTTGAAAGGTTTTAAAGTGTGTATCTTTACTGCAATCTTCGGTGGATGGTCCACACGGTCTCTTTTCTCAACATTGTTGTCTTCTTCAACTAGCAATAAGTGTTTAGTTCCCTAAAACTAATAACATACACAATTATTAAGATTCACTTTTAAAAACTTTTGTGCTAACCCCAAATTAGTACAAAAGCAATATTATTAATACAATACGATTATTATTACAGTTTCGGTGTCCTTCGATGCATGAAACCATTTGACCATCTAGTTATAAATGTACAAGCTTTATTGACTGGTACACAGGGCCTGTTTAATGTAGGGTCTTGCTATTCAAACTCCCCAAAAACTTATTTGTACCCTCTCAAAGCACTGAGCTTTGGGCAAAGCTCGGCGTATTGGGCCCACGGGTGACCTCGTTGTCACACCAATCACTGCTTTATCAGACTTTAAGTCACATTACTGAAACATCGTACTTCAAAGCGCTGAGCTTTGGCCAAAGCTCAGTGCTTTAAAGCCCAAAAGCTGACAGCAGCACATGGGGCCTTGGGATTGCCTCCTAAGCGCTGAGCTTTGGGCAAAGCTCAGTGCATTGAAGCCCTAAGCTCAGTGCTTTGTTGCCACGTTTAAGCCCACGGGCCACTGCATTTTGCCCTAAGCTTAGCGCTTAGAGCCTTTTTTTTTAAAAAAAAATTGTTTTAATGTTTTTTTTAATTGTTTTAATTAATTTTAATTCTTTTTTAAGTATTTTAACTTGTTTCCAATCAAAAAAAATTGTTTGATGTGTTTCGTTTCGTTTATTGCTCGTTTGTCGTTTTGAGTAGAAACATCTGAGTATGAACAACTTTCATAAATTAGTGTACGTGATACATGAACTATACAATCAATATCGTTTTTTTTTTATCAAAATACATATTTAGCATGTCTAATCGATATCCTGGGTATCCGGACTCTGTTTGACGCGTCTTGGTTCGTTTATTGCTCGTTTGTGGTTTTCATTAGACATATTCTGTTGACGAAGAACTTTCACAAATCATTGTACGTAATACATGAACTATACAATCAATACCATTTTTTTTATCAAAATATATATTTAGCATGTATAATAGATATCCTGGGCGTCCGGACTCTGTTTGATGCGTTTTGGTTCGTTTATTGCTCGTCCGGACTCTGTTTGACGCATTTTAATTAGTAAACTTTTTAATTATAAATAGGGGTAACTTTGCTAATTATAAATATATATACTCAAGTCTGGATACATGCACCGATTGCACCGAGATTTTTTCAAGGGGGGGAGGGGAGGGTGGTGTTCCCGATCAGGGGTGGTGCTACCTCACCCCCACCGAGCCCTTCCCCGACTTCACACAAAACAACCTTATATAAACCCTTCGTTCTTAGGACAAGCAATAAATCAATAATAAACTAAACAGTTTCGTTTACGATTTTACATTATTAAATTGTTTGTTCCTAAATCAAATATCAGCTAATCACTTATTCACTTTATTACCTAAATAGCAATTAAGAAAAAGCAACCACAATAATTACTTGTTAAATAATAAAGATAAAGGGGTTACTAACCTTTTGATTAATTGAAGGCTTGAGGCAAAAGCGCCAAGGATACGTAAGAATGAGAGGTATTCAAGGTAATGAAATTATCTATCAGAATGTGTTGTGGATCGCGAGTGATCAGGCGTGAGTGAGCTAACGAGTCACGTGGCTCGCAAACATCATGACCCTCACGCGTTAATGATCCCACAAGCGAGGAAATAATAGGAGGAGTTGCAGGTGGGAACGACGACGCGAGCGAGCAGGCTCATCTTAAGCCACAACAGGGTTAAGTGAGTGAACTCAAACTTTATCCATTGTCATGTCAGCGTTCAGGTGGCTTAAAATGATAGGATAATATTTGTGCTCACCTTGAGCCACAACACATAGCCTTACCTACTTCATTTCATTCCCTCTACAAACTTAAAAATTCATTCCATCTATACCCTCTACTTTTTTTCATTCCGTTCCTTTTGTCACCCTTCACCACCACTACCACCTACCGCTATAATCACCATCCTACGCCACCACCGCCACCCACCATCGACGCTACTACCGACCACGGTCACCACCACCGACCATCGATGTCGCCGTCGCCACCACCGACCATCGATGTCGCCGTCGCCACCCACCTACTACTGTCGTCGTTGCCGCCACCCACCGAACACCGTCACCACCGCCCACCGCCACCGACCACTGCCACCCATCGACCACCACCGCCACCGACGCCAACATCGACCACCGCCGTCGCCGCCGCCATCCACCAACCACTGCCACCTGCCACAACCGACCACCGCCACTGACCATTCCCACCCATCGACCACCGTCACCACCGCCCACTGACCACCATCGCTACCAGACACTCACCGTTCGGCACCGCCGACCACCGCTACCACACACCTCCGTAAACTCACCGTCGCCGCCCACGGCTGCTGCCACTCACTGTTACTGCCACCACCACCGACCGTCGTTGTGCCACTGCCCACCACCGCCACCACGCACCACCGATTTTAATTCTTCATCTTTTCCTGCCTACCAAACAATATAACGTAATGATTCATTCTATTATCACGACATGGTAACCAAACATACGGAATTGTAATGATCCATTTCATTCTTTTGTCCATTTCATTATCTTGTTCGTTCCATTCTTTAACCATTCTATTATCCCGTAACCAACAAACCCTAGGGGTGTCACTAAACTTTGTTAAGGAACTTAAGCAACATATCACAATACACGGAAGCAGGTTCAATAGCAATATATTGAAGTCCAAAACCACAAATAAGTCTTTTGATCTTGTAAATGGAAAATATGATTCGGAGATCATAAGGCTGGTTCCTGTGAGGCTCATTCATCCCCGACCCATCTTGGGGCGTCCTGGTCTGGCAACACCGCCCCCTTAAGCCCTTCGCGTCGCAAGCGTTGCTAAGGAGACAGAGGTGACGAGCCGGTGGTTTCAAATGTGGTTGTTTGCAACGACTATAAAATTTAAAAAAACAAATCTAATATAAAAACCAACCAACCCTTGTTATTTTTTTTTTAAATACACTCGCCTCAGTCTTTAAAAATCTCAAACTCTCTAAAAAAAATCAAACATTGTCATCTTCATCTCCGTGAGGTTCTTCATCTTTGTATTTTTTTTATGGTCAATAAATCTTGTATTTTTTTTAGTAGTGGGTTTTTCTTTATATTTAGATTTTGCTTTTTTAATGTAATGTACGCTATATTATTAATTTAAGTATTTAATTTAAATTTACTTTTATATATATTGAATATTAATTAAGAAAAAAATAAAAAAAAGGGAGGTCCATAAATACTTAAATTTTATATATTCACACAGTAACATGACAATTTACGTCAAGACCCATCCTCGAATGAAGAAGTGATGAACCTATTCCACACCCACCACCCGTATTGGCAAAGGATTTGGTAGTGAAAATGCCCCCATAACGCTCCAAAACGTGGAAACACCGTCCTGAGGGCATTATCCTTTAAAAATCGGTCATTAACGCTGGATTTGAGCATGCATATTGCTTTTTTTGGGAACTAATCAAATTAGTCCAACTGGATGAGGCTTTTTTTTGTACCACTACGTGTGACTTTTTTTTTTTTAATACTAACTAGATATTTGCCCGCGTTGACACGCAGTTCACCAACGTACGATTATTTGGAGTAGTATATCGTATAAGAAAAATACAGTAGAAAAATTTTATTAAAATTTAAAAAAAATATATAGTATAAATATTTTATTCAAATTTAAAAGCAAACAATACACATTTTATTCAAATATCACTAAATATTTCCTTATACACCACATTTTTTGTTTTAGTCCAAGTATAAGTTTTCTAAATAACCAATGTTTTCCTTTGTACATTCTCATGAAAACGGATGACTTCCCAAAACATTATATCTCGCTCAGGCTTGTTGTCATCCACTATTAAGAGCAATCCGATATCAACTCAAGTCACCCGAGATCACCTGCAAATTCAAACATCAAATTCTTGTTAAAAACATTGACCCATTAACATATGAATTAGTCAAGTTATATCTCAAACATATCAAAGTGGTTGAATGAATATTTTGTTTAAACAAATGTTATAACTTATAAGTAACTGATTATTTTGTTTAATATAAAATGGATAAACATGATATGTTTAGTGTTCTATGATTAATTCTTCATTGAAAAAAAGGAAAGACCATAATTGTAATAGTAATATTCATGGCATCGTATGTGACACGCCAGTTGTTTAACAAAAAAAAAAATTGGACATTAAAGCGTTGCAGGCCAACCGGACTGACCCGTTATCTGACCTGCATATAGAAAGGAAACTAACTTTACAAACGGGTCAAAAAGGTTAAGCGCTGCTCAAACCGCATTTTATAGTATAAAATCTCCGAAATTCATTGATCAAAATATAGATTGCTTAGATACTAAATTTCTATTTATATAACTGTTTAATAATTAAATTAAAAATACAGACAATAAAGTATTGCCTGCCAACCCATATCCGAACCTGTAGAAGATGGATTTTTTACCTTCAAGTCGACATAAGTCCCATGATTTGCATCACCAAAAGCCCGCATTTTAACATCAAGCCATCTGCATAATATTATAAAATCAAATGTCTATTAGAACCAATACTTAACTGTATAAACATAAGTATTTTGATTATAATATTCACACCTTCCAGGTCCAAGACTTATTTAGACCACAAGTGCTTCTACTTCTTATTGAAATTCCAAACAGGCTTGTGATAGTACCATACCAGCTACTTTGATGTTTTTAGATCTTTACATAGTGATACAAATTCCAAAAGTGCTTATACCATGACTACCAAATCAAAAAAAGGGTTCGACCTCGGCGCACCATGGCTCAAACCCATGTAGGTAGCTCCATGTCAAGCTATAATCAGAGATATAAAATTTAAGGTATAAATTAACCAAACAAAATAAAAGTAAAAATATAAATAAGAGATATAAATTAAATTCAGAACACATTTGTAGAAGATTTAGTATTGTTGATTCCGATCTTGATTTGCCTAAACAGCACACAAAACACAATTAGAAATTGGGAAATTAGACCATGTTGGATCAGTATCTCAAGTAAAAAAAGGATAATCTAAAACAATATCATTGAATTAGTAAAATTAGTGTAACATGATTCAGTTTTATATAGGTGAGCTACTGACTTGAAATGATGGTAAAACAAACATAGTTTACCAAACAACTCAACATGTTTATAGCCAAATCTTTAACTTTGATTTTAACCTGTTCATATTTGTCGTGAACATTATCGTATATAACAACAGCAATCTTCAGCATTATGGACTATGGACAGAGTAAGAATTCACAAACAACAACAATCTTCAGCATTAACAGATTGAAGTAGAGGATCAACATAACATAGGCACTCTTCCTGATCTATATGACTATTTATGCTTCTACACAATGTAATTGCTGATTTAAACTCTTTTGTGGGAAAAAAAAACATAGCATTTTTAAAAGTTTAATCTCAGATTTTTTGGGTACACGTATTTGTCACTTCAAGGCTTGAGAAAGTTCATGAGAAAACTCAATTTTAATTGTAACAACAAAACGCTTACAAGACTGTTTTATATATGAGCTAACAAAAAGAAACAATTGCACCGGTTACTCACTGCTTTTATGTTTCCATGTTTATAGATCCGTTTTTGCTCGGTTCCAACAAAGAAAACTGCTCCTTTAGATAAAAAAAAGCTCATTTACAGTCAACGCCTTTGATAAAGCCTGCAAATTAATAACAAAAAACAATAACACTGAGTACCAATTGGTTAAAAAAAACAATCTTAAACATGGATTAATGTTAATTACCAACAGCCGACCCGTAAAGCAGCTTTACGAATAGAACGTAAATAATTCTTCATGAGTCTCAATAGTCAATATAGTGCACTTTCACTTCACTGGCCTGACTTCTAATCCATGGATGACCCTCTTCACCTCGTTGCCACCTATCATAATTGAAAAAAAAAATACGGACAAAAAATATTGAATAGAAAAAATAATATGAACATATAAGAATTGCAACAATTTTGATGTTCAAAGGTTATAATTGAAAAACGAAGAACGTGTTTGCAAAAAACAGAAGAAAAAAAACTCGAAAACACATAACGCATGGTTAGACGCAAGACGACTCATTTGGCGTGATAATTGGACGCCTGTATAATCGTCTGATTGAAAAGGGTCATGTGTCATTACACCATGAGCCCTTTCAGGTATTTTCGAATCCCTGTGACCATGTATTAGTACCATGTGAAATGTTTCAACACTATATTTTCCAAATGAATGAACATGTGTGTTACCTCAGTTTCTTCAAATTTCAAGTATTTTCGGATCCCTGTGACAAATGGTTTTAGTTTGTCGCATAGATTATTTGAACACCATTTTCAGCCCGAAGTACCTCCCAAACAGGCTGTAAATGATCCCCACTCGCTGCTGCGTTGTCCCACAAAATTCAGTATCACGCCCAAAATAATGATCTTGTTGTCCATCTTATGTTCCTCTTTGGTAGCCCAGAGCCGCTATTATTTGGTACGATTTCACCATGACTTTCAGGCCCGTAATTGTTCTTATCCAACCATCAAACACCCTGAATCGCTACAGCCCTGTAGGCCACAAGTAGATCCCAACGAAACATCTGTCGTCGCTGTCTTGTTTGCTACACTATTGTAACGCCCAGCTATTTTCTAGAAGCTTATTTAAAAGGTTATATTCATATAATTATTATTTTTTTTTAAATATGATAGTCATCGACAATGATATATCAATCAATTGGCTAGAATCACTTGAACAAAACTAACAAGTGATACATTTTAACATTAAACTATTTAATTACGCTATTGATGTGTTGAAAATAATAAATATCTTGTTACAAGTAATAACGTGCCAAATACCGACACTTAGTAAATTCTTATATATATGTATGGTCCAACCACTCGTTTTAAGCCGGTTAATATAAATAAATTTAACAAAATACTATTTTAGCGGTTAAACAAGTTATGTAATTTAAACGAGACCGAGTCAGTAACTGGCTCATATACGCGGTACCCAACCACCTAACCTATACCAAAACCCTAACTACTTAAACACCTTATCTCTACCTCCTCCTTCATTTCTTACAAACTTAAACATTAGCCCCCACAACATACAAACTCACCTCCTCCCTCCTCTCAAGACTGATGGCTGGCCATGGGGTGGCGCACGGCGGCGTCTCGGTGACAGCAGCAACAACACAGTCACCCGGACTCGAGACCCTACCCTGGGCTTGACAATGCAGATTATCTGTCAATCGAAGGACCGTACCCAGAGATAGAGTGGTTTCGAGTGATAGGTTATGAATCGTCACAGTGGCCGAGTAGGATGGGTTATTAGCCGACTAAGGTGGCTACGACGATGGTGATGTTAGATGGGTTAAGGTGCAGCGTTGGTGGTGAGCGGCAACGACCACCGGTCGCGTTCTGTGTCAACCAAGTTTCTCCTTCCTCTTGATTTGTTCCATCACCGTGTGTTAAGGTAACAGTTTCCTTTGCTCCCATATCGATTAGTTTAGTTTAATTAAACTAAAAAAATAGTTTTTGGGGTGGGTTAGATTCTAGTGAATTAAGCTGTTTGTTTGTTATGTACAATAAAGAAAAGAGACGAAGCTACAGCACATGCAAGCTATATCACTTAAAAAAATGGACAGAACAAGCCAAATGATTATTGATATAATATTATTTCTTTCAAATGTTTTTGACATCCTTTATATTATATATACACATATCATAAGTTCTATAATAATATTATTATGGTTTTAGAATGAGTACTAGAAACACTGTAGTGTATAAAATATACGAAACATATTGGATGGTCAAATCTATTATTTTGTACAATTGAAACAATGTATTACAAGTAAATTTTATTAGCATACCTTACTTTATCATAATAGAAATATATATGCTTATATATATAAGTCTAATATATACACTATCCAACCTACGAAACAAGTTAGCATTCGAGTCAAGTTATACCAATATTATTTTCTTAATATAAACCGTGTCTTAAACAAATTACTTCAAGACGCGACCCTGAAAATAATATATTAAAGTATATATTTTAAATAACTTTACACGTACGCATATTTTCAATAAACCAAACAAAGTTACCATTGGCTCGTTAAGTTATACACTTTAAGGCGCGCATTCATTCAATGCAAGTCTAGGTAGTTGAATAAACTACCTCTACAACCAAGAAACGAAATAAACTTATGCATTAGAATTTAAGGCATCTTTTATTTGTAATAGGACACAAGAGATTCAGTCAATCCAGCTTCAGACATTGTTTGTTATTCTTTCATAATGCACTCCAGGTGAGTTCATACTTGTCCCATTTTTTTCTTTATTCTTTGGGGCTCAACATGTATTACTATAAAAACTTAAACGATTTCATACTCTTAAACTATCATGCTCAATCTATTAAACATACTTATATGCTATTTGCCATGCTTACGATTCTTGATACTTAAACATAATTCATTAACTATTATTAGCCCACTTAACATGTATAGCGCTATAGGACTAGCACACCACCCCCTTTATGGGTCATTGTTAAGATTTAAACGGCCTAACATGAATATGTTAGGTATACGCTGTGGTACTCGCGGGTTTGAGTTATGTCTTTTGTATGATAGGTATGTGCAATGCTATAGTATGAGATTTGAGTAAACCATTCTAAAATACTATGTATGTAAACTAAAACTAGTATGCTCACCAATGCTTTATGTGTTGACAGATATTTTATACATGTTGCAGGAAATGTTTGATGCAAGATATTCAAGAAATCTACTTAGGATTGGACTAGAAACTCACGCTAGTTTAAGTTCTATACTTTGATGTCGTATTTCTCTTTTCATGAAAACAATTTGTATTCTATTATCTTTTTAGACGATAATTATGCTATGAATGAAATTTTATCTTTAAATCATAGTGTCACGAATTCTAGTGTCATGCAGTCTTTGAACAATCTATCACAAGTCTCACCTCGATGTTTCCGCCATCGGTTGGGGTGTGACAGATTGGTATCAGAGCCATGACTATAGGGAATTAGGAAAAATTGCCATGTTTGACCTAGACTATAGTTAAGAACCCTTTTGACCATTCCTTTTATCATGCTTAATATACTTGTTCTCCCTATCTTGCTTCTACTCCATTCTTTTGGCCTTTAAAACTTACCTTCCTAGTTGGTGGATTATTCTACACTCGAAGACACTCGTATACCACAAACAAAAGAAAATCACCAAAATAGGCGTGAAACCCTCACTTTGGTGATAACTTTCAATCCGCGTAAATCCTTTGTGTTTTTGAAACTACGCCAAGATAGGAGTGATATCCTCACCTTGGTGGAAATTTCACAATTCTCGTTCTAGTGGACACTTACCGATCGAAGGTTAGAATTAATTTTCTTACCACATTGGACAAAGTGTACAAACCACACTCAAAGAAACGACCTCGCTAAGATAGGAGTGAAATCCGCAACTTAGCGACTAGTTTCAATCCTTGATATATTTTTTTTTTTTAAAATCTCGCCAAAGTCTCAAATTTACTAATGACAAGAAACATGTAGTAACTGGAAGGGTGAATACCGTTAACCGCAAGTCGGCGAGAGTATTTCCACCTATTAGGCCAAAGCATGTTTTCCAAACTCGACGGTAAATTCGAATCACTTTGGTTAGTCGCAGTTCTGTTCAGGAACAATCCAAGTCTTGTGTAAATCTCTCTTATGTTATGCAACGAACTTCAAGTCCATTTTACTTGACGCATTACTTAAACCTGTCTCACTTCTGCCTAATCCTAGTTTTGAATTTCTCCAAAGTATCGATGAACAACATCATTTCTGAAAATATTTAATTTTTAATATCTTCAAATATTTTAATCAAATATTTTATAATAAATCTAATTTCATATTAAAGCATTTTATTATCAAGGATTTTCAATTATGCACTTTACAAAGTTTTCTCCAACCTTATACATCGATTGACAATCGATTCTATAAAAAGTTATATTTTAAACAAACCAAAATTTTCACATTTATGTCATTGTGTTCAAATAGAATATCAAATAAATATTTTCGAGTAATATAAATTATTATTATTATTATAAATATTCCAAAATATATATACATGGAAAAAACCTTAATTTTATGAAAATTTTCACTGATATTAGCATATTTCACATTCTATCCTTATATACTTTACATTATACCAAATAAATTTTTAATATCAATTAATAATCCAATTACTATTTTATACTTTCTAACATTTGTTAACGTCTGATTTACAGAAATGCATAATGCCAATTATTATTATACATTATTCTATTTATGTCATATTTGATTCGACCCATATGAATCTCTCCATATCATACTCTAAATTTTTTTTAACAAATATTTACCTACACTTTACGATTTCATTATCTTTCGTATTTTTTTTTACCGTTCTAAATATCCCATGTATTTTCTAAAAACAAACTTGTTCGAAACATGTACACATATTTTCGTTATGTGTGCTTTCGTAATTAAAAAAAATTGCGAATATACATTTTTCTTTTATGAAACATGAAGTCCTTTTATTTTAGTTCATATCTGGTTTACAATTGAAAATTTTTAACGACATATGAAACTTGACTTTCTCATATATGGGTTATTATAAGGATCATAAGCTCTGTTCGCAAGCAAACGTCTATAAATTATTAATTCTTATTCTTGTAAAACCAATCAATTCCATAAACTTGATTTCACGTCAACTAGTCAATAGTTAATACCCATATATCTACAAATTTGCAAGCTTAATGAGCTAAACTATTTACCAATAGTATTTTCATTTTTCTAAAACCAAGATTTAAATTTCAACTGTATTCCGTGAACATCATTCCCTACGAAATTTGATTACTCATCAACCAAAACTTCATTTTTTTTTCAAATATCAAAATTCCTTATCGTCCATCATCCACTTACAATATATGTCCTCCATTTCTAAAATCATTAACTTGCATATTGTTAATATTCTCCACCACATTCCACACCTCTATCTCCTACAAAGCATAATTACTCATTAATTTCTCTTGCCAATGGAATGACTATTTCATTTTTTTTTCAATAAACTAAAACATTAATTTCCATCCTGATTGTCCATAAACCTTTATCTTTGTATCATACAATCACGACTACGTCTACCTACACATTTACATTCGCATCTTGATACTCTTACGAATAAACTTTCACTTTAATACATACCTCCACTCAACGACTAGGAAAGACCGTAAACCTTCTAAGATACAATTATACTTATAATACATTACTTGATAAGTTTTGATACACATAAATCTTTTTCATAAACTATGAAACCTGATACTTGAAATTCGATGTTGTCCTATGCTACTTGCAAACTTGATCATACATGAAACTTGTTTATCCATGAAACCTAAGACTTGATTACGCGTAAGACTAGATTTTCCCATGATATTGAAAATAGATATTTTATAATACTTGTAATATTCTATAAACTTAATTTTTCGCTTAATGCATATAAATCGCCATAAAAACATTCTATCCACAAATTTGAACTCGCTTATACCTAAAGGCTAAAACTCAAAGCATCCAAGTACTCATGTTGAATCTCCTCTAAACTTGGAGAGGTAAACAATCCATTTCTAATTCAATAGATGCATAAACATTACTTCATAGATTACACTTACAACAATTATAGGAATACATCTCGTTAGGATGTAGCCTACCAGACAACTAGTTTTGGCTGTAGCCCATACTTAAATTTATCCATGCTTATATTCATATACATGCTTTGTTTTGCTAATACTTACTTGCTTACCTGCATACATCATCATTACGTTATCAAGTCGTCACATATCAATGTGTTAGTTTTCATAAATATAATGACTAGCTCTTAGAGTTAGGACACATTTACGTCATATCCATCGTTTTATTTCGAGTTAGTGTCATAGAAAGACATAACACCCTAATGTAAGGTAAATTGACGATTGCGGTCCGGAACGTAATCATGAATTTACAGGTACGTTAAGGTGAGATGAAATTCTATTTAGGATTATTGGTAGATGCTCAGTATAAATTCGAAATACCAAAGGTGTGGTGGGTTAGCTGCGGTACACCCTATATATAAACACCAATGGTGTATCGAAGATGTGACTAAGGGTCGGACCAATGACCAACTCCAGTCAACCTAACAATTACAATAGGCACTACCCTAAGTCTACGTGGAACTATTTTAACAATTATTAAAACACATTTGAAACATTACTCATATTCCTCATCTAAAATTCAATAACACAAACTATAGCCCTTACATTCTCATTCTTCCTAGTGTTGCAACAATACCTAACAATTCTTCCGACTAAATTTCGAGGACGAAATTTTCTAAAGTAGGGGAGACTGTAACGCCCAGCTATTTTCTAGAAGCTTATTTAAAAGGTTATATTCATATAATTATTTTTTTTTTTAAATATGATAGTCATCGACAATGATATATCAATCAATTGGCTAGAATCACTTGAACAAAACTAACAAGTGATACATTTTAACATTAAACTATTTAATTACGCTATTGATGTGTTGAAAATAATAAATATCTTGTTACAAGTAATAACGTGCCAAATACCGACACTTAGTAAATTCTTATATATATGTATGGTCCAACCACTCGTTTTAAGCCGGTTAATATAAATAAATTTAACAAAATACTATTTTAGCGGTTAAACAAGTTATGTAATTTAAACGAGACCGAGTCAGTAACTGGCTCATATACGCGGTACCCAACCACCTAACCTATACCAAAACCCTAACTACTTAAACACCTTATCTCTACCTCCTCCTTCATTTCTTACAAACTTAAACATTAGCCCCCACAACATACAAACTCACCTCCTCCCTCCTCTCAAGACTGATGGCTGGCCATGGGGTGGCGCACGGCGGCGTCTCGGTGACAGCAGCAACAACACAGTCACCCGGACTCGAGACCCTACCCTGGGCTTGACAATGCAGATTATCTGTCAATCGAAGGACCGTACCCAGAGATAGAGTGGTTTCGAGTGATAGGTTATGAATCGTCACAGTGGCCGAGTAGGATGGGTTATTAGCCGACTAAGGTGGCTACGACGATGGTGATGTTAGATGGGTTAAGGTGCAGCGTTGGTGGTGAGCGGCAACGACCACCGGTCGCGTTCTGTGTCAACCAAGTTTCTCCTTCCTCTTGATTTGTTCCATCACCGTGTGTTAAGGTAACAGTTTCCTTTGCTCCCATATCGATTAGTTTAGTTTAATTAAACTAAAAAAATAGTTTTTGGGGTGGGTTAGATTCTAGTGAATTAAGCTGTTTGTTTGTTATGTACAATAAAGAAAAGAGACGAAGCTACAGCACATGCAAGCTATATCACTTAAAAAAATGGACAGAACAAGCCAAATGATTATTGATATAATATTATTTCTTTCAAATGTTTTTGACATCCTTTATATTATATATACACATATCATAAGTTCTATAATAATATTATTATGGTTTTAGAATGAGTACTAGAAACACTGTAGTGTATAAAATATACGAAACATATTGGATGGTCAAATCTATTATTTTGTACAATTGAAACAATGTATTACAAGTAAATTTTATTAGCATACCTTACTTTATCATAATAGAAATATATATGCTTATATATATAAGTCTAATATATACACTATCCAACCTACGAAACAAGTTAGCATTCGAGTCAAGTTATACCAATATTATTTTCTTAATATAAACCGTGTCTTAAACAAATTACTTCAAGACGCGACCCTGAAAATAATATATTAAAGTATATATTTTAAATAACTTTACACGTACGCATATTTTCAATAAACCAAACAAAGTTACCATTGGCTCGTTAAGTTATACACTTTAAGGCGCGCATTCATTCAATGCAAGTCTAGGTAGTTGAATAAACTACCTCTACAACCAAGAAACGAAATAAACTTATGCATTAGAATTTAAGGCATCTTTTATTTGTAATAGGACACAAGAGATTCAGTCAATCCAGCTTCAGACATTGTTTGTTATTCTTTCATAATGCACTCCAGGTGAGTTCATACTTGTCCCATTTTTTTCTTTATTCTTTGGGGCTCAACATGTATTACTATAAAAACTTAAACGATTTCATACTCTTAAACTATCATGCTCAATCTATTAAACATACTTATATGCTATTTGCCATGCTTACGATTCTTGATACTTAAACATAATTCATTAACTATTATTAGCCCACTTAACATGTATAGCGCTATAGGACTAGCACACCACCCCCTTTATGGGTCATTGTTAAGATTTAAACGGCCTAACATGAATATGTTAGGTATACGCTGTGGTACTCGCGGGTTTGAGTTATGTCTTTTGTATGATAGGTATGTGCAATGCTATAGTATGAGATTTGAGTAAACCATTCTAAAATACTATGTATGTAAACTAAAACTAGTATGCTCACCAATGCTTTATGTGTTGACAGATATTTTATACATGTTGCAGGAAATGTTTGATGCAAGATATTCAAGAAATCTACTTAGGATTGGACTAGAAACTCACGCTAGTTTAAGTTCTATACTTTGATGTCGTATTTCTCTTTTCATGAAAACAATTTGTATTCTATTATCTTTTTAGACGATAATTATGCTATGAATGAAATTTTATCTTTAAATCATAGTGTCACGAATTCTAGTGTCATGCAGTCTTTGAACAATCTATCACAAGTCTCACCTCGATGTTTCCGCCATCGGTTGGGGTGTGACAACTATTCTGGTAGATTAGAGCCATCGTTCCTATTGTACTTTTCCACCGAATGTAGCCTCAAATATCGGTAGATAGCCACCGGTCTTGCTCGAAACCGCCGAACTAAATGTGGGTTCACCGTTAACCGTTATGCAATATAATTCAAGAAAAAAGCTTGAAAACAAAGTAGCATATGCAATATAATTCAAGAAAAAAGCTTGAAAACAAAGTAGCATATGCCTTCAATTCAAAAAGGCGCTACACAATCAGAAAAAAAACATCTCAAAGCCTTGAGGCGTTGCTTATTGTAAATGTGGCTTAAAATCGGTCAAATATAGGTTCTGGAAAAGGCTGAAACATCAAAATGACGAAGAGATTACAAACGACTCACTATTCACAAAACTAATAACTAAAATTGCAAAAATAAATAAACAAATAAATAAATAAATATAAAACAGAGATCTAAAATCTACATCATATCATACCATTAATATCAAACTGAACCGTGGTCGGACTGGCCAGTCCGATCTGGTCTCCAAAACAGTGGTCTAAATGACTAAAACTTGAAATCTTTGACATCACATGTTTGAAGTTTGGTAGTGTTAAATGTTAACACACAGGTTGGCGTCTAGTGGTAGTTTTATGTAAACGCAAAACAAATTCATATCATTAATCATAATAAAAAAGTTTTAACAATCAATATCCAACAAAGACTTAACTGTAAATTTTCAACAAAGACTTAACCCTAAATAAACATATGTTGGGGCATCATCACAAACATCATTAGTCACGCTTCAAACCATTCAAATAAAAATTATATCAATATATAATTATCAAAATTGGATGATTGAAATAGGGGAAAGATAGATACGAACCTGACTTAGATCATGGTTGTAGTCTGGTAGAAGAAATTGGAGTTAAACAATCAGCAAAGCTGGAGGAGACGATGATGGTTTAGATTGTTTATACAACAAATGCAACAACAGATTTTATACATAACGAAATCTGAACAATTCAAGGGAGAAGAAACTATATATATGTGATGCTTTTGAGAAAAATGCAAAGACTACATACCGAAATAACATAGCTAAGATCGAGATGTAGAGTATTGATTAACGAAATATCACACAGTCTTAATAATTCTGTGTGTCGAATGATATCATCAAGCTTTTCATTCCCCAATTGAGCCAACATGCTTCTGAACTTTAAATAAAATAATTTCCATTTAGCTTTTATCTAATAATAATCATAATAATAATAACAATAATAATTCTTATCTAGCAAAACTGCACAAGAATACAATGATACATTTGGATTAAAATCAGTTTTAAAAACATAAAGGATTAAAATCACTTAAAAACATATTCCTAATCAGTTTAACAACGATTGCACAATCAAACCCTTAAAAATCAATTGAAATCAGTCAAAACAGAGAGAAATAATTGAACCCTAAAACATAAACATTGGAACAATCACACCCTAAAACATGAATTGAAATAAATCAAACCCTAAAACATCAATCGAACCCTAAAACACAAACCATAAAACATCAATCAAAAATCAAAAGAATTAGTAAAAATGAACAATAATACATGCAAACCCAAAAAAATCGTTTTTTATGTGAACAATCCCACAGCCCACAGATTTTGCCTTAAGTTCTTGTTAAATATGTATAGTTTATGCATATATATACAATAAAAGTTAGGGCTTTTAACATACCAAGGTCTTCGATCATAGATGATAGGGCTATTTTACCGGAAATCTCTCACAGTATCACAAACGTGGCTTCACAACCGAGATGAGATAAAGAGGATTTTCTAAAAAACGTATCAAGAACAGTTTGACGATTGAGGAGCTTGGGGAAATGGAAAAAACAGAGGTGACGAAGGAGACGCCGGAGAGGTGACGAAGGAGACGCCAGAGAGGAGATGAAGGAGACGAATTCATGGTTTGATTTAGGGTTTGATGAATAATAATCGGTTTTGTATAATGGGTTTGATTGTGTTTTAGAAATGATAATAATGAGGATCAATGTAATTTAGGAAATGCAATAAAACTGTTGACCAATTTTGAACAAAAGAAATAAATGATTTTTGCTTTTTAAAAAAAATAATTTTTTTTATAAATTCTATTGTTGTGCCACTTGGCACAATATGATAGGCTACACAATTGAGGAGCAACATGGGAATGCCAAGTGTCCTCATGGACTTTGTTTTATTAGATGTATAGATATCTTACACAACTTATTTTCACATTTGGTGGACCGAAACTCCCATTCCTCTAAGGGTATAAGGGGTGCTACTAGATTGATCTTTTTCCTTCACTGATTTCAATCAATCCTGCACTACCACATCACTTCACTGATTTACTTCACTGATTCAGTTTTTTGTAGGCAGCACTCCACTGATTCACTTCACTGAAATCTTTATTTTTTATTATTTTTTTAAAAGAAACATTAATTAAACATATTATTAAACTAAATAAAATAAAATTACAATATTAAAAGGAAATAAAAATAGAAATACAAAAACACATAAATTAGAAATAAACTAAATAAAAGAAAAACTATTCGGAATCCTCCTCGTCGAGATGTGGTAGATCAAGTCCGTCTAGATGTTCCACGAGATCATTTCGAAGTCGGAAATGCGTATCGGAGTCTGTCAACTCCGCAAGTGCTTGTTCGTCGAAGAACGGTTGGATTGGGGGATCGTGTATGTGGACCGGTGATATCGCACGCCCCTCGTCTTTAATTATCATGTTGTGCAATATCATGCACGTATAGACGATGACGCTACACCTAGCAACGGTTTTGGGCCTCAAGGGTCATGCGGTAATTCCCCATTTCCCCTTTAATACTCCGAACGCTCTCTCAACATCCTTCTTTGCCGACTCTTGCGCCTTAACGAATTTCTTTTCCTTAGGGTCGGTGGGATATCGAAACGCTTTCACAAACGTTGACCACGTTGGGTATATCAGTATATGCCATCGGTAAAATAATATCCACGTTTATATAAGTGGCCATTTAAAGTAAATGGACATTGTGGCGCCGTTCCGTTTCGTTGGGTAAGAAACACCGTGGATTGTTGGAGGACATTTATGTCGTTCAGTGAACGGGGGGGGGGGCAAAGAATCCATGCCAAAACCAAAGATCTTGCGAAGCAACGGCTTCTAGCATGATCGTAGGGTATTGGTGATCGTCTCGCATATACTGTCCTCGTAATTCCCTAGGACATGCTCGCCACACTAAATGAGTGCAGTCAATGCTACCGATCATGCCGGGAAGGTGATGTCTTTCGTCGTGTGCCTCACAAACATGCAATGTCATGGCTTGTTGGTCTTCGTAAATACTCCGCCCCATATAACTTAATGACGGCATTGCAAAAAAATTGTAAACATTCGCGTGACGTCCTCTCAGACATACATAAATACTCATCGTATTCGTCTGGAGGATTACCGGTTGCGAGTTGTTTCACAGCTGAAGAAACTTTTTGCATGGGCGTAAAACTCTTTCTAAACCGACCGTCCATGCTCTCTCTGAACCATGCGAGGTTTGCTTCAACATTTGCTACAATTTTCAGAAATAGACGCCTCGACATGCGATACCGTAGTTTAAACTGTGCGTCGGTGTATTTTGGTACTTCGGCAAAGTAGTCATTTATTAACCGCGCATTGCCTCCCTCGCGATCACGTGGCACGTATCGTTTCTTAGATGTTGTTGTGTCTTCCTCTGCTCGCCGTGAAAGGTCCGTCAGAAAGTCAAGGCTGTCGCTTGATTGTAAGATCGGATGGACCTCGAGCGGGGGAACGATTAGTTGAATATCTTCTACGTCAATATCAGACATTTTTTAGAAGTATTGATTAAGATTTCTATGTTTTTGATTCAAAAACTGTGGAAATGAATTGTATTTATAAACCTAAAGATAAAAACGGTCACAAAAATATGACCGTTTGAAAGCCAAACACATTTAACAAACATAAAACGGTCAAAAAAGGAATAAATATTACCTAAAAGTTTGCACCGTCCCACACTACCAGCCCGTTAGATGGAACCAGAAAAAGGTCCACGGGAGCCCTACCAGCACGGGTGGCGCCGATGTTACCGTGCTGGTAGTGAGGTACCCGTGTCCAATTCTGATAGTGCCCCGTCCCCCCTAAAGAAAGCATTCCTTCTCTGCCACTAAACTACTAAACTATAGCCTAAGTGGCACTAGGTGTGGTCTAATTATCAATTAGAAGCAACTCAAAGGTCCTGGGTTCGAATCTCACAAAGGGGGTTTTCTCATAATTATGAGTTTCCTCCTGAATTGGTGACTTGGTGGTGGAATATGATCGCGTGGAAACATTGGTGGCACGATGATACTCCAGTGTTCCGTGAGTGATTCCAATTTGTTGGCCGTTAAAAAAAAAAAAAAGAAGCAACTCAAAGGTCGCTTGCCAGTTGGAGATTTAGTTCCCAAAAATATCAAAGTGATAATTGATAATAGTTTTGACAACAGTAGTGCCCCCATTTGAGGTGATGGGCTGATGGAAATTGGCAACACAAAGCTCTCTTCTTATCCTGGTTATTTTTTCTCACTTTTTTCATTGGACAGAGGTGATGGCACCACAAAGCTTTCTCCTTATCCTGGTTATTTTTTCCTCACTTTTTTCATTGGACAATGATCGCAGAATGTGGAAGACGATGGCGGTGATCGAAGAATAGTGAGTGTCGAGTCCAGTAAATAAAATACTAAAATAAACCTACCTTGACTCACTAATAGTATCAATGAAAGTAATGTTCGTCTCATCACTCATCAGGGATGTAGATTAACCAGAGATTAATAAAAAAAAACATTTAAGTGTAGTCTGACACTTAAATGTTCGTGTGATTTTTAGTGACACAATTTAAAAACGAAATATGAAAAACTAATTTTAGCATTAAGGCAAATTCTTGATTTGTTTTGAATCATACCATTCATAATAAGAAACCTTAAAAACACATAAAAACATGTCTAGTCTAACACATCAAGAAAACACACATCTATGTACCTTATTAAGTAGGAGGGATGGGTAGGAGAGTCATTTTACACCCATTTTAAGATGGGATACAAAAAGGCTCATGCTTTAACATATGTATATAACCTAAAAATTCCCCATAATACCCCTTTTGCATTATACACTTGTACTTTTAACTATCAGTATATAACCTAAAAATCTATGTTACGCATATCTATCCTTTGCAGAACATCTATCCTTTGCAGAACATCTTCTCATCATCATCAATTCATCAACTGTTGAAACGGTTACATGATGAATTCATCAATACAGATTTACGTTTCAAAAACCCTAAATTCAATGGTGCCTATTCATAAACTGCGGTTACTCTGCCTTGATCCAATTATTGGGTTTACCTCTCATCTCCTTACGCATCAACCCTCAACCAGTCCTTTGTTTTGGTTTACACCCAAGGTATTGATTTCAATTTTTATTTGATACCAACTTTTTTGGTATTTAACACTAATTTTTTTTTTTTTTGGTTTTAGGTGAAATTGGATTTCAGAGCTACCATCAAGTTGTTCAACAAATATTGGCCCAAGGTATTGATTTCAATTTTTATTGATTTCAATTTTTGGTATTTAACACTATTTTTTTTTTTTTTTGGTTTTAGGTGAAATTGGATTTCAGAGGTACCATCAAGTTGTTCAACAAGTATTGGGGTCCATCAACAAGTGTGGTAATGTTTCTTGATATAGTCTCGTGAGTTTATGTTAATTTTGGGCAAGTCACTTGCAGAGCAAAGGGAAACCACTGGCGTGATAATCGATCAACTTCCTTCCCCCTTGGCGCCTAACTGAGCATTGATCGAAGGTTCGTCTATCCGTATTGATTGTTGGTTCTTCTCAGCCGAAGAGTGCGACTGGTTGCCAGCTCTCATTTGCTTTCCCATCGCGGCTTTTATGGTACATGTTGTCTATTTTATTTAGTAATGAACTAAAAAGCAACTGTTAAGCATTATGTATTATGTTATCAAAAATTCAAAACACAAGTGATAGGAACTGTACACTATATCATGTGAAGTTATTATATTGTGGAAGAAATGGAGTAGATAGTCTCCACACAAATAGTTTAGAGGGGTGAAATTGAACATAGCTTATTTGTATAGATTTTTGTGTTTCAGTAGTCAACCCCGTTTTAAGTTAATGGCAGAAGTGGCGGTGGTGGCGCCGAAGGCTATGACAAGTGGGTCGTGGTGATAGCAGTGATCGTGAGTGACCCGTTTTAAGTTAGCAAATTATAAGAGTCGCCAATTTTGACCCATTATATGAATTGAGTAGACCAAATTGACCCGTTATATGATTTGGGTAGACCCAAATGAACCTATATGCTAAAAACTTTTTTTTTACCCAAAACCATCCCATTTCTTAAATAGTTGGTTACCACCTCTATCTACAAACACATTACAACATGCCTATGTAACTGTGCACATGCCCAATACCTCCCGCTCAGATGAGATCCAAGGAAATAAACAAAAGTTGCAATAAAGATTTGCATTTGGTGTTCTATGTGTTTTCTAACCACATGGTACATACGAGAATGACTAGGTGGTTGTTTTCTGGTGTAAATATGCCGAAAAAAAAATATTTATTTCCTTACTCATATGCTTCTGTTGCATGCTTTTCAATGCTTTAGTATGAAACATACTTTGTGATGTTAATGTTTGCAATCTGCAAACTTGTATCAAACATGTTATATACTGTAAATAGCATCATTTGCAAGAATTGTTGTGAAATAAAAGTTAATCAAGTTTTCCTTTTAAAAGAATACAGTTTAATCCTATAGATTTTGGGCTGCGCAAGTGGGAATGAAATGTGCTTTTCATATAGTAGGATTATTTTGGTTTATGTGGGATTTATTAGTCATTTGAGAGCATACAATAAATGAACAACTAATAGTTTGTATGAGAAACATGTTTATTTTTTTTTTATAAATTGTGGTTTCTATCATCAATCAAGTTTTGTATACAACCCCAATGGTTAATTTTAAAGATTGGAAATTTGTGTGTGGCTGTCCTGTGTACAGAATGTTTAACTCACCTAAAAAGCGACGGGTTGATCCAGCAACTTCACGTCAACTGCTTAAAGATCGTAACAAGCGGTACTATGAGAAACGACTTGCAGCTAAACAATTAGGCAATAATGCAACACCTCCTCCAGCCCAATCTGAGACATCCACAGGTTGCCAACAAACAACCATATCTGGAAGTTCATCGTGCCAGCAAAACACAACAACTGCAGGTCCCGATCCAGCCTTGTTAAACAGCCGAGGGAATACAAACACTGCAGGTTCCCACATACATATTATATATATATATATAAGTGATTTATAATCTGTGCAGGAATATTTTTGAAACTAACGACACCTCCTTATGCAGCATATACCACAGAAGGAGAACCGGTATCACAAACGCAATTGGTAGCCGTACAAGAAACTGAAAACCACGAGTCACCAGCAACGACAAATGACACAACAACTGCAGCTCCCCATCCAGCATTGTTAAACACCCGAGGGAATACAAACACTGCAGGTTCCCACATACATATTATATATATATATATATGTGTGTGTGTGTGATGTATAATCTGTGCAAGAATATTTTTGAAACTAACTACACCTCCTTATGCAGATACCACAGAACGAGAACCGGTATTACAAATCCCATTGGTAGCCGTACAGGAAACCGAAAACCATGAGTCACCAGCAGCAACAAATGACCCCTATAGCTTTGTTTACCATGGACTCCCAACAGCACATCGTGACCTAAAGGCTCGCACCCCGTGCGTTCATTGCGATGCAACAAGATTGCAACATGAGTTTCCAACCTTTTGTTGCATGAATGGGAAAACAATCCTAGCCGAGACAAACATACCACAACAATTGCTGCAGCTTTACACGTCACAAGATGAGCTCGGAAGGGTATTTAGGGAAAACATACGCGCCTACAACACAAGCTTCTCATTCACATCCATGGGTGTGTCATTAGATGAGACATTGAACAATATGAGGGGAGGTGTGTACACGTTCCGTGCGCACAAGACCATATACCACCGAATTGACCAGCTTGTCCCCCGTGATGGCACGCCAAGGTACTTACAACTATACTTTTATGACCCTGATACTGAGTTAGATCTTCGGCTGCAGTGGCCAAACTTGGATCGTAGTATTACTGAAATCCTTCAAAGTGCTCTTTCCACAAACCCCTACACAAGAACGTTTCGCCACATGGCTTAACTAGGCCCACTAGACAATTACAGGGTCATACTTAACGCATCGTCTCAACTTGACCAACGTGTGTACAATCAACCAACGACATCTGAGGTAGCTGGTATTTGGGTTGAAGGCAATGACAATGTCACGGCATACAAAAGGAGCATTGTGGTGTATGGGAAATCAGACCGGCCACGCACCATTCAAGCACATCATAGCTGCTACGACCCCCTCTCATACCCCCTGTTCTTTCCAAATGGAGAGTCTGGGTGGCACCCAGAGATACCACGTAGGGGAGTCACAAACATTGAACAGTCCAGCAGCAACAACGCCGCCATCGACGACGACAACAACGGTAATGAATTTAAAAATAACCATTTCCCTGAACACCACTACATGGCGAAACCTGGATAAACAACTTCTCAGCGCCCCCACTCCCTCCAATACCGTTTTCAACAGGGTGCAACATGACACACTACATTACAAATGGTACATGGTTCATTATGAGTGGCACAACAAAGCTTTATGAATTTCCAGATGTTACCCAACACTTAAACCGTTTCTACGCTGCTGACTGGTTTTCTGGAGACCAGGGGGCAGTGTACACTGAGACACTCGTCTCGCCCAGTTACTTAAATTAGTCTCTATATTAGGCTTACCATGATTAGTACTTTTAGAATAAACTTACTTCTTATCATTAGAAAAACTTAATAATATGTTGTCCTTTTTTGTCTTTCAATTTTATCATGAATCTTGTAGTAACAAAAATGACTACCCCGTTTCATAATATGTTAACCGGAACACCCGCCGCAACGCGCGGGCTTTCCGCTAGTTTTTCTAAAATGCCAACAACCCACCCGATATGGAATCTAAAACACTAAAAAAACATTGCCACATTATCAATAAAACCACACATTTTATGTAAACATTTTTTTTTAATATTATACCAACCCTTTCGGCCCCACTCCAACCATTTCCCTGCCATATCTTCCGTCTAACAATGAGCACCGAAAAAATAAGTTTAACGTAAAATAATAACAATCACCAAAAGAAAGTTGTTTGCTTTCTTCACTATTGAATTTCTTCAGCCGTCTTAGATGTTGTGTAAATTGGACCACCATTTAGCCCAATCGAATATCATTGTCGGCTTGCCCAAACACCCTATAATCCAGCCCAAGTAATTTATATTTGGCCCAATATAAATTATTACTTTTGCTGGTAATCATGTTATTATGTTAATCACCCAACATCTACAGCTTAAAATTGATGATCCCATGCATTTATTTGGACTATTTAGTCTGAAAGCCTTTAATCGTCTATTCATAATTCATGTACTAGCAGGAACCCGCGCGTTGCAGCGAGGTTAGCTAGGTTTGCAGGTGTTTTGATTTGATTGTCAAATTGAGGATGCATAATATGTTGTTTTAGGGTGTAACAGATGTTAAAACGATTATACATGGCATAAGAATAGTGGTTGTAACATAATTTGTAGATGTTATTGGTCGTTTCTAGACATGACATAATTTGTAGTTGAACTCATTGTTGCTCGTTTCTAGACTCCTCTTGACAAAAACTTTATTTCCGATTTCATGACTGCCAAAGAACTATTAAAGCACGCATATGATCATGTTAATAATACGCATAGGCAACAATAACATTAAAATGTATGTTTTTTTTAACTATATGCCATCTTTCCTCATCTAACTTAAGCATGCATCGAATGATTGACATCACTTAACTCTACCCTCTAGTGTTATGATAATAGTCACAAGACTATAAGGGATCTATGTTTCCTAAGCACAAGGCGAAAAAAAGCACATGCCCAAGACCAAAAAAAGGGAAAACAAAAGTGCAATAGTAAGAAAATTAAGAACTTGCACAATAGGCATTAGAAATTCAATAAAAATATCTTTTTGGAATGGCAACGACAACTTTATTCTATCAAAACATCGAGTTCAACATGGCAAGTTGCTATAATGAAACACACATATGAAGTAAAGTTTGAGGTAAATTACAATACATAAAACATTACTAAACTAAATCAAAATGTCGCCATTCCTCCGAAGTTGGGCTTGTGATTCTTGGTCAGATCAATATCCATTCATATGTCGTTACCTTTATCTCTTCAACCGCCTTGTATATAGAGATGTTTCTGCCTTTGAAAATTGTTTCATTTTTCAAACTCCATATAGTTCATAATACGAGCAGATAGACAGCATGTAATACCTTCTTTCTTTTTGATGATGCAGCCACCCATTCACACATTGTATATGTTTAGCCACCAACCAATGTCTACTGGATATAAGCAAAAAGCAATATTTTGACATACAGTATAGAGTACATTGATTGAGGTGAAAATCCTAACAATAACTTAAAATAAAAACTTGATTAAAAAACAATGAAAGTAAGTAACATGTAACTTGATTCAAGCTTGTTGTGTACCAATCAATCCACCCATGGCCTCCTTCAATACTTTCTGAATGATTACACACGAATAACGATTGAATTGAAGTTCGTAAGTTTGGAAGAAGAAGAGGAAGAAAGACGATCAAATCGAAGTGTGCAGGTTTCGGAAAAATAAGAACGAACGATTAAAACGAATGGGCTGATTAAATTCATGTCTTTAATGTGAGGGTAATTACTCCTTCAATTCGCGATCGATTGAGATTCCGCCCCACTTTGAATTTTGCTTTGAATCCGATTCAATTGGTCTTGAGAGTGAGGGAAATTGAAAAGATGCGGGTGATCAGAATTGGCATATTGAAAGAATCCAAGAGACGCGTCTTACTCATGGGATGCTATAAGTGGTTGTACATATAGGTTTAAAACTTGTTTTATTATCAAGTTACTATTTTAACCACAAGGGATATGTATTTATATAAGTTATAATAAAATAAAATTAAATTAAAAAAAGATAAGTTAATTATTGTTTATAATTACTACAAAGTTATTTAATAGTTGCATTAAAATTGTCTTGTTAATATAATAAAATTACAATTTTGCCCATATAGGTGATTATAAAATGACTTCCTTGCCCGTCCAGAACTCACTATATAGTAGTATAGAAGTATAGATTTAGCTCCAAATGGGTACAAACAATATTCTCCACTTACTTCATAATTGATGTTCATCCCCTTTAGTTATTGGATAAAAAAGTTTATCAAGTTAGTCAATTAATTTTTTTTATATCTATACCATATTATAATGCATGAGGAAGAGGTACTTTAAGATACCCGAAAGTTAAAATTTTTATTTTTATTAACAACTTTAAAATCAGGTTAAATTGTCATTCAAACACTTTTACACTTTAATACCTTATTTTAGTTACTCCAATTCCCTTATTTTTAGTTATTAGTTGCACTTTTCTCCTTTCCCCTACAAAATTGTAATTCTTATATTTAATCCTACCATAACTTTTAAACTATTATGTTTTAAAAACGTTCAAAAATGTAATGACGACCTGGTCATTTTGTCGACATTTCGATGTTTGCCTTAGTTAGTATCGACATGTAGATTGAAATGCACAAAAAAGAAAAGCATTATGTACAAGTGATTATTGTATTGCCTGTTTGACTGAAAGAATTCAAATTACATCTACAACAAAATGCTTTATAGCTAAAACTAGGGGTGTTCAGAATTCGATTCGAATTCGAAAAATTCGAAATTCGATTTAGTTCGATTCGATTATTAAGAATTCGAATTCGATTCAATTCGAATTCGAGTCCAGTAAATCGAATACGAATTTATGATTTTAAATTCGATTTGATTCGAAATTCGAATAAAAATTGCACGTGTATATTTTTTTGAATATATATACGCACATACACGTTATTATATACACAAGTATACACATTGAAAAAAAAATAACTTCTAAATTTTGGTCAAACTCTAAGAACCGATAGTGTCTACAACTTTTAGCATAACCATGTTTTATATATTTACCTTATATATCACAAAACTCTATAAAACTATACTCTACTATTTTTACTATTCTCGTATTTGACATATTATTGTTTATCAATTTTGTAGATTTGTATTTTATATGTTAAAAATAATGAGTTTGTATTAGTTTTAAAACTAAAAGTAAAACAATTTGTTATTTAAGGTGAATTTGAACTAAATCGAATTTATTCGAATTCGAGTGTCTTATTCGAATCGAATAAATTTAATTTTAAGCGAATACGAATTCAGGTAAAAATATTAAAAATTCGAATTATTCGATTCGTTGAACACCCTTAGCTAAAACTTTAAAACTAAAGCCGTTAACGCGTTGTTTTATGAGAAAATATTATAAAGCTGGAATAGACATTAAATTAAAAACTAAAAATATAGGTGAAATTTGGGTTATAGATCAACATAACTTGGACGCAGCTAAAGAACTTGGGCACGTTATTGTTAATATAGACGTTGAATCATAACACCATTTCATGATTAAGTAAAACTCAAAAACGTAAAATTGAATTTGGTTCTAACTAATGTTCTGCCCAATAGTGAAAAAATCACATAAATTAAATGCAACGATTCTAAAAACTAAACACGACACTCAAAATCTATAGACCAGCTTGGGTGACTCTTAAAATATAATAATGATTATGTGAGACGAGGTGTCAAAATGATTGATGAAAATATGGGCATAAAAAAATACTGCACATTTTGGGTTAGAGATGTAAATGAACCGAACTGAATGGAGCCTAGTTCGTGCTTGTTTTTTAACATTTAACTTGTTTACGGACGGTTTACTAACACATATCAGAATAAAAAATTCTTGTTTGTGTTCATTCATTAAGAAGTTAAGCTTGTTCATAAACGGTTTACGAAGACATATCGGACAAGATTGCCATACCAATTGAACAAACCCGACATTTGTTCGTCTTGTTCATTTAATCAACAAAATTCCTTGGTCCTTATGTATAATACAAACTAGCTGATTACCCCGGGAGGGTCCCGGGGTTGAAAAATCTAATTTTACATGATAACCTATTGCAAATGGCTCAAGTTAACTAACCACAAATCTCTCAATCATTGCATGTTCATAGTATTCTAATCAGTAATAACTCATATTCCCTAATCTAAAACCTAATCAGTAATCATCTAAATAATCACTTATGTAAGCTGCAACTATTAAAAAACTCATCACATCTCTCTAATTTCTCACATTCTAATGGCTCTTATAATTCCTAACCTAATCAACTAAACAAACACTTAAGTTGGAAGTTGTAATCATTGCATCTCATTATGCCACGTGGCATAATCAAGAGATGGTTGAGGCCACCATTGAACGCCATGTCAGCAATTATCAATTCTTTTCGGGAGCGTCCCGGGGTTGAAAAATATAACCATTCTAATAATACTAATACTAATAGTAATAATTATTACTCTTGTAATTAAATAAATAAAAAAATAACCTTACTATAAGGTGACACCATGTGTTGCAGTGTTGCGCGATTCTTTCTCCTAACTTCTCTTGATGAAGTATACCTAGTAAAATTCCAATGATAACATGGCGATTGGGCTGATTTTCAACATCGTAGATAAGAACCTGGTTTAAAAGAAAAAATATGATTAATGAATAACATGAACACTTTGTGTGTTTTTTTCCTGTATGAACGAAACCCCACAAAAATAGTCGATTTTTCTCCGTTTTTTATATAGGACTATGGTACTCGTTGGAAAGATAATAAAACGCTCGTTAATTTGGTGTAATTTTTTTTCTTTAAAAAATCCCGTATATAAAAGATATAAACGTTTAAAAATTATGGGAGGAAACATGAGAGAAGAAATTTTAAATTTATTTTTAAATTCTTTTTTTCCTAAAATAACTCAATTTAATTTAGGGTTTTATGTTTATCATTTTTTTTAATTAAAAAGGAAATAGTTCAAAAACACTAAAATCTTTCAATTATGATGCCACGTGGCACTCTCAAGGAGCGGTTGATGCCTCCATTGCATGCCACGTCAGCATATACGTTTTCTTTTATATATATACTAGCTTATACCCCGGGAGCGTCCCGGGTTGAGAAATCTAAGTAAAGTGAATAAAATTAGAAGTATCTAAACTATAAAAATGACATCTATGTATCAACTTACATTAGATACTTTAAAAAAAAAATATACCAAAAGATCCATTTCACCTTACAACATCAACACCTAAAACTGAATATTAAGATCTCAAGCACTTCAAGGGGACAAAGATTGTTTAGCACCAATACATTCAGTCAAAGGTCTTTAACTGCATACAATAAGATTTGAGCTATTTCAGAATATGGTAGAAAAAGAAAACATAGCAATTACCTATTTAAGAATGTCCCGGGTTGAAATATCTAATATGACATAATAAAATATCTAATATGACAACATAATTAATGACTTGCCAATATATGATTAATGAATATTATTATTATTATTATTATTATTATTATTATTATTATTATTATTATTATTATTTTAAACAAATCTCTGCTATAAGTTATCATATTCTAATATAAAAAAAAGGGTAATTGGGTCGGGTGTCACCTAATCCCAGGCCCGAACCAAACCCACAATTTTTTTTAAACTAATATATCCCGGGAGCGTCCCGGGTTGAGAAATCTAATTTGAAATATCAATTTTACTCCTGAAATAAACTGATGCGTTTTACAGTTACATGCAGGAAAGCTTCGAGTAGCACTTAACCTAAAACAATTAACAATGTATCTTCAATGTTAGTTATAACCTTAAACATTGTATAACTCTAATATTAAAACCTAACCTAAAACAATGTACAACTCCAATGCTAACAAATGTTGTAAATAAAAATCATATTTACTGGTTTGAACATAACTAATGACTTGCTTATACATGATTAATGAATAACCTGAACACTTTGTGCTTTTTTCCTGTATGAACAAAACCACACAAAAAAATAGTCGTTTTTTTCTCCGTTTTTTATATAGCACTATGGTACCTGTTGGAAAGATAATAAAACGCTCGTTAATTTGCTGTAATTTTTTTCTTTAAAAAATCTCGTATATAAAAGATATTAACGTTTAAAAGTTATGGGAGAAAACATTAGAGATAAAAATCTAATTTTGTTTTTAAATTTTAAATTATTATTTTCCTAAAATAAAGCTATTGCCACATGGGATGACACATGGCACACTCAATGAAGAGAATACTCTCTTTGAATGCCATGTCATTAAAATGGCTTTGGTTTATTATATGTATAGATATAGATATAGATAGATAGATTATCAACTCGTGTAAGTAGTTGTTTCATCTAATTGGTCCACATGGCACCATATCATTTGTCTAAGTTTTAAGGCTTTATTTTATTTTTGCTAGCTTTGACTTCTTCTTCTTTTTTTTTTTTTTTAAGTTTCAATTACACTTCTTATACTACAAATAGTATACTTTTTAAGTTTTAACCATGTAGTTTATAAAATTACCAACTTGAGTGAATAATAACTTTTAACTTTTTTTTTTAAGTTTTAGTTACACACCTTATAGTATAAATAATATATGTTTTTACTCTATAGTTTGTTTTTTTTTTCTTATAACTTTTGTTCGTTAGTTTTTTAACAAATACTACATATTTGGTTACTTGATATAATTTTTATTTAAAACATAGTTGTATTTGAAATAACAAAACGATGAATAACCGAGTCCGTACTAAACGATAACATTGGTACTGGTATCAATATTATTGGAAGTTCAGAACTAATATTATTATTTGTTTTATGATTCTTAATAGATGTAAAACACATTTATTTCTTGAGTTACATTACATCATACTATTTTTGTATAACAAAACTATTGTAACTATTCCTATACCGCCTTAATTCATCATCATACTATTATTTTGAATACAACTGATATTTCAAATAAAACTTACAGTATATCGCAATGTCAAGAAAAAATTACACACAACCATGTATCTTGTGATACATATATACAAGTGATGTTATGTATCGTAATGGTACTGATATTATCGTAGTTAATTAATGTAAAACAAGTGTCAATATATTTTTTGGCATATCATCACTTTTGTTTTTAGGTTTTCTTTTTCGGCTACCATAGCGAGTAAATATCCTAATGAACCAAACCTCATTTCCGCCGCAACGCGCGATATTATTTACCAAGCTTACAAAGAAACATCTAATCAACAAATCACCGACGGTTCTCTAAACCAAAATGACATACAGTCTGTTTTAATTTGGATGAACGTGGTATGAAAAAAAACCTAACATCGACAGTTGGAGTTACCAGTTGACAGAAATCAGTCGATGACGACATCAGATTCCAGTTGTTTATCATTCTCCGACGAAGACATGGGTTCAATCGATTACTCTCTTGACGCCATAGAAAACCAATTATCTTCTATCGCATTCACCACTCCCATTGACCAACAAAACCCCGATGCTCATCACCAACCCCTCACAATCCGATCGAATACAGAAACTGAAACCGAAATACTCACAGATGTTGCTGCCTCTAATGTTGATGATGATATTCAGGAGCTTCCAAATACTAATAATAATATTGATGGTGGAGAGGTGTTGAATTCTGTTCGATCACATCCAGTTCCTGGTAAAAGGCATCTTCATGAGGTCAGAATTGTAATTCTATCTTCATTACAATTAAAGTAACTAACCTACATTCATAACATCTAACCAGCAACATTTATCACATCTTAATTAGGTATTCTTAGAAGATGCTCATATTTGCATATTATCCCTTGTTTGTTTGTGTGTCTTTTTTATGTGCTACTTGTTCATGTTATCTGTTTTAGCAAAGGTAGGTAGGTAGGTATGTACATCCTTGTTTGACTTGTATGTGTGTGGTTATGACTTTGGAGCTGTGGCTTCTAACGTTCTAAGCCTTTCAAGGGATAGAGGTAACGCTTGCCTACATCGCACCCTCTCGTATGAGAGGAAGCAGCACGAACTACACTGGTTTTAAAACAAATACTAAAATATAAGGGTAGTGGTGATCCACATAAGTCAAGTTGACTCAAATTGTACCAATAGCTTCGCTATGGGTGGGATTCTACTTGGTATGTTGTAGTATATGCTCATAGAATGTTCGTATCTGTAATAAAATTAAAATAATTATGGACTTACATACAACAACAACAACCACCAAGCCGATAAATCCCACAAATAGCAAAGCTATTGATTGGTAGGGTATGGGGAGGGTGGGATGTAGGCAAGCCTTACCTCTACGCCTAGGGATAGAGACATTGCTTCCAGAGAGACCCTCTGCTCAAAATACACAACGACTTACAAAAAAAAAAAAAAAAGTCATCACATGATAGACATTGAAAAACAGCGCATTGAAAGAATAGATAGATAGCTATACCACCATACACAACCTATAACCAAACATACGGGAAGACAACCATATGTAAAATCCACATAACGTGAAAGCACAACTAAGACCTTACGATACACCTAAAATGCATTTTCACATATCCTAATAGTCCTTAACCTTAATCCTATGCCTCCATAAACCCCTACCGTGGACCATGTCCTCAGAGAGGTGCAACCCCAGTAAATCTTGTCTAACCCGCTCTTCCTCCCTTCCACAGTGAAACCTTCTACCACTCTAACCGGCTCAGTCGACTGTTCATATCGACTGTTCATATCTTAATTAGGCATTGTTAGATGTTCATATCTGTAATGAAATTCAAATAATGACGAATAAAGTGCAGGATGATTCTTCTATGTCTTGGAGAGAAAGGAAGAAACACTTTTTAGTTTTGAGCAACTCTGGAAAACCTATTCTTTCAAGGTACCCATTTGCTATAGAATATTTTTTTTATGATGTATATTAACTGTTTTTTTAGGAAAAGAGTGTTACACTGACTTCTCCAACATTCCTTTGGATTGACTTCCAGATACGGGGATGAACACAAACTAGCAGGATTTTCTGCAACTCTACAAGCCATTGTTTCCTTTGTGCAAGATGGGTAATAATCATATATTACCATCCGTTGTTATGTTATTTATTTGCTTTTCTTTTTATATATTAGTAAATAGATTAGTAAGTGTCTGCGACTGTTTCCTTCATTCATTTCTTTCAGGGGAGACCAGATTAAATTGGTTAGAGCAGGAAAGCACCAGGTCAGGAATGTTTTTTTGCCAATATGTTGTTATTATCTTGCTTGTAACTCAAATGATATGTGATTCTGATTCGTGTGGTCTGCAGGTGGTTTTTCTTGTGAAACAACCGATTTATTTGGTTTGCATAAGCTGTACAGAGGAACCTTATGAGTTACTAAAGGGGCAATTGGAGCTTCTTTATGGTCAGGTAGGAATGTATGTTGCTTCCCATCAATCTGTCTAGTATTTTTATTTTGTTACGTTCTTATGATCGATATAAATTTCTAATCACTTGAAGTTTATGCAGATGATACTTATTCTTACAAAGTCTATAAATAAATGTTTTGAAAAGAACCCTAAGTTTGACATGACGCCTTTGCTTGGAGGCACTGATGTTGTTTTATCTTCTCTTTTCCATTCTTTCAGTTGGTACGTTTTTTCATCCCTCTTTTAACTTCTTGTTTGTTAGTTCTACAGTTTACGAGTTTAGGGGCGTTGGTGAGGTGAGGCACAGGGTTGTTATGGTGTGTCACAACCAGTGACAGGAGCATTGGTTGTGGCGGCAAATACAGGCCAACTCAGGCAAAAAAAAAAAGAAAGAAAGAAAGAAAAGAAATAACATATAATTTTGAATTGACTCGCTTGATCATAATAAAGTTATAGCAAATAGTTTGAAATGAATGTTCAGGGAAAGGTCATGTTCCGATTTAGCAACAACACCACTACCTGTTTTTATTCAAGTTCAGATCGAATAAAAAAAATGCAACAGTTACATACTTCATTATATAGAACTCAAAAACCTATGAGCGACTTAAGAAATAGACCCTAGCTAAAGCAAGTTCAGATTCAGCATAGTTAAATACTACCAGAAATAAAATTCAAAACCTTAAAGAGCATAAAATGCAATCAAAATGTAGTTAAGTTCAATTTAAGCACATAAACCAACTATTTGATTCAGGAAGCCTACCCAGAATCTATCTTGAGGTATATAAAGTGCCAATGTCTAGCTAGAACTGCTTGGAACACCAATACTTAAAACTGATTTGTGTAATCTATCTTGAGGTACAGTTGATGATATGGATTCATTCAAATGTAATAATGACTAATTCTCCAGTTAATGTTTCTTATTGTCGGGTTCGTCTTTTCGGTGTAACTGTACGTATGTGGCCAGCTTCCTGCTGGTGGTTTTGTTTTAATAATAGTTTCGTTTGGCTGTTAAAACAAAAAACTAATTCTCTACATGCATGCCACCTTCCAACAGTGATCTCTGAACTTCACTTAGAACATTAGACTTCAAAAGAACCTTTTCAATAGGTGTCCTGTAAAAATAATAGAATATTTTAAAAACATTATGCCAAATCCCAGTATAATTCCTAGTATGAAACTAAGTATGCATTAGATTATTGAAAGCAGAATGTGTTTAACAACACATTAGAAAATTATTGAAACAAGTCGTAATATCGAGATAACCAACATGGAACAATAAAATGCATACCGACACTCTTTAAGATGGAAGAAGGCATCTGAACTTGATGTCAACAACACTAGGTGAGTATCATCCTGTCACATACACATTTAATGCGGATGCTTAATATACAAAAACAAATCTACACTATTAAGAATTCAATATAAGTAACACTATTGAAGAGAGAGAAAGAGTGAGCGTGTGTGTGTGTGTATAACTCATATCAAATTAATGAACAAAAGCAAGTAAAAAGGCCATGGGTTGTATCTTGGTAAACAAATAGGCGAGAAAGATTCAGATGCTCTCCATGTTGTTAATAGCATTCGCTATGCTCGCTATAGCGAATAGTGTGAGCTTCCCGTTATAAGGTCTTTAGCGCCTAAATAGCGATGAAATAGCGACCGGATAAGTTCGTTTTTTTTCTTTTAATAAATACATGTATATACGTAACAAATAAGCGTATTTTAGGGTTTTTTGTTACAAGATTGAAATAAGAAGCGTATATTCTTCCATATTTATAGGAACTTTTAAAAAAATAACATATAAAATATTTTTAAAATTTTCTTCTAGTGTGTCGCTTTTTTATAAAATAGCGCCCTCTGCTTCATCGCTATCGCTACATAGCGTATTTTAGGGTTTTTTTGTTACAGGATTGAAAAGAAACATATATTCTTCCATATTTATAGGAACTTTTATGAAATTAACATATAAAATATTTTTTAAATTTTCTTCTAGTGTGTCGCTTTTTATAAAATAACGCCCTCTGCTTCATCGGTATCGCTACATAGCGTATAGGTAGCTTGTCACTATGTACAGCTATTCACTATCAACAACTATCGATGCTCTGCATCAAATAGATAACATTTCAGCATCAGAACCCTATAATTGTCACATTTATAATTTCTACAATTTCAAAAAAGTGAATACTGCACTTTTGCCTAAAAGATTTAGATGACATGAAAAAGTTAGCAAGGAACAGCATATCATCAGGATGAAGTACTGATTTTTGTGCATCAACCAAACTAACAACCTGCATTTTAGTGTTGTGAAAAAATGCATCCGAAAATCATATGAAAAAACTAAACATATTCGTTTTGCAAAACCATTTTTTTACTAGTGGGCTACAGTTGAATAAAGTGACAACCTGCATTTTAGTGTTGTTTTGAAAAAATAAAATATCCCAAAAACTATATGAAAAAATAAACATATTCGTTTTTGCAAAACAAGACATTGTATTTGAGGGAGGGCTTAGTTAAATTTGAAAATTTTTCTAATTATGGGCTATTAGGCTAAAGTTGAATCGGTGCCTATCCCCCTTCCCTCTTTGTGATCTGGATCCACCCATGGTGACAACAAGATGTGAAAACTGAAGTTCAACTGCCCTCTCGTCATCCATTTGGAGTGAAAACTTAATATTAATTAACTCATTCATGCGTTTGGATAAAAATTTTGGACTTCATATTATGCAATTATTATTTGAAATGTGTGATTAGTTTTAAGAAAAATTGATTCCAAGTGATAAGAATCATGTACCAACACTTTGATTCAGGAACCCTGCCACTTTCCTTCATGCGTACACTTGTCTTCCCCTTCCTTATGCAACAAGGCAAGTTGCTGCTGAGGTATTGCTGGATGTTGCCGAGTCAGGTGTCCTCTTTGCAATGCTGATGTGTAAATACAAGGTCCTGTTTTGCAAAAACAAATACGTTCATTTTCTTTTCTGGTTTTAGGGATGCCTCTTAACAATCAACGCTACAATGCAGGTTGTCACTTTGGTAGGTGCACAGAAAGCAGTACTTCATCCTGATGATTTGTTGCTGCTTGCTAACTTTGTCATGTCATCAGAATCTTTTAGGCAAGTGCAGTATTCGCCTTTTTGAAATGGTGGAAACTACAAATGTGAAAGTTACAGGGTTCTGATGCTGCAATGTTATTTTTTGATGCAGAACATCTGAATCTTTCTCGCCTATTTGTTTGCCAAGATACAACCCCAATGCCTTTTTACTTGCTTATGTTCATTATTTTAATGTGAGTTGTATATACACTTCAATAGAGTTATTTATGTTGAATTTTATCTCTTACTAGTGTAGATTTTTTTTGTTGTTAATTGTTAATCATTCACATTAAATATGTACATGGCAGGATGATACATACCTAGTGTTGTTGACAACAAGTTCAGATGCTTTCTTTCATCTTAAAGACTGTCGGTATGTATTTTACTTTTCCATGTTGGCTGTCTCAATACTGCGCCTCTTGGTTGCAATAATTTTTTGATGTTTCAAACACATTCTGCTTGTGATTATCTATAGGATACTTATTGAAAAGGTTCTTTTGAAGTCTAATGTTCTAAGTGAAGTTCAAAGATCCTTGTCAGAAGGTGGCATGCGAGTAGAGAATTTACCTATCTACCCTTCAACTCGTTCCGAGTCATTATTGAATGAATCCAGACCAGCAACTATACCTCAAGATAGATTACACGAATCAGTTTTAAGTATCGGCGGTCCAGCTGGACTTTGGCACTTTATTTATCGTAATACGTCTCTAGATCAGTATGTATCTTCGGAATTTTCATCTCCAATCACTAGTCATCGGCAGCAGAAAAGGTAATTAGGTAAATCAAATATGTGTAAAGTATTTTTAATTCTAGTCCAAAATTTTGTTCACCAAATCAGCTATGAGTAATGATTGGGTTTTGTGTTCATAGATTATACAGGGCATATCAGAAGTTATATACTTCCATGCACGATAAAGGCAATGGACCTCACAAAACTCAGTTTAAAAGGGACGATGATTATGGTATCTCCAACGACTTGTGAATTGTTTTTTGATTATCAGTAGACGTCTGAATTTCATGTTCAAAACTTCAAATGGTCGCACACTTGAATTTTTGTTGATATATATTCTGTGGTTTCTTATATTACAGTTTTACTATGCTGGGTCACTCAGGATTTTGAACTATATGCAGCATTTGATCCGCTCGCAGACAAGGTCATTAATAACCTTCTAAATTTGATCAGAGTGAAAAGGAATATAGTTTTTTTTTTTTTTTTTTTTTTTGTGTTCATATTTGTAATTAAGGTATTTACTTACTTACTAAACCCCCTTTCAAGTTTGCAGGGTTTGGCCGTAAGGATATGCAACTGCGTATGCCAGTGGGTGAAAAATATGGAAAACGAAATCTTTTTGCTGGCAGGACCCCCTTTCACCTGGTGATCTTTGATCAAATATTCCACTTGTTTGTTACTGCTTTTATAGAACCATACATATTACATAACATCTCAATTCTTTCTATACACAACCAGACAACCTTCAATTGTATCATCAATATATTCTCCACAACAAAAGCCCACTTATCAAATTATATGCAAAAATGGGCCATCTGTGAAATTAAAAACACAGACGGGCTCGGGCTCAACGCAGATATTTTTTTGACAAAAATCCAACAGAGGAAGATGGATATTCACAAGGTTCTTATGTGGTAAAATTTTGAAATATTAATTTAAAAAAAATTATTGATAACATCATGCTGGTTGTTGAGATAGCAAATGCTATTTATTATGCTCAAGTGAAGTTAATTTGGTCAAAAGAATGAGGCATCAGAAGGCACTTAATAATCAATCAGATTGACCTCATTTGTTAAGAAAAAACCAAAGAGTAGTTGGCTAGATTACATCATTGGCATCTATCATATGTTTTTTCCACATCAAAATATACCTAATTCAAAACAGTGTACAACTTTTACTTCATAAGATACAACTAGCTAAAGCCTTGTTGTTCTAGAGTTTGGTGATAAAATGGACCAACTAAAATATTGAATGGAACCGATCCACTGATCTACACATGAACAGTCTCCATCTCTATCACGTTATAAGTACTGCTGACGATTTGACTTGTCCATAGTACAAATGTTATACCTAAAGGTACAAGACACACATGCATGTGTCTCTGTATTTAGCTTTTGTTGAGTTCAATTGAGTCTGAGATTTAAATAATTAAATTGATGCAGAAAAATGGTTTGAGTGGAACCAGAAGATGATCAACAAGCACTTATTTCTGTGTCAAAATAATAATAATAATAATAATAATAATAATAATAATAATAATAATAATAATAATAATAAAAGAAGTGAAGGGCATAGGTTATGTGATGTGAATTGGTGGAAGATCAAAGATTTTCATTTTGCCACAATGTGTACCAAAGGCAATAAAATTTGTATTAAATTTGACCAATAAAATTTGTGTTAAATTTGACCAATTTACTTTGAAAAGGACACTACTCAAAGATGTTGCTTCAACAACACCTCCCCAACAACCAAAAACATGTTAGTGGTATCTTTTCTTTTCCTTTTGAACTATTTGTGGGTAAATGCTTTATGGTGAAAAAGAAGACAAAGGCATGCAACAAAATGGTGGAATGGCAAACTTTGACATCATGTCTAATGGTACTACTACACTTCAAGTGTAATATGCAAGCAAAGTTGAGTAAAACTAATAGCACCTTTTGGGTGTGTTGGTACATTCTACAATTAATCAAAACTTAATGTTACAATAATAATATTCTTAAGCAAAAAGTTGTTCAATAAAAAGTTGTTAAATAATAATATTCTTTCACATTCACATTAATATCACAAACATTTGAATGTCTATTCTCATGGTTTGAAATTGAGAAGAAAATACGTGTAAGTATACTGTAGTTAAGGCGGTATATAAAGGATTTGTCATAATTGGCATATATATTCAAATGAGACCCATTCAATACCTAGGAACTAAATAAACCAATTTTTAATCCTTGGATTAATGGCAAACTTTGACAATTGACATCATGTCTAATTGTACTACACTTCAAGTGTAACACGCAAGCAAAGTTGAGTAAAACGTACTAATACCTTGTGAGTGTGTTGCTACATTCTACAAATACAATTAATCAAAACCAATAATCTTTCTTAATAGCTAACTCACACATTCTCTATTCTAGCTCCTAAATATGCACCGTATGGAACGTGACATCATTCTTACACACCTTGATACCGCTAGGCTACAAGCCCTTTGGTAGATCCCACCCTCTTATAGTCTCAAGACTTTTTTACACAATGAATCACAAGTATCCTCTTCTTTTATTCATTGCATTGGGAAAAACTAAAAGCGGTGTCTCGTTTACTTCCTAATTATTCAATCTTTATTTATTTAAATGCGCCTATATATACTTACGCGTAGTCTAACTTTCTTTTTAAGTTTTAAATTGTATTTGTAAAAACTAAAGTAAGCTCTTCATGTGTTAGTACAATATTAATGTGTAAAACACAAATTTGATTTTATTTCTACATTGGTTAGGTTTTCGGCACACTTTACCTCGTTGTCAAATAGCAATCACGGCTTCAATTACTACTTTACATTGTGCTTGACATATTAGTGTCATTATTATTATTATTTTTGAGTAAATTATTTTATTTATAAAAAATCACAAAAATGATTATTGATTTGACACAATAGACATAAATCATTCTTGTGTAACTACTTTGCTACGGTTTGATCTCTCAATTCAATGTTGTCACTCTTGAGCCATTAAATCCACAACGTGCAAGCCATGTGACAAAGGTTAACGGCTCTACACTAACGCCGTTTAATACATGGGCCAAAACAACAAAAACAAATGATATGAGTTATAAAAAAAAAAAAAGAATAAAATGTACTAAAAATGTAAAATAATCATAAGTAGGTAGACATGTAGATATACGCATAATCAAAGGACTAAATTTGTACTTTATGTCTATCAATAATAATTTTGTTAAGACAAATGTAGAAGAGATGTGGGTAGGGCCAGGTCTCCACTTGAATTGAGCCACACACACCAACCCATCAAACCAATTTGCTCATGTCACCGTTTCTTTTTCCTACACATATACGCAATAGGTGGGCCGTCTGACCCATTTATAGGGCCCACGGGGCCTACTTGGACCAAGATTAGGGCTGGGTCCCACGTTCTGAGGAGAAGGCCAGTGCCCATTTATATTCTCTTTACTATGACTGGAAAAGCTACACCCCTCATCATGGAAGTGAGATGTGGTGGTAATATTTAATAATTAAAACTAATGTAAATTATACAAATAATATTATACGTTTAAATAAAAACAAAGCCTTTAAAACACTTAGATTGTGGGAGGTCTTGGGTTCAAGTCTTAAAAATCACAGTATTAAAGATTAAAAACAAATCAACCTTTCAAAAAAAAATTAGGGGGTGTTAATATCGGTACATAATTTCCTCTCTATCTCGCTAGATGTATATATAGAAAGAGAGAGTACTAGTTTGTGGACTGTGGTGTCTCTATAGAGACCGTCTTTAGTTTTAAACATTTCTTTAATGTAGCGTTTGGTATGATGAATTGTAAGGGGAATAGAATTTATCATTACGAGGTAATGAAAAATAATGTGTTTGGTTGGTCAATAGAGACCGTCTTTAGAAAGAGAGAGTATTGGTTTGTGGTGTCCTATAGAGACCATCTTTAGTTTTAAACATGTCGTTAATGTTAATTTAACAAATCTGATATATATCATAAATCTATTAATTTAATATACGTAATATATTAAACTATATGTAATGATAATATGTAAATTTAGTTAGAGTCTAGCTATGATGAGATGGCATGTGGGAAAAAAGGAAAAAAAAAAAACGTGGCTTAGAGGTTACATGTCTAATTTAAAAGATAACACAATAATTTCAAACATTTTAATAGACTTTTAAGCTATACATCCGTTTTAACACCATGTGTAATGATCCATCCATAGTGGTGGAGTGGTGGAGAGGCCTTATGTTCACTTAGGTTTGGTATCCGGGTGAAGATCGAATACGGGTGGCGTCGGTTCGAATCTGACGGGCGGCGAGGTTTTACCGAGTTCTATAACACTGTCGTGCCTTCGGGCGGGTGGGGCTCGGGTTTCCGCGCATCGGGAGAAGGCGGGGGCTGCTGGAGGTCGAGTAGTCGATTCTTGGGCACGGCGCCCCGTAAGGGTGGTTGCCACACAGTTGTTCGCCGATCAAAAAAAAAAACACCATGTGTAATGGTAAGGTGAAAATTTCAAGCATCATGGAGTATTAATTGACACGCGGCATATAGGGCCATTAAGGGATTAAAATTAAAAGGGGGTGTAGTGGTAATGTGAAAATTTCCAAGCCCTTCCAATCATTAAATATTATTATTTTTTTATTTTAAACAATCTTTCATTTCATTGGTCCATCCAAACAAAAAAACGTTGTGGAAAATTTGATAGAGGGCAAGAAAACGCCCCAATTTTGATGGAGGGGGCGGTGTTCCATTTGGACGGGGTGTGGATTTGAAGAAAACGTCCCAAATTGGGTGTCATTACACATGGTCTAAGTGTTATTACTATTGAACTTCTGGCATAGCCCAGTTGGTCATGCGATGAAGGGAGGAGGGTCTGGTCATAGGTTTGAATCCTGAAGCACACAAGGCAATGAGCCAATGAAGATAAGAGCTTGCGGTCCACTAGTTGATGCAAGTTCGAATCTGAGCTGACCCGGTTTTCATCCGGCTGTTACTCCAGCGAGGAAACTCGTGTGGAGGCAGTATGGTTTTCGGGTGAACGTCGTAGTCCTCACTGTACCAGCGTGGACCCGGTTCAGACAACATAGCCTAGACACGTGGGTGATTAGAGCCTGTCTAGAGGCAGGTGTGATGATCTCTGCCACAGAGTTAAGAAAATCACCGTTAAAAAAAGTGTTATTACTATCTGATAAATTTTATAAAGTTAATGATGATATAAATTTACGTGGTTATATATCAAGTCTATAACTTAGATATATATCACACAAACTATTTATCTAAATTAAAGATACTCGTTTAAATCCTTGTAAGTCAAATTAATTGGTAATAGCCATAAAATTTGCCGGTTTTATGATTTTAATTTTTAAATTATATTGCATGAAACACTTGGCAACTAGAAAGTTACACTCTTGTAGTTTGGTAGTAGAGGTATTTCAAATGAGAGGTTAGGAGTTTAAGACTCATAAGAAGCAAAAATGAATCTATCTAAAGAGGAGAAAAAATGTAGCTGTTAGAAAAAAAAAAAAAAAAAAACCTTGGCAAGTAGAAACTCTTAATAATAAGATCATCGTGTGGATCCAGGTCTTATCTTTGTAGCCTCATGGTTGCAACGGAGGTAGGAAGGTTTACCCACATTGTGGGGTTCCTACCGGGAGAGGTCTCAAGGTCGAATCTCGACGGGGGCGAACTGTGGCACCGGTTCAAACCTCGCAGTAATATGCCAACCACGAGATTCCTACCCAAGACCAGAGTGTTCAAAAGCCAACAGCCTAACCAGGTGAACTAGGCCAATCCAAAAAAAAAACTTTGAAGATGAATAAATTGTGCATTGAACCACTTTTGTGAATACAACCAAAGAATAATAGATAAAGAAATAAAAGGAAAAGGAAGAGACCAAAATAAAATAAAAGGAGATTGGAGACAAAGTGGAAGGATGTTGATTCATTCCCATCAACACTTTAAAGTTTGAAACAAATGAATTTGGAAAAACAATCCATTTTGACTTTTTTTATTCATCATCATGCCCCATTGATTGCACTCCTTGTGTCTCTTGCTCTCTTTTATGGACGGAAGAATCTAATATTATTTTTCTTCATGTTTATAAATCATATTTGTTCATATGATACAAGAACACATCTAAATACATTAAGAAATAGCCCAGTATCACGTGACACCGAGCACTATTCAAGAAACTTAAAAAAAATTAAGATATAGGATAATAACTATATTCTTTTATATATTTGTTGACAGTAGTTAAGAATATAATTTTATCAAACATCATATCAGATCAAAAATTATAGCGAAAACTGAACGTTTTGTATTCATTTTTGTACCTCAGTCTTCATAAGTTGGTTATATGATATTAAAAATGTTCTAACTCAACCTTTTTAAGTTTAGGGGTGATCACTAAAATAGTCGTTTGTGTATGCTAGTAAAATTCCCCACATGTTGCGGCAGGAAAGAACACCAAAATAAATAATTTAAAACAAAAGGTTAAGAGCTAAAAAATTGTGTACCGTGAAATGAATATTAAAGAACATCAAAGGAAAAATCGGTGATATATAAACATCGATCTTCTGTAATTACCAAAATAAACTTGTTTAACGGCTAAATTCTAGGGGATTCACTTATTACAAGATAATGTTAGTTTATTACACGTGTTCAACCGGCTTAACACTAGTCGTGATATCCAACCGATCAATAACCTACATGTGCCTCTCCACCCTTTAGCGGCTAATATGTAGGGATTAAATTTAGATTTTTATTTCGGTTATATTTTATGAAACGACTATACACCTTAAGGGGCTAAATTATAAGGGCTAAACATGGCTAAGGCTTAGGAACTTTTTAAGGTTCATGGTGTATCACTTGTTTGAAGAAGTGTCAAAGAAAAGTTTAAAGTTTAAGACTACATCTTAGCCGGTGGAACTTTATAGCTGCAAAATATTAGTCGTTTCAGTGTTGGGGACATGTGTATATTTTTAATTGGTTTAAAGTTGGGTGTTGCTAAATGCACTCCCTTTATATTATTTTTACTGATTACACTCCCCCTTAAAGTTTTTAAATAAACATAATTAAGCCTTATATTTTTTTTATAGAATTTCCTCTTCTATCCTGATTTAAGTTTGTCTCAAACTATAGTAATTAAATCATAAAGATTAAAACTAACAATATTTCAGATTGGTTTTGTACCACCGAGATGATGACGAGATTCATGGGACGGTGATGCTTCAATTATGTGATGAAGATGATGTTCATGGGGTGATAAACTTAAAAAGCGTTGATTACACGAAGAAGATGAGTTACTCAAATGATTTTTTTTTTTTAAAGTTGAAGGATAGAATTTGATAACTTTTAATCTGTTTTTTAAAAGGGAGTGCAATTAGTAAAAAAGGGGAGTGCATTTAGCCAACCCCTTTAAAGTTTGAGGCCCACGGTTTTAAACGGTTACGGTTTAGCCATTTAAAATAATGTCAATTAATGCTCTTTTTGTTTTCCGTGAACCCCCTAGAATTTATTCGCTAAACATGTTTATTTTGGTAATTAGATGAAGTTAATGTTTATTTCAGTGATTTTCCTAACACCAAATTGTATTTTAAAATGAGTAAAAAGTCAAAATATAATATATTAAGTCAGCTCGGTTCTGAATAAAACTTACATCAGAACAAAAAAAATAATGCGTTTGACATAAAGGTAAAGAAAAACATAGGAGAATTGGATTCTAATAATCTAAACATTGCCTCGTTGGGAGATAATAATCTGTACTTAAAAAAAATTCACAACAATCCTAACTTTCAAAGTATTGGCCGACAGTGAAATTTTCTAAACTGAAAACTAACCAAGTTAGTGGACGCTGACACGGCATGCCATGTCACCGTCCACGTCAGCTTCAACATGCCATGTAGGCATCCACGTCAGTGTGAGCATGCAACGCCAGCGTCCACGTCAACATCCACTAACTGAGTTAGTTCTCAATTAACAAAAGTTCACTGTCGGCCAATACGTTGAAAGTTGGACTATTGTGGGGGAATTTTTTAGGTACATATTATTGTCGGCCAACAAGACAAAGTTTGGATTATTAAAATTCAATTTCCCAAAAATATACGGTATTAGATAAGGTTTAATTTTATACTCCCTCCGTCCCATTTTAAATGTCCTCCTTTCCTTTTTTGTTTGTCCCAAATTAAATGTCCCTTTCCAAAAATGGAAATGTAATTTCCAGTTTTGCCCATAAAAGACAAAACACAATCACCACTTTTGAGGATATTATTGTCATTTTACCACATACAAACAAAAAATTTCTTAAAATGTGTGTTTTTGGAAGTGGGACATTTAAAATGGGACGGAGGGAGTATTATATTATGAGAAGGTGAATATCAATATGCATGTCTTTTAATATTAACCTTTATAATGCATAATGGTGTAGTATTATTTATAAAATTTAATATGTTAAAAACATAAAGTTATTTTTTTATGTAACTTGAAAATTCTCATAATAATAAAATACATAAATAATTGGGGTTGGTGGCCCAATGGTAGAAGCAAAGCTTATAGGAACACCTAAAGGGGAGGTCATGGGTTCAAGTCCCACAAGGAGAAGAAATTTGCCGTTCAAAAAAAAAAAAAAAAAAAATACATAAATATGTCCATTAATCAAAACCATTATTAAAATTTAATAGATAAATTACAACCAACATTATTAATAAAAGTAAATATATAAATAATTAAGCTTTAAAAGTAAATATATAACTCATTGATCTCATAAATACATTTATTTAGGTTAGAAGAGTATGTATCAGGGAAAAACTGAATGAAGCATGATGTGTTCATAGACCTTTAGGTGGTGTTTGTTTTTGAAGAGGTAAAAGGTCTACAGTATGCGGCCCACATCTGCAGGCATCTGCAGGAGAAGAGGTGGACCAAAGGTCTGCAGTCTGCAAGAGGAAGACTGTTTGTTTATTAACGTCTGCAGTGTAACCCAAAACCATAACCATAACCATAATCTACCACAAAATCACACACCAATACCATCATTCACGTTTCTTCCTCTTTCTCTCTCTCTAAAAATACACACAAACCATTCACATCTCCATGTTCTTCCTTTTTTTCTCTCTCTTTCTAACACACACACCAACACCATAAGTTTCATCATTCACCTGCAAGTTAGATCATTATTTGGTAACTAATTAACTTTGTTTCTTATTATTCTTGCCCTAATTATATTCCTATATTATGATTGTTTATTAAATCCTTCCACTTTCCTGGTTTTTCATCTCATCATCATCAGCGATTGTTGAGGTTATGGAGGAGGGAGGAGGTCGCGGCGGAAGGGGAAGGGGGAGGTGAGAGCGGCGGCGGCCAGGGAGAGGAGGAGGGAGGGCGGCGGCCAGGGGGAGGAGAAGGGAGGGCGGCGGCGGCCAGGGGGAGGAGGAGGGTGGTGGTGGAAGATGTTGAAGGAAGAAGATAATTATCTTTGAAGATGTTGAAGGAAGAAGATAATAATCTTCTGTGTTGAAGGAAGAAGAAGAAATAAAGAAAAAAAGAGGAGAAGAGGTGGGAAGACATAGATCCATGTATGCACCAAGAAGAGGTCAGGAATAGCTTTTGGACTGAAAGGTCTTCCGAAAAACAAACGGTCTGCCCGCGTCTGCGCGGCGCAGACAGAGGTGGTCAAAAGCACTTTTAAGAGAAAAACAAACACCACCTTAGTATGACATCCTAATTTTGATGTAAAATTACCAAATGATCCGTTCAAAAATGCTTAGTAATGTTATATAAATTTATAACAGGATTATTTAGTTGCAAAATTTTAAATCTTGAGTAAGGTTACTTACATATAATTAAATAAGAATCCCTAACTCATCTATTATATATTATATTATTATTTTATTATATATAATAAATAAGTATAAGTTTAGACACGTGTCATTTACTTGAGTCACCTGCCTTTTGTTTTTCCATCCTTTCTCCTACATACTTATATTTCAATTAAAAATATTATTTCTCCTACATACTTTTTTTTTAGTTCAAAAAAAAAAAAAAAAAAACTAAGGATGCTTGTATTTTATTTAAATCAACTTAAAGGTCCATTAATAGTGATAATTACAATTATGACATCACTGTTCAAATCTAAACACTGTTCAAATCGTTTGATTATTAATAGTATGTAATATATTATTTTTTCTATCTTACTTAATTATGAATAATTATTTTTTTTTATCAAAGACATCTGTTATATTATTAACCATATAAAATTAATTATTAATACATTAAATAAACTTATATTTTTTTACTTATAAACTTCAACAAGTTCAAATCTATGTTGGCTAAAATACAAAAACAAAAAATAATAAACATAATTGTTGTTATAAGAGATATCTAAAAGTTTTCAAATACTTAATATAGTTGGATGATAAATAATAGTAAAAATATAATATGTTCATCTAATTTATACTACAACATAAGAAGACCTTTTAATTTAGGGATAATAATCAAAATAGTAATAACCAAGAAACTTATCATAATGGTTATTGATTTTTAACGAGGTTGAAAAACACATGCTAAGTCTTAACCAGGACAACAAGTGATAGCTAATCTTTCAAAAGTGTGTGCTAAGCATTAGCCAACGGCCCAAAGCAGGGTATAAATCTTAGCTGCCACAAGTGGAAAAACTTATTTGACGAAGGTGATTGGCCAAAATTGAGAATGTCTATATTACGGCCAACTGAAATTTAATTTCTATCTTGATGGTTTTCTTTGATAACTTGGCTATTTTGATGATTTTCTTTGACAACATGACTATTTTGGTGATTTTTCTTTGAACTTAGGGCATTCACATGAGCTTCATCCTTTTGTACTCTATGATAAAACTAAAAATCATACTTTTTAAATTTTATATCTAATGCTAAAAAAACTTCTCACTTCCCATCTACCATATTTATCTTTATATTTCTCACACACAGTTATTTTATTATGTTTCTCGTGTTTATACACTCACAATAATTTGATGGATGATAAATAGTAGTTTTCGTTTATAAAAGGCTACTGACTTACTGTACCGATTTTTCAAACTATAAAAATAGGGTATAAACATGGTGGCTATGATGTGGATTGAAAATGATGCACAATTTAGGCATGGAATGATTTGAAGGAAGCCATGGTTCAATAGCCATATTTAATTTGTTTCATTTAAACTTTTAGATTAATATTCTCAATATTCAATTCATGACCTTTTGGTTTAGTGGTATGGTGTCCTCCTTACAAATATGAGGTTATGAGTTCAAATCCTTGTAAGTGCAAGGTGAGGTGGAAAAAGGTTCTTGGGTTTCATCATCCCTGATTAACAAATACGTGCTGTAAAACAAGTCAGATTTCATATTCAAAAGTATTTTCTATATGATTTTTTATCTTTTCATATTTGTTTATGAAATTTCCAGGAAAGGAATCAATTCATATTTGTTCGTTTTTTACATTTTTATAATTTTTTCACTGTTGAGATCCATAGTAAATGAAGATGCATGCAAGTAGGAATTTCAACACGTAGGTGACTGTCCTTAAGAGTGTTTGAGTAGCAACATCCAAAATACCAATTGATTTCATGTTAAACAAGATTATAAACAACGTCCCGCCGTAACGCGCGGGTCAACGTCTACTAGTTTTTTATACATTTACCTTATATTTTAGAAATGAGTGGAGGTATTACGGATGCGATGAGTGTTCTTATACTTTGATGTAGGCAACCTTTAAATTATCAAGTTGGGCATCGTCAATGTTTAACCGTTAGATTAAAAATAAGTAACTATTAGATTAAAAAATCATTTACATGTATCTCACTTGTTAGAATTATAACTTCATACCTAATAGACAAATATTGATTATTTTTACCTATCAGGCCATATGTAGTGGAGCGCCATTTGGGGCGTTTTCTTCAAATTCGCGCCCTCCACACCGGTACGGGGGGCACTATGGGCTTAAATCTCCCCCAAGCGTGATGTTTATAGCGCCGGGTAAAAAATCAGATGACCAATGGGAAGAGCACACGTGGATTCTTCAAACGGTTGGGTTTGTGGCTGATGGTGGTGTACAGTGGTGGAGTAGGGTTTGTGGCTGATGGTGTACGGTGGTGGTGGTGATGATGATGGTGATCGGTGTAGAAGAAGAAGAAGAAGAAAAAGAAAAGAAGAAGATGAAGGAGTTGGGAGAGATGATGAAGAAGCGTTTGGTGGTGGTGGTCTGAAGAAGAAGAAGAAGAATGGTGGTGGTGGTCTGATGAAGAAGACAGAAGAAGAAGAAGTTTTGTTTTTTTTTTTAATAAAATATAATAGCGCCCCATTTTTTCCCACCCCACTATACCATATTTTGAATTCAAGCCTCATGCTGACTCAGCTGCCACGTGGACCAATCAGAATCAAGTGCCTTATGTTTTTCAAGCCCCACTACACATGGTCTTATAAGTTTATAACTGTTAGTTACATTCCTTGGTCTATCATAATAATATTAAGCTGTACGAATTCGAAATTCACTTCTGTTGTGGGCAATAAATAAGGGTGTAAACGGGTCGAGCCGAGCCCGAGCTTGACTAGGCTTGAGCTTGGCTCGTCATGCTCTTTTGAGGCTCCAGCTCGAGCTCGGCTCGGTTCGAGCCTACTTACAACACCCCATGCTATTTAAAAATGAGACAAAGCGTGGGTACCTGGATGAAGAATTACAGTTCAGCCCGACGACTTTTAAGATTTTTGAATTCTTCAATTATGGACTCCGAATCAAAGTTTTCAGTAATTTCTCTTTCTATGTAAATCACCATGCTATTTACTTATATTTTTCATTATTTGTTCCTTCTACTTGTTCCTCATTCACTTTTTTAAAAAAAGATGTTATGCTTTTATTCTTTCCCATCGTATAATCTAATAATAACATAAACATTAACCTAAGGAAAAAAAAAACATTCAACAGATTAAAGGAAAAAAAACCATCGCCAAATCACCATTTGTAACAACCCAAAGTTAAAGAAAGTTGGGTACAAAACTAGAAATAACCCAAAGTTAAAATAACGATAAGGATTAGAAAAGAATATTAGATCGTATATTAGTGTTGTTGTGGCTCTCACCAAAGATACGAGACCTACTCCTTTGATGTTTAGGAATGCCATCGTTGCTAGAACTTTTAGACACAAGGATTTTGCCTTTGGACTCTTGATCAAGAAAAGACAATGCTCTTATAACGGTTGGATGTCTTCAATTCATAGCCACCTTGACAAAACCTGGACGGTAAAGAGAGATTGCGCCCCATAAATGCAACTAAAAATTAATATGTAAGCTTATTGTGGGCAAAATGTTTAATCTTGGCTGGTGTGTCGCCTATTAGATTCGAGTAAACGTTTCAACGAAAAGAATCTCTAAAACACTTTTGACTTGATCGATAAATCAATACATAAACCTTGACGTCATTAGCCTTGCCGCATAGATGAGATGTCTCCCTGTTACCAATCATACAAGTAAGAGTTGGATGAAAGTTAATGACCCGAATTCTCTATCTATACTATATTATAAAGCATGAGAGGAGGATACCTAGCAAAGTTAAGTAATTACAAGTGTGATTGTTTAACTTACAAATAGTTGATGCATTTGATTGGGGGGGGGGGGGGGGTAAATCAGACTTTTAGTCATAAATAAGGAGGTTAGAGAGTGTTAAATTGGAGAATATGAAGACAGGTAAACTTGATTCTCAAACGACGTACATTAATAGACAATCATTAATTGGAGTAATGGACAACCATCAATTCATCATTATATCCTCATCACCAATGTTGAAACCTTCTCCATGGCCTCTGCACCACCATTTAAAGAACCATTATCAAAGTTGTTTCACCATCTCCTTCCCCTCTTCGACTGACAAATACAAGCATGTCGACGAGCAATGTCACGAAATGCACATCGCTGTGCACGTACGCCATCTCCGATCATCACCCCTAATTATAATATCTTAGAGAACTAGATTATCAAAATTAATAGGTATTCGGACTCAGGTATAAATGTTAACTAATCTTCTTTGTTGTAAGTAAAGGTATATTTCGAGTCAAAACTAACTGGAATGTTACATTTATATTGATGTTAAGTGTTAACCAATAACCAGGTTCAAGATCTCTTATTAGAATATGGACTTGAAAATATTTCTGAAATTCTCGTTGAAGGACTCTTAAAAGTGAAACGGTGTTCTAATGAGGTTCGAGCCCTAATGTTATTGGATCTTCAGGTTTATTTTTATTTTATTTTAGTTTATCAGATATGCTTCTGCATATTCATTGACATACCACAAGATTAGTTTTCATCTTAATACACTTTCAGGTTTTGATCAATGTTCTTCAGCATTTTGTCACCATTAATGTTAAACCGAAATTACAAACTGTCAAAACTTTTATCAAGGTATTACAAAATTAACCTTTGAATCTTAAATTTCTTTTACTCATTTATGAAATGAAATTTCATGAAAAAGAAATTTTATTATAGGCAAATTACCTTCTAGAAACTGAATATGTACATTGGTCCCACGCTCATCCGGTAACTTATTCTGACCAAGGCTATTATTTCCTTCATTATTCGAGTTTTAATCCTGTTGTTGGTTAGATTATCTCATATATCAAGACGCTACTAAAATTGCTCTTTACTTGGGATATTTAATATTGACAGTGAGATTAGAGGAGTTGCAATCTCTTGCAAAAGAAGAACGCCCAAGATAATTATGGCACACTGGCAAAAGAAGAACGCCCAAGATAGTTATGGCACACTAGTTACATGCAATTCTGCCTTCTATTGAGGTACATATTAGTTCGTCCGTGATATACATTTTACATAATCCTTTAGCATTTTATATGTTACAAATCCTAAATAAGTTTATTCCTTTTATTAGTTGGCTGAAAATAAAACTTTGTTTTGTTTATAGTTCTTGGACATTGGGAAGGCGAGCTTGCTTATAAAGTGGAATATGACTTTTAGGTTGGTCTCCATCTCTGATCTTGGATAGTTGGGCGCATTAGCGCACAATGCGTAACGATTCAATTGTTGCACAATTTCACATTTCTGACTAAAATGTGAATTATAATTATAATTAGGGGAAATGTCAAACAAATGTAACCAAGTTTGCATTAAAATTAAATTAGTGAACTAGATTATCAAAATTAACTTCATTAAAGGTGCCACAAATAGGAAGTTATTGGTTTCATTTGGTTACAGGTTTATATCAAATTTGCATTGATGAAGTTAGTATATGTGACTTCAAAAGTCAAAAGTTTAGGGTATTAACCTGGTCAGGTGAGACTTTTTGGAATGCTTGCTAGGGACTTTGGAATCACTCTAATATTCTAGTTATTTATTTATTTGTCAATCCTATAAAGTTTGAACAAGCTGGTTGTTTTTAGACACCATCAATATATTATACATATAATTTAACTGTTAAGCTAACTTTTATTTACTTTAAATCGTTTCTTTAGATAAAACATATATTATGTTAGTTGAAATACAACCTAGGTGTACATGAGCAGCAAAATCAGTGACTAATAAATCGTCTTATTAGTTGTTGAGCCAATTTTGACGATTTATTAGTTTTTTTAGATTAGATAAAATATATACATTATTTGTTGGAATTTACATTTGCATAATCTTACAAACTTATTTAATGACATAATTTTGATACTTAATGTAACACCCAAAAAAATTAAACAAGTTATGCTGAAGTTAATCATTATATGGTGTCATGCCTTGAATAGTTTTTTAAAAACAAATTGTGAAGTCAACGGTGGCAACGATAGTAGAGGGTGTCGTTGAGGGGGTGGCAAGAGCGAGTGTTGGAGAGGCAATGGCGGGGATTAGTAAAAGGTGGTGGCAGCACAGAATGGTGATCGTTGTGCTCGCTCGTTTCAACATATTTTTAACTAGCAAGTTTTATAATAGTGATCAAGTTGCAAATTTTTGCCCGCAAAAACGCACGGGTTTCCCACTAGTTATGACTTGTATATGCCCTAGGTATTGCTAGATGTCATTGTCAAAGAATAATAGACCACAAAATAGTGTAAGCATATTGATAGTGATTGCCGAAGATGTGATTGGTCGTCGTTTACTCGTTTAACATGTTTACACAACTTGCCATTCATGTAAAGTATCGTTAGTAGACCCGATATATTCGTGAGCGGCTGAACCAACGGTTTAAGATACCATGAGCCAAACTGAGCCGTGAATACAAAATGGGTTTTATTTGGCAATAACGGCCACACATGGTGATATCACAAGGCTTTTAATTAAAATCCCAATGACTAAAACCAGAAAACCAAAAAGAAAATACCCAACTCAAAATTGGTAAACTTGCTAAGCAAACAAAGCTTGTCGTCTTGTCTTCAATCGTTCATGCTTGTCCAAAACAAGTGTTGCATCATTAGTTGATAAAAGGGTTATTTTTCAAATAACTTTTAACAAAAAAGAAATAAAGATTAATCAGCTTCGGTGACGAAACTTAAAGATCAAATATTCAAATCGGTGTAGGTCAGACTCATTTTTTTCTTATGGGTAGGGGCTAGAAGATAAAATCGATGGGCGGCGAACTCAATCCATATAAAAATTACCCTACAAAAATCGCAAACTTCACCACTGAGCGAAAAAACGGTGAGGGCCGGGGTGCCGCTGATTAGCTTCAAAATCCATCAAGGTTCGTAACTAAATTAAGAGTCCATTCGATAATTGCCCTTGCATCGTTAGAAAAGGAAACGGAAAGCAAATGTCACAATGCACTTACTTTTTGCTATTTTATAAGATTTCTAATATATCTTCAATAAGAAATGATCAATCATTGAACCAAAAAGATTAAACTTAACCCCATCCCTGTAAAAGTTATTCATAATTAATTGATTAATAGGATGATGAATGCGATAGCAACCTAACTATTTCATTTTTTTAGCCTAAATATTAATGTATATTTTATAATTAAGTACTTCATTATATAAAAGTATCAACTATAGTGAAATCACTAAAAAAGTTACCTTATTTTTGTCGTCAAACATATTTTTTATAGGATTTAGTATAAACAAAACCATGGCGAAGCTTTGAAGCTTTGTCGGGTTTGGACGGTTCCCGTTCCTCATCGTTTTTTTCTTCATAGCGTAATTTTATACATATTAAGTTCGATTACCTCCATTTTAAGGGTTCCGTGACTTTCGGCCCTCGTCGATTTTTTTCAAGCTCCACCACTAAACAAAACACATATATGCTAATGATCTATAGAGGGTAACTATTTAACACTAATTCTAGAGATTAACCCACAATTTCAGACTATCATTAAATATATATTTTCTGAAATAATAGTAGTTATTTCTTCGTTCGTTTTTATAAATTACAACATACAAAGTAGAAGCTAGGATATGTTTTTGTAGAATGAAAAAGGATGGAAATAAATAAAAGATAAATCCATGTTATTGAAAATTAAATCTTACACACATGTATATAGATGACAGGTGGGAGGCACGTGTGAGACTTCTTTTCTCGCATGCTAAAAGCAAAGGAAAACGTAACGCTATTTGATTAATATTTTCCTTTATAACATCCGGTAATAATTGTTTTCGCATACATGTTATAAGTGAAGGTTCCAATTAGAAAGTATTACCGTATTTCTTTTAAAGTCGAGAACCATAATTATTTTTGCATTCACTCAACTGCTTATTTTTTAACTACCAACAAAGTTCCAATCTTGAGGGTAAACCCAAGGATAAAAGTTCATTAACGCTTACAAACGTAGATGACGCTCGCGACCCGACACCACTACCATTCTAGAGAAAAACCACCACCCGAAGATCCACTATGGTAAAATCTTAGGCTCAGCCTAGCATAATTCTACTCATGGTGAGACTCAAACCCATAACCTTCACATTGAAAGGTCATGAGGCAGTCAATGCACTCAATTGTTATATAAATTAAATTTTCAATGTAATATAACCAGGGTTTGACCCCGCGCTTTACGGCGGGAAAGTAGGTTGTATAGTTTTTTTTTTTTAATTGGGTTAAGGTTGCAACATAACTGGCATAGATGTAACACGATAGTAGCTTTCAAATAGTTACATGACCCGTTTTATTTATCTACCACATGTGAATTATAGGTACATAAAGATTTCACCATATGTAATAGATCATGTTGTTGAATGTTTCATTTCATGATTAAAAAGTATGATTGCATCCCTTTATATCTAGTAATGGTTCCATTGTTGCAGCAAAAGGGTTGGGTTCTATGCATCCACACCTTGGTGCAGGGTCGCCTGACTTCTGTTTTAGAAGAGATGGTTGTTTGTATGGTTGGTTATAGGTTTGTGATGCCTAAAAATAATTATTACCTAGTGCGTTGAACTGGAACTGGCGTTTCCCTGTGCTTAAAGTTGGCGGGGCTTGGGATGTGATTGTAATGTTAGTATTGGTCACTCTTATAACTGTTGGAAGGTGATGTTATTGTGGATATGTAAATGGTGTTTTTTAGTACCTGGGTATGTACCTGAACTGTTCGCATCTGGTTGTCGATTTGGTGGTGGTAAAGGTGTTGGTGTTGGTGTTGTTAGGACTGCTTCTGCAAAGTTTGTTGCCGTACCTACATTTTAGATAGTGTTGTTTTAGTTTTAGGTTGTTAGTTATGTGATAAGGAATGAAATAACCTTGTTCCAGTGGATTTCTTGGGACTTCTGCGACTACAGTTGGAATTTGAATTATGCGGTTGCTTATAAATCTTGTAAATCCTTCTTGCATTCGATTATTGAATTGGAGTTGAAACACCTTCGTTTTGCCTACAATTTCGTGTAATGAAGTCTGTGAGTATATAGGGATCGTCAAAACCTTTTCCCACAACCATTATCATTGCATCGATTTGTAATAGTGAATCCACAGTTGTATCAAATAGGTGTAACTGTGGTTTTGTCCGTTTCTTTTTCTATGACAGCGTTCCACAATATCATTTTTAGATGAAAGTTATTTAAAAGCATGTATATTAAATATGTGCTAGTGTTTTGTTGTTTGTTGGCTTACATGAAGTTTTATTGCTGCTCTTTTGGATGATATGAGCATGCTCTATAAAACCATATTCTGCCCTGGACGAAGTCCATCACTTTTGCCATGATGAGAACCTTCACTCCTGTTGTTTTGTGACTAATGTTAAGTTAAAGTTTTATATATGAAACTATTAAATTCAAATGTGAAGATCAGGTAAGTAATCATATGAGATGACGAAGGTTGTACAGATGCTTGCTTAAAAAGTTTTGAGTCGGATTTAATTGCAGTAATTGTGCAACAGTATAGAGACCTCTTAGGTAAGAGGTCTCTGGTATATCCTTGTACTTTGTTTGGATCCTGATAAAGTGTGTACGATCTAGTTTATGGTTGTGTGATTGTTCAACTGATGTGAGGGATTATTTGAGTATTATACCTTTGGATTAAGTCAGTTGTGTGAGGGATATATGGGCTGATGTACACATGTGTTGGTGAGTTTGATTTAAGTTGAATTTTTTGGTGTTCCTTGACCTTTATTTGAGTATTAACCAGCTTCTATAAGTCTACCATACCAACAACTTCTTGCCACAATGCGACATCGATGTAGGTTTCTCTGTTGAAAACAATACATATAAAGTGAACACAGATTCAAATATTAGATAAATGTGGAATGAATACTGAATTCAGATTGATTCGCGTATCCTCAAGTACCAAGAGTCATTTTGTGAGGTTTAATTAGCAAATCCTTTCTGCAATCAATAACAACTGAATAAAAGTATTTTTTTTTTTATCAGCTAGCAATGTTTGTCATGTATACCAACAATATTATCATTGATTCGTGCATGAAAATATATTTTAACACACCAATTTCAGTATACAATTTCATATTTGATAGAATCGATAGATTTCAGCATATCAGATCATGCAATATAATGGGTAAATAATAAACAGTGAAGAGCTTATAACGGATATTAGGTGTATAAGACGAAGTACATTTGCTTTAGAATGTATAGAAACATAGATGACTGATACATGTTAAGTTTTACATAAAAAAATTGATCGAGGTCGCAACAAATGTACTTCGTCTTATACACCTAAATTAGTATTTACCTTTTGTTTGCTTACATAAAAGAAACTAAGTACTGACATTGCTTTTCATTTTTGTGGTGTTTTACTGTATAATAACAAGCTAAAGTGTGCTATATTGTGTTTTATACATCTTTGTGTTTTGATGGGTATAACTATGGTGTTTTACTAAATTCACTGTGTTTTGTTTTGTTGTTTCAGCATAACAATGTAGTACACCATTCTTAATATAAAACACCATACGTATATGAATAAAACACATTGTGTGCTTGCTCTCCCTATGTAACAAAACACGATTGTAACACCCCAACCGATGGCGGAAACATCGAGGTGTCACGTAGTGACGATTGTTCAATAGCTCATGGACTAAAAGTGTAAATATTAATACATTGATTAAATAGTTTATTACATTGAGAAGAAATACAACGGTTCTAAATGGCAACTAAACTGAATTACAATAAGTCAAAATCTAAATATAAATCCATAAGCTTAAAGAGTGCATCTCAAAATAACCTGAAACATGTACAAAATATTTGGTCAATACAAAAATGTATTGGTGAGCATACCCTGTTTAAATAGATATAGTAGAAAAGTGTTTAGCAATTCATGTGCGGTACCATTTGCAATTATGTAATAAGTAATATCCGTTCAAAACCGAACCTGAGAATAATGACTAACACATGACTATCCAACTGAATAATGAATTAACAAGACAATGACCAAGATTCTCTCAACAGAGTCTCAAGGGGATATACCATAGTACTATTCATTGAAAAGCTAGGCCGCCCAGCGGTTAATGATTTTGACAAGTCATACACACACCAATTATCATAAAGCAAACACACATGAGAATTGCATTTAGTAAAAGAAATAGAAACTTGATAGTAAGTACATGAGTCACCCCAAAATAGTAAGACAGTAAAAAGGGGAAAGATATACTCACAGTTTGCGAAAGCTACCAAAATCCACTTAAGCGGTCGTGAGCTAAGTAATGGGAATTCCGAAGAATCCAACCTATAATGTATGAAAGTACTAATAAGGAAATGTCTAAGAGTCTAAGGCAACTAGGGTCTAAGGCATTAGGGTTTGCTAAGTTGATTTGGGGAATTAGAGTTTTATGATAAATTGGATTAATATAAAAGTGGTAGAATAACATACCAAGGTTTAAAACTACGGTTTAGGTAACATAATTATTACCAATTAAATATTTTGATAAAAATTATGTTTGACTAATTAAGATAAAATGATGTAGTTAGTTGCTGTAACTAATTATTGTAAATAAATACAATTATTATAAATGTATAAATAAATGATTTTGAGTTACACAATGACCCAACAAATGGTAATTAATATTTTCAAACATAGAAATATTTTTATTTTATAAGAAAATTATTTATAAACTAGATGTTTAAATAGTGTAAATAAATAAATGTTTAATTATGTCTAATTAAACATAAATAATGTTAATAATACAAGACATGACCAAAAATACTATTTTTATAGAAATTGGATGCTTTATTATGTTAATAAATGAAAATAAATTGTTTCATAATTTTTTATAAACTTATTTATATTTAAAACTGATTTAATGAATTTAAATCATGTTTAAATGATAAAAATAGGAAAATAAATAAAAATAAATGTTTTCTGAACCAATAATTTTTTATTTAGTTCATGATGATTAGAAATAATTTATCAAAAATTTTGAGATAAAAATCATTAAAAATGAATTTTTAATCAATTAATTATGATTAAAACAATTTAAATTAATAAAATCATGAAAATAGATATTTTTCAAAAAACTAAAAATATGACAATTTTCTATGAAGTATCAAGAAGCTACACCTAAATTTTTATAATTTTTGGAGCAAATATGAATTTATTATAAATATTCTAAGTTTTCTTTTTATATAAACAAATACACAAATAATAAATAATTATTTTAGATAAGGAAAGATATATAAAAAAAACCCCAAAGAAGGATGGAGGTGCAGGGACTCGAACTCCTGCCCAACATATGCAATGCATGCACCTTAACCACTAGACCACATATTATGCTTGTTAATATGATTGAAAACAGATTAAACATAAACACACGTTAAGATGTCATCTTCTTCCCCAATTCAACTCTAAGAACCCTAACCCTAACCCCTAATTTAATCAAGCTATTCAGCCACCTTTAAACATCGTATATATGGGGCTAATGATCAGAACTGGTGGCTAAAGAAAATGGCAACATAAAAAGAGACTTACCATAACAATTTAGAAGTGAAAAATGGTGATGAGAGATTCAAACTTCAAGTCGAACACCAGCAGGTTCGGAACCTGATCTGATGCTTTTGAAAGTGATTTTTGAGATGGGTTAAAGGGACTGAACGATTTGGGATTACTTATATATGGGTTATAGTTGAAACTGAAACTCTTGTATGTTCGGCCGAGTATCCCGCGACGGTTACACAAAATTTTTTCATAATCCGTTTTTATTGCTAAGTTATATGCGTTATGAACGTTTTAATCAGTTACGAATGATGGAGAATAATGATTAAAGCAATAATGTCGAGCTTAAAGGTGAATTAGTGGGTTTTTAAGATTGCCGGAATTAGATTCCGGTGGCCGGAAAAATGGCCGGAGAACCGTGACCAGGAAGGAGGGATTAAAACATTTTAAAACTTTCTTCTATTGGCAGAATTAGTCCCTCTAGTTTAACTAGGTTAATTATATTATAACTTGGTTAGATTTTCTTTTATAAACTTAACCATACTAACTTTTAACATTAACCAATCCCAAACCTTTTTTTTTTTAAAACTTAATTTTATTTTTTTTTAAAACTTTTATCAAACCACAAAAATAAATCTATGTTGTTTAAAACTTTAAACGTATAACCAAACGTCTAAGAACTTTAGAATCGAGACTTTATATAAAATCTATAACGTTTTACTATACGTAGATACGATCCATAATAATTACAAAATGATAAACATTGAGTTCGTTTTTTTTTAAAATTTGAAAACGACAAATCTTATAGGGACCAAAATAGAAACATTTGAATACAAAAAGGACTATAATTGACACTTGCTAAAAGACGAGGGTGACGGTTGTCACAGTCTCCCCTACTTTAGAAAATTTCGTCTCGAAATTTCCTTTAAGTGGAGGTTTCTATGAAACAAAAGGCGTTGTAAAAGTCAAGTAGGTTTTAGAAAAAAAAAAATATCACATCATTCATGTTTTGGTAAATTTTAAAGTAATTGTCTAGTTTCCAAAGTAATAATGTCAAAATCTTCGACAGTAAAGTTAGAAAGTTGAGATTTTAGATGAGTAAGGTTTTGGGAATGTGTAACTGGTGAGGGGCAGAGGTACTAAAGAAGCAGTCTCCCCTACTTTAGAAAAGTTTCTGACTAAATGTTGTTAGGGTATGCAGCAAGTATCCAAATAATCGAGTATGTAAGAGATACGAGGTTCGTGTTTTCTGTGTACGTGGTCAAGAGGAAGACTCTAGGAAAGTGAACGGAAGCTCGTGTAAAAACGTTCTCTTTGAAAATGCTAGCTATTAGTCAACGATCTAATGAAGAGGTAACTATAAAGTAATGGGTAGGTTCTTGGTCAAACTCCTAGTCCATTCCCGCAGTATCGTTTATGCTTATATATAGGGTGTACCGCAGCTGACCCACCACACTCCCGATACTTTGGGCTCGTACTGATTGTCTACCAACAGCCTAAATAGAATTACACACCACCCTCATGTACCTGTAAACCCATGATTGCGTTCTGGACCGTAATCATCGATTTACCTTACACTAGGGTGTTATGCTTTTCCATAACACTAATAAGAAATATATGCGTGCAACCAATATGTATTAAGTAATAGATACTGCTATGAAATAATGCTCAATCATGACATGGTTAGAGGAAATTCCCTTCTGGGTTTACCCTTTAACCGTAAATTTCTGTTCACATCGTTGAGCTCTAAACACCTATATTGATAAACTTTGAGATTTACACCGTTCCCCTCGGATTAAAGAAATACTCTAATCCGAGTCGTACGTGGGCACTGGCTTAGATCTCATACGAGTTATCAATTAGTATGTTCATTGACCATGATGATGAACAAAATAATGTAAAGTATAACAGGGTTTTGCTCAAAACAGGAAGCATACAAAATATGCGTTCATGTAAGTATATAAGTATAGCATAAAAGTTCGATTGAAAGAATAGTATAATATAAATCGAGTAAATCGCAGAGTTGCTCAAAATGAAGGTAAACGAGTTGAACTTTTGCAAACCAGCAGTGTGAAATAAAAAAATCACAAATAACGTGTTAGAAATAACTATGAATAAAATAATGAAATTTACGATAAGTGAGGGTACGCAAACAGTCGTATAGTCTACTGACATAAGGGTTTAGTTTTACATATATACACTATATGATATAAGACAATTAGTAACATTCTGATAGGATATGTACAATATTTTGTTAGACCAAAAGTTTTGCGATTGAAAGAGTGCGAGTGTAATAAGATAAATTTCCGTTTATCAAAAACGTAGTTTGCTCAAACTTTGTGATATAGTTGAAAGGATAGTAGTAATGCATGAGGATAACTTTTTAGGAATCGAAGAGTGTTTTAGGTTCAAAACAGGTTCATTTGAAAAATCTTCATAACTACGAGATGTCAAGTTTGAAAAGTGTTATAAAGCTTATTATTAGTTACAAATTCCTCCCAAAAATATATATTGGATACGTCATATGAAAACAAAAGGTTTACATTTGACCTTTAAAATATACAATACAAGTTTGTAAAATGCAAAATGAAACCATTTCATGAAGTATGTGTAATTCTAATGTGTTTCAAAAGACCGAAATTTAAAATGGCATGAAGGTTGTGAATGATCCCAGATGCCTTGATGAATTTTGGAAAATAGAATTTTTCATATTTAGCCATTTATCTAACTTGTAGGTTGAAATCTCATTAAAGTCGAAATTTTTTAATTATTATGAAATGTTGAGAAAATCTAAGGGTTATTGGGTTAACTTGAAACCTTTTAATTGTCAAACTTCTACGAAAATTTATACATAAAAAGATCGTTTGTTTTTAAGGATTGTTAAGGCATCTCTTTGGGCTCATGGCGGCTACTTGTTTCAAGACACAAGGTATATATAAAGTGTGTTCTAATTTGACGAATAGGCTTTGTGAAAAAAAAAACTTATAGAATAAGTTGTCAAATTAATCGTTTTAGAGATTTAAGGATATACTGTGACTTTGATCAAGTAAGTTTGTAAGCATGGAGATATAATATAAGCTTTAATGTGATAATAAAGCGAACAAAAAGTTTTAATAATGACGATAAGGAATTCAAAAGCGAATGATCAATGAATAATGACATATGAAACATCAAGTGATTAAATTGAGTCTTCAAATGATAAACAAATATAAATATTAATGATATAAAACATTGGAATTGTTTCCATAGGAAATCTTGACTAACTCAAGTATTTGAAATTTCCTAGTGACTTGTGGGGGCGTACTTTAGCCTATAAGTGAATGTTCACCCTTCCAGATTGCACGTGCCCCATCACTAGTGAATTCCAAAGCTTTAGCGAGATGAAAAACGAGATACAAAAATAGATCCTTGAGATATGGATTTCACTCCTAACTCAAAAATGTATTTCAAAATTGAAAACTATTGTGGAATGAAACCAATCACTAAGTTAAGGACATCACTCCCAGCTTAGTGGTTAAGTTTCTTTTTAAAAAAAAATACTCTTTGAGGTGTGGATGTCACTCCTATCTCAAAGATATATTCCAAAGATAAATAACATATAGAGAAGTGAAACTAATCACCAAGGTATGGATGTCACTCCTAACTTGGTGATGTCGTTTCGTTTGTGAAATATGAATGTCTTCTACTCCAAGCAAAATACCAAAAGAAAAACGAGAAAGAATCATAGCTAAAGTATAAAAAAAAATAAAATAAATAAAATATAAGAATAAGAGAAATATACACGAGAGGACTCGTGAAAGTAAGCTTAGTTATAGACTAGGCTAAAAGACATTCTAATAACCTAATTGTAACACCCCAACCGATGGCGGAAACATCGAGGTGTCACGTAGTGACGATTGTTCAATAGCTCATGGTACTAAAGTGTAAATTTGAATACATTGATTTGAATAATTTTACATTGAAAGGAAATTACAGTATACAATAGTTCTAAAGCGTCAGGTCTAACTAAAATACAATAAAGTCAAAGCTTAAATATAAATCCAAAAGCTAAAAAGAAGCGTCGCAAAATAACCTGAAACATGTACGAAAATAGTATATGTCAATACAAAAATGTATTGGTGAGCATACCCTGTTTGAATATATATATATAGTAAGAAAAGTGTTTCGCAATTCATGTGTTGTATACTGTTTGCAATTATGTAATAAATAATATCCGTTCAAAACCAAACCTGAGAATAATGACTAACACATGACTAACCAACTGAATAATGAATTAACAAGACAATGACCAAGATTCTCTCAACAGAGTCTCAAGGGGGTATACCATAGTACTATTCATTGAAAAGCTAGGCCGCCCAGCGGTTAATGATTTTGACAAGTCATAGACACACCAATTAACATAAAGCAAACACACATGAGAATTGCATTAAGTATAAGAAATTGAAACTTGATTAATATATAGGTACATGAGTCACCCCAAAGTAGTAAAACAGTAAAAAGTGGAAAGATATACTCACCTTGATAAGCTAACAACAGTTCACACAAAAGTTGATGTTGTACTTGCAAAGGATTGACGAGAATAAAGAATTATTCTTGCACCTAAGTAGTTTAAGAATGATGATTTAGTGATCACTAATGCCATTTTATACTGTGTTCGTACAAAATATATAACTTTCGATTTACGTTACTATCATTGTTATTATTTTAATATTTCAATAACCATTTTATTTAAACCAATTTTTTTTCTAGTTCAATTTGCAAAAATAGATTTCATATGATTTTTTCTTTTGTTTTATAAAAGGTACTTACAAAAAAATCGGCTTATAAACAATATACATTTCACTCACATATGAAACTAATTTGGACATACTTATGAATTGCATTTATAAAATTGTATAAATCGTAAAGCGTATTATTATCTTCTCAAAACTACTAAACATAAATTATGTAAAAGAATTGTTAAATGTTTTCATAAATCAAAAGCGGCTAAATAGGTTGTACCTTTGATTGCGAAAAAAAATGTCCATCTGAACTATAGGAACCGTATGGCTCGGTCATTGGGCAACAATGTCACACCCTCAAAATCCACTTGCGGAGTTTTACCGCGAGGCGCATGACAAACCAGGATCCAAACCAACGATCACAATAAACAAGTCTAAATTAACATATGCAATTTCAAAAACATAGTTTAAATCTCCAGTTACAGCGGGAGCTTATTCTCAAAACATAATCCAAAAGTAAACCAAATGTTCAATGTTTTAAAACCATGCAATCCTAACTAGACGCCGTGCAGACGCGTGCGCCCTAGTTCCATTGTGCTACCTTAGCGACCTGAGAAAACATGTAAGAGTTTACGTCAGCACAAAAATGCTGGTGAGTTTACAGGTTTTGTAATCCAAGTACCAAGTTCAACCTGTCCATACTATAACAATTTGCAAACCAAGGTACGCTAGCTAGGCGCATGTTTTATTACTACCACGATTGGAAAACCATTACTAACTCGCAAACCAGATGTCGTGCCCGAATAGTAAACCAGTTCCTGTTTGAGACAATATGCACTCGCCCGGCCCTCCAAGCCGACGAGCGGGGTTGGTCACTCCCAATAGATCTATTCACATTTCCCCGTTGTGCTAACCCGCACATTCATGGTTTCCCCCGGGACTTCCAAAGATCGTATAGTAAACCATAGAAACCCATAGTATGACAGTTGTTACCAAAACATAAGTTTAACACATGTTTTCTCCCCCAAAAAGTGAAACCAGTTAAAAGAGGGGCCGTAAACTCACCTTAGGTTGCGTTACTTCGATATACGAATAATATCAACAAGCTATGCTAGCCCCGTACAGCGGCGACCTTAGATTTGTGATAGATCGATGTAATAGGCTTGAAATCTTGTGTTTTGATCCAAAATCGTGTTCCAGAGGTTGTGTGTGTGTTTGGGCGAGTTGTGGGACGACTAGGGTTGCTAATATGAAGTTTAGGAGGTCAAGTATTGTATTTATAGTCGTTTTTAGTCGTCCAGCACGTTCCATGCGATTATGAAGCAGTTACACGCGATTAGGGTTGCTAATCGCATGACATTACATGCAATTAGGGTCTAATCGCCCCCTAGGGCATGCGATTAGCACCCAATCGCCCCCAATGAGGCCCAATCGCATCCCCTATAGGCGATTAGCCTCCCCTAATCGCCTATAGGGGTTAGTTCCGTGTATTTTGCGCGTTAAACCCCGTTTTAACATATGTTAACACATTTTCACATACCGACAAGTCACATAATGATTGTAAACACATAATACTTGCAAACAAACATATTCACCCCCGTTCACCAATTCCCGGGACTCGAGACTTGTATGTTCCCTATGCTCTGACGATTCTACGAATCGTCACCACTTGTACACTTGGTTAAGGACTGACATCTAATGCACCTCTAGACTAACATCCGATGATCCTATATACTAAACTGATAGTTCCCGAACCATAACACGACTTAACTAACCCAGTTAAGTATAATATACGCGTGACTCGCTAAGGTAGACTTTGATCTAGACCACGTTGTTAACCAGAATTTGCCGGGTGTCACAAACAACAAACAAAGTCGTGATCGACATCTCGAATAAAGTAGTATGAGAGATAAAATGACGCTCAAAGAAGATGGGTGGTGGTTGAGTTCAAGGCGGCGGCACGACAAGACCATATAGAGGCTATGGTTGGTGTTCGAAATTGGACAAAGCACTAGAGTGTACGTTCGTAGACTGTAGTGGTCATGGTTGTGCCTATTGAAAGATCGAGAAAAGGCATGGTGATTGGCTGGTCTACTATTATACGAGCAAAGTGAGGTAACCAAAAGGTTTTACGTGAACAAAGCGGTTGTGTAGGGAACGAAACGGTGCCGAAGAGAGCGAGTTAGATTGAAGAGGCCAAAATTTAAGGAGAGGGTAATGAGTAATTTAGTAACACCCATTTCATTCAAATATGATGGTTCAAGTTGTAGCGTTTTTTTTATAGCTTAGAGTTATTAATCACAGTAAATAGAATTGATGGTGGCATTGTAATACTAATTTAATTCATAGCCAGTTACGAAACTTGAATCGGTTTCATGTAGGTGACAATGATGTACATGGAGTTTCAAAGTATTAATTCAAAATTTGCAAAAGAGTCATTTAGTTATTGTATACTTTTCAAAAATAACCTTTCATTATGGTTTGAATTTAAAAAGACCGTGAACTACTATGGTTAAATCAAATAAATAAAATGTTGTTATTATACAAGATTGTTAGATCATATTTATGACACAAATCATTTAGTATAAATCGATGTTTACTTATTCGACCTTTTAAGTGTATATAAAAAACGGACATAAACACTTGACATTCATTATTTTAGTGTTTTAGAAATTTTCGGGAATTACAATCCCTTTTAACTTACATTTTATATTGATAGTTCAACTTTGTATTGATGTCACTTATAGGTCTCTAAGTTGTAACTGAATCATTGAAAAAAAAAATCGTGATTGTCACACTAATTCCCTATAACCATGGCTCTGATACCAATCTGTAACACCCCAACCGATGGCGGAAACATCGAGGTGTCACGTAGTGACGATTGTTCAATAGCTCATGGACTAAAAGTGTAAATATTAATACATTGATTAAATAGTTTATTACATTGAGAAGAAATACAACGGTTCTAAATGGCAACTAAACTGAATTACAATAAGTCAAAATCTAAATATAAATCCATAAGCTTAAAGAGTGCATCTCAAAATAACCTGAAACATGTACAAAATATTTGGTCAATACAAAAATGTATTGGTGAGCATACCCTGTTTAAATAGATATAGTAGAAAAGTGTTTAGCAATTCATGTGCGGTACCATTTGCAATTATGTAATAAGTAATATCCGTTCAAAACCGAACCTGAGAATAATGACTAACACATGACTAACCAACTGAATAATGAATTAACAAGACAATGACCAAGATTCTCTCAACAGAGTCTCAAGGGGATATACCATAGTACTATTCATTGAAAAGCTAGGCCGCCCAGCGGTTAATGATTTTGACAAGTCATACACACACCAATTATCATAAAGCAAACACACATGAGAATTGCATTTAGTAAAAGAAATAGAAACTTGATAGTAAGTACATGAGTCACCCCAAAATAGTAAGACAGTAAAAAGGGGAAAGATATACTCACAGTTTGCGAAAGCTACCAAAATCCACTTAAGCGGTCGTGAGCTAAGTAATGGGAATTCCGAAGAATCCAACCTATAATGTATGAAAGTACTAATAAGGAAATGTCTAAGAGTCTAAGGCAACTAGGGTCTAAGGCATTAGGGTTTGCTAAGTCGATTTGGGGAATTAGAGTTTTATGATAAATTGGATTAATATAAAAGTGGTAGAATAACATACCAAGGTTTAAAACTACGGTTTAGGTAACATAATTATTACCAATTAAATATTTTGATAAAAATTATGTTTGACTAATTAAGATAAAATGATGTAGTTAGTTGTTGTAACTAATTATTGTAAATAAATACAATTATTATAAATGTATAAATAAATGATTTTGAGTTACACAATGACCCAACAAATGGTAATTAATATTTTCAAACATAGAAATATTTTTATTTTATAAGAAAATTATTTATAAACTAGATGTTTAAATAGTGTAAATAAATAAATGTTTAATTATGTCTAATTAAACATAAATAATGTTAATAATACAAGACATGACCAAAAATACTATTTTTATAGAAATTGGATGCTTTATTATGTTAATAAATGAAAATAAATTGTTTCATAATTTTTTATAAACTTATTTATATTTAAAACTGATTTAATGAATTTAAATCATGTTTAAATGATAAAAATAGGAAAATAAATAAAAATAAATGTTTTCTGAACCAATAATTTTTTATTTAGTTCATGATGATTAGAAATAATTTATCAAAAATTTTGAGATAAAAATCATTAAAAATGAATTTTTAATCAATTAATTATGATTAAAACAATTTAAATTAATAAAATCATGAAAATAGATATTTTTCAGAAAACTAAAAATATGACAATTTTCTATGAAGTATCAAGAAGCTACACCTAAATTTTTATAATTTTTGGAGCAAATATGAATTTATTATAAATATTCTAAGTTTTCTTTTTATATAAACATATACACAAATAATAAATAATTATTTTAGATAAGGAAAGATATATAAAAAAAAAACCCCAAAGAAGGATGGAGGTGCAGGGACTCGAACTCCTGCCCAACATATGCAATGCATGCACCTTAACCACTAGACCACATATTATGCTTGTTAATATGATTGAAAACAGATTAAACTTAAACACACGTTAAGATGTCATCTTCTTCCCCAATTCAACTCTAAGAACCCTAACCCTAACCCCTAATCTAATCAAGTTATTCAGCCACCTTTAAACATCGTATATATGGGGCTAATGATCAGAACTGGTGGCTAAAGAAAATGGCAACATAAAAAGAGACTTACCATAACAATTTAGAAGTGAAAAATGGTGATGAAAGATTCAAACTTCAAGTCGAACACCAGCAGGTTCGGAACCTGATTTGATGCTTTTGAAAGTGATTTTTGAGATGGGTTAAAGGGACTGAACGATTTGGGATTACTTATATATGGGTTATAGTTGAAACTGAAACTCTTGTATGTTCGGCCGAGTATCCTGCGACGGTTACACAAAATTTTTTCATAATTCGTTTTTATTGCTAAGTTATATGCGTTATGAACGTTTTAATCAGTTACGAATGATGGAGAATAATGATTAAAGCAATAATGTCGAGCTTAAAGGTGAATTAGTGGGTTTTTAAGATTGCCGGAATTAGATTCCGGTGGCCGGAAAAATGGCCGGAGAACCGTGACCAGAAAGGAGGGATTAAAACATTTTAAAACTTTCTTCTATTGGCAGAATTAGTCCTCTAGTTTAACTAGGTTAATTATATTATAACTTGGTTAGATTTTCTTTTATAAACTTAACCATACTAACTAACTTTTAACATTAACCAATCCCAAACCTTTTTTTTTTAAAAACTTAATTTTTTTTTAAAACTTTTATCAAACCACAAAAATAAATCTATGTTGTTTAAAACTTTAAACGTATAACCAAACGTCTAAGAACTTTAGAATCGAGACTTTATATAAAATCTATAACGTTTTACTATACGTAGATACGATCCATAATAATTACAAAATGATAAACATTGAGTTCGTTTTTTTTTTAAAATTTGAAAACGACAAATCTTATAGGGACTAAAATAGAAACATTTGAATACAAAAAGGACTATAATTGACACTTGCTAAAAGACGAGTGTGACGGTTGTCACAACGATACACATGTGATATTCAAACAAACCTCATATTGTGTTACAACAACACAGACTTCAACTAAAAGCATAAAACACTATACTTATGTGACACGTCGTTATGAAAAAAAAACACCACAACACTTAAAAACAACATTGTATCTGTAGGAAATAGGGTTCACAATTTTATTAAATTAATAATAAAAAGAAATAATAACGATACTCTCGTTATTCGTAGGAAATAACATAGTACAATACCGATTACAAAACTAAATGTAAATGAAAATAAAAACAAATACATATACCGAATCTTGATCCAAGTCTAATACTTTAGTAAACTTCAACCGAACCATTTTGTGTAGCACTCCGCTGCAAGAATAACAAACTTGTTGTAGACGTTTGGTTGAGGATCGTGTTTGACACGGGGCCCTTAAAACAGATTCTGTGCCTCCTCTCAGACGGTCTGTTTCCCAGGGTACAACAACCGGAACAGTAGTCGTACTGCCGGAGATGGTCTTGAGCCCAAGATTACACCAGGTTATCAAGGTGTTCATGACTTGTAGGAAAAAGAAAGTTGTAGAGATTTTGGAAAATGAGATACACTCATCTCATTTGTGTATTTCATCTGAGTCATAATGAACCTAGTGGTTCTATATATACTCAACACACTTAAACTTATTTAATATCAAATAAATAAGATGATTAATTAGCCATAATATTGGATTTAAGTGGTGAACTTGAAACCGTCAAGTTCTTTATGGCATGACTTGAAACCTACGTTTGGTTTATTACACGAGTTGAAACAGTCTAACAAACTGAGACTGCGTAGGAACTGACGCATCAGCTCGTGTTCGTATGCTGCGCACAGGACATGATGACGCGCGCTGACCAGGGCGCTAGGCACTACCTGGTCATGCGCGCACTATAGTCCCTGCGCACATAACGCTATGTCATCCGCGGATGACGACTCGTATCATATGGAACCCGCCACGCGAACGTCACGTGCGCAGACCTGAATGCCATCTGGTCCTGCGCACCACTTACGTCAACCTTCCGCCATGTACTAGACCACGCGCACGAGGTCAAAAATACAAAGGCGGTTTTCAAGCGGCGACGCGAGTGTGCGAAGTGCAAACTGCGTCATCAAAGCGCTACATTGCGCCCACGCCACGCGTGTGCGAGTGCGAGTTCCACTAGTGTTTGGCTCATGCTAAACAATATTCAAAGGAGTGCTCCTCCTTATAAACCACTTCATGTTTTGTCATCCCACCAATGTGGGACAAAACTTAATCCATTTTCTTATCTTTGGTTGTTCCAACCTACAACTTTCAAGCTTCGATATCTCATTCATCTTAGCTCTATTTTGGACGTGGTTTGATTCGTTTGTGATGCTCTCACAATGTAGTACACAAACCCTCAAATAACTATTTATACAACACATATATAAATATATTTATTTAAGTCCAAAATTAGGGAAAAATCAATTTCCACTACCATTTTTCCAACAGTATCAAACCTAGATTTTTGATTTTTTATTGACTATGAATGATTGATCGAAAATAATATAATCATCGTTGGTGGGTTATCAATTCCCCGGAAACCTCCTAAAATAAATAACCGCATGATACTTCCATAATTAACTATGATACAATTACTAATACCCTCCATAGCCGATTTCAATAAGTGTCATATGTGGACCTCTTATTTCCATCTTACACTTTTAGTCTTTTATACATGAATCTAAACCTACATATATAAATTAACAGCTATTAAAAAGACACAACAGAAGTTGAAGACCCATTAAAACAAATATTTATTTATTAAATACAACAACAAATTAATCAACATAATCATACGTATAGCCAAACTAATGATAAAGGATGTGTATTGTGAGATGTAAATAAGCATTACTTTTATTCAAAGAGATAAAAATTAAAGATGCTTACGAGACTCAATTTCAAAGTCATTCTAGTCACAAACCCTTGAATAAGAACATACATATCTCTACAAAGCCACTAGAAACAACCTAATTACCATATGATCTTATAAATTGTTTTAGTAAGTGCGGACGGGGAGCAATAAGTGAATGACACTGGTACCCCATTATCAGCACGGTTCACTGCCGCCGTGGTCACAGGTAGTGAGATTCTGATAGTCTCATGAAGAGTTTCCGTGGCCTATCTCTCAGGTGCAGAGGAGAGAGGGAAACCAAGTGCTCCACGGATGCTTTACGGATGGTGCTGGTGGTGGGAAAGGTTCACGAGTGATGGTCCAATTGATAAGCTATGATTGATTCGTTACAGGTGTTTTACGGTAAGCACCCCATAAAACAACTCTAAACATATTTATTTATAAAATAAATAAGAAAATAGTTTACAATGCTATAAAATGGAAAAGAATTTAAATAGAGATATGATAATGCTACAAACCAAAGGCTGGCTCGAGGCAGCGCGCACTAGAACCATATAACCCTGTCATTTTCGATTTCTGAACAAACCAAACCAAACCAAACCAAACCATAAACTCTCTCTCTCTCTCTCTCTCTCTCTCTCTCTCTCTCATCCCTCCATTCTCTCTCTCTAAAAACTTCTTCAATTCCTCCATTTGAACACAACTGAAAACATGTTTAGGGTTCCCCTCACACTCCTCTGTTGTTTGCTTCCTTATTCTTCACACCAACAAACCAAACTAACAGAGCCTTAGCCTACTTCCTTCTTCCAAGTTTTCAACAATCTTTGTATTTTTTTTTTAAATTTTAATTTAAAAAAAAACAGAGATTTCATAGGTTGTTTAGGAACAGAGTGAAGCAAGCAAACACATCTTTCTTTTCCTTTTTACTCTTTCCAAGAATTTGTTACAACTTAATTTAGCCACTCAAAAAAAAAAAAAAAAAAAACATTGTGAAGTAAGTCAGTGAATTTTTGGGGAAAAAACCCAGAATTTTTGTCTGTATATTAGTCACATATAACTTTCCCTTTTCCTAAATTTACACATATATGAACTAAAACAACTCCTTCATAAAGCAAAGCCTTCTCCTTCCTTCTTTTGTGTCTATTTTGTCTCTTTTTTTCTCCAAGTTTTTATCTTTTGTGTGTAATTTGTCTCTTTAATTCCCAAGTTTTTATCTTTATTCAAAGAACCCAAGACTCCACACCACCTGAGTTTTTTCTTTTTATTTTTTGGGTTAATTTTTATAAAAAAAAAATGGCAATGGTTGTACAACATAGGGAAACAAGCAGTAGCAGCAGCAGCATGAAACACCAACAACAGCAGTTAGACAATGGAAAATATGTAAGGTATACTGCTGAACAGGTTGAAGCTTTAGAGAGGGTTTATGCTGAGTGTCCTAAACCAAGTTCTTTAAAGAGACAACAGTTGATCAGAGAGTGCCCTATTTTGTCCAACATAGAGCCCAAACAAATCAAAGTTTGGTTTCAAAATCGCAGGTGAATAAAGTTTTAATCTTGGTTAGATCTTTATTTTGCTTTATTCTTAATTGGGTTGTTAAAAGATTTGATTTTTTTAATACCCATTTAGTTTAATTTGGTTATTGTGTGTTGGATCTCTTGATTTGATCATATATCTGTGTTTCTTGAAATAACACTAAAATTTCAAGATTATTGTTATTTAAATTGTTAAATAGATGTAGAGAGAAACAGAGAAAAGAAGCTTCTAGACTGCAAATGGTTAATAGAAAATTGTCTGCTATGAATAAATTGTTGATGGAGGAGAATGATCGCCTGCAGAAGCAGGTGTCTCAGCTTGTATACGAAAACGGGTATATGCGCCAACAGTTGCACACTGTAAGCTGTTATTAGTGAAAAATGAATAAGATTTAATCTTTTTAATGTTTACTTTTATCGTTAATGTTTATGTTTGTGTAATTTACTGCAGCCTTCAGCTGTTACCGATGCGAGCTGTGAATCGGCGGTTACCACTCCGCAGCATTCTCTTCGAGATGCTAATAACCCAGCTGGGTAATAATTACAAGCAATTGATCTTTTATAACAATATTTATGAGTTATTCTTTGTTCGGTTATTTTATTACGTTTTGTGCGATTGTGCAATTACCAGACTCCTCTCGATTGCGGAGGAAACTTTGACAGAGTTCCTTTCAAAGGCTACAGGAACTGCTGTTGATTGGGTCCAGATGCCTGGGATGAAGGTTTGTGTTATTCTTGTCAAACAGATTTATATATATTTGTATTTGTATTTGTATTTTGATTGTTAGGTTATTGTTTGGTGGTTATGTTTACAGCCTGGTCCGGATTCGGTTGGGATCTTTGCCATTTCACAAAGTTGCAGTGGAGTGGCAGCTAGAGCCTGCGGTCTTGTAAGTTTAGAGCCCACAAAGGTAACATTTTTATATCAACCTGTTCTTTTCTAGAAACTAATTTGAAGTTTATTGGATTGTTCAGTTTTCATTTTCTTTTTTAGATTGTGGAGATCCTTAAAGATCGTACATCTTGGTTTCGAGACTGCCGGAATCTTGAAGTTTTGACGATGTTACCTGCCGGAAACGGTGGAACTATTGAACTTGTTTATACGCAGGTGAAGTGCAGCTCTTTTTGCATTCATATATATTTTTTGGTTAAAATGGATTAATTGATCTTCAAATTTGCATTTAGGTCTATGCTCCAACCACACTGGCTCCAGCACGGGATTTCTGGACGCTGAGATATACTACAAGCTTAGAAAACGGTAGTCTCGTGGTAAGTTTATTCTACCATTCACCATACATAATTTTCTTTGAGACTCTTTAACTCTGATGCATACATTGTTCTTTAAGGTGTGTGAGAGGTCCCTTTCGGGCTCTGGCGGTGGCCCAAATGCTGCATCCGCGTCTCAATTTGTAAGGGGAGAAATGCTTCCAAGTGGCTACTTGATTAGGCCGTGTGACGGTGGCGGTTCAATAGTTCACATAGTTGATCACCTTAACCTCGAGGTATAAACAAGACCGTTTTGTGCGTTTGAGTTCATATTTAAGGAAAGTTGTTAAAAAGAACCGTTCTTTATATGTAGCCGTGGAGTGCTCCTGAGGTCATTCGCCCACTTTATGAATCTTCTAAAGTTGTAGCACAGAAGATGACCATTGCAGTGAGTATAATATTTTATCACAACTGGTTATTTAATGTTGCATAAAAGATAATATATTTTTGGCTTCGGTTGTAGGCCTTGCGTTATATTAGGCAAATAGCCCAAGAATCGAGTGGAGAAGTTGTCTATGGACTTGGAAGGCAACCTGCCATTTTGCGTACTTTAAGTCAAAGATTAAGCAGGTAGATCATTTTATGTAATGGCGGAAAAGTCTAAAATCGCATTGTATGAGAATGAAAAGGTCATAATTAACGAATGATTCCTTATGATGGTTCTCAGAGGATTCAATGATGCTATTAATGGATTTAATGACGACGGATGGTCATTGATGAACTGTGATGGTGCTGAAGACGTAATAATCTCCATTAATTCTACCAAAAATCTCAGCAACTCAACTAATTCTTCCAATCCCCTTACGTTTCTTGGAGGAGTTCTTTGTGCGAAGGCTTCGATGCTGTTTCACGTGAGTGTTCTATTGCTTCCCGGTGATGAAAATGTGAATAACGTCTCACTCTTGATTTTTCTTTTTCTTTGGCAGAATGTACCTCCGGCTGTGCTGGTCCGGTTCTTACGGGAACATCGATCAGAATGGGCCGATTTTAATGTCGATGCTTACTCAGCTGCTTCAGTAAAAGCTAGCCCGTATGGATATCAAGGGACGCGGCCCACGAGGTTTACTGGTAGCCAGATCATCATGCCACTTGGCCAGACAATCGAACATGAAGAGGTAGCTTTTTTACGCTTATCAACCATTTTTTATTTATTTATGTGGTAATCTAAGCAATCCTTTATATGAATCTGGTGAAATTGTCATCTAAGATGCACCGAAATCTTGAATTTGAAGATTTGATCAATTTACAGATGCTTGAAGTTATTAGACTCGAAGGTCATGCGGTTGGTCAAGAAGATCCTTTTGTGTCGAGGGACATTCATCTCTTACAGGTGCTTATTCAGCTTCTTTTAAATTGTTAGTGGGTCGAATTGGGCCATGTTTATCCCAAATGGGTAAAACTAAAATTAGCTAAAAAATGTAACCGGCCAAACGGGTTGAAAAGTCAACCAACGTGTATTTTTAGATGCATGCAGCCTCCTAAATCAGTCTACTCAAATATTTAAATTTAACCGTAATAACATGGTTACTAATGGTGTGATTATTTCTGTAGTTATGCAGCGGAATCGATGAGAATGCAGTGGGAGCTTGTTCTGAACTTGTTTTTGCTCCAATTGATGAGATGTTTCCAGATGATGCGCCCCTTATACCATCTGGTTTCCGTATCATTCCTTTGGATCCGAAATCGGTGAGCTAACGTTTTCCTTCAGCCCTTTTAAGATTTCTTGACTTTTGTTGACCGGAACATCTTCTGACCAGGGTGACCCGAAGGATGCAGTAGGAACAGCACACCGGACCCTTGACTTGACTTCAAGTCTAGAGGTAGGCCAGTCTACAAGCCATGGTTCATCAGATAACATGAGATCGGTCTTGACCATTGCGTTCCAGTTCCCTTTTGAGAACAATCTAGCCGATAGCGTGGCAACCATGGCCCGACAGTATGTTCGTAGTGTGATCAACTCGGTTCAAAGAGTTGCCATGGCTATATCTCCTTCTGGATTGAGCCCGTCACTCGCCCCTAAGCTGTCTCCTGGCTCACCCGAAGCACTTACTCTTGCTCAATGGATCTGCCAAAGCTACACGTAAGTTGGTTGATCTCAAAACAACCGTAAAAATCTCAAAAATCAAGAATAAACATGTCTTGATGGTCCCTTTGTCGCATCAGTTACCATGTAGGTACGGATTTACTAACTTCCGGTTCGGTTGTTGGAGACTCGTTATTGAAAGATCTTTGGCAGCATCAAGACGCCATTTTATGCTGTTCCTTAAAGGTACTATTATCATGCTGCATTCACTGTATTTATAACCATTAACCCGTCAGTAACTTTTGTCGGTTTTGGTTTGTAGTCGCTTCCAGTTTTCATTTTCGCCAACCAGGCAGGGCTTGACATGCTGGAAACGACCCTGGTGGCGTTACAAGACATCACATTAGACAAAATGTTCGATGAAGCTGGTCGGAAGGCTCTATTTCCAGAATTTGCGAAGATAATGCAGCAGGTATGTCTTTTTGGCCGAAACCTAGTTCCGGACTGGGTCATTTTAAGAGTGTGACAATGGTAGGTTTGTTTTCAGGGCTATGCGTATCTGCCAGGAGGTGTTTGCATGTCGACAATGGGACGTAACGTTTCATATGAACAAGCGATAGCTTGGAAGGTTCTCGCAGGGGACGAGACGACGGTGCATTGCCTTGCATTCTCGTTCGTGAACTGGTCGTTTGTGTGAATTAATAATAATAATAATAATAATAATAATAATAATAATAATAATAATAATAATAGTTAATGAATGTATGCGGGCGGGTAGGGTATGGAGCTCCCGATTTTGGTATGTAAAAATGTGTTAATGTTAAATCGGTGAAGTGAAGTGAGGGCATGTTGAGGGTGAAGTGAAGTGAAGTGATGGTATGAATTGGAGATTTGTTTTAATTTAATTTAATTATTATTATTATTATGTGGTTTTTAGTTGGATTTCTTATGGTTTATTGGCAATGGGTTAATCGTTACCCAGATACTGAGTCGAAACCCATATATAAATCTAATTTTAATTAATTAGATGTTAATAATTATGATTTGTTAATTGATCTCCTTCAGGAGTTTATGATGTTTATCTGATTGCGTGCTTATATGTTTGTCATCTCAATTAAAAAAAATAAAAAAATGTTTGTGTATATTTTGGTTTAGTATTTTTTTTTTTTGGAAACTCGGATATATGAAGTGACGAATTCTACTAAAAATGTTGGGGCTTTTGATTTCTCATTTGTCACATCAACAATGTATCAAATCTTCGAGAACACTCATTTATTTTCTAATTCATTTTCTTCCAAAAATATCTTTACATTTTTAAATAATATTTATTTTTAACTACTCTATTATTTATTCTATACAAATTATTTAAAAAAAATTATTTTAAATATTATAAGATTTTAAATTTCAATTCTATTAAAGTTTCGGTTTTTCAAAAGTAAACATATATATTTATCTTTATCAACAATATTATTTTATAACCAGAGACGAAAATTAAGGAAAACCTAAGACTCTCTCAGTGTTGTTCGTTGTCATCTGTGAGAACGAGCATGTTCATCAAACCCACCCAAGGTAGTGGTTCTCTCAATGATGAGATGAAGGAGATTTCATCCTATAAGATGAATCGTCAAAACCACACAAGGACATGGCAGCACAATAGACCATGTGTTAGATTTCAATTCTTTGGTGCTGCCTCGTCATCATGGGTTATCATTAGTGGAGAAGCTCAGTGGCGAGGCTTAGTTGGGGCGGGAGGGGGCGGCCGACCCCTCCCGAATTTTCGTGCAGAAGTTCCGATTATATAGTATTCGTATAGAAAATTTTGTAAATATAGGGTTTCGACCTCCGAAACTGGTTTTCGACCCCCGAAACTGGTTTTCGACCCCCCGAAAGTCCGAAACTAGTGACTTCCGACCCCCCGAACCTTCGGGTCAAGCTTCTCTACGGAAAAGTTAACATTCAAATTTCAATCAAAGGTAATAAAGGTAAAAAATAAGGGAAGAAAGCACGTTTGTTGTTGCCATGTGTAAAACGACATCACTACTCACAATTAATTAAGTGTCATTTTACCGTTAATATAAAAATCTTGTATCAGGGTTAAGTGAGAAAAAAATTCGGGCCTCAATTTATGACCGACCCGCCTCCTTCTCCTTCTCCTTTGCAACCACACACCTTTCACCTTCGATACTCTACTCATAATCCAAACCTTATTAGGGTTTACAGATCCAATCCACTTATTATTTTATATTATTATTATTAATAATAATAATTCATCATGTTTTGGAAACTTACTGCTCTATCTGCTTCCTCACCTGTAAGCTACGGATATACAATAATAATATCATTTCTTATTCTTATATTTATTTTATTTTATTTTATGTAACCAAACTGTTAAGTGACTACTATTTAATGTTATGCATGATTTGTCTGTCTGGTTTAATCATACACCAGCTTGATTCATATATTTAAGCACGTAGTTACTTACTTACACATAAATATTGCGTTGCTTTAGCATATGTGGTTTTATCTAGTTTTAGTTACTGGCTTTGCAGCTTAGTGTGGATAGTATAAACTATTGTAATGAAAAAAAAAAAGAAAAAAAAAAGAGAGCATAGCTACAAAATATAAAGATGTCGGATGACGGATGGTGCTTAATTAGGTAGAACATTAGAAGCCGGTGATAAGCCGGTGAAAATGATGCAACTGATCTAACAATATGTGATTCAATTCAACGGTGTTATCCATAGCGCTAAGATATGACTCAATTTAAATGATTGACTGATAGGTAACTCGGTTATGCAGAAGATTTTGGAAGTTAAATTTCTGACCTGGAATTTTGTCCCTATTTTGTTTTGAAGTTAAATGTTACATAGGAAATAAGTTATTGGTTGATAAGTCAAGTTTGAGAAAGTAAGGGAGCGTGTATTCAATTTCGTGACGTGAGGGACGCGGTCAATTATTGGTTGACAGGAGTTCACAAGGGGAAAGGGAGTGGTATAACAGGATATGTAATTATAGTTTGGGCGTGGTTATATAAACGTTTTCTCAGATAACTATGTATCTAGTAAGATCACGCTAGTGCTTTCACCCCACATGACTTTTCTATGTTTTACTCTGCAAATTGTTATACATCCTTTCTTGTGCCGTTCAAGCTTAAATGCTGATGTTGTTTGAACTGTTATGCTCACTAGTCTTGCGTTCTACTTGTATTATGTCTAATAATAGGTTTGTTCATGTCTTCATCTTTTATGATAGCATAGTGAATTGTTATATCAATTATATATGTTTACTTTCCCCTAACAAAGGGTTTATGATGTGGCTTAGATTGAGTTGGTGTTGGACAAGGAAGATTTCACATTGGAAGAGCTCTTGGATGAAGAAGATATTATTCAAGAATGCAAAACGTTGAATAGTCGCCTCATTAATTTGTAATTACACTTCACTAGTAATTTAATGGCATCAATTTGCCTCTTAAAATTTACGTTGATTTTACTTCCATCAGTAAAAAAATTGTAATCTCTATTCTCTCTACAATATTAAGTTACAAGTAGAATGTTACTGAAAATGGTACTTGTTTCTCCAGTTTGCGCGACAGAGCCCATGTTGAACAACTATTGAGGTATATCATAGAGGAATCTCAGGAGTCGGTTGATAGCAAACGAACATTCAAGTATGTGGAATTTTGATTATTTAATCGTTCTATTTTTTTATCTTTTTTTTACTTACCCTCTTTATAATTTGGAATTTGATGTATTCATGTCAACTGATGTTTCTTTCATAATTCAGGTTTCCTTTTATTGCTTGCGAAATATTTACATGTGAAATTGATGTAATCTTCAAAACTTTAGTTGAGGAAGAGGAGGTGCGCATTTTTTTATATGATTGCTAGAGCTGTCAGGAAATGATTAACATATTCATCTAATGCAGTTTAATTTTTTTAAAACTGCAGTTAATGAATTTGCTTTTCTCCTTCTTGGAGCCAACACGTCCACATAGTCCCTTGCTAGCGGGGTATTTCAGTAAGGTAAGTTCATGTAAGCTACACTAGTTGTATTATCAGTAATTGATCATCATTGATTAAGCAGGCTGCAGGCACACTTCAAGCAAATTGCTTAGATTTTTTTATCTGCTGTCTTGTAGGTTGTGATATGTCTCATGTTAAGGAAGACGATTCCACTAATGAATTATGTTCAAGTGAGTAAATTTATTAAATACCTTGTTGCTAGTTTTGTTTTTGTTTTGTTTTGGAATATATTGTTTTCTCTTGTAGCATATCAGAAATACGATTGACAGAATACCTGTATATGCTACAGGTCCATCAGCATGTTCTTCAGCAGCTCGTAGATTTAATAGGAATCACTTCAATAAAAGAGGTTAGTAAATTTCTTATTCAGGTTGAACAAGTTTAGTTGCTGACTAGGTGATTAAATTAATGGCTCGCGCAATTGCTTTTTGATCACTCTTACTTGGTGAATAATTGGTTGTATTACCCCTCCTTGCTAAGTAGTTAACTTGGCTGATATATCGGTGATATATCACCGATATCTCGGTTATCGGTCATCAACCGATATATTGGTACCAATATTTTGACCGATATTTTGTACCGATATTATCGGCGATATTGGCCGATATGTTACCGATATTTGATGGTTATATCACCGATATTCCCGATATTGGTGTTTTTCTTCTTAGTTCTTTCATTTTTCTTACTTCTTATAGTTGTTATACCTTTTTATTATTGTTTTAAGTCTTAATTGTTAATAGTTAATGTTAAATATTAGTGTTTTAAGTCTTAACAAGTTCCCACTTGCTACAATTGTTAGTGTTTTGCAAGTTGTAGAAGTTTAATTTGTTAATGGTAGGAGAGTATGTTGAATTGTTAGTGTTAAATTGGTACATGTATGTATTTTGCATGATATAAAAATTGCCGATATCCCGCCGATATCTCACCGCGATAACCTATATCTCAAATATCGGTCCTTCACCGATATCCGATATTTTACTGCATTAACTGTTTAGCCTCCTTGTACACAGATTTTGGTGAGACTTGTTGGGGCTGATGACCATATGTATCCCAATTATGCAGAAGTTATGCAATGGTTGGTGGATAACAATTTGTTAGAGATGATTGTGGATAAACTCAATCCATCTGTGAGTATAGTTCTTTCTAAATATATGAATATCTGTCATGACAGCCATTTCTAATGCTTGCTCTAAATTTTTTCCTCCATATCTTCAGAATCCTCCTGAAGTGCATGCCAATGCAGCTGAAACCTTATGTGCTATAACTCGAAGTACTCCATCTCCACTTGCCTCTAAGCTTTCTAGCCCAAGGTTTGTGTGACATCATATGCTGGATTCACTGGTTAGTTACTAGTTTATTTACACGTCTTTAATGGTTTCCGACTAAGATATTCTTGTGTTATTTCCGTATCTATTCTCAGTTATGTCACAAGGATATTTAGTCATGCATTGGAAGATTCTCATTCAAAATCTGGACTTTTTCACTCATTATCAGTGTGTATATCCCTGTTAGACCCTAAAAGATCAGCTCCTTCATTGTTATTTAATTCTTTTCGAGGTCAAGATGTATATGAATCACCTGTGCAAGTTAACCAGGAGACTGTAGGTGCAATGCTGCCACAACTTGGTGCGTTTTGTACTTATCATGTCAGTAATTCTTCAATGATATATTAGAGGATTGAGACATCTGCAGCATGAGCTGTTAAATTTTTCTGTGATACTATTAAGCTTCTCTGATGGCCTTGATGATTTTAGGTGACTTGTTGGTGTTGCTAAATGTGTCATTGGATGAGAAAATTTTGCCAACTCCATATGGCCTACTGAAGCCACCTCTAGGGAAACATCGTTTGAAGGTTGGTTTACTTGTTTTGTAACCTCATACATCTTGTCTTTTTATTCTTAATTCCTGTCTATTTATGATAATAAAAATGAAAAAAAAAATGTTCTAATAATATTAAATTGGAAAAATAAGAAAAATTATGATGGAAATCCCAAAAATATAATGGTGTAAAGGGTAGCTAGGTTACAAATTTGATAATTATCTGCTTGCAGATTGTGGAGTTCATTGCAGTTCTACTGAAAACTGGGAATCAAACTGCAGAAGGGGAATTAATCGCCTCCGGAACTATTCAAAGAGTTCTTGATCTTTTCTTTGAGTAAGACTCCCTTGTACATGTTTTGTAGTTGAGTATAGTAAGTCTCAACTATGGTTGAATGTAGTTAAAACAAGGGATGATTTTACTTCTCTTGCACTGATATAGGTACCCATTTAATAATGCTTTGCATCATCATGTTGAGAGTATAATATATTCTTGTATGGAAAGCAAAAATGACACCATCATCGATCATCTATTTCAAGACTGTGGTTTGACCGCAAAGATTCTTCAAACAGAGAATTGTTCCACCATTTCTGGTGAACTTACTCAGGTAATTGATGGTGTTGGAGCGGATGTGGATTTGAATAAATTTTTTTAATGCATTTTAGGGGTATACCCTTTTACCAAAGCAACTATACATTAGAGTGATTACTTGTTACAACCATGGTACATGGCTTTTGTTGCAAATAAGTTTGTTCTTGTGAACATGCAAAACAACTGCATTTTTAAAGAATGACTAAGTTTGGCAGTTTTTCTGAATTTTTTAAACTTTAACAACCACTTCACAAAAAGGAGAATGAGGATTCAAAATATTCAACTGTTGCATTTGGCATGCTCTCATAAATCAACCATGCTACTCTAAAAAATGCAAAACGAAGAAAAAAAGACTTGTTTTGGATAAGTTTGTTAAAAGTTTTACATCTTCAAGAATCGTCTTATACAAAAATTGAGAATAGTAAATAAAAAAACAACTCTGGATAGTAACTGTGTTGGTTGCACAAACTAATTATCTGAATATTAATCTCATATGTTATAATACTAGCCTTCACTTGTGCAGCCAACTTTACCAGCCTCTGGGAGAAATGCACCACGGGTTGGGAACCTTGGACATGTTACACGCATTGCTAATAAGATTATACAGCTGGGAAATGGTGACGCTCGCATCCAGACACACATTAAGGTTATTATTTTATATAAAAAAAATATTCCAGTTTGTACTTTTTACTGTAAGGGTCTTAACTGAAACATTTACTTTCTATGTGATCTAGGAAAATAGTGAATGGAATGAGTGGCATACAACAGTTCTACAGGAGCGTAATACAATTGAAAATGTGTATCGATGGACCTGCGGGTATGCTTCTTGTATACATGTAGCTACATTTTTTTGTGTGTTCATACTAATACAACACTTGTAGAAACTGGATGACATATTTTGCTTCCTGATGGTAATATGTTTGTTTTAATTATGATTATTTCAGTCGGCCATCTGCACTACATGACAGAAGTAGGGACAGTGACGAGGATGACATAGACTATGATGTGGCAGCTCTAGCAAATAATTTAAGTCAAGCCTTTAGATACAACATATATGACAATGAAGAAAGTGAAGAGGGTCACGGTACCCTTAATCGAGATGATGAGGTAATTTTTCAATTTAGTTTATTCATTTCAGCAAATATATGTAGACAATTTAATTTTATGGTTTAATCCTGTTTTTGCAGGACATATACTTTGATGATGAATCTGCTGAAGTTGTCATTTCATCCCTGAGGTTGGGTGATGACCAAGGAAGGTAAAGCTTCTGAAATTTATATAATATCTTAGCTAATAAATATTTGTTAGTATATGAGTAATATGGTTTATCAGATTATACATTTGCGTTCAATATCGTAACGAATATGGTTTTTTTTAGCAGTATGTTTACAAATTCCAATTGGTTTGCTTTTCAAGACGAGAGAATGAGCGATGATGTGCCTATGAGTGCCACGTCACCTTCTGAACAAATGGATGAGATCAACTTAAATGGTACATCAAACCGTGGTAACAACAGTAGTGATGATGAAGTGGTGATTGGAGAGGATGAGGAGTTAGTTGATAACAAAACTTCCAACAATGGTACATCTATCTCGAATCCCTTTATTGAAGACAATTCGATAAACGATACAAATTTAAAAATCCCCCACAGCGAAGAAAATACCGCCCCTGTTGAAGACCTGTTTGCAGACAGGCCCATGTCTGAATGGGTAGCATGGGGTGAGCCCGGATCAGTTTCAGGGTCAGGGGTGAGCCCGTTTCTTGATTACAAAAGTACCCCTAGTGCTGATGTTTCCGGTTCATTGGCAGGCCCGTCATCAGATTCAAGCCAAAAAGCTGATGTGGCGGCTTGTTTGGATGAAGATGTGGAACCTGTAGGGGTTGGATTAGAAGGCAGTTCAGAGAAGGCCATGGATCAGGCCCTTAAGGAGGGTAGTGTTGGAGAAGCCGAGCCTTTAAAAAAGCAGGTAGTCCCTAACGAGCCTGAAAAAGAGAACCTCGATCAGAGTGGGTCTGAGTTGAGTGAATTTAACGACCGTAACTACTGGAGGGTTGACCAAGAGGTTTCTATTTTAGAGTGAGTGTTAATCCTTTTTTGGTTCTTGATGAATGAATCTAAGTACCAAAACTAGTTGGGGCTTATACAGCCCAGCAGCAGAAGACATCAATGTACAGTATAATTTTGTTTCACCAAAACTAGTTTGTTGTTTGCTACTTTGCTTACATATTTGTTAAAAATATTATTCAGATTTTGTTTTTTCTGCTATTCTTTACAGGATTTTGTGGTAGATAATTACTTCTAATTTATAGCATTCTGTTTATTTATGCTGTGTTAATAACTTAGTCGCTTGTTGACGCTGAGGGACATTCAATAATAAAAACAATTTTAAGTAGAAAACTGCGAGAGTTGTGTAATAAACACACATAAGACGGTTAGGGAACGGTTTACCCGTTTTTTTTTTGTAACTCACTATATCTAGCAAGAACTATGTACAAGATTGATTATTAAACACACGCTTATAACAAACATTTGGATAAATGAGTAAGTAATACGGATAACAAAATTAGTTAATACATAACTTAAATTCATTATCATATTTTCATGAGAAATAAAAATTGGGAGGCTATTTGTATTAAATTTATATTCTGAAATTAAGAGGTAGATATTAGTGGTTAGCTCTGAAAATTAACTTTAACACCATCTTCTATGCTTCTCTGATAAAATAAAATAAGAGGCAGATACTAGTGGTTAGCGATGCGCAAAAGTTATTGTCCCCACCCTTGTGGTGGAACGAAATCCAGGTGAAAAGTGAATATGAGTGGTGTCGGTTCGATTCGGATGGGAGGCGGAGTTTTAACGATTATTCCACTGTCGTGCCTTTAGGCGGGTGGAGGTCGGGTTTCCGCGCATCTGGGAGAACCAAAGGGCTGGCGGTGATCGAGTAGTTGACCTTGGTCACATTACCCAATGTCACGATGGTTAGCACCTCGTTCCTAGGTGGTATTAAACGACAGGCTAGGGAAGAAGGTTCGAGTGAAATGCAACGAAGATGACACCATTGTCGATCTCAAGAAGCTTGTGGCCGCTCAGAGCGGTACCCGAGCCGATAAGATCAGAATCCAGAAGTGGTACACTATCTATAAGGATCACATCACCCTTGAGGATTACGAGATTCATGACGGTATGGGACTCGAGCTCTACTACAACTAAACTCCCTCATTTTATTGCATTCATGGCTAGCTATGCCAATTACTTATTATTACCTGATTGTGTGAATCAGCATCTTCTGTCATCTATGATGATTGTATAAAACTTTATTTTTAAATATTTTGTGTGTGAGATGGCTTTTTAAACTTGCACATGGCAATATGAATTGAACTTCAATCAAACATTGGTAGGCAACGTGTGTGTGCATGATTAAGAGTTGGCCAATAACAGATTAACATTATATTGCTTCTCCTCCAAACAAACCCCCCCCCCCCCCCCCCCCCTTTTTTTTTTTTTTATGTATTTTAGTTAACTTCAAGGACCATACCAGCGTTACACTGACCACCCATCACGTTGCATTAATTTTCTTATTTTATTGTTTGATGGATCCACACATATCAATTATTAATCTTGAATAATCAAATCATGTTGCTACTGTGGATAATGATATGATAACTACAAAGTTACAATAATATACAGTAGCGGACCTAAATACATCTCAATGGGGTAGGCGCCCCCTTAAAAGAAAAAAATTATTGCAATTTGTAGGCTAAAATCCAGATCACACGTATCTTTTATTTCCTGGGTCCGCCACTAATAATATATCTTTTATTTCAGTTTCACGAATGGAAATCCACACCAAATTACTTGGCACCTTTAGGTAACTAACTAGAATCACAAGGTGCTATTATATAGTAATCAAAATCAAATAGGCAGTTATTAGTCATCATGATGATGTTTTCAAACATAAACCAGAAGGTTAAAGTAACAAAAGTTAACATGTTACATTATTATGCAAATATGGTCATAGGGCCTGTCGAAGAGTCGACTCCATGTTCACCGCTTCGCACACTTGTATTCCATTTTCTGCAACACAACAAGAAGAAGCATATCTTAGAAGCCTCCCATGTATATAAACTTACATAGTCCAAAAAATAATAATAATGTGTAGTAAGAAGATTTAAAAAAATAAGCATGACTGTAATGGTTGAAAAAGTATTTATACCTTATATCACCATGGGTAAATGTATCCAATGAAATTGTCAGCCTTCTAGCTTTTCTCACAAATTCACTGCACCAATACTAAATATTTTTATTAATAGGCTACCAATGTTGAATTACCAGATTGTAATGCATACCTGAATGGTTCATCGCCAATTCGTTTGACATCACCTGCAGAATCTTTATACATCACAACACTTGAGTTATCAATTGCAAACAAGTTTGCTAGTGTTCCCTTAAGTTGTTCGTATGACTCGACGACAGAAAGGTCAAGACTTCTCCCAACATCTTGTGATTCCAGAAACACTTTGCAGTGACCAATATCGCTGTCCAATCCATGGTCGGTATGATTTGCATCCACAGGACATTGTGAAGCCATATCACTAGATATCTGCTGGTCAATGTGTATTGGTTGACCAAATAGTACAAACAGAGGTCTCTTTACTTTCTCATCACTCTTGTCCAACTTAGGACTAGAAGTTCCCATGGTAAGCAAGCATGACACGTCATCATCATTGCCATCGCCATCATAAATGTGTGAATCAACGTGGTCGAGAGTAGAAGGAAAGAGACCCAACTGAAGTTTGTGGGTGGTAAGGTTGAGATCCAAAAATGGGATCCCAAATTGAGCATGCCTGGCTCCCTGAATGCTTGGGAAAGAACTAAGGGGGTTGCCTGAAAAGGAGGTGAGAGGATGGTCGGTTTGGGTTCGCGCCTGAGGAAAAACAGGGGGTTGTGGTAATCGTAACTTCTTTCTTTGTGGAGAGAAGGGTGAGAAATGGATGTGTGGCATACTTGACACCACTTCAACCAGCCATGGACTTACTCTCTTCACATTTTGCAATAAATCTGGTTCATCCCAGATAACCTGCATCATGGTTAAAAAAAATACCCTTTCATTTTAACAATCAATGACATGTTGGCATGCTAGTTGCTACATATCAATATAACCAAAACACCATCAAACACATAGGTCCTAAAATGCTAACAATATGCAATAGTGTATGGGAGAGAATAGCACATTATCATTATAGGATTAAGATGTATATATGTTACCTGTAGAAGCCGCCATGGAGAATTAGGCCATTGAAAAGGATCAACAACTTCAACAGAAGATACAGTTCCCATGAACCAGCTTATACGTGATGAATCCTCTGTTTCAAAGGCCATTTTGAACCTCATTCCAGCACACCATTGTCTGCTTAATGAAGCAGTCAACGAAGAAGTTTTCACACAAAAATCTGGAGTGCCTGCACGCGGGTAATAAGTAACATCAAATGGCTGACCGTTGGCAGCAAGGGATGTAGCTTCGATGACATCTTCAGGTTTCACTTTCTCCCTTCCACTAGAATAGATATTTCTATTACTGCCATTTCTTATTAAGTTGCTCTCAGTGTCATGCAAGAAGGAAGAAACCCCACCATAGAAAGGCGCAGAGTTTCCGGAATAAGAATTCCAACCAGAGTGGGAATCAGAGCCACCAATTCCCCCTCTCTTCGCCCGTCTAATTCCAACACAAAGATCCCCATTCTCTGTCCTCACAAACACAATGGAATCCCCAGCAACTAGCTTTTTATGGTTCACGAAAGTACTCCATCCGGTAGTCAGAAGATGCCTTCTAGGAGTCCCCCTATAGATATGTCTAAACTTCCAAATCTCCCCATGAATATCCTTAGCCACCACAGTTTGAACAGGCGGGTCAGCCGAATAATCCAAACGAGGAAATATCGTCTCTGCACAATACCGAGGAACCGAAAACCCCCCACCATTGTTGGCATCAGACTGAGTTAACGTTTTCGCAAAAGAAGACGGTTTCTCTGAAGAATTAGCCCCAGCCCCTACCAAAGCCCCATCTTCTACATCCCCACCGCAACACACATCCCCGTTTCCCAACGGAACCAACCTAATTTTACCATAAACCACATCTGTTTCCAAATCTGCCAGAAACTTAACATCAATCACCCTGCAACGAATAAACGGCGGAACCCTAGGAATCCCAGTAAAATCTACATCACTAACTGCATGTTCTGCATAACCCTGAGGGAAATAGTAGACATCCGAATTCGGCAAAGGCATTTGAACCATTCCACCGGCACACGCGTGCCAAAGCTGAGGGTTTACACCCTTTTCTACCTCCCCCATACTGCTATCTAGATTCCTAACCTTCACTATTTGTTCTAAAACGACTAAAATCAAAGGCTTATCCCTTAATTAGGTTATTAGGTCCCTTCTCTATCTCTGTAAATGCTGTGAGAAATGAAATTAAATATTGACAACATCAGGCAGATATAAATGAACAATATATACTCACTCAAAACACAAAATAACATAACAAAGTAATAATAATAATAATAATAATAATAATAATAATAATAATAATAATAATAATAATCCAGAATATACTGAAACAGTACACACATAAGGATAGTGTATAGGTCAACTAAAAGGAATATAGTACGTAGCGCATGCCTTGATAGTACAGAGACTATCTCACAAGTCACAACCAATAAAACATTAAAACCCTAAGTACATCTGTACCTTCAATTGCACCTCCATTAATAATAATAATAATAATACTCCACATGTAAGTGATCGGCAAGAAATCTGTTGAAATCACAGATTAAGCGGCTCTACAGCAACATCTCCATCGTTGGATCGTAAAGCTACAGGTGATGAGTACTTACTAATACACAGAGATATTAAGACGACGAACAGAGTCACAGACAGTTGAAACTTCTTCCACTCTTTCTCTCTCTAAAACACACTGTCATCACTCACATACATACAGTTTCTCTCTCTAAAAACCGGTAGGCCTACCAGTAATGTGAAATATTGTTTTGTTGTCTTATCTTCTTACTCATACTTTCTCTCTCTAAAACACGGAACCAATAGGTCATGTTAATAGAAAAAATAATATTAGTTACACTTAAAGCTCATTAAATAACCAAGGATAAATGTTCCTAGTAATAATAATTAATAATTTCACATAACATATGAAAAAATCATTTAAATAATGTCACTTTGTCATACCCTCCAATGATACTATGATGGTTTTCTGTAAATATATATATTTTTTCTGTCATGCCTTTGTCAGGGGCGGATCTAGACCTGCCCAAGGTGGGCGGTCCCCCTTTGAAATTTTTTTAGTGTTATATACGCGTGTTAATTCTATCCGCACCCCTTGACTTTTGAAACCAATGTTTTCAATCATAACGAGAAGGGTGAGGTTTGTCGTTTTTGAGTTTTTCCAGCATGCGGGGTGATGATACAATGGTCATGAGTCTGTATATACAGAGAGAAATAACAAGGATGATGAAGAAGGGTAGTCGAAAATGAACACATTAATTTATTCTCTAGTCAAATTGGTAAAAAATCCGGTTCGTTTAAAGGCCCATTACCCAATTAAATACTTTTTATATACTTTATTGCTTTTTTTCCTACATGAGAGCACACTGCGAGTGTCTGTCACTTCACTACTTGCCTCAATCATCTTTTAAATATTATTTTAAGTCAAGTACTACTATTCTTAACTATTAAATAAATATAAACAAATGTATAATACAATGATTTGTTAGTGATTATCGTTAGTGAATTCCATTTTTATTTTATTGCTATTACTAAATTGTTTAAGTTTTTATATATTTATTAATTAAAAACTTATTAAATCTATATAATCACAAATGTTTTTATCATTTCCGTTTATAGATTATTTTCTAGACTTACAAAGAAAAAAAAAAAGCTAAAATCCTACATTATTAATTAACTGAATATGTTAAATACCTATAAATGTAATGAAAAATAAGTAAAAAAAACAAGTAGCCTTGCGTAGGCCAATTATTAATGTAAATTAATAATCGTAGCATTTTTCATTTTAATAAAACAAGTAAAGTTTAATAAAAACACAACTATATATAAAACATAAATATTACATAATTAAACTAAAAAACACAAATAAACTAAAAAAACACACTAAGAATACAATTGGGTGACAACGATGGTAGAGGTTGGTGGGTTTTGTGGATGAAAAGGGGAGTAGGTATGTAATTAATATTTGATACTCGAGAATTTGATGAGTCTGAAATACAGTTTAATTGGGTATGAAGTTATGATTAGGAAAACATTGTTCCATACCGGCTCATTACTGAATACTGACCTTAATGCAGCTATCCCCTACCGGCAAAAGCCAAAATACATATGCAAAATCTGGATCTTGAGTTAGAAGATGAAGCAACAAAAAATTGATGTCAAACAACCCCATATATGTTCATGATATATTACATCATAATATATCAAGAATAATAATGTGACAAAACTATAAAATAGTGATTACATTGCCTTATTAACATTATAGAATTTTGTTGCTCTTGGAAGGTGAAGCTCGTATAACTAAATGAGCAGTACATGTTTAAAGTGTGAATAGAAATATTTGGAGGTGAATCTCAACAACTTGAGAATTAAGGGGTTCAACGAGGTCAAGAATTGGGAAAATGGGCTTAAAACCAACTATAAACGATAAAATATTGATAAATGAATCCTATCAAACTATAATAGGTGTATTTGATGTTCGTTAGGGAAAAGATTAGTTGAAATTTCAACAGTTTGTAATTTGAGTTTTTTTTTTTTTTTTACCAAATTAAGACTTCTTTATTGGTATTGGTAAGAAACATGTTGACTTTAGAAAGTCAAGAAGTCGGTGAAGAAAATCAAAGAATCTGAAATTCCAATGGCAAATGTGAGTTTGCTTGACTATGAGTTAGAAAGTTAAGCAATTGATGTTATTGTGTTATAAGTTGAAGGTCATAATGGACATGTTGGTTAACAACTCATCTTAAGACTAATGAATTACAGTGTTGTATATGATCAACAGTTAATAATGAATCACAATTTTATTTGACCAAGTTGAAGTTGTATGATCACATGTCGTAAGTAATCAAGCAGACTGACGATGTTGTATATGACAACAAGGTATGTATTGTTATCATTAATTTGAAAATTGTTTTAAAATACATACCTTGTTGTCTGATCATCACAATAAACTACACCATGTAAATCAAACGAATGTTTAATTCATTCAAAGATAAAAAGACAGATGCATCTATCAATCGAAATAGCACACAACCAGCATAAAACACCGATTACATATCCAAACTGAGTCTAAAACTAACCTGAAATGGAGATGCAAGAATGTAAGTAACCTAATCGTTGGTGAATTTCATTTACTAAAGTAGGCATGACGGGAGCTCAACAGATGGGGGATTTATGGCATATTGATTAAAAGAGGCCCTTTGGTGTACTTGTGCACTTTATTGACTCAAATTAACTTATTTGATTAATTGAGGTTTTAAATTTGTGCAGAATTCCCTATTTACCCTTTCTCAAATGTTTTTAAGGATTGTACCATAAGTATATAAACTTGTAATTACTTAACTTTTACCGGCATTCTTCCCTCATGCTTTATAATCTATAACTTATAATAAAAGAATTGAACTTTTAATAAATATGTGCAGAATTCCCTATTTACCCTTTCTCAATGGAGGCCTCAACCCCCCCCCCCTTGAATGTGCCATGTGTCATCATGTGGGATTTTTTAATTTTTGAGTTTTTTTAATAAATATGTATATATTATAACTAGCTAATTACCCCGGGAGGGTCCCGGGGTTGAAAAATCTAATTTTACGTGATAACTTATTGCAAATGGCTCAAGTTAACTAACCACAAAATCTCTCAATCATTGCATGTTCATAGTATTCTAATCAGTAATAACTCATATTCCCTAATCTAAAACCTAATCAGTAATCATCTAAAGAATCACTTATGTAAGCTGCAACTATTAAAAAACTCATCACATCTCTCTAATTTCTCACATTCTAATGGCTCTTATAATTCCTAACCTAATCAACTAAACAAACACTTAAGTTGGAAGTTGTAATCATTGCATCTCATTATGCCACGTGGCATAATCAAGAGATGGTTGAGGCCACCATTGAACGCCACGTCAGCAACTATCAATTCTTTTCGGAGCGTCCCGGGGCTGAAAAATATAACCATTCTAATAATACTAATACTAATAGTAATAATTATTACTCTTGTAATTAAATAAATAAAAAATAACCTTGCTATAAGGTGACACCATGTGTTGCAGTGTTGCGCGATTCTTTCTCCTAACTTCTCTTGATGAAGTATTGTAACGACCCGGAATTTACCGAGTCATTACGGATTGGTAATCACGACACTAATCTTTACTTAAACATCATTCATATTTATTAAGAAAAGTTTCATTACTTTATATTACAAACATTAACTTCTTATTCAAATACATATTCATAAGTCTTTTTGAAACAACTAAACATTTGCACAAGATGACTCGGCCGAAGCCCATTTGGACACAAATCCGGCCCACTGGGCCGGTTATTTATAAACTTTGCATCGACACATTTTAGCCTACGTAGAGCTCGGGTTTCCCTTTTCATTCATCAACCTGAAATGCATGTCGAAAATACGTTAGCAATGCTAGTGAGTGGTGCCAGAATGACCGATTAACCTCTTTTATAAACATGCAATTTTCATATGGATCGATCTTTTCTAAGGTAGAATGTATATCGATGGAACATTTTGACATATGTTATATGGTCCGATCCTCTAAGTGATCGGAATACATTCCTTTTTAATACCGAATGGATCCACTCTCGTTATTTCTATACGATCGAATTCTATGGTTTTTCATGATCATGACACAATGCAAACTATGACATAATACAAACACTTTTACTCGACCAACATGCATTTACCCCGAAAACAATATAACAAAATGGGGTACACACACTCACGTTTGTTACTTCGGATTGGGTTGTTTCACAAGCGGTAGAGTTACTAGTTCCTTCGAGTTCCTGTTAATGATAAACCAAATTATAACAAGAAAATATAATTGTCACACCCTCAAATTTCCACGTGCGGGGTTTTACCGCGAGGCGCGTGACACACCAGGATCCAAGTTGTCACACCCTCAAATTCCACGTGCGGGGTTTTACCGCGAGGCGCGTGACACATCAGGATCTCAGTCAACGATCACAATAAACATACAACAAACATGCATTCATAAATATATTTAAAACCAAAATATCATGCTTTGAGCCGTAAACCAGCAGCGGAAGCATTCTTGTTTACAACCAAAAGACATATCATTGTTTACAAAACATTGTTTAATATGCTTCAAAATATTAGACGCTGTGCATGACTCCGTGCGCCTAGCCCATTGACTGCTACCTTAGCGACCTGAGAAAACATGCCAAAAATGTCAACATATAATGCTGGTGAGTTCACAGGTTTTCTTTTATAAAGCGTTTGTTATAAGTTGTGAAGATCATATCCGTTACTACTAGTTATAAGAACGTTAGCTAGACGTTAAGTGTTTGTTTACTACTGCGGTTGGGAATCCATTACTATACGTTTATAAGTTGTTGAAGCTTGCCCAGCAGTTTTGGCTATAACCGATGCCTCGGCGAGCCAGTAATAAGAGACAATATGCACCCGCCCGGCCCAGCCGTCGAGTGGGGTTTGTGAGGCCCAATAGATCTATCCACATTTCCCCCGTTGTGCATCCCCGCACATTCATGGTTTCCCCCTGGGACTTTCCATAAAAAAAGCCGCATAGTACATGTAAAGTAACCATAGTATAACATGACCTTTAATAAGTAAGTAAGTAGCATGTTTCTCCCCCGAAAGTAAAACGGTAAAAGTGGGGCTGTGAAACTCACCTCGGATTGCGTTACTTGAAAACAGTTAAGTAATTATGTTATGATAGCCCCAAATAGCGGCGACCTATCATAAGATGTGTATAAGTATTGGACTAATAACCCGCAGGCTAACTAGTCCCCGAATGTCCAGACCGTGACCATAAACGTTTGAAAACACCTTTAACTGTTAAACCGACCGTGCCAGACAAGACCCGACATCCCATTGGTGACCCGACATTCCACGTGTTAGATAAATACAAGACATCATGCAACATATGCAATTAAACACTTAATACGCGCAATTGTTCACCTAGTCTAGCATAATGTCCGATTAACGCATAATCAGGTCCGAACACGTCTTACTAAGTCATTGGGTGCATCCCGGGGTTCCTATCATGTTCCTAGGTGTCAAATCATGTTTCGGGATGTCAAAACGCGTTCACGACAGCAGTACATGCGATTAGGAAAGTCACACGCGAGTAGCTTCAGCCTATTGGCGATTAGGGGCCCAATCGCCTGATATATCAGGCGATTAGGGTCCTAATCGCCTTCATGCATGCCTAATCGCCTTCAGCATCAGGCGATTAGGATTCCTAATCGCCTGCTGCTGCTGTGTAACGGATTTTCGCGCGTTTAACCCTCCAAATCAGATCCGAAACATGCAACAACACCCAATATCAAACCTAAATCATTTACCAACCCATTCCAAGCAAAACCCCCCAACATATCACCGATCTAACATGTTCTAAGCAATTATTTCCTAAAATGGCAAGGTACTAGATTTCACCAACCAACCTTATCTTTCCTTAAATGGAAACAATCAGATTTCAATCTCTACAAACTTGCAAATCATCAAACCTCTGATCTAACATCTTCCTAGTATGAATTCTAACAACATTGCATCAACAATCATACCATAATCATCCTAAATCTTCAAGAACATTCAAATGGGTCAAAATACACATTTTCATCAAAACACAACAACAATGGCTCAAACTCTAAGATAACCTTCCTAATAATCTCTACATAACAGAAGTACAATCATATCATGGAAACAATCATGTTATAATCACCAAGAAGACCAACATATGCATGTAAACTTCACATATAACAAGCATTAAGGTGTAGACTTGGTTTAGAACTCTTTTGAAAGGTTTTTAAAGACACAAACTTAGTAAAACAAGGTCTGGACCTTTGGGGAACCAAAATAACAACTTTACAAAGGTTAGGGATGAAGAACACACCTTGGATTTTGTTAAAGAAAGGTGTGTAGGCTTGGAGATGGTGATTTTTGTAGCAAAATGAGTTCCAGAGGTGTTTCAAGGTGTGTGGGTGGCTTGGGATCAGCTAGGGTTGTTCTAGAGGTGTTTGGGGAGTTAAGGGTTCTATTTATAGGTGTTTTGACCCGGACTCTGCAGTATAGGCGATTAGCAGATCATGTCATGCGATTGGGGGCCTAATCGCATGCTACATCAGGCGATTAGGTCCCAATCGCCTGCTATCATCCTCCTACTCGCCTATATATAGGCGATTAGGCCCTCTTCCAGATCCTAATCGCCTGAAACCCACCAAGCTGGGTTTTCGGCGCGTTAAACGCTATTTTAACACATATAAACACGTATTCACATACCGATAAGTCACATAATGATTCCAAACATATAATGCATGATAACTAACACGTTTACATCCGTTCACCAATTCCCGGGACTCGAGACTCGTGTGTGCATTAAACCCGGCGATTCCACGAATCACCAATCCTTGTACACATGGTTATGGACCGACTCCCGATGACCCCGCGGATCATCGTAACGACTCCCGATGATTCCCAGAATCATCATACCGACTCGACTGACCCCGTTAAGAACGTAATATGCATGACTCGCTAAGGTAGACTTACTAGTTTAGTCAACGTTGCTAACCTGAGTTTGCCGGGTGTCACATCATCCCCCTGTTGAAAGAATTTTCGTCCCGAAAATTGCCCAAGGCCCAAAAAGGAAGAGACGAAAGAGAAGAAAAATTTTCCGGTTGCCACATCATCCCCCTGTTGAAAGGAATCTCGACCCGAGATTCATTCAGCTTCAGCAGAGACATGCCTTGATTCGAACGCGCGTTTAGGAAATAAATGGGGATACTTAGCCTTCATTTGATCTTCCCGTTCCCACGTGAACTCCGGTCCACGATCTGAGTTCCAACGGACTTTAACAATGCAGATTTTACTCCGGCGAAGGCTACGGATTTTATAGTCGAGAATTTCAACCGGTTCCTCCACAATACGCAGACGATCATCTACCTTGATCTCCTCGAGAGGAACAACTAAAGATTCATCCGCCAAACACTTCTTCAGATTAGAGACATGGAAGACATTATGAACATTACTGAGTTCAGCTGGCAGATCAAGCCTGTATGCTACCGGTCCAATCCGTTCCAGAATTGCGAACGGTCCCACATACCGAGGATTCAATTTGCCCCGCTTTCCAAAACGTATAACGCCCTTCCACGGAGATACCTTCAACAAAACCCTGTCGCCAACCTCAAACTCCAAAGGCTTGCGACGACGATCGGCATAGCTCTTTTGACGATCCCGAGCTGCTGCCAAGCGGTTACGGATTTGTACGATCTTCTCGGAAGTCTCGTACACAAGTTCCGGGCCGGTGAGTTGACTCTCACCCACCTCGGCCCAACAAAGAGGAGACCGGCATTTCCGCCCGTAAAGAGCCTCGAACGGAGCTGCCTTGATGCTAGAATGGTAACTGTTGTTGTAGGAGAATTCCACCAACGGTAGATGACTCTCCCACCCTTTGCCAAAGTCGATCACACATGCCCGAAGCATGTCTTCTAGCGTTTGGATTGTCCGCTCACTTTGACCGTCAGTTTGCGGATGATACGCTGTGCTCATGTCTAACTGAGTACCCAGAGCCTTATGCAAGGATTTCCAGAAGTTAGAGGCGAACCGAGGATCACGATCAGAAATAATAGAGACAGGCACCCCGTGCCGAGAGACCACTTTCTTGAGATATAACCGTGCCAGACGCTCGAGGCCATCGGTATCTTTGATGGCGAGGAAGTGCGCAGACTTTGTCAACCTATCGACAATTACCCAGATCATGTTACAACCACTGGGCGATTTCGGGAGTTTGGTCACAAAGTCCATCGTAATCCGCTCCCACTTCCATTCGGGAATTTCAGGCTGTTGCAGAAGGCCGGATGGCTTTTGATACTCGACCTTGACCTTGGCACAGGTCAAGCACTTGCTCACGTACGAAGCCACGTCCGCCTTCATGTTCGGCCACCAATAAAGTATCTTTAGGTCTTGATACATCTTATCGGAGCCAGGGTGAATAGAGTACCGGACTTGTGAGCTTCATCAAGAACGAGCTCCCGCAAGCCCCCAAATAAAGGAACCCAAATACGTTCAGCGAAATAGTGTAACCCATCGGACCTGAGCTCAAGGTGGCTATCAGCACCATGCATGGTTTCAGCTTTAAGGTTTTCCTCCTTCAAAGCTTCTTGCTGCGCTGAACGGATTCGATCAGGTAAGCCGGAATGGATGGTGAGCTGAAGAGCTCGAACACGACGAGGTTTAGCCGTTTCCTTCCTGCTCAAGGCGTCTGCGACCACATTCGCCTTGCCAGGATGGTATTTAATAGCGCACTCGTAATCATTAAGAAGCTCGACCCAGCGACGCTGTCTTATATTCAACACCTTCTGATCAAAGATATGCTGGAGGCTCTTGTGATCGGTGTAAATAGTGCACTTGGTACCGTACAAGTAATGCCTCCAAATCTTTAAAGCAAAGACTACAGCACCCAATTCCAGATCATGGGTGGGGTAGTTTTTCTCATGAACTTTGAGCTGACGAGAAGCATATGCGATGACCTTCTCGCGCTGCATCAGTACACAACCGAGACCCCGGATAGAAGCGTCACAATAAACCACAAAATCGTCTGTGCCCTCAGGTAAGGACAAGATAGGAGCAGAACAGAGTTTAGCCTTTAACATCTGGAAGGCCGACTCCTGCGAATCACCCCAGTCGAACTTCCTGTCCTTCTGGGTAAGCGAGGTGAGGGGTTGAGCGATCTTCGAAAATCCCTCGATAAAACGGCGATAATAACCTGCAAGACCCAGGAATTGCCGCACCTCAGATGGCGTCTTTGGTGCTTCCCAGTCTTTAATGGCTTCAATCTTAGCTGGGTCAACGTGAATTCCTTTCTCATTAACAACATGACCAAGGAATTGGACTTCACGCAACCAGAAGCTACACTTAGAAAACTTGGCGTACAACTGTTCCCGCCTCAGGAGTTCCAAAACAAGACGCAAGTGTTCCTGATGGTCCACCTCGTTCTTGGAATAGACTAGAATATCGTCAATGAAGACAATCACGAACTTATCAAGATAAGGCTTACAAACACGGTTCATCAAATCCATAAAAATGGCCGGTGCATTGGTGAGACCAAAAGGCATGACCAGGAATTTAAAATGGCCATAGCGAGTTCGAAAGGCGGTCTTCGGAATGTCAGCTTCTTGAACCCTCAACTGATGGTACCCCGACCTCAAATCAATCTTCGAATAGAAACTAGAACCCTGAAGCTGGTCAAACAAGTCATCGATGCGAGGAAGAGGATAACGATTCTTGATGGTAACCTTGTTCAATTCCCGGTAGTCGATACACATCCGTAGGCTTCCGTCCTTCTTCTTGACAAAGAAAATAGGGGCTCCCCACGGGGACGAACTGGGTCGAATGAAACCCTTCTCTAACAGCTCCTGCAACTGGTTTGACAACTCCTGCATCTCGGGAGGTGCAAGACGATATGGGGCTCGGGCAATAGGGGCCGCACCTGGAGCAAGTTCAATACCGAATTCGACCTGACGATAAGGCGGAAGACCAGGTAAGTCTTCAGGAAATACATCGGGAAAGTCACGGACAACAGGAATATCTTCAATCTTCTTCTCTTCCTCAGACGAAACCGAAACAAGCGCCAGAATGGCAGAATACCCCTTCCGAAGATACTTATAGGCTTTCATACACGAAATGATACTCAACGGGACCCCGCTCTTCTCACCGTGCACCAACAGAATTTCTCCATCAGGGAGAGGTAGTCGAATGACCTTATCAAAACAAACGATCTCAGCATGATACAGAGACAACCAATCCATCCCCACGACAACATCGAAACTACCCAAAGACACCGGCATAAGATCAATAGGGAAGGAATAACCCGACAACTCAAGGTGACACTCCCTAAGGACGTGCGTCGCCTCGACTTTCTTACCACCAGCCAATTCTATCAAGTACTTGGCCTCTAAAGGTGTAGGTACCCTATCAAGCAATTGGCTAATCCCAAGAGATATAAAACTCTTATCGGCACCGGAATCGAATAAAACCGTAGCATAGCGATTATCGAGAAGAAACGTACCAGTAACAGTGTCAGGATCCTGTCGAGCCCCGCTCGAACCAATCACGAAGGCGCGAGCATTCCTGCCTCCGCCCCCATTGTTTCCATTACCCGACCCGTTCTTCCCAGCCTCGCCCTGCTTCAACTTGGGGCATTCACGCTTGTAGTGACCAAGTTCACCACAATTGTAGCACCCCTGTTTGCCCTGGTTTCCCTGGGGAGCAGCAACAGGAGGAGCCGGAGTAGGTGTAGCAGGTGGGTTCCGGTTACCCTGAAGATTAACCCTGCAGTCATGAGCCACATGCCCGGCCTTGTTGCACCGGCGACACTGGTTCTTGTCGCAACGACCAGTATGATGGAACCAGCATCGTTCACACTTCGGCAACCTCCCCTGATAACCCCCCGTTTTCTGTTCCGTCGACGATCCCCCAACATCAGACTTCCTCACCTGCTGAGGCTGAGCCGAACTCGAGCCTTTCCCCACAGCTTCCCACTTCCGCTTGTTACTATCAGGAGCCTTCATAGTAGCGCCTCGAGGAGGCAAGACCCCTTCAGCCACCTTCATGTTGGTCAGCCTGTGAGCCGACCGAACCACCTCAGAATAAACAGTGAGATTACCCGCAGCAACCAACCCTGCAATCTCCGGTACTAACCCAGCGACATAATGTTCAATCCTTCGGTATTCGGGTGCGTGCAGATCAAGGCACAACACCGCCAACTCATTGTGCCTAGCAGTGTAAGCTTCAATCTCGGACCCCACCATCTTATGATTCCAGACTTCGTGCTCAAGTTTCTAGATTTCATCCCTCGGGCAGTACTCGTTTTTCAGCAACTGAATGAACTCCGCCCAGGGCATAGCGTGGGCTTCCCCAATACCCATAGTCTGGGTGGTGGAGTTCCACCAAGTCAGAGCTTGACCCTCCAGGGTCGCAGAAGCATATTTCACCCGGTCGCCTTCCGGGCAGCTGCACATCGAGAAAACCGATTCGATTTTCTCCAACCAGCGGAGCAGTCCCACTGCCCCTTCAGTGCCACTAAAGATGTGGGGCTTGTAATCCATAAACTTTTTGTAGGAACACTGGGGTGGAGGAGGATTGACAGCACCACCTGGAACGGACACACAGGTGAAAATCAAGAAAAGGTACAGTACCCCAGAACAAGGTAAAATAGGTGAGAATCGACGTACCACCCATAGCATTATGAGCGGCTTGGAATGCAGCCAGAGCAATATTCACGTGCTGCTGCATCAGGTTATCCAACTCCGCTTGGGTCATATTAATGTTCCCACGGCCACCGCCGCCACCACGGCCGCCAGCACGACCGCCAGCACGGCCGCCTCTTCGACCTCCACGAGCTCCCGACATCTTCTGTCATGACATAAAACAAAAGATTTAGGCTTGCCCGTGGTATAACCCATTAGGAATTTCAAGAAACTAGACCGAGCCCAGTTCGGGTCCATCCGTTCAAGCCCAAAGTCCGCCAGGGATCCCATGCATCACAGTTTATGATCTCGTGTGCACCCGACATGATAAACTGATCTACATGGTCCTCCAGGCGCGCTTTAAGTTTGAAGTTCAAGTCACCGAACACTAGCGCCCAATCATGGTATTATCATAAGTATAAGTACAAGACAGTATGCATAAGAACGAGCGTGTTCATTAGGTCATAGATGGGAGATGTCCAAATCCCTGGACAGATCTCAAGAGTATGCCGAAGCTACCCCAATGTACACCGCCGCCAAGAGGGTTCAATAGTATATCGTTCGCCATCGAATCATAGTAAGGATGAGTCAAGAAATAGGATGATAAAGAGTAAATAGATGATGTAGTGTAGAAGATGACGACACAGGCACACCCCGACAAGTCATATTGTTACCCACTTGTTAAGACTCGACTAATTGTGACCGTCTAGTGTGTGCGACTCAGTTATAAACTAGACTCTACATGCAGTCCTAGTTCACTATAACCGTTGGCTCTGATACCAATCTGTCACACCCTCAAATTCCACGTGCGGGGTTTTACCGCGAGGCGCGTGACACACCAGGATCTCAGTCAACGATCACAATAAACATACAACAAACATGCATTCATAAATATATTTAAAACCAAAATATCATGCTTTGAGCCGTAAACCAGCAGCGGAAGCATTCTTGTTTACAACCAAAAGACATATCATTGTTTACAAAACATTGTTTAATATGCTTCAAAATATTAGACGCTGTGCATGACTCCGTGCGCCTAGCCCATTGACTGCTACCTTAGCGACCTGAGAAAACATGCCAAAAATGTCAACATATAATGCTGGTGAGTTCACAGGTTTTCTTTTATAAAGCGTTTGTTATAAGTTGTGAAGATCATATCCGTTACTACTAGGTTATAAGAACGTTAGCTAGACGTTAAGTGTTTGTTTACTACTGCGGTTGGGAATCCATTACTATACGTTTATAAGTTGTTGAAGCTTGCCCAACAGTTTTGGCTATAACCGATGCCTCGGCGAGCCAGTAATAAGAGACAATATGCACCCGCCCGGCCCAGCCGTCGAGTGGGGTTTGTGAGGCCCAATAGATCTATCCACATTTCCCCCGTTGTGCATCCCCGCACATTCATGGTTTCCCCCCTGGGACTTTCCATAAAAAAAGCCGCATAGTACATGTAAAGTAACCATAGTATAACATGACCTTTAATAAGTAAGTAAGTAGCATGTTTCTCCCCCGAAAGTAAAACGGTAAAAGTGGGGCTGTGAAACTCACCTCGGATTGCGTTACTTGAAAACAGTTAAGTAATTATGTTATGATAGCCCCAAATAGCGGCGACCTATCATAAGATGTGTATAAGTATTGGACTAATAACCCGCAGGCTAACTAGTCCCCGAATGTCCAGACCGTGACCATAAACGTTTGAAAACACCTTTAACTGTTAAACCGACCGTGCCAGACAAGACCCGACATCCCATTGGTGACCCGACATTCCACGTGTTAGATAAATACAAGACATCATGCAACATATGCAATTAAACACTTAATACGCGCAATTGTTCACCTAGTCTAGCATAATGTCCGATTAACGCATAATCAGGTCCGAACACGTCTTACTAAGTCATTGGGTGCATCCCGGGGTTCCTATCATGTTCCTAGGTGTCAAATCATGTTCCGGATGTCAAAACGCGTTCACGACAGCAGTACATGCGATTAGGAAAGTCACACGCGAGTAGCTTCAGCCTATTGGCGATTAGGGGCCCAATCGCCTGATATATCAGGCGATTAGGGTCCTAATCGCCTTCATGCATGCCTAATCGCCTTCAGCATCAGGCGATTAGGATTCCTAATCGCCTGCTGCTGCTGTGTAACGGATTTTCGCGCGTTTAACCCTCCAAATCAGATCCGAAACATGCAACAACACCCAATATCAAACCTAAATCATTTACCAACCCATTCCAAGCAAAACCCCCCAACATATCACCGATCTAACATGTTCTAAGCAATTATTTCCTAAAATGGCAAGGTACTAGATTTCACCAACCAACCTTATCTTTCCTTAAATGGAAACAATCAGATTTCAATCTCTACAAACTTGCAAATCATCAAACCTCTGATCTAACATCTTCCTAGTATGAATTCTAACAACATTGCATCAACAATCATACCATAATCATCCTAAATCTTCAAGAACATTCAAATGGGTCAAAATACACATTTTCATCAAAACACAACAACAATGGCTCAAACTCTAAGATAACCTTCCTAATAATCTCTACATAACAGAAGTACAATCATATCATGGAAACAATCATGTTATAATCACCAAGAAGACCAACATATGCATGTAAACGTCACATATAACAAGCATTAAGGTGTAGACTTGGTTTAGAACTCTTTTGAAAGGTTTTTAAAGACACAAACTTAGTAAAACAAGGTCTGGACCTTTGGGGAACCAAAATAACAACTTTACAAAGGTTAGGGATGAAGAACACACCTTGGATTTTGTTAAAGAAAGGTGTGTAGGCTTGGAGATGGTGATTTTTGTAGCAAAATGAGTTCCAGAGGTGTTTCAAGGTGTGTGGGTGGCTTGGGATCAGCTAGGGTTGTTCTAGAGGTGTTTGGGGAGTTAAGGGTTCTATTTATAGGTGTTTTGACCCGGACTCTGCAGTATAGGCGATTAGCAGATCATGTCATGCGATTGGGGGCCTAATCGCATGCTACATCAGGCGATTAGGTCCCAATCGCCTGCTATCATCCTCCTACTCGCCTATATATAGGCGATTAGGCCCTCTTCCAGATCCTAATCGCCTGAAACCCACCAAGCTGGGTTTTCGGCGCGTTAAATGCTATTTTAACACATATAAACACGTATTCACATACCGATAAGTCACATAATGATTCCAAACATATAATGCATGATAACTAACACGTTTACATCCGTTCACCAATTCCCGGGACTCAAGACTCGTGTGTGCATTAAACCCGGCGATTCCACGAATCACCAATCCTTGTACACATGGTTATGGACCGACTCCCGATGACCCCGCGGATCATCGTAACGACTCCCGATGATTCCCAGAATCATCATACCGACTCGACTGACCCCGTTAAGAACGTAATATGCATGACTCGCTAAGGTAGACTTACTAGTTTAGTCAACGTTGCTAACCTGAGTTTGCCGGGTGTCACACAAGTCAACGGTCACAATAAACGACATCTATATGATAAGAAAACAACGTAAACTACCATTGAGTTTCAAAACCGTTCTAACACAACGGAAGCAAAATGTATTATTACAACTTAAAAGTAAAACTCAAAGTCTGAAATGTTTAACAAAACATGCATATGATCCCTAGACGCCGTGAGACTCCGTGCGCCTATACTTAATGCTGCTACCTTAGCGACCTGAGAAAACATGCCAAAAAGACGTCAACATATAATGCTGGTGAGTTCACAGGTTTTAAGTTCGTAAACGTTTTCATGTGTAAAGCAATTCCTCATAAAGTGCCAAGTGTGCAAAAGTTCCAAGTAAATAACAAACGTTCCCTTACTACTACGACTGTGTTGCTAAAACCATTACTGACAAACGTTGCTCGAGTTGCTGCCCATGTGCCAAGTGTCAAGTGTCAAGTAGAGACAATATGCACCCGCCCGGCTCCCAGCCGTCAGGTGGGGTTCGTCACACCCGATAGATCTATCCACATTTCCCCGTTGTGCCCCGCACATTCATGGTTTCAATAGGGACTTAGGTTTCGTCGTATAGTAAATAAGTGCCAAGCGCCAAGTGCCAAATGCCAAGTGTCAATGTTTAAAAATGTCAAGTGCCAATGTTTAAATATGCCAAATGCCAATGTTTAAAAGTCTCAAGTGCCAATGTTAAATATGCCAAGTGCCAAACGTGTCACGTTTCTTAAAAGAGTTACATTCCAAAAGGCGTCATGTTTCTAAAAGTGTTATGTTTCAAAAAGTGGTAAGTTTCATAAGAGTTGCGTTTTCAAATCATAAACGTTGCATTGTTAAAACGTGTGGCATGCTTCTCCCCCGAGAGAAAAGAGTATAAAAGAGGGGCCGTGAAACTCACCTTAGAGTGCGTCTTCTGATAACTAGAATTCCAACACGTGTATGATAATCCCAACTAATGACAACCTATCAATGAGTTTACATAAGTGTGATGACTATTAACCCGAAGGCTAACTAGTCCCCGATTGTCCAGATCTTGACTACGTGTGTTAAAAAGTGTGTTTAAACGTTAACCGGACATCCCAGACCGACCCGACATCCCGTTGGTGACCCATTACATCAATTAGTCATGCACATAAGTTTAACACATAAGTTTCAAGCATAAAACACTTAGTTTGCATCAAAAATCTCATTCCGGACATCAGATGGTCGAATGTGGTTTTTCCCATTTCCACGTTCGCCCGTTTGAGCCACGTTCGCCGTTTCTCCCACATTTTGTTCCACGTTCGCCCGTTTGAGCCACGTTCGCCCGTTTTTCCCACGTTCGCCCATTTTTCCCACGTTCGCCCGTTTTTCCACGTTCGCCCGTTTTTCCCATGTTTTGTTCCACGTTCGCCCATTCGAACCAATTTTATTCCACGTTCGCCCGTTTTCATCAGCATTTTATAAAACGCACCAAAACGCATCTAAACGGTCCGAAAACATCACGAAACATTACCAATCACAGCAGTCAACTATCATTAACATATTCCTACATAACCCTACCAATTTTATCCCGAAATCCGTCCGTTTTACAAGTTACCCGAAATAGCAAATTATGGAGATGTCACATCAAACGCATGCAATCTTTACCCAATTAGGAAACTTTATGAAATCAAACAATAATCAACTTAATATACTCAGATTATCATGAACAATAAACCCCCAATCATATCCTTATCACTATCATCATGAACAAGCCCTAGATCTAACCCAAAATCCCCAAAATGGACAAAACATCATCAATAATCAATTGTAACCTATCTCAATCATAAAACATCATCAATGATAGTCCTAGATCATTGTTATAACATCTATACAGCAATCAATCATCAAACAATACATAACATCATATAAAACACCATTAACACATGTTAATTTGTATGAAAACTCATTGTTTATGAATAGGTTTTGTTTAGAAAGACATTAGGAAGGTTTTTATCCATGAAAACATGTTTGTATCAGATCTGGACTCTTGGGTTTAATAAAAACGAATTGAAATGCTTTAAAAATGATTTAGAATGAAGAATACACCTTAGATCTTTGTGTAGAAGATGTTTGTAGGTTAGATTATAGAAAACAAGGGCAAAAACTCCTTCCCCAATGTTTAAAGTTGCTAGAGAGTGTTTTGAGACGGTTAGGGTTTGTGAAATGGTGAAAAACGACAAAGTGTGGTATTTATACTATATCCACATTCGCCCCTTCTACCTGGGCGAATGTGCTCTCCTTCGACCTTTTCACAGGGTCGAACGTACCCTGACTTGGTCGAATGAAATTCTTTCAATTCCATATCCCAGGTTCGCCCCTTTTACAAGGGTCGAACCAGGAGTATTGTCCAGGTTCGCCCATTCGATTGGTCGAACCAGGACTCACGTTTTTCTAGTTTTTCCAATTTATCGTGTTTAACGCATTTTAACGCACCCTACCATACGAGCATGCAACCTTAGTCTATGTTTAACATATTTAAGCACGGATGATTATCTACACATCATTTAAACACATCTAAGCATATAATCCACCATACGACAATTAGTCTACACATACACTTAATTAGTTTATGTAATTCACCAACAACGGGACTCGTATCGTGTGTGTGTGTGTGACTAACCCAATGATCTCCCGAATCATTGGACCCTGGACAATACAGACTGTGTTCCGACTCTACTGACCCCGTCAAGTATGTTTAATAAACGTTTTTCGCTAAGGTAAACTTATGTGTTTATAAAATGTTGACCCAAACATGCCGGGTGTCACAATAATCGTATAGTTGGCCGTTACAGCTTAGGCGTGTATCCTAACTAAAGCTGGCCATCACAGCTTGGCGCTCGGTTCCTAAAGATTAGACAAGAATACTTACCCGGATGCTATTATCAATCGGCTATTGTTACAGCCGATGGTTTCTTGAGTTTTGATAATATTGCTAAGTTATATAGGATTGGTAATGGGCCGAATGGGTTTATCAACTTAAGTGGGATGGATTTGCATGGTTAAACATGATGGTTTCAAGGTAGTGGATTTAGGAGCCGATCGGTTTTAGAGGGTGGTATGGACATCTTGCATGTTAAAAATGTAGAGCTTTGGTGAGTAGATAATGGTTTTAAGAAGTTATAAAGAGGGCCGATGGTTTTTGAAAGGTTTGTAGTAAATCTAATAAAGCTAGGAGTATCTTTATAGGGGAGTATGGTTCATGCATGTCATCATGATATCTATTATAGATATGCTTAGGTGGAGTCTTTTTAATAAGGTTGAGTGTTACAGGAAGGTGAGTAATTAGGGTGAGGTGGTACATTTATGATCTTAAGAATAATGGGCCGATTTAACCAAGGAAATATTTGGGCTTTGCTAATGAATCTTATCATTCATAGATATAGATTATATAATATTAAGGGTTAGCCTAAACCTTATAATTGGCCCATTAAATTCTAACCAGTCCATTAACCATCGGGTATTCCTAGTGGGCTTAAAACTATATTTAGTTGGTTTGGACTTCAAGTTAATGGGCCTTTATATCGGGTCCTAATATAAGGCCCACTTATAATATTCGAGTATTAAAACATTCGGCCCACATGAGATTAATTATTGGGCCGAGTTTATAATCCGGGTAAGGTTTATTGGACTACATCCTTGGGTGGCCCAATACTATTTTATTAGTCGTTAATAATCGTGATTAATTTTTAAAGTTGTTACAAGTATACCTAGTAAAATTCCAATGATAACATGGCGATTGGGCTGATTTTCAACATCGTAGATAAAAACCTGGTTTAAAAGAAAAAACATGATTAATGAATAACATGAACACTTTGTGTGTTTTTTTTTTTCTGTATGAACGAAACCCCACAAAAAATAGTTGATTTTTCTCCGTTTTTTATATAGGACTATGGTACTCGTTGGAAAGATAATAAAACGCTCGTTAATTTGGTGTAATTTTTTTCTTTAAAAAATCCTGTATATAAAAGATATAAACGTTTAAAAATTATGGGAGGAAAAATGAGAGAGAAAATTTTAAATTTATTTTTAAATTCTTTTTTTCCTAAAATAACTCAATTTAATTTAGGATTTTATGTTTATCTTTTTTTTATTAAAAAAGGAAATAGTTCAAAAACACTAAAATCTTTCAATTATGATGCCACGTGGCACTCTCAAGGGGATGTTGAGGCCTCCATTGCACGCCACGTCAGCATATACGTTTTTTTATATATATAGATAGATATTTTTAGGAAAAGATAATAATCTAAAAACAAAATTAAATTTTCTTTTAATGTTTCCTCCCATAACTTTTAAACGTTAATATCTTTTATATACGAGATTTTTTAAAGAAAAAAACTACACCAAATTAACGAGCGTTTTATTATCTTTCCAACGAGTACCATAGTGCTATATAAAAAACGGAGAAAAAAAACGACTATTTTTGTGGGGTTTTGGGTGAAGCTCTCTTTTAAATTATTTATTTTGTTTTTTTAAATAAAATCTATATCTATATTATTTTAAATTTCAAATATGTTAATTGATATCTTTTCCTTATTTTTCCATCACATGTGAACTATTAATTATTTTTTTTAAAATTACAAATATGTTAATTAATATTTTTATCTTTATTTTTCTTATTTTCCTTCACAATTTTTAAACGTTAGTAACTTTTATATATGACAATTTTAGAAAAAAACAATTTACACCAAATTAACGAGCGCTTTATTATCTTTCCAACGAGCAACATAATGCTATACAAAAAACGAAAAAAATGTTTTTTTATAGTGAGTTTTACGTTTGGTATGTTTTCTTCTTTTATAATTTTTTTTATTAAGTCATATTAGATTTTTCAACACCGGGATCTTCTCAGTGTAATAGCTAGTATAGTATAGATTTATAGCAATTGAAGTAGATTTTGTACTTGGTTACAATTTTTTTGTAATGTTATTGCGTCACACGTGTAAAGAAACTAATAGTACAAATATTTTTTCGCAATAATGCAAACAATGCCCCCAATATATTAATTTTGAGGCCAAATTTAATAAGGTGTCTTCAATTTAATCATGCAAGTTCAATCATATAATAGACATCTTAAATGAAGACAACTATGCATAAGGACCAAAGTGCCTTAGTCATTTTCGTTTGTCATGTTCAGTTGAATCAAAATGAATTAAATTATTAGCTTTTCAGTTATGGGTTATGGCCATGGTTTAAATAAATATATAAAAGTAATATATATACAAAAGTTATTTTATAAATACTTACGTTACATCACACATTTAACACAGCTATTCAATAAGTTAAAAATGCCATTGAGGCATGGACCCTTGATTGATTTTTTACGTAACATACGTACTTTCTATTAAAAAAGAAAATTTCAATCCAGTTTTTTTATTTGTTCACAAATCACAATATTTCGAAAAATGACTCTTTAACTCTTAAAATGGCAGCCTTAATAAAAAAAAAGACTCCTAAGATAGTAATAACAATTAAAATAAACCCCACTTTTCTACGAAGAAACACAAGTCTAATATTAGAGATTAAACCGATGTTCAATAGGGTGTGGGGTAATCTGATCATCACAAGTTTTTGATTAGAATGTAAACCTGCAAAACTAAAAACATTGTGAGTCTCGTTACGAGAGGTAAGGGGTTCTTTTCGAAACTGTCATCCAATGTGAGAATAAGTATTGCTCTGTGGAGAATAAAAGTATTTTTGTAAGAATGATTGGAAGAGCTGTCACCATAAAGAATATCCATTTCGCTCCCTCTGCTCCAGATAACTAGTGTCCGTAGAGGTGGGACTGGGAGTACCTCTGTGGGCCTCTGGTTGGCCACACATCGCTTTCTAAATGTAGTGGTTGTCCCATATGTGTCAACCGATTGTGGAGTTTAAGGATGACGTAGATCCGCGACCTATGATTAGCCGGACATCGTTGTCATGTGTACCTCCTGTCTCCTTTATGATAACCGTTAGTGGAGAGACACCTAGTATAGTGATCAGCGGGTTGTGATTGGCCAGACATCACTGTCATGTGTACATCACGTTTCCTCTACGATAACCGCTAGTGGAGAGACACCTGGTACAATGATCCGTTGCCTGTGATTGGTTACACGTCATTGTCATTTTGTACTATTTGTTTCGCAATGCTGACGTGTTACCACGTGGCGGGTGAGGTCAGCTGGTGGTGTCTAACGACTAGTTAATTATTTACGTTACCACGTGGCGGGTGAGGTCCGCGGGTGGTTTCTTACGACCAGTTAATTATTTAGTATCTGTGATATGGGTTTGATTTGGACCCAGAAGGGTCATCTTGAGTCTAGGACAGTATCTCTTCATCTTTAAAATAGTCAAAATTTAAAAGAGTGACGTTTTAAGCGTACAAAAATGGTGATGTGTACATCTGATCATATAAGATTGTATTAAAAGGGTTAAAATTGATGATATTAGTTTTAAGTCCATATTATAAAAAAATCACTTAATTAGGTACTACATAATGTCATGATTGTGCTAGCAATCGACAATTATGTTTGATTTTGGATATATACAAGTATTTGACAAGTTAAAAGACTTTTATATAAAAAAATAAAAAAACTAAATTGGAAAAACTTTTATTGAAGAAAAGAAACTACACTAATTTCTTTTTAAATATTAATAAAAGGGAGAGAGATCCCTTAAAATGTGGGTTTTATCGGGCTTTTTAATTGGCAATCTCTACTCCATTAAATGCTGATTAAGAGGTCAGTTTGAGTAAAAGATTTTGAATCAATAAGAGGTTTGGCTTAGTTCGGTGTGATTATTTGGTACTTGGTAGTGAGGGTAGTGGTGGAGGGTTGAGGAGGTGATGTGTGAGTGGCCGGTTAAGGATTATGAACACAAATGAATGGATAAAGAGATAAAATTTTCATTCAACATCATTTTGAAGCTTAATGATTAAGATGCTTACTGGCTGATTCAGAGTCGCTGTGTCAATGAAACAAACACACTTGGTGTTTGTTTTTTGTCAGAAGGGCTTCCTGCCCTCTTTTGTCTGCGCCGTACAAACCATGCGCAAACATTTTGATCTGTAGAGTGTTTGTTTTTTAGAAAACGTTTCATCAAAAAACATATGCGCGTCCTCTTCTTAGTGCACACTTAGACCAAAGTCTTCTAAACTCATCTCCTCTACTTCTCAACATCAATCACCTCCTTTTGTAAAATAGAAAACTCAATTAATATTTAGATTTTGGCACATCAAACTCAAATTTTGTTAAGTTGTTTAGTCATCCTAACACATTTATAGGCCTGGTGCCCATTTGCCCATTAAAACTCATTCTAATACTATGATTTTACTAATTGCTATGTTTATTGCTATCAATTTGAGGGTTAGGATCAAATACACAAAACACTTATTCTAGGAAGGGTGAGAAGGATTGTGATCCATTGATCATATATTTGAAGGGTTGAGATTAGTTTGTTTGAAAAGAATAAATAATAAATTAGAGGAATGACATAAAAGGAAAACCACATTTGTTGACTTTTTCTCTCCACATGCAATGCACATGTCAATTTCCCCCATCATTTTAAAACGTCTATAACTTTTTCATGTGACATTTTTTTTTTCAAAAAAATTCCATCATATTAACGAGCGTTTTTTTATCTTTAATATGAGTACCACATTGCTACATTAAAATTGAATTTTTTTTTGTGTTAAATGGGTTTTCTTCTCCGTTGTGTCTTTCTGCTCGTTCATTGTGTTATAGTATGCATGTGTGCTTTATAAATATGTTATTTATGTTTTTTAGTCTACACATGATTTAACTTTGTCCATTGTGTTTTTAGTATGCTTTTTAATTGTGTTTTACGCAAATGAGTTTTGTATTTAGATGTACATTGTGTTTTATTATGTTGTTCATTGTGTAGAGTCTATTATTCATTGTGTTTAAGTCTTCTGTTCATTGTGTCTTTTATATGTCGTCCATTGTGTTTTACACATTTGGGTTTTTAACTTTTTTTTTTCAAAAGTATTAATTGTATTTTAGTCTTCTATTCATCATGTCTTTCGTATGTCATCCATTGTGTCTTACGCAACTGGGTTTTCAACTTTTTTTTTTCAAAAGTATTCATTGTGTTTTAGTCTTCTATTCATTGTGTCTTTAGTATGTCGTCCATTGTGTTTTACTAGACTCTCGATTGTGTTTTATACCCTATATTTAATTAGTGTTCATTGTGTTTTACATTCCATTGTGTCTTACGCAAGTGGGTTTTGAATTTTTTTTCAAAAGTATAGCAATATGGTACTCATATTAAAGATAAAAAAACGCTCAATTTTATGGTATAATTTTTTTTTAAAAACGGATGACGTATAAAAAAGTTACGGGCATTTAAAAATGAAGGTGGAATGGCATGTGACTTGCATGTGCATATGTTTTTGACAAAATTACCCCTCCCACTTGTTAATCCTTTGGACACATGTCATTTTCTAGTGGCTTCTCACCCTTCTCATTTTTTGTAGCCTTAGTAGAATAACCCAACCCATCAATTTGATCGTCTCCCATAAAATTTAGTTTAAATAATTTAATTTGTTAAACCCTAAGGTGCATATTTTTTAACGGCTCAGATAGGGCAAGTAAATTCTCAGGGACGCATCTTAGAAATGTGTCGATGAGTCGATGAGTCGTGGAGGTTGCATGTGAAATCTGGGTGTGAAGCTTGGACGTGGAAAATGAAACCACACCCATCCATATTTGGGAACCACGTGGGAATGATGTGACATCTACGTGGCGGTTTTCATAGTGTGTGAAAGGTTAAGTCACACCCCATAGTCTTATAGTGATGTACCCCATTTTGACCGGACCCACCATTAATCGATAGAGTTGTGGTTATAGGGAGCGATATTTGTGTTCTATTTGAGGCATTGTGGCGGTAAGGGTTGAGAGGGATATGGATAATGACCATTAAGATTACGGGTACCTCTGTTAGGGCTAATAATCATCAATATTACGGGTCAATAAACAATAAGAATAAACAGGTAATTTGTAAACCTAGTGTTTAAAACTATAATATGAATATGTGCATTCTTTTAGGTGGAAAAAGACAATTATACCTCATGTGCAATAGAGTACTTGACTTGACTTAACAAATATCTTTTAAATCCTATGTAATTATCAAAGTGAAAGTTAAAGAAAAACATCCATAATTTTAGTAATAAACAAAGCACAAAACTTGTAAATTACTTTTTAGTTTTTAACATGAAAGAGAAAGCAAGGTTTCTGCGTGTATGGTTGGGTTGGGGTCTTGATGATATGGGTCCAGCCCATTATATAGTTATAGTTGATTTTATATTTCCACCGGTTACATATTTATTGCCAAGAGTCACATGTCCATATGGCATATGAGGTGATTGAGGTCCAAACTCAAACCCTAAAGTCAAATCCTCCGATGCTTTCTTAACCATCAAATCAATTGTATTGTTACTAAGAAAAATACTTGTGTTCAATAATTGATTTACATGATTCAACTATAATTTCAGAGAAAACTACATAATTAGTCTTTATAGTTTACCATTAGACCATAGGTAATGGTTAATGTTCCTTAAGGGGCATTTTGCACCACATCATCATAATGTCTCATTCAAAGAATGTGTATTGGTTAATCCCTTTTATTGCCCCCTTAATTATTACTTTCCTTATTTTTTCTCCTCTTTGGGCTTTATACTAGAAATGTCCCTCCTTCTTCATGCCCCTATAATGCCCAATGGGATGGTGTTAAGGGCATTATCAAACTCATTCATGCCCACATAATGCCCATTACACATGGTCGTAGTTTCATATTTACGTATTAAGGTTGAAAAGTTTTGTATTAAGTTGTTAAGTTTAGTTTTTGTAACATAATATGGTATTAGCACTAACGGGGGTTAATATTTAACTGAGTTTGCCCTCACGTGACTAATGGTAAACCACAAGGACCAAAGGTGAAACTTAAGTGGGGCTCACCGCCAATCTCCTTCTTCCATCTAAATAACACACCACCCACCTTCTTCTTCATATTCACCCACCACCATCTTCACCTTTCACTACCACAATCAACCATCATCTCCTCCACCTTTCACTAGGGATGAGCATTCAAGCCCGAATACCGATCCCGTCCCGTCCCGATCCCGATACCGTACCGAACCGATACCGAACCGAGGGGTTTCGGGATCGGTATCGGTATCCATATTTATGGATTTTCGGTTTTGGTATTATCGGTATCGGTACGGGATCGGTACGGTATCGGTATTTTAAAGCAAAATACCGATACCATACCGGTACCGTACCGATACCGAACCGATACCGTACCGTACCGTATGTGTTCGGTATCGGGATCGGTATTGGGTTTTTGGACTTTTCGGTATCGGTATTGTCGGGATCGGTATCGGTTCGGTACCGATCCCGTCCCGAGCTCATCCCTACCTTTCACCACAACTAACCTGCCACCTGCTCATCACCATCCACCAACCCATCACCAACATCCACCCGCCAACCCGTCGAAACCCAAACCTGCAACCGCCGCCACCCAACTACAGAAACGAGTTGGTGGCGGTAGTGCCATTTTCGTGGCTGAGAGTGGTTAGAAAGAAGAGAAAAGGCATAGGAGATTCATCACTTTTATTTTGAGGTGGATGGAAGGTCGTCGGAGAGCTTGCAAGTCATCGGTGAGATTGTAGGTTGCCGGAGGTGGAGGGTGATGGTTATTGTAACAGCCCAAGCTAACCCGTACCACGATATTGTCCGTTTCGCTGCAGCTCACGGTTTTGCATTGGTCTTACCCCCGAAGGACTGGCCAAAACGCGTCTGGTAGAGAAGGTTCCCCCACCCCTTATAAGGAAGTGTTTGTTCTCCTTCTCAACCGATGTGGGATCTTACAATCCACCCCCCTTAGGGAGCCCAGCGTCCTCGCGGGCACAACTAGCACACCGATCCGGGCCCCGGCTCTGATACCAATCTGTAACACCCCAACCGATGGCGGAAACATCGAGGTGTCACGTAGTGACGATTGTTCAATAGCACATGGACTAAAGTGCAAATTTGAATACATTGATTAAATAATTTATTACATTCAAATGAAATACAACGACTCTAACTGCCAACTAAACTGAAATACAATGAATCAAAATCTAAATATAAATCCGAAAGCTTAAAGGATGCATCTCAAAACAACCTGAAACATGTACGAAAATAGTATATGTCAATACAAAAATGTATTGGTGAGCATACCCTGTTTGAATAAATATAGTAGGAAAAATGTTTAGCAATTCATGTGCGGTACCATTTGCAATTATGTAATAAGCAATATCCGTTCAAAACCAAACCTGAGAATAATGACTAACACATGACTAACCAACTGAATAATGAATTAACAAGACAATGACCAAGATTCTCTCAACAGAGTCTCAAGGGGGTATACCATAGTACTATTCATTGAAAAGCTAGGCCGCCCAGCGGTTAATGATTTTGACAAGTCATAGACACACCAATTAACATAAAGCAAACACACATGAGAATTGCATTAAGTATAAGTAATTGAAACTTGATTAATATATAGGTACATGAGTCACCCCAAAGTAGTAAAACAGTAAAAAGGGGAAAGATATACTCACAGTTTGCGAAAGCGATCTATAATCCAACTTAAGTGGTCGTGAGCTAAGTAATGGGAATTCCGAGGAATTCAACCTATAATGTAATAGAATACTAATGAGGAAATGTCTAATGTCTAAAGTATCTAGGGTCTAAGGCATTAGGGTTTGCTAAGTCGATTCGGGGAATTAGAGTTTTTTTTATGATAAGTCGCGTTAATGTAACAGTTGTATATCACAAATAATATATGAAAGGTTGTAAATGTGGTTTAAATAATATAACTATTACCAATTGAGTATTTAGTTAAAAATATGTTTAAATAATTAAGACAAAATAATTTAGTTAATTACTTTAACTAATTATTGTAAATAAATACAATAATCATAAATATTGAAATAAATAGTTATGAGTTACTCAAAGATCCATCAATGATAATAAAGACTTTCAATCATAATACATTTATATTTTATAAGAAAAATATTTATAAAATAGATGTTTAAATAGTGTAATTAAATAAATGTCTAATTATGTCTAATTAAACGTAAATAAGACTGAAAATACAAGACATGATCCAAAAATGCTATTTTTATAGAAAATGAATGATTTCTGATGTAAGTTAATGAAAATAATTTTCTCATAATTTTTATAAACTTATTTATATTTAAAACTGATTTAATGAGATTAAATCATGTTTAAATGACTAAAAATAGGAAAATCAATAAAAATAAATGTTTTCTAAACCAATAATTTTTATTTCAGACTAGAACGCTTAGAAATAATTATCCTAAAATTTTGAGATCAAAATCATTAAAAATGAATTTTTAATTAATTAAATATGATTAAAACAAATTAAATCAATAAAAATATAAAAATAAGGCATTTTTCAGAAAATAAAAGTGTAGTAATTTTCTTTAGAGTGTCAAGAAGCTACTCCTAAAATTTCAAAATTTTTGGAGCGAAAATGGATTTATTATGAATATTCCATATTCTATATATTATATACATTTAAAAAAAATAGAAAAATGAATTTGAAAAGAAACAAAAAAAAAAATGTGACCTGTATCCAAGGGGACTCGAACCAGGGTCCTTTCGGGACACAAAGACAAACAAACCACTAGACCACAAGCTTGTTATGATAATTCTTTTGTAATCCAATTATATTTAACATATTCTATAACAATCATCATCTTCCCCAAATCAACTCTAAGAACCCTAACCCTAGCCCCAAATCAATAATATCAAACCAGCCTAGCTGAACGATCTGATTCATAGGGCTTTCGTTCAGAAACGTCTAAAGTATAAAACAACAACAGAAATTTATAACTTACAAAGTTGAAACAAGATCAGAACAAGAGGTTTTATAGCCGAAGTAGGAAACCAAAATCACAAGCCTTGAAGCGTGTTTTTATGAAACTTTTAAGTGGGTTTATGATGTGTAAGAGTGCAGGAATGATTTGCACTTCTCAATTGATATATTAGTTGATTATAATGTGGGTTCTTAATGTGTTTTTAAAGCTTGACGGTTACAAGCTTTTAACCAGATTAATGCTGATTTTAAACGCGTTTTATTATCATTAAATCATTGAAACCTATTATATTCGAAAGGGGAACGTTTGTACAATAAATGTGACAAAAAAAATCTGATTATTAACCCGCCGATGACTCGCCGACGGCGGATCTGTGTGACCGGACGCGAGCAGGAGAAGACAAGGTTTTTTTTTTGAAATGTTACACAATTAGCCCCTCATTTATTAACCAAGTTAGTTTTAAGTGTAACTTGGTTAGAAATTCCTTTTATAAACTTAACCCTACTAATTAACTTTTAACCTTAACCAAAACCAAACTTTTTAGAATTCAACCACTTTATTTTAAGTGACCAAAATAACTAATTAAGTTTGTATTTCGTAAGTTTTGACTAAAATTTCATACATTTAGTAAGCGTTTAAATTTTTTTTTTTGATTTAAAAGTAACTCATTTTTTTTAATAAAATCGCCAACGTTAACAAGTATAGGGACTAAGTTTGACAATTGCTTAAAAATAAAGGTGACGGATGTCACAGTTATGGAGGCCACAGTGACGGTGTGGTTGCGGGTGATGGAGTGGTGTGGTGTGGTTTGTGGTGACGTTGTGGTTACTGTGATGGTGTATGGTTGCAGGTGATGGTTATGGAGGCCAGGTAAGTTGAGTTTTATGGATTTAGGTGAGAAGGTTGGTGGTGGTGAAAGGTGGAGGAAATGGTGGTGGGTGAAGAAGGAGATGGAAGGAGGTTGATGGTGGGCCCCACTTAAATTTCACCTTTGGTTCTTGTGGTTTACCATTAGTCACGTGAGGATAAATTTAGTTAAATATTAACCCCCGTTAGTGCTAATACCCTATTATGTTACAAAAACTAAACTTAGCACCTTAACATGAAACTTTTAAACGTTAATACTCAAAGGTGAAACTAATAGTAAACCACAATGACTAATTGTGTAGTTCTCTCATAAGTTTACATGTCATACTTTGTGGAGTAATTGTTCCTTACACATGTCTAAGGCCGTCCGTTATGGAGGCGCGAGCGAACGGAGTTTTAGCACCGGTGGTCACCCCTAGCCACAACAGCCTGACGTGAACCCAACGTGAGCGAGCACAAGCGACGGTGGTCGCGTAGGTTAACAGGAGAAAATGTCCTTTGGTCGCGCCGATGCTCACCTCTAGCCACAACGAGGTCAAGTGATCGGGTTACTTGAGAGTCAAGTTGATGGCTCGCGTCTAGTCGCTCGCGCCTCCACAACGGATGGCCTAAGAAACTAAAGAAAATTATCCTATATATTAATATAGGAACTTTAATGAATAGTAATAAACACCATTAAGTGCTGCCGTTAACTACTTAACTATTAAAACCCTTTTTATTCTTGCCACTTTCTTCTCAACATACATCTACATAGAGAGAGGCAGAAGAAAGAGATGGAGACAGCTGCCTACAACTTAACTATTAAAACCCTTTTTATTCTTGCCACTTTCTTCTCAACACACATCGACACAGAGAGAGGCATAAGAAAGAGATGGAGACAGCTGCCTACAGGAAGCCGGTGAGGCTCCCGTCATGCGTGCTATAAAATATGACACAAGCTTTATCTTTAATAAATAGAGTAGACTTACTATTCAAAAATGGATAGCAACATAGCTTTATCTTTAATAAATAGAGTAGACTTATATGTAAAGCCTAAAAATCTCTCATGATGTTAAAAAGAAAAATAGTTGTATTTAAAATTATTTTAACTTTAATATAAAAATATGTCATTAAACACATAGAAGAGTGACTTTTGCTTGAAGTGATATGAGAACACTTGTTTCATTCAAAGTAAATGGTTCCTAACAACAAAACTAGCAAAGAAAAGCATAGAATATAAATTCTATTGACTGATAATGGAGAGATTGTGATCTTAAAAAAAATGTCTTCCCGAACTAAATAACACAAATGTCAATGGTCAAAATAAACTTTACAATCTCACAAGAACTACCAACTCAAAACTGTAACCTACTTGACCAGCTGCAAACATATGCTAGATTTAAACCCTACATACTAATTACCCTCAAATGGGTCCTTGTTTCCTTTCTTCATCTTTGTACATAAACATCATCATCATCATCATCATCATCATCATCATCATCATCATCATCATCATCATCCATATGACTCAAAATTTTCAAACAAAATAGAACAAACAAGAACACCCTCTTACCTGATTCCTTTTAGATGCCTGCCTGCATGCATGCTTACATAACCGCCTTTTGCCTCATCTCTATCACCTTCCTGTGAGAATTCGAGTGCAGAGCCGGAACAAAGGTTGGACTTGCAGCCGGGCGGTACTCAGGGTAAAGCCGCCCGGACCGGTACCGTACCCCACACGCGTTACAAAGTGTTTTAGGGCCCATTGGGCCTTCCCTCCATTGTGGGGTTTTGGTTATTTCGCAGTGGGCACATTTCTTGACTCCTACATCAAGAGATCTGTTTATTTCCATGGTATCGGGAATCTGAGACGGGGGCTTCCTCTTTTTGCCTTTGTTTGGAGGTACCGTGAAAGAGGACTGCAACCATGGATTGGTGGTTGGTCTAACACGTTTGGTTCGAGTTTTTACAGGAACCGAGACGTCAGTTCCAAATGAGACACCTTTATTGTTTGAGCTGGAAGTGCGGCTTTCAAGGACCGAGTTTGGACTTGGTGCCTCAAATGATGGTTGTGAAGGGTAAAGCTTTATGTCTTCAACAGAACTTGTCTCTTGTTTTAGCTGAGATATCTTGACACTTTGATAGTTTTTATACATTTCTTCATCATTATTCAGATGATGCTTTTGTTGAACAGTTTTATTATTCTGCTAAAGAAGAAAAATCATATAGAATCGTAAATGACGATGATAACACAAGACTATACTGGTCAAAGTTAAAGAAAGATACTTACAAGCACAGGGTAGTCGAAGGGTAGATCAGCGTAGGAGCCAACGTTCTTGCCATCGCCAATTTGAGAAGCCGATGGTGGTATCGCCTCCCTTAAAACCTCAGATGGTATAGGTCCAAAATGAGAGGCCCAATCTCCAGTAAAATCATCCCCTTCCAGACTCTCCATTGGAAATCAAGCATACTGAGAATGTCACTGAAACCGTCATCATCATACACACGATGAGCGCTACAATCAACGGTCGGACCGAAGAAAACAGACTCAGTCTTGCACATTCTCATATCCTGCAATAAGAATTCAACCGGAAACACCATCAAGATAACAAATAACAACTCAACAATTCTTGTAATCAGAGAGATTCATAATATATATGTAACAATATCTGAACTTTTATAAAGCTTGAACCTTTTTTTTATAAGTTCGTGCAAGCACAATGTGTTTAAAAAAGTCAACCTCGTGATATACAAATTTATATTCAATGAATCCTGATTATTCTTATTATAAGCTCTTTAATATTGATGTTTATGTTTAGGATATTTTTGAGCATGCATATGAATAGTTATTTGAAATTATTTTACTGTTACATGTTGATATTTAAATGTGACATTCTTGGGTCAGAAAGGTTAAAATATAAGGAATCAAATCAAACTATTTATTGCAAGGTGTTACTTTATAACCAGGATTTATGTCCGAGAAGAATTAAAAGTTAAAACTCCATAACGGTTTTTTTATTTAATATTAAATGTTACGATTTTTTATTTTTCACTTTAAAAAGAACTAATTACAGCACTAAAACAGAACCTAATAATTATGAAAGTAAAAATTAAAAGTGAGTAAAGATGAGTCAATAAGATACGAAACTCTATTTTACGGCAAAATGGCAGGCAAACAGGCAACAAGCTTCGTCGCAACCCTTTTTAATAGCAAAATATATCCTAAAGTTAAATAAAATTAACAGGGACGATTTCCTATTTAATTAAAATTAAATCCTAATTAATTAAAAATTAATTGAAGAATAAAATAGAAAAATACGTTTTTAAAGCATAAAAAACATTAAATTTTTTAAAATTAGAGTGTTAACTGTTAAAAAGGGTATAGCTAATTAGCTATCAATATTTTTTAAACTCACATAACATTTTTTTACATTATTTGTTATTTTCAATAATCTACGTCACAAAATAAATTATTATACATTGCTTTAACCCACTCACACTTTGGGTGGTTTGAATGTCTCAAAGTATTCACACGGCATTCACACAGTACATACATGTGTTCAGCGTACAATAATAAGTGGTCACCCATACACAATAATATTAATTTCATTTTCATATAATTAATCAAAACACATGTATTTCTTTCTTAAATAATAAAAATAATAAACACAAAATGAAACATAACACCACCTATGCGTGTTTTCTGACTTTCCGTAACCAAACCGTTCCAACTTTCTTCCTAATAAACCTAAAACGACGTCGTAACAGCCCTAAAATAAAAATAAAAATAAAAAATAAAAAAAAATCCGGCCACCGAACGGTGACGGAATAAAAAACCTAGAAATCGAAAATCGACTTTGGAAGAAAAAGACTTTGATTTGGGACGAAAATCGAAGCAATCTAATGGAGACAGAACGCAGAAGAACAACACTGACCTGTGACTCCATGGAGAATCTCGTTACCATCCAATTTTTCAGACACTTTATTGGTTAAACAAACATAAATAATTGGAAACAGAAATCGTTTGTGTAGGGATAATAATAATAATATTAATCGATAGAAATGAATGGAAGAGAAGATAAGAGAAGAGATGAGTAAAATTTTAGGGCAAATTAGGAAAGAGGAAAGGGGAAATTAGAAATGGAGTAAATAGGGGGTGATGGTGCATGGACCATGTGGTGGGGTAAGCTGCACCTGATTAAACAAATAAATAAGGGTACGGGGATGCATGTAGGATAAAATTTATTTTTCACTGATTTTAACCAATCCTGCTTTATTACATCACTTCACTGAAACACGTTTTTGTAGGCAGCACTTCACTGATTCTTTTATTTATTTTCATTTATATACCCAAACTTTTTATTTTTTTACAATTTTACACGGTTTTAATATTTAATTACTATTTCAACCGTTCCACCAAACAGTCAGCCAAATTTAAGTTTTTATCTTGGAAACAGTCGAGTAAATTGAATTAACTCACCTAAACGGTCAGTGAATTTATTCATAACAATGCCACCGTCGTTGTTTATAAAGTGATCAAACAATGGGGTTAAAAGCCACAATTTACCACGGTTTAAAAAACCAAACACACACAAAAATGAACCCGTGGACCAAAGAAGAAGAAATGGCCCTTGTGGTTTGCCATAAGGATGCGTCGAACGACCCCGAAATTCAACTCCTCCCCCCGGGACGATGGGTCGGCCTTCCCCCCGAGGGGTTTTGGGCTCGAGTGTTTAGCGACTTCGTTGAACACGTTGGCCACAACACAACCAAGACTGTCTGCGACCTCCAGTTCAAGTGGGGCGACCTCAACAACAAATGTGAGAGGTGGACCACCCTATTCGATCAACAAGTGACGGACGATCCGGAGCTTGACGAGGAGTTGGCTATCGAATTCGCTCAATATGAGTATGAGGTTCGATACGACAACGCTTTCGACCACGTCGAGGCATGGCGAATGTTGCGCAAACTTTAAGTGTTTTTCTTTGTTTTTAATGTATGTTTTTAGTATTTATTAATGCAAGGTTTTTTTTATTTACTTTACATTCTAATAAACATACGGTTGATACAAAACCCTAAATAAATAAACGTTATACATATAAAACAAACGGTAAAAATAAAGAACACAAAACACACGGGGGTTAAACTGAAAATTTTGCATTTTATAAAAACCAACAAACCAACCGGTACCAGCACAGTAAACATAACCAGCAAAACGGTTCACATGACCACTACCAGCGTGGGTGGCGACGGTGTTACCGTGCTGGTAGTTGGTACCCGTAGACAATTCGGTAGGCGCCCCGTCCCCCTAATAAATAATAATAATAGAGTAAATGTGAAGGGATGAATTAGTTAGAGTAGAACAAAAGAAGATGGGATGGGATGGGGGTCCAGTGTCACATGCAAGGCCTCCCTTCATGGATCGGGTCCCGCGTTGTTTACTATACACCGACACCCCACATTTCCTCCAATTATTCATTTTTCTCTAATAATAATATTATAAAGACTAAAGATGTTGGCATGATCAATAAAGCGAATAGATATCATGTGTTTCAGCATGTGCCGATATAACATGTGATTTGATACCAGATCAATCAATAATAGTATTCAACTAATACTACTTAATTTTTGGATATTTTGATAGAGTTTGTGATTTTAAGTAAAATAATATTTTGACTTTTAATATTATTCTTTTTCACTTTTTATTTTAAGAAAATGAGGAAGAGTAAGAATATGAACAAGAAAAAAAGTGAAGGCTTCCCGTGTACAATCGGTGTATTTTTAAGAGCCCACCTCTCTCCTGCAATAATGTTTTGACTATTCAATGAAAATGATTAAATATCGACCAAGGTACAAGTCTGACAACACAACGTACAAATAGTTCTTAAGGGCATCCGGTATGCGTTCGGGTAGGTGATCAGGGGTACCCCTACCTGCGCGGCAAACGCCGTCACTACCTCCTCGTGTAGGGGGTCGCTTATGGTGTTCATGGGTTGTAGTACCCGAAGATGTTTATGTGTGTAAGTGAGAACGTGAGAGATAGATAGAGTAATCAGTGTAAAATTGTGAGATCCATGGTGTAGAATATTGTTGTCAGCTATTAAGGTGTTTTGAGTTAGTTTATAGTAAAAGTGAGTTAGACAATGCGTAATTAGTGAAACCTAAGGTTCTTTGGGATTGTACACCGTCCTCCCTAATGATACTATTGTTAGGTATTTACTTAACATCAGAAGATTGTAGCGAGTATCGCACTGAGCAACGGTTAGTTAGGTGTCGATAAATATCAAACCTATAGCTTATGTTTAGATTTTAGATTTTTTTTATAACTAATTGGTTATGGTTATAAATGGTTTGCTTAAGCAAGTTATTAAAAAAAGATGGTGCGGTTAATCCAAACGTTTGCTTGGAACATGGGTGGATCCAAATCATTGAATCCAATTATATATTGTGTCAGATAAAATATTATAAATCTTTTAAACTTTACAAAAAAATTATAAAAATGACTGACTTACAGCAAAACTTTTCTGGTACATAACATATTATTTATAAATATTTATAAAAAATAGACAAAACGGAACGATGATTTTACTATAGGTTCTGTTTTAAAATAGAAGTTGGATATAAAAAAATCGTAATTTTACAAGTTTCTCAATTGGTTTTGTTATTTTAACTCAAAATTTTCGGTTTTGGTTCGGTTAATTGCTAACCCATACAACAAGATACTCCAATAAAGAAAGGATTTGGTAAAAATCATTCCATCTATCTTCTTATTAATCCTACAAGTCGGATAATGTGTTACAACAGGTTCAGGTTAGCCTGGGTTTTAACCAAAATGAGTTCTGGTCATGAAGAGAATATGTGGTTTTAGGTCGGAAGCCGGACCACGATGAGTGGACGAAACCGAACCTAATGCTCCGATAAGACGAAGCTTCGGAAGAAAGGTCCATTGGCCTTGAACTACTGAAGCCCATCACGAAAAGTATAAATACTCCCCAAATTTCCTCATTTGGTAACTTCACTCAACCGAACCAACTCTCTATCTATACTTTTTCTACTTCTTAAAACCATACTTATTCTCACGCTGGATGGTGGTCACAGAGAGACCTTCCCTCTCCCCTGTGACGAGCCTAACAGTGTCTTGTTTTGCAGGTTTTAAGAGATCTCGTGATTAATTGTCAGATTCAATCATACTTGTTGGGGATCATGGTATCATATACGAAGCGGAAGCAGTTTATATTTATTAATAAAATCGATTATATACAATATATAATATTAGCCGATTTATATATATAAATATATATTTAATTTTATTAATCCGATTAATAAAATATTCCCAATCAGGATCTCAATTAAACGCGTATAAACAAATAAATAATATTAACAACCTAGGGGGTTCAGTATTCAACCTTTGACGATGAATCCTCGCTAGTAGGAAGTTCACAACCAAGCACGAACCAACCAGGAGCAACCGTTTGCAAGAGGATGGCGACGGTGGTGGTGGCCGAAAACCAGCAGCCAAGAGGCGGCCCTAAAGGGGTGACGACCGAAACTTGTAGAGGAAGAGAGTTGTTTTGTTGAAAAGGATGCATCTAGGGTTTAGACCTTAACCATCCTTTTATAAAACAATAACTTACACTAAGCCCCCTTGTTAAATATCATAATATTCCTTAATATTAATCCAATTAATATTAAGTCCCTCGAGTTCCAAACTATTATTATTTCACAAATAATAATCCACCAACACGTGAACTTGTCTGATTCGTGTACCAACGTGTAACTCTTCGGATCGTACCGGGTTGGGTTACGTTTATTTCGACTTTAATTACATCGGGCATACTATATATCCAACAATACTCTCTTAGATCTAGCATTCCGAACCAGCTAGGAGGTAACTTTTTTCCTCTTCACGTCAAAACAAACCATTAAAAAAATCCAATTTGGTTTGGCTCAAAAAGGTATTGTAGAATGTCAAAATCGAACAGAAAAAAAATGCCGTCGCTAGTTGAATACTTGAATGTCCAACAAAAAAAAGGCTGTTGAGTTCCCCCTTGTGTTTACGTATATGGTTTGTTATTGATTTTGGGCTCTAATACAACTAGAGTACTAAACTTGGGCTTGAATGAGAGAGGGGCATAATCATAACTCATAGGCTGATCACTACATAATACACTAAATAATAGCTTCTAAGCCCAAAATTAGGCTCTCTGGCTTATATTTAGGCTTGGACAGCTCGGCTCGTTTTGAGTTTTTTTTAGGCTTGAACTCGAGCTTGTATCAAGAATTCATGTTGATGCTTAACTACCACTTTTTTCCTTCAATAAATGAAGTTTATCTTGTGAATCACAAATACCTTTTTCATAAAGTCGTGTTAAAAGCTAGCAAGTTTTTTTTTCGTTCAGTGATATCAAACCATGACTTAATAAGTTGAAAGTTACAAATTCAATCGCGTATAATTTATGTTCATAGTTAAAAACAAACCCATCAATATATACTCAAATCAAGTATAGAATAGAGATAAAAGAATCAAAATTTCATTATATTCATTTGAATTACATGACAAAGGGAAATAAACACATTTAACATCCCTACCACTCGCTTTCGTTTAGCTTAAACAAGGGAGTCTTTCGCCGTTTTCTTCGCTTCAAAATGATTTTCTTTTTCTTGATGTCCCAAAAGAGGCGTGTTACTATCTTTATCCTTAATCTAAGAAGAGAAAAATTAAAAAACAAAAGATCAATCATTTTAATAAAAGTATACACATATATGTATGTATTAGAGGGTACCTGAGAAGTTGGGGAGAGATCAACCATTTGCTTCTTTTTGTTTTCATGGGTACAAAAGTAAGAATAGAGTCCCATTCCAACAATAGCAACAAGTATTCCTATGATGTTCTTTTCTGTAAACGGGTCATGTAACAATGTATACCCAAATCCGAGAACAAGACATGTCTTTAGGTGTCCTAAAACTTGGTATGTAACTGGTGATGTTTTGCCAATCACCAAAAATGTACTAAAATTCACGGAAACAGCGATCACACATGACAGTATTATGAATCCCTGCAACATAATAAACACAATTCATCACAACTATTTAAAAACAATTCATTACAATTAGTTTTATATAGTTGGGAATATGGGAGGGCATAGCGGGTCGGGTAATGTGTCAAAATGGGTTAAGATTGGCCCGAAATGCTTTTTGTCAAAAAAGTATTTAAAATTACTAGCTTGTCTTATATAGTTACTTGCTGCGTAAAATCTTTAGCGAACACTGTAAATCATTCATGAGCTACTAAAACTCATCATTTTTTTCTTTTATCTTTGGAACTTTAATCTTTAATAGTAAAGCAGAGAAGGGTGATAGATGGATACCAAAACAAGAGGCGAATACTTGAAAGCAAATACATTTTGCTTAGTCAGGTACTGATCTACTAACGGGCCTGTGACAAACAGAATAGCTGCTTGAAACGGTGCTGATTGATACAGCAACTGAGTTGATGACACATTTAGTCTCTTTTGAATTGTGTTTGTCAGCTGAAATTCAACATTGCGTTAAGAAATAACTTTCACATCACTCTAAATTTTCTCAATTTTTTTTTTTTTTTTTTTTTTTTGTGGGATAGACCAATTAATCCAATGTAGCATCAGGAAATTGTAAAAAAAAAAAAAAAAACTGGGAGGATACAATTTGACCAACACAGGTGGTGGCGATGGCTAGAAGTGAGAGAACCGTGCCAACAAAATTGAGCTGAAGATCTGTCACCGATGCTATGCCAACTCCAACAAGTAGGAGGAAAAGCGATAACTTTATTTTTTGGCTGCAAATTTTCATCAACCAAAAACAGCTTTTATTTGACATCCTAGAAAATTTATTTAAAAGCATACTAACAATAGTACAATACATAATGCGTTTGTTACCTGAACTGTTTTTTCAAGAAAACAGTTTCTAATAGGACGGTGAAAGGTATGATTGCAAGTTTGGTCATCTGTTAAACATTAAAACCAATATAAGGTGTTACATTTATGATTTGAGGCCTCGTTTTAAGCATGCGTATGGAATTCTATTTGAAACTATATTATCTGCACAAACCTGATAAAAGCCAATGGAGTTAAAGCCGAGGCTCAAGTTAAGAAAACCAATCGAAACACCATTTAGGATGCCAAATAGGATCACCGTCTTCATATCACTTCTCTTGTTCTCAAAGAAATTCAAACGTTGTGCCACGTGAAGGGTACAGTATGTTACCATCAGATGCCAACTAGTCAACGTTGTAGCTTCACATGAACATAAATTATATTATTTTAGTACGCATTCGTTAGTATAAACAATTCTAGTATCCTAACATCAATGTTAAACATCATTAACACAACCGAGGATAGTACAGTCCCATTATGCAAATATGTTACTAACTTAAAACACACATTTCTTGTATCAAAACAAAGAATTATAAAACAAGTTAGATGAAATAATAGCGCCTTTGGTCAAGTTGTTCTCAATGACAGTGATGGCCTATCCACCAGTCATTATTAAGAAGATTAATCATTAATTTTGCCCACTAAAAGCAGATGAAACTTGACATATAAGTTATATGAGACAGCATAATATGTTTACCAAAAGGAAAACCAAGATTGGTCATCAAGGCTTTGTTGCAAATAACAATGGACACTGATGATGCGACCGATAGAAACAATGCGCCAATAACTCCCAACTGGTACCCTGTCATTTCTCCCATCTTCTTTGCCTATCCATAACAAAAACAAATAAATATGTACACAACTAATTCAACCATGAAATAATTCATTTACTCTTAACTTGAACTATATTTCAAAATGCACAACTTACGGTTTAACTTTATCGAAAGATGAATTCGTATGCAATTCGAGAAATTAGCAGGACCTGCAAAGGTGTAAAAACTGAATAAAATCAAAACAACTTGCATATATGCATAACATTTCAAAACTGAATAAAATTAAAATAAAAGAATCACTGGACAAGGCCTTGGAATTAATACCTATGCAGCAGTTGAGGATGAATGCATATGGAATAATGGAGAGGTTTATAATTCGTGCAACCCATCTTCATCAGCGGTTGGTTGGTACCTAAAATTTGACATTCTTATTTGTTTGCTTCCATTTGACGGCAAAACTAATACACATTATAATAATAATGAAATATTTATATGTTTTTGTTTTTGTTTCCACAGTAGCCGTTATCATTTTTAAATGTATATTAATTAAATTCATGGCAAGTTTAATTTTCTAATTTCACTTTTACATATTACACCTTAAAATATAGTGGTGATTTAGTTTATCTATATAACCATTACGTTTCTCTATATAAAATGGATATTTTTTTTTTTCATTTTTATAGAACCAACAAAACACATTACATTACATTACATTTGGATGACAGGTAAACAGGAGACAAGTTGCGTCGCTACCCCTTTCTAAATTACAAACCCTATTCAGCGAAAAACAAAGCCTTGGTTCTTGAAACTCTGTGAATTACTATGCACCACCTTCTGCACCCACTCTAAAAAACGCATTGCATTAGGATTCTATATGTAGTTATTTGCATTATTATTGTGTTTTTATGTTGAAAAGAAAAATGGTAAGTGTAGTATGTAAAAAAAAAATGTTTGATGCATAACAAGTAATTATCATTTCTAGTTGTGCTATGTAGTATTAACTTGCTTATATGTTACATATATGATAATTGATAAGAATGGTAAATGTGGAAATTAAACTATTGCATTCCAACATTAGTGTGTTGTCTTCAAGGGCAAGTAGAAAGGTATGATGTGAACTTCTAATAGTGATGGGAAGAAAATAAAAATAGGAGACAAATAACTTCAATTCTTCAAATACAAGCAATATCTAATTATCTATGGATTATGGTTTCATAAGTGGTAATTTTATTTGATATACACATACATGTATATATGGCTAAAAAGCGGTTTTAAGTAAAGAAGCGCGCAATAAACACGTTACAAGTGTAATAAAAAGTTGACTACATGTACACAATGCTTATCAGATATAATAATAGAGAGAAAATCATGAATTGTATTAAACTAGTTGTATTTATATACTTATGTTAGGTGGAATGAAGGCATCTTGAATAATACTCCTCCAAACAGCTTGGATATGGACTCAACAACCTTTGCTTACTAATAATAATAATTTTATGTTTAATTTTGACGTTGATGCACCCTCTTAACCACTCAACAAAATCATTCTACTTTCCACTAGGATTCATAAAACTATTCCAAATAAGAGTACTCAAACAGAGACTATACAATAGTTAAGTCGTTTTATCATCTTATTTAGAATCACAGGTAACATTCTATAAAATAAAATGATTTTTTTTAATATAACGGTTTAGAAAAAGATGTATTCGTTAGCTTGATAAAGATAAAAGTTTGATAACATGTATATTTGTTTGTTGACAGAACATTATGCAAAACAATAATAATAATAATAATAATAATAATAATAATAATAATAATAATAATAATAATAATAATAATAATAATAATAATAATAATAATAATTAATGTTATAATTTTCTGGTGCAACTAAAATGGCTTAACACATGTTATAATACCTAAGATTTATTTATAACAAAAGAGTTAATTGCAGTTTTCGTCCCTGTGGTTTGCCTAAACTAACAGGTTCAGCCCAGACTTAACACCCTGAGTACCTGTGTTTTCATTTTCTAACAGTTTAGATCCCTGAGACTAACGGCCGTCCAACTGCCGTTACATCACCCCCACGTGCAGCTCACGTGAGGGGTACCTTGGTCATTCTAAGTCTTTAATGAAGGGCAGAACGGTCATTTCACCCAAGGAATATGAACGTTAAATTTGAAGAGGCAATCTTCTTCTTCCCCAATTCCACTTCAAAAACCCTAATGTGTAATCCATTGTTTTACTCCAATTGGAGATCAACAATGTCTAATTGGAGCTGAAATTATCATCTACGAACTAAAGATGGAGTGATGTTCCTCCAATTTTGCAGATTTTGTTATTTGTCTTGTACTTTGTTCATTGTAATGAATTTGAATTGGAATGAAATGAAATTGATTATGTTAGTTAAGCATTGCATACATTTCATTCATATCATGCATACATAGCATTCATACATAGCAACTTGTTACATCAGCATCATGTTTAGGTTGTTCATCACTTCCATTTGTTACATGTTTCACTTCCAGTGATGATCATCATCAGAGCATGAATCAGACCGACGCTCATCTTCACACGGGTCGTGGTACCACTCATCATCAGAGTCCGCATAATCCCAGGCTTTTTTCAAAATCTCAGGATCATAATCGTCGTATGGATTAGCTTCTTCCTGTTCCTTTTTTGTCTTTCCTTCATGATCATGTTCATCATCAGCTACATCTTGTTGATTATGAATTAGTGGCTCTTCAAACTGATTCAACTGCACATCACTCTCATCAGCAACATGTTTTGGTTGTTCATCACTTCCATTTGGATCTTCTTCATCATCAGTAGCATGTTGTGGTTGTTGATCTTGATCATCAACAACATCTTCTTCCTTTGGATCTTGATCACTAGCAGCATGTTCATGTTGAGTGTGTTTGGTTTTTACTCTTTTGGTTTTTGTGTTTTTTTGATCCATCTTACTAATTCGATTGTATGGTCATTTGGTCCCTTGTTGTGCTCTATTTATAGTCAATATGGCCGTTATACAGGGCAATATGGCCGTTACAAATGACATTCTATTCATGATCATATTGACCCATTTGCATACTTGACCCATTTAACTTAAGCCTATGACCCATTTGCATATTGACCCATTTGACTTAAGCCTATGACCCATTTGCATATTGACCCATTTGCATACTTGACCCATACTTGGCTGCAATAACATTCAATAATCCATAATATTCATTTCATTAGCAAAACATGAGTTACATAACCACCATAAAACATCCAAAAAACACCTGATCAGCTTCTAACCCAAAAAACATCCAAAACATGAGTTACACCTATGACCCATGACTACACAACCACCAAAAAACATTCAAAACCTGCACATACCCTACACATGCACATACCCTAGACCTACTTCATAACAAAATACATGACCAAAAACATCAAAAGAAACACCAGACCGAGTTTCAGCATCTTGTTTTCATTCTCTGTTTTCTTCAACACATCCTCTGTTTTCTTCAAGACATCCTCTGTTTTCTTCAGCTTCTGATTTCCTTGCACACATTCTTCTCACATTGTCTTCATGGTTTCGAATGGTGGCAAACAGAGCAGGTATCAACACAATAGGGTTTGTACAAGTAGGGGGTCCATCCAATCAACGAAACCACAACCATTTGTGCAACGATGGTACCTACGTCCCGAATGCTCATTCGTCCATGATATTCTGAGCTCTGTTGTTGCTCCACACCTGCACATCACCATTGTATTTTGGTTGTCCATGTTGATTGTGATTAATAATCACTCGATTGAAGATCAGATGAAGGTTAGGGTTGAAGATTAGGGGATTAAATAGGGAGGGAAAGTTAACTCGTGCAGATATTTTAGTTCAGATTTTTTTTTAATCAAGGTGAAATGACGAAAACACTCTTCGATTTCGACTGAAATGACCCAGATACCCCCTCCATGGATGAAATGACCGTTCTGCCCTTCATTAAAGACTTAGAATGACCAGGGTACCCCTCACGTGAGCTGCACGTGGGGGTGATGTAACGGCAGTTGGACGGCCGTTAGTCTCAGGGATCTAAACTGTTAGAAAATGAAAACACAGGTACTCAGGGTGTTAAGTCTGGGCTGAACCTGTTAGTTTAGGCAAACCACAGGGACGAAAACTGCAATTAACTCATAACAAAAAGATGGGATGTTTCTATCGAAATGCACTTTTTTAGGCCTTTGGGTGTGGAGCAGGCCCATCATCCATGATGGTCCTCCACCTCAGATGTCACGTCATCGTGGGGTATGTGGATCATGGTGATGATGGTCCAAGGGTGTGGTAGGAGCATCATCCCTCCCTTTAAAAAAAAGACAAAGAAAAAAACCTTAAACCAATCAAGAGGCCCGGCACCAAAGTCATATTCTTACCGCCCATGCCGTGCCAGGTGTTTGCCGGGGCGGCATGGGCTTGCCCACCCTATGCTGGCTCCACACTGAAAGGCCTTGTAAAAAATTGACAAGTTTCTAACTAAGTGTATTCTTGTTACGAACTCGCTTAAGACACATAATTAGAAACTAAGAGCTTGTGTTCACAAATAACATGTACATAACAAGTTTTGTTTGAATACAAAGTACAAACCGGAATTTTTTTTTTTTTTTAGTTTGAAAATGGAAATAAACTAAAGGTGAATTCAATTTCAAGAAGATTACAAAAGTAACAAAACTAGCAATTACTTCTGGGTTATATCTTATTAGACCCAACGTAATGGCTCGCCAATTGGGCGCTAAATGCCTCATTCAAGCCCCTTTAACCTTCAACACCACCCCCACCTCATTAACCGGGCGCTAATGGTGTTTTTTGGCCTGTGCGCGAAAAATTTCGCGTGGAAGAGGGACGCGAAATGGGTACCTTTTTTCTCAGCCAATCACAAAGGAGGGGGGCACGAATTTAGCGCCCAATTGGCGAGCCATTATGTTTGGCCTTAGCTCAATGTTTGAATTTTGATAAAAATATCCAATCAGCTATCTAGACATATTACTGTTCAATGGTTTTGATATTGGATACGTTTTATAAACTTCTCACTGATCGTTTTATTCCTAACTATACTAATCTAATTTAATGGTGGTGGAGCTTGATCTCCTGCCGTCTAACTTACAAGAGATTAATCACTGAAATATAGAAGACAATGCTCAAAACAACAAGCAACTTAATCACTAATCATTTTTTTTTTTGTTTTGTTGGTGGTTGTACTGCTCTGCCTAGTTCCTCACAAGGTGGATTTGTTTATGTTTTAATAAAGTTTTCAGTTGGCCAGAAAAAAAAGTGATGATTTAAATAGTTCGTGTGGGTTTGATTTTCTACAAAACTAAACAGGGCAACCCAAATGCACATATTTGTAGCCTACATATTTGGGTGTTTACTGTTTAGCAATTGTTGGGCTTTAATGGTGGGCTATGAAATAAAGTTTTCTCTTGGGCTTCTTTGCTAGCGATCAGCATTTCGGTATTAAATACCAAAAATACCAATACCGAATTGATCCCGATACTGATTCATTTTTGGTACCAATTCGGTATCAAGTTTTTGCGAAAATCGGTATCGGTATTTTACCTTAAAATACCGATACCGTACTGGAACCGTACCGATACCGAACCGATAGCGTACTGTATGTTTTCAGTATCGGTATCGGTACCAAGTTTTTCCAAAAATCAGTATCAGTTCGGTACCAAGCTAATCCCTACCCTTTAGTTTGGCGTTATATATCAATAGTCAACTTTCGCGCAAAAAAATAATATTACAAAACAAAGACTGGCATTCTCCAAAAGCACTACTGGGGCAGGTTACAAACATTAAAAAAAAACATATCGTATGTCAGGTTAATACATCCGAACAGAAAGGAAACCACTCTGCTAAACTTAAACTTAGTAATTATGCACAAAAACCGACATATTTTCTGCTTCGTCTGATCATATTATGCTACAGTACAAAGTATGTTGGGCTATGGATCCCTGACCCTGTGGTGAACACAGAAGCCACCTCAAATGGGCTTTGGTCACCGCCTTTCATAACATGGATGAAAGGTCAAACGGAAACAAAACAATGTACATATCTGCCTACAGCAACACTTCAGTCCCTTCCAATCTGCTTGAAATAAGCTTTATCTGCATTTGCAAGTCGATCTTGGAACATTGCCCACTCGCTTTTGCATCTATCTCTTACCTGTTACAAAATATTTTTTTATAGAACTCATATTTGTATAATTCATTATTTTGAATAGAGTAATCACTAATTATGTAGGAGTTTCACATACCCCTTTCCATGGAGCTTCACCATTCTCAGACCGACCCTGGAGTTTCACATAAAAACAATCATGTCAGACATAAACATAAAAGGGTAGTTAAAAGATAGCTGCTTAATATTTCAAACAAAATGATGACTCGCCTGGCTACCCAAGGAAGGAACAACTTGATGAATGATCCACTGTGAATCAACAACGCCAATTTTTTCATGTGCAGGCTGCAAGGTTAAAAAAAGTCAATATGCGCAAAAAAAAATTAAAAAAAATTAAGATACATGATGAGAAAATAGAAGGATTAACTGACTTTTACACATCTTCTCAGTGCAAAATCCAAACCCCATCCATGCACCAGATCATTCTATAAGAAAATAATAAAGCCAATATTAGCAATTACTAATTTACTGTAATAGTGTAATGGTAACATCTGAAGTACAGAATGTTTGGCACTAGACTGAAAACACATGAAACTCAAGAGATTCGGATGTGTACAATGTGCACATGTGCAATTTGACCATATAGCACTGATACTTGAAAGGTATATTTTACCTGGATCATATGCCACACGCACCGCCAAGCTGCCCGAGAAAATACCGGAGCCATAATTTCTACAAATCTGAATGAAAGTGGAAAAATGTACTATTAAGCTGAAGTGAAATAGATAAATGTAATGCAGAATATCAAATTGGGAGAGAGGGTACGCTGCACAGGGAGGCAAATGAGGATCACTGCACCATCCTGGTTTTTCTTCAGTATCTCTGTGGACCAATAAAAGCACATAGGACTTTAAGTATGGTCCAATTCAAGTTGCTATTTCAAGAAACAATATACGAATATAAACTACTATAACAGTCGTAACATACTTGTGAACTTCTTTATCACCTCTCCTCTTTGTCATTTGCCAAGTTAATCCATTATTAGGTTCAAGACCGGGCTGAGAAATCTCCAACCCATGTTTCTTAACCAATTGGATATACCTGGAATATAACGCACAAGAAATTAACTTTACCAATATACACACCAACAAATCAGAATTAAATAAACAACTCATGCGCAACGAAAAATACTTGTCCGCATTGAAGTGTTCAACACCAAGATCTTCATCCCAAATGAAAATATAATCATATGCGGCTACAATATCTGGATGCAAAAACCTCTTTGCATACCACCTAATAAAGAAGATTAAAAAAATTAAAATAAAGAGGAATAGGTGAATAACAATGTGGTGAACATGAAAGTGATGAGTTTGCAATAACAGTATAACACAAGACCTCAAACATACCATTTTGTTTGTTTCCTTACGCTGATATGTATTGCCTGCTTTGACCACTCATATTGATCCCACTCGGTTACTACACCATCATAATGAAAAAGCAAGATTTGGAAATCCGCGGAAAACTACAAAAATATTCATGATGGTATCCTCAAATAAGTATCACATATTAACGTTTAAGAAACACCAAAGGCAAAAGGTGTAAACACAAAAGGATAGTTATATTGTGGAACCTTTCTTATTGATGCATCAATATTACCCCTCTGACCCCAACCGACCGTGAAAGTCAACAAGTACTTTGGCTTTTTCTTCAAATCCTGAAATTTCAACACTTTATAAGACAGCCGCAGTTATAAAAATACACAAATTGCATCTTGTCGAACATGCAAAAAGTAAAAATCTGAAACATACTTCACTAGGATCACCCCATAATCTTCTCAAATATAAGTCAGTCTCTGGGACTACAATTCCTGGGGCAATGACTCAGCACCACGAGGATTTGTTGGAACATAGATCTGGTACAAAAAAACAATGAGGTGGAAGTTCAATAAGCATAATTATACAACAAGGTATTGTATATAAATATGTTAATTTCAACAAGTAATCAAGTCCATAGATATCCTACAAAATATACCTTAGGTGTTGCAGGTGTATTACCCGAACCAAGATTTTCAGGGAAACTGCGTTCTAGAGCTTTAGATCGATCTTCATGCATTGTCATATCAAAAGGTGAATAAATGGTTGAGGGTAAAATAACCTGCAAAATATTTACAGCAACAAAGAGTCATATAGATGGATTTTTTGTAGTAAAAGTATATCCAAGATTCACAAGTTACCTTGGTAATAGAAACAGATGGAAAAGAAACACCTATGAAATATCCAACAACAATTCCCATAATTGTAGTTATAATTAGTTTTGCTGTACCATTCGACTTCTTGAAAACACCACTGTATCAAAAAGACCAAACTTGATTAATTAATATGGCTCAACCAAACAGAATTCAATTATTTTAAGAAACAAATAAAAAAGTGTGAGTAAAAATATCTCAACTAACCTGCGATGCATGCCTTTCATTGTGTTAAAACTAAAAGTGCCCTACTTCAAATGTCAATATCCAGGTAACTATGTGAGAAATTCCTGACAGACTTACAGCATCCTCCAGAACACTAAGTACAGTTTTTTACAAGGTCAAGAGAGCCTGAAAAGGGAGAACCAAGAAAAAACTGTAATTAAGAAGATAGATAGACTAACAATATACACAAAAGAAAATTCCACTTGGTACCAATGTACTTCATGTAGCATTGTAACTATTAGTGACACAAAACAGGTTGTACAATAAGAATAATATAGCTAACAACACTTAACTGATTGAGATACCACGTCTTAAAATACTCGTATTACAAAATAACTATGAAACAAGTGACCAGTCGGTCCTGTAAGGCTGCGCACACGCAAACATTTTAGGATCTAAACGGGTAGTATGGTACACTTAGGCTTGTTCATGAATTGTAAGACTATGCGGAGTGGGGGCGGGAGAGAGGGCGGGAGGGGCTGGAACACCGCCGCAGAGTGGCGTGGAAGGGGGCGGGAGTGGGGGGGGGGGGGGCGGGAGGGAAGCCACTGGCGTGGGGGGAGTTGTTTGGCCACGTGGCAAGATGTTATTGGGCCAGCTTTTTTTTTTTTTTTTTTTTTTAACTTTAACACAATATAATATTATTTTCTTCCCCCCCCCCCCCCTCTTCCCCCCCTTCCACTCCCCACAATTATTCCCCCCCCCCCCCCACAAGGGCCCCACAAGTGCCACATGGCGCTTCATCCCCCTCTTTCCCGCCCCCCCCACTCCTTATAGTCTAACATGAATTTTAAAAATAATAACAATGTACAGTTACAGCATGGTAAAAGTAGGACATATCAATGAAATGGTTTTGTACATACCTTGAATGCTAACGCATTTCCTTTTCAAGGCCACTATGTAATGTGTCTAAATACCCATTAGCCCATGAACATTTCAAGCTATTACCATTTTGTTTTAGTTAAAATTCTTTATAAGAAAAAGTTCAGATGATGATATAAATTGCATCTTACTTGTCCATGATACTGACAATGATATCTAAATATATCATCGATTCATTGCTATATTGCAAACCACTAAAAAGTGTAATTAACTTTAATCTTTAAAGCTATAGCCTATATGCATTGGGACTTAAACTAGACATGCAAGTTGAAGTAAAATCTAGTTTTTTTAAATCACTGAACCTTTCATCAAGGATATGTAATTATGTATAAAATTAAATCACATCTATATGGAATTTGGTTTATATTGAAAAATCCCAATAAATTTATCAAATTGTTAAATCAGTTAGTCATCGATTCTGAATAGAGTATTTCTCACAATAATTTCAAATAATTTAGTATAAAAAAGCCAATAATAGAACATGTTCATGTATATTTAACTACCCAATAGATCATATAATAGAGAGGCAACCTTAGTCACTCCTATTTATCATCCCTTTCAACTTCAATTTTTATGATTTTTTTGATTTTTTGATATTATGGACTTCACAAAAGGCCCATTACATTTTGTAGGTTAGGCCAGCCTGACTTTCTCTAGAAAGTTGGTGAGAATCAGCCTAAATTGAAAATTTAGGTAAACTAATCATCATAGTCATAACCGTACAAGACGATTTGGTTGGACATCCATAACAATATATCGATAACACCGAGCATAATCTATTCTTTAATTCTTCTTTATAGTACTCCTAAGGAAATCATTGATTCAACCAAACCCTAAAGATCTAAATACTGACTACATGAAAAATCACTCTGTGGTTCCTAATTACAGTACTTGATCACAATATTTTAAAGGCAATTTAACACTCAAGATATTCCACCAATACTGATCTGTTTTAACGGTTTTTCTTCCGATTCAAAAAAAAAAAAAAATACAACCGTTTGATCTGTTTTAACAATTAATTGAACTACATCCACAATAGAATTTAAAAAACATGACGTAATATATTAAGATCCGAATTCAAATCACGGTGATCCGAAGTAGCAAAAACGCGTAAACAAAGAAGCTTCAAATGAAGCAAACAAGTAAATCACTAAATCGTAACTAAAATCAATATGCACATCGGTTTAATGATAAGACAGAGATCGATCGATGAAATGAATAATAATGTGTGAGGAAGAGATGTGAAGTATAAACAAGTGAATGAAAGGCAAACAGAAGCAGGATGTGTAGGATAATGGTGAGGAATTTATAATTTATTACAGAGAAATTAGGGTTTGCAGATGCTTACAGTTATTATTAGTTGACGATGCTCTGAGAGAGAGAGAGAGAGAGAAAGAGAGAGAGAGAGAGAGAGAGGGAGAGAGAAGTTGTAGTTCTTGTTCCGGAGACTTCGGTAAGAATTGTTCCAGATGATTTTATTGCGGCCAAATATTATTTCTTTACATTTTCTTTTTATAGTTAAAACTGGTTTGTTGGTTTGCGTATCCGGATGACTTTTTCTTAAAGAATATTGTCTTGTTCGTAAGAAAATATCATGTACAAGCTAGATGTTTTTTTATCACAATTGGTTATCGTGCATTGGGTTTATCCTGGAATTAATGACATACCGTGTTATCGGTGTTATCTGTAATTAGAGACTGTGATGGCTTATGAATGTATCTGAATGACCGGGCTTAATTAGACGTAAAAAAAGGTATTTGTTTGTCTGTCTTTTATTTTCTTTTGATAGTTAAAAAAGAGAATAACTAACATGTCATTCAACTATTTATTCGCGAAAAATTACATCAAGATAGCGGGCAGGCGGGCAACAAGCTGCGCCGCCACCCCTAACATAGTCACAACCATCATAGAGTGAGCTGTCCACGTTACTGTATTAGTTTGATCCCCAATCCTTTTCTTTATTGGTCTCTTAACAAAATCTTAAAACAACCTATTCTGAATCATATAAATGGAATTTTTAAAATTCAAATATAATATTATTACTACATATATTTAGAAACACATTTGTCAAAGTCCAAAGGGAGTAAATGAACACAGCAATGCCATATGGAAATTGGAAACTCAAAAACAATGCAAATGCCGGCCGAGCGTGACTTAACATATCTAAACATCGAACGGATATGTTGTGATGCGTTAAACATATAAGAGAACATGTTTTGAACAGGCCCGGATCTGGGGGTGGGCAGCCCGGGCGACGGCCCGAGGCCCAAAATATCCAAGGGGCCCGATTTGTTTTTAAAGTTTATATATTTAGCTATGTATTTAACATATAATATTAAAACTTTCTCAACACAGTGGTAGGCGCGTGACATTTTATTGTGTAGGTCCCCGGTTCGACTCTTAACATGTGTAGGTCTTTGATGGCAACCTGTGGGTAGATAATAAATGCTTTCACTTTTTTAACTTGCTTCATTTTCTTTCCCAATATTATTTAGTATTTACTTATGCTAACATATTTAATTATGTAGTTGTTTAATAATTATAATGTATAATTGTTACAAGTACGTTTTATTTTTCTTTGAAAACCTTATATATATATATATACATATAATATTCCGGGCATGTCGTTGCAATGTGCTTCTTTTGTTTCATTCTAGCTTGGCTTTGTTTCATTCTAGCTTTAATGACGGTGTCATATATATAAAGCCTAAAATTTAAACCCATATTAAAAAAAAAACATTAAATATGATTGGGGTTATGGCATTGAAAAAAAAAAAAAACAACCACCAGTCGACAGTTGTGAAGATTAGACCCAGGGTTTGAAGACAGGCCTACGACGTAAAGTTTTGAAATAATCTGATTCTTACTTTTATTATGTTTATTTTATAACAACTAGAAGCAACCCCGCGCTTTGCTGCGGGACATACCGATTTTAAATGTAAATGTAGACGAAATAGTAATAATAACATTAATAATAAAAAGCTAAAACTCAAATGTCGCAAAAATAAAAAAAAAATAAAAAGAAAAAGAAAAAAAGTCGTAGTTTCCTCAACCCCGATCCGCTAGGTTTGGTTTGGTTTTATTTTTATGCCTATCCTGGTTTCCAGCCTGTGCCGATTTGGCTAAAACCGGTTCTAATCCTTATTAAAAGAAACCGATTCTTGTTTTCAACCCGGAATGGTTTGAGAAAAAAAAGGCGAGTTATCTATATGCTCATTTAATGTAGTGGACACTTTTCGGACCATTTTTTTTATTTTGTCGCCAAAGAAGTTGAAAAATAAGTTTCTTAACACATTACCTCAATATCCATTTAGTGTCAACAATTACATATATTCTTAAGCACGGATATTGATAACAAACTTGAACCAATATGAATATCTAGTAATAACTGCGATGGTCATGACTCTTACGAATACTCTAATGACGACGGTAAATAAGCAACAACACGGTGAACAAATTGTAATAACTGCGATGGTCATGACTCCTACGAATACTCTAATGACGACGGTAAATAAGAAACAACACGGTGAACAAATTGTGGTGGTTGGCGACAACGACGATAGTGGTGGTTATGGTTTCAGTGGTTGCTAGGGTGGTGATGGTGTTGTACGAGGGTGACAAACCGACAACGACAGTTGGTGGCCTTGATTGTCATCGGCTTCAAAAAAATACGACAAACACGAGGGAAAGCGGCAATGGATTTGAGGGCTTCAAAGGTTTTGACAAACAAGTTATCTTAATAGGAATTACCCAAACTGACTGAAAGAGAGTAGAAGAAAATGAGATGCCATTTAATTAATTCAATTTCATATTAATATTATGAACTCTAAATTTATATCTTCTTTCATTGTTTTTAATTAAATTTATATGGTAAGAAATAGAGAAGCATCATGCAAAACTCTTGATCTTCATTATAACTTTTGGTAGTTCTTCTAGTTTTATTAGATATTGAATTATCACATTTAGTAATATTTAATAACAACCTTCTATTATTATTATAAATAAATTGACTTGTATTAAATTGTGTATTAATTTTGTCTTGTCAATCTAATGAAATTACATATTTGTCCATGTAATTGAATATGAAATGACGATTTTGCCCATCCAGAATACACTATATAGTAGTATAGATTATCGTTCTATTGGGGTTTTTTTACATGTGATTGATGAGTTTATATTATAGGGAGAGGGCCCAATTTTTTTGTCTCGCCCGAGGCCCAAAACAATTTTATCATTCTCGGAGACGGCTCTGGTTTTGATGTTTTCGATTTAATCAACAGCATTACGGTTAGATCAAAATATAAAGTAATATTTATATGTCACTCGACTCATGCATAGGAATGATACCAAAAAGGCATAAGATGTGTACATAGAGAAAGCTGAAACGTGTAATTGAAAAACATATTCACATCAAGATTGGAATTTTACTCCTATCGCGTTGTGGTTGGGTCAACACGTAGAATTGGAAACACACATAAAAAAAAAGCACAAAAACGTATTATATTTAACCTGACTTCTTTCCATAAAAATGTTTACATAGAAACGTAGATCAACTCAAATTTATACAGACATAAATAATAACATGCACATAAGAAATAGTTTTTTTAGGTAAATGAATAAAAGGAGTAAACTCGGAACTTTAGAAACTCGAGTAGTCATAAGTTGGTTTACAAAGTTCTTAAACACATCGACAAATTAGTTTATATCATTGACTTTGTGATGACCCTCAGACGATGCGTTGTGTGTTAGTTGCAAACATCGAATGGATTAGCCCAAGCATTATGTGATGCATTCGTGCATAAAGGAAAAACTCGTATGAAAGAAAAAAGAAACCACAAAACGACACAGGAAAACACATTCGGTAAACATGAGTGTTTTCCAAAGTGAAGGACCAGAGTTAGGAGGTGTAAACACCACTACTATGGTTTCTAGTATCAACTTTGGATCGAAAAATAGAACTTTAATTTATATCGTTGAATAAAAATGTATTATATTTAACCTCATTCGTTCTAAACAAAAAGTACGTGGAAACGTGTACCAACTAGAAATTTACATAAAATAAGCACAAAAATTATTGTATTATATTTGACCTGAAGCGTAGGCCTGTAAACGAACCGAACGAACACGAACACAGGCGTGTTCGTGTTTGTTCATTTAACTTTAACCGAACACGAACACGAACACGAACACATAATCGAACACATTTTTGTGTTTTGTGTTCGTTTATTAAGAAATTTGTCGTGTTCGTGTTCGTTTATGTTCGTTCATTTAAACTTAAACGAACAGTACATGAGTGTTTTCCAAAGTGAAGGACCAGAGTTAGGAGGTGCAAACACCACTACTATGGTTTCTAGTATCAACTTTGGATCGAAAAATAGAACTTTAATTTATATCGTTGAATAAAAATGTATTATATTTAACCTCATTCGTTCTAAACAAAAAGTACGTGGAAACGTGTACCAACTAGAAATTTACATAAAATAAGCACAAAATTTAATGTATTATATTTGACCTGAAGCGTATATAAAAACGGATGTAGAAAGATTGTTTTTTAAGATAAAGGTACAAAAAGAGATAAACTTAAAACTTTACAAACTCGATGGGATCAAAATGATATTTTATGACAAATTAGCGAACAGAAATTATTGAAGACAAAATAAATTAGTAAAATCTTAATAGGTTAAAAACGTATATTATATATGATACGTGGGCTAAAAATCTAGAGGGGCCAGTTTGTAAAACTTGTCAAATGAAGCAGGGGCTAAAAATGTCATTTCGCAAAGTTGGCGGGTGGTTTGTCATTTAGGGGGGGGGGGGGGGGGGGGGGGCGTAAAAGCCACCGACATTTGTGCTTAAGATATATAACAATGCTAAGTTGGCGTAAATGGGGCCTTCAAGTTTGGGGGCCCAAAGCAACATCTTCATAATTTTTACACAAGAGTCATCCTTGCTTAACCATTAACAAATGTCATTTTTGATTGTTTAAGGCTGGACTTATACACTTCATATTGTCTAATATGAAACGTATAGGAGACAACTGGTGTCCAAATGAATTTTGTGGATCTCTACATAGACGGATGCTTACATAAATTGAAGTGAATTTTAAACATGTCATTATACATAGACACACATGTGCAAACAGAAAGAGAGGTGAATAAAGTTTAAAAGATCGCCATTTTTTGGCTTTGATTATGTATACAATTAAATTCCAACAAGTTTAATTTAACCCATCAAAGTATATATATTCAAAGAAAATTAAATAACACATAAAAATGAATCAGTTAGCTTATAACCATTGATCAATCAGAACGTTGCACAACGACTAGGAAGACCAGTTTCATGATCAACCATCACCACCTCAGTAACAGTACAATTAAGCACATCTTGTCTCAACTTTGACCCTGCTGACTTCAACCCCTTCAATGATACTGCTTGATTGAAAAGGTTCAAAGATGGTAACTTAGAAGCTGATGGCATCTTCCCATTAGGCAAATAAATTTTGAAATCATCCTTCAACAACGGGACCTCGAAATCGGTCTTGTTATGTCGCACAACGTTATCTTTAGCACTTATATGAGCACCTGGCTCCATGTGGTTAGTTGAGAAGCTCATTTGGTTCGGGAAGTTCGGGTACAAACTTACATACCCTCGAAGATACATCATGTCGATTAGAAACTTCTTCCATGACGCTTGCCATCCGTTTGTTCTTGATTTGGGGATTTGTACGGGGTTTTGTTTTGCGTCTTCTGTGAATCGCATGTTCATGTAGACGTAAAACTCTCGCCAGTGTTTTGGGAAAAACACTGCGCCCCAACTACATGGTAGTTGGTGGAGATATGGTGTGTTTGGATGGATGTGTTTGAAGTAGTCGGTCGCATTCCATTTAGGTCGTTCTTTAACAACCTCAACTAACCGCGGTGTGTATAAGGAGATAGAGGAGAGTTCGGGGAGCGAAACTTGTGGATCGTAGTGATACGATAAAAGTGCGTATTTGATCCACAAGTAGTAATACGGGGACACCTCGATATCATCTTCTAAAAGAAGACCAAAGTCATCATCGGACGAGGGGTACCAACTCTCGCTCACGGCTCGTATCAATCCTCCTTGGATGATTCTTCTCCTTAAGGTTTTTGGGCCGTGTGGCCAGTCGAAGGTCTTTACGAGCTTTAGAGTTGGCTCGTCGACTCGACTGTCCATGTTGAAGCTTATTGGTACCTCGTCTCCGAGGTAATATGCATCCTTTAGTGACTTGAGTAGCCTTGTTAGTGAGTTGACTCGGTTTTGAGTGATGATGTTTACGGATACCCTCATCCGATTCCAATCTGCAATATAAGTTTGTAAGTAAACAATCATTTTACTTGCAAAAACATTGTAAAAAAATACCTTAGGTCCAATTGTCCAAATGTGTAACAATCAATTAATCATTAACAAAAAAAAAAAAAAAAAAAAAAAAAAAAAAAAAAAAAATTAGGCCCAAAATTTCAGCCCAAATTCATGGGCCTAGTTTTTAAGCCAAAATTTATGGGCCTATTTTTTTGGCCCAAAAAATCAAAGATGCAAAGATTGGTCTTACTTGGTAACGCTGTTGATCGCAAATCAGCCATCCAAAGAACCTTTGTAATGGATGGTCTAGGCAAAAGAACTAAAGTCGAACCGTTTGAATTGCTTTCGGTAGCCATTTTTAACACTTTCCTAACGTTTGAATCGATATCATCAACCGTGATCACAACACTCGGGTTATGGACCTTGATCAGTCCTTTCATACTAGCATAAACCGCTTGTACAACGGGTACCTCGGAGCTGGAAATTCCAGACAACGCGCCTACTCCCAAATCAAAAATCTTAAACCTTCTTTCCCGACACACTGTTTTCGGCCAATGCAAGGCCGAAGTAGCTTCCTCGCACGAGCAAAACCCGCTTCCAGGAACCACAATGTAAGCCTTTTTCCCACGGTTGATCGGAATTTCTCTAGGAGTGGGGCGAGGGCTTTGACCTCTTCTATCGAGTGGGCGTAGAAAAGGGCATCAATTTTTTGAGGGTTCATTGCGGCCCATTGAGTGATGTAGCCCGTTGACAAGGCTCGCCACCATTGGTCATCCCGGACTGTAACCACATCTTTGAATATGACAGTGGTCTCAGACACATAGGCTAGTCTGTGTTCACTGTCGCCCCAAGTCTCCTTGTCTTTTGGGTCGACAGGGAGCACAAATGAACCAGCATTTCTATACTTCTGAAGTTGATAGCTGCAATATTAAGTCGAACAGATTGATTATTAGTTTTATTTTTATGCATAAGGTATAACAAAACATGCTTTATTATTATTAGTTATTAGAGATATATATTAATATTAAACAAAAGATGTTTAGTCTAGCGGTTTGAAAAGTGACTTTTGTTGTGACTACGAATTTCTAGCAAAGACAAATGAAGGATTATTTCATACAAACATTATTTCCATAAATATTTTATAGATTATATATATAAAGGATATAAAATAAAACCAACTCAATGTGTAATATTACCTAACCAATAATCAAATATGGAGTATATAAAACAAATTCAGCGTGTTATATCCACCTAATCAAAATTATAGATTTTATAACAGAGAAAGATGAATTGAATATTGAAATAAGTTGAACAAGTTGCTTAATATAATTAATATATAATAATCGTATTTTAAAAGATGACGTGGATTTGCATGAAGTTAGTTAAATAAGGAACTGTAGCAATCAAAGTTATTGGACATGTACCCAATACATTATAGTTATAGTAAGTCAAATATGTAATAGTCACATATTCATGAACATATACTTTCTTAAATAATAATAAGGGGTCACCAAACCATTAAATCAAAATATTTCTGAACATACATTGTTTATAACGTACCATAACAATATAGGCATGTAGATTGAAATTATAACAAAAATAATAATTAAAAGATGACTTGTTTTGTTCTTGGAATAAAAATACCATAAAGATAATTAAAAGTTACAATTTATAATTTAAAGAATAAAATTTATATAAAACATATAGTGTATAATTAAATTATATAATATGTAAAAGATCACTTCTTATCGACTTACCTTAGATGCAAATCTTCTCCGGTCATGAACGTGAAAGGAGTCTCGATAAAAAGAGTCTTAACAAGCTCTGCCGAAAGAAACCAAGAGCTCGAAAGAAAATCAACCTAAAATAAATTAACAAAACAAATTAAACAATAGAATAATATTCATGATGAAAACAACACTTTTATATTTTGATAGGTAAAACTAGAAAATATTCGTGTACGTAATACTACAGACACTTTATACAACTTTCTTTTTTTATATAATAACAACATTTAAATTTTTCACTAAATTATCATGAAACATTACAATTCTAGATATCTAATTCGTTACGTTTCATTTCAACAACCAATGACTTCTTTCCAAATTTTACTCACTTAAACTACTTTAATCATTATTATAGTTTAACAATTTTCAGAAAACAACAGAAAATATGCAAAACAATAGCTACACATATAAAACATGATACAACTATACAAGTAATTAATTAAGTATGCATCTCATCTAATATTATTTAACAAACTTTCATTCCATACAAACGAAAGTGGGCAAACGGGCAACAAGCTAACAGTAACACTTTAATAATCAAATAAACTAACCTGAACAATTTTATCGACGGTGATATCATATGCCGGATCCGGCAAATAAAGCCCAGCTTCTTTCGATCTAAATTTCCGGTAACTCGGAAACGTAAAATCCTTCTGTCGGAACGGTAATATCCTCCCTATACTCCCCAACACCGAGTTTTTATATTTCTCCGTACCCGCAACGTGTGACAAAATTTGCAACATTTTGGTACCGGGTATCATGTCATCATCCAAAATGTACACTAGGTCTGCTTCGGTTTGCAAAGCCATTTGAAACCTCCCATAATATTTAAAATCATAACTTGAGCTAATGAAACTTATCCTCGTATCATTATAGCTCTCCACAATTCGTTTTAACCCAACTTCGTTAGGACTTCCAAACGAAAGCACCCAAACGTGGTGAAACGGTAGCGTTTGGTGTAACAACGAGTCGAGTTGAGAGCAAAGTGTTTTACGTTTGAAGTGGTTTAAGATTACCGTAACTTTTGGTGTGTTTTGTGGACTAGTCATGTCCCATTTCGACTTCATGGACATTAACTCGGTTAATGTCTCGGTACCGATGTTTTTGGTTTGAAAATCGCGTACTTGGTCGTAAAGTTCTCGTTTGATCTTGATCATGAGTGCGTCGTTGGACTTCTTTTGGTCGAATTCGATCTTTTCGTGCTCACAAACCTCGGAAGGGGTTGAGATCATGGGTAGCGGTTCGAGAACAACGTTGTTGGTTGACTCTTGGTAGTGAGTGACAACATGTGGTGGGATAATGTAATGTTTCCATTGTTGGGCGATTTTTGAGGCCCAAGCGAAGTCGGTTTGGGTGTGCGTAAATCGATGGATGGGCTCATGTAATAGAGCAAGAAAGTGGCGTAGACCGCGAACGCGAATTGTAGACACGTTAGGAGTGTCACAAGTCTAGCCGATGTGCTCTTTTGTGGCCTCCATTTGGTTGATTTACCCGAATCGCCTAGCATTCCATCTAAGTAATCCGCGCTTCTTGTGTTCGGATTACGGGGTAGCCCCATTTCCGAAACCGATATCGATGCTAGTTTTTGTACCCGAATAGAAAATGGTTAGAATGATGGGAGTTGATAAAGGAAATGATAATGATATGAAGATGAAGAAAGTGTATGGTAAAAGATATAAAATAGGGACGTTATATACAGAAAGAGGGGGTTGGGGGGGAAGCAATTAGCATGAGAAGTGTCACATGGGATTAACGACGATTAATCCTAATTGAAGAAACCTAAATAAAAAGCCACTTTTGTTGCCGTATAAAAAGCCTACTTACCCCTACTTTTATTATAAAAATCACATTCATACGTAATTTGATGTTTAATTATCGTGCAATTATACGTTTTGTATACTTCAACTTGAATCATGTGTAGATGACTAAAGCACTTAACATGTAAATTCTCACTTTAACGGGTTTATTTTATCATTTTTTTTACTTTTTCCATTTAGTTTAGACCATATACTTTTTTTAATTGGGTTTCTCTAATTTGTTTGTTTGAATAATGTAATGATATTAGATTTTTTTTTTAATTTTCTTAAATTCATTTACCCTATTTGTCTTTAGATCATGCGTAATGTTAATGCCTTCTAAGGGGCATTTTCCGTCACATCATCATCATAATGCCCATTCAATAAATGTGTAATGGTTAGCGCCCCTTTAATGCCCTTTCAATCATTGCTTTCCATATTTTCCTCTTCTTTGGGCATTATACTAGAAATGCTCATCCCTTTTCATGCCCATATAACGCCCAAGGGGACGGTGTTGAAGGCGTTATCATGCTCATTCATGCCCCTATAATGCCCATTACACATGGTCTTATGTTTGTAATTGTCACACTTACTGGGTTTTTTAGTTGTCGCATCACATTCATCTTTTTTCTTCTTGGGTTTTTGGTTCTAGCGTTATTATTCGATATAGGGTTTGATGTGCTCAAAGATTATATCTAGTGCTCATGGGAGAACTCCCGGTTAGGGCACACCTTTTCGGGGGCATATGTGTGTGTGTGTGTGTATTTATAAATAAAAAACACATTTTAAACTTAAAACTTTGGGTAAGTTAAAACTCAATACTTATTAGCTAGTTGATTTGTTTACAATGTTCTATCTTACTCCCTCTGTCTCTATTTAAATGTCCATCTTTTCATTTTTGGTTGTCCCAAATTAAATGTCCATTTCCAAAAATAGAAATGCAATTTCCAATTTTACCTATAAAAGACAAAACACAATCACCACTTTTGAGGATATTATTGTCATTTTACCACATACAAACAAAAGATTTCTTAAAATGTGTGTTTTTTTGGCTCACGACATTTAAATAGGGACGGAGGGAGTATTTGAATTGGTTTTTCATTATATACATGTTTAAGGGTTTTCTTGTTGTTGTGTGTCCTTTGTGTTGTAAGGTTTTTATTGTTGTTCTATGTCATTTTTGTGATAGTACTGCTAGGTTGAGGTCTATGGGTCATGGGATGGTGATAGCAGTAGTTGATGGTTCGTGGTAGTGGTATATCTATCTATATTAATAAAAGAAAACATATGAGGGACCCATGTCACTCCCTCACGAGTCTCCCATTTATTATTTAAAACAACAAGTTTCATTCAATTTGTATTTAAATTATTTTCATAATTGTTTTTAATAATAAATAAAAAAAATACTATAAGGCAAACATCTTTTATATATTCAATCTCATCAAATATAATTAATCATTTCTAAAAACTATTTACACTTATAAAACTAAACAATATTTATCATACATTAAAATTATACAATTATATTTTCAAACTTAAAATATGACTCTTCAAAATTAAATAAGTTTTGATAAATAAAATTTTCAACTATGGAATAAATCAAAGACTTTGGGATAACAATTTAAAATATGATTTTAATTTGTACGTAGCTAAATATTTAATTAGCTGATTCCTTCTTAACATTCTTGTGAAATAAAAATTATTGTTTTTAACTTTTACAATATTAAAACTTTTCACATTTGTGATTTAATTGTTGTTAAATGTTTAAGATATTTCCAATTAACTTTAGAGTTTTGTTATCTCTCAATTTTAAGTTACGAGACTTTTAGGTTGCCATATGTGTTGTAGGGGTTAGTTTGTAACAATTTATTTCTTTGATGATCATTCATACAAATATAAAATGTTTTCAGATTTGACTTATTTCTTAATTATGTTATAATTTCCGAACAGTTATTTATGTTATTGCCATTTTCCGAATTTTACTATCACTTTCGAAAACTATCATTTTTTTATTTGAATGTCTTATTTTTTGTTTAACTTATAAGAAAGTTATGTTCTAATTTCAATAAAAACAATTTTCTTTATCTTTATGATTCACGATGACGTTAAGCGAAAGACAAAAACAATCGATATCATGAGTTGGTTTGCATTTGAAATATCCAGTCTTTGTTTATGGCCAATTGTGCGTCACTTTATCAAAAGTAAAAGGGAAAACCGATGTTAAATTATTAATATTAGATAGAGATAAAAGTGTTAAAAAATAATGCAACCAGTGTTATATACAAAAAATATATTTAGAGATTTATGATTTTTTTTTTTGTATTTTTTAGGGATTATATTATATATTAAAACTTTAAACTATTTACATTAATATGTAATCTTAATTACTGTATATTTAAATTTGATATAATTTTATTTTTTATACCCGTGTGAGGCAAATAACCTAGTTTATAATTACATAAAAAGATTTATATATAATTTCTATGGACAAACAATTAGTTAAAAATAATTAATTAATAAGTTTTATAACAATAGTTAATAATGCATGATATGTGTACAGGAATAACATTTTTTATGTATACATTATTAAAATATATATAATTTGGTTTGTATAAAACAAAATTAGTTATGGAAACACTAAACTTTATATTATTATATAGAAAGAAAAAAAAACAATGTGAATATAAAAAATGTTTGAAGTTAGAAAACGGAGGTTTAAACTTGAAACGCAGAATCCATAACATTGATGATGCTTCCGTATGCCCAAAGCATATAAATTAAATTACCCTACAAGACCAAATTGTCAAACCCAAATTTCAATAACAAAATCACAACTATAATAAAATGAATTATGAGTATTAAAAATAAAAAATAAAAATCGAAGAAGATCGAAGTCCACTTACCACTTTTTTAATGAAGTAATAATCCAGAAAACAATAAACCCTTTTCTTGTTGAGCAAAACAAGCATCAAGAATCAAAGCACAAGCGATGATCGATGAATTGCATGCTAATAGTTTAACAAAGTCAAAGATGGCATTGGTTGACTTTGTTGGTTGTATAAACATGAAGCAACTTGATCATCTCTGTGGCTTTTGCCAAACTTTGGCCACCCATTAGACTGATCGGTACACAGACACAAACAATGCCCCGTCCAAAAAAAACACCCCCGTCCCAATTGCTACACCGCCCCGGCCTTGCGTCTCGACCCCCGTCTCGATGGCCCCCGTCTCCCCCGTTCTCCAAGGGACGAAAGGGACGGCCCAATCATAGAATTTCTTGATTTTTTTTTTTTTTTTTTAAAACGTTGGGTAACGGCTAACTTGGGTCCAACGGGCATTTTTTAAAAGTGGGGTGTTTTTTAAACTAACTTTATAAATATTAATCCAAATACCCATTTTAATCCACTCCAACTCATTATTCAATCCCCTTTATTTTATAAACTCCCAATATTTTTATAAAAAAAACTTCATGGATCCCTTCCAACAATTCAACCAAAACCCGAATCAAGCTAACCCGAATCAACCTAACCCGAATCCATCTTTCACCACACCCGGTTACACACCGGTCATTGATCCACCCATATCGCAAACCGTTCCAATAAATCCGCATGTAGCCCAAATGCTTCAAAACCCCGCGGCTTATGCCCAATTAAACCCGGTGAGCTTCATGCAAATGCAAAACTATATGCAAATGGCAAGGCAAGCGGGTTTTTCGCAACAATTTTCACAGGGTATTGCGCAACAATTTTCACAACAATTTTCTCCACAATCGCAACCCACTACACCTATCGGAACATCACAACCCGCTACACCTATTGGAACATCACAACCCGCTACACCTATTGAGGATGAGAACGAAACCGATGATGATATAGTTGCCGAAACCCAAGAGATGCCACCCACCAAAAAAGCAAAAGGGAAACGCAAAGGAAAACAAAGAGAGCCAGGACCGGGACGCGGTAAACCACTACACGGAGTCGCGCAGCCATGGTCCGATGTTGAAGAGGAAGCCTTAGCGAAGGCGTGGCTTGCGGCTTCAAAACGGCCCACAGTCGGTATATTTTTTAAACTTGCGCAATATATATATGTTTATTTTTTTTAATAAATTCCGAAATATATATATATGTTTATTTTTTTAATAAATTCCGAAATATATATATATGTTTATTTTTTTTAAATTCAAAGGTACCGCCCAAAACGTAGAGAAGTTATGGGAGACGGCGAACGAATTCTTTCATAAGTATATGCAAGCTCAGCCGTATCGACTAAACGATGCTCTAAGCTCAAAATGGAGAAAGTTGAATGCGGATTGTGGTAAATTCAATGGAATTTACAACCGTATTAAGGCGCACCCGCCTAGTGGATGGAACGAGCAAATGATTTTCGAAAAAGCAATGTCGGACTATAAAAGTGAGACACGCAGAACATTCTCGATGATACGGGCTTGACAAGTTTTGAAAGATGAACAAAAATGGGCGGGTGTGGCAGCACTTTAGTGATGTGGCAGCCTACATGGCACTGAGACATGACATTTGCATGTCTGCACACCCCACCCATGTCTCAAAAATGTTGAGACACCACTTTAGTGATGTGGCAGCCTACATGGCACTGAGACATGACATTTTTGGTGTCTGCTCACCTAGTAGCCTTATGGGAAACAAACGGGAAATAACGCTAATTTTGACGTTTACCACTAGCTGTGGACATACGGTAACTTTAAGGTTCCAACGTTAAACAAACTTTCAGGTAAAACCAATGTTTTAAAGAACTTTGGGTGGGGAGTGGTCCTAGAGTTGCAAAAACAAACAATAAATAAAATATATCAATTAGGTGACTAGTGACTAGCCGCAGTTAAATAAGTCACTGGTTATAACTAATATTCCACATAGATATTAATCCAATATTTAATTTTAATCTATTAATATATATAAAAGAATTGAACATTGCTGACGTGGCGTGCAATGGTGCCTTCATCCTCTCCATGAAATTGCCACGTGGCATCATAATTGAAAGATTTTAATGTTTTTTGAATTATTTCCTTTTTTAATTAAAAAAAAAAGATAAACATAAAACTCTAAATTTATCTCTCTATCTCTCAATTCTCAATTACTAAAATTAAATTGAGTTATTTTAGGAAAAAATAATTTAAAAACAAATTAAAATTTTTCTCTCTTATGTTCCTCCCATAATTTTTAAACGTTAATATCTTTTATATTCGAGATTTTTTAAATAAAAAAATTACACCAAATTAACGAGCGTTTTATTATCTTTCCAACGAGTACCTTAGTGCTATATAAAAAACGGAGAAAAAAGCGACTATTTTTTGTGAGGTTATGTTCATACAGGAAAAAAAAAACACAAAGTGTTCAGGTTATTCATTAATCATGTTTTTTCTTTTAAACCAGGTTCTTATCTACGATGTTGAAATTCAGCCCAATCGCCATGCTATCATTGGAATTTTACTCTTCTAAAGATGGATAGGTATACTTCATCAAGAGAAGTTAGGAGAACGAATCACGCAACACTGCAACACATGGTGTCACCTTATAACAAGGTTATTTTTTTTATTTATTTAATTACAAGAGTAATAATTATTACTATTAGTATTAATATTATTAGAATTGTTATATTTTTCAATCCCCATCATGAATTCTACATCTATATAAGTCAAAGTCAAATTGTAACATATTTTAAATTACGTGAAGATGATTATATGTTGAAGGTTATCATTTTAATACTGTATTATATTTAATATGGTTTATGCTTTTTATTTTTTTAACTTTTTAAATAATTTTTTTTAACTAAGATTGATTATGTTTAAGTTATTTACGCTTTTCGTAATTTGAGTTTTCTTCTTTTATCATTTTTTTATCATTTTTTATTAAATCATATTAATTTTTTCAACCCCGGGACCTTCCCGGGGTAATCAGCTAGTTAGATATATAGAAATGCTACATGTAACAAATGAATTGACCAGAAGCAGATAAGTTAGATAGCATTACTAGCGGATCAAAATAGGTCGCATCAGCTTGAGTTCGCTATGTTTAACACTGTTTAACTTGTTATTAATTTTAGAGCATCTGCCCAATGCATATTTTCAAAAATGACTACAAACGTGCATTAGTAAGGCTGCAAACGAACTGAACTTTCAGCGAACAGTTCATGAATCGTGCGGCGGGAAGTTCGTTTATGTTCGTTCGTTTAATAAATGAACGAACACGAACAAAAAATTCCGTTTGTTTAGTTAAACGAACGAACATGAACAATGGTTGCGTTCGTTCGTTTATGTTCGTGAACGTTCGGTAACATGTTCGTTTATGTTCGTTTGTGTTCGATAGCTTAATAAAGTTTTTAATTTCTATAATTTTTTATATTCTTTTATTTTTATTTATTTTACCCAAATAAATAACCTAATAAATAATTTATGTAAGGTAAATATATGGCTATATGATATCAATAACCCTACTTTTAGCATCCACGCTCATTGCTCAGTATATGTTTCCACGTTCCAACGTCGACACCCTCCACATGTTTGGATAATTAGGTTATACTTTGAGTGGATCTAATTAATGTCTTAATGTATGTAAATTCAATCTTATTCGAAAGTTAATATATGTCCGGTTGTGTTCATGTGCGTTCATGAACAAAATTAACAAACGAACAGGAACACGAGTGTTTCCTTAACAAACGAACACGAACAAAAAATTTCGTTCGGTAAGTGTTCATGAACTGTTTGTGAACAAATAATTTCCTTAACGAACGAACACGAACAAGGCCTTGTTCGTGTTTGTTCGGTTCGTTTGCAGCCCTATGCATTAGTCACTAGCAGTGTAAACAAGCCGACCTTCTCTTAAATCCGAGTCTCATGAGTCCGAGCCTAAAATTAAATTTGTTTAGTAAACTAGCCCGAACATCATTTATCAAACTCGAGCCAGCTCGCAATATATAGCCTAAATATATGTTTATGTAATAATAATTATTATTTATAAAATTATAATGAAATAACTAATTTTTATATATTACGTAAAATATAACTTTTATTAAAAGTGATAATTATAATTAGTGTAAAATTTATTAACAAATAATAAACGAGCTAATCTTGGGCAAACTCGAGCTTGAAAAATTATCAACAAGCCGAGCACGAGCTTTAGAAACAAAGCTTAAACAAAACCGAGCCAAACTCAAGCTCTTATAAGTTAATAGAGATGAAGCTTAGTCAAGCTCGAGCTTAATTCAACTTGTTTAAACCCTTATTAATCACCAACCACATCTTCAAAAAACATTCATTTTTCAAAAACATTTATCATCAATGCATGATTCTTCACAAAATTCATTTGATTTTGACATAATCACCACATGTCCACATTTTACAATAACTTTTATAAGCAGTTTATTTATTATAGTAAATTATTTACTTTTTAGTATCATTTATAACTATATACTGCTTATTTATTATAGTAAATTATTTACTTTTTAGTATCATTTATAACTATATAATAAAGTATTTTTACAAGTTTAAAAAGTTGATATTTTTATAAATAGTCAATTTTATAATAGTTTTTTATAAGCAGTTTATTTATTATAGTAAATTATTTAGTTTTTAGTATCATTTTAATAACTTTTAAATGCCACGTAATTAAAATAAATATATAATAAACTATTTTTACAAGTTTAAAAAGTTGGTATTTTTATAAATAGTAAAAGTTAAAAAATATTGATATATTATCATTCGTAAAAAACTAGAAATTCCTAAACCTTATTAAAAGCTTCAATAAATGGCTTCTCTAATAAAAGTTTAATAATATATAAGGTATATAAATTCTTAAATTAATAAGTTTATAGATTTAAAATTTACTTATAAGAGGTTAATAATTTTAAGATATTTATATGTAGTTTGTTCATAATGTAAAGAAAAGTGAAAAAAAAAAAGGAATTTGATGACCTTTACCACCATCCTTGAGCGCTTGTGACCACAACCGTGAAGTCAAAAAACAACCCTGAATGTTTAAGAATTAAGAGTTCTGAATGGTTAAGTACTGAATCATTAAGTTGGACTTCTTAATGGTTAATTTTCTTGTCCCACATTGATAGGAGAGTCTCATTAAGGTTCAGCCTAGTTCAGTACTTAATAGTTCAATGCTTAATGGTTCAGCAACATCCCAAATCTTAATGGTTCAGCCTTAACCATTCCATTCAGAAGCTGAAACAAACGCGCTGAATGCTGAATCGTTCAGAGCCTCATTAAAAGGCTTACCAAACAGCCGTAAAAGTTTATAAATAACTCATGTATTGAATACTATTTTACACAAAAAAGATAGACTTTTTTAAATGCATGAAAAAGATTCAGATATGAAAACCTTAATAAAGTAATTTGTTATTTTGTTATGCATCTTTAAAATTAAAAATAACTAGGTGTATGACTTTTTTAATATATATTGTGTACTAAATTACATTGTTAATGATGAGATACCAATCTGATTTGCAGTGGGGAAGGGAAGGGAAGGGAGGGGCGGGGAGAAGAAAATAAATTATTTAAGTGTTGTACTTTTTTTCAAAATAAAGTAGGATATGGCTTGACATTCCAATTACTTGGTTTCAAGTAGGACGAGACCTAAGAATCTAAGATTATGTGCTTGATTGTTGGAGTTTTTCTAATGTTTGCTCGTCAAGCTACTAAGACACACCTTAATTAAATACCACGAAAAGTAAAATTTGAAGTACACTTTTTTTATTTTATTTTTTTTATTCAACCTTAAAAACATGGCATTAGTAGCCCATTGAATTTGGATCAACATGTTGTATTTTTATATAAAGCTATGTTGTTTAGGATTTTATATGAATTTACAACTAAAACTCTATGGTAGTGTTCGTTTCATAGGAATAAAATGGGAATTGGAATTGGAATTGGAATTGGAAATGGATTTTGAAGAATCCTTAAAATCCCATAATGTGTTTAGTTGGTATAATCATCAATGGAATTGGAATGGAAAATATATAAAATGACATAACTATCCTTTAAAACTAGTAAATTGACATGAATTCTTACATATTTAATAACATTCTCTCCCACATTTGAAGGATTTTAAATCCCAAGAACCGAAGGATTTCAAAAGATTTTAATTCAAATCCAATCCTTTCTTTTATTGAAACGGACATGATATGACATGGAATCAAATTCTAATTCCTTTCGAATTCCATTCCATTCCTGTGAAACGAACACTATGTATTTTTTTTTATGTAAAATAGAACACATGCATACTTTTTTATACACCATGAGTAGTAGGGAGAAGGAAAACCCACTCAACAAACGAATTCGTGTTACTTAATTAATTATTAAACTTGTATGGTTAAATTAAAACAACATTCAAATTGAAATGGAAATTATTAAACATAGTGTATGACATGAATTGAGAGTTTAGAAATAAAGAGGGCTCAAAGATGATCCAAGACAGTTTTTTCTAGACAAAGTAGATATCAACGATGTAAAGGATTATGTACAATGTTTCTATAAGGCCGTCCTTTGTGGAGGCGCTAGCGTCCGAACGCGAGCCATCAACTTGACTCTCAAGTAACCCGATCACTTGACCCCGTTGTGGCTAGAGGTGAGCATCGGCGCGACCAAAGGACATTTTTTCCGTTAACCCACGCGACCACCATCGCTTGTGCTCGCTCGCGCCGGGTTCGCGTCAGGCTGTTGTGGCTAGGGGTGACCACCGGTGCTAAAACTCCGTTCGCTAGCGCCTCCACAACGGACGGCCTAAGTGGTATAAAACCCTTTGTATAGATTTGTAAATAGATAAATATTCAAATTCAATGTGTATACGCAGGGGCGGAGCCACCTTAGAGGGGTTGAGGTCACAGGACAGCAACGATTTTTGAGATTTTGGTAGAATGGTTATAATAGATTACTTGAGTGACTACATAAGAATTATTAGAGTGACTATATACTAACAAATGAGAGGTGGTTTGTGATGGTAGTTGCCTTTATTTTCTTTTCACTTTGTCAGAAGTAGTCTTAGCCCTATTTTTTAGCATCTTCATTTTTTAAGCACTAGTAAAAAGGAAACAAACTAAAACAGGGAATAAACAGGCAATCAAATTTTCATGAAAGTCAAACTACTAGAGGCAATTCAAGCATCAAATAACCTTGAACAAATGACCATAAAGCTAAAACTCCAAGCATCAAATCATCTCCACCAACTGTTTTGTTTTCATTTATGCAAATTCAAAATTGATATGCACGTTCATCGCACTCGGCCCTTGAAATCATTATTTCATATCGTATTTTATTATGTTTCTCGACTCGACCCGGAAAAAAATTCTAATGTTTCATTTGAGATATAAGATCACTGAAAAAAGGTGACATCATAATAAAAAAAATCCTTGATCTGCCACTGTGTATACGTATTGTTAGTTATGATTTGTATGTCGAATATAACGTGGTAACAATGAACAACTTGAAACTATAAAAGATAGATCATATATTAATCATCTTAGGCTGTTTACCAAGTAATACATTCAATGCGGCAAATCAAAAGAACATATACTAACCCTAAACAACATCCCAGAGGTTCAAGTTGTAAGTCATGAGATAAAGGGTCAATGGTTTTGAAGCTATGAGTTAGAAGAACATCACCAAGTAAATGTTTATATATATTGATCATCTTAAAAAGAGACATCACTTCAATAAAGAGCTAAGATCAAGATTGAAGACTTTCATGCCTATAAAAAACACTTTACACTGTGGGCTTGAGCCGATCTCGATTCCTTCAAGACTCCAGAGTCAAGCCTCAATCGCAAAAACTAGGGGTGCAAACGAGGCGAGCCCGAGCTCGATTAACATATAAGAGCTCAAGCTCGGCTCGTTAACAATTTGTCAAGCTCGGCTCGTTTATTATCAATTACTTAAATCATTGAATAAAAGTAATATAAATGATAGTCCGTTTAGGCTCGTGAGCTCGATAAGTGAAGCTAGAGTTCGGAACTCGTTTACTAAACAATTTTAAATGAGTGGTAAATATTATTAAATATTAAAAAAAAACTAATATTACACTAGGCTCGACGAACCTAACGAGCTTCACATGCCAGGCTCAAGCTTGGGCTAGATAAATAAACGAGCTTTGTAGCTCGAGCTCGATAAGGCTTGGCTCGTTTGCACCCATAGCACAAACTAGTTAAGGTTAAACACGACTAGACTTGTTGCCTATAAAGCTTAAAAACTTGACTAGACTTGTTGCCTGTAAAGCTAAAACTCGACGCTAATTGTTTTACCAGTAGTTTCGGTTATTTCTATATATTTGATTTTTGAATGTTCAATAATTTCTTAATCTTCTAGATTATAATAATTTATGAAATTTTGTGTTGAAGGAAATTTGCAAATACATTTATCCAACGTGCCTTATACAATATATATAGATAAATGCATGTAGTAAATATGCACACATACAAATTTTCTGATATTGGTTATTAAGCTAATTTGAAATCCTTTGATTTGAGGTGGAAAGGTTTACCTTCTTAGACGGTTTCTGTCCGGGGGTTTGGTCTCAAGTTCGAATCTCACGCTCCACCGAAAAAATAACCGTTTGGGTTTGAAAGGAAAAACCGGTGTGAATGTGTGATGCTATGACATTCGATACTGGACCATGGTCACTTTACAACACATTATTTACCGCTGAAACACTACCTAAAAAAAATGAAGGAAGAAGAAGAACCAGCAGCAGCTAATTTGACATCCGTTGAGCATTTCTTGCTATAATATTATAGTTAGGAAATTTTCTGCTAACAACATTTTTGTATCCTATACGCTTTTCATGTTTTTAGCACTTGAATTTTCTAATCATTGAATTTTTAATTTATTTATATCTTAATATAGTATAAAGATTTTCCAGTTGCAAAATTTGTCAGACATATATGTGGATAATATTCTAACAACATTATAATTTTTTTAACAAAATTATTTTATAAACAGCCAAATCTGGTAACGTTCTAACAATATTTTCCTATCCCCACACGCTTTGCATGTTTTCAATACATTAATTTGCGAATTTTTTAAACTAATGAAATCTTCTTTTGTAAAAAGGATAAATTTGACGTGCATATGGATTTTCTTTAGCAACAATGTATATTTCCTCTAGAGATTTATACTATTTAAATTCATTTTTCTCTCTTCTCTTATCAAATACTAGTTTATACTCGGGATCATTTGGAGTTGACAAATCTAAATAAGGTTAATAAAATGAAGCTCTTCTATAACTTTAACATCTAATCAACATTAAATATCTCTGAAAATTACTGTACAATGAACACCGTATCAGTTATCCGTAATCTGTGAGCACACATACCGGTGTGAATTTCCAACACGACCTGAACCTAATACGAAATTACCGGGTTTGGGTTTAGTCTAAATGGGTTCGTGTCAGGTTTGGGCTGAACCCGTTTAGCTAAACGGGTTGGGTTCGGGTCAACCCGGACATGTTAGCGGGTTCACCCGTTTAACCTATTTATACTATATATTGTTTTTTACAATATGTTTTATGTTATAAATTAAACGAGTTTACGCCACCCCGCGCGTTGCAACGAGTCGTTGATTATGAATGTGTTTAGTATTGTTATATGATATGCGAAGATTTCTAAAATCTATCTGTTGTTTTTCGAATCGTGAATTAATTGGTATTCGCGATTTGAGCAAGAATGGTAGGGGTTCGCATGGGGCTAGACAATTGGCGAAGTTTGTTAATGGTTATCATATATGTAAATTAGGTGGTTTTGGGTAAGTTAAAAATGTTAAAAAGAGTCGGACTATTCAACTTTTTTAAGATATGAAATAAATAGACAGGTAAATTGAGTGGAGAAGAAGGAGCGGGTGAGATTAGAGAAGAAAAATGGTACCGAATCATGACTACATCATCGACTATGGCATTTCAGTGTTATGTGAGAGGTCGTATCGGCTACTGAGAAGACGGCGATTGACGTAACAAAACGATTATCTCGCTTGATTACCTAAAAGTATATAGATTCTTGCTTGATGGATAAATAGAGGTGGTTGTCGGTGATGTATAGTGATGGGCGACTACGGCCAAAGTCGGTGTATAATTGCAACAACGAGACAAAGAACAAGGTAGATCGAATGACGTAACCGGTGAGCGTGTAATTGATATTTAGATGACCGACGATTAGAAAATAGTCCTAAATGGATGGCGGTTACCAATCGTCGGAGTTTTCACACCGATTCAAATTCCTTGAAAAATAAAATTAATATATTTTGTTATTATTTAAAATTTTAAATTCCGTTTTTTCCTTACAAAAATTGTCAAAAATAATCTAAATACCACTTCAAGTAAGTAATTATACATATTCAAGCCTGGTAGAGTAGAAAAACAATCAAGACTTAATCCAGTATGTTGTTGGTTTAAACTGTTTCTACCTGAGTGATTCAAGAAAAATCCAAATTAAACCCAAAAATATACATGAAAACCAAAAGTGTTAGTTACTTGAAATGTCCCATACATCACTTACTTTGGAAAGTTATTGCTAGCATTACTACATCCAAAATAAAACTTTGATATCCTTGTACTCCATAGACTCCGATCACTCATCATCCCACTATTGATCTACATCCCGAAACATACAACAAATCACATCCAAACCATATAATACGATCATATCAAATCCAATCCTATTCAAATAATACAAGAAAAAAAAGAAAGAAAAAACTAACCTGAACTTTAAAAGTGAATGAACCGGAACCGAATCATCAACAACAACATTCTCACTAAACTGAAATCAATCATCCTAAACAAAATAAATAAATAAATAAATGAATAAAAATCAGATCCAATCCATGTACAAAATCAGATAACACGACAAAAAAAAAAATACGAGTAAATTACCAAAACTGTCCCTGTGATTTGGCCAAATTTGCCACTCCAACCCAATCTTTTAAAAAGTGAATGAACACTCCTTGATCAATATACCAAAACAGTCCAACGACTTAACCGAGTTAACTTTTCTTCGTTAAGTCAGGGGCATTTTCGTCCAGTCATGTATAAAATTCATCTTCTTCCCAAATCAGACCACTACCCACCATCTCCTCCACCTTTCACCACCACCACCACCACCCATGTTAAAACTTAGGTTTCATACACCATGTGACAGAGTATTGTCTCTTAAATTAATTAGTCATTAACACTTTATCCTACACATTATCAAAATTTGTCCTACATATATCAAAATTCATCCTACATATATCGAAAATTATCATATGTTTATCCTACACAAATCGAGATTATCATACGTTTATCCTACACATATAAAAGTTTATTCTACACATATCGAAATTCTTCTTCACTTTAATTAGGTTTGCTTTGAAAATATATATAACTTAAACATTAATTAAGAGTTTCATTTATTGAACTAGTTTATGGGGGTTAGAAAAAATAAATAATTTATTTAACATTAAATACAATTAATATATGGAAGATTTTATTGGTTAATATCTGTTCTTTTTCTTCTTACAAGTTATTTTCTTCTTATTTGAACTCTCCACTATATAGTTACACCTAACTATCTATTTCGTATTGGAAAAATTACAGAAATCGTCCTTTATTTTTACATCATTTTTCAGTGGTTGTCATTTAACTTCAAAATTGATGAGAATCGTCCTTTATGTTGTAAAATCTTGCAGCTCTCGTCCTTTAGGCCTAACCTAGTTAGTTTTTTTGGTTAAGTTACGTCAAGTACCCTGCACGTGAGGGCATAATTGACATTTTACCCCTGATTTCATCCCCCCTATATAAAAACATCCCTAATACCCTCTTCCCTATTCCTTCATCAGTTCAACCACCAACCACCCTTGTCCACTGCTGACTACCCACAACCACCATTTGACCACCATCAAAACCATCACCCGTAGTTCTGTCGTGTCACCTTAACAACGTATAAACCATAGCACCACCACTATCATCATCACCACCGTCCCCTCGTTATCTTCCCCCCATCTCTGTCTCTTGCTTTGGTCACCATTTTTGGCAAGAAAACCAAAGATAAGAGAGTTGATTTCTAGGGTCACCATCTTTGACAAGACAGCCATCTTCGGTGAGACAACAATTTCTTCTCTCTGTCTCTTGCTTTGATATTCTCTCTCTCTTTCTCTCTCTCTCTCTCTCTCTCTCTCTCTCTCTGTTTCTTGTTGGTGGTTTGACATTGATATCCTAATCGAGGTTGTTTAATTGACCTGGTTCGTCTATTGGGAATGAGTTTATTGGACACCCACTAGCTTGATTTCTAGGGTTTGGAATTGGATTCTTTATTAATTCCATTGGATGAGCAAAGAACGGCCTCATGAGCCGCTTGATTTCTTCATCTGGATGGTTGAGGTATGCTTCTCCAGTCTTGTTATAGATTTAAATTCATTCGGTTTTGTTCATTGAGTTAAGGTTTTAATGGTGTGAATTTGGGCGTTTTGTTGTTGAGCTTCTTTTTAGGGATTATTTATTGATTTTGGGTATTAGTATTGAAGGGTTGATGGAATTTGGAAGCTTTAGGTTCATGGCAGATTGTGGTGGGGGTGGTGGTGGTGGTAGCATGTTATGGTGTGTGGCGGGGTGGTGGTGGTAAGTTGTGGTGGTAGAGGTGGTGGATGTGGTGCGGGTGGTGGTGATTATTGAAGAATGTAAGTAGTGGTGGTGATAAAAAAAAATGATAGAGATAAGGGCATAACTGTCATTTTGCCCTCATGTGGGTCCACATGACCAAACTTAAAAAAATAAATAAATAAATAAACCTAACCATGTTAGGCCTAAAGGACAATGCCTTTAAGATTTTACAACATAAAGGTCGATTTTCATCAATTTTAAAGTTAAAGAACAACCACTGAAAAATGATGTAAACATAAAGGACGTTTTCTTTAATTTTTCTTTTTGTATTTAAAGGAAAATTATGAGGATCACGTGTCATTCATTAGAGTAATCACTTTCTGGTTTTCTCACCTCTCTCGTGCTTACTAGGTATTTTTTTTTTCTCTGTTATTTGTAGATATTGCAACTATCAACCTTAATTTTTTGGGACCAAATTTGCAACTTAGTCTTTGCTCGTCATAAAATGGTAAAACTTCAGGAGTCACTTGCCACGTCGCAAAATTAGTAAGATCACAAGCAAAAGATATTTTGAGTTACATAGTTTTTTAAATGTTTTTTTTAATCAGAAAAAAAATGTGGAATTTTGACGAGTCAAAATTTGTTGAGAGGGCACTTGTTGGGGTTTGACTTAGTGCCAGATGGCCGAATTTTAAAGGCTTGAAAGTTTGACCAGGGCAGTCAACATATAAGACGTACAATTCTTTTGATTTATTAAAAGGGTGGTTATATTTAAACCCCCACCTTCTATTTTCACCCCCTCAAAGCGCCTCGCTTAGGCCTAAGCGAGGCGCTTTGAACTCATTCCGAGGAGGTCAGTACGAGGGGCAGAAAAAACTGATTTTTAAATTCGAAGCGCCTCGCCTAAGCGAGGCGCTTCGAGGGGGTAATTTATTTTGGTAGTTGTTTTGATGTTTTGAGTTGGTTTTTTTATTTTTTTTTAATTTAATAATTATAAAAAGTTAAAAAAATTTAAAAAACAAAGTAATAACCCTAATCATTGTCAATGACATAAACTTGACATCATCAACCACGTATAGTCAATGAATGCGGTATGCGCGTTAAATTTCATTAAATGCGGCAATACTTGGATCCGGTTGGAGTCTAAAACTTCGTGTGTCATCTTGGTCGAACTCATGTTGCAACATTCGTCTTGTGTGTCAACGATGAAGGCAACATACTTGAAATCAATGGGAAGATAAACAATCCTCATCCACAATGTTCTTACCTATAGCTACACATTCGTCTTGTGTGTCAACGATGAAGGCAACATACTTGAAATCAATGGGAAGATAAACAATCCTCATCCACAATGTTCTTACCTATAGCTACCAACCATCCGGTTGTTTTCAGGCTGTCTTCATCGTTGACCGCTATCTCTCGGATAACAACTGAAAACTTGTCTTCAATGATTATAAAGCAACTTGAAAGTAATTACAAGAAGATGATCAAAGATGCTACAACATAACTTGCACCGGCTTGAGATATGAGTTTGATTAGCTTAAATCTCTCTGATCCATGGTATCCACTTTCAGGTTGTCTTCATCGTTGACCGCTATCGTTGACCATGGATCAGAGAGATTCAAGCTAATCAAACTCATATCTCAAGTTGGTCTAACAACTTAATTTGACTTGCTTGCATAGGAATCTTGTACGAAATCATTCTCACATGTCACTGTGAGTACACATTGTGCATGACATTACATTCTGCATGTGTCATTTCATAACTTGCACCGGCTTGAGATATGAGTTTGATTAGCTTAAATCTCTCTGATCCATGGTATCCACTTTCAAAGGATCCATGACATTACATTCTCTAGAAGTTGCTAAAATAGTTAAACAAAAGCTGAAATTATATAGTTATTTGGAATGTTCCTGATCATTACAGTGAGATTGATAACTTCTCTATGGAAGCAACAAATTCAAAACAAAGGTAGGTTTGCCAGAGGGTCACTATTCATACATAAAGAGTATAATCAAACAAGCGTTGTTATCGGAGAGATATCGGTCAACGATGAAGGCAACCGTAGCGAGTGTGAAGATCAAGATCAAGAAGAACAGTACGGTCAACGATGAAGGTGTGTTGTATGTATAAAATTGTGAATAATTGTGAGAGTCGATATGAGAGCAATAATCCATCGAGAACTAGAGAAACAGAGAATAAGAGAAGAGATAATAACATATGAGCTACAACGACGTCGTATTTTGGAAGCTGAAGTTCGGAGAGAACTAAATAGTCAACATGAGATGACGTCAGCGTTGGTGTTGGGACCGCCTTTGGCTAGTTACGGTTACCGGTTTGAACCGGAGATGATGTGGCTTGGTGAACCGGTTTCGTATGCGAGTAGAAGAGTTTCAATGCCGTTGACGGAGAGATGTCACGACGTTAGTGGATCGGAGAGTGTTCCGTTACAGAGATTCAAGCTAATCAAACTCATATCTCAAGTTGGTCTAACAACTGAATTTGACTTGCTTGCACAGGAATCTTGTACGAAATCATTCTCACATGAATATCCTTTGATGAATGTATTAGGGGTTGGAAACTCTGAAGACCAGATATCTGTCAACGATGAAGGCAACATACTTGAAATCAATGGGAAGATAAACAATCCTCATCCACAATGTTCTTACCTATAGCTACCAACCATCCGGTTGTTGATTTCTTCTCTATACAGAGTGACGATAGGCGTTTTCGATTTCCAAATGAATCAACGACTTAAACTTGACATCATCAACCACGTATAGGCGTTTTCATTTCGTCTTCAAGACTCCTATGAGTCAACAAAGGTTGACTTTTTTGAGCATTAACCATGACTATATTACATTATTATTATTATTATAATTTTTTATTATATTTGTAATTTAGTTCCTTTGTTTTATTATTATAATAATTTATTATTATCAAGAATCGGAAATTAGTAAAACGATTTATGAAAGTATCAAGAATCGGGAATTAGTAAAATTAGTAAAACGATTTATGAAACTAACAATAAATAAGTTAATAATAATAAATCATTGCTCAGACGTTAGGGTTTGATAAACACAAAACTTATTATTTAAAAAGCAACAAAAACACAAATCGTACCGTGAAATAAAGAGAGGCCCATTAGGAGTGCCGTGGAGGAAGATCGTCGGTTTGTTGTAGTCGATGATGGCACAGAGGTTAGCGGTAACTTTAAATTTTGAATGATCGTCGGTTTGCTCTCTATATACCGATCAACAATCGATCCGACTGTTGATTTCTCTCTATAACCGGTACAACTTTTCAGGCAAGCAAGTAAAATTCAGTTGTTATCGGACAGATATCGGTCAACGATGAAGGCAACCTGAAACGATATGAACATTTATAACCTTTCTGTACCTGTGGCCAAAAGAACCTGATAAAGGTGTACACGAGTATAATCAAACAAAGGTTGCCATGAGTTTGATTAGCTTGAATCTCTCTGATCCATGGTATCCACTAACCGTAGCAATCATTACAGTTATTTGGAATGTTTCTGATCATTACAGTAACGAAATCATTCTCACATGAATATCCTTTGAAATCAATGGGAAGATAAATAATCCTCATCCACAATGTTCTTACCTATAGCTACCAACCATCCGGTTGTTTTCAGGTAAAGCGATCGTTTAACTCATATAAAGTGTTCGATGTCACTATGAGTACACATTGTGCATGACATTACATTCTGCATGTGTCATTTCATAACTTGCACCGGCTTGAGATATGAGTTTGATTAGCTTAAATCTCTCTGATCCATGGTATCCACTATCAGGTTGTCTTCATCGTTGACCGCTATCTCTCGGATAACAACTGAAAAGTTGTCTTCAATGATTGTAAAAAACTTGAAAGTAATTACAAGAAGATGATCAAAAAGATGCTACAACATAACTTGCACCGGCTTGAGATATGGGTTTGATTATTATCGTATTTGCAACTTAGTTCCTTTCTCTCGAAAAACAATCCGATTGTTAAAAGTATCAAGACTATGAAATTAGTAAAACAACTGAATTTTACTTGCTTGCATGAAAAGTTATTTTTAAATGTTTGGTAATATATTTTTAAATGTTTGATCTGCAATATTTGAAAATTATCATTTCTTGACATGTTTGGTAACACCTTGATCTGTAATATCTGAAAATTATCATTTCTCAAAAAGTAATTAAAAACACTTAAAAATGAATTAAAAACGAATTAAAAACAATTGTTGCGAGTTAGGTTTAGTCGGAGGACCACGTACAATGATTCATCAAAGTTGTACAAAGCTGGATGTTTAACTGGAAAACCAAAACGAGCAATTAACGAAGCGAAACGGAGAGATATAATTTTCTTGGCTTGGAAACAACTTAAAAGAACCAAAAATGAATTAAAATTATTTTTTAGTGATTAACAGATAATTTTAAAGAATTAAAAGAAATTCAATTTTTTTTAAAAAAAGGCCAAAGCGTGGGGTAATTAATATATTTTCAAACGAATTCCACTGAGTTTTGAAAACGTATACTCTACACACCATTTGGTTTGTTGGAATAAGTTGTTTCGGAATTTAGATATGGAAAATGTGACATTATATAAAAGTAATTTGAGCAAACACTGTGTTAGTTAGTTAATTAATATATATTTTTTAATCACTGGTATGTTGGGTTTGTGGACAAGTCGTTCGAGTAAAGATAAGATCCATTGAGATAAGTTTCCATCTAGCCCTACTTACACAAAGTCATTTGTGGACAAGTCGTTCCGAGTAAACCTAAAAACCGTGGTTTCAAGAAAACCAAATATTGATCTAAGCAGTAACTCGAAATTGTGATCACCTTTCTTTATGGCAACTAAAAGGTTCAATCGGAAGTCAGTAGTAGCACCAAATTAGCATATTACGCTCCAGCAACTATTAGGCAACAAATCACATTAAAACCAAGAAGGAAGCAAATAAGGAACAAAAAAGACAATTGTTTCGGGCCCTCCAAATGCACCAACAAGCGACCATAATAATCAATTGCACAATCTCAGCAAGGATTCCGTTTTCCTTTGATATTTTCTCATTTTTAATTTCAGTTTTTTTTATCTCTTTCATGTAGCTTTATAACTTGTTGGTCTTTATGTTTATTTTATTTTTTTCTTATCCATGCTATGCTAACTCCAATTTAGGGCATGTTTGGCTCTCCATCTCCTTTTCTTCCTCCTTAACTCTTTATTCAAAAAGTCACAAGGAGGTAAAAAATAGAGAGCCAAACATGGTCTTAATACATATGTTATTTTATTTAATTTTTTAAATATAAAAACCGGTTATTTTTATCCCAAACCGCTACGAACCCGGTTTGACCAAGGACCGGTCAAGGTCAAAACCAGTCTTGAACCTGTTTGGGTTCCTAAAAACACCGAAATGCTATGCTCATCTCTTACCTTGTAGTCGTGCACGCTAAATAGGTCCCAGTAGGGGTGTCAAAATGGGTAGGTTGGGTTAGGTTGGTTGATGGGTCAGGATGGGTTTGGGTTAGGATTGGTTTGGGTCAAGATGGATAATTAAAAAAATAGTTTAGGATGGGTTAGGTCATGATGGGTTTGGGTCTAGATGGTTTGGATTAGGATAGGTTCACATCAAAATAGATTAAAATTTAAAAAAAAAAATTAAAATAACAATAAAAAGTAAAAAATTTAAAAAGTAAAAAACAAATTTAAAAAAAAATAAACTTAGAAATAAAATTTTAAGGTATCCGAAATATTTTATTTTAAACCGGACCGATTCGACCCTATCGGGTTGGTTAACAACCCGGACCATTACGACCCGGACTGTTTCGACATGACCCGTCCCGTTAGCGACCAGGACCGTTTCGACCCGGCTGGGCCCGTTAGCGACTGGAACAGTTTCGACTCCATCGGGCCCGATAACGACCCAGATTGTTTCAACCTGACCCGTCCCGTAGCGACCCGGATTGTTTCGACTCCGGCCAGGCCCGGTAGCGACCCGACCGGGCCGGTAACGACCCAGACCGTTTCAACCTGACCCGTCCCGTAGCAACCCGGACTGTTTCGACACGGCTGGGCCCGGTAGCGACCCGGACCGTTTCGACCCGGTCGGGCCCGTTTCAACCTGACCCGTCCCGTAGCGACCCATCCCGTTTCAACCTGACCCGTCCCGTAGCGACTCGGACTGTTTAGACTCCGGCCAGGCCCGGTAGCGACCCGACCGGGCCGGTAACGACCCATACCGTTTCAACCTGACCCGTCCCATAGCGACCCGGACCGTTTCGACCCGACCGGGCCCGGTAACGACCCAGACCGTTTCAACCTGACACGTCCCGTAGCGATCCGGACCGTTTTGACCCGGTCGGGCCCGGTAGCGACCCGGACCGTTTCGATCCGACCAGGCCCGGTAACGACCCAGACCGTTTCAACCTGACCCGTCCCGTAGCAACCCGGACCGTTTCGACCCGTCCGTCCCCGGTAGCGACCCGGACCGTTTCAACCTGACCCGTCTCGTAGCGACTCGGACCGTTTCGACCCGGCTGGCCCCGCTAGCGACCCGGACCGTTTTGACCCGACCGGGCCCGGTAACAACCCAGACCGTTTCAACCTGACCCGTCCCGTAGCGACCCGGACCGTTTCGAACCGACTGGGCCCGGTAACGACACAGACCGTTTTAACCTGACCTGTCCCGTAGCGACCCGTACTGTTTCGACCTGACCGGGCCCGGTAGCGACCAGGACCGTTTCGACCTGACCGATCCCGTTAGCAACACGGACCGTTTCGACCTGACCGGGCCCGTCAACGACCGGACCATTTCGACCCGAACGGGCCGGTCAACAACCCAGACCGTTTGCACTCGATCAAACCCGCTAACGACTCGAAACGTTTCGATGAGATCGGTCTCGTTAACGACCCGTGTTGTTTCAACAATGCCGTACGTTATCGACCAGAATGGTTTCAACCCGACTGGGTTGATCAATATATGCAAAAGATATAATATTTTTGTTTTTATTGACATTGATTTTTATGAGGAATCAACTTGGGTGAGTTTTAATTTAGATTTGTATATGGTTATCTAAAAATATCCATCCTGACCCATTTGTTTTTTTAGACATACCCATCCTAACCCACTTACTTATTTCCTACAATTAAAATTACCCATCCTAACCCCCTTGAAAATTATACTAAACTCATTTTAACCCACAAGGTCAAATTTTAAACCCAAAACAACCCAAACTTAATTAGATGGGTTAAAATTGCCAGGTTTAGATCCCAGAATCTCTACCACACTTGGTCCATTAGGCTATAAACCCAGAATGGCCCAAACATATGTTAGGCAGCTCTTGTCATGACTTTAGTCCAATAACTTACCCATACCATAAATAGCCTATTACATAATATTAATATACAAACTCATTGAACAGTAACACAAAGTGAATAGTAATTATATTAATATTTTATTTATATTATTATTTTATTTAAAAATTTTATTATATTATATACTATTAATTAATATATTATATTATATACTATTAATATATTATACCGATCCCGTATCGATACCGACAATACCGAAACCGAAAATCCATAAATATGGGTACCGATACCGATCCCGAAACCACTCAGTTCGGTACGGTATCGGGACGGGATAGGATCGGTATTCGGCCTTGTATGCTCATTCCTAATTAATATATTATATACTATTATTTTATTCAAAAACTTTACGGTATCGGTACGGTACCGGTATGGTATCGGTATTTTACCTTAAAATACCGATACCATACCGATCCCGTACCGATACCGATAATACCAAAACCGAAAATCCATAAATATGGGTACCGATACCGATCCCGAAACCACTCGGTTCGGTATTGCCGCCACAACGAATTGATTGACGCCGCCGCAACGCGCGGCAGATTAAACACCTAGTTAATTAAAAATTTAAAGAACATTTATCACAAACATTTTTTTATTGACTTAAAAAGTCTTCAACCTCTAAACAGTTAGATATAAACAGTAAAAAACTAAACCAAAACACCATTTATAACATATACTGATTGACAAAAAATAATTACATCTTCATGTTACAATTCTAAACATTGTATGTAACATACATTTTACAAAAACACTAGCTTCATAAAACATACCTTTTTTATATTTTGTTTAAAATCCAGTAAACTACATCCAATGGCTTAAAAATTCTTATGATTAGTTTCCTAGAATATCACTTAAAACTTTTAATGTAGATTGTTAGCAATTTTTTTTTTTTTATATATATATAGAAAACTATGTATCTTCTTATTTCTATTCTTCATCTACAGAAAAATCAGGTTCTGTTGGCTTCTGTAATGAGCTAACAACACTAGTTGTTTTGGACCTCGACAGCATGCTCCCTGACCTCCTCGCACCATTGCTTGAACTATGACCGTGACCGACGAATCCTACCTCGGGTCCAACCATGTCCCCAATGTGCCTTGGCGGACTAACCTCGGCTGTGTAATCCATGCTCGCAAAACTCTCTATAGCCCGAAGTTTACTAGCGCTTTTTCTCCGTTTATACCTTCTCCATGCCGCTTGCACAAAACAAGCCGCCCATGTACGCCATTGGTGGCTGTAAAACCGGAACTTATGCCTTAGTTGTTTACTATGTAACCTTCGATACTGTGACGCCACGAACTTCAAATCCTCTGCTATCAGCGCAAAAGCTTCGACTTCGGAAATTGCTTTCACTGTACGTGTAGACGATGGGATCACAACACTCGGCCGTGGATCCAGGGCCCACGTTAGCAGCTCCTCCCCGCAAAAGTCACCAGGACCGATCCGGCATGAGTTGAAAAACCCTGTCCGGCCACCGTTTGTGGTGTACGAGTCGAGGTTTCCTCGAATTATAAATAACATTTCGTTCACCGGATCACCCTCCCGAACCAAACACGTGCCTTGGGTACACAAGGACGGTTTTAGCCGTTCACAAATCGCATCGAGCATCTTTTCGTCCATTTGATCGAACAACGGGACCTGGATCATCAACAAGTCAATCTATAATTCATAATGCTGAACAACTATAGAATTTTTATGTTTATTTGCGAAATAAAACTTACTCGTCGAACTAGATCATAGCAAAGGTGTCGTTTAATATCTCGTCGAAGGTCTAAAGGAAGATCTTTAAGTAGAGACTCTTCATCAACCCCTCGGGTAGCTACCCATTTGTATTGGTCGTATCTCCTAACGGATTCCCGAAGCTCTGGTGGCAGCTGTCGATGGCGCATCCATTGTTCAGTATCGGTTCTCCGGATCCTCCATTCTTCTAACCGAACAGTTGTTGATTGAAGATAAGTCTAATTCAATTTTACACCATTAGTTAGTTAGCTAGTAATTCACATAACAGATGCACAAATCATTGAATCTAGTAACTGATGCTACATTTACCTGCATATTTCCGATCAACAACGCGAACAGAACTAGCCCCACGGTGGCTATTATGATTGCAAAAATGATTTCTCCAACATAAGTACTCGTCGACAAGTTTTGTCCTAAAGAACTGCACGTATTTAAGGGACAGAAAAACATCAGAAAACTTAGGTTATGAATGAATTGTTTATGCTGGATAATTCGATCACAATTAAACTCGAAATTCACCTGAGGTTCTTCAAGCCGAACCAAAGACAATACAAGTACTTGTTAACGAACAAAGCTGAAGTAACATCCGACGTCACAGCTTCACCATAGATGCCAAATTTGTAGAATCCGCTTGTCGGGAAACATTTTTCCGAGACATTACTTGATTGGAACCAAGTTTTTCTGTTAGGATTATTAACCATTTCACAGTCGAAGAATTTATCCTCGCAACTTTTATCCTCAATAAGGCATAGACTTCGCCAGCAGGCTTCTTGTCTCTCTATAGACAAAACATACCAACAAGCTCCCAAGACCTACATCAACAATGTTACAACATAAATTACTGTTTGGAAACATGTTTTGTTAATTACGGCTGTTTAAAGTAGTAGAGTCTTACATGGCTTGCTAACATGTATAGCATCAGATTATAAGCAGCTCCAGCCCATGCTGTTTCGGTTACAACACCTGTAGCCTCGACTATTTTTGATGTTAAAGGGAATATCAGATAGAGTCTTGGAAGGTACTGAAAGATTATGATAAAGCGAAGAACGTTTTTTGTGTTAGCCATGGTTGAACCACTTAAGCTCGGTATAATCAGCCAGATTAGCATCTGCATAGCCATAAAAAACAACAGTTAGCAGTTGTATAGTATTTATGTCATTAAAAGTATAAAAGTTAACCATATATACCTGAGGCAGAGGTAAGGCTGCAATGAGGTCAATCCAGAAACCGCCTCGGATGTACTTTTTGGCAATTCTGCGCGAGTCTATAACGAGTTCACCTCTTCCAAAAACACGAGAAGATGGTGCCACATAGGCTGTATGAAACCTAATGTAAATCTGAATCATGTAAAAAACGTCGGCTATTGATCTCACAATAGTGAGACTGACCTCGAGGGGGAGCCCGATCTTGATGCATGCATTTTTAGTTCTAACAGATGGCAAGTAAAAGAACAAAGGGTCTACAAACAAAGAAACTAAACATGCTATCAAGAAAATATTGTTCCATTTTCGAATTGTTCGCCCTCGAGGATCCAAGATTTTCTTCCTCACCCTCTCATAATCTTCAGAAAAAACTCTAGAGAGAACTTTCGACTTTAACGAATTATGGCTTTCATCGACGATTCTTTGTTCGGATACTTGCTTGCCATCAATATTGTATTTGACTTTAAATAAGGTGTCCTTATTCATGTTCATGTTCATGTTCATAGATGGGAGTATTAACATCCCAGTATCATCTTTAAATCTACATAATTCATTAAGGGCAATAATATTAATATTAATATTAAGTTTCTAATAAACCAAAGTTATATATGTTTAATCACACAACAAAATTATGCAAAAACCAAAACAGCCTAAAAATGTCAACAAGAATATGACCAAGTCAAAACAGCTATGCATTAAACCAATTAAATAACTTGAGTCACAAATTAACATTTAAGCATAAACATGAAACAAAAATAATTAATTTAACAACTCAAAACAGAAAATTGAACAATTTTAAAGAAAATTATACCTTACTGATCTTGAATTGGCAGATAACATGGTGAAACAGCAAAAAGATTGAATCTTTGAAGTGGGTTTCAGCAAAAAGATTGAATCTTTAAAGTGGGTATAGGGTAATTGAAGAAGAAAGCATGAAAATTGACCGCTAAAGAAGAATACCCATGAAGGGTGTTGCTTCAAAGACTATAAAGAATCATGTGAAGAAGTTAGTGAATATAACAAGTTTTTGAATTTATCAACTATAATATGAAATTTTTATATAAGGTTCCCTTTCTTTTAAACTTGGAAGTCCAGGTCAAACATGTGACCAGTTCTTTGAAAAGGAAGCCCAAAGTTTTAAATAAACGCCGATGATCTCCGACCCAGTTGGTTTGAGGTGAGAGGGTTTTCCTCTTCAAAGGGTTCCCGTCCGGGGTTGGTCAAATGGTTGATTCTCGTCCATCAAAAAATTATACCCATTAAGGTTGAAAGGGCCTGGCGTGTGGGAGGACTCGAACTTTTGACCCGGAGATTGTTAGGATTAGGATTTCACTATTGAACTACGTCTTTAAAAAAAAAAGTTTTAAATAAACAATTTTCTTGTCAATGTATTAGGGGGACGAGACGCTTCCAGTGTAAGCCACGGGTACCTCACGGTAACCCTACTATCAGCACGGTAACAGGGTCGTCGGTGGTGCTGGCAGTGGGTCCGTAACGGTGATATGGCAGTGCACGATTAGTAGAAATCAGTGAAGTTAAAAAACACAAGTGGAGTGCCCTTTCCCCGTATTAGAAGCTCGAATAAAATTAAAAATAGGGATATATTGCCCGGTCAAAAGGTAAATAAATGGAAATGAAGTTAATATTTTGATAGAACGTATGATGCAAAGAGAAAGACTCGTGAAAATTGAAGCCTTTTTAATAAAAGGTTAAAGCTATGGTGTAGTAACTAACTGAAACATATGGTGTGTGTTATCTACCCGTGATATGGAAGACTAAAATTCAGATTGTGTGCACGAGACACATTTGATTGAGTATCGTGTTGTGAAGCTATGCATCCATCATCAAATCTTTTTGTTATTGTCACTGAGGCTTTTTATGGAACATATTGTGTGCAAGCAGAGAGAACTAATACCAGTTGGAGATAATGTATGAGCTTGAGAACGCGACACAATAAATTAAAACCGAAAACGGGCAAATGGGTAGAAATTGTAGGATTAAAATATGTGACACACCATGTTGGGACAGTAGGAGTCATGTCTAAAGTAAAAGATATCATAAGTTGAAAGATATTTTATCAATGTAGGATGATATTTGCTGATTTATCAAATTATATTCTTGGAACAAGTTTTTATGTTAGCGACGTTTTTAAAAAAAGTTAGTAATTAGTGTCACTCGTTTACTAGATACCTGAACGACATATGAAAACAGATATCGTCCGTTATCATGGATAGAGGAGATCTGATGTTGATAAAAGAATAAACCATGAGCACCGAGCCAATTATTATTTATTTTTATTATTTTTCCAAAAAGGGCGTTACATACAATAAGTAAACTTTAAATAATAGACTAGTGTTTATCGCCCAAGAAAAGGGCCAAATCCTTTCACAATAACATGACATAGTATCTACTATTTTGGGTAACTAGTACAAGAAATAGGAACGGCATGACATCAACTACTCAAAGATAAAATTACAATAATAGGGTTAGATTAAATACACAGTAAAAAAAATAGGAAGTCGTAGGAAGGGTATCAAACGGACTTCGATTGAATTCATTCAAGCGGCATTGGAATCGTCTTATCGAACTTTACGACGTTAGTTTTTAGGTCTTCGTTTTTTGGGTTTTAGCTTGTTTTTAAAATATGTGTTATATCATTGTGTCTTTTATGTATCATTGTGTCTTTTTCTTATTTTCATCATTGTGTCATTTTTTCAATTTATTGTGTCTTTTTTCTTCAGCATTGTGTTATATTTTTTGACACTGTATTATATTTTGTGGCTCATTGTGTCATATTTCATGATCTATTATGTTTTTTGTATCATTCTCACTCTTCTCATTTTTTGTAGCCTTTGTAGAATAACTCAGCTTTACAATAATAATCAACTATATGAATAATTATGAAGTATAAAACATTTTTTTTATTTTGTATAAACAAACCATCAAACTGTAAAAACTTGAGCATGAATTCATAAAATCCAACATAAATTTAAATCAAACTATTACATCCAACCAAAATTTAAATAAGAAAACCGATTTCACGTGACAGTTCCCGTCTCACGAACTCTAAAACACTCTCGTGTCTGCTCATTTATTAAACGAACGAACACAAACGAACTTCTCACCGAACAGTTCATGAACTGTTAGTTGAAAGTTCAGTTCATTTGCAGTCATACTCATAAATCCATCTAATGGTGTTATTCTATAAAACCGGCTCTCTCTCCTCTATATCATACCTTTTTTATCAAAAAAAAAAAAAAAAACCCACCCTTTCAAACCATGCATGATTATGCAACTGATGAGATTACCCTTTAATCGATCTAAGTACACGTGTCACACCTTTGTTCCTTCGTATCCTTTATACGCCCATTTTGTACAATAACCCACCTCTAAACCTATTTATGTATTTATTATTATCTTTATTTATGACGTCACGATTTCATGTAGAAACGTTCGTCATGGTCATCAGATCGAGCGATCTCCACCACCCATCCCATGAAGCCGTGAAATTCAAGTTACGCATTTAAATTACGATTATTAATTAAAAATATTATTATTATCGACCACGTGTACCAAGAGGTTCCGTTAAAACATGTGTGACGGGGAAATAAAATATAACGGCCGGCCGATATCAATTAAAAGATTGCATTTGTACTTTGTTCGTAGCATCTGATTTCAATATCTTTCCAGTCACTGCATTATATATTATTAAAACACAAATGATCATGTCCTTTTATATTTATAAAAGAATATATTCGATACAATGAAGCATTTGTGATTTGTTTTTTTGTTTCTTTTGTCCATTTGAGACTCGTTCAATTTTGACATTAAGACTATATTAAATCTTAATCACTGTTATGATTGCTAACTAAATCAAAAGAAACGCATTCTAATAATCAAAAAAAACAAGACTGTTTTGAAACATGCCCGTTTATTTTTTATACTATTTAAGTAGTATTAAATCTCGAAAACTCTGATAATTAAAAACCATAAGTAGACATTAGTAATTATAAAAAACTACTATCTATATCTATCTATCTTATAATATATTTCAGAATAACCTTTTAAAATTTAAATTTTAGACCCCCGTAGTGGGGCGTTTTTTTGGGAAAAAAAAATAGCGCCCCTGTACACCATTACAGGGGGCTCCATCAACCAAATTCAGCAAAGGGCTCTATAAATATAATGCCATCCCCCTTTTGCCCCCTCCAATCAGATCAAGCCACATCATCCTCTCTCTCTATTTTATTATTATTTTAATTTAAAAGATATAATAAAATATTAATAGAGGCTTTATAAATAAAGCCCCACCACTACACCCTTTTTTCACTTTATCTCTCCATGCTGACTCAGCTGTCACGTGGATCAATCAGAAAGGGGGGCTTTATATATAAAGCCCCCAACTACGCATGGTCTTATAAGCATAGTTTTTTAGAGTACAACACGCAATGCATATGTTAACTGTTTTTTGATGGTAAATATGTCTTTTATATAATACTTACACATTTTTACCCTCAACTTTACTCAACTCTTTTTACTTAAATAATAATTACACTTTTCACCATTATTTTAACCAACTACTCCCATGATTTTTAAACGTCCATAATTTTTTTGTACGTTAATATTTTCATAATATTATCACACCGTATAAACGAACATTTTTTTCTCTTTAATTTGAGTATAGTATTGTTATAGTTTTTTTAATTTAAAAATGATATGTTATGGTTAAGTAATAACCGAACGAAAACAAACATTTCTTATTGGCCTCTTAAATTTAAGTTTTACAGTATAATTGCTTAAAGTACAACACACAATGCACATGTTAACTAAATGTTGTTTCCCGCCGCAACACGCAGGCAACTGATTAGTATATACATTATTACGTTTGATATACAGTATTGTGGAAGAAGGAAGAAAGAAAGATAGACGGTTATAGGGTTACATGGCCGTGCTATGTATCAAAACGAGAGCCAACATGTATGTGTGATTCTAGAATAGTACAAGTTTTCAATTTTCTATAAGTGTATACCAGTTTAAAGGGAGATACGGAAGAAGTATGCCGTTGAAAAAAAAGATATGGAAGGAATATAGAAAATATAGACATATATTCTAGAGAACTGAAGATTTTGACTTTCCAACTGAAAGTAAACGGGTTTTAGTTTAGTTCTTTTTTGTAATAATAATACAGCCACAATTGTTTAGTTAAGATCCATTCTCCCAACTTGTTGATCAGTTCAAGATATCAACTCAGAAGAAAGTATGAGAAGATGGGTCAAAAAGCTCTCTAAATGGAAGTCAAAATCCCATTAAATTTATTTATTTATTTTTAACAGACTCATTCAAATCTTGGCATTCCAGTTATTGTGAGACAAAGATTATCTTTAGTTAAAGTGGATCAAATATTCCCTAATGCATATATATTTAGGACACTTAGTGGTAGTAACAATCAACTAACTAATATTTGTTTGAAGAGATCAGATCAAAATACCCAAAATGTAATTTGATGAATAGTTTTATTAGAAATTTGGATTTATCATTGCAAAAATACAAATTTGTAATCATCTTTCACAGACCATATGGGCATATGTCATGGATTTGTACCCGCATCACTTAAATGGTTTACACTTGCATTTTGAATACTTATTGTATTTCTGGTTACCACAAGACGTCAGGTTTTGTGAGGTTTGTGGACGCTGCTATAAGATATTAACAGCGACCAAATACTCGGATCATGTCATCGCTATGCCTTTTGCAGCTACTTTTTTGCAATGGTTTTGTTTTGAGATGGAAATTAGCGACTAAAAGTTGTGCGAATATTTTATAACGAAGGTTTTTTTTTTCTTTGATTAGCATTCAAATGAAATAAGATTACATTTTACAAGTTCTGTGTATATGCATAACAAGGAAACGAAAACAACACATGCCTATAGCAAACTACTGACTACATGATCCGAAACTATATGAACTCTCGGATGTGTGTGAACTTTCTGATAACACACACACCCCTTTGGAAAGTTAAAATATACAAAAAAAAAAATCATAATATTCTTGTTATAAAAGTAATTGCTTTCAGAAAGTTAAAAACAATAAGCAAAGTTTTATATTTGGTTATCAGTCAGTAAAGCTTTCGAGTCAAGTTTAACTTTATCAAGCTTTTAAATTGAGTTTGTATCAAGCTTGCTTCCATGTTTAACTCAAGCCATCATGACTGCTTAATCCAATGGATGCATGTTAAGAACAACAAGGTACTTACATAGTTGTTACATCTTTATTTAATAATTTAAAAGAGTTCAGTATAATTCACCTACTAAATACCAATTTAATAGAACAAATTACTAATATCAAATACAAATTGACAAAATTAATGAGGTATTATTCCAACTAGAGTACTAGACTATACTTAATTGCAGTTTTCTATTAATCCATTCTACCTGTAAATGTTGGTAGAGTTGAGAGTTAGAATGAAGCTGGTTTTTTTCATATGAATGGGTCGATTCGAATTATGTTTCATTTAAGCCATTTGAACAAAAAATTTAGCTAAAAACAATTCAAAGGGGTTGAAGAGTTAAATGGGCACCTAAAGATTATCGTGAACCCATTTGACCTGTAATGTGTGCCAAGTGATTAAACGAGTTATTGGGTGAACCCATATGACACATTTGAAGGCTGGATTGTCAACAAGATTAAGAGATAAACAAATATGACTACGTCCAATAAAATTTAAAATATATGATACGATGAAGAGATAGGTACCCGCACACGCGCAGGAAGGAAACCCACGCGCACGTCAGCACAGTAATATGACGTGGCGTTCTGGAAGACGGCGCATGCAACAGCAAAAAAGGACAAATATCACCCGACAGGAGCAGAGCCAACAACCAATCACAGGCCAGAGCACCCTGCTCCACGATCTCCTGCCAGTACGAGGTACAGAAAAGGACGAAAAGGACGACGTCAGGACACGTGGACCAATCAAAAGAAGACAGCGCAGAAAATGACAACGGCCACAATCGTACAAGACAGCTGCCATGCTCCTCACAGCCAATCACAGGCTACCTAGGCAGCCTATAAATACCTCCCTTCGTCACCAGAAGAAGGGATCGAAAACCAAGGAATAGAATTCATATAGAAAGCTGTGAGAGATAGATTATAGTCGAAACGCTGTAATAATCTTATAACAGTGTCTTGTATCTTGTCCTGATAAATAAGAAGTTCGTTCCTTTGCATTATTAGTTCATTATCATTGTTATATTTTGATTATTAGATTGGTGTTTCTTCATACGATAAGGAAGGATATAAAAAGCAAAATTTACGCTAGCGACACAAACTTTTATGCCTAAAGAAAACAAAACATGGATTAAAGAAACAAAATTTAGGCCAGATAACATTTTTCACACGTAGGACAGAGTAAAACAAGATATGTATTTTGCAATGAGAAAATAGAAGTCGAAAATACACTTCTTAGGCTGTTCATTCTTGTGAAGTGGAGGCGGATTCCTTCAAACAAGATCTCATGATCTTTCCTAACTTGGAACATGCATCTAGACATAATTCCATCGCCTGTTAATCATAATATGTAAAAAGGGTTTAATGATTAGCTTGTATATTACACTAAAATCAATAAAAAAACATTGAGAGCATAGTTAAAAGCTTGGTTTTAAAAAGCGCTAGGCGCACAAAAGCGACGAGGTCTAAGCGCATCGCGTGAAGCGCAAAAAGCGTGGGATTTTCGTACCCGAAGCGCATACTAATTATATAATTTTTTTTATATAGCCCATATATATTCCCTGAGTTTTTAGCTTCATTTACCCGAAATATAGCTATAAATAAGGTTTTTATGTGATTTTACCTATATGTACAAGCCAAAAACACCAAGGTACAACATTTTTATGCATGTGTACGTGAGGCGCGCGCCTCGGATGAAAAGCGACTGAAATTTTGACAAAAAAGCGCCTGAGGCGCGCGCCTTTGGGAAAAAGAATAGGCGCAAAGCCTTGAGGCGCCCTAGGCTGCGCCTTGCGCCTAGGCGCGCTTTTTAAAACCCAGGTTAAAAGTGAGAGGTTCACCTATGAATAAGTCAACCAAAAAATAAGACTAAACTCAAATGTGTTAAAACCCAAGAAACTATCATACCTCATGAATCTTTGGAGTAGACCATTCACCGGTTATTGTCAGCTGGGTAACCTCATTGCGAGATGGTAAACATGTAATCATCAAACTACCATCTTGATGGTTTTCTTCTTCTGAAACGGGGTCAATCACAAGATTCTTCCCAATGCAAGACTATACATACACGAGTCATAAATTGAAATTAAGCGTTTTCCAAGATAACTTTAAACAATTAACAAAATTAAGCATGCCAGAAAGATGTTAAAATAGAAAACTTGAAGCAATATGAGCCAATACGAAAAAATATATGCAACTAAGCAGGTGAGTATACCACAGAAACTGCAGCAACCAAATCATACATCATAATCCCTGCGTCTGCCAAAGCAAGACTGGCACATGAGATTATAACAGGAAGATCACCTGCAAGAACAAAATAACTTGATGAGATAATATTCAATTACCATGAGTATTACAGTGAAAAGAAAGAGTTCAACTATTATAAACAAATAATCAAACTTTTCTTACACGCCAATTTCTAAATATTGAGGATCATTATGAATACATTAAAAAAAAGAACAACTTACAGCCCCCAGATTCCAAAACCAATGCAAATACATCCACAGTCGTTTTCGGAAATGTATCGAGCATAATAGCACCCTCCAAAGACTTATGTAACTGTGACGATATATCTTTGTTGTCTGACGCCTAGCCCATTAAGAACATTGAATTCAAATAAAAGACAGAGACATTATGATGCTAATGGAAACTATACTGGTCTCAAAAAAGGTTATTTCATAGACATACCTGGCCACGAACTGGAGTGGCAAAAGTCGTATAACTAACATCACAATTCAGCCGACCAGTATCACTGTACATCAGTGCTTTCTTACTTTCCCTGGGCCCAAAACTGATTAAAGAAATTTCATGTCAATAAACTAAAATACGCAGCCAGTTCTTTCAAGTAATAATAAAATTACAACCATTTTAATTTGATATTTCAAAAAAAATGTAAGCAACTTGAATGTTTTTTATCATCATATTGCAGAATTGATGATTTCAGCAGATGCCTACCGCCTAGATAGTAGATAGAAGATATACCATTGTGTTTTCAACATAAGTTGTATTACAATAATATCTTATTAGATTCTGGATGTTAAGGTTGAACATGTATCTCAAAAAAATATAAATTATAAACACGATGAACTTACATAGACACAATAACTTTGGTGTTACCAAATTCTGCATATGCAGATCCTGAAGCTGCATTTACCGCTCCCGTACGTAAAACTGGAATGCAAAACAGTGTAGCACACAAGTTATGCCAGAACCCACAATTAACAAAGTAAACTGCATAGTTTAAGAAAATGGCCGAGGCATGCGCCTCGAGGTGAGGCGATGAGAAAACGAGTATGAGGTGGCGCCTCATGGGAATATTTTGTATGTATGCCTCTAAGGGCCGAGGCGGTACATGGGGTTTCGTGTGTTTTTTATGTTTTATACTTTTTGTGCCAATTATGTTATTTTTTATAAGATATATTTACTTTTTGATTCCGCCTTGATTCTCCTCGAGGCTTAAGCCTCATGAGACGAAAGGAAAACTCCTCGAGGCTCAATTCCGTCCTTTTAAACTTTGGTACTAAACTGTCACATTAAAGAACATAGAGCAGAATGGACCCCAAGCCAATTAACCCAACAATCACAAGTCAATTAAAAATCCATCACAGAAAAAAAGATAATGAACTAAGTGTAAAAACCACAAATGCATATAATAATCATGTTTAACCTGGGTTTCAAAAAGCAAGCTTTAGGCACAAGTCACATCAAGGCGCAACGGCCATCGCATTTTCGCTAATGCATAGATTAAAACCAAAAAGCGCATATTTTGGTATTTTTTATGGCCTGAAGCGTGGGCCTCTTGTACCTTGAGTGCCTTTATGCAGCAAACTGTTATAGCTTGGGTTTTTTTCTGCGTGTACACGTAGGTGAAATCATATAAAACCCCTATTTATTGCTACATGTTGGGCAGGCGAAGCTAAAAACCTATGCGATATATAAAGAAAAATTATATAATCGCCTTGCGCCTCAGGTACGAAAAGCATGCCGCTTTTGCGCTTTACACCTCGCCAATAGACCTCGTCGCTTTTGTGTGCCTTGCGCTTTATAACCAAGTGTTTAACCCAAATACACTACAGTTTTTAGGTTAAAAACAAATGAAATAACAAATGTAGTCTCTTTACAGGGCATAAACTCACGCAATAGATACTTAATCAACAGTCATATGGGCAATAATAAATCGCGTCTAAAAGCAGACGAAAATTAGGGTTTTTTTGTTTCTTTTGTACTTAATTAGTCTCTCTGACTTATTAACAGATACAGGGGCACAAAATAAGAGATGAAAAATAACAATAAATATATAAGAAAAATGCAACATAGATCAAACATCACAAATTGTATTGAAATAAAAAAAATTGTAAATAATAAAGAAAATGCGAATATTATTACGAAGGGAAAATGAGAGAAAAAAAAAACATACATGCAGGTCTGCACTGATGAAAATCGCGACCGTCGGGACGTACCCAATCAACGTCGGTGAAAAGAGGGGGGCGGTTTTTCTTGTTGGTGGTGGGAGACGGTGAGTATGTCGCCGGAGTTGCTCCGGCTTTGGCGGCCATCAATAATAATCGTATATGTCAGTCAGGCTGCTGGGGCACGTCTTCACCTGTCACGCCCACTCTCTGATGAAACTGTTTGTAAATTGTAACCTCTTCGTTTGTTTGACTTATTATATATGGGCTCCAGCCCGTTATAGTGGGCTAGGCCTAACTTGCCCAAGTTTTCAAGTGTGGGAAAATGGAAATACTAGTGAGTAGTGACAATTTCTTTGTGTTACACGGTATTCGGTCGGTTAAGATTTGGTTTAGGGGTGTTCAGAAAAACCGTAAACCAAATAAAAACCGAAAACCGAATCGTAACCGTAACCGAAAAAACCAATCCAAACAACGAATTTGGTGTTTGGTTTGGTTTTAACCGAAACCGAATTGCTAATTCGGTGGTTGGTTCTACATTTTTTCTTATTTGGTTTATTTGGTTTATTTGGATAACCGAATAAACCGGTAAAATAATTAATTATTAAATAAAAATAATAATATTTAATAATCGATATATAATATATAAGCCCAGGTATATGTTTAGTATTAATATCTCTTTATTTTCGTATGTAGGTTCATTAGAGTTGGAGAAAGATTTAAGCTTGAAGTTTATTTATAATTTGTGGAATTTGCAAAGACTTATTTACTATTTCTAATTTCTATGATGTTTGTGTTTGCGTGGTTTGATTTATATTAATTGCTATCTTTCTATTCTGATTTCGGAACACAGAGGTAGATAAGTTAGAGAAAAAAAAAACTTCGTTACAATTTGGTTGAATTTGGTTGAAATTGGTTTGTTTGGTTTTAAACCGAATTCAATTTGGTTGAATTTGGTTTGGTTTTCATATTCCTAATTTGGTTTGGTTTGGTTTTTGGTTTGGGGTACAAAATTTTGAAAACCGAATAAACCGAATCGAATAAACCAAATAAACCATAAACCGAACCGATGAACACCCCTAATTTGGTTTGTTATGATACCGACACTTGTTATAATAAATGAAAGATGCAATCCAAAGAAAAAAAGTTGTGATATATCTAAAAAGATATCAACACATATTTTACATTGATAACGAATATTAATATCCGGTACTCATATTATTTGGTTAGAATCGGTTTAATTTATTATGGTACCGACATTCATATAGAACACAAAAAATTATACTCATTTTGCAATAATCACATGACTTTCATAAGAATGTGGATATGCATTTTAGCCAAATGTAAAATTTATATTTTAGCCGGTTTTTAATCCCTTAATTTTTCATCTTCAACAAGAGTAATCATTGTTTTTTACTTTTAATCTTTTTACTTTTCATCTTCTACAAATTTGTCACAAACATTTTTATTTTTAACCCAAACATTTTTTCACTTTCAACCGTTTTCCCTTTTGCTTTTCATAATTTACAATGTGTCGTTTTATGTTTCATTCTAAAATTTACGAGTTATACGCTGCAAAACGTGCATGTGTTGGGTTTGCCACTTTAATAATATTGTCATATAAATTAAAAAAGAAAGAAATATTAGTCAAATATGGTAATATAGAAATCGTAACAAATTACGAGAGGATGCTTGATTAATATGTTTAATATAGAAACTGTAAAACATAAACGCTTGTTTAAGATATAAATGAAGCACAAGTACACAACTTAGGGGGCACGAGGCACCTTCGGCTTGAGGCATTGGGCTTGTGAAGCCTCGCGACTACACTACCCCTTTCTATGGGGCTTGAGGTTGAGGCTTCAATTTTCGGTTTCACCAAGCCGAATAGATGATAGAGTGAAGCCGAAGAAAAATAATAAAAAAATGGGTTTTTTTTGGGTGAGGACCATCTCATGGGGTGTGTGTGTGTGTGTGATTGGTGGGTATGGTAAAATGATGGGGCCATTGGTTTCAGACTACTTTGGGCTTGGCGTTTCCAGTATTTAGGCTAGTTTGGGGTTGAAATGACGTGACGCTGTGTGATTGGTGGGCATGGGCTAGACGGAGCTTGTGTCCCTTCCCCCTTGTAACCATGATATCAATCTTATTTTTCACACCTTGTTTAAATCAAATAGACGTCAGCAATTCCTACTGTGGGTTATTAGATCAATTTATTATTGTCACACATAAAGGTCAAACATAAACGGATTTTTGTTTTACTTTCTTTCTTTCTTTCTTTCTTTTTTTAACAGTCGAATGAAACTTTTATTTCTAACACCACCAAACTGGGCCCATCATATCAAGGTGCTAAGACAAACAGCCAAATTACTCCAAGGCTCATATATCATCCACAATTAAAAAACACCAAGAGCATTATAAGTTTAACTTTACAGTTTACAAACCATTAGCCTTCACCTAAAAGCTATACCCAGGGAGAAGCTTGGTTTTTGAATCGAGAGAGGCCGGACTCAATTTTTTTCAATCGGTGGGGGCTGGACTCAATTTACCTACGAAAATTGCAAATTTATACCACTGGCCCAACATATCCTTCGCCCCTGGCTTACCCTAAATATGTCGTCTCTTTGATATCTTCTACCACTTGTGCATCGACTTGTCCACCGAAAGGATTTTTCTTAAAAAGTGTAAAAAAATGTAGGTGTTTAATCAAACTAATTTAATGATCAATATTGATTCGATGACATAACGAGTGTATATATTGAAAAAAGCCATTTACAGTGTGAGATAACATCGTTTACACAACAAGGTGTGGTTATCCAATTTAAAGTTGGGCTGCCGTGTGTGTTGCATACATAAATATATAGAACTACCATTGCCAATAAAACCCACATGTATGATGTATGTATGTATACACGTCTTCTTGTAATGAGTGACTTCCCTTGCACTTTTTATGCTAAAAGCTTTTTGTACTTGAACTGAGATGAAATGAAATGAAATGAGATGAGATGTGTATGCCTGCCAATAAGCTGAAATTTTGTAAACTTAAAGTGGCGAAAGTTGTAGAAAAGTCTTCTCATATAGCTGCTGTTAATCAAACTTAAAGTATGGAAGCATTTATTATCTGACATTGGTGTTTCTATCACTGTTCCACGTCCAAATTAATTCAAATTCAATATATTGTAACCACCGACATAAGTTTTTTAATGTATACAAAACTTTGTCTTACTTGGTTGAAAAATATATCTTTGATTTTTTTAACGGCAAGGAACGACGTGTTAACCATCGTGACACCGGGCGTTGTGGCCAAGGTTGATTACTTAACCGCCGCCAGCCCCTTGGCGCCTCCTATCCGAGTCGAACTGGTGCAACCCGTATTTGCTCTTCACCTAAATGCCCCAGAAAATACCAGGGAGAGTGGGAATCAAACCTGAATCACAAGAAACATCAAGTCTTTCCCCAACCACTTCACCACTTTCTCATATTGGCATATATCTTTGATAATAAAACAAGTGCATACATCACACATCCAATTCTTATTTTTATAAAAAGTCAAACAATTCATCATCATCATCATACCCAGTTAATCTGACCAATAGCAAAAGCTAAGGTAGGGTCTGAGGAGGGTAAGATTAGAGGTGAACAAAAAAACCGGTTCAAGAACCAGAACCGTGGAACCGAACCGGAACCGGTTCCGGTTCCAAACCGGTATACAGTGGAACCAGTTCCACTATTTTAGAACCGACGGAACCGGGACCGAAACCAAACGGAACCGGAACCGGCTTCGAATGGAACCGACACTATAGCGGACCGGTTCCAAACCGGAACCGGTTCCTAAAAAAAAACGATTTGTTCACCTCTAGGTAAGATGTAGACAGCCTTACCTCTACCCCGTGAGAATAGAGAGGCTGCTTCCAGTGAGACCCCCGGCTCGAAAAAAGTCAAACAATTGATTTTAGTAATAAATAGTAATTTTGAGTAATAAGAAGATAAGTGTAAAATTGTTATAAAGTCTTTGCTTGAGTGGGTTGTAAGTCTATTATTTGAGATCTTGGGGTGTGAGTGTGAACATCTTTGTCCCTTTCAACACTTGGTTTTCTTATTTAATTTAGATTGTCAAAATGACATACCATCTTCTAACCTTTACCAAATTTTATTGGATTAGTTTATCAAATTCTACAACTAAAAATTAGGATACATATAATTAAAAATGTACCTAACTTAAACTTGTACCCTAAAAATATTAAGTAATGTGATTACACTCAATTCAGTTGGATTAGTTCATTTGTTTGCATAAATGTGTAAGTATGTTTCTGGTGTAAATTAGAAGGGTAATTACATGAGAGTAAACCCGTGACGCAACGTTATATAACCAATTATAACGCGACGTAACTATAAAATACAAAGGCTTGCAAGTAACACACATCTCTATAGATATTCTACAAAGTGGCTCTATAAATAAAAATGAAATGAATCAATAGACTGATTGAACTGGCCTTTAATCACACCTTGTTTTGGATGCAGATGAAATACTAGACACACAGAAGGATTCAAGCCATGGTTCAGTTATGTCAACATCAACAGGTGTCCCATCATCATCGTCTATATGGGGAGGAAAGATTACTTGCTCGGGTGAATCTGTAGTCGCTTCTTTATCATGAGTATGCAAAGAGTCAGATGTATATGATCCACTTGATGATGTTTGTTCACTTTGTTGAAGCTCGCGGTCCATTCTGATAGTGTAGTCCTATGTAACAAACAAAGCAAATGCTCTTATATAACAATAATAATATATATAAGCCTTGCAAGCTTAAATCAGTTTGAAGTTGTACCTGATAACGGTCAAAGGAGAAATTCCTTCTTTTAGATTTTTCAGGTGCAATGGTTAGAAGTATTTGAACAACTTCGCTCATTGTTGGGCGTGCGTCTGGATCCAACAACAAGCACTCTTTTGCTAAATAAGCCATCACCTGCAATTCTTCTTCTTCAAACTTACCTTTAAGACGTGGGTCCGGCAACTCCTTACTCACCCGCTTGCTATCATGTAAAAGAGGCGTTGCCTGCGCAAACATTTTACTCATTAATTTCATACATATAACTATATAAGTATATAACATTAAGAGACCAAAGAATAACTATATTAATCACTAACCCATATGACAAGGCTCTCTTCCCCTCCTTTGTCAGTTGATTTATATATTGGATGCCGGCCACTAATGAGTTCAAGAAGCACAACTCCAAAACTGAAAACATCTGACATCAGTGACGCCCTTCCGACAATAGCGTATTCAGGCGCAAAATACCCAAAGGTCCCCTGCATTCGAGCAGGTGAACTAGAACAGCTGGGGAGACCATCACTCGCTAAACTTTTAGCCATCCCGAGATCAGTAATCTAATAAAACAATCATTAATCTCATCAGAAACCAAACTATAAAAACAAAATATAAAAAACAAGTTTTTATTGACATGATATAATCGTTCGTACCTTTGCTCGCCAGTTTTCATCTAAGAGAATGTTGGTTGACTTAACATCTCTATGCAATATCCTTGGTGCAGCCGCTTCATGAAGATATTCTAAGCCTCTAGCAGCTCCGATTGCAACTGCAATACGAGCTCCCCAATCTAGACATTTTTCTGACGCTCCGTCTAGACACTCTCTGAGATTACCATTTAACATGTATTCAAATACTAGAAGCATCTGAGGTTGTTTTCCATGATACTCTAAACAGTATCCTAGCAACGGTACCACATGACAGTGATGAAGTCTTGATAGCAATTCAATCTGAACATCAAATTAAAGTTACTGTAAAATATTTGCGTATTGAACTCCTAGGCTACATTTAGTGATTAATGTATTACCTCTGTCAAAAAAGTGACTTCTGCGTCTGGGCCTCCATGAGCTTTAAGCCGTTTAACAGCAACAAGTCTACCGTCTCTCAGTTGACCATAATATACATGACTGCTTACCCCGACTCCAATCAAATTAGAATCTGAGAATTTATTGGTTGCGGTTTCCAGTTCAAAGTAAGTAAAGTTTGTGATTGTTCCTTGTACGGTCCGTGTTTGTTTCCTAAAGAAGAATGAAGTCTTGTTTATACACCCTGAAAAAAGACGATGCGCAGACAAATATTTGAGGAACAAAAAAATAACAAAATGAAGTTTTAATACGAAACGAAACTGTATAAATTGCAGCTACCTGTGACAGGATTGGTGGGAGAGTGAACAGATACTTTTGATTCTGGGATCGAAGCAGTTTTATAGCTTATTAACTTGGTACTACTGTTGTAACTTGTGTATTTATCGTATGAGGATAAAGGCAGTTGATTAGGGAAGTTATGCTTTCGATGTAGATAGCACATTATTGAAGAGAAAATTGCAAGAGTTGTCACCGCCATGCATAGTAATAATATGATTATTACTGCTTTGCTGGAAAATTGCTTCTTCGAAGACTCTGACTCGCCCAAAAGTCCTGTTGAGACAGTGAAGTAGCGCATGTATTAGAATTTTAATGAATGTAACTGAATATTTTTTATTTAAAATTTTATAAATAATGGAACATTAGAACTGTTACATCAAACAAGCAAAATTAAATATACCGGAATTGCAATTGCAGGAAGCGAAACAATTAGATTCACGGCCTGCAGCCACTTCAGGGAGTCTATCACCAGAACAGATGCATTTCCATCTATTTTGACTTGTACCGTCTGCATAATTATACGAGGAAATGCACAACTTGAGTCAAATATAAAAAAGTTATGGTGCACGGTATTAATTTTAAAAGAAGCCATGAATTTATATTTAATGTATATAAATAATTTTGCGGATGATAATATATCAGAAAGTAAGCATACCAAAGGTGCAATCACATGATGAAGAGCAGTTGGTTGGAATAGCGGTTTGCGGGTTCAGTTTGTTTGCATAACATGTACATGTCCACTTATTTAGGTCTGAAATTTCATTTGCTGCAATTAAAGGAATAATCCCATATTGTTCTTTTTATACAATATGAAAGTTCGAATAACAATAATACTATTAGGGATTATGCAAATCAAGATATTATAGTTTATACTAACCGCAATGGATGTGCTGAATACAGATCAAGCCGATAAAGCAAGCTAAAACAACATCCAGTCGGAGCTTCATCTATTCAATCCAAACACTATGACACAAGGAAATGAAGGCAGTCAAAGTTTTGTTCATACTCAGAAACACACACACACACACAAGAACCACACACATTATAATTATGTAACTACAGATGTATTAACATACAATGGACCCTTGTAATCTTTACCATTGAAACCATTAGGATGTCCAAACATACAGGAGATTCTCTATGTTCCTCATGATCAAAGATAAATGATTCTAAAAGAAAGAATTACTACAAATACACTCATAATATGTTTTACGCATCGTAACATTTTTACAGCAAAAAGAGACCATAAGAAAAGTGCATTGAGTTTTAAAAAGATCAAGGCTGAAAGCTGCTAAAATATAGAATGAGATGCTTGTCTGACTTGAAATTTGAGGAAGCGACATTCTTCCGCTTTTTTAAACTTCAAGCCTTAACCAAAAAAATCTGAAACCGAATAAACTGATAAACGATTCTCTAATACGAATAAAAAAGCGACTAACGAACATGAAAAACAATGGACATGTGTATAGCAAAAGTAAGGATGAGCAATTGCTAAACACAAGGAAAAAACCTTATCCTAAATGCTGCATAAAGTAGACAAACATTGATTCAGAATGTAAAACAATATCTAACTAATACGCTACAAAATTAATATATACGCGTAATCACTTGATCATTTTTACACAAGTGTCACCTACTTCCCTGCAACATTTTCATTGCTTAGCTTCCAACTTTAAATGTGTTACAGATGAACAATATCAAGAACACCTACCGGTTGATTAACCAACCACACTGGCCCAATTCATTAAACAGGTTTGACTAAGGAGGTGAAAGCAGGTTAACCAAACAAGACCAGAGAGCATTGATCGATGAATGACCGACTAAAAATGCGAGACAATATCAATATCCATGACATTTAATACAAACAAAAATGTCAAATTAAGTTGAAATAGACATCCAATAGTGACCAAAATAAAGGCTTGTATTAAAAATTAGCAAGATTTCAAGCCCATCAGCCTCAACCACACCCACACCCACTTCTCTCAGGCTAAGACAGATGCCTTTCGTCTAATCCGAAAGCGACCCTTTAACCATTTTTAAACAAATACAAATATTATACACCACATCTATACAGTTGTTAAATATATTATATGTAACGGTAGTGCTTGATTGCATCATTTGCCTACCTACAAACAGTACTGATTCAATATTAATAGTTTATTTATAGAATAATATATAGTGCTATAAAGACTTTACAAATATGTTTTGGAAAAACTTAACGTATTTGACAACCGGGCCCAAGGGAGGTCCGGGTCGTCTGACCGGGTATGGATATACGTCATTTTCTGTTGAAATGATTGAGTTTTTTATAAAGTTAAAATTGTATAAAACAAAAAAAGAATGTAGGTACCTGGTAATTAGACATATGTCCAGTAAACAAACATTATCATGTTTATATTGGGTTATGATGAATGTGAGATCAAAATATGATAACTGAGTGTAAGAATAAGTTTTGAAGCTAGAAACAGGAGCTTAAGTGAGTGGAATGTTTTTTTTTTTAAAAAAAAGATAATGAAGAGTTGAGAGGTAGTAGAGTGATGGACATTAATGATGCTGGACTATACTCGTGTAGAGAGAGAGAGAGAGATGCAACGGTTAGCTTCGAGAGCACGAGGTTCAAGAAGTTGCAGGGGGGGGGGGGGGTATGGTGATGGTGATGGAGGTTTGGGAAGACAGAGGGAGCTGAGACTGTCTTCTTCTTCTTCTTCTAGTTGTTTTAGTTTTGGTCTTTTTTACACATCACCAAGCATGGTCCCTACTTCCTCACATGGCCTTTAATACTTTTTTTTTTTTTTTCCTGAATTGCATCTTTACTCTTTAGACCCTTTGTTCAATGTAAAACACTAAATTAACCCAACATAGTTGTTTAAAGCCTACTATTTACATCACTTTTCTTTTTTTTTTTTTTTCTTTCTTTCTTTTTTTTTTTTTTTGGCTATTAGTTAGTGTGATTTTAGTTATTTTATATGTATTTTTTGTTTTATGGAAAATTTTATGTGTTACTGTTTGTTTATTTTTATCTACATTTCGATGTAAATTTTGTTAAAAACGGAGTCTTATCAAATCTACTGACCGATAAAACTATGAATTTGATGTGGGTATGTTTTTGATAAAATTTGTATCAAAATTAGATGAATTTAAACACATAGCAACGATACCAATTCTTTATGTTATAAAACATCATATGTTAACTTTTATAAAAAGTAGAGCAAAAACAATATACTAATTAATTTGTGTAAATAGAAAAAATCTTAATGCAAACAGAATTAGGCATGTTTCAATTTGGGTGTCATGAACGATTGGCGATTTGAAATATTTCTATCTACTTTTGTTGTGTTGAGTCCTTATTGAACAAAAATTGAAACAAGGTTTATTTAGGTAATATGTCAAGTAAGACTGTTTAAATCACATAATTAAAGCGGACTCAAAACTTGTTTAAAAATAGGTCAAAAAACTTGTTTGAGATTGCTTATATAATTTGCAAAAAAAAAAAAACAAAAAAAAACAAAAAAAAAAACACTCATATCATATTAGATTCGTAACAAAGCTGGATCGTATAATTTTCAAAATCTTGAACAAGTAAACTACCACATCATTTTTCTTTTTCCACATTGTTCTAAGGCCAGGTAAAGTTCAAACATTTGTGGCTAGTTTAAATTAAGGGATGTTTGAGATTGATTATTCAAAACAGATTATACGTTTTAGAAAAGCAGGGGTAAGGCTGCTTATAGATTATTGCGTTTTGGTAGCCTAAAAAACTGATTATCTGCGTGTTCAAAATAGTTACACGTATGTTTTGATAGCTAGAACCGTCATTTAGCATTTAACAAAGGGCTGAAAATGCAAATTATTATTTAAGATATATAGGTTTTGATGAAATCCTTGTTGGATCTTGGGGCAGTCAAACGTAAATGCCTACGTTAATTTTAGTACAGGATAATCGGGGCCTTCAAAAGAATATAACTTAAAAATCCTTCCCTCTTAAATTTTAGTCCTTTGCTTTTTCAGGTTTTGTTTTTTAACCCCCTCGTATTCTCTTTTTCATGTCTTGGAAAGTGAGAACTGAGAATTCGTCTTGGTTTTTGAATTTTAGTAATTTAATAATCATTATTTTATTATAAGCAATGAATTGTAATTATCACTCCTAGATTTTTCCATTAAACAATGAGTGTAAATTAAAAAAAAAATATTGCATTTGTCCAAACACATCCATTCACCCTTTTTGTTCTGTTTCATACATTTTTTAAGAAAAGAAAAAGGAAATAATCAAAAGGTTTTATGTTTATAAGGTTTTAAACAGAAAATTGAATTGAATTAGGGAGAATATATGATTGATTTTCCCTCTAAAACTTTTCTTTTATTGATTCCAAAGTAAATAAATTATTTTACCTTTTTTTTGTGACTAACCTAGATCTAAACTAGCATAATTTACTTTGAGTATGTTTGGCAAGGAGCTTTTAACAACTTTTAGGAGCTTCAAGCTTTAAGTTTTTAAGAAAAAACTCATACTCAATAAAAAACCTTGTTTGGTTGAAGAGCTGGAAACTCTTAGATTAGGAGAAAAAACTCTATATTGAAAAGCTAATAGTATTTTAATTAGTAAATAACACAAATACCCATTCTATTTTAAAAACACCAAAATATATTTAAAAAGCTTCCAGCTACCAGCTTGCAGCTATCAGCTTCCAGTTTCCAGCTATCACGTACACCACATTGACCACTCAAAGGTTGAGATTATTTCACTATTTTTTGTCCATAGGAATGGGGCCACCTAGATATCTTCTAGTAACAATAGTTTGGTTTTATTGGCTTTTGATCTTAGGTTTAGTAGCTTTATTAAGCTTAAGAATTATTAGAAGATATGGGATGTATTATTTTTGAATGAATGGTATGTTGATAATAGTCCTGTAACCCCAAGGGAAATAGGACTCTAATGTACCTGAGTCTGTTTGTTTATTAAATAAGAAGCGATAAAAAATGACTTCCGGGCATGCTTTGTTTTGTCGGCTGAATCTAGGGAGGGAGGGAGAGCGTGTTGTGCCGATGGCACCAAGGGCGTAGCTTTATAGGGGCGGGGAGGGGCGTCCGACCCCTTGAAATTTTCGCTCAGAAGTTTCGATTATATAGTATCCGTATAGAATTTTTTTGGTATATACGGTTTTGACCCCCCCCCCCCCCCCCCGCGTAAGCGGTAACTTCCGAACCCCCGGTGATTTCCGACCCCCTGAAATTTCCGCTCAAGCTTCGCCACTGGATGGCACATCTCCAACAAATCAATACACTTATGTAGATAAATGTGAAAGAAAAGCCAAGTTTCGATCTAACATATGAGCGATAAAACATTAAAACCTATCTCCAAACAAATGGTCCGGGTAGATTGGACGACCCTATTTCTTGATCACTACTATTGGGATCTTGAATTTCATAAAATGATCTATTAAAATGAAGCAAATTCCTAGTACTGACTTTGTTCAATGTCATTGTGAGGAATATTATTTTCTCTCCATTCTCATAAAGAAGATGCCTCATAATATAGGCAATAGGTTACAACAAACTCTCCCTATTTTAGGGAGATTGACTAATTTACATCAATCACAATTATCAATTAATTATAACCATAAATACAAAGATGCTATTACACCCCCGCAGTCGAAGCGAAGGGTGGACGAATGCTGAGACTGGTCCGGAAATCATCAAATAGAATGCGAGGAAGTCCTTTGGTGAAGATATCGGCAATCTGATGACGAGATGGCACATGAAGAACGCGAATGCTCCCTTTCTGAACCTGTTCGCGGACGAAATGGATGTCGAGCTCTATGTGTTTGGTGCGTTGATGATGTACCGGATTGCCAGAAAGGTAGATTGCGCTGATGTTGTCGCAGTATACCAAGGAAGCCCGCGAAATAGGATGATGCAATTCAAGCAGGAGGTTACGAAGCCAGCATAGTTCAGCAACAACATTGGCGACTCCGCGATATTCCGCTTCAGCACTAGAGTGGGAGATGGTTGTTTGACGTTTCGAAGACCAGGAGATTAGACTTTCACCAAAATAAACACATATCCAGAAGTAGAGCGGCGAGTGTCAGGGCAACCGGCCCAATCAGCATCTGTATAGGCAACGAGAGACAGAGACTGAGCTGGACTAAGATGAGGACCGTACTCGGAGGTGCCCTGAATGTAGCGGATAATGCGCTTTAAAGCATTCCAGTGTGTAACACGGGGAGCATGCATGTTGTGACAACTCGGGTAAATCTCTCTCTTTTGGTTTCTATCTTTTGCTTGTTTCCTTCGTTATTTCTTTTGTTCTTTCTGTACTTGTACAAATTTTCGGGACGAAAATTCTTTTAACGTGGGGATGATGTGACACCTGGCAAATTCGGGTTAACAACGTGGTCTAGATGAAAGTCTACCTTAGCGAGTCACGCGTATATTGTACTTAACTGGGTTAGTTAAGTCGGGTTATGGTTCGGGAACTATTAGTTAGTCTAGAAGATCATTGGATGTTGGTCTAGAGGTTCATTAGATGTCGGTCCTTAACCAAGTGTACAAACGGTGACGATTTGTAGGATCGTCAGGGCATACGGAACGTACGAGTCTCGAGTCCCGGGAATTGGTGAACGAGTGTAAATATGTGTATTTACTTGTGTTATGTGTTTACAATCATTATGTGACTTGTCGGTACATGAATATGCATTAACGTATGTTAAAACGGGGTTTAACGCGCAAAACACACCAACGTAGGGGCTATAGGCGATTAGGCTTGGGGAATAGCCTAATCGCATGACCTTGGGGCGAGTAGGAGGATCCCTATAGGCGAATAGGGCTAATCGCATGAACAGTCATGCGATTAGGCACCCTACTCGCGTATAAACCTGCACAATCGCATGGAACGGGCTGGACGACTAGAAACGCCTATAAATACAACACTTAACCTCCTAAACTCAATTAGACAAACCCTAGTCGTCCCATAACCGCCCCAAACACTTAAACAACCTCTGGAAGGCGATTTTGATCAAAAACACAAGGTTTCAAGGTCTAATCATCATCCTTTTGCAATTTCAAGGTTTAATTCTCATCCATAATACTTTGTAAACGTTTTTAATCAATCCCTAATGGTCCAGACCTGTTCATAAACGAAAAAGCTTTCTGAAAATCGTCAATAAGAGTTATTAATCGGATTATAACTAATAAACATGCGTTATGGGTATGTATGATTAGAAAGATAGGATTTTTATGAATCTTGATGATGTTTTGATGTGTTATCATGCTAGGTCAGAATTAATATTGTTAGTATGATGATAGAGATCTCAGTAATTGAATAATAGGGTTATGATTACATGCGTTAATTGAATGTTGCATGCTATGTGTATGTGTTTGGATTGCTATGGTTGCATGCAGGACTGATTTTACGAGGATGAACGAAGGGTTTTGGGTTAAACATGTTTAGGATAGTGTTTGGGATGATATTGGGTAGTTACACACGCTCTGGACCTGATTTGGAGCGTTAAACGCGCGAAAAAACCGGAACAGCAAGGTTACAGGCGATTAGCCTTGCTAATCGCGTGTAACAGGGGCGAGTAGACCCCCCACTCGCGTGTAATAAGGGCGAGTAGGCCCACTCGCCTGGCTACAGGGGCGAGTAGCCCAATCGTGTGGTCCCAAGGGCGAGTAGCCCTAATCGCCTGACTTATGGGGCGATTAGCCCTAATCACGTGACATTTCATGCGATTAGCCTCCCTAATCGCGTGTACTGCTGCTGTAAGTGTATATTAGCATACCGAGACCTGATTTGACATATAGTAACATGCTAGGAACCTCGTAACATGTCTAATACTTGGTAACATATATTTGGATGTATTTCGGTGATACGTGAACTATGTGCTATAATTTGTTGTACGTTAACGTATGTTAAGAGTAGATGCGTTATTTTATGTTTTGGAGCGTAAACATAACACGGGGAGTCTCGGGTCACCAATGGGATGTCGAGTCTTGTCAATTGGGTCAGTTAAACAGTCACGGTATTTTCAAAACGAACTTGGTTATGGTCTGGACATCTAGGGACTAATTAACCTGCGGGTTATTAGTCTAAGTACTTGTAACTGTCGTATGTTAGGTCGCCACTGTACGGGACTAACATAGCAGCTGAGTTTACTCGGGATTAGGAGTAAAGCAACTTAAGGTGAGTTTACGGCCCCTCTTTTAAACTGGTTTTATACTTTCGGGGGAGAAAACATGTGTTAAAACGATTGTTTGGTAAATTCTGTCATACTATGGGTTCTAACGTATACTACACGATCTTTGGAAGTCCCGGGGGGAACCATGAATGTGCGGGTTTGCACAACGGGGAAATGTGAATAGCGCTATTGGGAGTGACCAACCCCGCTCGTCGGCTTGGAGGGCCGGGCGAGTGCATATTGTCTCAAACAGGAACAACAGGAACATTTGGAACTATTCGGGCACAAAACTGGTATTCGAGTTAGTAATGGTTTTCCAATCGTGGTAGTAGCAAAACGTACGCCTAGCTAGCGTATACTGGTTTTCTATTTGTTATAGTATGGACAGGTGGACTTGGTACTTGAACTGCAAACCTGTAAACTCACCAGCATTTTTGTGCTGACGTAAACTTTTACATGTTTTCTCAGGTCGCTAAGGTAGCACATGGAACTAGGGCGCACGCGTCTGCACGGCGTCTAGATAGAGTTGCATGATTTCATAAACAATGAACCTTGGTTATTTATGTTGAACTTTATTTTGAATAAGCTTCCGCTGTAAACGGGATTTTAAAACTATGTTTTGGTATTGCATTAATTACATTTAGACTTGTTTATTGTGATCGTTGGTTTGGATCCTGGTTTGTCATGCGCCTCGCGGTAAAACTCCGCAAGTGGATTTTGAGGGTGTGACAGATTGGTATCAGAGCCAATGGTTATAGTGAACTAGGACTGCATGTAGAGTCTAGTCTATAGCCGAGTCGCACACACTAGACGATCACATGGTACTAAACGTTATAGTGGGTTACGTATGGTCTTGTCGGGGTGTCTCTAAATCGTTGGTCTTTCTACGTTACATCATCCGTTCTATCTTAAGTTGGGTTACTTGTTTCTAGGCAGTGTGGTCCATTGGAGTAACTCGTGTGCTCTTGAGATTTGTCCAAGGCTCGGACATCTCCCTTTCGCACTCCAATAGAAACACTTGTCATGAACTACCGTAGTATTACGGTGTGTAGCTAAGAGTCTATGTTCGGTGATTTGAACTTTGAACTAGGAGAACACTTGGAGGACCATGTAGAGCGTTTTATCATTTTGGGTGCACACAAAATCATAAAACGAAATGCATGGAAGCCCTAGTGAGCTCTGGGTTTGAAGGGATAGTCCTGGATTGGATCTAGCTTTGATCTTGTGAACATTAGTGGTTATCTTTAACTGCGAAACTAAATTTTCTCGTTCTTTCTGCCAGAATCATGTCTGGAGTGCGTGGAGGACGAGGAGGTGGTCGCAATGGTGGACGCGGTGGTGGTCGCGGTGGTGCTGGTGGTCGTGGTGGAGGTATTAACCTATCACAGGCTGATCTGAACAACTTGCTCCAGGCTGCCTTTCAGTTAGGGCACAACGGTGGTGGTAAGTTGTTTTATCTGTTTTCCTTGCCTCATTGGTGAACCTTGTGTACGTTATTCGTGGTTTCTCATACGTTTTATTTCAGGTGGTCCTGTTGACCCACCCCCGCCCATGTGCACCTATAAGATGTTCCGGGACTGCAAGCCCCAGGAATTCTCTGGCACCGAGGGTGCGGTCAGTTTGCTTAGGTGGTTGGAGAAAGTGGAGTCGGTATTCTTGATGTGTAACTGTCTCCCAGAAGATCGGGTGAAGTATTCGGCTGCGTTATTTCAAGACGTGGCATTGACTTGGTGGAATGGTATCACCCAGAACATGGGTATTGGGGAGGCATATGCCATGCCATGGGAGAACTTCGTGCAGTTGCTGAAGCGGGAATATTGCCCGAGAGAAGAGGTACAGAAACTGGAGCATGAGGTGTGGAACCTCAAGATGACTGGGTCGGAAATCGAGAAGTATACGGTTAGGAGGAATGAGTTGGCAGTGCTATGTCCCGATTTGCACGTGCCAGAGTATCGTAAGATTGAACATTATGTCTCAGGGTTGGTGCCGGAAATTGCAGGGTTAGTGGCGGCTGGGAATCATCCTACTTATGCGGAGGTAGTTCGATCTGCACATAGGATGACTAATTTAAAGGTGAATGAGGGGATTTTGCCGGCGAAAGGTTCGACTGCTAAGACTCCAGAGAACAATAAGCGCAAGTGGGAAAATGACGGGAAAGGGTCTGGGTCTGCACAGCAGGGTAAAAGGTTTGATAATGGGGGTTCATCGTCTTCGGGTAATAAGCAGGGTGGTTATGCGGGAAAACTGCCCAAATGCAACAAGTGTGGACGCCATCACCAAGGGAACTGCGACAGTAACCGTTGTCACCGCTGCCAGCGAACTGGGCACTATGCTAAGGATTGTCGGGTTACACTTCCGTCAACTCAGGCTCCGACTAACAGTTCAGCTCCGACTACTCAGGGGACTACAGGGAAACAGGGATGCTACAACTGTGGTGACACTGGGCATTACAAGAAAGATTGCCCAAAACTGAAACAGGGTGGAAACAACGGGAATGGTAACAACGGGGGCGGCGGCAGAAATGCACGTGCCTTCGTCATTGGAGCTGCTGAGGCTAGGCAGGACCCTGATACAGTCACCGGTACGTTTCTTCTCAATAATCATTCTGTTAGCGTGTTATTTGATTCTGGTGCCGACAAGAGTTTTGTATCCATGGGAATTAGTCGACTGCTAGATGTAGTATCTGTACCATTAGAGACCAAGTATACTATTGAGTTGGCTGACGGTAAAACGATTGAAGCTACTAGTGTTCTTCGGGAGTGTCAGTTAGAGTTGTCGGGTTTATCGTTCCCTATCGATCTTATGCCGGTACCATTGGGTAGTTTTGACGTTGTGGTAGGAATGGATTGGTTATCTTTATATCGCGCGGAGATTGTCTGTTACGATAAGGTTATTCGGATTCCTCTCCCTGATGGAGAATTTCTTTCTGTATACGGTATCAAGGGTGGTGTTTCGCTAAACATCATCTCTAGCATGAAAGCCCTTAAGTGTCTTCGAAAGGGTTATCCAGCCGTTTTGGCGCTCTTATCTGTTTCCACTAGTGATGAGAAGAAGATTGACGACATTCCGGTGGTACGCGAGTTTTCTGATGTTTTTCCCGATGACTTATCTGGTCTTCCTCCTCATCGTCAAGTCGAGTTCGGTATTGATCTTGTACCAGGGGCTGCTCCTATTGCTCGGGCCCCCTATCGTCTTGCACCTCCCGAGATGCAGGAGTTGTCTAGTCAGTTACAGGAACTTTTGGACAAGGGTTTCATCCGGCCAAGTTCTTCCCCTTGGGGAGCCCCAATTTTATTTGTCAAGAAGAAGGATGGGAGTTTCCGATTGTGTGTAGACTACAGAGAGCTGAACAAGTTGACCATCAAGAACCGTTATCCTCTTCCACGTATCGATGATCTATTCGACCAGCTTCAGGGTTCTAGTTATTATTCCAAGATCGACTTGAGGTCCGGATATCACCAGCTGCGCGTCAGGGAGGCTGACGTTGCAAAGACTGCTTTTCGAACACGTTATGGCCATTTCGAATTCTTGGTCATGCCTTTCGGTCTCACGAACGCACCAGCGGTTTTCATGGACTTGATGAACCGCGTCTGTAAACCATATCTGGATAAATTCGTCATTGTATTTATTGATGACATCTTGATCTACTCGAAGAACGAGACCGAACACGGGGAACATCTGCGGTTAGTTTTGGAACTTTTACGACGGGAGCAACTTTACGCCAAGTTCTCAAAGTGTGACTTTTGGTTACGCGAAGTTCAATTCCTAGGACATGTGGTTAATGAACTAGGAATTCATGTCGATCCAGCAAAGATCGAAGCTATCAAGGACTGGGGAGCACCAAAGACGCCAACTGAGGTGCGGCAATTCCTAGGCCTTGCGGGCTACTATCGTCGTTTCATTCAAGGGTTCTCGAAGATTGCTCAACCCCTCACCACTCTCACTCAGAAGGATAGGAAGTTCGACTGGGGTGAATCACAAGAGTCCGCGTTTGAAGAACTGAAGTCTAAACTGTGTTCTGCTCCTATTCTGTCTTTACCTGAGGGTCCTGATGACTTTGTCGTTTACTGTGATGCTTCCATTCATGGACTCGGTTGCGTGTTGATGCAACGCGAGAAAGTGATTGCGTATGCTTCTCGTCAACTCAAAGTGCACGAGAAGAACTACACAACTCATGACTTGGAGTTGGGTGCCGTGGTATTCGCGTTGAAAATTTGGAGACATTACTTGTACGGTACCAAATGCACCATCTACACCGATCACAAGAGTCTCCAACACATTTTCGATCAACAACACTTGAACATACGACAGCGTCGCTGGATTGAACTTTTGAACGATTATGATTGTGCTATTAAGTACCATCCTGGCAAGGCGAATGTTGTAGCAGACGCCTTGAGCAGGAAGGAATCTTCTAAACCTCGTCGCGTTCGGGCGTTGCAGCTCACTATCCATTCGTCGTTACCTGATCAACTCCGTTCTGCCCAATTGGAAGCTTTGAAGGAGGAAAACCTTAAAGCTGAAACCATGCACGGTGCCGACAAGCACCTAGAGCGAAGGCCTGATGGCCTGCACTATTTCGCAGAACGCATATGGGTTCCTTTATTCGGGGGACTACGGGAGCTTGTTCTTGATGAGGCTCATAAGTCCCGGTATTCTATTCATCCTGGTTCGGATAAAATGCACCAAGATCTGAAGGTGCTTTACTGGTGGCCAAACATGAGGTCGGACATAGCCTCATACGTGAGCAAATGCTTGACCTGTGCTAAGGTCAAAGTGGAATACCAGAAACCGTCGGGTCTCCTGCAACAACCTGAAATTCCGGAATGGAAATGGGAACGGATTACTATGGATTTTGTCACACAACTTCCTAAGTCACCAAGTGGGAACGACAAGATATGGGTGATTGTCGATCGGTTAACGAAATCAGCCCATTTTCTTGCTATTAAGGAGACCGACACCATGGATCGTTTGGCTCGTCTTTACTTGAAAGAAGTTGTTTCTAAGCACGGGGTGCCAGTTTCTATAATCTCGGATCGCGATTCTCGCTTTACTTCTCACTTCAGGAAGTCTTTGCACAAGGCTTTGGGTACCCAGCTAGACATGAGTACGGCTTACCATCCACAGACTGACGGTCAGAGTGAGCGTACGATTCAAACTTTGGAAGACATGCTGCGGGCGTGTGTGATCGATTTTGGGAAGGGTTGGGAAGCTCATCTGCCGTTGGTAGAATTCTCGTACAACAACAGTTATCACACGAGCATCAAGGCTGCTCCGTTCGAGGCACTGTACGGACGGAAATGCCGTTCTCCTCTTTGTTGGGCAGAAGTGGGTGAAAGTCAACTCACTGGGCCTGAACTAGTGTACGAAACTTCGGAAAAGATCGTACAGATTCGTAATCGGTTGGCGGCGGCACGGGACCGGCAGAAGAGTTATGCTGATCAGCGTCGCAAACCACTAGAGTTCCAAGTCAATGACAGGGTACTTCTAAAAGTCTCACCGTGGAAGGGCGTCATACGCTTTGGGAAGCGTGGCAAACTCAATCCGCGATATGTCGGCCCATTTACGATCCTGGAACGGATTGGGCCGGTGGCATATCGACTTGATCTACCGACGGAGCTCGGTAGCATACATAACGTTTTTCACGTGTCAAACTTGAAGAAGTGTCTGGCTGATGAGTCTCTCATCGTTCCACTAGAAGAGATCAAGGTTGATGATCGTCTTCGGATTGTGGAAGAACCTGTGGAGATCCTTGACTACAAGATTCGTAGCCTACGTCACAGCAAGATTCGTATCGTTAAGGTTCGGTGGAACTCGAACCGGGGACCGGAATATACGTGGGAACGGGAGGATCAGATGAAGTCTAAGTATCCTCATCTCTTTCCTAAGGAAGCGTTCGAGTCGAGACACGTCTCTTCGGCAGCTGAATGAATCTCGGGTCGAGATTCCTTTTAACGTGGGGATGATGTGACAACTCGGGTAAATCTCTCTCTTTTGGTTTCTATCTTTTGCTTGTTTCCTTCGTTATTTCTTTTGTTCTTTCTGTACTTGTACAAATTTTCGGGACGAAAATTCTTTTAACGTGGGGATGATGTGACACCTGGCAAATTCGGGTTAACAACGTGGTCTAGATGAAAGTCTACCTTAGCGAGTCACGCGTATATTGTACTTAACTGGGTTAGTTAAGTCGGGTTATGGTTCGGGAACTATTAGTTAGTCTAGAAGATCATTGGATGTTGGTCTAGAGGTTCATTAGATGTCGGTCCTTAACCAAGTGTACAAACGGTGACGATTTGTAGGATCGTCAGGGCATACGGAACGTACGAGTCTCGAGTCCCGGGAATTGGTGAACGAGTGTAAATATGTGTATTTACTTGTGTTATGTGTTTACAATCATTATGTGACTTGTCGGTACATGAATATGCATTAACGTATGTTAAAACGGGGTTTAACGCGCAAAACACACCAACGTAGGGGCTATAGGCGATTAGGCTTGGGGAATAGCCTAATCGCATGACCTTGGGGCGAGTAGGAGGATCCCTATAGGCGAATAGGGCTAATCGCATGAACAGTCATGCGATTAGGCACCCTACTCGCGTATAAACCTGCACAATCGCATGGAACGGGCTGGACGACTAGAAACGCCTATAAATACAACACTTAACCTCCTAAACTCAATTAGACAAACCCTAGTCGTCCCATAACCGCCCCAAACACTTAAACAACCTCTGGAAGGCGATTTTGATCAAAAACACAAGGTTTCAAGGTCTAATCATCATCCTTTTGCAATTTCAAGGTTTAATTCTCATCCATAATACTTTGTAAACGTTTTTAATCAATCCCTAATGGTCCAGACCTGTTCATAAACGAAAAAGCTTTCTGAAAATCGTCAATAAGAGTTATTAATCGGATTATAATTAATAAACATGCGTTATGGGTATGTATGATTAGAAAGATAGGATTTTTATGAATCTTGATGATGTTTTGATGTGTTATCATGATAGGTCAGAATTAATATTGTTAGTATGATGATAGAGATCTCAGTAATTGAATAATAGGGTTATGATTACATGCGTTAATTGAATGTTGCATGCTATGTGTATGTGTTTGGATTGCTATGGTTGCATGCAGGACTGATTTTACGAGGATGAACGAAGGGTTTTGGGTTAAACATGTTTAGGATAGTGTTTGGGATGATATTGGGTAGTTACACACGCTCTGGACCTGATTTGGAGCGTTAAACGCGCGAAAAACCGGAACAGCAAGGTTACAGGCGATTAGCCCTGCTAATCGCGTGTAACAGGGGCGAGTAGACCCCCCACTCGCGTGTAATAAGGGCGAGTAGGCCCACTCGCCTGGCTACAGGGGCGAGTAGCCCAATCGTGTGGTCCCAAGGGCGAGTAGCCCTAATCGCCTGACTTATGGGGCGATTAGCCCTAATCACGTGACATTTCATGCGATTAGCCTCCCTAATCGCGTGTACTGCTGCTGTAAGTGTATATTAGCATACCGAGACCTGATTTGACATATAGTAACATGCTAGGAACCTCGTAACATGTCTAATACTTGGTAACATATATTTGGATGTATTTCGGTGATACGTGAACTATGTGCTATAATTTGTTGTACGTTAACGTATGTTAAGAGTAGATGCGTTATTTTATGTTTTGGAGCGTAAACATAACACGGGGAGTCTCGGGTCACCAATGGGATGTCGAGTCTTGTCAATTGGGTCAGTTAAACAGTCACGGTATTTTCAAAACGAACTTGGTTATGGTCTGGACATCTAGGGACTAATTAACCTGCGGGTTATTAGTCTAAGTACTTGTAACTGTCGTATGTTAGGTCGCCACTGTACGGGACTAACATAGCAGCTGAGTTTACTCGGGATTAGGAGTAAAGCAACTTAAGGTGAGTTTACGGCCCCTCTTTTAAACTGGTTTTATACTTTCGGGGGAGAAAACATGTGTTAAAACGATTGTTTGGTAAATTCTGTCATACTATGGGTTCTAACGTATACTACACGATCTTTGGAAGTCCCGGGGGGAACCATGAATGTGCGGGTTTGCACAACGGGGAAATGTGAATAGCGCTATTGGGAGTGACCAACCCGCTCGTCGGCTTGGAGGGCCGGGCGAGTGCATATTGTCTCAAACAGGAACATTTGGAACTATTCGGGCACAAAACTGGTATTCGAGTTAGTAATGGTTTTCCAATCGTGGTAGTAGCAAAACGTACGCCTAGCTAGCGTATACTGGTTTTCTATTTGTTATAGTATGGACAGGTGGACTTGGTACTTGAACTGCAAACCTGTAAACTCACCAGCATTTTTGTGCTGACGTAAACTTTTACATGTTTTCTCAGGTCGCTAAGGTAGCACATGGAACTAGGGCGCACGCGTCTGCACGGCGTCTAGATAGAGTTGCATGATTTCATAAACAATGAACCTTGGTTATTTATGTTGAACTTTATTTTGAATAAGCTTCCGCTGTAAACGGGATTTTAAAACTATGTTTTGGTATTGCATTAATTACATTTAGACTTGTTTATTGTGATCGTTGGTTTGGATCCTGGTTTGTCATGCGCCTCGCGGTAAAACTCCGCAAGTGGATTTTGAGGGTGTGACACATGTGAATGCAAATCTGCTGGACTGCATAGGATATGTCCGGTCTGGTGAAAGTCAGGTACTGAAGTGCACCTGCCAAGCTGCGATAGGTGCTGGGGTCTTCGTATAACTGGCCAGTGTCAGACGAGAGTTTTCACTGGGTATCAACTGGGGTGGCGCGGGTTTGCAAGAATCCATGGCGGCCCGGTGAATAATGTCACGGGCATAGGCCTCCTGTGACAAAAACATCGTGTCTCCAGAACGAGTGACCTGTATGCCCAAAAAGTAGGAGAGAGAGCCCAGATCCTTCATAGCAAATTCACCTGCAAGAGAAATAATAATGTGTTGCCGTAGGCTGTCAGAAGAGGTTGTAAGAATAATGTCATCAACGTATATGAGAAGATAAGCGGTGTCATGATCATGCTTGTAGATAAACAGTGAGTTGTCCGACTTGCTCTGGCGAAATCCCTGAGATGTAACAAAGTCTGTGAACCGCTGATACCAGGCACGAGGGGCCTGTTTGAGTCCATATAGAGATTTCTTGAGAAGACAAACATGATCTGGGTAGTCATGATGGCGAAAGCCGATAGGTTGATGCATATATACTGTCTCTTCTAAATTTCCATGTAGGAACGCATTAGTGACATCCAGTTGATGAATTTTCCATGATTTTGCTAGTGCTAGAGAAAGAACTATTCGAATAGTAGCCGGTTTTACAACCGGGCTAAATGTTTCTCCACAATCTATCCCCTGTTCCTGTTTGCGACCATCACATACTAAACGCGCTTTGTAGCGCTCAAGACTGCCATCTGACCTGTACTTATGTTTAAATAACCACATGCATCATATTATATTCATATCGGGTGTGCGAGGTACAAGTTCCCAAGTCTTATTTTTAATAAGGGCACTAAACTCATTGGTCATGGCGTTGTGCCACTCTGGAGTGGATATGGCAACCTGTGGGTTTTTGGGAATTGGTATAACCGTGGCAGTGTGAAGGCTAAAGGGCTGTTTTGGTTTGGTGATACCGCTCATGGAGCGGGTGTGAATGGTACGCGTGGGCGGAGGGGGTGGAGGAGGTGGGATTGGAGAGGAGTTGGTGAAGGTAGACGGGTTCGGATCTGTGGAGTGGTGCGTACTGGTTGTGGTGTGGGACGGTAGTGGGCCAGAGATGTTTGGGCCAGAAATGTTTGGGCCAGGTGCGGACAGAGGGGGAGGCGTTATTGGGTCAGGGATGGTTGGGGCAGAGGTAGTATGGGAGTGGTGTGGAATTGGGCTTGGGATGTGTTGGTCAGGAATTGGGCTTGGGACGTGTTGGTCAGGAGAGAATGGGTGATGCGGTTGTGTTGAAGGAGAAGGTTGTGGGCCTAAGACCGATGGAGTGTGCGGTTCAGGGGAGGTGGTAGTGGGCTTTTGGGAAGAGAGGTGGTCCCAAACAAGTGGGTTGATGGAGGGGTTGAGAAAGTCATAGGAGGGAGGGGAGGTGGGAGATTGGATGTTGTAAGGAAAAATGGTCTCCTCGAAATGTACGTAACGGGAGATGATGAGTTGGTGGGTAGTGAGGTCAAGACATTTGTATCCTCGATGGTTAGGAGGATAACCAAGGAAGACACATGGGTTGGAATGGTAGTTGAGTTTGTGTATGGTGGTGGAGGGGGTGAGAGGGTAACAGAGACATCCAAAAACACGAAGGTGATCGTATTCAGGGATGACACCGTATAAAAGGGAGGTGGGTGATAGATATTTGTATGTTTTGTTGGGAAGAATGTTAAGAAGATAGGTGGCGGTTTCAAGAGCATGATGCCAAAAGGATGGTGGCAAAGATGCTTGGGCTAGGAGGGTACGGATCATGTTATTTATTGTTCGGATTTTGCGTTCGGCTTTACCATTTTGAGAAGAGGTATAGGGACAGGAAAACCGAAAATGCATACCATTTGTGTGGCAAAAGGTGCGAAATTTATTATTATTGTATTCTTTACCATTGTCACACTGTAATTGTTTGATGGTACGCTCAAATTGTGTACGAACAAGGTTGTGAAGTTGAGTGAATGTGTCGAAAACTTGGGATTTATTGGCAAGAGGAAATGTCCAAAGGAAAATTGTGAAATCGTCTAAGAACAAAATGTAATATTTGTGGCCCCCTGTACTAAGGACAGGTGAGGTCCAAAGATCACTATGTAATATATCAAATGGCAAATTGGTAGCATTAACTGAATCATAAAAAGGTAATCTTACACATTTACCAAAAATGCAAGATTGACATAAAGTTTTATTACATTTGCCATAATCAATAAAAGACGATAACTTTAAGGATTTCAATAAATTTTCCCCAGGATGACCTAATCTTTGATGCCAGCGATCTTGAGTAATGGTGGTGAGGGCCGTTGGTTGATTGAGTGGTAGCGGAAGTGGTTGCGTGAGGGGGTAAAGATCGCCGGTGTTGTTGCATCTAAGGATGGGTGCCCGAGTTTTGAGATCCTTCACAAGAAAACCAAATGGATCAAACTCAATAGAAACCAAATTATCAGTCGTAAGGCGTCTAACTAAAATTAGGTTTTTAATAATATTAGGTGCATAAAGTACGTTATTGAGTTTTAAAGGTGGGAACGGGGGTGGTAGGGTCTGGTTGCCTTGAGCCACAACAGGGATCGACATGCCATTACCAACAATTATATTTTTATTAGTGCACGAATTAAAGTTAGACGGGGAATATATACCTTGTTGGTTTGCCGAATGAGAAGATGCTCCCGAGTCCATTACCCCATGATCCGGTGGGTTCAACGATAGAGTATACAAGGCTTGCTCGATGTCAGTTGGCGAGTATCCCGTGACATGGGCCTGATCGGCCGAGCTCCCAATATACCTGAACTGTTATTGCTGGGCCGAGACAGGTAGGGGCAGGGTGGATGGGTCTGCTGTGAATTGGGCTGATTAGGCTGGTTTGGGCCACGTAAAACATTGGCCCATTGTTGAGAAGTCCAATTAGAAGGGAAAATAATGTATGGGTGATTGGGCTGGGAGGTTTGGGTGTTGTTGCTGCGGTTTGATGTAGGCTGTCCTCGGCGTCGCCCGCGTCCACCACGAGGGCGGGTTTGGGTTCGGTCCGAAGAGGTGTTTGTGGTGGCTGCAAGAGCGGGTAGCAGCAGTGGTTGCGGCCCGAGAAGTTTGTCTTTTCTTCTTGGTTTCTTCCTGGTTAAGACGGGAGCGAACCTCGGGAAAACTTGGTAAGGTTTCGCGGTTTTGTAAGACGGTGGAGATCCCGTCATACTGTTCGGTGAGACCCGTAAGGACTTTGATGACGAGCATACGATCATCAACGGGACTGCCGAGGCTTTGGAGTTGGTCAGCGAGGTATTTGGCATGTTGACAGTAATCTTCCATGGACGAGAAATTTTCCAGGGAAAGATTAGCAAAATCTTGTCCAAGAAAACGGCCCGTGTGTTGTTATTGGCCGTGAATTCAGCGGCAACAGCTGTCCAGGCAGCGTGTGCAGTCTGGCCTGGGTCAATTATAATATTGAGAAGGGTAGGGGATATTGTGGCATAAATCCACTGACGAACAAGAGCGTCAAGACGCTGCCATAAGGCTTCAGCGGGGTGGCAGCAGCAGTGTCCGCTGAGGCGGCAGCAGAGGGGGCAGGCCGGGGAGACAGATGGGAGAAGACCTCATACGCCTGACAATGGACTTCAAAGAGAGTCTTCCATGTGGCATAATGGGTTGAGTCTTTTTCCAAGAGAATAGGATCATGAGTTTTGATATTAGAAACGGTGAGGGCGGGATGTAATTTGGAATCCATAGGAGTGAAGGTATTGAAAAAGGAGGAGGAGATATGTGGAACAGAATGAAGAAGAAACAGAGGTGAATGTGGCGGGTGAAAAAAAAAGAAAAAATTGAAGTGGGTAGATTAAGGAAGAATAAGGTTGTATATGGTGACAAAGTTGTGAAACAGTAGATGAAGGAAGAAGGCTGCAAACGTCAGTTGCAGCAGTGGATCAGAGGTCAAGGATCGGAGGTTGCTCTGATACCATGTGAGGAATATTATTTTCCTTCCATTCTCATAAAGAAGATGCCTCATAATATAGACAATAGGTTACAACAAACTCTCCCTATTTTAGGGAGATTGACTAATTTACATCAATCACAATTATCAATTAATTATAACCATAAATACAAAGATGCTATTAGTCATAAACTGACCCTGTTGCAAGTGGTGTTGACTTCAATGCAACCAAGGTGTGAGCTTTCGCCTGGATCATTTTGATCCGCGATTGTTGGTTCTTGATTGAGACTGATGAGATCCGTCATCGGCTCCCAAAGCTGAAAATTCACATTGTAGATTCTATTACTACAAAACATCATATGATATATGCAGAAACAAAAACTATAAATTCCAGCCAAAATTTGGGTGTATCATATGTTAAAAATAAAACATGTTAAACAACTTCTAGTAATTTCATTTTGGCAGCAGAGTCCAAATGGGTGAATTACACTTTTTGAGTACTTCAAATCTATGCTTCCATTATATATGTGAAATTTTATAAACAATCTGTTAACAGATCAAATACTGCTTGCTTTTACACTAAAATGACTATGCAAAATATAGTATGTATCTCATTATTTATTTTTTTGTGTCATAAGACAAAACCAATAAAAAGTAACACAATCTTGAAAAACAATAAGCGGTTGCACTAGCAGCAATAAACGGTTTCTACAAGAGAGTATTTGTGGGCTTGAATCATGTGAATTTTAAGACAATAACAAGTCATAGACTAGAACAACATAACTCATGAATTATGCCCTTCAAACCTCATCTCTGCACAATCTTGCTCCAATAACTGAATAAGTTGATCAAAAATATAATTCACTTATGCATTAGTCATCATTTTTCAAGATTAACACCTTCAAAACAAGCATATGTTTTAGTTCTTTTACCTTTTCATTGCCTTTATGGATGTACCAGGCCACAGACCAATATGCAAAATTATCTACACAAACATAATTATGCCCTTCAAAATAAGGATAATTCCATCCTCTGTGTATATCCTAGTATGACCAATGAAAAGGAGCCACGGAATCATTAGAATGTGTTGCAAAACATGGCATTGTGATCTGCACATGAACACAAAGCTATTCTAGTGAAGAGAACAATTTCAAACTTTTTTTTTTTTTTTATTCAGGCATTTCATTTAAGATATGGTCTTCATCAACTGACCACATGTGTTTTTACCAGCAAAAGATTTTAATCACCAGCGAAACGATGACATTGTTCTTGATTTGAACATTCGTCTCGATGCAAATTATGCCGATGATTATGTAGATATATACGACCTTAAGCTATCAGGTATAAATTGACATGGTTTGAAGTCACAAACTACTCCCTTCGTCCCTAATTAGATGTCATGGGACCAACAAACACACAGATTAAGAAAAACTTTGATTGTATATTTTCTGAGTTGTAAAATGATAATAATATCCTCAAGTTATTATTTCAAATCTTTGATTATCTTTTGTCTTTAATGGGCAAAACTGAAAATTGCATTTTTATTTTTAGAAATGGACATTTAATTTGGGAAAACAAAAAGTAGAAAAATAAACATTTAAAATGGGACGGATGGAGTATAAGGTACACTGATTTTTTAATCTCTTTCCACAACCCTTTCGTCCCTAGAAACATGTTGAAAAGAAAGAAATGTGAATGAGCAATTTCCCTTCAAATAGATAGCGATAATGAACAAATTTTTTGTTTTACCATCATCGGAATTATCGGGTGGTAAGAATATTCTGAGATCGTCGCTCGAAAATTAATAAAAGCAATAGTGTATATTGAAGATTTAAGTGAAATGGTGTAGAGTAATGTTTGATTTTGTTTTGAACGATATGGTTTGATTTGGTTTTTATATATAGGTTTAAAAAAAAAACTTTATTTAAAAGGTAGCCGTTGGCAACTTTTAACCGTTGCGAATGGTCAAAAAAGATGGAATTCATTAACAAGTTGCACGGTTACTTCTTGCCGAGCACATTCCATTCTGTCAATTGCTAAGGGGGTGGTGGTCAGTGGCGGATTTACTGCAAGAATAGGGTGGGCAGGTGCCCACCGTCTAACTACAACAAATTCATGCTTTTTCTCGTTAGAGCAGTGCAAAGTTTTGAATATTTTTTTTTGTGTTTCCCTTCCCAAAAGAGAAGAACATAGAGGAGTAGTTGAATTTATTTTCTAAAAAGTTACGATGGAAGTTATGATGAGTTGCAAGTGAAGAACTGAAGATGCTCTTTGGAGGATAGAGCTATTTTAATATTTTAGTTAATTCAATGTGAAGAATTTTTACTATGCCCGTTGAAGTTGAAGTAGTTATAAAAATAAATCCTGTAGTTTGATTTAATTTTTAAACTATGCTAAAGTTAATGATTTAGTATTAAATATTAATTTTGACTAAATAAAACTAGTTTGACAGCCCTGTATTTAAACATTGAACACATAGTGTAATGTTTATTATAAGTGTAATAAATGTTTATTCAAACATAATATATTATAGTGTAATTGAATCGATTTATTCAATGATTTTTTATAAGTGTTTTTCCCTACCTTTTTTATTATAAATGTTTATTTTTTTTATTATACATGCTTAAGTTTGATAGAAAATAATTTTTTGATATCATTATATGATTGATCTGACCTATTTTGTCACCTATTTATAATTTGACTTGGCTTGTTATCTGGTTAACACTAGTTTATACCACGGCTTGATTTTTTATCCAATTACCATTTAATAATAAATATGAATTAGTTTGACTTGACCGTTTTGACCCGGCTTCTTTTAACACAACCAATTTGTGCCCTCGTCAAAAAGGTTTCTGGATCCGCCATGGTGGTGTTATCAAGTTATATCTACTATACTGTTTTCACTTATATTCTAGGAGGATGTGTGGTGTGACAGGAGGTGGATGAAAGATAGTTTCCCAAATCTATTCCCTTTATGCAGAGTGAAGGAGCCGAAGGTGGTGCAATGTTACGGAAGCTTAATAATATGGTGTGGTGGGATATACCATGGGCTCAGCTACCAATGACACAGGTGGAGCAGGAAGAGGCGAACTGAATGTGGTGTTTGGTTTTCATGCAGTCGGTGAAAGATTCTGCAGATCAATGGAGCTGTGTTAGGCAGTCTGCGACGGTGGAGTTTTCTGTTAAAGCAGTAAGAGAAGACCTGCAGAATCAAATTTCTGGTTCGACGCAGGGGTACGTTTTCAAATGGAGCAGGATTGCGACTCCTAAAGTGAACTGCTTTGTTTGGAGGGCTGTGGAGAATAAGATCCCGACTGCTGAGAACTTGTCGTATTGGGGCGTTTAGATCTGCAGAGTTTGTGTTGTAGATGTGGTCAAGATTCTGAAACGGCGGGGCATATCTTCTTCGACTGTGTCTGAGCTAGAGCATTGTGGATTTGTGGTGGAATGTATGCGACTGGCTGAAGATTAATGAGCTGGCCCCGACTACAATTCTTTCTCAGCTTCTTGACAACATGTGGGGTCTTAAGTTTCAATCAAAAAAGAGGGACGTGGTGTATGCGATCATGCTGCTTGTTGTCCGGAAGTTGTGGATAACTAGGAACACAAAGGTTTTTATTAATGTGGATATGGCTACGCCTTTAGTGATTGAAGAAATAAAGATTGAATCATATTGATGGATGGTTAAAAGGGCAAGGATCAACGGGTTAGACAAGATTGCATGGTGGACTTTTTCACATTTCGACAATGGTTATGTGATGTTGGTTTTAATTTGGTAGATAGGTGGCATTATGTTTTTGTTTGTAATCCATTATGTTTGTTGTTTGTTTGGGGCTTTGTTTGCGGCCTAGGTAGCTTCTGGCTTAATGTGCTCGGGTGTAAGTGGTAGTGTTTGATTATTGAATAAAATTGCTTTTGATTGTTAAAAAAAAATAATAATTTAGAAAGCGACTTTATACAAAAAGGATGATGCTTGATTATTACATATCTTTCTAAATTAGATATATCATAATTACCTGATGCGCAACCAATTGAATTTGTTGCGTGTTAAATTAGCAATTTGGCTTAATACAAAAAGTAATATATTCAAAGATTTACTTTATATATCATCATCATCATCATCTCAACGACTCAACCATTAAGAACTGGTATGGCTACCTATATATATACAATGATAGTACACGCCACATTCAGTCTACATAATTTTAAATATAAAATCGTGATAATCAAACAATACATTTGTATGCTGTGCTTGACATATATAATAAAAAGTTAACCAAGAGTATGGTAAGTAGTTACATACATAACCGTCTTGTGTATAAATGTTTGTGTGGTTTTCGAGTAGGTAAGTGGTAGTGTGAATTTCCCTTTCTGGAAAAAAAAAAAAAAAAAGAGACCAAAATTTATAAGAATGGTAAATGTAGTTGGAGCATTGGTGACCAAATGAAGGTCACTGTTAAAAAGGGTAAAGTGAAATAACTCAACTGTCCAACACTTGTAGCCAGTTAGTTGAGGGCCTAAAGTTTTTTATGGGAGGCTTGAGTTCAATTCCCACTAGCTACATTTGAAGGACATTGGTGGAGGGTAAATGAGGGATGACCCAGCCATTGGCTTGGGTTCGAGTCCTGATCCCGACCGGTTTTACCGATTATTTCACTGTCGTGCCTTCGGGCGGGTGAGTGATCGGGTTTTCCCGGGAATTGGTGGCAATTGGTGGCCCGGGTACTCTCGAGTATCTGATTCGCCAAAAGAGTGCCCGAGAGTGCTCGAAATTGATTCGTTGGCCGTTCAAAAAAAGAAATAACTCAACTATTGACTTTTTATTAATTTATGCCGCATTTTAAACAAATTAACTTTATTGTTTAACTAAAGAGTATGTTATTGATACACTTGTTAACAAATATAGTTATTTAAAAGTGTTGATACACGTATGTCTACGATGGTGCCATTTGCACGATACGTCTAACTCAAACACCCATCCATCACGCTAAATGGTCTTGCCAACCCCTTAGACCATGCGTAGTGAGGGGCTTTATATATAAAGCCTCCCTTTCTGATTGGTCCACGTGGCAGCTGAGTCAGCATGGAGAGATAAAGTGAAAAAATGGGTGTAGTGGTAGGGGCTTTATTTATAAAGCCCCAATTAATATTTTATTTTAACTTTTAAATTAAAAAAATAATAAAATAATAATAAGAGAGAGAGAGGTATGAGATGGCAAATTCTGATTGGAGAGAGTTTTTTTGGCGTTAGTTATATAGCGCCAGAAGTTGATTTTGAAAAATGGAGCCCCCCGTAGCGGTGTGGGGGGCGCCATTTTGGTCCACGTTGGTTTAGACGTTATATTTGAAGTCCCAGTACACTTAGTCTTAAAAGGCACCATTATGAAAAAAGATGGGCCCATTTGCAACAACCAATCAAATTTTTCACAGATCTTTTATTTTTTTAAAAGGAAGCTAAACCACCCCATGGGTGTTAGGAGAGGGGAGGGGGTGCATTGTTGCCCCTTAAAGCTTACATGGCATCTACATGGGGCTTTATTCCCGACACCGCGGCCTAAGTGCGTCAACCCGATACGTCTTTGCCTTGAACACATTTATCCATCGTCATATGGTACACATGTCGCGTCGTGGTGGCTTCAAATATGTTTTAACCTATTTAACAATAACCACCCTCTATCTAATAGTAAAGAATATGATTCTCTCAAGATCAATCAAACTTGAAATTATTCCCTTACAATCAACCAACCAACCAACTAATCCAATTGGATGAAATATACCCACAATTCTTTTTCAAAATTAAAAACATACTTTTTTGCACTTCCCAAACTAAAACCAAGACAAATTAAAATGACAAAACAGCCCCCTTTAATAACATATATTATATCATCTAGGCTGAGGTGGAGGAAAGGAGTATATTGACCTTAAAGACTTTTGTTTTTGGGTGAGTGGTTAACCATAGATGTTGAAGGACTCTTGCTGAAGCACATTGTCTGAGACAGGTTTACCATGTCCGTCATTGACTGTGTCTGGTAACTCTGTATCTGGCTCGTCATCTCAGTCGAGTCACCCCTAGCCGTCGCCCTCTGCCACGAGTGTGAACTCAACCCCGACAAAACATAAGCTCGTCCTGACGACTCATACACTCTTCGGCTCGCCATTCTTTCTTTCATTTCCCTCAATTCAGCAACCAAGCCAATGCACAACCTATCACCACTACGAGTCGACACGGATTCCGCCAACTTTTTACGGCAGTCCTCAAGAACTGATGTTGCAGCCGCTAGATTACCACGTTCGGCTGCTACTCGTGCTTCGGCTATAGCACTGGCTGCTCTAAGCCTGTTCCTCTGTCGGTCAACTTCAATCGACACTACTTGCTTTCCCATAGTTGACTCCGGCCTAGAGATCATCACATCTTCATTTCCACCTACCGTAACCACGGTTTTCTTTATCGGGTCCTTATGAATAACCCTGAACTTCACTAATGACATTTTGTCATCCATTTCTTCAACTGGAATATCCATTGCCACAAGAAAGTCCCTCTCTTCCTCGGCATATAGATCACCGACTTCTATAAACCCCGATCTTCCATTTTCGTTCATACCAACTTTATAACTCCCAGCTTTAATAGACCCAAGTCGCAACATGGGATGAACACACTCGACTTCAACACGCAGTTCTTGAACCACAACACTCAAAAGCCCGCCGATACACTGAGCAAAAGCATCTTGTATCACATTCTCAGCTTCTATAAACGAAAACATCCCTCCCGAATGTTCTGAGATAGAGTGCATTGCAGAAGCATCATGATCTGAACCAAACCCAAATGTGTGAACTGGTATCCGGCTTTCATCTTTCTTGGATTGCATAGAAGACGGTAAAAGAGTCTCGTAATCATTTTTCGACCCAGTTTTTCGTGGGCTGATACTAGTGTATGTGTCCTGCCCGTCTGATAATAATATCATACTGCTTACCGGATTCTTGAACTTACGTTCAGTCATCACTTTGGCTCCCTTTTTTAGGGCTTCGGCTATGTTGGTCCCACCGTTAGCGACCAATGAGTTAATCATTTGTAAAGATTCTTGTTTCCCGGTTTCTGTCATACGACGAAGTGGGAAAAGGCGGCGGGCTGAAGAAGAAAACGCTATAACAGAAAGCCGGTCCAACGGTCCAAGATTTTGCACCACAAAACCCATAGCTTGTTTTAGTAAAGCAATCTTTGTACCTGTCATGCTTCCACTAATATCAAGAACTGTTACTAGATCTAACGGTGCCCGAGCATTTAGATGTCCTTTAGTAACAGGAGCTTTGAGATTAACTAAGATGCCAAAATCATCAAAGCATGTTGATCTCGCTACCGCTGAAATTTCAGGGTATGTTTTCATTTCTACTCCTCCAACGGAATCAGAATCATCAGAAACATCAACTTTTTGGTTGACTGGTTCATCATCATTAAAGGTGGGTGGCTCGGGGGCTTGGAATATTAAAGGTGCGCTGCGATTGGCGTGCATTTGTTGATGTGGCATAATCATCCATGAACCAGAATTTGTACTTGATTTCACATGAGAAGACCCAGAACTCTCTAAAGGGACTTCTTTCCATCTTGCACGACAAACAGGACAGACTCGATTTCCATGTTTTACATTTGATGTAATGCAGTGAAAATGGAAGGAATGTGAGCATTCTGCAGTGAAGATCGCATGACCGTCGGTTGCTTTCATTGAAGTCAAGCATATTGCACACATTTGCTGTAATTCAAATGGAGATTCTATGTTAAAAATATAAATACTAAAATTTAGAAATTTGATGATTTAGCTATATTATTTATTTAATTTAGATATATTAACAATAATATTGCATTCGATGCTTCTAAGATGACATGTATCATGTATAGAGTGTGGACAATAGTTCTGCAATGACTCTTATGAATATATCATGCATAACTGAATTCCCTATTCAACATTCATCATTATTTTGCTTTGTATTACAGCATAATAAATATTAAATCATCTAAAGATTCGCCATAATTAGGGTTACTTGTTATGTTTGTTGGTTTGCTTTATTTCCAACCCTATTTTTTAATCATTCTCTTGAAGAACTTCAGTTTGAAGCCAAGCAAAGCTGAAAATACTGTGATTTCATACCAAACTTTCTTTTTTAATAATATGATTGTAAGTGGTACTTGAATGCCATTTTTAGGTGAATAAACACTGCTAACTTTTATTCTTTTCAAATGATCTTTATATATTCTGTAAAAACCAATTAAAACATTGTGTTATATACAGTGTTGTAAAAATCGGCCTAGGCGCTAGGCGGTGACCAAAATCGGAATAAGAGGCTAGTCAAAGATCTAGGCGTTTTGGCCATTAGGCGGGCCTAGGCGTTGGTTTTTTTATTATTTTCTTTAATTTCTAAATATTTCTTAGTATTATGCGTATATATCTAAGTATTTCTAAGTATTATGTGTATATATCTTAACATATTAAAAAAAAAAACCCCTAAATTTGTGTGTGTGTGTGTGTGTATAATACGTATAAAAATACCAAAACGCCTAATTCCGCCTAATTTCGCCTAGTCCCGACTAGTCCCTAGGCTGGACCTCACCGCCCGCCTAGCGCCTAGCACCTTCTGCAACATTGGTTATATATAATGTAGTAAGCTTTTGATTTATTTTTTCTGATAATAAACAATTAGTTTTTTTTTTTAAATAAAGAATATCAAGTAAAGTCAAATCATGAAAGTTGAAAATCACTTTGGCCTAATTACTATTGACTAGATGTCTTTGGGTGACCAAGTTGGTATGTGGGTTATACTTAATGATTAAAAAACTGGAACCTTTATAAAGTAAAGATCATTAAGCAACTGGTGTTCCAATGATGAGGTTTCAAGGCAATAAAGAAAAGCATATGCATCATATACTCAAAAGCAATAACATCAATAAGAATAAGCTAAAGATTTTCTACTCTTTTCAAAGCTTAACTTACTTTCATCAGTATTATGCTCTATGAGTGAAGTCAAAAAGTGTTAATTCAACTATGTAAAAGGGAAGAGTGAGGTTTTATATGTAAAAAGTGAAGGTGTTGACCAGACAAAGCACTTTACCTTCAACTAGGTAAGTAAAAATAGATAACACAACAGTTGATCAATATTACCCCATTTGCTCTACAATATTAATATACCCAATTAATTATTATTAAAAAAAATGAGTATTGGATTTACATAATCCTAACTATCAACTATTGGCCGCCACCAGTCTTAACTAACAAAATGTGTGATGGCGGTCCCACCTTTTAACATATTGTGCGCAAACGAACCATAACTAACAGAATACTAAGAGGGAATTTGACACGCAAACATCACATCAGTCTCGACTGGCGGCGGGCGACCAGTAGATGATAATTAAAAGGTAGACAATATGTTAGTCATGGTCCGTTAGTGGACAATATGCTAAAAGGTGGGACCACCAGCACACATTTCGGTAGTTAGGATCGGTAGCGGCCAGTGACTGATAGTTGAAATTATTTAAATCCAATACTAAAACAAAACCAAAAAAAAAAAAAAAAAACATTAAAAGGCAATGGAGCACAAGACAACCTTTAAAGGGACATTAAGGGGTCCATGAAGCCATTAAGAGTTGAAAACTACTTGACAACAAATAAAAAAAAAACCATCACTATCTCCATCCCTACCAACTGTATTCCATAATAATCACCATAAACCACCCACTAGCAAAGCATCTCTTGATTACATCACAATCACAATATTAATAAACCTAGCCAATTACAATTGCTCTAAAGAATTTTCTTTCATTTTTCTCATTTATTAATAAACACTAATCCACTAATTTGCAATCACATATTTTTTTTTAACTTCCAACTAAACAAAGCCCGGTCACCCGGGTACACTAATAGACTATAAACCACTAACGCCCGCAATCGAAGACAACACTGGTGTTCAAACCGAACTATTCCGCTAGAGAAAGTTATCCGGATAATTAAATATCTAACCTAACATCTAAACCTAATTACAAACATTCAATCAAACAGTTAAAAGATTGATACACAAAACACCAAACAAGAAAACTTTATAAAATAAAAAGTATACCTTATTCAATGATTTAAAACCGTATTTAGACATCTGTAAACCAGATGAAGAAGGGGTAGGAGTAGTAGGCATCCGGTGGTAACAAACATCAGAACCAGTAGGCGGCGCGTGGGCAGCGCGTGAGCGCGTGGAGTCATCATCGTCAGTGGTTTTAGGAAGGTAAAGACACGTATTCAACCCCATAAGTTGCTTCATCTTCCTCCATTTGCTTTCACCACCCATTATTATTATTATTCAAATTAACTCTTGAATAATAATAATAATATTATTTTGAAATATTTATAGAAACAAAAGGGTGGGAATAAAAAGAAGAGATTGGTTGAGAGATCTTAGGAAGAAAGTGGAAAGCAGCAGCAGCATTCTTTAAGAAGATATTATGATTGTTGTTGGATGAATATATAAACGGTGAAGATGAATTGTATTGGGTTTGTTTGTTTGTTTGTTTAAGGATTTGTTTTCTGTGAAGGGTATAGGGATGGGTTTGGAGTTATAGTGGAGAGAGGGTGAGGGAAGGGTAAAGATGGAAAACCAGAGCTTTATTGGGCAAACGGATTGCGATCATTCTACTGTTTACCTAAAAAGATATATTTATTTCAGTTTTTGCATTTAATTTAATATTATAATAAAGTTGTTACTTTGTGAGGATGTAAGAGATATCAAGTTTGACTTTACAAGTTACAATTTCTACTTATTCCATTTTTTGAATTAGAATATTAATAAATAAATAATACCATGTTTATAAATAATAATAGTAATAAAAGATTTTGTTAAATGAAAAAGTCTTTATTTTTAAATAAAAAACATTACAAATTACATCAGGATAGCGGGAAGGTGAGCAACATGCTGCGTCGCCACCCCTTTCTGAATGGCAAACCCTAACCGACTAAAAATGTAACCTTGCCCACCCGAAGCCGAGACACTGCTATGAATAACTCATCTTTTTAAATAAACCCTTTTTTGCCTCTTGTGAAGCTTGAACTCTCAACCTCACATTTGAAATCTCAATACCTTTACCACCACACCATAAGGGGTGGGGCAAAAGATGTAACAAGTTATTAGGATGATGCTGATACCAATGATCTATACATCAGGTGGTGGAAAGACTTGGGTTTTCCTTAGTATACTCAGGTTTGATCCTTATCTGCACCAAATAGTGAGGCAATAGTGTGCAATGATGGTGATAAACCCACCAAGGGGGTTCGATCCTGAGCGTCACTCTGGTTTTCATCCGACTGTTACTTTAGTGAGGTAACTCGTGTGGAGACAGTACGGTTTTCGGGGGAACGCCACCAAGGCTGGCAAGCCAGCCCGGATCCGATAGCCCCGATCCGATAGAACGTGGAGTTCGGCCAACCTTAACGGTGTGACAACTTCGGTCGGCATCGTGACAATGAATCACTCATAAGAAAGTCACCGTTCAAAAAAAATAAAAAATAGGATGATGCTGATAGGGGTGAGCAAAAGCCAAAACCCAACCCAACCCGAGAGAAACCCGACTCCAAAATCGATTAATATTAAAACTTGGAACCAACCTCAAACCCTAAAACTAGAGTCGGTACTCAATTTCTCACCGACGGTTTTCTCGGTTCCCAAAAAAACGACCCGACAATGACTTCGTGAAACAAGGTTGGAATCCTTTTACCCGTGGCTGGAATTCGTGAAACAAGGCTAGAATCCTTTACAGATTAGTTGGTTTATAGTTTGTAAGTTGGAATTTGTTTAGTTTTTATGTGGAATCCTTTACTCGTTTCTTATCATTGTGCGGAAGTCAAAAGCTTGAACCTGTACACCCAATTAAAATTCAATTATGAAGTGCACTTAAGGTAGCGTTTGTTTCACGAAATGGAATGGAATTCAGATGGAATTAGAATGTATATTTGACTCCTTATGTTGTTCGTTACTACAAAATAATAAATTATTATTGAACAACAACATACGGAAGGGAAACCACATTTCAATTCCATCAAGATTCCATTCTAATTTATGAAGCGATCACATCTAAATTTCAAATCAAATCAAATGATAGTTCTCGCGCGAATTCCAATTCCAATTCCATTGCAATCCATGAAACGAACGCTATTAGGTTAAACAGGCCGTTGGGCCCATTGGGTTTTTGTAACACCCCGAAATCTTGTTTCACCTAAAATACGCCATTAGGCGTAATTGATAAAGTATCGAAAGCGAATTTAGCGGTGGATGTTTTAGTCAACGGATAAAAACGAGACTAAAACCCACTACAAGATACTAATCTAGTTAATGTTATAATCTAAAAGCAAACCGAGACCAAAACTTGAGGGACCATTGTTGCCAAATGACAAAGTGAGTTTTATTAATAATAATAAAACAATGAAAACACACACAAAGTGTGTGTGTGTGTCGTGTGATGATCAAGAGATCATCTCCTCCAACAACCAAAACCCTAAACACTCAAATTCAAGCTCAAATCTAAGCCAAATCAAAGGGGTTTCGATGCATGAGCTAAAATCCGGATTATCCAAGCTTATTACACAAAAAGGTATCATTTATTTGGTACAATTTGATGTTAAATCCGTTTTTGATCATGGTGAAAAATTAGGGTTTTATAAAAACGTGAATGTGTATGTTGATGGAGGTTTCCCTAACCTTAGGGAGCCCCAAACATGTTTAATTTGAGTATAAATAGCACTTTACATGTGTTCTTGCTATGTTCATATGAATATGTAATATGTGAAAATTTGGGTTTATACCTCTAGGTGGATACTACATAAGGTTAGTAGTTGTGATAACTCTTAGGAGTTATTATAATGAGAAATTAGACTAAGAAGTCTAGATAACATGATATGGTGATGTTTAGCTAAATGGGTATGCTTTGGCTAACTTAAAACTCATGAAAATCAATTGAATTGGTGAGTGCACACCAAGTGTTTGATAAAATGCTTGAATGAGGAAATAAATGTGTAAACATGTATGAAAATGAATACTTGAAATGTGAGGTTGAGCTAGAGGTAAAATGAATACATGAATGCCATGGATAATGAAAGAAATCCATATAATGTATTCTAACAAAACAAGGTTTGACATGTCCCTAAGTTAGGTACAAGAACTAGGGATGCAAACGGATGCAAGCTCAATGCGCATGGAAGCAAGAATGGATATGAGGTAAGTTTTACTTACACCAATGTACTATAACATAGCTTAATTGTTGTGACATTAGTCTTAAATCTTGAATGGGTGATAAAGATAAACCCCAAGGGGTAGAAGCTATTAATGGGTCGCCTTATGTGCACTCAATATAAAACGTGGTTTATGACCTTAATCAAGACAATGCGTTATAACCAAATGGTGAAATCCATCAAACGGGTCAATAAATAAAGATATGTGAAAATGATGTTTTAATCTAAATGAAAGCATTTGAATGAAGCCGTTAAGCATGGTGTTAAATGGGTCAAGTTAGTGTCACTTGAACCATAATAAAAACTTGGGTAACATAGTATCATGAACTATGGGTCTAAACGGGTCATATGGTGAATTCATCATCATTTGAGTCCAACACTTGATGCTTGTTTTCCAAGCATTAAGATTCTTGAGGTTAACGGATCAAATGGCAAGGTATTATCATTTGAGTTCCGAGAAGTTAATGTGTCTATCTAGAAAGCACGCAGGTAGACGCACTCACGTATGCTTGCTTGATGCTAAGAATCATGGAGGAGGAGCACAAGGTATGAATATGGAACACGGGCACCCGGTAAGTCCGTAGTCAAATAAACGCCTTCGGGCGAAGCAACATAGGTGATAAAGCACCCACATGAAGTGTGGGTGCAAATCAAGTAAGTTATTTCCATAACTATGTCTAATGCGCGCTAAGGCGCTTAGAATCGACCACCTTAGAACAATCTTGAGAAATGTTGAAAATCTAAGTCCGTAAGGGCTTAGAAGTTTTTAAACAAGTCATTGAGTCCAAAACAATGGGTTTCAATCAAGAAGTGTCTCCACGAATGGCTAAATCGAAAGATTTGGCTAGGAGGGGCATTTTGGGAAATTATAAAGATTTACTAAAGGATAAATCTAATAATCGGAATCATAACGAACAAATCGGACAAACACTTTAGTTGATCAAGTGTATAATGACTTGACAACATGAACTAGATGCATCGCGCATGGTCAAATGGTGTTTGGATAAGTTAAATGTCTAAATGGGTCAAATTGGGTAAAAGTCGCCATAAACATTCAAAACTAAGAACCGGATCATGGCGACATAAACCGGACCATAATTTCAGTCAAACAAAGGTTTATTTAGTCGGCGAGTCATTACTTAGGCTTCGGGAATCATCAAATGCGGTTGCGACATGATTCCCATGCTTAAAAATCACCAAATTCACATCAGAAGCTTCGAGCGGCGGCTCACAGAGGCAGAGCGGCCGCGCGCTTTGACCTGCACGTCAGCACGAACTTTAAAATTGCGTATAAAATCGTAGAAAAATCGTTAGGAGGTGTTCTTTATATGCCTGGAAAGCTCTCGGAGCGTAGAACAATTCTCATTTGAAAGTCGAAGTCAGATTTTGGGCTTTACAAGGGGTAAAAGCGATCCGAACAGCTGCTGCGCATAAGTTGCAGCAGTTTGTTCTCCTGATAAAGGGCCGTTTGGCCTGGTTCGTTCCGTATCAACGTGTAACGAATACCGTACTAGTTTAAATGTATCATTGACAACCCACTAACCATTTTTGTGAAATGGTGCTAGGTAAACAAGTGAAGGAAGTCCCGGAGCAAGGATCAAGTCGCGAGAAGAACCGAACACGCCCGAACACTCATCAAGCTTCCGCACTAGAATCTAACGAACTCCCGTTAAAAACAAAAACTTTAATACATTCTTTTTGTAGCAATGATGTAAAAATTTATTGAAACTAAACGTGTATGGGATTCATTAAGTTGGGTTTTCATAATTTCAAAGTTTTAATCGGGAGTGGTTTTTAGTTAAGGTCCAAACCCGTAGGTGTAAGACCCCGACAAAAGATACATACTTTATCTTAATATTTAGATACAAGTAATTCGGGTTCATCCACATTAATCACATAAGTTTTACAAGTCATTATGACACTAGTTCATGTTTAATATTTCGACTTGGTTACATCAAAAGTGAATAATATTATTTGAACCCGAATACACAAAACGTGGAAGCGGAAGCTTGATATATATTTTTTTCTTTTTAGTATGCGCTTGATTCGTCAAAAGTGAGCTTGATCATTCCCATCTCGGATTTCCTTGAACAACCTATGGTTTTGACACATGAAATATCATTAAAACAATGTTAGAGTGATAACAACTCATTTAAAAAAAATTTAGTAGTAGTAGAATCTCTAAACGATAAAAACTGGATCGAAGCCAAACGACTCCCCCACTAGCCGCTGTTGTTAGCTGCTGATCCGCAGCCATTCTGCAGCTGAACGCTGTTGTCGCTGCTGATTCGCAGCCGTCCTGCAGCTGAACGCTGCTACCGCTGCTGATCTGCAGCCGTTCTGCAGCTGAACGCTGCTGTTCAGCGGCTGTACTGCGGCCATTCTGCAGCTGTGTGCTGCCACTTGCTGTTGTACTGCAGCTGCCGCTGCTGTTTTGTTGCTGTCAAGCAGCTTGCGCTGCTGTTAAGCAGCTGCCGCTGCTTCTGATTGCATTATGTTGATACGGCCGTAGGCTACGGCTCGAAGCCATGGTCTACGACCAGCAACTTCTGTAAGGGATCCCACTTGAAAATTTTTATGTATTTAAAACACTTATAAGCCTTACAACAAGAGGTGTGAAATGCAGCCACAAACTCATTTATTTGGCTGCAAAATGCTAAATGTTTTAGGCTTGATTCAAGGCGTAACAACTTATGAATCCCAACCATTTAGCAAGCCTAACAAGGCAAGCATTATCCTCAAACGGGTCGTCCTATCCTTTGCTCGACAAGACGTGCCTAAGGTGATACCCCTTTTTCTGTTATATATATATATATATATATATATATATATATTTATTTTTTTACTCAAACAATCAAATGCTAAATCCCCATAAGACTTTATTTGGTGACGCCTAAGGCGCATCATTCCACACCTTTGGCGTTTCCATCTAAGTTTATTTTAGGCCATATTAAGCTCGCTTTAACTATCATGTGTCCCAACCTTTATACCATTATCAATGTATTAATGAGAAACACGTGTCTACTTGGTTTTTTTAATATAGCTAACCAATACAAGACTAAGCATCATGAGAATTAGAAGTCATAGTGCGACTTACCTAGCATGCTTCCAACCTTCGACTAAGGTTGTTTCCATCAAGTTGCATTATAATACATGCCTCCCATTGTAAAGATTCCGAGATAATATTCAAACACGTACGTCTTTATATAAAAGCGTATAACTTGATATTTAACGAGATTCAAGTCATCAAGTGACTTACCTTATTCGTGTCCCTTTTTGCTTCAAGTTCTTCGCCGTGTGACTTCCCGACGATTTGTGCTTAGCGCCTAAATTATATCCACATAAACATAGATAACGATTATTAGGCACGACTCTAAGCTTCCACTTGAGTTCATCAAACGTTTCCATGTAAAATGTGTGTTCCAATGAAGTCGAGCTTCATTGTGGCATTTAATCGAACGCTTGGTGGGCAGAATTTTATAACCATCCCACCCACCATTGAAATGGTGGAGTTTTATCCCCCATATCATGCATATGATTCCATCATGAGGTTTTAACATCACATTATTACAATTTCTGAAACAAGGCTTTAAATTAAACATTTTATTGAGTGTGATTAACATAATATAACATATAACTTGAAAACCCATCAAGATCCTACCTTTAACTTTCAAGATCACCCAATTAAGCTAATGTTTTCTAGATTAAACATATAGTAACCAGATTTAAGGTTCTCTACAGCTAGAGTCACCCTTTTCAAACATCAATTTAACATAATTTCGAACATGCAAGGACTCATTCAAAATCACCTAACTTCCAAATTCATCAATTTAGGTGTTTTAGAAGTTACCTGAGTACTGTTTTGGGCTTGATGATTCGTATTAGGACTTTAACTTACAAAAGCCCCTTGATTAAACTCCAAATCAGCCTTGTTCTTGATCAAATGCTTAAGTGTGTGTTTCTTTGGTGTGTTTGTGTGTGGTCTGATGTTGAACATCGACCCACACTTGTGACATTATTACTATCATTAATCAAGTCTAACAAAATGATAACATCAGCCCCTTAAGTATCCATAAGCAACTATGAATCCCTAATTGTTTGTTTTAACTTAAAACCAAGTTTCAAGAATGCTAATCTTAGTCCTTCTACTTGTAACGCGTCCATCGAAATTTTGGGGTGTTACAGTAGGATTAGGCAATAATCGCGTGATTACGGGTTAGGGTCTTACAGTTTTATCTGTATTTCAAAATTTTTGATCCATTAGCATTGTATCGATTTGTTCCTTGTAATTGGATCGACCCGACCCGATACACGAAATGGGTGAATATACGGACCGACCCAAGAACCTATACTATGGCTTAGGTATGCTGCAAATTCGGGTCGGTTCTCGGTTTTTACTTGGTTCGGCCTAAGTATGCTCACCCCTAATGATGCATTACATATCATCATGTTTTTAAATTTTTATCATCATGTTCGGCCCAATTATTAGGGCTAGCAATTTAGACACGAACACGATAACCTGATACGAACCTACACGATTTTAACAGGTTTCGTGTTTGGCCTTAACAGGTTTCGTGTCTATAACAGGTCGACACGTTAAGACCTGTTTATTTTCGTGTCGTGTTCATGTTTACCTGTTTCGTGTTCGTGTCTTATCGTGTACGTGTCTTAACAGGTCTTGTCGTGTCTTATCGTGTTTCTTATCATGTCTTGTTGTGTCTTATCGTGTCTTATCGTGTCTTGTCGTGTCTTATCGTGTCCTGTCGTGTTAACTTATTTTAGTAGGTGTTCCTTATCGTGTCTTGTCGTGTCTTATCGTGTTAACCTGTTATACACAGGTTCGTGTTCGTGTTTGAAAAAAATGACACGATTAAATTTCGTGTCGTGTTCGTGTTTACAAGTTTCGTGTTCGTGTCTTAACAGGTTCGTGTCTTAACAGGTTCGTGTTACCTGTTATGCCAGCCCTACCAATTATGCTCACCCCTAAAGGTGGCTCAAGTGGGGCCCACTTGTGTTACAAAATATCTCTCAATTGTATGGTTATGTTTCAACTAGTTCGGTTAAGGTTTTCGGGGTTTTGACGCATGTTTATTACGAGCTATTTCGGACATATAATCGACTCCAAATTACACTTACACATTGACTAGTTTAAGCATTGGTAAGCTATTTAGGTTTATTTGGGTGAATATACATGTTTCGCACGTATCGAGTGCGATACACAAACTTTATTCGTTACCAGGAGATTTTTATTTGGATTTTCCATTTATGGTTTTGGAGTTCCAAAACACATAATATTTTATGGAAATACCCTTTATTTTATATCCTGGGTGTTCAGGATCATTTTCGGTTAATTAATTGTTACTGGGTAATCACCAACGTCTGTTCCGGACAAGTTTATTTGCACGCGATTTCGCCATGTCTTCAATTAAACAAATGATTTCCTATGCATCCTATGGGGAATTTGCTATTCTCTAAAGGCTAAATTAATAAAATTAATTTAGAATTTCACTTAATTACCTTTAATTACATATACTAATTATGTACAGAAAACACCGATTTTTGCCGGATGTCACATTATCAAATCATCATAGCACTCTACATCACAAAACTATTTTAGAACACAAATTTAACTTGTTGATTTTTGACCAAAACAGTTAGGATCTTATGTAATACACAGGTTCGATGGATTATAAACGATGGTCAAGAATCAAGACGCAATTTATAATGTTAACTAATATATGGATGAGTTATTGAGTGTTTATCTTTCACGAATTGTTTTTTTTTTTTCTCATAATTATGAAAAACGGCCTATTTCTTTTATGGTATACACATTTTATCACTTAATATTATCTATACATATAATAAACCAAAGCCATTTTAATGACATGTCACTCAAAGAGAGTATTCTCTTCATTGAGTGTGTCATGTGTCATCTCATGTGGCAAGGGCTTTATATTAGGAAAATAATAATTTAAAATTTAAAAACAAAATTAGATTTTTATTTCTAATGTTTTCTCAAGGGCTTTATTTTAGAAAAATAATAATTTAAAATTTAAAAACAAAATTAGATTTTTATCTCCAATGTATCCTCCCATAACTTTTAAACGTTAATATCTTTTACACACGAGATTTTTTAAAGAAAAAAATTACACCAAATTAACGAGCGTTTTATTATCTTTCCAACGGGTACTATAGTGCTATATAAAAAACGGAGAAAAAAACGACTATTTTTTTGTGTGGTTTTGTTCATACAGAAAAAAAAATACAAAGTATTCAGGTTATTCATTAATCATGTATAGGCAAGTCATTAGTTATGTTCAAACCAGTAAATATGAATTTTATTTACAACATGTGTTAGCATTGGAGTTGTACATTGTTTTAGGTTAGGTTTTAATATTAGAGTTATACATTGTTTAATGTTATGCACTAACATTGGAGATACATTGTTAATTGTTTTAGGTTAAGTGCTACCCGAAGCTTTCCTGCATGTAACTGTAAAACGCATCAGTCTATTTCAGGTGTAAAATTGATATTTCAAATTAGATTTCTCAACCCGGGACGCTCCCGAGATATAATCTAGTATTTATCTATTCTAAGAAGCTCCTGGGGTATAATCAAATATGAATAAAATAAATGATTAGTTGTAGTTGAAACTGGAGTAAATTCTATATACGTTTTATTTAATTTGATTAAAAAGAAAAATGATTTTAATTGATCACATATAAGGTAAACATTTAATAATATGTTATAGTATTTAAAAGAATTTATATTTAGTTACACTTAAGTAAACGAATAGCAAATGGTGGTGATGGGATTGAGTATAATTTATTTGACATGTAAATGGTATTTTATGGTCAATACCATTATAGTGTAGCGGTAGGGATACTGGTGGGCAATAATAGGGGTGTTTAAAATCGGATAATCCGAAATTTCGAATTCGAATTCGGATCCTGATTTTAAAAAATTTCGAATAATCGGATTATCCGAATCCGAAATATTAAAAATTATATAAAATATATATCTATATCTATTTAATATATATAAAAGAATTGAACATTGCTGACGTGGCGTGCAATGGTGTATTCAACTTTTCCATGAAACTGCCACGTGGCATCATCATTGAAATATTTTAGTGTTTTTGAATTATTTCTTTTATTTAATTAAAAAAAGATAAATATAAAACCCTAAATTTATCTCTCTATCTCTCAATTCTCAATTACTAAAATTAAATTGAGTTATTTTAGAAAAAAAAGAATTTAAAAACAAATTTAAATTTTTCTCTCTTATGTTTCCTCCCATAATTTTTAAATGTTAATATTTTTTATATTCGAGATTTTTTAAATAAAAAAATTACACCAAATTAACGAGCGTTTCATTATCTTTCTAACGAGTACCATAGTGCTATATAAAAAACGGAGAAAAAAACGACTATTTTTTGTGGGGTTTTGTTCATACAGGAAAAAAAACACAAAATGTTCAGGTTATTTATTAATCATGTTTTTTCTTTTAAACCAGATCTTATATACGATGTTGAAATTCAGCCCAATCGCCATGCTATAATTGGAATTTTACTCTTCTAAAGATGGATAGGTGTACTTCATCAAGAGAAGCTAGGAGAAAGAATCGCGCAACACTGCAACACATGGTGTCACCTTATAACAAGGTTATTTTTTATTTATTTAATTACAAGAGTAATAATTATTACTATTAGTATTAGAATTATTATATTTTTCAACCCCGGGACACTCCCGGGATAAAAGCTAGTGTATATATATATATATATATATATATATATATTGCAAAGCTAATAATCCTACATGTCATAATATTATACAATCTCTCTTTTGAGATATGCCACATAGGATATGATGTGGCAACTCTAGACCAATTAAAAAAAATGAATAAATATGGTTTAACCTAATCTATTAAATACCTAATCTATACTAAATGTAAATATTAAATCTTTATTATTTTCTCTCTCATGTTTTCCCGCATAACTTTTAAACGTTAATATTTTTTATATACGAGATTTTTAAAGAAAAAAATTACACCAAACTAACGAGCGTTTTATTATCTTTCCAACGCTTACCATAGTGCTATATAAAAAACGGAGGAAAAAACGACTATTTTTTGTAACCTGACAGGTATTATGTCAGGTTTGGGATTAGTTTAAAAAAAATGTGGGTTTGGGTCGGGCCTGGGATTAGGTGATACCCATTATTTTTTAAAATAATAATATGATAACTTATTGCAGAGATTTGTTTAAAATAAATAATAATAATAATAATCATTAATCATATATTGGTAGGTCATTAATTATGTTGTCATATTAGATATTTTATTATGTTATATTAGATATTTCAGCCCGGGACGCTCCCGGGATAAAAACTAGTTATATTATATACACTAATATAAGTTAACCCTAAACTTCCTAACCCTAACTCATAAGTCATAACACAGCCGCTATGCCCTCTTCTTCCCTAAACTCACTCTGCTCATAATTTCTTCTTCCCCACTCTCCACAAATCGTGACCGGCCGACCTCCACACTTCCGACGGTTCCACAGCACAACACCTCGTGACCTGCTCGTCTTCGAACCTCCACAAGTTTGCACATCGTGACCTCCTCTCCGAAGTCCAAAGTCTGCACCTCGTCTTCGTTTTGTCCAATTGTTTTTTAGTTTCTGTTTTTTTAAATATGTTTAAAATGAAATTTCGGATTCGGATCCCAAAATCGACTATCCGAAATTTCGGATTATCCGAATTTCGGATATCCGAAATTCGGATTATCCGATTTTGAACAGCCCTAGCAATGATAGAAGACTCAGAGGATCTTAGGTTTGGTTTTTGAGCCAGACAGGTTTTACCGGTAATTTCATCGTCGTGTCTACGGGCGGGTGAGTTACCGGGTTGTCCCCGGAATTGGTGTTTGACAACTCAGGTACTCTCAGAGTTCTTGAATTTGTCGAAAGGGTGCCCTGAAAGTGCTCGAGTTTGATTTGTTGGCCGTTAAAATAAATGGTATTTTATGAAACAAATGTCTTTTTTTAAACCTCATACCAATACAATTTCTTTACCTATTTTTCTATAAACTAAACCTGAAACCTAAACCGGTAAAAAAACGTAAAAACCAAAAGCCCGATTAATACAACGACGTCTAAACCCTAAACCATTAAAAAATGTCAAAAAGAAAATAAAATAAAAAGCCTAAACCCTGAATACTAAAACGGCTTGTGTTAAATATACCAAGTAAGAGGATTAGTATACCAATTTAGTGAAACTTTAATGATAAGTAGGCATTTATTATACTATTATCTATTATTTATATTACTATCTACTATCACTTTTTTTATTTACAATTTTATGTTTTGTTTGTACTATTATTAATAATAATATTGATCCCAATATTAATAAAAAATAAATTAATCTTTTATAAAAATATAAATAAATACGAAAGTGCAAAAGTTCATTATAAATAAATAACGATACGAGTCTCTAATAAAAAAAGTAAACATGCAAACATTAAAATACTTAGTCAACTAGATCGACAAAACCACTTCACGGTGACAAAGTTGAGTATACAGTTCTAGACGCGACCTATACATGGTTTCCCATCTAGTTGCAAACTGGCTAATGTTGCGAAAATTCCAATAAGACGTGATAGTAGGCATTGGGTACCCTCCTTGTAATTCCACCATGACATAATGGTTCTCATCATTAACTAGGGCAATTGTAAGAGTTCTGTGATGTTGAATCTCTTTTGGACCACTCCAAAATGGGAAAATAGTTGTACTGACTGACATGCTTAAAGAATGGACGATTGAACCAAACTTATTAGCAATCTGAACACCTGCCTCAGGCATTTTCATCCAGTGTACTTCTGGACAAGGCGACCCAAAGAAGCATAAGTCTTGATACAATGAATTTACATCCCTAACAAAAATGTTCGCGTAGATATCATATCGACTTTCGTATGTTTGGTTTACATATCCATGTTGGATTTTAATTATTAAATCTAAGGTTATCAAAAAATTCACCTAACTGCTAATTTAAATCTAAGGTTATTAAAAAATTCACCTAACTACTAATTTTTGAATAAAATAAGATACAAGGTGGTTGTTTCATGTTTCCCTCTTGTTTTAAAAAAAAAACTCGACCTCATAGTTTTAAAAAAAATCTAACTTATTTAATAACTTATGTGTTTTAAAAAAATAATAATAATAACTTTAATCCAACTAAATACTAACTTATTTAATAAATTATGTGTTTTAAAAAAATTAATAAATTGATTGAAAAAATGTGCATGGGAAAGCCAATAGCATTTAATATGAGTTAGTAAAATGTTTGACTAACTTAGTATGTGTAACAATATCAATTAATATAAGTAAAATGTTTGACTAACTTGGTATATTTAACAACACCCTACTAAAACTTATACTCAAAAAGTAAAAAAAAAAATAAAAAACTAAAACAAAACTTGCATCCACGTGGACCAATACCATAGTATTGACACCTAAAGAATGATGATAATACTATTCATAGAATCTATCTACATATATAAAAGAAAACGTATATGCTGACGTGGCGTGCAATGGAGGCCTCAACCTTCCATTGAGAGTGCCACGTGGCATCATAATGGAGAGTTTTGGTGTTTTTGAATTGTTTCCTTTTTTTAATTAAATTGAGTTATTTTAGGAAAAAAGAATTTAAAAATAAATTTAAAATTTCTCTCTCATATTTTCTCCCATAATTTTTTAACGTTTATATCTTTTATATACGGGATTTTTTAAAGAAAAAAATTACACTAAATTAACGAGCGTTTTATTATCTTTCCAACGAGTACCATAGTGCTATATAAAAAACGGAGAAAAAATCGACTATTTTTGTGGGGTTTCGTTCATACAGGAAAAAAACACACAAAGTGTTCATGTTATCACGTAAAATTAGATTTTGTAGGGAATATGAGTTATTACTGATTAGAATACTATGAACATGCAATGATTGAGAGATTTTGTGGTTAGTTAACTTGAGCCATTTGCAATAGGTTATCACGTAAAATTAGATTTTTCAACCCCGGGACCCTCCGGGGTAATCAGCTAGTATTATATATTTTATTATGTCATATTAGATATTTTAACCCGGAATGTTCTCCAACAGGTAATTGCTATGTTTTCTTTTTCTACCATATTCTGAAATAGCTCAAATCTTATTGTATGCAGTTAAAGACCTTTGACTGAATGTATTGGTGCTAAACAATCTATGTCCCCTTGAAGTGATTGGGATCTTAATATTCTGTTTTAGGTGTTGATGTTGTAAGGTGAAATGGATCTTTTGATATTTTTTTTAAAGTATCTAATGTAAGTTGATACATAGATGCCATTTTTATAGTTTAGATAGTTCTAATTTTATTCACTTTACTTAGATTTCTCAACCCGGGACGCTCCCGGGTATAAGCTAGTTCGCAATATATGAATACGATGATGATAGATTACTTAAATAGTTAGAGTTTTAGCTTTTAGGCCTTGATTATGCATGGAAATTGCAAGAAATGCCACTGGGATGCCTTGATGTTAACGAAAGAAAGAAGGGGTTAAACGTTTCTGGTCAGCATCATTGGGATGTAACAGAATTTGGACTTTGGACCCGAGTGATCCAATGCCGGTTTACATGTTGACCCACCTGTACCTTCAATCACTTTTTTTTTTTTTTTTTTTTTTTTATTTTGTTTAAGTCCACTCGTTCTTATTGGATATGATGATTGTAACTATTCAAATCTAATGATATTATATAAAAATACTAGTTTTTTTATCTCGGAATCGTCCCGGTTGAAATATCTAATATGACATAATAAAATATCTAATATGACAATATAATTAATGATTTGCCAATATATGATTAATGAATATTATTATTATTATTTATTTATTTATTTTAAACAAATCTATGCCATAAGTTATCATATTTTAATATAAAAAAAACGAATCTCTACGCCGGGGTATAAATCTAGTGCCATTACAAAATATTATATAATGTCAAATGAATTCGGAAGTTTGTAATCGATCATTCTTAAAAGAAATAACATGAAATAAGGAAAAAAAGTTATTTATTTAAATATCGAATGCATTAGTCTAAGGGTTATGTGATGCGTTAAAAAATTCATGGGTATATGATCGGGTATATAGTTCAGGTATTTGGGTATGCGGTTTCGGGTAATTAGGTCGGGTATCACCTAATCTCAGGCCCGACCCAAACCCACAATTTTTTTTAAACTAATCCCAAACCTGACACAATACCAGTCGGGTTACAAAAAATAGTTGTTTTTTTCTTCGTTTTTTATATAGCACTATGGTACTCGTTGGAAAGATAATAAAACACTCGTTAATTTGGTGTAATTTTTTTCTTTAAAAAATCTTGTATATAAAAGATATTAACGTTTAAAAGTTATGGGAGGAAACATAAGAGATAAAATAATAAAGGTTTAATATTTACATTTAGTAGATTTAGTATTTAATAGATTAGGTTAAACCATATTTATTTCTTTTTTTTTAATTGGTCTAGAGTTGTCACATCACATCCTATCATATTTATTCCTTTTTTTAATTGGTCTAGAGTTGCCACATCACATCCTATGTGGCATCTCTCAAATGAGAGATTGCATAAGAGTATGACATGTAGGATTAATCCCTTTGCAATATATATATACTAGCTTATTACCCCGGGAGGGTCCCGGGGTTGAAAAATCTAATTTTACGTGATAACCTATTGCAAATGGCTCAAGTTAACTAACCACAAAATCTCTCAATCATTGCATGTTCATAGTATTCTAATCAGTAATAACTCATATTCCCTAATCTAAAACCTAATCAGTAATCATCTAAATAATCACTTATGTAAGCTGCAACTATTAAAAAACTCATCACATCTCTCTAATTTCTCACATTCTAATGGCTCTTATAATTCATAACCTAATCAACTAAACAAACACTTAAGTTGGAGGTTGTAATCATTGCATCTCATTATGCCACATGGCATAATCAAGAGATGGTTGAGGCCACCATTGAACGCCACGTCAGCAACTATCAATTCTTTCCGGAAGCGTCCCGGGGTTGAAAAATATAACCATTCTAATAATACTAATACTAATACTAATACTAATAGTAATAATTATTACTCTTGTAAATCTATATCTATATTATCTTAAAATTTCAAATATGTTAATTAATATCTTTTCCATATTTTCCTCTCAAATGTTTTAAATGTTAGCGAACTATTAATTATTTTAAAATTTCAAATATGTTAATTAATATTTTTATCTTTATTTTTTTTCTTATTTTCCGCTCACAATTTTTAAACGTTAGTAACTTTTATGTATGACATTTTTTTGAAAAAAAATTACACCAAATTAACGATCGCTTTATTATCTTTCCAACGAGCACCATATATAGTGCTATACAAAAACGAAAAAAAAAAATTTAGTGAGTTTCTGTTAATACAGAAAAAAACACAATGTATTTAGGTCATTTCTTAATCATATATAGGCAAGTCACTAATCATGTTATGATAGTATATATGTTTTTGAACCTACTATTACATATATGAATTGCCCATGTACATGTGCTATAACGATATGCTTAGCATTAAAAGAGGTTGAGATTTTTTAATCTGCTGTGAACGCAGCATGAGAACCCCTTTTAATAGTATAAACATTGGAACAACTTTCTTTAACATTAAAATAGGTTGAGACTGTTTACTTCTTTTATCTTTTTTTATTAAGTAATATTAGATTTTTCAACCCTGTGACACTCCTGGAGTAATCAGCTAGTTCTATTATATACAAAGAACGCATAAATGTTAATTTTGCGATAATCATTAATGTTAGAACAATACTCTTTGTAGTAGTATTTTCATACTTTATTTAATTTTATGGCAACTGATTCTTAAGAACTTTAAAAAAATTACATTGCGATAATAAGATTGATGTATCAACATTTTTTCAAAAAAATATTAATGATCGATGAGTTTGTAAAATGGTCAATGGTTAATTTACCAACAACTTCATATATTCATCGACCTTCGCAATGGACGACCTTATCACATGACTACATGAGTATATATAATGAGTATATATATATATAATTATATACTCATGGGTGTATCAAATAACCAACTTTTCTCGTTTGTATAGTTAGCTTTTAAAGTTTTATGGAGTGGTTAAAGTTTTATTACTATTTTTTTTGTCGCCATATAAATATGAACATTTTCAAGGCAAATATAGTCAAGGACGGCATTAAAAAAATTCATGACGGTGTATATAAAAATTGGTAAATTGTGTTTACGATTCTAATATGAAATGACAAAATATGTATTATAAGATAACTTAAAAATTAATGTATTATATGTGAGAAAACAACAATTTTAATCATGTGAATAAGAATGAAAGAACATGTACGTTTGGATGAGGAGCATAGTCAGAAGAAATATTGCATGGCGTGATTGAGGTGGCGGTCTTAAAGGTGTGACTTTTTTTGGAAATAACTGGTTTAACCTATTATGCTCTAGGATTTCAAAAGGGGGCGTGTGCTTAAAAAGAAAAGGGGTAAGGCAAAAAGTCAAAAATACACTCCAACTTAACGTCAATATTTAAGTGGGTTACTGTCAGACATGATTTTGGCAACAAAACGTAAACCTGAAGGATCCAAACGTAAAAAAAAACTATTTTGAACGGATGTGGCAAAAATGGCCAAACATTAGGAACGATTTTGGCCATTAACTCAATTTACTATATATTTGACAGTTGAAAAGTCAGTCGGCGACGATGTTGGCTTGGCAACTCTGTTTGCAGTCGTAACGGCACTAAGCCTTGGTTTGTTGGCGGCGGCGATGATGAAATGTTATTCTAAGCCTAAGCCTTTCGTGGATGCGAAAAGTCCTAGAGAATTCCCGCAGCAACGTGCGGTGAATCAAACTAGCTAATAGTATTCTAAATCTAGAACCAATGTCTATTAAGTAATTGCATTTAATGTTGTCCATAAATGTAAATGCAATATCAAAAGTGGTGATCGTGAACCCACTCCCATTCAACCCCACCATGAGACTGAGAATGATGGTTGCCAAATTGATGGTTTTGTTCCAACTTTATGCAAAGTCAAAGTGGGAATCAAATGGTGGTCAAATGCATAAATATAACCACAAGATATAGCTGTCTTCTTCAATATTCTAACTATTTACTACACCATTAAATAAATATTAAAACGTATTTATGCCTTTGCATTAATATTTTAATTTAAATAAATACACTTGTCTTATTCAATATTCAAACTTTTTTTTGAATGGCCAATGAGAGCCCGGTCACCCGGGTAAACCCAATGCAAAAGGCCACGCATGCCTGCGAACGCAGACGGCGTTGGTGACCCTTCTCGCCATCATTCAAGAGGAAACCCACCGCCCAAGGGCCCACTGTGGTAAAACCTCTGGCTCAACCTCCACATTGGAAGGTCATGGGGCTACCACTCCACGAGAAGGTGATTAGCTATTCGATATTCAAACTATTTGTTAGGGTTGACGGAACACCACAAGGATTGTTTTAGTTTAAATATTGTAAGAACGAGATGCAGGCCAAAAATTTAATACTAAAGTTGTGTAATAAAGAGTAACAAACATATGACTAGACTAATTAGTTAGCCAACGCAAAGTTTTATCTAAAAAGGGCCCTGGTTCACATTCACAATACAAGTGCCACTAAATCATGAATCATCATCATCAGACAAACAAACTACACTACCTTCTTTATCATGGTTGGTCGGCTCAGGTGGTGATGGCGACGTGTTTGGCGGATGAACACCACCCTTATTATCAACGTCCATAGGCAAATCAGGTGGAGTTGGATTGTAAAGTCCCGTGTGGCTTATGGATACAGGTGGCATTGGTGGTAATGATACTTGGGGATGTGAGGATGATGTGGCTGGCTGAGTAGCGGGAGGATGCCAAGAGTGTGACGATGGTAGCTGAAATGATGCTGCTGGTGGTGCTGGCTGAGATGAAGTTATAGGCGAACTTCTTGGTGAATTCTGAGCGGAATTGCTATTAGGATTTGTCGGCAAAGATGGTGTAGTTTGTAATGGCGGCGGCCGAGCTGAAGTTTGAGACAGTGGTGAGCTGCTAGACGGGTGCTGACTTGGCATCGCTCTGTGGTCATGAGATGCAGGTGATGAAGGCCTAAAAGTTCGAAGATGTGGAGGTGGAGCTCGGATTTCGGATATTCGTAAGTTCCTGGCAGAAGGAGCAGCTGGGATGATGTTAGGTGATGGCCTGCTAGATCTGCTAGAGAGGTTGATACCTGGTGGTGGTCTACTTGGTATACTGGCGGTAAAAGGAGGTTTGCTTGGTGTACTGGTGCGGATGGTGGTTGGTGGTGGTCTGGTAGAGGGGTTGGTATTAGATGGTGATGGCCTGGTGAAGGGGTTACTTGGTATACTGGCGGTAAAGGGAGGTTTGCTTGGTGTGCTGGTGGGAAGAATGGTAGATGGTGGTGGTCTGATATTCAACGGTGGTGGTCTGATGTAGGGGATTGTATTAGATGGTGGTGGTCTGGTGTAGGGGATGGTATTAGATGATGGCGGTCGGGTGGAGGGGATGGTATTATTATTAGATGGCGGTTTGACAGGTGGGGTTGAGAAAAGTTGTGAAGACTGATTAACTCTCTGTAGAGGTGGCTGCAGCTTTGTAACCTGCCGGCTTACAGAAGATTGAGCTGGTGAACTTGAAAAAGTAACCCCGTTGGGACGCCCTTGCCCTTGCCCTTGAAACTGAGGCAGATTCTGTGATCCTGATTGATGGGAGTTTGAAATTTGTTAAAAAAAAAAAATTGATCAATTATCGTAATAGTGGGATTGATGTAAAATACCTTGAATTTCCGGAGGACCAATTGAGGACAGATCTTGGCACTTAGACCTAAAAGCCTCAGCCAGTACTTTATTCATCACTATTCTGTTGAAATATGTTTCAACTTCTTTCTTTTTTGACTGAAACGCTGCGTCTGCATCTTGATTTCTAGATTCATATTTAGCATTGATCTGAGCAATCATTTCTGCTAATTCCTTCTCATGATCAGACTTTATCTTCAGCTTCTGCAGAAAGACACCCACAAGCATATGATAAAATACAAAGATGGAGAAACTTCTAGAAGCGGTTTATGGTAAATCAAACAAGAGACTCACGATGGCGTCATGGATTTTGACATAAGTGTTCTTCAAGTCACACAGTCTTTCCAGTTCAGCTTGAAGTGGATCATAAGGCTTCTTCTGTGGGGCACCTTGGTTACGATTGCCAGCTTGATTACCATTCAAAAGGTTTGAGACATACGGTGTAACATCTCCATTTGGAGCTTGTGCGCTAGACTCAGTAAGTAGAGGATTTTGTGTATCAGGCTGGTGTTCGCTGAGATGTATGCTAGATTGATTCTCGGATGGTAAACATGGTTCTTCATCACGCTGAAGTGATGTAGCTTCTGAATTAATCTCATTAACCTGAAAAGTCCAAATATTAAGATTAAATGACGTAAAAGAAAACAGGAAACTCTTAATTTTCTTGTGCGAGTAAATCTTGCCAGATCTGTTGGAACTGATTGACCAGAAGCTGGAGAAACTACAGGCCGAACCAAATTATTATTGATCTGGTCTTCTAGAGCATTTGATGTGTCAGGATTGATAGTGCCAACTTCATCTTTTTGGCCGCCGCCGCCATCAGCATCATCATCATCATTAGATGAGCTATCTGAAATATCTATTTTATCCTCTGGTATAGCATCTGTTGAAACAATGGTTTTCTTTTGGTTGTCCATGTGAATTAAGAACATCTCTTTCGCAATTTCCAGCTTCACGTACACCGAGTTTGCTTCCGCCTCCCTACAATTGAAATCCAAGTGTTCATTTGCAAGACTGATGGATTGCTTCCTATCAAGCTTGTGTTTTAATAATCCAGAACCGATCCAACACTGGAAGTCAGTAGTATATACTGTTAGTAATATGATAAAATAAACACACAAAAATGGAACATGTATAGTTTTCGGTGGATCAGAAAAAATTCAGACCAGGGATATCAAGAAAGCGTGTAATGTGTTTTCAGATTCCTTGTTGACATGATAGTTCTCAATAACATAATCAAGAAATCTTTCGACCATCATCTTCACATCTTCCTGTATTTAAAAGGAAAATCAAATTGAACATGATATCTGCTTCTAGTAAGTAACTTATGGCATCGTTGTAAGATAACAATAAAGAACATGGTTAGACATCAATAGCCCATGATTATATATATAATGAGAAACATACCGGCAACTTAAGCAATTCACATAGTTTAGATATTTTGAGCTTCAGTTCGTCCCGAAAACTCATTTCCTCTGGAAAGAATATGCAGGAATCTTAGATTCAAAAATCATGTAATATTTACGAAGGAAAAACTGTAAATTTTAAACAGCTATTTGACCTTCTTCCATCACTGGCTTTGATGCAACAGAATCAGTGACATTATTTGTAATCTCACTTTCTTTTATTACTGGCTTTGATGCAACAGGGTCAACGGTGTTATTTGTAATTCCTCCTATTACTGGCTTTGATGCAACAGGTTCAATGATATCATTTGTAGTCTTCTTGCGCTTACGCCCAGCATCATCATTGTTGACATTTGTTTTTTTAGGTGTCTCTTCAAAATACTGTGGTCTTTTTGATGCCCTTTGCCTTGGATTTGACCTAGATAAATACTTCCAACATGGATCCCTTCCTGCCAATAATTTTCTCCAAAATGTATGAGGTTCTCCATCTGACTCGTTTGGGACTGTAGCGTTTTTACCACAAAATGGTTTAGCTCTTGTAATTTTCAACTTCCCTGCATCCTTGTTCGTACTTTTGTAAGAAATCAAATTTACGAACTCTTCCATAAGCTCATTCCACCAGCATTCTTCGGAGGAAATATTCAAATCACTATGAAACTCATCAAGTTTTTTAAATAAATATGTAGCACCCCACATGAGTAACTTATCACTAGTACCTCTACTTATATTCTGCAACTTGCTATCAATATTTAGATTATGCTCTGCAAGTCTAAGAACCTTTTCTTCTAGCGTTAATGAAGTGTATAACCGGAAAGTCAAAATTTGTTCTGAACTTGAATCAATTGCTATTCTCTGTAACACTCTTAAATCATTTGCAGGATTCCAATCACTGTCGAATAAGATTATAGTGTCTACTGATGATAATTTTATACTTGGAAGACAAGCACGGTGTTCAAGTAAGAATATGAATCTACCCATTTCTTTGTTGTTAAAATTACTTAAAGCCGCTTGCTTTTTTGACGGCATCATTCCAATTCCATCTACACGCTCATAGGAATTTTCACCGAATCTTTGACGAACAAAGTCGTCTAATATGTCACCAATTGAAGTCGAATCTTTTCCAGACCCACTCAACGGGTGAAATACAATAAGTACTCTGAGCTGGCGTTCTCTCAATTCGTGAAGTATAACGTCTAGAAATTGTAATTTGCCACTTGCTTTAATGCCAACATCTAGAAACTTTATTGGCACCAGATCCTTATTCAGAGCAACTTGTAGAGATTGGTCAACTATGTAGGGGTGATCACAACACTACAAAAGAGAAACATAGGATTAACAAAAAGACATGATAACGTGCAGCAGATTATTAATCAGCATTAGCAAGAAAAACCTTGCGGTTAGAAACAAGAATGTCATGGAGAGCCCCTGTAGCATCACTTTTTGAGCATGCACTAAGAGCCATTGCATTTGAAAGTAACATAGAACAATATTGTTCAAGCTGCACATTGGATATCTGTACAGGAACCCAGTATTCCACAAATTTTGATGTGCTGGATTTGCATTCATACGCAATAAGCTTAGACAAAGTTTCCTTCAGTTTGCTAATATCACCCAATTCAGCTTTTGTTATGACACCACAGTCTAGCAGTGGCATCACGTCAAGGTTGCTCACCTGCAACACAATATAATTTTTTTCACTCTTCAAACACAAATCACTGATTAATAGAAGAGAAGAAGAACTTACACCTAATGGACCACAGAAAACAAGTAACCTCTTATAAGTGGATAGGCTCTTGATGTGACTAAAATGAGATGAGATATCTGAGCTCTGGGACTCATCAACTATAACGGCTTCCCATTTTATGGCTTTTAACACATTCAAATCCTGCAAAAATAACATTTAACTCATGTGCAGATATGATGATAACCAACCAGTGACAAGGACATACCTTAACAAATGCATCCACCGGGTATAGAAGTGCTTGGAATGCTAACTGACCACCATCCTCTCGAACATGTAGCAGTTTAAAACTTGTTTTGTCATGTGTTTCCTCAATGGAAACTTTAAAGGCATTTAAACATGCTATTTTTGAGAACATAGCTTCCCATTGTGATAGAGAATCAGGTCTTGTTATAAGTAGTAAAGGTAGAGATACAGACTTCAATGAGAGAATAAAGAGAACAATCCTCGTTGTTCGTTCCTGCAAGTGACATATGTACATCATATTATTCCCTTCACGCCTTACTAGAACTAATGAAGTGTTGGGGAAATATCATAAAAAACACTATACTTTCTGTTTTTTCTCACTTAAATCACTCAACAATTTTTTGAGTATAAAAAGCACTACACTTTCAGTTTTTTCTTACAAAAGTCACTCAACATTTCTTTGTACTTAAAAAACACTATACTTTCTGTCTTTTCTCATAAAAGTCACCCCAACATTATTATTATTATTTTTGTCATGTTTTTTTTTTTTTTTGTAGTTTTTAAGCTATTTTGTAATTATATATTTATTTTTGTAACAAATTATATGACAAAAAATTCTCTTGTTGCAATCAAATATTAGTTCCGCTAATTTTAAATAGTCATACAATTCTTAAGTACAAAGAAAAAAATTATATAACAAATAAGCATTGTTTTTTAATCGATATAAGAGTATAAGACGCTTGACGTACTTAACTTTCTTAATCAACTTCATCATTTTGACTTTTTCTAAGGATACAAAATATATAGACCACCTATGCAACACGTAAGCAAACACAACCAGGAGTTCCGGTTCCGGGTTATTTAAAACAAAAACATCAAAATTTTGTTCGAAATTGACATTTTAAGGGGTTTTATGCAAAAAAAAAATATTTGGCGACTTTTATGGGAAAAAAACAGAAAGTATAGTGTTTTTTGGGTACAAAGAAATGTTGAGTGACTTTTGTAAAAGAAACTGAAAGTGTAGTGCTTTTTATGTGCAAAAAAATTGTTGAGTGACTTTAGTGAGAAAAAACAGAAAGTTTAGTGTTTTTTATGGTATTTCCCCTAAAGCGTTTATAATCTAGCTTAGCCAATTTAGAATATTCAGATTTCAGATGGCATACTTATAAAGGCTTAGGAATTACCTGGTCATCGAAAACTATGCTGATCTGTCCTTTGGTCCAGGCATCATGCAAGTTCTTAACATAGCTTGAGTGGATATTATCCATTCCAACTGGACAGCCAGCAAAAATAGTTGGAAGTTCTACAGGGATTTCCTCAATCTAAAGTAAACGGAAAATTAAATTAACAAACAAAAGCTTGTGACTGTGAGGTGTTTTTGCAGTCTCGTGACAAGTAAAAAAATTAAGACATACCCTATCATTATCTGACGAATCATATTTCTTTGCATTTCCATGATGCTGTTCAAAATCTTTAATGAGGTTATGACCTTCAGGTGAATCGAAGAAAGATATATTTTCTGAATTTTCTGATTCCCATGTAGCTTGCTCATAATCAAGGCCTTGCCATTGCACAAGCCACTCATGATGGTATTTCAAGACCTTCTCTGTAAACTCTTGACTCTCGCGTACTGGATCCAAAGACAATAATAATCTTTTCTTCAACAGCTGATGTGGAATGGTCCATTCTTCATTCCACTTCACCTGGTAAAGGGACATGTTACCTTGTTAAAAAATGTGCAGTAAAAAAGAGAAAAAAAAGAAGAGAAGAGATATATCAAATGATCATCATAATGGTAAAAGAATGGGAGCTTATTTACCGAGCCATTTTGACTATAACTTTCCGCAAGCAGTGGAGCGTCAAGTAGCAATTGAGTTTCTGTTATCCACTGATTGTGAATATGTGCATGACCTTTGTATTTAATAAAATACTGCTTTTGTTTCTGTAAACCTGAAAGAGAATTGATGTGCTAAGAAGGTTTGTATAAAGCAAGAAACAATCATGTGAGAATTGCCAATGCAAAATGTGTTTTATTTCAGACCTTGAGCTTCAGAGACCTCCACTTCTCTCGTATCCCAGATTGACTCTGCGACTAAAGGAAGGTGGTCACATCTGTTACAAGTAAAGTGAATGCGATCAAAGGGAGTAGTAATTAATCAGTAGTTAAGTGACTAACCGTCTTAATGACAAACAGAGCATCATTTATCATAAGGCTCAATATATATATATATATATATATATATATATATATATATATATATATATATATATATATATATATATATATATAAAAGAAAAAAAGAAACTAATAGTAACCTATGTAGTTAAAAGCACGAGACGTGCGTCTAGGAGCTCAGGCGAGGCAAGGCGATATGCCTTGAGTGCAGCAAGGCGCAAAAAGCGTCTGAACTGACAAAAAACCTGCCTGAACAGGTCAAAACTAGTTTCAAACGGCCTAAACACTGAAGTATGAGCCAGACAAAAAGGAAGTCTAAAACAGCGTAGGAAAACACAGTAGTAATGATCGGCCAAAATAAGCCTTTAGCCCCATATATTTAGGGAATCCAAACAAGAATAGAGAGTTAAACCAACAAGGTTGTAGAAGGTGCTAGGCAGGCGGTGGGGTCTAGCCTAGGAACTAGTCGGGACTAGGCGGAATTAGGCGTTTTGGAATTTTTATACGTATTTTATATACATAGTTATATACACAGATTTAGGTTTTTTTTTTAATATGTTAAGATATATACACATAATACTTAAAAATGCTTAGATATACACAGAATACTTAGAAGTACTTTGAAATGTGTGGAATTTAAGGGGGGAGAAACAGCGCCTAGGACCGCCTAATCCCAAAAACAACTAGAACTCAGCCTAGGTCCTTATTCCGATTTTACCCTCCGACTAGCGCCTAGGCGGCCGCCTAGGACGCCTTTTACAACACTGATCACCAACATTGTGTTAACAATGACTAGATCAAGTCCTAGGTAGATAATGCTAAGTCTAACATTCTATTTGATAATCACACCCTAGGTAAACAAAGGCATCTCACATTCTAACCTAACGACTAAGGTTGATTGCTACAAAAATCCAGGTAGTCAAAGGCGCTAGGCATAGTCAAGGTGCAAAAAAGTGAGAATTTTTTTAAGCAAGGCGTATCATATAAACTATAACAGACCAGCTTTTTTGACGTTTTAGGATGGTTTAGGGCTAGTTTAGGCTGTTTTTGACTGGTATCAATCCATTATTTGGATGTTTCAGACCTGTTCAGACCGGAAGTTACAGAATTTCGCCAGATCATCTTGACCACAAGGCATTGGCTGTGCCTCACCTGGGTCACCTTGGACTAACTATAAACTATGGCAAAAATTAAAGAGAATAATCTCATATCAGTAATATTCTTCAGGATGACAACCATATTATACATAAATACAAAAACCAACTTAACGGAAAGTCACAAAATACTAATGCCGTTCATCAGGTTAACGGCATGAATCCCCACATTCTGTTTTCATTCTTTCCTTCTATCATATTCTCTACTACTTTGCCTATATTTGCATGTCTGCAACCGATGATTCCAATTTCTCCAAGCATGATTAAAGATTGTTGGTTTAAAAATCTCATTTACACCAAAGTCACATTTATGTCGGAAAAGCAATAACGGTGAACACCCTTATGAGAATTCATAACCGTCACCTCTTCGTCTCTGGCGAGACGTAACCGCCGCCTCTTTGTCTCCTGTGATTCGTATGGGTTATGTTTCGTCAAACGGCACCATTCTCCCTGACCGTTCAGGACATCCCGCATAACATATATTATAGATACAAAGAGCATGTATGTACATAGTAGAGATAACCGCTTTGATTGCGCTTTGCAAAGAGAAATAAAATACTATGTGTGTTTGTGTGTGTTCTAGAGAGAGATGAAGAAAGAAGAAAACATCAATTTAGGGGATTTTGGGCTAGAACAGATTGTTGTTGGTAATGGGCGAATGTTCTTAAATTAGGCTTTTCATCATTTGGGGATTTTGGGTTCGTAGTCAAGCCTCTAACTCGACATTAGTTTCTGGGTTTTTGCAAGTCCGTAATGTTGCACATACCCTTCATGATTACATGGCTTTCCTTTTTTGCACTCTCTCATTTTTTCAAAGGTACTAATATCGTTTGCCATACATTTTTATATGTTACTTTATTATTTTTTTCTCTTTTCCCTACGGTAAAAACAAATAAACTTCTTTCATTACTTAGGGGTTGTTTGGTTGATTAAGTGTTAGAATCATTAAGAGGTTTGAATGGTTAAGAGGCTTTGAATGATTAAGGGTGAATGGTTCAGCTATACACCAAGTCTGAATGGTTCAACTCTTAACCATTCCATTCAGAGCCTTTTTTTAGGTTGAAACAAACAGTCTGAATGTTGAACCATTCAGAGCTGAATGGTTCAGAGCCTCATTAAGAGGCTACCAAACAGGCCCTTAATTTCTTAAGACTATAGAGAGTGGCGGGCTTGGAAAGGGGGCATGAGTTGCCACGTGGCACATGTGGGGTCTACAAATCAAGTGTTCAAAAGGTAAGGGGAGTGGAGGGGCTTAGAAAGAGGGCTTGGGTTTTGAAAAGTTTGTGTGTATAACTTAAAAAAAGGCAGCCAATCACATTCATGCAAGACTCGCCCCACGCCAGTGAGATTCCTCAAGCCCCTTGGGGGTGGTGTTCCAAGCGGGAGTGGGAATTTCACGCCCATTTCCAAACCCCACTCCCCACACTCTTAACAGAAAAATTGTATAAAGGTAACAAAAATAAATACTAGAAATCAATAAGTAACACTAACATTTGACCATATTTTTTGGCCGCAAGTAATTAATATTATGATGATGAATGACGGTTAATTTTTATTTTACTCGATTAAGATATTTGGTTCGATGACTTTACGGTTTATCAACATCCATATCATGATGTGCAGGTTTACATGTATAAGCTTCCTTTCATAACGCACTATAGGCTAATTGGTTTCAGGTTAGTAAGTGCGAAATTATAATCAACTTCACGCCCCCCAAAGCATATCAAAGAGGTCACGATAGCTCCTTAACTATATTAATTTTTGCTTTTTGCAAAATAGAATTGGTCTTTGCTGCAACGCGCGGGTGGGAGCAACCTCGTTTGTAACAATTAGCAAATACAAAATTAGCATCAATAGAGCTAGTGATTATCATAAGTTCATAACAGTAAAGCAGCTACTTATCCTAATTTAATTAAATAAACGTTGTTCTAAAAAGTGCTGAGCAAAGCTGGTAGTCAAAAGCCCTTCTAGCACTTATTCAACTAAGCAAGGAACTCCTAGAAGCTTAAGAAGACACACTAGCAGTTCATTTAAATATATAATATACAATTATTTAGATTATCTAAGCATATGGAACTTTCTTGGTGCACCACCCAAATTACACTGATTAACGTTGGTGGTGTGTGTTTTCCATGGTCATGGCAGATAACCATTATTGACTAAGAAAGATAGATCCTCATCCTCTTGGAAGATAATTAGCCATTGCAGAAACCAGGGTTAAGTAGATAAGATAAAGCAAAATGATTGTATAGATTAAGGCATGTAATAAGAAGCTTACTAACCTTAGCTTTTTGCAAGCAATGCATATACTTGTCTCGATCCTTGACACAACATTATTCTTTTCAGCAATTTCAGCTACAGCAGCTGCTTCACATGGAGTCCTATCCTAGTACAAACATAAAAAAGAAGAAACTTGAATAACTCAACTACCGAATACAACAATAACCATGCTTTAAAACAATTCAGTTGATCATCTATCATTTTGAAGGAGCTTTGCCACTCAATTGTGATAAGAAAAGAAACATGTCCTACTTGTTCTGGAACAATAGATCCGTCATTTAAAGATTCTTCTTGATCTGATGTCATGCGCTGTCTTTTAGAAGCTTTCACAGTAGATTCTTCTCCATTACTATTACTGCAGTCATCATCACTGCCATCTATAACTTCCACAGACTTTAAGCTATTTGGTTTTTCCACCTCTGTATCAACACGAATGTTCCAAAATAAATCAAACACATAATAACCTACTTATTTGGAGCAACCACAGAATAAATTAAAAAACTTCAGGCTACACACAGTACCTCTGCAACTACTGCTGCTGGAATTGGATTCAGACGATTTTTTGTCACTTTCCTTATCTTTATCATCACCTACATCCCAAGAAACAAGAGCGTGTTAAACATTTTTAAGCCTTCAAATGCATATGAAAACAGAAAACTAAGCTGACCCACCTTCAGTTCTTACTCTCACAGGATTAGATAAATCCTTATTTATGCAAGCGCGAATGCTCTTCCTTTTCCTACCACCACTTACAACTGGTCCCTTCTTTGACTTCATATTTGACGAGGCAGGAGATACTGGACTCCTACTTTGAAGACTGGCATCTGAATTCTTTCGTTTACCGTTTTGCTTCGTAGGAGTTACAGTTTCTTCATGAGTTTTCTCTGCTTTCCCCTTGACTGGAGTTGTACCTGATCCATTCCTCTTTTCCAATCTCGCCGATTTCCGAGTACTAATCGGATTTTCTTTAACTGGACTTTCTTTTTCCTGTATCCCTGATGACGTCTCCCTGGACGACCTTCTTGAGCTCGAAGCAGGAGACGCGTCCGGTGTTAAAGCTTTCTTCTTCGACTTTACATTCTCATCTTCCTTAACTTTATAAATAGACGATGTTTCTCTAGATGACCTTCTTGTGCTTGACGCAGGAGACGCATCTGGCGTTACAGTTTTTCTTTGACTTAATATTTTCCTCATCCTTAGCTTTGTTACTTCGACGGTTATCATTTGCCATCCTGGCAACTGAACACAAAGCAGCCAAAGCTAGAGTTCAACCTCACCACATAATTCACTTTTTCTAAATTCCCAAAAAATATATATAAATAAATAAATAAAAATTGTAAACATAATTCTTGACTAATAAACCCTAAAAATTACAAAACACAACAATGTGATATCCACTGAACAAAAACCCTAATATTATGTCATATGTAGAACATTCAAAAACCTAACCTAACCTAACCTAAAATAATCTAACTACTTACTCTAATTTTGTAAACAATTAGAAAACAAGTGATCGGGACGCATAATAGTATGAAGTCCACCAGATCAAGATGAGTCAGCAAATGCGTATATCAGAACAAATAAATCATACCTAAACAACTTAAAATGATAATATATAATAATAATAGAAGAAAATGACAAGGATGAGAAGCAAACTTGCATTGGATTAGATAGATTAGGGTTTTGGAGGATCATGCATTCAGTGAGGGTTTGTTAACATCAATCAAAGATTTCCGGCAAAAGTATCCGACGAGGAGAGGAGTGTTAAGTTAACGAACGACGTACGCTCAAGTACTCTAACACGAATAGTTAATGAGATGTGTGCTTTTTAGATCTTTTAACCCATTGTAATTTTAATAGGGATAAATTACGTAATTCATCATTTAGGTTTGACCCATTTTTCAGTGGATTTTTTTCGCGTTTCAGTTGATGAGATTCGTCCTTAACGACCTAAAATCTTACACCCACTGTCCTAAGGGCCTAACTTGGTTAGTTTTTACCGTTAAATCTGGTCATGTGGATGACACGTGAGGGTATATTCGTCAATTCATCTGCCCCTTTCATTTCCCACCTATATTATAACGTTTCGTTCATAATAATCAGATCATCATCTAGGGTTCTTCAAGAAACCCAAATTAGGGCAACCACTTCAATCGATCATGGACCCTATTTACTGCCATTGTGGAAAACCAGCAATCGTACGTACATCGTGGACAAGTAAAAACCCAGGTCGAAAGTTTTATGCTTGTCCTGACCAGGTACGTTAACACTCAATTTCTTATTTTCATTACATAATGTTGCATCTGATAGATTTCTTTCTGTCAAATTAGCTATCACGATGTGGATTTATTGGATGGTGTGATGAATTGAAGTGCCAAAGGTGTCAACAGATTATCCCAGGTCTGTTAAAAGCCAAGAACAACCTTGAAGTTTATAATGGCCACCTTGTTGTTGCAAACCACCAGCTTGAAGAAAAAGTTCAAGATTTGAAAGCTCAAGGAAGCAAAATGGAAAAGAATGTTGATATGTAGTTGGTTATGTTTCTTGGTGTATAAAATTTTGTATTCTTAGTTGAACTGTGCATTAATGCACCTGTTAGGACTTTGTAAGAAATGGTTAATGATAATGAAAGTGCTTATAATGCACATTGTTAATGTTCAACCAAATTGACCCATTTGACAATCTGCATATTGAATGTGCAGCCAAATTGACCCATTTGAAAGATATTGGCCCATTTGAAAAACATGTAATAGACTGTGTTTAACCATTAACAAAACTGTAATACACTGCAACATATAATAAACATCTGGACATACCCATTAACCAAAATTGCAACATTTTTTGCTGCATTAAGTACATAAACTGCATGTTCAACATAGCCTAATCATTACTACTTGTTCAACAAACACAAACATAAACATAAGTTACTAATGTTCCCAAAATACATGTTCAACAAACATAACAAACATAAACATCCTAACCCTTGCTACCTTGAACCTTGCTAGTGGTACCCTTCTTGCTAATCTTCTTTCTTCCCTTCTTTCCAGACTTGGCCTGAGTACCTGCAACCTGTTCACTATGTCCCTTGCAGGTCCTTTGATTGTGTCTCGTATTCCCACACTTGCAACATTTTCCTTTGGTGTTTTTCCTAGACAGCATGCCCCCTGATACCAGATCATCCCTTTCAAATTCTGATCTCTTCCTAACCTTCTTGGGTCTTCCAACTTGTGTGTGATGATTTGGTGGTGTTAAAGTTGTAGGAACTTGAGACTTAGGCCATAAAGCTCTGCCATTGATTGGGTTAATCTTAAAGGAATAAACCTGTCTCCACCTATCCATTGTATACACTGGATTAACCCAACTCTCCAATGCCCCAACTCTACCTCCATTAGTAGCTTTGAACCAAATTGCAGCCACTACATGTCTGCGGGGCATTCCTGTCCATTAAAGTAAGAAAATTTAGCATTAATGAATGAAAATAACAACATTTGAATTGAACAAGATATACATACCTGTTATTTCCCAACCTCTGCAAGCACAAGTCTTTTCAGCCAAATCCACAACATGTGTGTGACCAGGTTTACCACTAACTCCATATTTATCCCCCCCCCCCCATTCCACTGCACATGATAGAAGGTTGCATCTCTTCTGATTGTCTCAAACATTTGTGTGGCCTTAGGTGTCAACAGACCTTCACTGGTCTCTATATCATGCAACACTGAAACAATCCTCCCCATGCAATACTCCCTGATGTACTCAAGTGCATTAATGATGGGCTTGTCTCTGCCTTCAACTATCTTTCCATTGAATGTTTCACACATGTTGTTTAGTAGCATATCAGTCAACCCCCCTGCCTGTATTATGTTGGTATATCAAAATTTTGAAATCTAAATCTAAACAGCATTAGCTATAGAACAATAAAGAACATACCTGAAAAGTGAGACTTGGTCCAGTGTAGAGGTGGAATTTTTGACAACCACAAATGGGCCTTCTTGTTAAGGGCCTTTAACTCATTCATTGCAGTAGTGAATTCAGGGACTGTTGTTGCACTAGCACACTTTCACAACAAGTCTTTATACAATTTGCCTCTGAAACTTAGCTTCATGTTTTCATGAATGTGCCTGAGACAGTATTTGTGCTCAGCATTAGGATATAACCTTGAAAGTGTTGGAAGTAGACCCTGTTTAAAAATTGGATAAGTACATGAAGATGAAATTAATGTTATATACTTTAGTAAATAAAAACTAGAGAACATACCTTCTGTCTATCACTCATGAATGTGAACCTTGACTCTCTATCTAAATCCAAGTCATCTCCCAACAGATCTAGAAACCAGGACCAAGAGTTGTAGTTTTCAGCCTCAACAATTGCATAAGAAACTGGGTAGATTCCATTATTTGGTCAATACCCACTGCACTCAAAATCTGACCAGGCTAAGGTCCTTTCATGAATGCACCATCCAAACTCAATACATCCCTACCAATAGCCTTAAAACCTTGTTTTAATGCTCCCAAACATACATAGATTCTTTTGAACTTCCTTGTGGGGTCATCTGGATGATTAGGTAACTCAACCTCTATCTTAACAGTCGTGCCTGGATTTTTATCCTGCAATTCCAACACATAATCCCTAAGTATAGCATATTGTGATGTGTAATCACCTTCCATCATTGTCTTAGCCCTGTATGCTTTCATCCTTGATATTCCAATTTCATACTTCCTTTGGAACTGTTCCTGAACAGCTTTCACAGGAATATCTGGGTTTTCTTCGATCTGATCCATCAGTTGTTGAGAGAGGAAAGTAGATGTACAAGCAGTAACATTCCTTGTCTATACACATTTATGGTCTTCAATTAATTTCCTCACCATCCAGCTTTCTTCATTTGAAATTTTAGAAATCCAAATTACCCATGGACATTGGTGTTCAATAGGGTTTGTCTTGTAACCCCTGCCTCCAACATTTATATTGGTTTCTCCCCTAGCTTTACCATTGTTAACAGGGGGTCCCCAAACTTCACCCTTGTCCATAATTGGGCCCTTATCTTTTGTTTTTTTCACAGCAGCTGTTGCACTTCTTAACTTTTTCCCGCATGCCCCTTTAGGTTTTGGTTGACTTGAAACATGAACACCAAAATCATCCACTTCAAATTCTGGTAAACTACCATGGCACACTGCCCTAACCCTTTGCTTATCATCCTTCACAATAACAATTTTCCTTCTTGTCTCAACTGAATGAGTTTTAATCAACTTTTTTGCTTCTTCCTTAGTACCAAACACTTGGGACATATAAAAAACTACTCTGCTCTCATCCCTATTCTGATTTGCCTTTCTGGTTTTTTTAGTTGTCTTTTCCTAGCACTAGTTTCATAATCATCGGACTCTGATCCACTTAAGAAAGCATCATTATGCATCACTTCATCATCATCAGCATGTACATCATCTTCTTCTTGACTACCTAAATCTTCTTCTTCAACATCAAGGTCAATATGCATCCTATAGTCACTCATATCTACTTCATCTTCAGCCATACAATTGTCATCAACTATAAAATCACTATCACTATCCTCATCATTTCTCATAGAAACAGTTTCAGAATCACAATCATTGGACTGTGCTGCACTACCTATAACCTCTTCATCTTCATTTGACAATGGTCCATTATCAGTGAAAAACATGTCATCATCTTGATTTGGCAATGGTCCCTTATCATTAAAAAAAACATGTCATCATTAACCTCTAATGGAGTTACACTACCCTTCCCAACCACACTAGAATGCCCACCATCACAGTTTTGACCAGCCCCACTAGACTCCACACCTTTGCCTAATCCACTAAAGTTTAAGTTTCTGACTACATTTAGCTTAGTAGGGACTATTGCATAGGGTCCAGGTTCATCAATTTCTTCAATGGTAACACTGTGTTTAGGTTTAGTTGGTGTCAGCAACATTTCCTTTATGTTATCTAAACCATGTTGAGTAACACACTAATTAACTTGTGCACTCCCACATGTTAAGCAAGCCTCAACACATTCTGATCAGAAGTTAGGTCTTCAATACCATCATCTAAATTTTTTTCAGGATTTTGAAAAAAGTAATAAATATGATCAACAACAGAGTATCCTAGCAGACCCATCATCAAAGAAACTTCATGCACAGAGAACATATCAATATCACACAAGTCAATATAGTCAATCATACCACCTACATATACTCACGACCTGGACTTTGAGTCAATCTACCACCATGATGAAGCTTTATACTGAAGAAATGGGGCATTCCAACTGCAAAATTTTAAAAATTTGAACTTTATACATCATTCAATAGCAAAATCAACAAAATCAGAAAACCTAGGTTACAACTTACAGCATACATCATCGAGATCAACATAAAGCCCTGGTCGTCGTATGGTCCAGCCATCATCCCAACCATCCTCCCACGTCATTGTTGTGATCGTGAAGTAGAAGTGAAGAAGAAGATGATCGATAAAGTTGAAGGTGGATTATGATTTTGTCTGACATTATGAAGGGTTTTATAGAAGAAAGGGGGGGGGGGGGGATGGGCAGATGAATTGACGAATATACCCTCATGTGCCATCCACATGACCAGATTTAACGTTAAAAACTAACCAAGTTAGGCCCTTAGGACAGTGGGTGTAAGATTTTAGGTCGTTAAGGACGAATCTCATCAACTGAAACACGAAAGGACATCCACTGAAAAATGGGTCAAACCTAAAGGACGAATTGTGTAATTTATCCTTTTAATAGCTAGTATTTTATTTTCCACGTTGTGTGACGGGTTGAACCGTAGAGTAATATATGATGTGTAAAACACGATGCGCTATATATAATTCGTAAAAGTCAATTACTACCGTACAGTAATATATGATGTGTAAAAACATGATGCGTTATATATAATTCGTAAAAGTCAATTACTAAAAAGTGTAAAACACAATGCTTTTAACTCGGTTTGGAACAAAATCTATGTCGAAACGCACATAAAATAACTACAGTTTGACATTACTTGTTTTTCAAAAGAAAGATAGCTATAAAAACTTCAAATGTGGTTAGTAGATGATCTTTTTAAAAGGAAAGGCGTAAAAATAAGGTGGATGCAGGACTTGAACTTGCATCCTATCCTGTGATTATAATAGGAGAAATGTCACACAAATGTAACCAAGTTTGCTTGGTGTTCTAATTAAGTCACTCAAACTTTTTTTGTCTCTCTAAAGTCACTCAAGTTTCATTTATTGTTCTAATACTATGTAATTACCAGGTCATCGGGTCACCTTCTTTTTTTTCGTTTTTTTTCCTTTCATTTTAATGCTTATGTGGATATTATTTTTATTAGGTGGGTTTTATAAAATGAAGATTTCAAAAAAAATATATATATATATTATTTTAAATTTTACACATTTAAAAAATTTATTAAAAAATATTAAAACCTGACACATCATCACTTTAACCTGGAAACCTGATAATTACATAGTATTGAAACAATAAATGAAACTTGAGTAACTTTAGAGAGACAAAAAAAGTTTGAGTGACTTAATTGAAACAGTTAGCAAACTTGGTTACATTTCTACAAAGTTACCCCATTATAATAACACAAAGTTTACCGGTTACCAACAAACCAATAGTTCATACTCTGATTAAGATCTTTAAAAAGATACATATCCGTATTTATATCATTAAAAGTGCGCAACCCAACGAATCAGGTTCCATTTTAGATTCTTTATCTTTCTGTAGTTTTATATATGCACAAATGGAAACCAATAAAGCAAAACAAAATAATAAAGACACGCAAGATTCACTAGTGCATGTTAACGTCCATACGCTATTAATATGTCTTTCTTTGAATATACTATAAAATATTTTAATAACTCACAGTTAAATAATTTGTATTATTTCATTTTGATACATAACTAGTGTGATTCTTTTAAGCGTTGCGGTCAAAATATGGTTGTTATTGGTTCAGCTTATTACGGTGTTGGTACATTACGAATGTTTGTTATAACAACCAAAAGGTACAAAGCATTGAATAAAGTTGTGAGATGTCATAATGGTCATCGCTTGGTGTTTTACATAGAACGAAAATCATAAAAACAAATACTAGTAATGGTTTTGATAATACTAATACTGGTAGTGATGTTGTTAAGTCGCACCCAGCGTGCTACCGATATTGTTGGAACGGTACGACTTTGGTTCGTAATGACATTGGTACGGTACTGACACTCACTATCGCTTACGATATAAAAATATACTCTTGCGAATTGTAAGGTCCTAACACTAAGGAGACCTCACAATTGGATCAATGTATCAAAAACATAAGTCTTGACTCATAAATGTCATACAAAGCAGCTGAAACATCAAGTTATGAAAAGTTGAACAAAACAATAAACGTCATAAGAAAGTCGTCTAAGGTAAACATAATGCTAGTCTATAGGGTCCAGTAGCCTTCGATCCATGTCGTGAACCTCCCATTAAGTATCAACATCTAGTGGCCTTACTGACTCGATTTACCTGCCGAACTTACTCGCATTCATAACGTCTCTCGTATCTCAAACTTAAAAAAATGTCTATCCGATGAGACACTTATCATGATGCAGGAGCCGACCCGAACGATGACGGGTCATATGAACCGTGAGACCCATGAGATTACGAGTACAACACACCAAGGTGGTTAGCATAGGACTAAAATCATTCCATGATGAAGGCTAAATTTATGGAGTCTTGACTTTTAGTATTTATTTTATTTACCAATTATTGCTTTTCGTATTTATTTGCTTTCCTTTCTTTTTGAGCATAAGTTATGGAGGACTTTTATTTCCTATATTGTGAAAGTCCATAAGTATTTTGAATATTGGTTGAATAAAGGACAATTGTTTTTGTTTGCAAAACTTTATTTGTTCTTTGATTTCGTGAAGTTCCATTCTATCATCATTTCCATAAGCCAAGCCTCATCATTTGGTATCAGAGCACAACGATACCAACGGTAAAACGTGGAAGACGTACTCGTAATGCCAACTGTAGAAACGCCAACGGAGTCAATGGTGGTGAAGAGATAGACCCACGTGATGCGTAGATAGAGCGACTTCAACAAAGAGTTCGAGAACTTGAATTACATCAAGTGCGGAATGAGGAAACTGAATCGGATCCTACAGTCTGGGATGATGGGTATGAGGAAGCGGAGAATACTTTTGGCCATCACCGACAACCCTATCCCATTGACCCCTTACGAAGCATGGGGTTGAGAATAGAGATCCCAGAGTTTAAAGTTCGCGCCCAACCGGATGATTTTATTGATTGGTTGAGCACCGTAGAACGGGGTGTTTGACCTACTGAAAATCCCCGACAACGTACGAGTATAACTGGTGGCCATCAAGCGTCACAAATATGCATCCCTTTGGTGGGAGCACATAAAAAAAAAGACTACAAGAAGGGAAACCTAAAGTGGGAACTTGGCAAAAGATGAAAAAACTATTGCAAGCTAAGTTCCTACCTCTCAATTACCGCCAGGAGGCTTTTATGGAATACCATAATGTGTCGCAAAATAATTATGTTGAGGAATTGATCGTCGAGTTCGATAGACTTCGCATGAGGTGTGCGGTGGAGGAAGAGGAAGAACAGGTGATGGCTAGGTTCTTGGGAACGTTGCGACACGATATCACCGATATTGTCCAACTACAACAGTTTTGGAGGTTCAATGATGTTTGTTGCCTATCCCTTAAAGTAGAGAAGCAACTCAAGAACAAGGGCAAAATAATACCAAGTCATTCCCAAGCATGTGGCCGAACCCCATCACCATCCACCCATATGATCAGATTCGGCCCAATCAAATCCGGGGTCTCGACCAACAGCAGGGCTTCATCGGGGTCCAACCTTCGGGCTACTCATTGCTTCAAATGTCAAGGCTTGGGACATATGGCGCGGGAGTGTGCCAACAAGCAATTATTTGCTTTGGTTGAAGACACCATGCTTGTATATGATGTAGAACCAGTAGTTGAGAATGACCAAGATGAGGACGAGATCGTTTACCCCGATAGAGGTGAAGCGTTGGTTTGTCAGCGAGTTCTTAGTACCACCATCTCTAAAACCATTGACGATACCTTGTGGCTTCGTAATAACATCTTCTGAACAAAGTGCACAACACAAGGAAAGGTGTGTAGTGTCATAATCGATGGGGGGGGGGGTAGCTATGAAAACATGATAGCTACAACCATGGTCGAAAAGTTGGGGTTAGCCGTGGAAGTTGGAACCCCACCCCAACCCATACCAGCTCACTTGGATCAAAAAGGGAAATGTCGTTAAAGTGAATCAAAGGTGTTTGGTCCAATTTTCCATCGGATGTTGCTACACAGATGGGGTATGGTGTGAAGTTATTCCAATAGATGTGTGCCACGTTTTGTTGGGTCGTCCATGGAAATACGATCGTCGCACCAAACATGATGGTTTTCATAACACATATAGCTTTAAAAAGGATGGTATCAATATTACTGTAGCCCCACTTGATACCCGGGATACCACCACAGAAGCGCTAGTTCTCACAAGATCAACTTTTTTGGATTTTACCTGGTTTTCAAAACCCGATTTGTTGTTTGCCTTGGTTGTCACCGAAGCAAACAAACCAACCAACACTACTCCAAGGGCTGTACAACCATTGCTCCCCGAATTTTCAGATGTTTTTTCCGACGACATACCGGCCGGATTACCTCTAATGCGGGAGATTCAACATTGCATTGACTTCACACCTGGAGCCACAATTCCTAATAAGCCAGCGTATCGTATGAACCCGAATGAGTATGAGGAACTACATGGCCAAGTAACAGAACTCTTGCAAAAAGGGACTCATACGCGAGAGCATGAGCCCTTGCGCGGTACCGGCATTACTAGTTCCTAAACACGGTGGTACATATCGTATGTGTATTGACAATCGAGTTGTTAATAAGATCACCATTAAATATCGGTTCCCCATCCCTCGAATTGAAGACTTACTCGACCAATTACACTAAGCCTCAATATTTTCTAAAATTGATTTGAGGAGCGGATGCCACCAAATTCGTATGCGTCCTAGGGACGAATGGAAGACGACTTTTAAAACCTAAGACGACTTATATGAATGGATGGTAATGCCTTTCGGTTTGTCTAACGCCCCGAGCACATTCATGCCATCACCACGTGGCCAACCCCGACCAACCTACACGTCATTCGGATTTTCCACGAGTTGGCGTCCTTTTACCGTCGTTTTATTCAGAATTTTAGCTCCATTGTAGCCCCGATCACTGACTGTCTAAAAGGTGGTAAGTTTGAGTGGACACCCGCAACCAATGCGACCTTTGAAGAACTCAAGAAAAAGGTCACCCAAGCACCGGTCCTTACTCTGCCCGATTTCCAGGTTTCATTTCAAGTCGAATGTGATGCTTCGGGCGTGGGCATCAGAGGGGTTTTAAGCCAAGGTTCAAGACCAATCGCTTTCTTTAGCTAAAAACTTAATGAAACACGACAGAAGTACATCACATGCGACAAGGAGTTCTATGCCATCATTAGAAGTTTGGAGTATTGGCGTCATTATTTGTTACCAGGAGAATTTATACTCTTTTCTGATCACAAAGCTCTTCGGTATATTAACGGGCAACACAAACTCAACCCACGTTATGCCAAATGGGTTTCTAAGTTGAGATTAATACATGTTATGATGTATGTAATGCTATGAGATTATTAGTAATGATTATCTAAGATTATTAGAACATTGATTCGGTGGGAACAAAATTTGATTCATGTACTTACTAAATATGGAAAGTTTTGCATGTTATATGTGTTTTGGTGTTCATAACTTACTAAGTGTAACACCCCAACCGATGGCGGAAACATCGAGGTGTCACGTAGTGACGATTGTTCAATAGCTCATGGACTAAAGTGTAAATTTGAATACATTGATTAAATAATTTATTACATTGAAATGAAATTACAGGATACAATAATTCTAAAGTGACAAGTCTAGCTAAGATACAATGTAGACAAAACTGAAATATAAAATCCAAATGCCTAAAAGAAACGTCTCAAAACAACCTGAAACATGTACAAAATATTTTGGTCAATACAAAAATTGTATTGGTGAGCATACCCTGTTTAAATAAATATAGTAGAAAAGTGTTTAGCAATTCATGTGCGGTACCATTTGCAATTATGTAATAACTAATATCCGTTCAAAACCAAACCTGAGAATAATGACTAACACATGACTAACCAACTGAATAATGAATTAACAAGACAATGACCAAGATTCTCTCAACAGAGTCTCAAGGGGGTATACCATAGTACTATTCATTGAAAAGCTAGGCCGCCCAGCGGTTAATGATTTTGACAAGTCATAGACACACCAATTAACATAAAGCAAACACACATGAGAATTGCATTTAGTAAAAGAAATAAAAACTTGATAGTAAGTACATGAATCACCCCAGAATAGTAAAACAGTAAAAAGGGGAAAGATATACTCACAGTTTGCGAAAGCGATCAAAATCCACTTAAGCGGTTGTGAGCTAAGTAATGGGTATTCCAAGAATTTCAACCTATAACGTGTAAGAATACTAATAAAGGAAAAGTCTAAAAGTCTATGGTATCTAGGGTCTAAGGCATTAGGGTTTGCTAAGTCGATTTGGGGAATTAGAGTTTTATGATAAGTCGCGTTAAGGTAACAGTTGTATATCACAATTAATATATGAAAAGTTGTAAATGTGGTTTAAATAATATAACTATTACCAATTGAGTATTTAGCTAAAAATATGTTTAAATAATTAAGACAAAGTAATTTAGTTAATTACTTTAACTAATTATTGTAAATAAATACAATAATCATAAATATTGAAATAAATAGTTATGAGTTACTCAAAGATCCATCAACGATAATAAAGACTTTCAATCATAAGACATTTCTATTTTATAAAAAAAATATTTATAAAATAGATGTTTAAATAGTGTAATTAAATAAATGTTTAATTATACCTAATCAACATAAATAATGTTAATAATCCAAAACATGACTCAAAAATACTATTTTTATAGAAATTGGATGCTTTCTTATGTAAATAAATGAAAATAATTTTCTCATAACTTTTATAAACTTATTTATTTTTAAAACTGATTTAATGATATTACATCATGTTTAAATGATTAAAAATAGGAAAATTAATAAAAATAACTGTTTTTCTGAACCAATAATTTTTATATAAGTTCATGATGATGAGAAATAATTACCCAAAAAGTTTGAGATTAAAATCATTAAAAATGAATTTTTAATCAATTAAATACGATTAAAACAAATTAAATACTAAAAATTACGAAAATAAATTATTTTCCAGAAATAAAAATTATGATAACTATCTATGAGATGTCAAGAAGCTACTCCTAAATTTTTATAATTTTTGGAGTAAAAATGAATTTTCTATAAATATTTCAAATTCTATATACTATATATGTTTTTTTTAAAAAAAATAAGAAATGGAAATGGAAAAGACATAAAAGAACAAAAAAATGCAGATTTGCATTCAAGAGGAATCGAACCTGTGTCCCTTTCTATTCATGTTACACACACAACCACTAGACCAAACCCAATTTTGTTGAAATATTTGGTTAATAATAATATTTATTCATAAGAGAAAATGTCATCTTCTTCCCCAAATCTCTAGCCTAAGAACCCTAACCCTAAGATTCACAATAAACCGATTTAGACTAGATGAGAGGTCTGTAATTGAGGGCTTTTACTCGGAATCACTAGATGAATGAAATGGCATAAGAAAAACGGACTTACATTTGCGTTTTAACGGTTGAAAAGAAGAAGAAAGGGCCGCAACTTAAAGAGCCGATTACAAGGGCTCGGGAGTGATTAAGGTTCATTTTTTTAGTGGGTTATGGTGCGTGAATGTGCAGAAAGGTCTAGGCATGGTCTATATATTCACAAGTCGCCTATGAAACGGTCCATTGAAGCTTTTGTTAAATTCCGGTCGGTTACACAAAAAAAATCCGGTTAAACTCATGATTAAGACGCGTTTAAAGCCCCATAATGGCTGGAAACACGTTATTATAGTTGGAGAAACGTTTTGTAATAATTATTAGAAGTAAGGTGCATTAAAAGGAGGTGTTTGGGTTTCGCCGGAAACTTCGCCGGCGGCCACTAGCCTGACCGGAAAAAAACGGGGTAACAGGGAAGAGGGAAGGTGTCTTTTGTTTTTTTTTTAAAAACTTTCATGTATTGACATAACTGGTCCCTCATGTTTAACGAAGTTAGTTTGGTTATGGTCTTGGTTATATTTTCCTATATAAAACTTAACTTGGTTAGCTTATTTAACTTAAAGTTTTTTTTTTTTTTTTTTTTAAACTTGAATTCTTTACAAAATCCATTGCGTCGACGAGTCAAGGTACGTATTGAATAAAACTTATACTCGATCCATAACGAAATATAAATGACTAAAATTTTAGTTTACTCTAAAATAAATTTTGAAAGCGACGAAACTTAAAAGGGTTATAATAGAATTATGTGAAGGGCTAATGTTGTAGATTTGACGTAAAACGAGGGTGACGGTTGTCACAGTCTCCCCTACTTTAGAAAATGTCGTCTCGAAATTTCTTTCAAGTGGAGGTTTCTATGAACAAAAGGCGTTGTAAAAGTCAGCTAGATTTTTAAAAGAAAATTTCACTATTTATGATTTGACAAAATTTAAAATAGTTGACTAATACCCAAAGTAAAAGTTTCAAAATCTTTTGACAGTTAACCCCAAAGTTAGAAGGTTGAGAGCTTAAATGTGAAAGGTTTTGGGAATGTGTAACAGGTGAGGGGCAGAGGTATCAATGAAGCAGTCTTCCCTACTTTAGAAAGGTTGTGATTGAATTTTATTAAGGACATGCGACAGGTTTTCGACTAACAAAGAGTGTAAGAGTATACAAAGTTTACGTTTTTCAGTAGAGGTAAAAAAAAATGTTCCTATCGAAAATGCTAGCTATTAGTCAATGATCTAATGAAGAGATAGTAATGGATAGGTTCTTGGTCCGACTCCTAGTCCGCTCCCGCAGTATCGTTTATGCTTATATATAGGGTGTACCGCAGCTAACCCACCACACTCCCGATACTTTGGACTCGTACTGATTGCCTACTAACAACCTAAATAGAATTACACACCACCCCCATGTACCTGTAAACCCATGATTGCGTTCCGGGCCGTAATCACCGGTTTACCTTACACTAAGGTGTTATGCTTTTCCATAACCTAAACATGAAATAAATGTGTGGAACCACTATGTAATAGCCACGGTAATGAAATAATGTTTAATCATGTCATGGTTAGAGGTCCTTCCCTTTCGGGTTTTCCCTTTAACCATAATGAGAATAACATGTAAGTATAAGACATGGTTAGAGGTTCTTCCCTTTCGGGTTCACCCTTAACCGGTAACTTTTGTTCACATCGTTGACTCTAAACACTCATATTGATAGACCCTGAGGTTTACACCGTTCCCCTCGGATTAAAGATATACTCTAATCCGAGTCGTACGTGGGCACTGGCTTAGATCTCATACGAGTTTATCAACTGGTATGTTCGTTGGCCATGATTATGAACAAAATAATGTAAAGTATAACAGGGTTTTGCTCAAAACAGGAAAGAAAATATGCATACCAAATATGCGTTCAAGTAAGTATATAAGTATAACATAAAGTTTCGATTGAAATACTAGTATAATATAATCAAGTAAATGGCACAACTTAAACCAAATGAAAGTAATCGAGTTGAACTCTTGTAACTCAGCAGTGTGAAAATAATCACAAATAACGTGTTAGAAATAACTATGAATAGAAACGGTGTAAAAAAATAATAATAATGAAATTTACGATAAGTGAGAGTACGCAAACAGTCGTATAGTTTACTAACATAAAGGTTTAAATTTAGTTAGTTTTACATATATGCCCTATATGATAAAAGACAACTAGTAACATTCTGATAGGATATGTACAATAATTTGTTAGACCAAAAGTTTTGCGATTGAAAGAGTGCGAGTGTAATAAGATAAATTTTCGTTTATCAAAAACGTAGTTTGCTCAAACTTTGTGTTATAGTTGAAAGAATAGTAATAATGCATGAGGATAACTTTTTAGTAACCAAAGTGTGTTTTAGATTCAAAACTGGTTCATTTGAAAAATCTTCGTAGATATGTGTTTACAAGGAGTTGAGTTTGAAAAATGTTATAAGGCTTATTATTAGTTGCAAGTTCCTTTCGAAAACATATATTGGTTACGTCATATGAAAACAAAAGGTTTACGTTTGACTTGTAAAATATGTAATACTAGTTTATAAAATGCAAAGTGAAATCATTCCATGAAGTATGTGTAAATCTAATGTGTTTTTTAAAAGACCAAGATTTAAAATGACATGAATGACAAAATTAACGTATGTAATAGATTACCAATATTTAAGAAAATTTATAATCAACGAGATGTAGAAATAGATCCTTGAGATGTTGATTTCACTCCTAACTCAAAGATGTATTTCAAAATGGAAAACGATTGTGGAATGAAACCAATCACTAAGTTAAGGATATCACTCCCAGCTTAGTGGTTAAGTTTCTTTTTGAAGGAAATACTCTTTGAGGTGTGGATGTCACTCCTATCTCAAAGACATCTTCCTAGGATGAATAACATATAGAGGAGTGAAACTAATCACCAAGGTATGGATACCACTCCTAACTTGATGATATCGTTTCGTTTGTGAAATACGAGTGTCTTCTTCGCCCAGAAAAATATCGAAAGAATAACGAGAAATAATCATAACGAAAATATTTTGAAAGAAAATAATAGGAAATAAGAGAAATATAAACGAGAGGACTCGTGAAAGTAAGCTTAGTTATAGACTAGGCTAAAAGGCATTCTAATAACCTAATTCTCTATAACCATGGCTCTGATACCAATCTGTAACACCCCAACCGATGGCGGAAACATCGAGGTGTCACGTAGTGACGATTGTTCAATAGCTCATGGACTAAAATGTAAATTTGAATACATTGATTAAATAATTTATTACATTGAAATGAAATTACAGGATACAATAATTCTAAAGTGACAAGTCTAGCTAAGATACAATGTAGACAAAACTGAAATATAAAATCCAAATGCCTAAAAGAAACGTCTCAAAACAACCTGAAACATGTACAAAATATTTTGGTCAATACAAAAATTGTATTGGTGAGCATACCCTGTTTAAATAAATATAGTAGAAAAGTGTTTAGCAATTCATGTGCGGTACCATTTGCAATTATGTAATAAGTAATATCCGTTCAAAACCAAACCTGAGAATAATGACTAACACATGACTAACCAACTGAATAATGAATTAACAAGACAATGACCAAGATTCTCTCAACAGAGTCTCAAGGGGTATACCATAGTACTATTCATTGAAAAGCTAGGCGCCCAGCGGTTAATGATTTTGACAAGTCATAGACACACCAATTAACATAAAGCAAACACACATGAGAATTGCATTTAGTAAAAGAAATAAAAACTTGATAGTAAGTACATGAATCACCCTATAATAGTAAAACAGTAAAAGGGGAAAGATATACTCACAGTTTGCGAAAGCGATCAAAATCCACTTAAGCGGTTGTGAGCTAAGTAATGGGTATTCCAAGAATTTCAACCTATAACGTGTAAGAATACTAATAAAGGAAAAGTCTAAAAGTCTATGGTATCTAGGGTCTAAGGCATTAGGGTTTGCTAAGTCGATTTGGGGAATTAGAGTTTTATGATAAGTCGCGTTTAAGGTAACAGTTGTATATCACAATTAATATATGAAAAGTTGTAAATGTGGTTTAAATAATATAACTATTACCAATTGAGTATTTAGTTAAAAATATGTTTAAATAATTAAGACAAAGTAATTTAGTTAATTACTTTAACTAATTATTGTAAATAAATACAATAATCATAAATATTGAAATAAATAGTTATGAGTTACTCAAAGATCCATCAACGATAATAAAGACTTTCAATCATAAGACATTTCTATTTTATAAAAAAAATATTTATAAAATAGATGTTTAAATAGTGTAATTAAATAAATGTTTAATTATACCTAATCAACATAAATAATGTTAATAATCCAAAACATGACTCAAAAGTACTATTTTTATAGAAATTGGATGCTTTCTTATGTAAATAAATGAAAATAATTTTCTCATAACTTTTATAAACTTATTTATTTTTAAAACTGATTTAATGATATTACATCATGTTTAAATGATTAAAAATAGGAAAATTAATAAAAATAACTGTTTTCTGAACCAATAATTTTTATATAAGTTCATGATGATGAGAAATAATTACCCAAAAAGTTTGAGATTAAAATCATTAAAAATGAATTTTTAATCAATTAAATACGATTAAAACAAATTAAATACTAAAAATTACGAAAATAATTTATTTTCCAGAAATAAAAATTATGATAATTATCTATGAGATGTCAAGAAGCTACTCCTAAATTTTTATATTTTTTCGGAGTAAAAATGAATTTTCTATAAATATTTCAAATTCTATATACTATATATGTTTTTAAAAAAAAAAATAAGAAATGGAAATGGAAAAGACATAAAAGAACAAAAAAATGCAGATTTGCATTCAAGAGGAATCGAACCTGTGTCCCTTTCTATTCATGTTACACACACAACCACTAGACCAAACCCAATTTTGTTGAAATATTTGGTTAATAATAATATTTATTCATAAGAGAAAATGTCATCTTCTTCCCCAAATCTCTAGCCTAAGAACCCTAACCCTAAGATTCACAATAAACCGATTTAGACTAGATGAGAGGTCTGTAATTGAGGCTTTTACTCGGAATCACTAGATGAATGAAATGGCATAAGAAAAACGAACTTACATTCGCGTTTTAACGGTTGAAAAGAAGAAGAAAGGGCCGCAACTTAAAGAGCCGATTACAAGGGCTCGGGAGTGATTAAGGTTCATTTTTTTAGTGGGTTATGGTGCGTGAATGTGCAGAAAGGTCTAGGCATGGTCTATATATTCACAAGTCGCCTATGAAACGGTCCATTGAAGCTTTTGTTAAATTCCGGTCGGTTACACAAAAAAAATCCGGTTAAACTCATGATTAAGACGCGTTTAAAGCCCCATAATGGCTGGAAACACGTTATTATAGTTGGAGAAACGTTTTGTAATAATTATTAGAAGTAAGGTGCATTAAAAGGTGGTGTTTGGGTTTCGCCGGAAACTTCGCGGCGGCCACTAGTCTGACCGGAAAAAAAACGGGCCGGTAACAGGGAAGAGGGAAGGAGTCTTTTGTTTTTTTTTTTTTAAACTTTCATGTATTGACATAACTGGTCCCTCATGTTTAACGAAGTTAGTTTGGTTATGGTCTTGGTTATATTTTCCTATATAAACTTAACTTGGTTAGCTTATTTAACTTAAAGTTTTTTTTTTTTTTTTTTTAAACTTGAATTCTTTACAAAATCCATTGCGTCGACGAGTCAAGGTACGTATTGAATAAAACTTATACTCGATCCATAACGAAATATAAATGACTAAAATTTTAGTTTACTCTAAAATAAATTTTGAAAGCGACGAAACTTAAAAGGGTTATAATAGAATTATGTGAAGGGCTAATGTTGTAGATTTGACGTAAAACGAGGGTGACGGTTGTCACACTAAGTTTGGAAAGTTTACATGAGATACAAGTTGTAGGATGCATAGATTGTGTTGTATGACTTGTTGTGATTCATGACATGATAGTGGGAGGATGTATGCGCAAACTTGAACTTGTAAACATATGTGATATGTGACACGTTACGTGACAACTAACATGATAAATGCTAGGAATTGCATGATTGGTGTAGATGATGTGATTCTAGATCTATGAGAGTTAATGAAACATGAAACATTAATGGGTCACCAACGGGTCAGCGGGTCAAACTTGGTCAAACATAGTCAAACACTTTTGTAAAATACAAACTAAGACATTGAATCGGATTCAATGGGTTAACTGGACAAACCCAAACATTGGACAACACTTATAGGTTGTTGTATGATAGGTTTTCGGTAGTGGGATATCTATTTTACAAAACTCTTGGTTTTACTTTAGCACGCCAAGCTAAGCTGAGTTTCACGACCCCTTTTACTGTTTTTCTGTTGGTGGAGAAACATGCTACACGAACACACGAACATTGTAGATCACATGTACTATTATATCACTTGTTCACTATAACGTAATTTCCATTATTAAGTCCTTACATTATAAACCATAGTATGTGTAACATAACGAGGAGATGTGAATAGATATATTGTGTCTGACAAGCCCTATCTGTGTCAACTCGAGGTTGATCAGGTGCATATTGTCCTAGACATTCGTCACCGAGTAATGGGCGGTGGCGGGAGGCAAACAACTACCAACAGTCAGCAATGGTTTATGTATGCTTAGTAACTTGTTAATGTCTAGCTAGCATTGGGATATAATTAGTAAACGGATGTGAGTCTATGCAGACAAACGAATTTACTTACATTAAAACCTGTGAACTCACCAACTTAATTGTTGACACATTTTAGCATGTTTTCTCATGTATATAAGATAGCAGCAGATAGGATGCGCGTGGAGTCACGCTTGCATGCATACAAACACCATCAACTGGTTTTCAAACATTTCAATTGTTATATTGGTTTTGGTAAAGTTGCGACTGTATTGTGAGATGTTTTATATTTTGCTTATGCTAAACTTTTAAAACTCAAACTGTCTGGTTTATTCACGTATGATTTTGAAAGCATATAAAGGTTGTTCATTCGACCGTTGACTGGATCCTGGTATGTCACGCACCTCACGGTAAAACCCCGTAGTGAAAATTTAAGGGTGTGACGTTGTATAACATGATTTCATGCGTAAATAATCATCAACAAGTGAACTTTTACGTGAGTCTTACCCGGTTTTGTGAAATTACTAAATCAAGCTTCGAACCCTTCAAAACTCGGCTCCAACAACATCTTCACACCTTAAAACACTTGTATATGATGCACAATTGGAACTGTACGTGATCGTTCCCTTTGTTCCATAGCAAGAAAATGGAGTTAACACAACTTGATTATCATTTTCTCTATCTATTTTCTTTCTTTCGAGGCCTTTCCATAAAGAGCTTCCATACTATTTTACCATTTCAACTTCATGGGCGTTGCATCTATCTTCATTTGGGCTTTTATTCCATACCTATTCTTTTTAGTCCACAACACCCTTGCCATTTACTAAAACTCGGGGTGTTACAAGAATATAACTCCGTTTTCAATGAAAATTATATCGGAAACCATAAAAATGATATTGATACCACCATTGGTTTGGTTTGTCATGGTAAATAACAAAAATAAAATGAGTTATATTTTTGTAACGAAAAGGGTAAACAACATCGATTAAAAAAACAAATGCGAGGTATCCTTGATAACGTTACTTGTACAACCTTACTCACAAATCGGTATTAATTCTTTTTTGTATCAAGACGTAAATAAAAATACATATGTAACAGCGACATACTCGAAATTTTATATAACCTCGTACCTTAATAATTGCAGGAGAAAAAAAAACAAAAGTTGCTCAAAATTAATTATACTTATAAAAAAGGTCTTAAATGATTTAGCCATCATGTCTGACTAGAACTATTTAGTTTCAACATCAATGGTTTGATTCATAAACTTATGTGAAATAGTTATGTTTAATCCAAATATTTGGTAATTTGTTTGTGTAATTCTTGTTTTTAATACGGATTCAATCCAAAAAAATATTATATTGTTAATAAACCCGACCAACTTCTTATTTTTTCTAATAAACGTAATCAATATTTAAAACTCTAATTAGATTTTACTTCTCAATAGAAGGAAGATATAATATTTTGAGTATGAACCCAAAGTTTTTATAGAATCATACAATATAATTAAACATACCAAATGTCATGTGTGTTTAATTCTAATCGATACTTTTATCACGCAATCTGAACGCTAAGATCCAAATGACGTGAGCTTGGTGTAGCGGGTTGGCTCTGATCGATGAATTGGGCTTAGTTATATATTAGATGGAGTGGATATCCGAACGACGTGACGTCTAGTATTGACACAAACTATTAATTAAAAGGATCATTGCACCGTGACCGTTAATGATCATAAGCCGAATCGAATAAAGAAATTGCCCTTGTGCTTAAATTAGTTTTATTACCTAAATTTTCACAACCATTTTAGTTAACGTTTTAATTTAAAAACTATTTTTTAGTAATTCATCTTGGTTGTTACCAGTTTTAAGTTCAAATAAAAAAAAAAGACCATTTCAAAACAATCGTATCTGTATAAAAAATCGTTATATATGGCATAGTTAGTTAACTAGTGGGTTAGCCCGCGCGATGCGGTGGGTGTCGCCAAGTCTTTTTTAGAAAGTGTTTTGTAACTTGATATGTCTTAAAAAAACGGATTATATTTGGGTATCACCACCACCACTACTACTATATATCTAAATAAAATGATATTAAATTTAAATAATATTTACTTATAAAAATATTAATATCATCATGTACAAACATTTAATATTAGTAATGGATTAATTTTTTTTGATAGGCAAACATCTCTTTATTTCACCCAAATATTTACATGATTGCTACTAGAAAGGTTCTAATAGCAACCATAGTACATCACCAATATCATCACCTAATACATTACCAAAATTACATCAAATCATGTCATTGGGACATCAAAAGCAGCCCATTTCTCCCACGTCCAGTCCGCTTCTTTAGTAATGGATTAATTATACAAGACTAATCTAAGTCTTTGATATTACTATGGTTCATTAACTATAATGTGGTGTAATTAAAGACACGTTTAAAAGGCAAATTTATCCCTAAAAAGAAGCTAATATGTGTATTATATATTGTATGAGAAGCAAATATATTTGTACCTTTTATTTTTTAAAAAGTTAAATGCTTTATAATATAGTATCAGATATGTATATATGAGAACACAAACCTTATGTAATTAGACATCCCCTTATTTTTAGGCAATTGTTGATTTTTGGTGTTTGGGTAGGGATTTCTAACCATCATTGTTTTATATAAATCATCTTTGTTGTAAAAAAAAAGGAGTTAACTGTGTATAGATTAGTTTAGTTCTAGTACACTATTAACATTGTTCCATTCGTAAGTTTTCTATAAGTATAGGTTATTCTCTATTATAATGGTGTATGTGCTAGTTTTCACTTATTGTTCTTACCATTCTTAGTGATTTAGCAAAACACCTGTTCTTGTTGTTTGATCAGCCGATCTGGACAATGGCCAACATATGAGGTAGGAAACACATATATAGGGGATCTTCATAACATTCGCATCAGGTCCATCAAATTTTGGGAGTGAGTTCTTCATATTAGCCCGGACAATCAGATCAAATATAAACACAAGATATTTTTTTTTTGGGGGGGGGGGGGGGGGAGGACCACGACCTTTTCTATTTAACCAAACGAACTTCACGAACTTACATGGAAAAGGACAAACAAAATCATTAACCTAGACCTTTATTTATACTAGATTAACCATAATAATCATACTCAAACACTACTACCAATTATAATCTAATAGTAACTCAACATTATCTCTACTAATTAAACAAAATAGATAATTCTAAATATTCAAACTAATCTTAACCTTACTAGATAAATCAAATAACTAATCCAAATCAAACTTTCACTTTGTCCCCTTAACTTTCAATTCGTGCGTTCTTTAGGATTAACTTTCAACACTTCATATTTTAAAAAGTAATTTGAGGGGTTATGAGTGGAAGAGAGAAAAAAAATTATTGTTTATCTTTATATTTGGGGGGCACTGTTACATATATTTTTTAATATTTTTTTCAAGTGATTGTGAGTGGAGGAGAAAAAATGTAACGATAAACGTATAGAATATTATTTAGAGTTAATTGCCAATTTAGTTCTTGAGGTTTGTCAAAAATTTCCACTTTCATCTAAGTCTTTTTTTTTGTCAATTTAGTCCCTGTGGTTTCATTTTCTTGTCATTTTAGTCATCTGCACTAACAAGATTTGGATGAAAGTGACATTTTTTGACAAACTTCAGGGACTAAAATAACAAAAATAAAACCACATGGACTAAATTAACAAAAAAAAAGTTTTGGATGAAAGTGACAATTTTTGACAAAACTCAGGGACTAAATTGACAATTATAATTGAAAATAAGAGAAACTTTAGTGATTTTTAGTATGTTTTAGTGGATGAAAATAGGAAAGCTGACGTGAATGCTCTTAAGGAATCTGATGCATAGATTCGGTACAATTCAAGACTCAGTTTTTTTTTTTTTTTTTGTCAATGACGTGATAGCGGTTCATAGTGTAAGTGCATGATGTCCCTAGGCTAGTATATATGTTGATTGGACGTGTCACGGGGTGTTTGGAGACGTTTATAAGCGTTTTTGGGGTGTTTGGGCTTCCCAGGCGATTAGGACTATGGGTATTAGCGATTAGCATGTAATCGCCTATAGGTATAGGCGATTAGGCTTCATTCGCCAATTAGTTCATGCGAATAGGGCTCATTCGCTAGTTCTAACATGGTGGATAGCTCCTACTCGCCAGTACTGACCTGTACGAGTACGGGAGGTATAAATAGGCCCAATCATTGCCCTAATCATTAGTTCTTGCCTCACACACTCTCCAAACACCCTCCCAAGGTCTGTAAGGTCTGATTTGATCTCTGTAAACACTCGTGCTCTGTTTTTAGTAATTAATCGATAATCTTTTGACCCGTGTGTGTGTTGTGATTACTCATTTGTCTTTGTTTCATTATCGTATCTGTTATTAAAGCATATTAGAGGGATTCCGCACCTCTAGTATAAACCCCGTGATTGTTGGATTTCGCGTTATTCGATCCTACAAGTGGTATCAGAGCCGAGGCTCTTATCACGGGTGTTTTAATAACAAAAACGAGCAAAAACAGGTTGTTTTTGGTGTAAAAGTTCAGATTTTTAAGCAAAAACCTGTTCTTATTTTGAAACTTTGAGTTTTTGATAAAAACCCTTATTTTCAAATTCTTGGTGTGTGTTTATGGATTAAAACGTGTGTTTTTGATTAGGTTTTGTTCTAAAAGTGTTTTGGAAACTTTTCCAATCATTTGGGGTATAAACACATTGTTTTAGATAAGATTTTGAGGCAAAAACGGCTGTTTTTGAGCAAAAGTGGGGGTTACAGATCAGATCTAGCGATTACGCAGACAATCTAGCATTTAGGAAACCCTAATTGCCTATATTTAGGCGATTACAAGTGTGTTTAAGCGAGTAGGCTTGTACTCGCCTATAACACACGCGATTACATCCTATTTCACATATAAAAACCCTAATCGCCTCTACCTTAGGCGATTACAGAATCCCTTGACACAATTAGCCTCTAATCGCCTATACATCTAGCGAGTAGAGGCCTACTCGCCTTAAATAGGTGTGGTATAGCTCCTACTCGCGTGTAAGGTCCCCAAACACTAGCATTTACACCCTAATCGCCTATAATCACACAAATAGAGTTCCTAATCGCCTAAAAGGACCTGAAACTGAAAAATTTGACTAAGTATCGGACTTTTGACAAATATGAACATATGGCAAACCCGTGGGGTCATCTAAACCAACCAAGGCAACATAATAACCAACAATTGAACAATCAAGCGAACGTACCCACAAACCCTTGGCAATACTCAGCCGAGCGAAACGCGCAACGGATGCAACAAGCGCAGATGCAAGCGAATGTTGCCGGAATCAATCCGTGGGCGCTAGCGGCTCAACAACAAGCGATGAACGCGAATCCTTGGGCACTCGCGGCTGCTGCAAACTCACAGACGAATCATCTGTCTTCCGTTCTCATGAGTGACTTAGAGACGGGTAGTTCGAATAGGGCGCCGAAATTACAATACATGTCAGACTACCATGGTTGGAAAGGCAGATTTCAGACGTATGTCGAGGGCATCGACGGTCTTGTATGGTCAGCTATCGAGACAGGGTACAGTCGACCGTTGGTTGAGAATTCCACTACTCGATCTCAATTGAAGACATGAATGAAGATCAGAGAAAGAAATACAACTATGAGAAGAAGGCGATGGCGGCATTGAAGCAAGCTCTTCCAAAGGACATCCTTCATCAATTCGCTCAGTGCACAACATCACAGATGCTTTGGTTAGCATTGGCTGAGCGAAATGAGGGTAATATGAAGACGAGAAAGGTCAAAATGGATCAGCTCAAGAAGGAGTTCGAGAACTTCAATGCTATAGGGAACGAATCTCTGAGGGATTTGACGGCTAGATACTACCATCTGATGTCAGAAATGTATCAGTACGGGGTCTTATATTCATCTGCGGACCTTGTAGAAAGATTTGCTGAGGCGCTACCTCCTCACTGGCATCAATGGTTGGATATTCTAAAGTCAAACAATGCATATCAGACTCTCTCCATCACGAGTTCATTACCGAGCTGGAGAACAAGGAGATAGAGGAGATCAGGAGAGCAAACAAGGCGCTCATTCCACAGAATCCCAGCATCTATTATGGGAATCCTCTTCAGGACACCAGTGTGGGTGGCACCAAACCACAAACTGCTTTTGTGGTTAACCCGGACCCAGTCTATGCGTTCGACAATTATGGTCCCCCAACTGATGTTCCTCCTCCTACATATCCTTTTGGACCAAACCCGTATCCTTTGAATTATAATGCTAACCAGTTTGGTGTTAACCCGTTTTCTCATCTTGCAGCACCAGCGCAGGCAACTGCAAACTTTAGTGGACCCTCTTCTGCAGGTTTTGGCGGAGCTCCAACTACAAGTTATGGTGGATATGGAGGTGCTTCTAGTTCTAATCAGGGTGGCTATCAGACCAATACAGTCCCAGAGCAGCTGAACACTGCAGGTTTAGGAAAGGTGACTATAGAGCTAGCTCAAGAACATATGGCTCTACTGTCGACCTTGGTAAACTCCTATAGTGGACTGGTTGCTGGACAGATCGGGAATCCTCATCTTACACAGGAGGATTACTCGCAGATTGATAAGGACGACATGGATCTGATAGACATACAATGGCACTTCGCAAGCGTGGTGAGAAGGGCAAAGGATTACATGGAAAGGACAGGAAGGAGAGATGTCTTGATCAATAATAACACCAAGTTTGGGTTTGACAAAACAAAGGTCACATGCTACAACTGTGGCACAAAAGGGCATTTTGCAAGGGAATGTGACCGACCTAAGCAGCAAGGACATCAGAATCCTTTCAACAACAACAGAGCTAATCAGAATCAGAGGCAGCAAGCTTAGGGTCAACCTAATACTGAGCGTGCTATTGTCCCAGTCAACAACCAGAATCAGAACCAGAGGCCGCCTGCAAACAACAATCAAGGTCAAGCCATGGTTATTCAAGCTGATGAAGGCTATAACTGGAACCATCTGATCATCGGAGATGAAGCTCCTCAAGGTGGTGCAGCCTGTTTTGCTCAACAAGCGTCTGAAGCACCAGCCGAAGTTGAAGAAACTTCGAGTCAGTCTGACATTCATCACTTCTGAAACCGAGATGTCTGACTGTGACTCGGAGTGCGATTCTGATAGTGGTGAAGATTTGGAGGATCTGTTAGCTGAAGCAGATGCATTGATCGGTAAAGATCATTTCTTGTGGATGCTGACTGCACAGAGAAGAACTACGGCGAATTCTTTGGAGCTCAGAAGACAGCAGCTCATTATGCATTGATGGCCATTACTGAATCGTCGAACAAGGGAGTTCCACAGGGCCTTATCAGCAGCCTATGGATTGTTGATAGTGGAGCTTCAGGGCACATGACAGGCGATTTATCCCTGCTTTTTGACATAAAGAATATCAATGGGGGGTATGTTGCCTTTGCTGGTAATAAAGGGGGTTATATAACAAAGGAAGGAAGTATGAGCAACGGTATAGTAAGCTTTGAAAAGATAAGCTTTGTTAAACAGATAGACCACAACTTGCTGAGCGTTTCGCAGATATGTGACAAGAAGTTCACTGTGTTCTTTGATGACAACGCATGTTTCATTCTGAAGCCTGGATTCAAAATACCGAAAGAGTGGGTCATGATCTCAGCTCCCAGGGTCAACAACTTATACGTCCTGGACATGAGCCGAGCAATGACAGCGAAAGGACAAGTCACTTGTTTTCTGTCAAAGGCGACAGAGAAGGAATCGATAATGTGGCACAGACGAATGGGGCACATCCACTTGAGGAAAATGAACCATCTGGTCCAGAACCAACTAGTGGAAGGTGTTTCTGTTAAGAATTTTCATTTAAACGATGTCTGTGTCTCATGCAAGAAAGGGAAGCAGAAAAGAAAGTCTCACAAGCCTAAGAAGACAAACTCAGTTAGTCTACCTCTCGAACGACTGCACATGGACCTGTTTGGCGCAGTCAATCGAAAGAGCAAGAACGGTGACTCATACTGCTTAGTGGTTACGGATGACTATTCTAGGTTTTCTTGGGTTGTGTGCATGAAGCACAAGAGTGAAACTTTTGATTACTTGAAGAATCTGTTTACTAAATTGGAAAATATATATCAGCTAAAGATTCGTAGGATCAGAAGCGATAACGGAACAGAGTTCAAGAATCACGCTATGGAGGCGTTATGTGCAGAAAAGGGTATTCATCATGAATTCACAGCGCCATACACTCCTCAGCAAAACGGGGTTGCAGAAAGAAAGAATCGGACTCTTATTGAGGCAGCCAGAACTATGCTCGCAGACTCGAACTTGCCTGTGATCTTCTGGAACGAGGCAGTTCACTGCGCGTGTTATACTCTGAATAGGGTTCTAACGGTAAAGAAGCTTGGAAAAACCTCTTACGAGCTTCTGAACCGAAGGAAACCGAACTTAGAGTTTCTGGAACCTTTCGGAGCTCCATGCACCATGATACATCCCGATGGGAAGTTTGGTGCAAAGGCAGAAGAAGGTTTCTTTGTTGGTTACAGCACTCCCAACAAAAGAGTGTACAACAAAAGAACCAACAACGTTGAAGATTGGCTTAATGTCGATGTTCAGCGTTATACTGCCAATGCACCTGGTGTTGGACCTGATTGGTTGTTCGACTATAAGAGCCTATTTGATTCTTTCAACGTGAAAAATTTGGTGGACGATGCTGTAGCGCAAATGTATTACGAATGTGAAAACGCAGCTAGCTCTCCGCTAATGCGTCCGATCGTGGTTAATGCACCTGCGCCTGCTCCATCTGATGCCTCTGCATCCACGGGTCCCCTGATAAAACCGCAGTAGCAGAAGTTGAGGAAGTTTTTCAGGAAGCGTCAGCAGAGGTTCTCGAATCTTCATCTTCCGACGACGATTTTGCAGAGTCTCATGAAACTCTCACTGAGGAACAAGCTGGAAATGGTGAATCTACCACTACAGCTCCAGTTAATCTGACAGGAAACAATCAAGCTGGTCCTTCTTCTTCAGCAACTCCAGGGATAGGTCTTCGGATCGATCTCTCCGGTTTTAATATGCAACCCGCTGCTCCCTCTAGTTCAAGCGCAGCTGAGACAAATCTATCTCAAGGTTTGGAGAACCTTAATTTGCATTCGGATGATACAGTGCCGGCACATCCGGAATCTCGGATTCACGACACTCATCCGATGCAAAATGTGATTGGTAATCCGACTAGCAGAGTCATGACACGCAGTCAGCTCAGAAATGCTAGTTCAAGTGACAATAAAGGTACTCTGGCACTCTATTCGGAAATCAGAAAAGAAGGTCATCAGAACGATTGGTCCTTCGCCTTGTATGTTTCTCAAACTGAACCAAGAACTGTGCAAGAGGCACTGAGGGAAGAACCATGGATTGAAGCAATGCAAGCCGAACTTCAGCAGTTCCAAAAGCTAGGAGTGTGGGACTTAGTTGACTTACCTCCAGGCTCAAAAAGGATTGGAACAAAGTGGGTCTACAAGTGTAAACGGGATGACCGCGGGGTGATTATAAGAAACAAGGCTCGATTAGTTGTCCTCGGCTTCCGTCAAATCGAAGGAATAGATTACAACGAAGTATACGCTCCAGTTGCGCGCCTTGAAGCTATCCGGATGTTCTTAGCTTACGCTTCGTACAAACGGTTTAAGGTGTATCAAATGGACGTGAAAAGTGCTTTTCTGTATGGTGTCGTGAAGGAAGAGGTGTATGTTGCTCAGCCACCGGGTTTTGAGGATCCGCTACATCGCGAAAAAGTCTACAAATTGAACAAAGCGTTGTACGGACTCCATCAGGCACCGCGTGAATGGTACCAAATGCTTAGCAACTATCTGATATCCAACGGGTTCAAACGTGGACTCGTGGACTGCACCTTATTCACCAAGGAAAAGGGTGGTGATCGTCTTCTGGTACAGGTTTATGTTGATGATATTATTTTTGGGTCTACTAATGATGTCATGTGCAGGGAATTTGAAAAGCTTATGCAGGACAAATTTGAGATGAGCTCGATGGGGGAGATGCAATTCTTCCTCGGTCTACAAGTAGAACAACAAGAGTCGGGGATCTTCATCCACCAGACAAAATACGTTGCTGACATCTTGAGCGGTTCCAGATGGAAGACTCTACTCCAGTAGGCCTGACGAGAAAGGACAAACCGTTGATCCTTTTCTCTATCGAGCTATGATAGGCTCACTCATGTACCTCACTGCATCAAGACCTGATATAATGTTCGCGACATGTTTACTATCAAGATACCAATCAAGGCCGAAACAGTCCCACCTGGTTGCTGTGAAGAGGATCTTACGTTATCTAAAGGGTTGTCCGACCAAAGGTCTTTGGTACCTAATGACGATAAGTTTGACCTCATCGCATTTAGTGATGCTGACTATGGCGGATGCAAGACAGACTTAAAATCCACATCGGCTGGATGCCAGTTTTTGGGACCAAGACTAGTCTCGTGGCAGTGCAAGAAGCAAGCCTCAGTCGCCTTATCCACCTGCGAGTCGGAATATGTAGCAGCATCGAGCTGCTGCTCCCAGGTTCTTTGGATACAGCAACAAATGAGAGACTACGGTTTGAAATTTCTTAATACTCCCATTCACTGTGATAATGAGTCCGCTATAGCTCTTGCTAAAGACTCAGTTAACCATTCCAAGGCGAAACATATCTTGGTTAAGTATCATTTCATACGCGATTGCTATGAAAAGAAACTTATCGATATGGTAAAAATCCACACAGACTACCAACGTGCCGATTTATTCACCAAAGCTTTTGACGGTCCTCGTTTTGAGTACTTGTTAATCTTAAACGGCATTAAAGTTAAGCAGGATTAGATCCTCATCGGTAATCCTTTTTGTAAATATTTTTCTTTCAAAAATCAGAAAAATCCAAAAATATTGTCTTTTCGCAAATTTTTAGATTTTTAGGGGGAGAAAATTTCAGAAAAATACAAAAACATTCAGAAAATGCAAAAATTAAAAAAATGAGAAAATTTCAAAATCAAAAAAAGTTGAAAAATGCAAAAATGAGTTTCTTTGGTGAAAATGGGAAGATGATATTAAACAATCAGTCGGACTGTCTGGACCCTTATCATCTTAAAAAATATTGGAACTGATAGGTAGCCTCTACAATGATGTGTCGGTAGGCTCAAAATCATTTCCAAGTTCGGCACGGTGATATAAACCTAAATCATCTGAATCATGTGTGGATCAACGTGCGTTGGCATATGGTCTTGGTACCGAAATCTCGTTTGATAGCATGCCAAAATCCGAGGTTTCATGGTCTTTAAGAGGTTGGTTCATCCGGGGTGAAGTGGACGTCTCTCAGAATAAATAGGAGTGGCACACGTGTCGTACGTTGGGGTCGCAGCCTACGACTGAGACACCCCTATGTCATTTCCTGAAAAAAAAAACAAAAACAAAAAAAAGAGAATAAATTCTGATCAGGAGACGTCCAGGAATCCTAAAAGAGCAAAAAGATTCATATATGCCAAAACCCTATTCTCAATGAGAATTCGCTCTAAGGTATCAAATCATATACCTAAAGCATCGTACCGTGAAAAATCAAATATACGGTATTTGACTTGTACCCTGGTTTGGATCTCACTGGTCTCTCTGTTGCAGCGTTTCTGCAGACCTGATCACCACTGAGTCCACTCCTTGTAAAATACGGATGACAACAGCTTACTCACGGTTACGAGGAAGCTTTGTGCATGACTTGATACGGGAATGTGTCGCGTGGCGGGGAACACCTTGTATCTCAGCCTTAATATTACCTTAAACGTATCTAAAGTGCCTAGCGATAAAACTTGATTTTGAGTTTAGGTGGACAACAATATCGACAGTTGTTGTAGGATGCTTATTGGTAATTTAAGCGAAAAACTGAAAAGATAAGGGTTCTAGAAATGTCCGTACACTGATATGATTCCCTAACCGTTGAAACTCGCAAAAATATGTTAGTGTACAGTCAGTTGATCTCCCGTTTTATTTTATTTATGCTTAGTTTAGCCTAATTAATCATTCTTGATTGCCGATGTTGGAATCCTAATCCATTGTAATCTTACTTCTTCAAAAATAAAACGCCGAAAAATAAAAAGGACAACTAATTGGAAACTTGTGTTTTTGCCGGGTCAAAACCGTATGTTTTATCAAGTACATGGGTCAAAAAATGAAAGTTTCTCAAAGTCATGAGTCGTCATCGGTGTTATGTGTTTAAACGTGGTGAAAAAACGTGTGTTTTAAACCTAAACGGGTCAAAATTGTGACAAATGGTGCTGCATGGGCAAATTGGTAATTTGTGTGAAAGCTTTAGGCATTTAGAGGTTCTATTCGCCCCTAGTCTTAGACGAGTACAACTACTCGTGTGTTAGAATGAGCGATTACCTTCTAATCGCCTAAACATATATGCGAGTAGGACCCCTATTCTCTTATAACACTTTGAACCTTGTAGCGAGTAGGTCATATACTCGTGTATAAGGTAGAGCGAGTAGCAGAGGGTATAATTACAAACAGTTAGTTATTTTTCACATTATTTTCAAACTTCCTCTACTACTTTATCCCATTCCTCCTACCCGATAGAACCAACTCTGTGCCCATCTCCTTTTGATCTTAGATTATCATTCCACACTATCAAGGTAACATCATCTCATAATTTCAGATCTTAATAACCTGTTTCTAAGGCTTAAATCCGTTCTTTTATGGCCAAAACCCTTAGTTATTGTTCTTGAATGTTTGATCACTAAAACTTGTTGTTTGATGCTATATGTTGATGGGGGTTTGTTAATCGCCCCCCTAGGATGTTTTTCAACCAACATCTCAACCTAAATCATTCCAGATTCAAAAGCCCCAATTTTAAACCATTATGAACCCTAGTTTTTAAATGTTCAATTATACCCGCTTTTTGATTAGAAAATGATAATTATCAAAGGGGTTTTGATGTTGGGTTGTATTAGACCTCAATGGGATGAATTCCGGACTCGAAACAATACGCTACATGTTTTCGACAATTTGGTGCACAAAATCACTGTTCATGCGAGTAGAATTATACTCGCATGAGCAAGAAGCGAATAGACAGTTCTGAATACTTGTAATCGCGTCAAATATACACGAATGGAATGTAATCGTGCATACAGTTCACGATTGTATCACTACTCGTGTATAAGTTTGTGTATTCGCGTATATTGGTCAACTCTTGGCTTACTCGCGTGTAAATCTTGTACTCACGTATAAAGACTTGTATTCGCGTATAAAGACTTGTATTCGCGTATAAAGACTTGTATTCGCGTATAAAGACTTGTACTCGCGTATAAGGTTCTGTTCTCGCGTATTAAGTTCTGTTCTCGCGTATTAAGATCTGTACTCGCGTATTAAGATCTGTACTCGCGTATAATGGTCTATCTCATGTCTAATCGCGTATAAACAGTCCTATTCGCATGTCTTGTATGCAATTACAACCTGTAATCGCTTGATACAAGCTGAACACCAAAATTTGTCAAAGTCTTGTCCGTTTTAGTCCGTTTATGCTTGTTTATGAATATATGATCAACGTATGATCCTTATTACGCGCTTTTGGTGTACAGGATGGAGAATTGGAAGACGTCGCCAAAGCACAACTGCTGTGCTTTTCTCGGACCGATTACATTGGATAAAGGGAGAATTTTTCAAGGCGTCATCGACTTCCTAAAGCGATCAAGAATACATTATGCGATATCCAAGCAGCACGCTGCTTACAAGGATATCCTGCTAGAGTTCTATCGAAACGCCAAGGTTGATCCCAAGGCTGATCCGATCGTGATTACTAGTTCGGTTCAAGGAAACGATGTTATTATCACCGAACAGATCATTCGAGAAGTGCTACAGTTTGGAGATTCTGAAGCTGATCCTATAGTGTTTGATGCTATTCTGATACGTGGCGGCTTTCTTAGGATGAAGTATTTGGGAAGAGTCGACAAACAGACGATGCTGAAGAAAGGATTACTTCCGCCGGAGTTTAAGTATCTTACTCATGTGGTTTTGAAGTGCCTTGGTCCGAGAAAAGGCACTTTTGATGCGATAAGGGATACATTGGCCTCTGCGATTGTCGCTCTGACACTCAACAAGCCTTTTAACTTCTCCAAGATGATCCTGCACCACTTAAAGGAGATCGTACTTATTACCGCCAACAAAGAAAACTTTCATTGTCTATCACCGGTTCCTACAGTTGATCATCGATAATCAAGTACCTGATTTGATGAAGCATCCTGCTGAATATATAGGAACTGATGATATTACTGAAGTAGAAATGAACAGGATGAGAAGCTACAAGGGGCGACCGAAATCTGAATATCCTCCGAACAGACGACTATATGGGCACGTGAAGCGAGAAGACTACGCGTCTCCACCAGGCAACAGGTGGAGACACGAAGACAGTGATTCGGAGGATGACTTTCGTGTCCACAGGTTAGTGTTTAAAGAAGGGGACAATATAGGGCGTAGCACAGATGAGTTGGGAGAAAACGCCCCAGGCAGGATTTCTGACACTGCAGAAGGTGATGATGAGGAGTTTGATCCGAATGTTATTGGATTCTCTGAACATTCGGGAGCAGCACAAGAACCCGATACCTCTCAGTCTCATAGAGGTAAGGCTCATATTGATGAAGACGCACCAGTTGACATAACTGATGCAGATGATGACTCTGAAGCCACAGAAGATGAGTCAGCGATGTACTTTCTTTAGAAGAAGATAGAGCTCTCACAGCTGAGGCGAGAGACCTTGCAAGAGATCCCACTTTCTCTCCAGGTAGTGGTGATCTTGTTGCAGATATTGATGCAGAACTTGCCTCTTCGCCTCCTGCAAAGAGACAAAAGACAACTGCCAAGAAGGACAGGGTTCGAGGTAAGAAGACGATGTCTGTTAAGCCTCAAGCTGAGAAAACCTCAAGAAGAAGACGGTTCACCCTTCCTGAAGCTTTTGGGGATCCAGTGACTCAATCCTCTCAAGCGGCAACAACAGCAACTACAACAACAGCAACAACAACAACAGCAGCAACAGATACAACAACAGAGGCAACATCGTCTGTCCCACTCTCTTTCAGTGCAGCTATGCCTGCGGGTGTGACTATGTCAATGCCTTCCTCGGTAATCTTCACTGAGCCAGTCTCAGTTACCGTTGAAGCGACAAGTTCACAGTTAGCCACTAATCCGATAGGTGATAGAATCCGAATGTTGAAAGAAGCAGCAAGATCGACAGCTGCTAAACCTTCGAGCCAATCCTCATCTTCGACTCCAACAACCAACGAACAACTCCAGCGCCAAATCAACGAACTTACTGCCATAGTGGCTGCACAAGCACGGGAAATGGCTGAAATAAAGAGCAAAAACGCCAACATAGAAGAAAATGAGACGGCGATGTTGGAATTGATTGGAGACACTATCACTGCTAACACTGATCTGAGATCCACTGTCGACGCTCTTACTTTATCTAATCAGCAAATCTTGGAGTCGAACAGGCAGATCATGGAATCACAACAGCAGCTCATGGAATCACATCAGCAGCTGATTCAGTCTAACCGTGATCTTCAGCTTGCAAATGTGAACAACGAGCGTCGAATCACCAAATATAAGAAGCAAAACACAAGGCTAAGGACTAGGTTGAATGCGTTGACTGGAACTCAACCTAGACTTACTGGTGGTTCGGAAGATGGAGCTAGTACTACTGCTGATGATGATGATGAGGATAGTGAAGAAGACGATGATGATGAAGAGGATGATGATGAGTCTGATGACGATGATGACAATGATGGTAAGGGTGATGGTGGTGATCCCGGAGCCACAGGCGGGGGTGGATCAACTGGTGGGTCTGCATCGGGACGAACGAAGAAAGGTCACGATCGCAAAGGCAATGATCCCAAGGCAGGTTCTTCTGCTCAGGGGGAGCCAGCACCTATGAGGAGCAAGATTCAAGAACTACGCGATAAAGTAAAGAAGAAAGCGATAGTTCTTGTTGAAGACGTGGAGCCTCTGAACTGCTATTTTGCTTATGATGACGAAGGCAACTTGCTCCCACCCCCTTCCATGTCTGATTATGATCTGGAAGAAGGTGAAATACCTCCTGAGGTTACACCTGAGGACTTGGAAAAGATCTTTGGCTTGGCACCTGGAGAATCTTCCAGTGCTGGCCACTTCGCTCCAGAACTGCATCCAGATAATCATGAAGTGGAGATGGAAGATGGAGCCAATATCACTACACCTGAGTATGTAGTTGATGAGTCGAGCAGCGGGATACCTAAGATCTCTGAGGAGATGCTTAACCAGTCTGAAGAAAAGCTAAAGTCTGATCCTACACCTGTCACAGACAAGGTGAAAGAACGACATAACAAGATCAGACAAAAGTATCCTGAGTGGTTTCCATCTGGAGGCGAGTCTGAGAAGAAAAAGGAACCTGTACAGGCTTCTATGTTCAAGAAACAGTTGGCAAAGATGTCAGGAAGCGTGATCAGCTGGGCTTACATTAAACATGCTAAGATGTTGGGAGTAAAGTGGCAGGATGGTCTTCTCTACTTTCAACCGTACACGAAAGTCCTCAGTCTGCCCTTCTGGCATATACGTGATTTGGTCAGACTGCACCTTCCATTGTATCATGAGTCCCGCTATGAGTTTCAAGGGTTCTACAACATTATGAGAAGAGAAAGTGTTGAAGGATGGGACCAGTTCCAACCACAGTACCCAAAATCTGTTGTGACAAACAAGATACATCCCATCACAAAGAAACCTATTTGGAAGCACATCATCAAACCACCCGAAACCGCGTCGAAGATTCCATTAGCTCCGATTGAGCAAGACTTCGCTTCTAAGTTGTATTACTGGCACTATGACGCAGAGACCACAGAAGCCGTAATAGTCTTGAGCAACTCGCCAAAACCGTGCAGGAAGATTAGAATATGGGATCCAATGTGGCTGATTAACTGCTCGGAGAAAGACGTGGAGACATTGTTCTTATATCCAATACAACATCTGAAGGCCGAAGCCGATCAAGCATTGAAGTTTCAACGGGTGATTCGTTTCTGTCACGCCAACAAAGTTCATGCGGGATGCGACTGGTCAAGACTTTCCAGGATCGAGACAATGTCGATTTGATGAAGACTGAAGATGCTGCATGTTTGTTTATGTTATGTTTGCTTTGTATGTTTTCAATTTTGAGTCTGTAAAGTTGCTAGTTGTTGCTATAAACGTTGTCTTAAGTAATTTTTGTACGTATACTAGCCTGGTCCAAGGGGGAGTCTGTAAGTGCATGATGTCCCTAGGCTAGTATATATGTTGATTGGACGTGTCACGGGGTGTTTGGAGACGTTTATAAGCGTTTTTGGGGTGTTTGGGCTTCCCAGGCGATTAGGACTATGGGTATTAGCGATTAGCATGTAATCGCCTATAGGTATAGGCGATTAGGCTTCATTCGCCAATTAGTTCATGCGAATAGGGCTCATTCGCTAGTTCTAACATGGTGGATAGCTCCTACTCGCCAGTACTGACCTGTACGAGTACGGGAGGTATAAATAGGCCCAATCATTGCCCTAATCATTAGTTCTTGCCTCACACACTCTCCAAACACCCTCCCAAGGTCTGTAAGGTCTGATTTGATCTCTGTAAACACTCGTGCTCTGTTTTTAGTGATTAATCGATAATCTTTTGACCCGTGTGTGTGTTGTGATACTCATTTGTCTTTGTTTCATTATCGTATCTGTTATTAAAGCATATTAGAGGGATTCCGCACCTCTAGTATAAACCCGTGATTGTTGGATTTCGCGTTATTCGATCCTACACATAGGAAGTTAAGACACATGAAATGCCAAACAAGAAACCAGTTTTACATGTATTCTTACAAATTTGAACCAAAATAAATTTCAGCAATAGTTTTATTTTGAATATAAAATTACACCGTTGTATCCAGAATTATACTCTCAAGTTTGATATGTTTTCATAATACATGTTATGTGTTGTATTTATGATTTATTACAAGTGCTAGACGTTTTCAAATATATATGCTTATGCATAAATATTTTGAAAAGAAATGTTTTTAGCCATCATGTATTTGGAAAACATCTTGATGTTTGATAATAACTTTTTTTTTGTACGGGATGTTTGATAATAACTAAGGTCCAGTTTGTTGGTAGCTGATTTGTAGTCACACCTTATGAAGTACAGGAGGCAATAATTTTGTTAATGACAACGACTTTATTAAGGGAACTACCTCCTGATCAGGTCATGATGGACCCAGCCATGCATGCCGATTGGTTGAGATGACAAAATGGTTCTGGTGGATCCTTAAGCCAATTAAAAACTAGTTCGCCAGTTCAACTCACAAACTAATTTTTAATTTAAGGGTCAAATCACATAATTAGCACAATCCACCTAGAGGTTGGAGATGATTTCACTTTTGTTCTATTCCTTCAATGAAAATGACACTTTGCAACCTAAAATAATAGTACACATTTATTTTTAGGGAAAATGACCAAAATAGCCCGTTGACGGGCGTTTTGCACAAATAGCCCTCTCCACCCTCTTTGGAGAGAGGGGTCACGGTTCCCAACATGCCTGAACCGTCTTCCAAGGGGCTTCCCATTTCAGCCAACCGTCTCCCGCCACGTGTCGTTGTTGATCCCGAGACAGACCTTTCTCTCTCCTGAACCCTCTTTTCTTTCTCTCTCCTCCTGAACCGTCTTTTCTTTCTCTCTCCTCCTGAACCCTCTTTTCTTAATATTGTTTCCATGGCGGTCGATTTTGTAGGCATCCAGACCGTGAACCACCTGAACCGTATCTTCCAGTTAACCAACAATCACGACTTCACCCTATCTTCTGATCTCGAACAAGCTGTTTCCGCCTTTAAACGCAGCGGTCATGCTCGCTTCCGCCGTGGACCGCCGGTTTCTTCCTCCGATCCTCAAATCCTTCCGTTTCTTTCAGATCTGATGCAACGCCGTCGTTTCAATCGCCTGTACAATCAGCTGATGTGGTGGTTAACGACGGTTGTTTGAAGAAACCTTTTACAGATGCGACGGCGTCGTTTCATGCTCGCTTCCGCCGTGGACCGCCGGTTGGGATTGAAACGATTATTAGTAAAAAGATTGTGAGTAGGGAATGATAATAATAATAATAATACATATTATTAGTATTATTATTGTTATGAGATGTTGGTATTTTTCCGGTGAGCATGTTGTTTGTGTGTGGGTGGAGAATTATGTGAGGGATGGTTTTGGCTTGGGGGTTTAAATAAAAATATAAATGATGAAATGAAATGGAGTGAAGAAGGTGAGAGAAAGAAAAGACGGTTCAGGAGGAGAGAGAAAGAAAAGACGGTTCAGGAGGAGAGAGAAAGAAAAGAGGGTTCAGGAGAGAGAAAGGTCTGTCTCGGGATCAACAACGACACGTGGCGGGAGACGGTTGGCTGAAATGGGAAGCCCCTTGGAAGACGGTTCAGGCATGTTGGGAACCGTGACCCCTCTCTCCAAAGAGGGTGGAGAGGGCTATTTGTGCAAAACGCCCGGTCAACGGGCTATTTTGGTCATTTTCCCTTATTTTTATTCGATTAGTAGCAGCTTTCAGAGATTTCACCAAAAGTGTTCGAAAAATGTTCTCCTTTATAGAGCAAGTTACCACTAGATTCGTGTATGGGTCGATTAGGTTTAAACCAAACCACAAACCAAAAATCGAAAATTCAAATTTTGTTTGTTTTTTTTAAAGGTTTGGTTTAATTAATTAATCATTTCATAACTGCCAAATTACATTAAAAATAGTAGGTAGATGGACAAGTTGCGCTGCCATCTTTTTTCGTATCGCAAAACCTAGTCTACTAAAAACAAACCACTACCCTTTCATTTTGGTTTTCTTGATGAGTATTGGTGTTTTTGATTTCGCTATATGGGCTTGATTTTTTTAGCCTAGATATTTTTCTTAGTAAATGATTAACCGACTATTTTGCACATTTGAGACTAAAAGGCTACACCATTTTGGTATTTGTTAGTTTTTTATAAATAATTACTTAACATTCAAAAATAAAAAATATAATCTATAATTACAATAACATAACAAAATAATAAAGGCTATATATTTTAGTTATTTGGTTTTTTCTCACTCCTAGTTACCATAACGCACAAAAAATCTTAAAAGACCAATTTGAACATCTCCATGTATCATATTTCTGCAAACTTGCACAACAATAGGATCTATTGCCAAACCAAGAAATCAAAGAGTAGGGTTTTTAGAAAATGAGCTTCCATATTTAGCACGTACAACGAATAAAGAAACCCATGTTCTTTTCATCATCCGAAACAAAAACTAGTGTTTACCATCTTCCAACCGTGTCCTTCTTTATCTTATACTGCCGGTTTTTCTTATTACGACGGTCCATCCACAATACAACTAAAATCTAACCAACAAAATCGTGTATCAACTGACCTCCAAAATGTTGTTGAAGCTGCTGAACATGTTCAGCATTCTGTCTAAGACCCAAAGTAAGTGAAACCTGGCCCAACCGGTTGCATCAAATGTGGCTCGAGGATAGGGCATGATGCTCATCAGCGGTCCATGCTAGAGAGAGGAATATTCTGGTACTCGGGCCTAGCTTGTTTCTCATGGTCATGTGGTTCGTCTACCGTTGAATTTACATTCACACCGGGGTTCCTCGAACATTCTGGCAGCTGCTGTGTGTTTGACAACGAGCTCATGTCCATCCAGCTAGGGTCTTGACCATCTGATTGAGGGTGAGATGAGTTTGCTTCAGCCAAGCCTTTGGTTTCAAGTGTGTGGATTTCTTCAACCATTGGTTTCCAAATTCGAACTCTTGCATTTATGAACCAGTTGGAAACCTGATTCAAAGATGTATCAGTAGCATATATATAGCAAAAACCATATAACTTTTTTAATTCTGTCTATTATTATATTTTTATTATATTCACGTCTCTCTATTCTTAGGGGTAGAGGTAAGTTTGTCTACATCTTACCCTTCTTCTCAGACCCTACCTTAGCTTTGTTATAGGTGGGATTAACTGAGTATGATGATGATGATTATATTTTCATGATATTCATATTTTATTTGTAATTTACTCACCATTTTATGTTGGTGGTAGTGGTTTAGTTTCTATGTTAATACTAGAGGTTGCTTCCCCTAAATCATCAGCTCCAAAACATAGAGCTGAGTTATATATCTGAATTCAAATAAATTATCTGAATAGCAATCAATATATTCAGAATGTTCGAGGAACCCCGGTGTGAACCACATGATCAACAACCACCAGAATTTTCAAGCCACCTCGAGGTACCCCGCTAAGATCCCCAGACCCTTTTAATATGTAAAACCTCTAGAGTAAACTAGATAGAGTGGGGAATAATTTTTAAGTGTACAGTATAGTAATCCATATATTCAAATAACTTATCTGAAATTCCGAATATATGAATTACTATACTTTTACATGCAAGAAAAATGTTTTTGGAACCGAGGATCTTAGCGTTAAAATACTCTAATGAAAATGTTTACCATCTTCTCACATTCCCCAGACCCTATCAATATTCCGATTTCACTAGGTAACTTTGTTTGTTTTATAATATTCAGATTTTATTAAAAAAAAAATATATTAGACCATTATGGCATTTGGCAAGTAAAAAGTCGTACGAGAAGGCCTATAAACTGAAAGTACCCATGTTCGACTCTGAAAAGTCAAAGATTATTACTAACCTGGTTTCTGGTTAAGCCAGTTTGAGTTGCCAGCATATGCTTGTCTGCATCCGAAGGGTACCTTCACATAGTACAATACCACAATTAAACTTGATGTACGTTTTATGACCACTGTTTCTACAAAATAAAACATTTTATGCTTCAAAAAAATATAGAAATATAAAAAAAAAAAAAAACATGTTAACCATGTTTTAACTTGTTATATTTGGTAACATTCCAACACAACCACCTTCAAAAATCAATCATTGACCACTTGCATATGTTACAACTTGTAGTAATAAATCTAGAGAGAGAGAGAGGAGCCTTACGGATGAAGGAAATGATCGAAAAGCCAAGTTTTAAGAACCGCTATAGCGCGTTCAGGTAGACCTCTCTGCGGCCTCCACACAGGCTGCTGTGATACAAAGAAATTAGCCGAACCACCACCGGATTTTAGCCGAGAAGTACTAGTTGCATTAGCATCAAAAGTTTTACTGACGGTCGTAGAAGCACACAAGCCTTCTCCCACCGCTTTCCTCATCTGTGACAATTGCTCGGAAATCACGTTCTTTACGTGATGAAAATGTCGTGAAACCGCCTTAAGCGCCAAACAAACATAAGGAGTGGCAGCACTAAGTCCGGCCACCGTCTCAAACGATGAAATCACCATCTGCATTTGCTGCAAATACTGCTTGTACCTTCTGCATACCTTGTGAAATCAAACACACCAAGAAAACATAAGCTTGATAAGTGATAACCAATAATTAAAAAGTAAAGAAAAATTAGTATCTTGTGTAGCTTAGCATAGCATAACATAGCATGCACAAAACGTTAGAAAAATGTGATCGACACCAAGTGGAGTCTAGGGTCCGTCGTGAAAAGTTTTGTTGGGAAGTCAAGGAACAATAATGGTGAGGATTTGAAACTTTATTAGTGACAAAAGAGTGGGGTAACCTACAGTTCAACCTTCTTTAATCTGTCCCCTAATTGCAAGAATATCTAAATGATTGAATTTACACAAACCATAAAAGTAACAATAAATAGCTAGCTTAAGAACTTTAGGTCAATCCGACATCTAAGTTCCAGCACAAATTACTCAAAATACAATTAATTGTAATTTTTGTTTCCAACAAGTACACAACTTAATCGGTTACATTTGGATAGTGGGTAAACAAGCAACAAGTTGCGCCGTTATCCCTTTTTTTGAATCGCAAAGGCTATCCTGCTATATACCACTTTCTGCACTTGTTCCAATAAACGCATTGCCGTACAAATTATAAAAACTTTTGCTTTTTTTAGCGGATAGGTTTACTATGACTAAAAGAGATCTAGGTTAAACACACATAACATAATATTATTACTAAACTAATTATATATATGCATGCAAGTTAATTTTGGCTTCATTTAATAGATTAAACCTAACAAAATTTGACATCCAAATCAATTTCAAATAACTGTTACTAGTAGTTAAAAAATATTATTACTATTATGTATTAAATAATAATAATAATAAATATGAAGAACAAATGAATAAGAGATAGATATTGATGGTACACAGTAAACTACCTCCTCCTGCATATACAATAACCGGGCTTTCTTCCGATGAAATTCGGGTCGGATAGACTCCGAACCGGAGCTGATCCGACCACTAGCATGTTCATCCGAGTCACCATACGAACCAACTGGACAATCAGAAGCCCTACTCATCTCTTCTTCAAGAATCTTGTGTGAGTAAGCATCATGACATGTTTGAGCCAACTCCTGATTATACCCTACTTCACAACTCACACTCAACAGTTCTTGTGCAGGTTTAATATACTTCGAGTTCTTTAAAATAGTAGCGTAACCGGTAAACGGCCCAAGTGGACCGGTATTCCGGTGAGCAAAAGCTGAAACACCCATCAAAGATTTAGGATCCGACTTTAGAGGGTTTTGACCCGATTGTAAAACGGGTTGATGGTCGTCTTTATGGTTAGGAACTGATGACAGTGATAAAGACAAGCCCCCTTGAGTGTTGCAGTTACCTTCTTTAACCGCTATTCTTGTTTGTTGTTGTTGTTGTTGTCTATGATCATTAACCCGATTGGTTAAAAAACCGATTCGTCAGAAGTGTTCATCCAACAAGGAATAGACGGGTTTATGTTTATCCCTGAATTGTTTTTGTTTTGCGGAGGTAGTGCAAGAGTCACATGATCTTGTTGAAGGGTATTATGGTAATTATATGGTGAAGGGTTGAAGTTGTTTGAGTCTTGATGGTATCCATAGCCAGAATAACTTACATCATTATTATTAGTATTATTAGTATCATTATTAGTATTATTATTATTATTATTATTATTCCAGTGATTAGAAGCAGCAAGTTGTTGTTGTTGAGAAGACACAACAGGTTTCCAACCGTTACAGTCTTGTGGGTAGGATAAGTTAGCATAAACACCTTCGTTTGAGTCTTGGTCATGAGACACAAAACCTTGTAAAAGCTGTGGGTTGTTTGAAGTGAGCATTTGATCAGAAGGTAAAACATTTGGATGGTTGTATGAAAACTGTTGTTGTTGTTGGTGGTGGTTGTTGAGTTGACCGGAGTTTTGCTGAAATCTTAGCTTATGTCGGCGGTTTTTCTGGGCTACATGAGATTCGACCCTTAGATTGTTCATCTCCATCAACAGTAAGCAAGTTTGATGTATAATAATAATAATAGTTTAGTGATTCCTGTTGCATGGACGTGTGTTAAATTAAAGAATTAATTAAAAGCATATATTCAAATACAAATTAACCTACACATGACACATCCTTCAATAACAAACAGTTTATATTAAATAAATGAAAGAAAATGATAAGTTTAAAGAATGACAGAAGTAACACACACGTAGACACAAGATCAAACAAAACAAAACAAAGCCCAATGAAAATTGTGAAATCAGGAAAACCACATGATAAATTCAGTGAGTGAGTTAAAGATCTGATGATGGAGTTGTTTACTTGTTTGTTCAAGTGTGTGAATAAACATAAACTTACTTACTTTTGAAAAGACATTGTGTGATGGAAGTCTTGACGTTTGAGCTGCCGGAGAGAGTGGATTGGGCACCGTGTGCGGCGGAGAAGTGGGTGTGGAAAGTGGCGTAAGAGACAGGCGAGGGTGGATGAGAGAGAGAGAGAGAGAGAGAGATTTGTGGATGAGAGGGAGAGAGAGAGGGACAATGATTACAAAGGTGATGATTCCAGTTGGCTAGAGCTATTTAGGTGTCTCTCATGACCTAAACAACACTGTGTATTGTGGCTTAACGGCGTTAACGATTTAGTTAACGGCAATTTTTATTATATGTGTCTCTTCGTGACCTAAACAACATACGGCGTTAAGATTTAAAATAACGGCAATTACTCTTATGTCATGAAATCGATTCGTCTACTTAAAGATGAGCATATCTTGGTTGTTCTCCATTTATCGGGATATAGAGATGTAAATACAAATGAGTAGGTTATATCATGTGTTATTTTCAGAATAAATAAATATAATACTGTGTGTTACGATATAGTATAGAAATTAATCTACTATAATACGAGAAATAAAATTTTAATCATGTGAATAACAATAAAAATGTATATTAAAAAGAAAAAGTATGTTTATATGAAGTGCAAAATTAGAACTAGCTAACCGTTGCAGGAAATGATTAAGGTGGGGGATCTTCAGGTGTAACGTTTTTAATCAATAAAATATTTTATGGTGTTTAATAAGTGAAAACACAAAAAAATAGTTAAGAAAATAAATTATAAATAAGCAAGAGGTAAATATGAAATTATGATTTAATAATATCATTTTATATGAGAGAGAAATAAAATAATAATAAAATTTTAATTTATTATATAGTAAAGTAATGATAAAGATAAAGATAAAAAATATAAATTAATAAAAATACTTGCCTTTGAAACAATTGGGATAAACACTTCCTTTGATCGAATTCTCGCATAACAACAATTATCACATTTCTATTCAGTGTGCGCCTTTTTGAGGCACTATATGGACGCAAGTGTAGGTCTCCTATATGCTGGACTGAAGTTGGGGATAGCCAATTGACATGTCCTGAACTCGTGCATGAAACTTCTGAGAAGATTGTGCAAATCAGAAACCTTATGGCCGCTGCTCGTGATCGACAGAAAAGCTACGCTGATAAGCGTAGGAAACCTTTGGAGTTCCAAGTTGAGGACAAGGTACTATTAAAGGTGTCGCCTTGGAAAGGCGTGATTCGTTTTGGGAAACGGGGAAAGTTAAACCCGCGATATGTCGGACCATTCGAGATTGTGGGAAGAATCGGTCCGGTGGCTTATAGGTTAAACCTACCTAATGAACTTAGTGGAATGCACAATGTATTCCACGTATCAAAGCTTAAGAAATGTATGTCTAATGCGACATTAGTGGTTCCACTCGAGGAAATCTACGTGGACTATCAGTTACGGTTCGTGGAAGAACCAGTGGAGATTCTTGAGTAGGTACGATGGAATTCCGTCTAGGACCGGAATACACGTGGGAACGCAGGGATCAGATACGGCTCAAATACCCACACCTTTTTACTAAACTTGAACCTGTACACAGACCAAACTCTAAACGCGAAGCGGCTCACTCAAAGTGAATTTCGAGACGAAATTCCTTTCAACTTGGGGATGATGTGACATCCGGTAACCAAGCATACATTTTCCACTTGCTTCACAGTTTACTTGATGAGTTTTGGGAAGAAATTGTTTTCAACTTGGGGATGATGTGACACCCTGCATTTTCAGGTTCATACTTTAACTAAACTCTAGTTAACTTTCAGTCTTTCACTTACATTCACCGCATGTTATTTAACTAGGGTTAGTTAGTTGAGTCACATGTTGCACAGTTATAGGTTAATAACTACATTAGAAGGTAATTCGGGGAATTACCGGACTATGTACATGAGTATTGAACCCTAAACGTTGGTGAATCGAGAAAATAGATAATTGTGAAATAATTGCTTGATATTATTTGCAATTACGTGTTTGTGTGAAACTATGTGTTAATTGGTGTGTGATAGGATAGTTCGGGTCTAAAAACATGGTGTTACTCTTTAGTGGGGTCCAAAATAACTATTAAAACGAAGAAAACATGCAATACGCTGAACCAGCCCGCCCGTAACGGGCCACGTCTACCTCAACGGTCGTTCGGTCGTGTGAACGGCTGCTCGGTGGGCACATAACTCGGGAACCGACTTAAACCCACTATTTAAATGATCTTAAGCCCCATATTTCTCATAAAATCAACTTAATCGTCGCCTACTGCCCCATACGAAAAATACAACCCCTAAGCATCTCCTAAGGCTCAATAACACCATTCGGGTGACTTGGAATATGTTCGGTTGTGTTATTGAAGAGCTTTAGGTATGATACTTGATCTCTTGTGTTTTAATCTTTTATTTTATGTTTTAAAACACCATAAACAAGTTTGTCCAGATCTGATACAAGTTTATAAAGATTAAAACACTAGTTTTCTAAAAGATTAATATGTTAAACATATGATTTTATGATGTTAATTGATATGGTTGCATGTTATTGTATGTTGATGATTGTTGAACATCCGAGGTTTATAGATAATATTATTTATGATGAATATTGCATGTCTTGATCATGATAATGTATGATAGGTCTTGTATGATGTTTATTTGATGTTCTTGATCGATAATATACACATAGGGTTTGTAAAAGTTAAGATTATAACATGTTTAAAAACGGACAAAATACATATGTTGACTTGTAGTCTTTGTAACGTAACTTTAAACTAGTTATTTTGATTGTTTCTTGACATGAACATGTTGTATGTTGTCTTAGATTTATGTAGAGTATAAGATTGTGCAATTTGGTTATCGTTTGATGTGTTTTTGGAATTTTATACAAGCATGTGTCAAAACTGATTTTTGGATTAGTGTTTTGGGTTAACTTTAAACGATCATAACTCGAGTTTTGCAAGGATTTAGGTCACTAAATTTGGTCAGTAGATAGGTACATGGATAATTTGACTTTTCCAATAGGATTTATCCCATTTGGATGAATACAAGAGTTTTGGGAATTTTTCTCGTAAACTGACCTGATGTGAATGTTTTCAGAACCTAGCTGTAGTAAATGATTTTTCGTAATTTTTTTATAAGATTTTGTGACGAAACAAAAATATGGACATGAAGACTGAACTCCTAGGAATACTCAGTAAAACTTTGGGAGTCTAATGTATTGTGTAGATATTTTTCATAAAATCGTTTTAATAGCGCATAATCTGTCCTAAAAACACAGATTATGACATACGTGTATAAGTGCTTGTTTGAAGGCTTGTATGACTCGGTTATGACTTTAACTTGTATGCACACATGTATGAGATGTATGTTAAGTATATAACTGATATTAAACATGTAACACCCCAACCGATGGCGGAAACATCGGGATGTCACGTATTGATGATTGTTCAGTAGCTCATGGTGAATAATAAATTTCATTAAATGATTTAAATGATTTACATACAATTGTTCTAGAATTTGTACATCAAATTGAGTAAAACTATACACATATCTTCAAGCATCAATTCAAATCTTCAAGCAAATAGAACCTGAAACATGTTAAGTTGAAAATGTTTTGGGTCAACAAAAGTTGGTGAGAATTACATAGGTTTTGATAATAGAATAAAATTGTTGTGCAATTCATGTGTCATGGCAATCTAGTCCATATGCGAAAACATACTAGAAGTAAATCGAGTGCATAATCAACCTTGTTGACTGTTGTAATTGTGGTACATCCCATACGCTCATGGTTCACTCGTTTAAATTGCAGTAACAAACACCCACGTAACCTTTGTAGGAGGCACGTATCCGGGTGGGATTGTCAGTCCAATAGATCTATCAATGTATACCGTTTGGCTGATGAATGTTTATGCTAGAATTGTGCTTACCCTAGTCATGTTCAAGACATAATGCAACATAGAAATACACATAGACACATTGATGATTGAATTGCATAAATATTGTTGTAACATGTTTCACCCCAAAAATGGTGATAAATAGAAAAAGGGGCTATGTAAAACTCACCTTAGCAAAATGTTGTATTTGTTGATAAATAGAATAGTGTGTTGCCCAAATATGTCAAGTATCACCCTATAATAAGGTAATAAATATGTCTAAGTCTATCAAGTCTACAAATGTATAAATTTCTAGGGCTTCGAATTGGGGATAATTGCTCGTTTGATTAATATTAAAAATATTCGCCAATTGAGAGAAATTTAGTAAATAAATAACCAAAAATCTTTTTATGAAATTTAAATTTAGGATGGTCATAATAATGTGTTTAAAGTATAAAAATAATTTTTATAAAATTATTTTCGTTAAAATAGATTATTAAATCTATTTATTACAAATTGTCAAACCTTAACTTTAATAATTAAAAATTACTAAAATTAAAGAATTTTAAGTTTAAAATTTTTATTTCTGTTCTAAGTATTCAGAAATAATTTGTATAAAATTTTGGTGCAAAAATACTAAAAATTGGATTTATTATGATTTAATTATGATTAAAACTAACAAAAATTGATTAAAAATATTAAATAAATGATTTTTCAGAAATAAAAATCATTTCTGAAAAGCTTAATGTTATAAAAACTTAGAATAATTTTTGTGGGAATTTATAAGATCGTTTTGATATTTTTATAAAATTTTATAAATAAAATGGAATAAACTTGATTTATTTATTAAATATATTAAATAAATAAATTTTTGAAAACTAAAAATTGTAAGTTAAACTTTTTCATTAGTTTAACTTAAAATAATTTTTGTAGAATTTTTAAAAGAGTTTTAGTATTTTAAAATGAATTTATAAAATACAAATAATATATATATATAAAGCCTTATTAAACATAACCAAAAAGAAAAAAAATTGATGCTCCCAAGGTTTGAACCCTGTATCAGCCGGGTCAGAGTCACCAAGCACAACCACTTGGTCCAGACCAGTGGTTGTGTTTGGTTTCAGTTTATTAAAATTATAACACATGTGCGAGTTCAGTGTTCTTCCCCAAATGAAACATATGAGCCCTAGCTTTTGCAATTGATTAAATCACACAATGTTAACCCAATTAATCATGGGGTAAACATTGTGTGTAGGCCGATCAATGAAACCCACAATAGAAATTAAACTTACAAAGTTGAATTGTTTACGAACGGCTAGTCAAACTTGAAACGTCAAAAACGCGATCGTATAATAAGAACAGAAGATTAAAATGAAGAATTGGGGATTGAGAAAGAGATAATGGCGAGTTGTGAGGGTCCAGCAAGGTTTAATTTATAGTATAGTGGGTTGGGTTGTATTATTGGAATGTTTGACCCTAATGAATGAAATGACGCGAATTGGTCATAATTGGTTCGTGATAATCGTAGTTTTGACGTGTAATAGACGCGGGATTGAGGTGTTAATTATTTAGGTGAGCTCCACTAATTAATTGTTTCCAATATTATGTTCAATCAAAAGTCAATGGTGGTTGTTTGGCTGAGCTTCAGCAGCGAACAGAAAGGAGGAGAAAGACATGGCCATATACATAATAAATATTTAACAAGGTGAGAATGAAATGAGATGTTAGTGTGGCACAAGTGGTTGAAGCGTGTGTGTGGGTAGTAGATGAGCCGGGTTCGAAACCCAGCAGAGGGATACATTTTTTTTTGTGATTAAGTGAAGAAGGAAGGGGGGTTGGGCTGGGCTGTTGGTTTCGTGGGCTTGGCTGGGTGGGCCAAAAATCTTGGGCCAGAGGAGATAAACAAATCATCCTAATGGGCTTACAAGAATTGGATTGGAGCACTTGCATTGTTAAAAAAAAAAACTGATTTAGTGTTATAATTATTTTTTTTATAATAATATTATTATTACTATATATATATACACACATATATATATATATATAAAGGGATAGCGTATGAAGTAAGGCTTTTACGTAGAAAAATTAAGGGAAATTTGTGCGTTGTTACAGTCTTCCCTACTTTTGGAAACTTCGTCCCGAAGTTAAAAAGAAAAAATACCAGGTTTACAATTGGTCGACTACCGAAGACCTTGATAAAATTTCACACTACCTTAATGTACCTGTAAATTCATGATTACGTTCCGGACCGTAATTACCAATTTACCTTACATTAGGGTTTTGCGTCCTTTTATGACTTTCCCGATTGTTGAGCAGGTCTGATAGTCTCCACCAGTCGTTGAGCAGGTGGTAGGGCCTCTCCCGACTGTTGAAAAGACATGATGACCTCTACCAATCGTTGAGTAGATTGTTTGGTAGTCCACTAATTGTCGTACAAGTAAGCAAGTATGATTATGGATATAGCAATTAGTTCACATTCAAACAAGCATGCACACAAATGTTATGATAATACTTGAATTTATTATTTGAATCAAAAGTGCCAATACATGGAATTAAAGAGAAAGTAGACATCATTTAAATGGTGGGGTTTAAGTAGCGGGAGGGTCTCAAGCGGGGTTATCTGGAGCATCAAGAGCGTTTGTAGCAGGGATTCGACAAGCATCTGCAAGATGCCCATACCTTTGACAATTGGTGCACTGTCGGCAGGGTACTTGAGTTGGGTGGTGATACTGGCATGTGTTGCACTTAGGTAGCTTCCCATTGTATTGCTTCTTGTTGGGTGGGGCAGTGGTATCTATTGCAAAATTTCTGACCTTGTTCTTTCCGTTGGTTGAGGCCTCGGTTTTGATTTCAACGGCAGGTTGGGGAGTATCCTTTTTCTTTTCCTCTTTACGAGTTAGGGTTCCTGCTTTCACATGGTTATCTGTTAGGGTGGCAGCCAAACGCTTTGCTTCTTCCAAAGTAGCAGGGTTCCTTCCCCACACCGTGTCTTGGATCTGCATTGGTAATCCACCAATGTATTTTTCGATAGCAATGGGCAAAGGGGTGACTTTGTGGGGTAGCAGTAAGCTAAGTTCGTGAAAACGCGTGTTGTAAGCAAGGTTTTCCCCACTGTCTTGAGCAAGATCATGAAATTCATCTTCCAGTTTCTTGATTTCATTACGAGGACAGAACTCTGCCTTCATAAGGTCTTTAGCTTGATCCCAAGTTAAGGCTAGTGCAGCTTCAGCTCCGCGAGTGCGTTTTTCTTCATTCCACCAGGTGAGTGCTCGTTTGTGAAGAACACTCATGGCATAACGGACTTTAAAGTTGTCGGGGGCATTCACTGTTAATGAAGGTATTCTCAATACCCTCAAACCATTGTAGGAGTCCTGTAGCTCCTTCTTCTCCACTGAACTTTGGGGGATTGCAAGAATTAAAGTGTTTAAGGGTACAGGCTGGAAGTCCATTCCCATTGTGATTTCCATTTCCATTCCCGTTGCCGTTGCCGTTCCCGTTGCCGTTTAACTGGATGACCTGAGCTAGTAAGTTGGGAACCAGAGTTGCGATTTGCTGTGCCATTTGTTGAGAAATGATTGCAGCCAATTGAGCATCGACACCATTATTGTTGTTGTTGTGGTTAGTATCGTGGTTGTGGTTGTGATTGCTACTTCCTTCATCATGATTTTCACCACTGTTAAGACGAGCACTGCGACGTGGAGGCATGATCTGTAAGAGACACAGTGAAATGAATGAGATTATATAAGGAGTGTAATCATTTATTCATTTATTTAAAACGAAATAAACGAAAACGTTGACTTATCAAAGATTCTAAATTCTAATAACATATGAAGACGTGCTTTAGCTTATAAGTGAACACTCATCCCGAGAATTCCCAGGTAGGCATCCGGGTCCCTCGTCTGATTGGGATATATGCGCAATGCCAGCCTAGAAGAAGACTCAGAATACAGGCGTTCACCCTTCCAGATTTCACGTGTTCGTTATTAAAGTCTAGAACTTCGACGATATCTCAAGGTGCTTCAGGTTAAACCTGAGTATTTTGCCTTATTAGTCTAAGAGTAGATCCAGTGATGTAGAGCAGCCTTCTTGTAAGGATGAAAGTAGGGATAAGAAGTAGGAGGGAGATAGAGTATAGCAAGTAAAATAAGCAAGTACTGGTTAAATCCTATGGTTATAGACTAGATTATTTTTCTAATAACCTAATTCCCTATAACCATGGCTCTGATACCAATCTGTAACACCCCAACCGATGGCGGAAACATCGGGATGTCACGTATTGATGATTGTTCAGTAGCTCATGGTGAATAATAAATTTCATTAAATGATTTACATACAATTGTTCTAGAATTTGTACATCAAATTGAGTAAAACTATACACATATCTTCAAGCATCAATTCAAATCTTCAAGCAAAATGAACCTGAAACATGTTAAGTTGAAAATGTTTTGGGTCAACAAAAGTTGGTGAGAATTACATAGGTTTTGATAATAGAATAAAATTGTTGTGCAATTCATGTGTCATGGCAATCTAGTCCATATGCGAAAACATACTAGAAGTAAATCGAGTGCATAATCAACCTTGTTGACTGTTGTAATTGTGGTACATCCCATACGCTCATGGTTCACTCATTTAAATTGCAGTAACAAACACCCACGTAACCTTTGTAGGAGGCACGTATCCGGGTGGGATTGTCAGTCCAATAGATCTATCAATGTATACCGTTTGGCTGATGAATGTTTATGCTAGAATTGTGCTTACCCTAGTCATGTTCAAGACATAATGCAACATAGAAATACACATAGACACATTGATGATTGAATTGCATAAATATTGTTGTAACATGTTTCACCCCAAAAATGGTGATAAATAGAAAAAGGGGCTATGTAAAACTCACCTTAGCAAAATGTTGTATTTGTTGATAAATAGAATAGTGTGTTGCCCAAATATGTCAAGTATCACCCTATAATAAGGTAATAAATATGTCTAAGTCTATCAAGTCTACAAATGTATAAATTTCTAGGGCTTCGAATTGGGGATAATTGCTCGTTTGATTAATATTAAAAATATTCGCCAATTGAGAGAAATTTAGTAAATAAATAACCAAAAATCTTTTTATGAAATTTAAATTTAAGATGGTCATAATAATGTGTTTAAAGTATAAAAATAATTTTTATAAAATTATTTTCGTTAAAATAGATTATTAAATCTATTTATTACAAATTGTCAAACCTTAACTTTAATAATTAAAAATTACTAAAATTAAAGAATTTTAAGTTTAAAATTTTTATTTCTGTTCTAAATATTCAGAAATAATTTGTATAAAATTTTGGTGCAAAAATACTAAAAATTGGATTTATTATGATTTAATTATGATTAAAACTAACAAAAATTGATTAAAAATATTAAATAAATGATTTTTCAGAAATAAAAATCATTTCTGAAAAGCTTAATGTTATAAAAACTTAGAATAATTTTTGTGGGAATTTATAAGATCGTTTTGATATTTTTTATAAAATTTTATAAATAAAATGGAATAAACTTGATTTATTTATTAAATATATTAAATAAATAAATTTTTGAAAACTAAAAATTTTAAGTTAAACTTTTTCATTAGTTTAACTTAAAATAATTTTTGTAGAATTTTTAAAAGAGTTTTAGTATTTTAAAATGAATTTATAAAATACAAATAATATATATATAAAGCTTTATTAAACATAACCAAAAAGAAAAAAAAATGATGCTCCTAAGGTTTGAACCCTGTATCAGCCGGGTCAGAGTCACCAAGCACAACCACTTGGTCCAGACCAGTGGTTGTGTTTGGTTTCAGTTTATTAAAATTATAACACATGTGCGAGTTCAGTGTTCTTCCCCAAATGAAACATATGAGCCCTAGCTTTTGCAATTGATTAAATCACACAATGTTAACCCAATTAATCATGGGGTAAACATTGTGTGTAGGCCGATCAATGAAACCCACAATAGAAATTAAACTTACAAAGTTGAATTGTTTACGAACGGCTAGTCAAACTTGAAACGTCAAAAACGCGATCGTATAATAAGAACAGAAGATTAAAATGAAGAATTGGGGATTGAGAAAGAGATAATGGCGAGTTGTGAGGGTCCAGCAAGGTTTAATTTATAGTATAGTGGGTTGGGTTGTATTATTGGAATGTTTGACCCTAATGAATGAAATGACGCGAATTGGTCATAATTGGTTCGTGATAATCGTAGTTTTGACGTGTAATAGACGCGGGATTGAGGTGTTAATTATTTAGGTGAGCTCCACTAATTAATTGTTTCCAATATTATGTTCAATCAAAAGTCAATGGTGGTTGTTTGGCTGAGCTTCAGCAGCGAACAGAAAGGAGGAGAAAGACATGGCCATATACATAATAAATATTTAACAAGGTGAGAATGAAATGAGATGTTAGTGTGGCACAAGTGGTTGAAGCGTGTGTGTGGGTAGTAGATGAGCCGGGTTCGAAACCCAGCAGAGGGATACATTTTTTTTTTGTGATTAAGTGAAGAAGGAAGGGGGGTTGGGCTGGGCTGTTGGTTTCGTGGGCTTGGCTGGGTGGGCCGAAAATCTTGGGCCAGAGGAGATAAACAAATCATCCTAATGGGCTTACAAGAATTGGATTGGAGCACTTGCATTGTTAAAAAAAACTGATTTAGTGTTATAATTATTTTTTTTATAATAATATTATTATTACTATATATATATACACACATATATATATATATATATATATATATAAAGGGATAGCGTATGAAGTAAGGCTTTTACGTAGAAAAATTAAGGGAAATTTGTGCGTTGTTACAAAACATAACCTTCACCAACGGGTTCGTAGAGGTTACTTGTGCATGTAGCTACACTAGGTGTCACTTAAATGTTTTCACATTATTTAACGTCTTGTACAAATGAGTTTTGTGGTGTGTTGTGTATACACACATACTCACGTAGTGGAACGTATAATAGGAAGTCGGTAGCACGTCCTTATTACTTTCGGATTTGGATTTAGCATTTGCAACCTAGGGTGAGTTTCTCTACTTTTTCTTAAAAGCATGCGTCTCAGGTTTTGAGACAACTTGGTTAACTTTCTAGTCCAGTTTGGGGCTACTTTTCCATCCCGGGTTTTGGGATGTTTGATTCCTTATGTGGATCACATTTTGACTCCTTGTGTGGGTCAGGTTTTTAACAGTTTGCAACTTTTTGTCCTTTGTGAACTAAACACCTCTATCATTGCCAAGTCCTTACACATTATTGGGTTAATCGCCGGAGGCCAACGAAGTATTAGTTAATAGCGCTATTAGGTTGTGCAGTAGCCTCATGCTTGATGTGCTTGGGTCACAGGCATGAACTATTGACTACAAATTCGATTAGTGTTGATAAACACTAGTACTCTCTAAGGCATATTAACAACTATGTAGTTCCCAATAATACGATTGTTTAGTTACAATGAGTGGGTTAGCTACCCCTGACATGCACTGAAACTGATGGTATTTTACAACACTGAAATCTCTACTTTTGTTACTTAAACCGAGAACTCACCAACTTTATGTTGACACACGTTAGCATGCTATTGCAGGTCGCTAGATTGGAGTACGTTTAGGTCATGCATCCTGATTTGTCATGGGACATTGAATACTTTAAAATATTTTTATCATTTGCATACTTTTACTTTGTTTTGCGCATCACTATTTACTTAACTGTTTGATTTCACTTCCGCATTTTTTAGAACTTATAGTTGGTTACTAAATTTGGTTTTTTAAAATGAACTAAATGGTTTTGGCATTTAGAGTCGTTCATATGACCTATGGCTATGGGATCCTAGTATGTCACGCGCCTCGCGGTATAAACCCATGCAGTGAAAATTTGAGGGTGTGACAATTATTATTATATAGTAAACTAATATTAGTTTTAATATATGTGATTCAATAGAGCTATTCGTTTTTCTTTTTTGTTTTCTCATATTTTTTATATTTAATTATGGATATTTATCTTTAATTAAAAATATTATTTCTTCTACCCAAACTATGATAGTTATCTTTTAATTAAAGATATTATTTATTCCTATTTTACTTAATCCTAAAAAATTATTATTTTTAATTATAAATAGTTATCATATGAACAAATTTAATATAAAATTAATTATTAATATTTAAAATAAATATATTTATGTATGGTTACCCAATTTAAACTTATGTTAACTAAAATACTAAAAAAATAACGGAGATAAATTTTTTTATTTTTATAATTTATATATGAAAATTTTTAAATACTTAGTGTGGTTGGATGGTAAATAATAAAAAATAGGTGGTATTAAAAATCAAAGTTAGAATCCATTTGAAATCAAAAGTGTTTTAAAAATTAACTTAACAAAATTTGTCACTATTACGTCAATGTTCATCTTTTTATATACATATCTTGATGACTGTATATGTTAACAAGTTACATTTTATTTTATTCTGTTACTATAATACACCAATTTTTTCAATCGTGAAATGCTTATGTTTTTAAATCACAGCCGCGTTGTGTTCCCCCGACTAGGTCACCAAACTCGGCTAAATTTTTAGCCAATTGTGGAGCCCGACTGCTCCGACCTCCCCAACTCGTTGATGCCGTATCTTTATGTATTTGTTGTACGCGATGATTACTGCAATTTTCTCCTATTCCGACCAAAGAACCTGTGGCGAATGCACCCTTTGGATAGGGTGGGCATGTGCCCACCGTGCGAAGCCGGCACTTATGTGTATATACGGGCTTGTGAAGAAAAGAGATAAGATAGGAACTACGTTGACTAAGTCTACACCAACATCGGTGAAACCAGGGGGCTCTGGCCAACAAATTTTGGTATTTATCAGAGCACGAACTGAGAAGGTTCCTTTCATTTTGACCTTCTAACTTTCTGTCTGTCTCTATGGTGTGGGTAAAACTAGAGAGATAAAAGAAGATATATAATCTTGAGGATTTTCCGACGAGATCTAGTTTTTGTGAAGCATTCATGTGAAGCAAAGAGCAGGGAGAACATAAAAAGAAAAAAAATATTGACATTTATTTCCTCTTCTCTTCCGACCTTTAGCCGACCCATTTTGTGCCCCCCGTACAAAAATATTCTATATCCGCCACTGCAAAGCACCATTGTTAAAATTGTGAATGTGGTAGGAGAAAATTTTGAAATAGTAAATGTGGTAGGATAAGAATTGTGAAATTGTATTTGGGAGTTGAAATGGTGAATTTGTGTGTGTATAATTATATAAAGATAAAAAAATTGTCATTTAAACACTCAAATGACCGTTGGTCAACCGCTAACCCGCTCGCGATGCAATATGGTTATCACACAGGCCGCGGGGCGATGCTCACGATAATCACGCTGCTCATGATGCAATTTCCTTTCTTTCTTTTTTGCGTATGTAACAAGTGGTTTATGCAATAGTTCTTAATGTCTTTATTTATCAAACTCCTCCTGATTAATACCTTACATACATGATTATTTAACACCACATTTATTATCTTATTCATAACGAGCGGGAATCCAACGCACACAACAAGACTATCGGGCTGCTCACGGCGAAGATTTCAGCATCCCTCATCTTCTCGCATGGCAATTGATGCGTTTTTTTAATATCGGTATTTAGTGTTTTTTTATTAACGTTTAGGTGTTTTTTAAGGTTTCGGTTTTTTTAAAAATTTGTAGGTTTCGTTTTTTTTAAGTTTAGGGTTCGGCAAGTTTTTTTTTTAATTTTTAGGTTTCGGTGTTTTTTTATGTCTACTTCAATTGTAATCTTTTTTTTTAACATTATGTAGCTTTTTATGTTATTTATCTTTATATTTGTTTATTTAATAATTAGAAATTAAAAAATAAATTATGGGCAATAGGAGTGGAGGATTACCAAAGTAAGACTACCCTCATACCCTTGGGTAGTCCTCAAGTTGTCATCGTAAGATGAGGGCCCACAATTTGCTAACATGACGGCAAGTCCTTCAAAGTCTTGCCTTAATCACACCACATAGTCTCACGACGATTCACAATATTTCAATTTTCTAAGTCAACAACCAATTATATTAATTTATGTTGATCATAATTACTGTACATGGAAAAAGGGGCATTATTTAAAAGAGAAAGTTAAATTAAGTAAATAGAAAATTATAAAAACAATAATCACTATACATAATTAGAGTGTGGGGAGGGGGAAGGGCGTGAAACGTGAAAACCCATTTCACCCCATCTACATCATCCTTTTACGTTGTGTTCCCGAGTTAACTTAACGAAAGAAAAGAACGGAAATGAAAGGAAAGGAAAATTTGATTGTGTTTAGGGATGGCAATGGGTCGGGTTTAGGTAATCCCAACCCCATACCCGATTAGGTTTGCTTGTCCCAAACCAGGCCCAAAACCCGTCGGGTTTGTGTCGGGTAATTACCCATCGGGTATCGGGTATACCCGCGGGTTTCGGGTAAACCCATTAATTTTTAAAACTTACTCATTAAGTATATCCAACCAAAAACCCGACTGTCATCTATTAGGTAACTACTAACCAATTACATTTACCATTATTAAATATATATGTAAGTGATTACAATGTATAAATATAAAATACTTAAATCATATAAAAACAATCAAAGACATAGATAACAAATAGTATACACTAACTTTTTGGTAATTTTAGCATAAGATGACAATGTAGATGGACAATTAGATATATTATGCATACATATTTAAAAAGATATATTAGAAATTATATTGGGTATCTAATCGGGTATACGGGTATACTTTATCGGGTAAACGGGTATATCATCAAATCCCAAACCCGTCCCAAACCCGCAAAAAAATAAAAACTAAACCCATACCCGGACCCATACCCGATTACCCGACCCCAAACCCGTCCCAAATGTGTCGGGTTTGGGGTTTACCCATCGGGTTCGGGTTTGATTGACATGCCTAATTGTGTTCCCAAGTTTCATTTAAGGGAGGAAAATAAAGGAAAACAAAACAAGGCGTGTTCCCGAGTTTCATTTAAAGAAGGAAATTGAAGGAAATTAGGCAAAATTCTTTAGTTTAGTTTTCATTCAGATTTGGAAGGAAACGGAAAAAAATGATATTTATCCTTTCTTTTCTTTTCCCTTCATTTCCTTCGTTTATTTTTCTTTATTTTCCCTCTTTAAGTTAACTCGGGAACACAACATTAGGGGGGGGGGGGGGGGGTTAGGGAGGGGGGGCTCACGTGGGGGTTAGGTGGAGGCATCTACACCATCCCAAACAGGCCCATGGTCTCATAAATGACAACTCAAACAGTAAATGGTGTCCAATAGAAAGCTAAAATGTAACATATTATATGACCAATCAAGAATAAGTACTGTTCACATTTGGATTTGTTAGCTTATAGAATACTTTAAATCAAGATTTAAATTTACACTAGCTATTTATATTTTTATAATTGAACGTTATATAAATTATAATCTTATTTAAATACTTAAGTATATAACTGCTACATATTTACAAAGCAATAATAATTACAACAAATGTTTAAACTAGTTAGTTAGATTGCCTTACCCAAAAGAGCATGATGGCACCCCACATCGCGCAGTTCAACCCACTAATAATATATAAAAGAACTCTTGTAACAGAGAGACTTTGCCTTTAACACTAGGCTACAAACCGGGTGGCATTTGTAACAAGTCTCAATTCATAAACAACTTCTCATTTATCATTTTGTCCATCTTGTAATAGCTAACAAGCTAGGTATGCTAAAGTTTGGGAGTTGACAAGACAAGATTGATGGTAACAATATCAAAATTTCCCACGAGCAAAGGTATGTGGTTTATTACTCCAAGTTGAATATATATGTTTATTATACACAGAACTATGCATGTTACGAGTTAACTTGGTTATTATTAGTACAATAATACTCGTGAATGTGGTTTAAGCCTCATGGCTACAATTGGTTACCATATATATGTATATATAATTATACAAGTTGAAATTTCATAGTTGGATAGTATATGTTTATATATAGCGATGCATGCTATGAGTTAACTTGGTTATTAGTACAATAATACTCATGAATGTGGTTTAAGCTTTATGGCTACAATTGATTACTATATATAATTATACTGTGAGATAATTAATCCTTGTTTACTAGGTTGGATGTTTTGAAATACAAAAGATAAGGATCAAAGTATTTCGATAAGTATTAAACTAGTATTTTAGTTAATATAAAGAGTCCTAGTAGGTTTAGAATGTATTGGTTTTCCTTTATCTCCAAGTAATGTTTAGTTATAAATAGGGATAGAATTATTTTGTAATTCATTCAAGTTTCAAGTTTCTAATTATTAAAAAGAGTTTGGGAAGTTCCCAAACAAAGTGTGTTCGTGTGTTTTGTGATTATCAATTGTTGCATCCAACAATTGGTATCAGAGCACAAGGTGGTTCGTTGAAATCAAAGATCTTGGTTGTGATTGAAGGTCTTGTCCAGATCTGATAAAACTTGGGGTGTATAACCAAGTAGAAGGGTTAAGTCGTTAGAACTTGGGGAGTATAACCAGGTCACGAGAAAACCCAAGTATCAGCCTTGTGGGGTGAATAACCACAAAGCTTTGATTTAGAAACCATGGCTGATGGAGGAGCTGTAGGAGCACCACAGCAAATTATTGTACATCAAAGAGAACCAAGTACTTCGAACTTAATTTGTCTGAAGTTGACGAGTACAAACTATAACACATGGACCGTGATGATGGAGGCCAATCTTGATGCCCAAGGATTATGGGAAGCGATCGATCCAGTAACCGGAGAAGCGGTGGACGAAAGAAAAAACAAGTTGGCGCGAGCGATAATCTATCAAGCATTACCGGAGAATGTTCTGATGCAAGTTGCGACAACCCGAAGTGCTAAAGATATTTGGGAAACTCTGCGAGTTAGATATCTCGTGGCTAACGGGTTCAACAGGCCGATTAGCTACCTTGAGACGGGATTTGGAGCAACTAAAGATGGGTGAGAAAGAAACCGTAGAAGATTTCGCAGGAAAAATCTCTGAATTTGTTAGCAAGTTCAATGCATTAGGAACAACCTTGGAGGAAACGGTAATTGTTAAAAAAAACTTCTTGATAGTATGCTGCCAAAGTTTATCACAATAGTTGCAACGATTGAGCAATTTGCGGACTTAAGCACAATGACCTTCGAAGATTGTATCGGGAGGCTAAAAGCTTTTGAAGAGAGAATTAAAGGACATGAAGCTACAGCAGAAAGAGATGGTAAGCTACTGTATGCATCAGCCGAATCCCACAACAGATCAAGGAATTATAATCAGATCGAAAAAATCATGGAGGCCGTGGAAGGGGACCAGACCAACGTGGAAGAGATCGAGGACGCGGTCATGGGAATGGACGAGGACGAGGAAATTACCGTTCCAATGATAATCGTGGAAATAATCGTCCCAATGATAACCGAGTCAATGAACGTACCAATGATGGTCGAAACAACAATAAACAAAGAAACAATAATGAACAAACTCGAGAGACCGGTAAACAGGGCACGAGATAAACAGAATGTTCGGTGCTATAACTGTAACGAATACGGTCACTACGCATGGGAATGCACTAAACCTGTAGAGGGTGAAGCTAATCTAAACGAAGTTGAAAACCCAGGCCCGCGCTGATGATGGCATCCGTTGAAATTAAAGAAGATAAAATTCTTCTGAATGAAGAGAAAGTTCATCCTAAGATGTACGCGAGTAACACCGATAGTAAGTCAGTTTGGTACATGGATAACGGAGCTTCAAATCACATGACCGACATTAAATCTCACTTTACATAACTAAATAAAAATATCACGGGATTTGTGAGGTTTGGTGATGGGTCGAAAGTTGAGATCAAAGGCAAAGGATCGATTGTTTTCACTTGCAAGAATGGTGAACATCGTGTCATAAGCGATGTCTATTTCATTCCTGATTTGGAAAGCAATATATTAAGCCTTGGTCATTTGACTGAAAATAGGTGTAAGGTATGGATGGATGATAATCATCTATGGCTTTATGAAGATGGAAATCGCTTGCTCATGAAGGTGCCTCGAAGCCCAAATCGCCTATACAAAATCGCCTTGAAGGTTGGAACCCCGGTATGTTTCTTGAACTCCATTGATGACCGAGCATGGCTATGGCACGCTAGACTCGGTCACTTGAACTTCCAATCAATATCGGATATGAAAACAAAGAAGCTGGTACATGGAAAGATTCAAACTAAACATGGTGAGCATGTGTGTGATGCATGTATGCTTGGAAAACAAAGTCGTGATTCTTTTCCTAAAAACGCCATGTTTCGAGCTTCAAAACCATTAGAATTAATTTATACCGATTTGTGTGGACCTATAAACCCGCCTACATTGGGAGGAAATAATTATTTTATTTTGTTTGTTTGTTGATGATTATACACGCTTCATGTGGCTGTACACCATCAAAAACAAATCTGATGCATTGGAGGTGTTCAAGAGTTTTAAACAACAAGTGGAGCTTCAATTATCCTTGAAAGTTAAAGTCTTACGAAGTGATCGTGGCGGAGAATTTCTCAACAAGTTGTTTGCAAAATATTGTGATGAAACCGGGATTAAAAGGCATTTTACTGCCCCGTATTCGCCTCAACAAAACGGTGTGGTAGAGAGGCGAAACAGGTCAATTCTAAACACAACCCGAAGTATGATGAAAGCAATGGAAGTGCCATAGAATTATGGGGTGAGGCTGTGCGCCATGCGGTTTATATTCTAAATCGTGTCCCGACAAAGGCCTTAAAAATGCAACACCGTATGAAGCTCTTTACGGGAGAAAACCAACAGTAAGACACCTAAGGGTGTTTGGATGCAAAACCCATATGAAGATCCATCGGCGAATGTAGTAAAACTCGATGATCGAAGCAAACAAGTTGTGTACGTGGGTAACGAACCAGGGTCCAAAGCCTTCCGGTTATATGACCCATTCGAAAATAAAATCTATGTTAGTCGTGACGTAAGATTCGAAGAACGGGTACCTTTCAGTTGGGCTTCCCATAAATTGAGTATGAGAATTGGAAACGGACCTGAATGGATTGAGTTTAAAATCCATCTTGATGAGGCAGTTGCGGATGCTGAATCAACACCAACTTTTGGGCAGCCTTCAACAGCCCAAACCAGTGAAGTCCAGCCTAATAACCAGCATTCAAACGAGTACGATTCTGAGTACGATTATGATTCTAAAGTCGAGCAAGAAGCCGAGAATGAAGAAGGTGTAGGTGGGGCTGAGAAGAACCACGAGGCAAACTCAAATGCCAAGATGGTTTGACGATTATGTAATGCTAACCGAAGATTGCCTGTTAATAAACGAAGAATCATTGTCATACATGGATGCAAAGGGAAACAAGAATTGGGAAAAGGCTATGAGAGACGAGTTAATTTCTATAGAAGAAAACAACACATTGGAATTAGCAAGTCTACCAAGCGGTTCAAAGGCAATTGGATTAAAATGGGTCTTCAAGATTAAGCGTGATGCCAACGGTGAGATAATGAAATATAAGGCGAGGTTAGTCGCGAAAGGGTATGTCCAGCAGCAGGGGGTGGATTTCGAAGAAGTATTCGCTCCGGTAGCGAGAATGGAAACAATTCGTATGATTCTAGCTCTAACTGCAAAGAAGGAATGGTTGGTATACCATTTAGATGTCAAATCGGCTTTTCTAAACGGAGATTTAAAGGAGGTTGTTTACGTAAAGTAACCCGATGGCTACGAGGTCTTCTTAGTGAGTTAACTGGTAGTGAAGGGAAAATAGTTGATCTCCGGGTTGACAATAAATCAGCAATAGCTTTAATGAAGAAACCCGTGTTCCATGGTCGGAGTAAGCATATCAATACAAGAGTTCATTTCATACGAGAATGTATTGAACGAGGTGAAGTTCGTGTAGAGCATGTGAGTGGGAAAGAACAACGTGCGGATATCTTGACTAAAGCTCTTCCCAGGGTGAAGTTTGAAGAGATGAGGAATTTGCTCGAAGTGGTGGATTTGGGTGGAACGAGACAAATGGAGCAAGACAAGGATTAAGGGGGTGAATGTGAGATAATTAATCCTTGTTTACTAGGTTGGATGTTTTGAAATACAAAAGATAAGGATCAAAGTATTTCGATAAGTATTAAACTAGTATTTTAGTTAATATAAAGAGTCCTAGTAGGTTTAGAATGTATTGGTTTTCCTTTATCTCCAAGTAATGTTTAGTTATAAATAGGGGTAGAATTATTTTGTAATTCATTCAAGGTTCAAGTTTCTAACTATTAAAAAGAGTCTGGGAAGTTCCCAAACAAAGTGTGTTCATGTGTTTTTTGATTATCAATTGTTGCATCCAACATATACAAGTTGCAATTTCATATATGGACATAAAGTGAAGGTAAGTAAATCGTATATATGTCTTGTGATTATAGATTTGAGTTATTACTACGTTGTGTAATGTTCTTAGTATTTCTATACAAAAGTGTAATAGCGTGGTTTAAAGATTTGTTTCTTTTCACTATAATGGTTAGGCAATGGAATCACCCATGTGGTATTTAACCTTTAGGTTGTTAATAGTTTCACATTTGGTTAGGTCACTACTACGTAGCCTAGAAGATTCCAAGATGATTGGCGATATGTAACCAAAAGTATTTTTACTAATTTAGAAAGGATATGTTACGACTCATGACTTATTACTAGTGTGATGATTAGAGGTATGTGGACAAGGCACCGAATCTTAATGGCATCATGCGGTAAGCTCGATATTGACCCGTTTCAAAATTAACATTTATTTATATCATGATTTGTAAACTTTATTCATGTCCAATTCATGATTTGATATTAATGGGTTTCAATTGGGACGTGAGAATAACGATATAAGAGTTTACAGACTTAGTGGGATTGAGAAATTGGCACAAAAACCGGATTTTCACACGAGTACTAATGACTGGCATTTACAACGCTACGTGACGAACCCAACGCGATTTTCATACGCGGAATGTAAAAAAAACCCAACCAAAACGGGTGTTGGTAACCCATAAGGCATATCGTTTACTCACTTTAATTTATTCATTGTGACAATTATACTAATCTTTTGTGTGGTGAATGCCTTAGGTAATGCTCATGATCGGATTAGAAGATTAAAGATTAAGTGTTGTATGATCATTTTCGGACAACCCGACACGAGCTGGTTCACCTAATGTGCAGAATCCACTAGATGATGTTCAAATAACAAAAACGCCAACAAACACAATAAAGAGGTATAAAAAACACACACAAAATGGTTCAAAGGTTGTAATCATATTAGAAACAGAGAACGGTGTACAATACAGCTTACAGACCCGAAAACCTATGACCTAAGGTGTTGGAGTGTGTGAAATGACAACTGAAATGATTAGGGCAATCAGTGCAAGTATTTATACATGCTGCTAGTCGTCCAAGGGCCTCAGGGTGACTAGCTTGCTAGTCGTCTTGATTCCCACGCGACTAGCAAGGCTAGACGCGCCTTCAAGACCTAGTCGCATGTACTATTACAAAAAATGCCCTTTAACAATCCAAACACATACAAAACGTCATCTAACATACATGTACTAACAAGTGTTTGTGACAATTTATATTTGTAAAAGTTTCAAAGGCCATGAAGTAAGAAGTTATTCTCAAATTAAATTTGAGGTTTTGAATAATGTTTTAACTTTTAAGTTGATACGTAGATGGGAAACTAGGTTAATTTCTTACATAGGGTCAAGAAAATGGTTTTCTCAATTTATAGTTTTCAAACTATTTCTAAGAGTAAACTGCACGGATGGTCCCTGTGGTTTACATGAATTGCACATATGCCCCATCTATTTACAAAACGTTGACATTTTATAACACTTTGATCCTTACCAGTTAACGTTGTTAAGTTTTGTCAGTTAAGTCATGTAAAATGACCAAACTACCCATAAGGACCATCTGAGCAGTTTAATCTTTTATAAATATTTTAGTGGACCTCCACCACCTCCTCAAACAACCAACATCACCCCTCTTCCTCATCCAACCACCACCAGCACCACTACCTCCCTCAAATAACCATCGCCACCTTCCTCAAACCCATTCCATGTTCATATCCATTAAACAAAAACCCTAACTCTTCCATCGACTTCGATCTGCTTCAATCACCAAAGGAAAACAACAAAACATAACAGAACAGGCAATAAAACAATGACGGTCTATATCCCTCTCTCCTCACGTCTCTCTCTCTCTCTCTCTCTTATTATTTATATATAGAAACAGGCGGTTGAATGGGTGGTGGAGGTTGGCGGCTGTATGGGTGCTGGAGGATGACGGTTTGGCGATGGCAGATGGTTGGTGGTATTGGTAGTGTTTTGGTTGTGGTAGTGGTAGATGGGTGTGGTGGAGGTTGAGAGAGACATAAATATATATAGAGAGTATAATATTTGTTTTTTAAATAGGGTAATTTAGTAATTGTATAAGGACTTAATTGAAAATTTAAACCTCCATCTAAGTCAGGACCATCGATGCAACCAAATACAAAGCACAGATCCCATATATGTAATTTTGAAATGCTGAGGAACATACTTTAAATTTAGAAAAACCACAAGAATTATCCTTGCAGTTTACTCATTCCCTAAAGATACCTTTATGAATCTATACATATAATAAACCAAAGCCATTTTAATGACATGGCATTCAAAGAGAGTACTCTCTTCATTGAGTGTGCCATGTGTCATCCCATGTGGCAAGGGCTTTATTTTACAAAATAATAATTTAAAATTTAAAAACAAATTAGATTTTTATCTCTAATCATCTATACATATAATAAACCAAAGCCATTTTAATGACATGGCATTCAAAGAGAGTACTCTCTTCATTGAGTGTGCCATGTGTCATCCCATGTGGCAAGGGCTTTATTTTACAAAATAATAATTTAAAATTTAAAAACAAAATTAGATTTTTATCTCTAATCATTCCTCCTATAACTTTTAAACGTTAATATCTTTTATATACGAGATTTTTTAAAGAAAAAAATTACACCAAATTAACGAGCGTTTTATTATCTTTCTAACGGGTACCATAGTGCTATATAAAAAAACGGAGAAAAAAATGACTATTTTTTGTGTGGTTTTGTTCGTACAAGAAAAAAACACAAAGTGTTCAGGTTATTCATTAATCATGTATAGGCAAGTCTTTAGTAATGTTCAAACCAGTAAATATGAATTTTATTTACATCATGTGTTAGCATTGGAGTTGTACATTGTTTTAGGTTAGGTTTTAATATTAGAGTTATATATTGTTTAAGGTTATGCACTAACATTGGAGATACAACATTGTTAATTGTTTTAGGTTATGTGCTACCCAAAGCTTTCTTGCATGTAACTGTAAAACGCATCAGTCTATTTCAGATGTAAAATTGATATTTCAAATTAGAATTCTCAACCCGGGACGCTCCGGGATATAATCTAGTTACATAATATTCGTTGAGGATTAAAGGACACAATGTTATTGAAGTAAAAAAACCGGACCTACTTTTCCGCAATAAAAAAAATAGGGTGTTACAATATTCCGAATGGCAAACTCTCTCGAATGGCTCCACGCCGGTACAATATTCCGGCCACCATTCAAAGGAGGATCACTAAGGTATTCGTCACAAATCTGCCAGAGAAGTGTAGCGGGAAGGAGTTATCGGAGTTTATAAGGGATTTTGGTGACATCTATGATCTTTACATCGCTAGGAAGAGGGACAAGCCAGGATTGAGGTTCGGCTTTGTATCGTTCTTAGATGTAAAAGATAAGGAAGAGCTGATTCGGAATATATGTCGTACAAAGATGGGGGATTGGTGGCTTAAAGCCAATGTTGTCAGGTTTTCTATTGAGGAGGGCGAGATTTGGCAAGAAGCCCAGAAGGGGAGTCACGGCGGTGGATCGATGTATAGGGGTTATGATGCGTCTGATTTTCCAGATCTGAAAAAAGGACAATCTGGGAATCAGATGGAAGGCAAGGCTAGCATGTTTGAAAATGGGAATATATCGTATAGAGACACGTTCTTGGAAAAAAAAGGAATGAAGTTGAACCGAAGATTGTCAAAGTAGAAGATAATGTGCATGGATTTAAGGATCTGCATGGGAAAGCTCTCATTGTCAGGATGATCGATTTGGATGCTCTCAAGAGTATCTATGTGATTTTGAATGAATTAAGTCTGGTATGGGTAGAATTCAGTACTTGGGGGGCCTTACGGTGATGTTTTCGTTTGAAGATAGGGACTTGGCGACTAGGGTTTTAGAAAAAAGCAAAAGAAGTAATCGGTAGATTTGCTTCGGTTGATGTTTGGGAAGGGCAATCGTTTGGATATGAGAGATTGGCATGGTTGAAAATCTTTGGTCTCCCGTTACAACTTATGTCGTCGGAGGTGATTAATTCAGTCGGAAGTATCTTTGGCAAGGTGATATATCTTCCTGATCGTTCGAATGAAGACTTTAACCTTTCTTATGATTGTGTTGGGGTACTTGTTGGCGAGACTAAAAGTGTGGCAGAGGAGGTTACTATTATATGGAGAGAAAGAAAGTTCAAGGTTTGGATTGCTGAGGAATATGGTGCATGAGTCCCTGAGTTTTATGCAGTAGAACAATCTTCACAACGGGAAGTAAATGAAGAAGTGGTTGTAGGTAAAGAAGATGATCAGGTTGTTCAGGAGGGTATGAATAATAATACTAACATGGATGAAGATCACAGAGAGGATGTTTCGGTTCAGGAAAGGAAGGATGACACACCGGAAGATAGTGAAAACGTGGAAGAAGACTTGGCCGGATCCTTTTCCGGCGAAGACCCGGTCAGCAATTATGGTGATGCTGTTATTTCGGAGCTAAATTTGGATAGCGTTAATGATGAGTTGACTAAGGTGAATATGGAAGGCAGTGATGACGAGGAGTTTTTTCGGGTAATGAATTTGACTTTGATAAGCATTTATTGCACAACGATTGTGAGGGAGAAACTTGTCAAAGATTAATAAGAGGAAAAAAACAAAATAATGTTGAGGATTTGGGCCGGGATAGATTACAGTATTCGAGCAGTTTGGAAAAAAATAAGCTGTTAAAAAAGCCCAAAGGTGGGGATGGCCCATTGGGGTTGGCAGATGATATTGGCAGCCCAGAAGTGGAAACGTATGGCCCGCATGGTGACTTGGAAAATAGTGGGGTAGGAGTTTGTAATTGTTTAGACACTAATGGGCATGATGGTCATTGCGTGTGTAATAAAGAGGTAGATGCTTATGTCACACCGGTGATTGGGGATTCTCAGCGGTAAGAGCTAACTAGAGAGATTGGTGATACGATTGCTGTGGAGGAGGAGATGGCAGTTTATGAGAAGATGGAAAGGGAGGTGGAAGCGACAGTACGGTTGGGTGTTATGCTTGGTGCACAATTACAGAATCAAAGAAAATTGGTTCAAGAATCTATTGAAGGTGAAGGTGTACAGGTTAGTCATCGATGAATGTTTTATCTTTGAATATTAGAGGGGTGAGGGTTGGAGGTAAAATGGCGTGGGTTAGAGAGTTGAAAATTAGAAACGGGGTTGATTTCGTTTGTATCCAAGAAACACATTCTGCTGGGTTATCTCGGCAGGAGGTTTTAGACTTGTGGGGAAATGGGGTTGTGGATTATGATATCGTCGATGTGAGGGGCAGGTCTGGTGATCTTTTGAATATATGGAATCCTAAGGTGTTCCAAAAGGTGTCATGTATTCAGAATCATAATTTTTTAATTACTAAAGGTAACTTAGTTGTTGATGGTACTTTGGTGAATCTGATTAATATATATGCTCCACAACGAGCGGGGGGCAAGAGAAGACCGTGGGAGGAGTTGATAGACGTGCCGAGAAGGTGTAGTGGTATGTTGGTGTTAGTAGGCGATTTTAATGCGGTTCAATATGTGGAGGAAAGAAGAAATTCCAGATTCAATTATGGGGTTGCTGCTGATTTCAATAGATTTATCGAAGATTTGGGGCTGAAAGAATATGTTATGAGAGGCTTCAAGTTTACGTTTTTAGCTGGAAAGGGCGAGGAACATAAAATGAGCAAGATCGAAAGGGTTTTGGTTTGTCAGAATTTTTTTGATAGATGGTCGTTGGCGTGCATAAGGGCTCTCCCTAGGGAATTATCCGATCACTGTCCGCTGTTATTGACGGTGGCTGATTCTAATTTTGGGCCTAAACCATTTCGGTGGTTCAATTCGTGGCTTAGTAGGGATGATTGTAATAAGGTGGTGGAACAAGCGTTGGCAGTTACGGTTATCAGGGTAATTCTGATGAGATTATTATGGCGAAATTTAGATACTTGAGACAGGTGCTTAAAAACTGGTGGAAAGATGTCTTGAAGAAAGAGGGCGAGGAATTGATAAAAATGAAGGAGGATTTGGAAAGATTAGAGATGACTATGGAAGAAAGGGATTTAGAAGAAGAGGAACTGTGGACTCTGGTTGAATGCAGGAAATGTATTGATTTTTTGCAATTGTGTGCCAATAGGGACTTGAAACAAAAATCTAGAGTTAAATGGGCCATTGATGGGGACGAAAATTCAGCATTCTTTCATGGGGTTGTTAATGGGAGAAAGGCGTCTAATTCGATTCCTGGTTTGAAGGTGGATGAGGTTTGGGTGTCGAAGCCTACTTTAGTTAAAAAGGAGGTTCTTAGACATTTTTGGAAACATTTTAGAGAAGAGATGAAGATTAGACCTACGGTGACATGCGATAATATGAAAAGGCTTCAAAGGGGTACGAAAGACGCTTTACTTAAGAGGTTTTCTAAAGAAGAAATAAAGAATGCGGTTTTTGAATGTGGGTCGGATAGAGCGCCGGGGCCTGATGGGTTTAATTTCAGATTTGTAAAATATTTTTGGAGTTTCTTAGAGGAGGATTTTATGAATATGTTTGATCAGTTTCATGATAGTGGTAGTATTAGTAGGGGATGTAGCTCTTCTTTTATTACTTTGATCCCGAAATCAAAAACTCCGGTGGGATTAAAAGATTATAGACCCATCAATTTAGTAGGGATTATTAGTAAGGTGATTTCAAAGGTTTTGGCTGGCCAGATTAAGAGTGCGTTAGAGGTGGTTATTTCTGGGTCACAGTCTGCTTTTCTTAGTGGAAGGTTCATTTTGGATGGTCCGTTGATGATTAACGAGACTATTGGATGGATTAAGAAAACGGGTAAGAAGGCGTTTCTTTTGAAGATTGATTTTGAGAAGGCGTACGATAATGTTAATTGGTTTTTTTTTATTAAATACGCTGGATCAAATGGGTTTCCCGGCTAAATGGTGTAAATGGGTGAAAGGTATTCTTGAATCGGCTCGCTCTGCGGTTTTGGTCAATGGGGCTCCCACGTTTGAATTTCAGTGTGGTAAAGGGGTTCGCCAAGGAGATCCATTGTCACCATTTCTTTTTCTGGTCGTGATGGAAATGCTACACTGCTTGTTAGACAAAGCGGTGGATTTGGGTGAATTGAAAGGAATTCGGTTTGGGGTTGGGTCAAAGGTGCTTTCTCGTCTTTTTTACGCAGACGACGCACTTATTGTTGGAGAGTGGTCCAAAGATAATTTAGAGAATGTTGCTAGGGTGCTTCGAGTTTTTCATCTTTGCTCGGGGTTGAAAATAAATCTCAAAAAATCTTACATGTACGGGGTTGGTGTGGATGACTCAGAAGTGAATAGTTTGGCGAATCTTATCGGGTGTCGAACGGGTGGGTTACCATTTGATTATTTAGGTATTCGTGTGGGGGCAAATATGAATAGAGTTTGTCAATGGAATCCGGTGATAGATACTATTCAAAACAGACTTTCTTCATGGAAGGCGAGGTCGTTATCCATGGGGGGGAGGTTAACTCTTATAAAATCCGTTTTATCTAGTCTCCCCATATATTACTTGTCTCTTTATAAGGCCCCGGCGAAAGTGTTGGATCAAATGGAGAGACTTATGAGGAACTTTTTTTGGTCCGGCTCTAGGGAAGTTCCAAAGGTTCACTGGGTGGCGTGGGAGGTGATCACTAAACCCAAGAAGGATGGAGGGTTGGGAGTATCAAGGCTTTCTGATGTGAATGTTGCGCTTCTAGCGAAGTGGGCGTGGAGATTTGTTATAGAGAACGGTGCTATTTGGCGCGAAGTCATTGAGGCGATTCATGGTGGTAGGGGCAATTGGAACTTTCTTCCAATTAAGAGAGGAATGCCGGGTTGTTGGAAGGCAATTGTAAATTTGTTGGAATCGTCTAAGGTGCAAGATAAAACGCTCCAGCAGTTGATTAGGGGGTCGGTGGGTTCAGGGACAAGATTCGTTTCTGGCACGACTTTTGGTTGGGTGAAACTACGCTGAGGAGGCGTTGGCCTTGCCTTTATAAGCTGGAAGTTAATAAAAACAGCTTGGTAAAGGATCGTCTGACTGTTGAAAATGATAATTGTGTTTTTACAGGATATTGGAGAAGATTCCCTAATACGGTGGAAGAGCTTTCGGAGGTTCAGGACCTGCAGCGAATGATAACAGGTGTCAAGATGTCTAGTTCGGCTGATAAATGGGTTTGGAATGCAGGTACGCAGGGGCCTTTCACTGTGAAGGGTTGTAAGAAGTTATTGAAAGAGGATGTCCATGAGTCGCTAGTTTCGGCAAAGCTGAAGTGGGAGGCATGGGTCCCTATTAAGGTTAATCTTTTATCTTGGAGGGCTATGAAGGATAGAATACCTACCCTAATGGCTCTGTTGAGGAGAAGAATTAATGTTGCGGACACCTTATGCCCTTTTTGCAACGGGAAGAATGAAGATGTTACACACTTGATGACTAGATGTGCTTTCTCTTACAATGTTTGGAGTATTATTTGTAAGTGGTGCAAGTTGGAGCCATTTTACGTGTATGACTATGACGATCTTTTGATGCTATACAAAAATGTTCATGCGGGGAAATGGAGGAAAAAAATTGTTAGAGGAATTACCATGATAACGACGTGGGTGATTTGGAACACACGGAATGCGAAGATTTTTCAGAACAGGGATTTCAAGGTGATGGATGTGGTGGCGGAAGTGAAATCTAAGGCTTTTTTGTGGTTAAAATATAGATCGAAATGTAATGATATTGTATGAAAGGACTGGGTCATTTATCCATTGTATATGTGTGTTTAATTGGGCGGCTCTCGATTTGAGCGCTAGCCGGTGTTAATGAAAGTTAATGTTAAAAATAAACAAAGCCACACAAAAATCATTACGGAGTATTTTATATCTAGTAAACTAAAGTTTGGGTCAAAACAGTTTCGTTTCAAAATAAGTCAAATAATATTTAATATTTATCAATTATTTGTATTTAATATTTTAACTTTAAACCTACAAAACACATTAGCATAGCGCAAGCTCAATTGTATTTTAAATAAAAATGAAATCTTTTAGACGATAAATTAAGCCAACAAAGCAAGACTTAAAAAGATTCTTACAGTTGTTCGCATAAATTGCTTCGTACAAGCAACTTTATTTGAGTGTAAGGGTCCCTATAAATAATTGTATTTTGTTTTTTAACTATAATTTAAGTACCATAAAGTCATAAAATTATTCCTTAAAGAAGACCTTCGACCTGGAATATTATGCTATTTTATTTCTGTTCTACGTGTATTATGTATAAGGAAAACTAAAAAAAATAGATACTGTATTTTTTACCTCTTTTTGTTCTTTAAAATTAAGACTCTCTTTTTTCTAACGTTTACATCACCGACATTTTTTATCCATACATTGGCCTCCTTAGCTGACGTTTGAATATTTCTGCAATCTTGATTGGTCAAAGTCTATTTTAATAATTATTCTATATAGATAACTACTAGAATTTCCCAACACAACACCATGTAACATAAATTTGGTAAGTACATACTCTGAGGTTTAGGGAACCTAACGGAATCAGAGAACCATACATTTAACATGTTAAATATATCATAAAAATTCAACTTAAGGCTAGTGGGTGTGGAGACATCAAAATTATCATGTCTTATTGCTACCTAGGATGCCACTTAAGACATGGTTTATATTATCTTGTTTGAGACATGGGTGGGTGTGAATACATGAGATAATATTAAATGCAATAATAATAATAATAAAAGTAAACAAAAATAATAATAATTTTAAATCATGATTGGTCGTCTCTTGTGTCCCTGGAGAGACATGAGAGACGAAGACAATATGGGTGGGGGTGGTGTTTGGGACGGGGACAGAAGAGAGGGAATGTGAGACATGGGGTGCTCCGTCACCTCACCCATAAGCCTAACATGTAGGATTATTCTTTTCAAAAACTTTTTTGAAACTTTTACGTATAAAGATATTTGAAAGCTATTCCAATAAAAAAATAATTTTTGTAAAAAAATTATTTACCTTTTTTTAAACTAGTTTTAAGCATTTTTTAAGTTTTTTATTTTTTTGATTTTTTTTATTAAAAAAACTTCTACATGTATTTATATGCAAAAGCTCTAAAGGAACTTTTGAAAAAAAAAATATATTTTATTAAATTTTAAATTAATTTTTTATAATAAATTTAACATGTTAAATATATCGCTCCTTGATTCTCATTGAATCCAACCCTATGTACAAAACATAAAATAATGTTTACAATGACATTAGAATTAATCAAATAAACACTATTCTGAGTGCTTTAATGTTGTCGTTCTAAAGTTTGTACTTAGCATGATAAAGTTGGTTATACTTTACTATTAATAATCATAGCTTTATTAATATATGAATTAAATGGTGTTTTGAAACCTGGACCGGTCTTTTGAATTGGAAACTAATACCTGAACCAGTATGGGTTAGGGTATTGCATTTTTTTTTCTTCAAATGATGTTTTGGTATGGTAGTTGATAGGATGGTAAAAGTTCAAGTTTTAATTAGTTTAATTGTGCATATGTTTGTCAAATATACTCTTGAACTTCACTATGTTGATATTGTTTTGCTTTTTAGGTCTTGATATGTTTAAGGTGCTTTTGGGAAGCTTTTAAGAGCAATAGCATCGAAGATGGGCAAACCAAGGGTGTGAAAAGAAGCAAAACTGAGCTGAACAGTTCTCCAGAAATAACAAAAACTTTGTTTAGGCATATCTCGGGCTAGGAAATGAGTTACAGGAGTGACAACATAAGAATCTCTACTGTTTCGGCTAGAGGAATCCAAATTTTAGGTTTTGAAGAGCTGAAAATTTCGTATTGGCATCACCAACACCAGAGCTATTACAAAATGGGATTTGAAAGTGTTTTCACCCAATTTAATACCATTAAGTTCGGGTTTTGACCAGTCTTGTACCAAGACTCCAAAAATGAGTATTCTCTTCATTTTTATTCAATTCATATCATTCCAATTTATTCCTCTTGACCAAAATTCAAATTAAAAACTCAAGATTGAAGATTTGAAGAGGAAATTGTTGAAGATGCTTAGCTAATCTAATCAACATCATTCAATTGTTTATACATAAAATGTTTTTAATTATTTTAAATAGTTAAGTAAACTTGATTAGTCTTTTAAACATTACCGAAAATGTTAAATAACATAAAAGTAACGAAAAGGGGCATCAAAGATGATTATTTATGTAGTTACACGTTAACTACTTAACTGTATGTGTTTGCTTTTTGAACCGTTTCCACATCCTTTTGGGAACTTTATGGTAAGCCATCATCTATTTCTTTACCTACAAGATACACCAAAAACCAAGAAATTAAAACAACCTACAATTGCCATATTTAGTTAATAGTAAATAAACTTTGAGCATTATCGTTAATCTGGAAATCATATTTTTATAATTATATGTTATTTAAAATAAAGAAAAATCAACATAGGGGTGGTGGCACAGCTTGTTGCCCGTCTACCCGCTATTTTAATGTATATTCGTTGTTATGGAATGTAATGCATTATTTACTAAAAAAATATATATAGCCAATTCTAAATAGATAACCGTATATTGTATTTGTATATGGTGTTTAACAAATATAATCTATACTATATTATAACGTATGGGATGGGTGATTTAAGATATCCAAAAGTTAAGAACTTTATTTTCATTAACAACCTTAAAATGGGGGTAAAATAGTCATTCAAATATTTTTACAGTATAGTACCTCGTTTAGTTATTTTAATAATAACGTATGAAAACAGATTAATTAATGTGTAAATGCACGTGTATATTATCGACCTTTTGTTAACATGTGCTATCTATGTGGATTCAAAATGCATAACCCACATAAAAAGCACAAATAATCCCAAATAATCCAAAACCCAATTCACCCACCAAACCGTTGATGTTGTGCTTCTCTTTTGTGACTAGTTCAACAACAACAGAATCCAATAACCCAATGCAGCCTCCAAAACCAAGATAATAAAATATGAACCATAAGAAAACGATTATTACTTAGGAAAAATGACCAAAATGGCCCGTTGACCGACCCATTTACGAGATTGGTCCCCTCCCGTCTCTTTGGAGAGACGGGTCACGGTTCCCAAGGAGGCTGAAGCGTCTCCGGATAGGGTTTGGTTACCGACCAATAGCACAATGACACGTCTCCGGTGATGTCCCTGGAGTCGTCTTTTCCAGACGTCTCCGGAGACGTAATTTTTTTTAAGTTTTTTTTTTTAACAAATCAACAAAAAAAACCATGAAAAACATAAAATAAATGTGCATAAAAACATAAAATAAACATAAGATTCATTCGAATAATAAAAACATAAAATAAATACATAAATTATTACAAAAGTTAAATAAGCTACGCGTTAAGACGGCCCCTCATCATTTGCCAATGTGACACCCGCCGAAATCACAAGCCATATCCGCACACGTAGTTACATGTATACAGTGTGCATAGCATTACATGTCATATATTTTATCATAAGTGGGCCATACAGGGTTCCAACGAGTCAATCCCGAGACGTGCAGTCTAACAGTAGACACACTAGTTAGTCCAAGGCCTTAGTTAGTCTAATTGTTCATGCTAGACTACAGGAAACCCATGCAAAACCCCATTGGTGGGAAATCCATGCAGTTGAACATGTGATTTCAAATTGTTGCCCCGACAAGAATAAAAACAAACAATGTTTATTAACAATGAGGTTACCGACGCGTATTCTATGGAAACTAGTAAAATGGTGTGCTCTGAGCATACATAAAATACGCTCGCGCAACTCGTGTTTCAAATTTATAAAAATGATTTTAATCTTAACATTAGAACACACATTAAAGGGCAAGCGCACCCTGTCACATATGTAGTAAAGCATAGATAAGAACCAAGTATCGATCCATGGACGCGCGCGGAGCGATTGTACTGAACCGTTGTCACTGATTTACCGGGAAGAAAAGATAGTGAATGTTTGTTTTGCTAATCGAACTCCTAATGGGTCACTTAATTTTATAAAGAATGAGGGTCAATAAGTTTATAAACCATGAGAAAATGATCAAATGAGTCATCTAAGGTGAGCGTAGGACTCCCAAGAACGGTCAGATTCTTACGGGTCGGATTGGTGTAGGATAGTTACGTGAAAACGAGTCGGGCAGAGGTTGTTGGACTTATCCCATGGCCCTTGGCCGTAGGTTACGGCCAAACAAGCACAAAACCCACCAGAAACTGCTGGCCATAACCCTTGGCCTGATGGTCGTAGGGTATAACGAGTCGGCGAGGGTCTCACCAAGCCCAATCTTTGGGTTTTGGTCGTTTTAACATATGTTCTTATCAGCTTAATTTAACGCATGTTAGCTAACTATATTTGGTTTTTACTTGGTTAAAACCTTAGGTATGATTTGGGAATGGATTGGAAGGATGATCAAGCACTCATATTTTGAAGAATCAAATGCATACCAAGTTCAAGCTTCCGCCCAAGTGTTTGTATTCGGGTTCAATAACACTAGTTAACTTAGACGTAATCCAATACACTTTTAATCATGATCCCGAATCGTGTACATCTTTTTGAAAATGTGACACCTGGCAAATTCTGGTTAACAACGTTGTCTAGATGAAAGTCTACCTTAGCGAGTCACGCGTATATTGTACTTAACTGGGTTAGTTAAGTCGGGATATGGTTCGGGAACTATTGGTTAGTCTAGAAGATCATTGGATGTTGGTCTAGAGGTTCGTTAGATGTCGGTCCTTAACCAAGTGTACAAACGGTGACGATTTGTAGGATCGTCAGGGCATACGGAACGTACGAGTCTCGAGTCCCGGGAATTGGTGAACGAGTGTAAATATGTGTATTTACTTGTGTTATGTGTTTACAATCATTATATGACTTGTCGGTACATGAATATGCATTAACATATGTTAAAACGGGGTTTAACGCGCAAAACACACAAGACCAAACCCTATAGGCGAGTAGGAGGTCTACTCCCCTATAGGGGAGGCGAGTAGGGAGCCCATAAGGGCGATTAGGCCCTACTCGTGTATACCTAAGGGCGATTAGGCCCTAATCACTAGAACCTTCAGGCGATTACAAGCCCTAATCGCCTGAACTGCTGCACAATCGCATGTAACGTGCTGGAACGACTAGGAACGCCTATAAATACAATACTTAACCTCCTAAACTCCCTAATATCAACCCTAGTCGTCCCATAACCGCCCCAAACACCTAAACAACCTCTGGAAGGCGATTTTGATCAAAAACACAAGGTTTCAAGGTCTAACCATCATTCTTTTACAATTCCAAGGTTTGATTCTCATCCATAACACTTTGTAAACGTTTTTAATAAATCCCTAATGGTCCAGACCTGTTCATAAACGAAAAAGCTTTCTGAAAATCGTCAATAAGGGTTGTTAAACGGATTATAACTAATTAACATGCGTTATGGGTATGTATGATTAGAAAGATAGGATTTTTATGGATCTTGATGATGTTTTGATGTATTATCATGCTAGGTCAGAATTAATATTGTTAGTATGATGATAGAAAACTCAGTAATCGGATAATAGGGTTATGATTACATGCGTTAATTGATGCTGCATGCTATGTGAATAGTGTTTGGATTGTTTTGGGTTGCATGCAGGACTGATTATACGAGGTTGAACGAAGGGTTTTGGGTTAAACATGTTTAGGATAGTGTTTGGGATGATATTGGGTAGTTACACACGTTCTGGATCTGATTTGGAGCGTTAAACGCGCGAAAAACCGGAACAGCATGGTTACAGGCGAGTAGCAATGCTAATCGCCTATAACTCATGCGATTACAAGGCTAATCGCCAATATATAGGCGAGTAGAAGCCTAATCACTAGTAAGTTCATGCGAGTAGCCCTAATCACTAGTAAGTTCATGCGAGTAGCCCTAATCACTAGTAAGTTCAGGGGAATAGCCCCTAATCGCATGAAGTAAAGGGGAATAGCCCCTATTCGCCTATAACAGGGGCGAATAGGATGTCTAATCACTAGTTGACTTTCCTAATCACTAGTTGACTTTTCCTAATCGCGTGTACTGCTGCTGTAAGTGTAAATTAGCATTCCGAGACCCGATTTAACATGTAGTAACATGCTAGGAACCCCGTAACATGTCTAATAACTTGGTAACATATATTTGGATGTATTTCGGTGATACGTGAACTATGTGCTATAACTTGTTGTGTGTTAACGTATGTTAAGTATACTTGCGTTATTGTATGTTTTGGAGCGTAAACATAACACGGGGAGTCTCGGGTCACCAATGGGATGTCGAGTCTTGTACTTTGGGTCGGTTAAACAGTCACGGTGTTTTTCAAACAAACTTGGTTATGGTCTGGACATCTAGGGACTAATTAACCTGCGGGTTATTAGTCTAAGTACTTGTAACTGTCGTATGTTAGGTCGCCACTGTACGGGACTAACATAGCAGCTGAGTTTACTCGGGATTAGGAGTAAAGCAACTTAAGGTGAGTTTACGGCCCCTCTTTTAACTGGTTTTACGTTTTCGGGGGAGAAAACATGTGTTAAAACAACTATTTGGTAACCACTGTCATACTATGGGTTCTAACGTATACTACACGATCTTTGGAAGTCCCGGGGGGAACCATGAATGTGCGGGTTTGCACAACGGGGAAATGTGAATAGCGCTATTGGGAGTGACCAACCCCGCTCGTCGACTTGGAGGGTCGGCGGGTGCATATTGTCTCAAACAGGAACAACAGGAACAACAGGAACATACATCGGGCATATTTTTTGGTATTCGAGTTAGTAATGGTTTTCCAATCGTGGTAGTAACAAACGTACGCCTAGCTAGCGTATACTGGTTTTCTATTTTGTTATAGTATGGACAGGTTGACTTGGTACTTGAACTGCAAACCTGTAAACTCACCAGCATTTTTGTGCTGACGTAAACTTTTACATGTTTTCTCAGGTCGCTAAGGTAGTGCAATGGAACTAGGGCGCACGCGTCTGCACGGCGTCTAGATAGAGTTGCATGATTTCATAAACATTGAACTTTGGTTATTTATGTTGAACTTTATTTTGAATAAGCTTCCGCTGTAATCGGGATTTTAAAACTATGTTTTGGTATTGCATTAATTACATTTAGACTTGTTTATTGTGATCGTTGGTTTGGATCCTGGTTTGTCATGCACCTCGCGGTAAAACTCCGCAAGTGGATTTTGAGGGTGTGACAGATTGGTATCAGAGCCAATGGTTATAGTGAACTAGGACTGCATGTAGAGTCTAGTCTATAGCCGAGTCGCACACACTAGACGATCACATGGTACTAAACGTTATAGTGGGTTACGTATGGTCTTGTCGGGGTGTCTCTAAATCGTTGGTCTTTCTACGTTACATCATCCGTTCTATCTTAGGTTGGGTTACTTGTTTTCTAGGCAGTGTGGTCTATTGGAGTAACTCGTGTGCTCTTGAGATTTGTCCAAGGCTCGGACATCTCCCTTTCGCACTCCAATAGAAACACTTGTCATGAACTACCGTAGTATTACGGTGTGTAGCTGAGAGTCTATGTTCGGTGATTTGATCTTTGAACTAGGAGAACACTTGGAGGACCATGTAGAGCGTTTTATCATTTTGGGTGCACACAAAGTCATAAAACGAAATGCATGGAAGCACTAGTGAGCTCTGGGTTTGAGGGGATAGTCCTGGATTGGATCTGGCTTTAATCTTGTGAACATTAGTGGTTATCTTTAACTGCGAAACTAAATTTTCTCGTTCTTTCTGCCAGAATCATGTCTGGAGTGCGTGGAGGACGAGGAGGTGGTCGCAATGGTGGACGCGGTGGTGGTCGTGGTGGTGCTGGTGGTCGTGGTGGAGGTATTAACCTGTCACAGGCTGATCTGAACAACTTGCTCCAGGCTGCCTTTCAGTTAGGGCACAACGGTGGTGGTAAGTTGTTTTATCCATTTTCTTTGCCTCATTGGTGAGTCTTGTGTACGTTATTCGTGGTTTCTCATACGTTTCATTTCAGGTGGTCCTGTTGACCCACCCCCACCCATGTGCACCTATAAGATGTTCCGGGACTGCAAGCCCCAGGAATTCTCTGGCACCGAGGGTGCGGTCAGTTTTCTTAGGTGGTTGGAGAAAGTGGAGTCGGTATTCCTGATGTGTAACTGTCTCCCAGAAGATCGGGTGAAGTATTCGGCTGCGTTGTTTCAGGACGTGGCATTGACTTGGTGGAATGGTATCACCCAGAATATGGGTATTGGGGAGGCATATGCTATGCCGTGGGAGAACTTTGTGCAGTTGCTGAAGCGGGAGTATTGCCCGAGAGAAGAGGTACATAAGCTGGAGCATGAGGTGTGGAACCTCAAGATGACTGGATCGGAAATCGAGAAGTATACTGTGAGGAGAAATGAGTTGGCGGTGCTGTGTCCCGATTTGCACGTGCCAGAGTATCGTAAGATTGAACATTATGTCTCAGGGTTGGTGCCGGAAATTGCAGGGTTAGTGGCTGCTGGGAATCATCCTACTTATGCGGAGGTAGTTCGATCTGCACATAGGATGACTAATTTAAAGGTGAATGAGGGGATTTTGCCGGCGAAAGGTTCGACTGCTAAGGCCCCAGAGAACAATAAGCGCAAGTGGGAAAACGACGGGAAAGGGTCTGGGTCTGCACAGCAGGGTAAAAAGTTTGATAATGGGGGTTCATCGTCTTCGGGTAATAAGCAGGGTGGTTATGCGGGAAAACTGCCCAAATGCAACAAGTGTGGACGCCATCACCAAGGGAACTGCGACAGTAACCGTTGTCACCGCTGCCAGCGAACTGGGCACTATGCTAAAGATTGTCGGGCTACACTTCCATCAACTCAGGCTCCGACCAACAGTTCAGCTCCGACTACTCAGGGGACTGGGGGAAAACAGGGATGCTACAACTGTGGTGATACTGGGCACTACAAGAAGGATTGCCCAAAACTGAAACAGGGTGGGAACAACGGGAATGGTAACAACGGGGGCGGCGGCAGAAATGCACGTGCCTTCGTCATTGGAGCTGCTGAGGCTAGGCAGGACCCTGACACAGTCACCGGTACGTTTCTTCTCAATGATCATTCTGTTAGCGTGTTATTTGATTCTGGTGCCGACAAGAGTTTTGTATCCATGGGTGTTAGTCGACTGCTAGATGTAGTATCTGTACCGTTAGAGACCAAGTATATTATTGAGTTAGCTGACGGTAAAACGATTGAAGCTACTAGTGTTCTTCGGGAGTGTCAGTTAGAGTTGTCGGGTTTATCGTTCCCCATCGATCTTATGCCGGTACCTTTGGGTAGTTTTGACGTTGTGGTAGGGATGGATTGGTTATCTATGTATCGCGCGGAGATTGTCTGTTACGATAAGGTCATTCGGATTCCTCTCCCTGATGGAGAATTTCTTTCTGTGTACGGTATCAAGGGTGGTGTTTCGCTAAACATCATCTCTAGCATGAAAGCCCTTAAGTGTCTTCGAAAGGGTTATCCAGCCGTTTTGGCGCTCTTATCTGTTTCCACTAGTGATGAGAAGAAGATTGACGACATTCCGGTGGTACGCGAGTTTTCTGATGTTTTTCCCGATGATTTATCTGGTCTTCCTCCTCATCGTCAAGTCGAGTTCGGTATTGATCTTGTACCGGGGGCTGCTCCTATTGCTCGGGCCCCCTACCGTCTTGCACCTCCCGAGATGCAGGAATTGTCTAGCCAGTTACAGGAACTCTTGGACAAGGGTTTCATCCGGCCAAGTTCTTCCCCTTGGGGAGCCCCGATTTTATTTGTCAAGAAGAAGGATGGGAGTTTCCGATTATGCGTAGACTACAGAGAACTGAACAAATTGACCGTCAAGAACCGTTATCCTCTTCCACGTATCGATGATCTATTCGACCAGCTTCAGGGTTCTAGTTATTATTCCAAGATCGACTTGAGGTCCGGTTATCACCAGCTGCGCGTCAGGGAGGCTGACGTTGCAAAGACTGCTTTTCGAACACGTTATGGCCATTTCGAATTCTTGGTCATGCCTTTCGGTCTCACGAACGCACCAGCGGTTTTCATGGACTTGATGAACCGCGTCTGTAAACCATATCTGGATAAGTTCGTCATTGTATTTATTGATGACATTCTGATCTACTCCAAGAACGAGACCGAACACGGGGAACATCTGCGGTTAGTTTTGGAACTCTTGCGACGGGAACAACTTTACGCCAAGTTCTCAAAGTGTGACTTTTGGTTACGCGAAGTTCAATTCCTAGGACATGTGGTCAATGAACTAGGAATTCATGTCGATCCAGCTAAAATCGAAGCGATCAAGGACTGGGGAGCACCAAAGACGCCAACTGAGGTGCGGCAATTCCTAGGCCTTGCGGGCTATTATCGTCGTTTCATTCAGGGGTTCTCGAAGATTGCTCAACCCCTCACCACTCTCACTCAGAAGGATAGGAAGTTCGACTGGGGTGAATCACAAGAGTCCGCGTTTGAAGAACTGAAGTCTAAACTGTGTTCTGCTCCTATTCTGTCTTTACCTGAGGGTCCTGATGATTTTGTCGTTTACTGTGATGCTTCCATTCATGGACTCGGTTGCGTGTTGATGCAACGCGAGAAAGTGATTGCGTATGCTTCTCGTCAACTCAAAGTGCACGAGAAGAACTACACAACTCATGACTTGGAGTTGGGTGCCGTGGTATTCGCGTTGAAAATTTGGAGACATTACTTGTACGGTACCAAATGCACCATCTACACCGATCACAAGAGTCTCCAACACATTTTCGACCAACAACACTTGAACATACGGCAGCGTCGCTGGATCGAACTTTTGAACGACTATGATTGTGCTATTAAGTACCATCCTGGCAAGGCGAATGTTGTAGCAGACGCCTTGAGCAGGAAGGAATCTACTAAGCCTCGTCGTGTTCGGGCGTTGCAGCTCACCATTCATTCGTCGTTACCTGATCAACTCCGTTCTGCCCAATTGGAAGCTTTGAAGGAGGAAAACCTTAAAGCTGAAACTATGCACGGTGCCGACAAGCACCTAGAGCGAAGGCCTGATGGCTTGCACTATTTTGCAGAACGTATATGGGTTCCTTTGTTCGGGGGACTACGGGAGCTTGTCCTTGATGAGGCTCATAAGTCCCGGTATTCTATTCATCCTGGTTCGGATAAGATGTACCAAGATCTGAAGGTGCTTTACTGGTGGCCAAACATGAGGTCGGACATAGCCTCATACGTGAGCAAATGCTTGACCTGTGCTAAGGTCAAAGTGGAATACCAGAAACCGTCGGGTCTCCTGCAACAACCTGAAATTCCGGAATGGAAATGGGAACGGATTACTATGGATTTTGTCACGCAACTTCCTAAATCACCAAGCGGGAACGACAAGATATGGGTGATTGTTGATCGGTTGACGAAATCAGCCCATTTTCTTGCTATTAAGGAGACCGACACCATGGATCGTTTGGCTCGTCTTTACTTGAAAGAAGTTGTCTCTAAGCACGGGTACCAGTTTCTATTATCTCGGATCGTGACTCCCATTTTACTTCTCACTTCTGGAAGTCTTTACACAAGGCTTTGGGTACCCAACTAGACATGAGTACGGCTTACCATCCACAGACAGACGGTCAGAGTGAGCGTACGATCCAAACTTTAGAAGACATGCTGCGGGCATGTGTGATCGATTTTGGCAAGGGTTGGGAAGCTCATCTACCGTTGGTAGAATTCTCGTACAACAACAGTTATCACACGAGCATCAAGGCTGCTCCGTTCGAAGCACTGTACGGACGGAAATGCCGTTCTCCTCTTTGTTGGGCTGAAGTGGGTGAGAGTCAACTCACTGGGCCTGAACTAGTGTACGAAACTTCGGAAAAGATCGTACAGATTCGAAATCGGTTGGCGGCGGCACGGGACCGGCAAAAGAGTTATGCTGATCAGCGTCGCAAACCACTGGAATTCCAAGTCAATGACAAGGTACTTCTAAAAGTCTCACCGTGGAAGGGCGTCATACGCTTTGGGAAGCGTGGCAAACTCAATCCACGATATGTCGGCCCATTTACGATCCTGGAACGGATTGGGCCGGTGGCATATCGACTTGATCTACCGACGGAGCTCGGTAACGTACATAACGTCTTTCACGTGTCAAACTTGAAGAAGTGTCTGGCTGACGAGTCTCTCATCGTTCCACTGGAAGAGATCAAGGTTGATGATCGTCTTCGGATTGTGGAAGAACCTGTAGAGATCCTTGATTACAAGATTCGTAGCCTACGTCACAGCAAGATTCGTATCGTTAAGGTTCGGTGGAACTCGAACCGGGGACCGGAATATACATGGGAACGGGAGGATCAGATGAAGTCTAAGTATCCTCATCTCTTTCCTAAGGAAGCGTTCGAGTCGAGGCATGTCTCTTCGGCAGCTGAATGAATCTCGGGTCGAGATTCCTTTTAACGTGGGGATGATGTGACAACTCGGGTAAATCTCTCTCTTTTGGTTTCTACCTTTTGCTTGTTTCCTTCGTTATTTCTTTTGTTCTTTCTGTACTTGTACAAATTTTCGGGACGAAAATTCTTTTAACGTGGGGATGATGTGACACCTGGCAAATTCTGGTTAACAACGTTGTCTAGATGAAAGTCTACCTTAGCGAGTCACGCGTATATTGTACTTAACTGGGTTAGTTAAGTCGGGATATGGTTCGGGAACTATTGGTTAGTCTAGAAGATCATTGGATGTTGGTCTAGAGGTTCGTTAGATGTCGGTCCTTAACCAAGTGTACAAACGGTGACGATTTGTAGGATCGTCAGGGCATACGGAACGTACGAGTCTCGAGTCCCGGGAATTGGTGAACGAGTGTAAATATGTGTATTTACTTGTGTTATGTGTTTACAATCATTATATGACTTGTCGGTACATGAATATGCATTAACATATGTTAAAACGGGGTTTAACGCGCAAAACACACAAGACCAAACCCTATAGGCGAGTAGGAGGTCTACTCCCTATAGGGGAGGCGAGTAGGGAGCCCATAAGGGCGATTAGGCCCTACTCGTGTATACCTAAGGGCGATTAGGCCCTAATCACTAGAACCTTCAGGCGATTACAAGCCCTAATCGCCTGAACTGCTGCACAATCGCATGTAACGTGCTGGAACGACTAGGAACGCCTATAAATACAATACTTAACCTCCTAAACTCCCTAATATCAACCCTAGTCGTCCCATAACCGCCCCAAACACCTAAACAACCTCTGGAAGGCGATTTTGATCAAAAACACAAGGTTTCAAGGTCTAACCATCATTCTTTTACAATTCCAAGGTTTGATTCTCATCCATAACACTTTGTAAACGTTTTTAATAAATCCCTAATGGTCCAGACCTGTTCATAAACGAAAAAGCTTTCTGAAAATCGTCAATAAGGGTTGTTAAACGGATTATAACTAATTAACATGCGTTATGGGTATGTATGATTAGAAAGATAGGATTTTTATGGATCTTGATGATGTTTTGATGTATTATCATGCTAGGTCAGAATTAATATTGTTAGTATGATGATAGAAAACTCAGTAATCGGATAATAGGGTTATGATTACATGCGTTAATTGATGCTGCATGCTATGTGAATAGTGTTTGGATTGTTTTGGGTTGCATGCAGGACTGATTATACGAGGTTGAACGAAGGGTTTTGGGTTAAACATGTTTAGGATAGTGTTTGGGATGATATTGGGTAGTTACACACGTTCTGGATCTGATTTGGAGCGTTAAACGCGCGAAAAACCGGAACAGCATGGTTACAGGCGAGTAGCAATGCTAATCGCCTATAACTCATGCGATTACAAGGCTAATCGCCAATATATAGGCGAGTAGAAGCCTAATCACTAGTAAGTTCATGCGAGTAGCCCTAATCACTAGTAAGTTCATGCGAGTAGCCCTAATCACTAGTAAGTTCAGGGGAATAGCCCCTAATCGCATGAAGTAAAGGGGAATAGCCCCTATTCGCCTATAACAGGGGCGAATAGGATGTCTAATCACTAGTTGACTTTCCTAATCACTAGTTGACTTTTCCTAATCGCGTGTACTGCTGCTGTAAGTGTAAATTAGCATTCCGAGACCCGATTTAACATGTAGTAACATGCTAGGAACCCCGTAACATGTCTAATAACTTGGTAACATATATTTGGATGTATTTCGGTGATACGTGAACTATGTGCTATAACTTGTTGTGTGTTAACGTATGTTAAGTATACTTGCGTTATTGTATGTTTTGGAGCGTAAACATAACACGGGGAGTCTCGGGTCACCAATGGGATGTCGAGTCTTGTACTTTGGGTCGGTTAAACAGTCACGGTGTTTTTCAAACAAACTTGGTTATGGTCTGGACATCTAGGGACTAATTAACCTGCGGGTTATTAGTCTAAGTACTTGTAACTGTCGTATGTTAGGTCGCCACTGTACGGGACTAACATAGCAGCTGAGTTTACTCGGGATTAGGAGTAAAGCAACTTAAGGTGAGTTTACGGCCCCTCTTTTAACTGGTTTTACGTTTTCGGGGGAGAAAACATGTGTTAAAACAACTATTTGGTAACCACTGTCATACTATGGGTTCTAACGTATACTACACGATCTTTGGAAGTCCCGGGGGGAACCATGAATGTGCGGGTTTGCACAACGGGGAAATGTGAATAGCGCTATTGGGAGTGACCAACCCCGCTCGTCGACTTGGAGGGTCGGCGGGTGCATATTGTCTCAAACAGGAACAACAGGAACATACATCGGGCATATTTTTTTGGTATTCGAGTTAGTAATGGTTTTCCAATCGTGGTAGTAACAAACGTACGCCTAGCTAGCGTATACTGGTTTTCTATTTTGTTATAGTATGGACAGGTTGACTTGGTACTTGAACTGCAAACCTGTAAACTCACCAGCATTTTTGTGCTGACGTAAACTTTTACATGTTTTCTCAGGTCGCTAAGGTAGTGCAATGGAACTAGGGCGCACGCGTCTGCACGGCGTCTAGATAGAGTTGCATGATTTCATAAACATTGAACTTTGGTTATTTATGTTGAACTTTATTTTGAATAAGCTTCCGCTGTAATCGGGATTTTAAAACTATGTTTTGGTATTGCATTAATTACATTTAGACTTGTTTATTGTGATCGTTGGTTTGGATCCTGGTTTGTCATGCACCTCGCGGTAAAACTCCGCAAGTGGATTTTGAGGGTGTGACAGAAAAGCCTTGTGATTAATATAAACAAACACGGTATTTGAAAGTTAATCGAAATGGAAATCTTAATTAATTGAGATGGGTCTTACATTATATGTGTACATGTGTGTGTGTATATATATATATATATATCCATATATTATTTGGTATGGGGTTAGGTTATGTTGATTGTGATTAAACCTCCCACACATGTATATGTGTATAGATGACCAAAAATTGTGTAATTTAGTGATGAATCCATTAAAATCCATCGATTGATGACAAATTGACAATATGTTTATGATGTTGTGTTAATTTGTTGATTCCATAATAATGTCATGTGTTAATTCATCTTTGAACATATGTTGGGTGGATTTGTTAACTCATGATACATATGTCTTGAAAATACAATCAATGATTTGTGAAGTTCTATGATTTTATATGTTGATCGTTCACAAAATGTGTTGTGAATGTCCGAGTTTGCATGAGTAAACGGGACTTTGTAATGGATTCCTGAACTATACTGGGCCTTGCTAGACTCAGGGTGACACATGTATTGTAATAAAATGTCTAATGCATAATTGTAATTGATAAAATGGTGAGAGTGTGTACGGATCTTGACCTGGGGATTTGGCGGGTGTTTTAGTGGTTGTTGGTCTAGGGTTGAAGATGAGGGTTGTTGTGGTCGGAGGTCGTGATTGGCATATTTTAGGTGGTGGTGGTGGTGATGGGTTGGTGGTGAGGATGATAAGTAGGAGGAAAATGGTGGTGATGAGAGAGAGTGAAAAACTTTCTATGTTTGAATGAGAGAGAGGGAGCGACAGGTGGAACTTTATAATCAAAGGAAAAAAAGTCTGACAAACAAAAAAGTGGAGATTTGATGTGTTGATTGAAATGACGATCATACCCTTATGGATTATTAAACATGGAGTGATGTGGTTAGATATAGGCTATTAGATTGGTTTGCTATAGTTTCTTCAAAAAATAAAGTTTTCTCTCAACACTTAGCCTATATATACATAGGGGAGGGTTATATTGAAAACGCTAAATATCGTGAGAACCGCGAGAACAGGTAAAAAAATCAATTAAAATCATTTTTTTAATACAACCCTCATTATAATCAAAATATAACATTAATAAATGATTTTTTTTTAAATAATTCATATTTTTTTGCAAAAACAGTTTCAAATTAACGTTTTACACATGTTAAATTAAACAGTTTACACATGTATAAACAGCAAATTTACACATGTGTAAAAACAATTTATTTCCGTATATGTTTGAATTTTTACGCGTAAATTGTGTTTTTGAGATTGTATTTTAGTAATAAAGACAAGTGTAATTTTTTTTTTTTTGAATTTGAATGGTTTTAGATAGCATTCTCACGGTTCACACAAAATATAGGTGTTCTCAAATTAACTTCCGCTATACACACACACACACACACACACACACTAGGTGAAATCCCGTGTGAAAACACGGGAACACTAAATCCAACTAAAGCTGAAAATCGATTCATTGGTGGTTGTGCTGCTGCCTTTAGTAACCACTGATAAATGAAATAGCTGATTGGAAACCACTGATGAATCGGTAACAACTGATGAATGAATCAACTGATAATTATCCACGGATGAAGCAAGCAAAAGAGGATGAAACAAACTTCTGATGACAGCAGTGGTTTGCATTCAACAGATGTTGTCATCAGAAGTTTGTTTCAGAGTAGACCCATTAGTAATCAAACGCTCGTTTTTTTTCGTTCTTTGTATAGCACTATGGTACTCGTTGGAAAGATAATAAAACGCTTGTTAATTTGGTGTAATTTTTTGTTTCAAAAAAGTGTCGTTTAAAAGAGTTATTAACATTTAAAAATCATGGGGGAAAGTGCATGTGTCATGCACATGATAGAGAAAAAATAATTTAATATTAGATGGAGTATCCATAACCCATTTAAATGACCCAGTAAAATGAGCGGGAAAAAATTAAATGAAGCTCCCATAAGATGCCATGTGTCCCTCATTAGGTTTTATTTATATATTATAGAAGATATATATATATATATATATATATATATATAGGGTAGGGTTTCTGTAGGAAAATTGGTTTGTGTGAGAAGTGTGAGAAGGATTAAACATGAAAAAATTACGCCGTTAGTCCCTGTCGTTTCCCTCCAGTTGCAATGTAAGGTATTAAGGTTTTATTGTTTCACTTTGGGGTATTAAAGTTCTAATTTGTTTCAATGTAGGGGATTAAGCACTAACCCCGTTTATAATTAACAGACCTGACCCTCACGTGATCTGCACGTGAGGGTATTTTCGTCTTTTTATCTCCAACGTTCATACAGCATCATACCACCTCTCCTTATTAATGCTGATCAGTCCCCTGTTTCAAAACCACACACACAATCATCACAATCACGATCATCAATGACGATCATCCAAAAAAAATGGTGTTCTGCAGATGTGGAAGGCAAGCTGCAATCAAAACGTCGTGGACTGAACAGAATCCAGGTCGTCAGTTCTACACATGCTCTGCTGAGGTATTTTTTTTAAACCCTAAAAATTAGGCGATTTTAATAACACATTTTATCTATTTGATGATCGGATGAGTATTAATGGTAGTACATTATATGTTTCAGCGTTCAAGATGTTCTTTTTTTTCATGGGTTGAGCCTCCATTATGCAATCGAACCACCAACATCATTAAAGGGCTAGTGAACTCAAAGACTGTTCTTGAGATGAAAGTGAAGGCTATGAGAGAGGATGTGGCAGTGTATGAACAGTCACTGAAAGAAATGAATGAAACAGTTAAGGAACTCAAAAAAAGTCATGCCAGGGATGTTAAGAAGAGGGATGTGTGGTTGATTCTCAGTTGGATGTTCTTTGTGGTGGTGTTTGCTTGTCTGTATATGTAGAAGGTTTGGTTTGGTAGTCTTTTGTGGTGGTTGATCTGGTAGTCTTTTGTGGTGGTTGATCAACAGTTAACTTAGGTAGTTGTATGTGGTGGTTTATGTCCAAAAAAGTGTAATCTTTTGCTAGTCTTTTGTGGTAGGTTATAATGTAAACAACTCTCATCTTTTGGTAACTGTAATGATGTATTGAGAGTTAGTTTTGGTATTGTAATGTTTGTGAACTTTTTATGATAATGAAAATATTATGGAAACAAGTATATTGTGTGTATTGTAGTGTTATATTTGACCCATTTGAATGAATGTAAACTGTTACACTAGCAGCCATATTCCAAGTACATTTGACCCATTAAAGAAGCAGCCATATTTGACCCATTTGACAACACTTTCTCAAAACAATGAGCAATTCCTTATTAACAAAATTAGATATATAAGATATTAACCAAAACAGGTTCAAATGACATTAAACCAACATGTTTCAACATTGTATCTGAACAAAGGTTTCCAAAACATTAAACCAAAACAAGTCAAACTTAAAGTCAACAGACACAAACTAAAACATGTTTCCAAAACATTAAACCAAAACATCTTCAATTAGCAGCCTTTCTTTTCTTGTTTCCTGGTTTTGAAGGTTCACCATGTGCAGCAGCAGGCTTCTTAGTGGTCTTCTTAACAGCAGCCTTTGGAGCACTTGTCTTCTTAACAGCAGGCTTCTTAGTTGTCTTCTTCTTTGCAGCTGTTGTTGCACCACCTTGCCCTCTACATGCCCTTCTGTTGTGTCCTTTGTTCCCACATATTCCACAAGTTGTTGTCTTACCCTTTCTGCTCAGATTGTTACCCTTCACCATAGCATCTTCCTTCTCCAAAGCATCCTTCCTTCTCTTTTTTTTGGGCCTGCCAATTGGTTTGTGATATATTGGCTGAAGTAGTTTAGATGGGCACTGAGATCTAGGCCACATTCTTCTTCCATTGATGGGCCCTATCTTATGTGAGTAAACCTCTTTCCAAGTACATAGCCAATAACATGGGTCCACCCATTTCTCTGGTATGTCAACCTTTGTACCATGTAGTGCCATATCCCAATTAGTTGCCACAGCATGTTTACAAGGGATGCCTGTGAGTTCCCATCTCGTACAAGAACAGGTCTTGTCCACCACATCTACAACACATTGTTCTTCATTATATCCAGAGTTTGAAACCTGAAATTTTGAACCACCATGCCATTTTACAATCAACTTTGAAGCATGTTACTTAATTTCTTCAAACTTCTCACTGACTTTGGGAGTTAGCACACCATCAGTCCTCTCAATTACTTTACAGACATTAACTATCCTTTTCATCAAGTATTCCCTAACAAACTCTAGAGCTGTTATGATAGGCTTGTCCCTACCTATCTACTGCTTTGAAGGCATCTGTGTTGTGGGTTATATGTGATAACCTGCCAAGTTGGTTGATCCCCTACTTTTGCAACATACACACACCAGGGACATTTAGTAGGGTCTTCTTTGGTCTTCCTACCACCATCTTTTTGGCTCTTTTGCTCTTTAACCTGTTTTACACACTCTGCTTTTACAATCTGATTACTTGACCCAGCAGTATCATCAAAATATGAAACTAGCCCTTTACAACTTGCCCTGACCCTTACTTGATCATTCCTTTGAAACCAAATTTCCCTCCTAGTTTCTATTGCATGCTTCCTTATTAACTTCTTCACTATACTATTATCCCCAAACTTCTGCCCAACATGGAACAAACACTTTTGACTCCCTTTTTCTGCATTTTTTCTTAACCTTCTTATTGCCTTATTCCTTAACCCACCACCATCTTCTGATTTAGAGGTCCCAAAGGAATCATTACTTAAACACTCATCTTCATCATCATTATGATGTGCAGGAATTTCATTTGCTTCATCTGTGTCACCAAGTATGTTCTTACCATCAAAGTTTGACATATCAACCTCAACCTCAAACATCTGATTATCAACATCAACTATTTCATTCACATCAATTTCAACTTGAGGACCTAAGAACTTAGGTACTACTGTTTCATCAACTTTTGTTTTTCCTTTCCTATCTACTTCATCAACTACTACATGCACATCAACTTCATCTACTATTTCATTTTCATGCACATGAACTTCATTTTCTCCATTAGTTATCAACTTGGGTTCAGGATTCATAACTTCACTAAAAAGGCTTTCAAACACAGCATCTATAACTTGTGATTCTCCTACATTTATGTTATCAGTAGTTTTTTTTTACTGGTGTTCTAGGCTTTATCCCTACCATGCTTGCCCCTTCTTCAATGTAAATAGTTATTTCCCTATGACTGACCACATGCCTCAACAAACCTTGTACATCACTATAGGTACGTATTGTTCTTAAACCAAAATCTAAATCATGATAAGGAACTACATAATGATAGTGTAGAAGACCCACATCTTTAAACCCAAGTGCTTGTGCAATTTCATTCATCTGAGTTATATTAAAATGCTCCCTGTTTAGCAAATCAACATAATCACACTTACCATTCACATAATTAGTATCAGGAAATGCAGTAAACACTCCACCATAATAAATCTTCAAGCAAAACAATTCTTCATAAAGACCTGGAAAGTTAAGATTTTTTATAAAAATCGTATTTTTTTCATAACTTACAATCAAAGGAATATTACTAAAACAACATATTACCATAAACGTCTTTATGATACTCGTCTCCAGGCTTTCTGATAATCCACTCAGTTAACATTTTGACCTAACTGATGATCGTAAATCGTGGAAGATGAAAGGTGCAATCGTTCTCCAGGTATAATGTGTTTGAATTGTTTTGTATTTTTTATTAATATTATGGGTATAAGGTTTAGGAGATAAAAAGACGAAAATACCCTCACGTGCAGATCACGTGAGGGTCAAGTCAGTTAATTATAAACGGGGTTAGTGCTTAATCCCCTACATTGAAACAAATTAGAACTTTAATACCCCAAAGTGAAACAATAAAACCTTAATACCTTACATTGCAACTGGAGGAAAACCACAGGGATTAACGGCGTAATTTTTTCATTAAACATTGATATGTATGCATCATTTTTTGGACGTATTCATGATGTTTTGGATTATTTTGCTTAGAAAAACACCAAACATAACAATTAATAACCGAAAACAATGTATTTTAGGCTTGAAACTTAAAACACTATGTCAAAAACATTTAAGCAGAGTGTTTTAAGTAATTACTAGGGTGTTTTTATCTATAATTTAAATTTAATGACTATAATACGTTGGACTGTGTTTTAAATTTTTGTATATTGTTGTGTTAAGTGTTTTTCAAGCTAAAACAACCCAAAACATCATTCCAAAATAAAAAAAGATGATGGCTACATGTCAATTCATAATCCTTCTCACACTTCTCACACAAACCAATTTTCCTACCGGATCCTCTACCTATATATGTGTGTGTGTGACGTTCGGCAAAATTAAAGTAAATTCGTACGTAATTAATATATGTAATTAACTGTTCTAAGAAAGAATTAATATCAATTAAGTATAATTGAGTATTCGGAAAATAGCGGAGTCCAATAGATGGCATAAGAATGCCTTAGTTTAATTAGAGGTAAACTAGTCCGAAACGGACATTGGTGATTACCGGCGATAATTAAATAACCGAAAAGATCCCGAATGCCCGTGATATAAAATAAAGGGTATTTTTATGAAATATTTGTATGCAGTCAGAATGTATGATGTTTGCAGACTGCAAAAGTGTTGTATGTGTTTGCAGACAAAAAGGCCTGTTTACACACGTAACACTTGAGTTTTTTTTTTAACCAAATTTTTTTTAATAGAAAATGTGTGTTTTGCCATGGCTCCTTATTATATATTAAATAAGTTGTTTTCCGTATCTTACATTAGTTTTTTTTTCTGTTTTCATATTAAAAATGTCCACATTTACTCTGTGATAACATATGTTACAGGTCCTTTTTTTAGTCAAATCATGAATTCCAGCCCCGTCACCAGGTCATCCCAATCGCACACGAGCCACCTCAAATTGAACCGGACATGGCAATTGTACCTGAATTACCCCCACCTGTTGAACTAGATGTCCTCCCTGCTGCAGCTGAACATGAACCCCTCCCCCCTGTTGCCCTGGTCATCCCGCCCCTAGAACCGGTTATACCCATAGAGCAGGCGGACGATGGGTTTGTAAGCGACAAAGATTTCGATTGGAATGCGGCATTTGATTACGTTTTCCCCGAAGAATATCCACCACCAGAAGACTATATGACACCAGAGGATTATGCGCATGATGTAACTTACACACCTGAATGGGCTGTTGGTTACGAATCAGATGCAGGGGCGGAATATGAAGAACCATATGAACCTAAATTTAAGAAACCTGGGTTGTCAGTTACGTCTTAGGAAGGTGGGCGTATTAGGGCAGAATGGGAGGGTATAGGTTTATACCGAGGAACAGTGGGCTTTTTATGCCAAGTATGGTTATTGGATGCCGTCTGCTACTGTTGGTTGCAATGCAGGATGTCTGGGTTTACATATTACATATGAAGAATTGGCTTTTTATGAGAAAAATGGTTATTGAATGCCAAGGGGTGGTGTATGTATCTTTAATACTATGTTTTGTGGTTGATACAAGATGAACAATATGCTGTGTAGCTTTTTTTGAGTAGTATGTTTATTTCAACATTTTGTATTTGTCATGCAATGCAGCACTACTTAACAAAAATGTTGTTGGCGGATGCATCTTAACATATGATGTCGTCTCATGTTGTCAGCTTAATCTTAAAGTTATATATTATGTTTGTTATTTTTAAAAGTAGTGAATATTAAAAAGAAAAACCATATTGGCCTTTTTCGTTACGTATGCAACAACTCTGGTGCTGGTACAATAAAACCCCAAAAAAATAATGGGGTAATAAATCTGATTCTGAACTGGTGCTGGAACAATTGCTATAAATCTGATTCTTACGTACGTAACAGCACTGATGCTGGAACAATTGCCACAAGTCTGATTAAGCCACGCTTTTAAATAATAAATAAAATATGAAACAATTGCTATAAATCTGATTCTTACGTATGTAACAGCACTGGTGCTAGAACAATTGCCACAAGTCTGATTAAACCATGCTTTTAAATAATAAATAAAATAGTTTTTTTAGCTACAAAAATTCTGATTTTTTGTAAATGAAAAAAGTATGAGATAGAATGTTGGAGAGAGAGGATTAGTGAGAAAAAGAGAGAGAGAGAGGGATGATTGATTTGATGGAGAGAGAGAAGAAGGTGGCATTTTACCATTGTGCCCTTTTTTTGTCATATACCCAAATAAATGTATTAATTTAATGTAGAATGAATCTAGGCCATTGATCACTTTAGATCAATGGCTCTCATAAGGTTTACAAGGTTTTTTCATTTTAGATGAGTTTTTATTTGAACCTTCCCCTATATATATATATATATATATATATATATATATATATATATAGGGTTAGGATCGTGTGAAAACTGTACCGAGTTGTGAGAACTAGATAACTCTTGTGGACCATTGATTTTGATGATCCTATGGTTGAGATTTAATCTTGATGTTTTTTTTGTCTTTTAAAATATTATTAGTATATTTTAATACAAAAAAGTACATTAAGGGGCATTTTAGTAAAACCACCATGAAATAGAAAATAATTATTATAATACTATTTTAATTTTTTATTTAATTATTCAAAAAAATCATTTTTTAAAAGAAATCTGATGAGATGATCTACCATGATTTACACTGGTGTAATTATTTACACCAGTGTAAAATCTGCCATACACAAACTTCTACACAAAAATGTTGTAAAAAACCAAACAAACATGATAAGTATGATCCACACTGGTGTAAAAACCCAAACAAAAATCATATAATGCGGATGATTTACACCAGTGTAAAATCTGCCATACACAACTTATACAAAAATACACTAGTTTAAAAAACCAAAACTAGATGAAGGTGTGCTTTTCTTATATCAAAACGACTATACATTAATATTTACACTGGTGTAACTGACGTTTACACCAGTGTTTTCTTACAAAATGATACTACACCAGTCATCGTCGTCTCACAAACATCAGCTCCTTAAACGCAAAACATCATCTTCTTTGCAACTAATTATCTCCTGGCAAAAAACAGCCAAACAATTCAACATACAAAACCTATCTTTTCACCATAAACATCATTTAATAATAATAATAATAATAAAAACCATAATAATAATAATATTAACAATAATAACAGAAAATAAAAATAATAATAAAAATAACAGAAAAAAATAATAATAATGACACCAGTGTAATTACATAATAATAATAATAACATAAAATAAAAAATAATAATAATAATAATAACAAAAATAATAATAATAATAAACATACCGGATCTTCATCATCGTCTTCAACCTCCCTTGGTAGGACCACCACCTCTCTCATCGTCATCTTCATCATCCTCACCGCAGAGCCACCACCCTCAACCCTTAACCACCACAGATCCACCACCCTCAAACCTCAACCACCACAGATCCACCACCATCAAACACCTTCCACCGCTGAAACCATCCCCCCTTCGAGATCCAAACCACCCCTGAAAACCCTACGCCGTCCTCCGCCTTCGTCATCAACCCTCAGCCACCACCACCGGTCACACCCATCGAAACCCCACCGGTCACCACCATGTCGAGCCACATGCAAAACCCACCGGTCACCCCAAATCCCACCGGTCACCCAAAAAAACCACCGGTCACCCAACCCCCATGTCGAACCACCTGCTTTTCTTGTGTGTTTTTTAGAGAGAGGGAAAGAGAGAGAGGGAGAGAGAAGAGAGAGAAAGAGATTGTTGATTTAAAAAAATCTGATCTATAATAATAATAATAAAGGTGGTTGGTGTGGGGTGGGGTGGGGTAGGGGATGATAAATGACTATGATACCCCTTAATATTATATTGATCAGCTGCCTATGTGTCGTTTTTTTATTGGCATAGAGGAGTTCTCTAGTTCTCACAACTGGGGGGAGTTCTCACATGATCCAGATCCTATATATATATATATATATATATATATATATATATATATGTGTGTGTGTGTGTGTATATAAGTTAAGAAATCGGGGAAGCGGACGTATGTTAATGCGACGAGCTATCAGACAAAGTGTAAAATGAACAAAGTGTAAAACGAACAAGTATAAATCGGACAAAAAGTAAATCGGACGGATAAGTATACAGGTATAACTTCCTACAAGATACGAGTATACGTTATTGCAGCGATTACGGACTAATAATTCCAAGTAAGAAAATAAGTATATATTTTGTGAACAAAATATATGTAAGGATGATAAAGGGTGAAAAATATACATAAACACTTTCCTAAGTGTTAGAAGTAAAATGGGAGAATTTGTAAGAAATAAAATAAGTTAAGTATGTTATTATAAGTATATGTATACTTGGGGGAAAAATAAATACTTAACATAAAATAAATCTCGTTTGACAAGATCTTTGTATATTTATTTTTATGAGGAAATAAATATATAATAAAAGTGAGTCGAGTTGGAAGATATAGCGAAATATTAATACAAGTTAGTAAATACATATTGGTAAATATGTTTAAAGATCATGACGTGTAAGGAAACGGGCAATGATCGGGGTTCGCAATGACGAAACCAACTAACTTGGTAATTAATACCAACGGTTATATTATGAGATTAAGTGAAACATGTAACGGGATAAATCATCACCAACGGATCTAAGACTAGGGTATATTCCTAATTAAACTGAATATGTAAACGTGGTATCGGGAGTTGGGGAAAGACAACTTGCCAGTAAGACACGCACTCTGAGACCAGTGCCTTATTAAATTAGGACACGTGTAGGTGGTCTCACCTTGGACTTGGCAAAGACTATTTTCTGATTTCGGGACACGCTCGAGGTGAGTTTTCACAGCCCCTTTTCTGTTTTAATGTTTTTAAAACTCGGGGGAAAGATATGTAAGTAAGAAAGTATTAAATGTGCGGTAACATGTGAAAGTATGAAATGGTACATAAGATGGGCACATGGGTAACGGTAAAGTCACATGGGACATGAAGTCTCCACTGTTAACCGTAACCATTTATACAAAGTGATGTAGCCATAGAATATGGGAATAGTACTATTGGTTCTTGACAAGACCCACCCCGGTTGATTAGCAATCAACACGGAAGGACCACATTGTGCGACGATGTTCTAAATTAGTTGTTACCATGTAAACAACTTGCGGGGCAAAGTAAGATAGTCTGGTTTTGGTTACGGGCCTATGAGGATTCCATCGGTATTAGGACTTGCAACCCTAATAGCATATGTAGCACATTTCTTATTTCGGTATGCGCACTTATTTACAAATGAATGTTAATTTATTTGTGTGTCAAAACCTGTGAAACTCACCAATATATTTATATATTGACGTTTTCCCTAACATATCTTTCAGGTAACTAAGAATGTGAAGGCGTGCAATAGCTAGGGCGGGCGAAATAAAGACGATACAGATTTTTGTTAGGGATTTACTCATATTTCCTATGGGATTGGGAAATAGTTGAAAATCCTTATTTTGTTAAAAAAATACATTTTGGGACATGTACCTAAACAAAACAATTACCGCCGTCTAATGAATGTTATTTTCTAAATTATGTGTTTGTTTAATCTTGGCTATGAAACATTTCTCTTTCGCGTCCACGCCACGTGTTTCCGCCGTTGCTTTGTCCTTGTCTCCCACACCGCCCCCTGCTTTGTTCTCGTCCCTCCCGTCTCCAAAAGGACGTAGGAGACACACCAATAGCTGAAGAGAGAGAGAGAGAGAGATAGAAATATCCCACCAATCACAAATTTAACATTATTACTTTATTTACTTTTATTGCATTTAATATTATTAATAATAAATGGGGTCTCTAATGTCTCAACACCTCACCATGTCTCAAATAAAAGAACATAACTCTATCCTATGTGGTAAGGAGACATCCCATTTTGGGTGTCTCCACACCCACACCCACTGGCCTAAGGGGGGACGGGGCGCTACCAGAATTGGGCACGGGTAACCCACTACCAGCACGGTAACATCGCCGCCACCCATGCTGGTAGTAGTCCCGTGAACCAAAATCTGGTTGTAGTTAACGGGCTGGTACCCGTGAGTTTCTCTTTCATCATAAATAAAAAAAATGGTTAATGTTATTATTCCACCGAGTACAACCGTGTTTCTAAGAAGAGATGAAGAAGATAAATATTGAAATATAAATATATAGAGTTGCTTTGTGTTTTTTTTTCTTTTGGTTATTTGCAGGTACAGGTAGAGGAAGAAGAAGGAGGTATAGAAGAAGGAAGAAGATGTGAATGTGTGAATATTGTATTATTAAAGAAATTAGTTTCAGTCAGCCCCTTATATTTATCAAGATGTTACATATGCATCTTGTAGGAAAACAATTTTTTAAAGAAAATATATAAAGTTGGTTGTTGATTGTTGAAAGTGATTATTATTATTATTATGTGTGAAAATAATTGATAGTTGGGTAAAGAATCAGTGGAGTGCTGCATACAAAAAAGTGTTTCAGTGAAGGAAATCAGTAAAGTGATGTGACAGTGCAGAATTAATAGAAATCAGTGAAGTGAAAACACCTTCAACGTAGCGCCCATTAACCCTAAGGGTATGTGTAGTGGTGGATAGTTATGTTGGGGTTATAGGATTAAAATATTAAAAAGTAATAGAAAAGGTGTTATGTTGGGGTTATGGAAAAAGAGGGTGTAGTGGGAAGGAGGGTTATGTTGGGGTTATAAATGATTGGTAATGATTGGTTAATTATTGTTTTTTATTTAAATAAGAATATTTAATAGTTAATAATATTTCATTAAAAATAAAAAAATTACAAATACTAAAACAAAAAAAAAAAATACAAATACTAAAAAAAAATTACAAACCATAAAAAAAAGATAAAAATACTAGAAACCATATTTTTTTTCGATTTTTGCCTTTCGGCTCAAAGCCATTTCCAGCGCTTTCCCCTCTAGGTGGTCAAAGTTTGCCGTGTAAAAAGCAAAGTCGCGTTCAAACTGTCGTTCCTTCATGATGTCAACGACCTCTCGGTTTTCTTGGATACGCTGAGCCCCGATATCGCGCAAGTCTTGGAGCCGCTGGTTCATTTCAGCAAATGCCGGGACTAACTTATCAACCCCCGACGAAGACTCCGTCCGTGCGGCTCGAGCAGCCCGTCGACCGGCGGGACGAGGTAGCTCCTCCGCCCCCTCCTCCCCTACAAAAAAGGGATTTTCTTCTGGTGAGTTGAGGTCGACATAACGCGCGTCAGACGTAGGCGTTTCGGGATCAACCGAGTCAGAGGTCCTCGACTTTTTTGAAGGCCTCGTATTTTTGGCCCTAGATGAAGAAGATCCAACAGTTGGGCGCACGGGGTGCCATTTGGTGCAGTCTTTCAGCACGCGCCAACATTTCACGTACGCGAAATTCCCGTACGTCTGATTGTATTCTTCCAAAGCCGCCACAAAGACATCCTGGTCACTTTGCCCACTTTTCCACCCGTACTTGGTGCGCTGATAAATGGCCTGAAAATTTGTGCATTTTTGGTTGATATCGGTCCACTTGCCCGATATCGAATCATTCTCCCGGTAGCCTTCTCCTTTACCCGAGAGACCAAAAAATATTGTCCGTATTCTTTTCCAAAAATCGCCTTTGGATTGATAGTTGGCTGAAAAAACATACCAAAAAATATAACATTACCAAAACAATATATAATTACCAAAAAATATATATCTTACCAAAAAAATATATATCTTACCAAAAAAATATATAACATTACCAAAACAATATATAATTTCTTACCGACTTCAGGATCCTCCGACACGTCAACCCACGCTCGGGTTAACGAGTACAACTCGTGGTCGGTCCACGGTATAACGTTTTTCTTGGCACGACCGCCCGTCTCTTTTCTTGTGTGGCGTCGGGCGGGTGCTTTGCCTCGCACGGGCTCTTCCTCTTCAACCGGGCCTTGTGTCTCCGGAACCGACTCTTGCCAAGCGTTTGAAGAGCCGAACATTTGGGATGACCCGTACACTTGGGATTGGCCAAACCCACCTCCTATGGGCATCCCAAAACTCCCTCCCATGTTAACATTATACATGTTCGGGTCCCAACCATACGGTTGGTTTAAGAGGTTCGTGAAAGTTTGCGGATTTGAACCCGAACCCGGAGCTATAGGTCGGGTGTTGTCGCCACTGGTTTGGGAACCAAACCCGAAACCTCGACCGAAAGGATTCATGATATAGCCTTGAAAGTGTGTGTGTAGTGCTTTGCTCTCAAATGTTGTGTGTGTGTTTGTGTAGTTGTGGTTTGATCAAGTGTGTGTATGTATATTTATAAAACAAAAATTAAGTTTTTTTTTTTTTTTTTTTCAAAACCTCGATCAAACCCGGTCAAAAGCACATTCAAACCTCTCCTCTTCCCAAAGCATGCAAAACGCCTGCTATGGCCATAACTCTGCCCACCCATAACGCCACCATAGCGCCTGGGGGGCGGTGTTCCCGGCGCTATGGTGGCCCAAAACGCCTCATAACGAGGCCACTACGGGTGCTCTAATAAAGTTATGCAAGTTGTACAGTAATATCTTAAAAGGTTCTGATATCAAACTGTGATCGTCAATTTCCTATTTGCAGCTACGGCCCTACGTTACAAAAGTAATGTTTGAAACTTGTGTCGGATTCAGTTCTTAAAAAAAATATACTTAGATATTTATAAGTCGAACACACATTTAAACACACATTTCTACATATATAAATAAATAACTAACATGTGATTGTGTATAAGAGAGAAAGAAGAGAAGAGAAGAGAAGAGAAGAGAAGAGAAAGTAGGCACAAAAAGAGAAGCGGCAATATGAAAAACAAAGGGTGTAAATTAGTTAGTTTGCGTCTTTGTGGAAAAACCAGAGAGAAACAGTGCAGTAGTGTATATTTTGCCTATTCTCAGTGGTAATATCTCCAATTACCGATGAATAACAGTCAGTCACTGATTTACGTACGGACAATATTGCATCTTTTCTTTCTTTTGTTTCCTTCCTAAACCTACTCCACTTCAAACAAACAAACCAATCATCAGAACGCCTTGTCATCTTTTTTCCTTTTCAGTTTGCTTCTTAAATTAATAATGATAAATATTTTCTGAAAAATCACTTCATTTTGTATAATTCTATAACCAAATCACAACAAGTATCACTCCATACACACAATTAAATGGGCTAATATTTTGGATAAACGAGTTTGACTTACATACATAAACATGTTAACACGAGCAAATATGCATTCAATCCGGTTTAATTCACTTAACACATTTATAACATGTTTATCGTAACATTTTTAACACATTTAAAACATTTATTTTGTCGTATTAATTGTTTGTATCCATTTGCTTATCTTTGTTTAGCGACCCATGTTAACGTGTTGTCTAACTAAACATGTTATCGTATTATTAACACATTTAGCGACCCATGCTAACGAGGCATGCTGTGTAAATTGCTAATTATTAACACATTTAGTTAAATATCGTTTTATGTCATTCTTACCAGTGAACTTGTTATATTTAATCGTGTTAAATATAGGTGTCATGATCTGGAAATGAAAATATGTTCTTGAAGCCTCACCAAGTAGGCAGTGGTTTACGAGGAGGCGACCATCACATGTGGAGAGATGTTTTAGTTTTAGTTTTTTATTTAATAGTTTTTTATTTAATTATTAAGTTAAAATGCAAACCAATTATTTTATTTCCAGTCGTCAAATTTTTCTTATGTTTTACTCATCTCATCACATTTCACATTAGCATTACACGTTTAACCTAGTAAGTATATACGTATTTTATTTTCATTGACCCAAAAACTAATCCCACGCATTCCAGAATCCAGACTCACACTCGTTGCCGCATTCACGCCTTCCCCTTTAACGGACTATGTATAAGTCCCTATGGAATATATCCATGGCGCTAGCCCTCCACCCACTACACACGGTCTAAAAAATGGTATTAGTTTAACATGTGTTTTCAAAATTTATAGTAATTTGCAAATTAATTAAGAAAATAGCTACTAAAAACAGCAATTAATTTTGGAGTTTGGTGGTAAATGATTATGAAGCCCTCCCATAAAATTTAAGGTTAAATGCATGCAGTTGACAGAGATATCTGAACATCAAATGGGACCGGGTAAGCTTTTTGATAAGAGGGTCAGGGCATAAGCTCAATGTAGACCGTCCGATGTTATCCCAACGGCTGATCTACTTAACCCGCTGGCGCTGACGACCGTCAAATCATAAACCCAGAGTGTTCTGTTGCTTGTGTGTTCCTTCGAAATACACATCACCAAATATAGTTTTCAAATTATTTAAGATATTCTACTTTGGATATTGGCATATTCTACAAACAAACCAAGCGAATACAAGCAAGGTTTTTTCATGTTCGTTTGTTAAGAAAATATTCATGTTCGTGTTCGTTTGTATTTGTTTGTTAATTTTGTTCATGAACGTACACGAACACAAACAAACATTAATGAACACAAATGAACAAAAAGAAGTGTTCATGAACGGAAACAAACACAAACGGACATATATTAACTTTTGAATAACATCGAATTAACATACATTAAGACATTAGCTAGATCCACCAAAAATATAACATAATTGTTCAAACATACGTAGTACTGGAGAAGGACGTTGGAGGCGGATGGCACAGGGCGTTGAAGGTGGAGGACATCAACGCTGAAATATGGAAACATATAATGAGCTTGGATACAAAAAGTAGGTTTATTGATCTCATATAGTTATATATTTACCTCATAATGTTATTTATTGGGTAAAATAAATAAAAATAAAAGAATATAAAAAAAAGTATAAAATTAAAAACCCTAATAAACTATCGAACATAAACGAACACGTTACTGAACATTCATGAACATAAACGAACGAACGCGACCTTTGTTCATGTTCGTTCGTTTAACTAAACGAACGGAATTTTTTTGTTCGTGTCCGTTCATCTATTGTAGGATCGAATAACGCGTAATCCGACAATCACGGGGTTTATACTAGAGGTGCGGAATCCCTCTAATATGCTCTAATAACAGATACGATAATGAAACTATGACAAACGAGTAATCACAACACACACACGGGTCAAAAGATTATCGATTAATCACTAAAAACAGAGCTCGAGTGTTTACAGAGATCAAATCAGACCTTACAGACCATGGGAGGGTGTTTGGAGAGTGTGTGAGGCAAGAACTAATGATTAGGGCAATGATTGGGCCTATTTATACCTCCCGGGTACGAACAACTCCATACACGCGATTAGCAGGCCCATATGAGGCGAGTAAGGCTAATCGCCAATACACCAAGCCCAATCGCATGAATAGTTACACGATTAGGGCCCTAATCGTGTGAAACCAACTGCTAATCGCATGTAGCATCCCGAACCCTCCAAAACGCATACAAACATCTCCAAACACCCCGAAACACGTCCAAACAACTAATATACTAGCCTAGGGACATCATGTACTAACATCTATTAAACAAACGAACACAAACGAACTTCCCGCCGAACGATTCACAAACGTTCGCTGAAAGTTCAGTTCATTTGCAGCTCTATATTCTACTCATATACTTGTACAACCATGTCCTCTATAGGTCGTATATAGGCGTATACACGTTATATATAGGTCTTTAATATTACTTACTAATGGTATTAATTACACGTACACACGTACACCCCCTACACACCGTATACAACATTTAGGTTTCTGACATGACTTTAACTAATGAACATTAATGATGCACGGAAGTTTGTGCGACCTCTACACACTACGTGTAGCACTATACACGTCGTATAGTGAGGTGTGAAAATAGTTTGGAGGGTATGTAAATACTATCACCCTTTTCTTAATATTCAGTGTGTGATACACACTCATGATCTTAGTTTGACACCCTTTATACGGAGTATATAACATTTTTCGGTTTGTATACAATCACATCACACGACGAAGGCTACAAAGCTGAATGTTTGAATGATAGCGGAAATTTGGTTGGTATTAGTTTATTATGGTATTGATACGGTGCCAACGGTAGTTGTAGGAAACACAAGAGTTAGAAATGAATACCAATACTATCACGGATATTGTTCGAATGGTGTAAGTTTCGGGCATGAAGGTACCAGTATGGCGATGACACTCTGCATAGCTTACGATTCTAAGAGTATATTCTGTAGTGAATATACTTTGTTTTAAACAAAATTTATAACGAAAGACATCAAATGCAAGTCGTTCAAGAACGGTATCTTTTCGTTTGTACTAAAGTAATTAAAAAAGTCAATTATGTTGACTCGTTCGATCCTGAGAAATTTTTTTATTGAAATATGATATACAAATACAATGGCAAAATTACACTCGGAATTTTATGAAATATTACATGTACTTCTGGTTGTTTTATTATAGGGGAATAGATTTAAATACTATCAACTATCGCCTAATGACAGATAATTCTCTCAGGTTTCACTTTAGCCAATGGCACTCTCAGCTTATTTTCTTCCATCACCCCCAAACTAACGGAGGTTTAACCTAGTTAGTATTCGTGGCAAAAATGTAAAAACCAAAACTTCTACGTGCCAAAAATGTAAAAACAAAAAATTAAGGGACCCTTTTGAAACTTTTAATTATTATTATTATTATTTAAAAAAAATTATATATCCCAAACCACCCCCTCTCTCGTGACAGAACCCCCCCTTCTCTTCTTCTGTCTCTGCCTCTTTCTCTCTCTAAAAATCACCACCAACCCACCTCACAACCATCTGCCACCAACCCACCACCATCTGCTACCAACACCACTAACCCATGTAAAATTCAACCTCCATCAACACTGAAATCCTAATTTACATCCTAGAAATCAACCATTTTTTTCTTCAAAGAACCCTAGATTTCTAATTGATTTAATCACCAAACAAAAACTAAAGCCAATATGAGGCTCTGGTTTAGATGAAAACAACAAACATAAGGATGGGTTTGTTTGGGACTTACAAGTCGATATGCTTCCAAATCGAGAGTCAACCGAAAAGTCAACCGGCGATGAAGATGAAGACGGTGGTAGTGTCACCGGCGGTTGGTGTAGGTGATGGTCGTCACTTTCTCTCTCTCTCTCTCTCTCTCTCTCTCTCTCTCTCTCTGTTTGTAATTTCTGGAAATGTTGGTGTAGGTGATGATGCTCGACTTTAGGGTTTTGTTGGTATAGGTGATGATGCTCGGCTTTAGGGTTTTCTTGGTGTAGATGATGAACTGGTGTCACTCGTCGCATGAAACTTCCGGTCGAACGACTAGGGGTGTAAACGAGTCGAGCCGAGCCCGAGCCTTACTGGGCTCGAGCTCGGCTCGTTATGGTTTTATGAAGCTCGAGCTCGAGCTCGGCTCGCTAGCAAAATCAAAAGCTCGACCTCGGCTCGGCTCGGCTCAAGGTGATTTGAGAACAATTTCAAACGAGCTCAAAGCTCGACTCGAGATCGCAAAACCTCGGCTCGCGAGTGTTATTAGATGGGCCTATGAAATAAGGACTTGGTCTTTGGAGATGTGGGCTATAAATTATAAGAGATATATAAATAATTTATAATTATGTTTGTGCTCGTTTAAGCTCGCGAGCCCAATCGAGCTTTGTGTCTGGGGCTCGAGCTCGGGCTCGATAACTAAACGAGCCATATTTCAGGCTCGGGCTCGAGCTCGTTAAGGCTCAGCTCGTTCGGGCTTTTTACCGAGCCGATCCCGGGTAGCTCTCAAGCCGCTACGTGTCATTTACACCCCTACGAACGACCATAAGAGAAAAAGAGAGAGAGAGAGTTAACAGTGGTGGCGTCAGCGTTGGTGGTAGAGAATGGGTAGAGAGAGACGGTGGTTGTTGATGAAGACTGGTGATGCTGGATGTTGGTGCAGGTGCAGGTGAAGGTGAAGGTTGGTGCAGGGGATGGAGGGGTGAATGTTAGTGCAAGCACTACTAGAAAACTGGGCTATTGTCACCAAAAGTTGTTACCTAAAAAAATGGTAGCAAATTTAGCAACCGATTTTACACCAAAATATGTATTCTAAGATATGGTAACTAATCGGTTGCAAATTTTGACACTGTTTAAAAAAACATTGAAATTTGAATAACATATTTACATGTTTAACCCAACAGGTTAAATATAATGGTTATGTTGTGGAGAAGTACGGAAATGAGCCCAGAGAACATCCCAAATTTGATGACGACTTGTGGTACCGAGCTTCCGGGGGTAAGAATAAAGGAAAAGTGTATGGGTTAGGCAATGTTAGAGACTCATATGTACATGAAAAAGAAGACCCCGGGGTATGTTTATTCCTTTTTACCTTGATAGTAGTTTAAAATATATAAAAGAATTATTTACTCTTTAACATAAGTGGAATCATATACATTAGTAATTTATAGTATGATGTCAAAGCTTTCTCATGATTTATGTTCGCCTTGATTCATGTAAACATGAGGTAGATATGGAGATTGTGATGTAGATATGATTTATATTATTTCAACTTAAGCTTTGAATTATAGGTCAACAATGAGCATAGGCACCCTAACTTTTCACCAATACTTTTATGCATTTGAATTGTTTCCCATGAATATTGTAATTGTTTGGTTTGTGTTTTCTTTTTTATTGTCAGGTTTGATTCCTTTAATGTATTGAAAATGTTTAGGAATTTCTTATTAAGTTGATTAGACAATCTCGGCTGATCGTTTAAGTAAAATTTTGTTCTTAGTAATAGTATGTAAATATATCTGAACATGTTATTTGGCTTCTAGCACTAGAATTGTAACTCACAATTGGATTATGTTATTGTGCAACTTACTTGACCCGTTATTAGTTTTTGTTAATTCCGACTTCTTGATTCTATTCATTACCTGTTTTGTAGATTGAAAAGTTGAATGTTGTTATCGAAGAGCTTGTTAAGGAAAAAGAAGAAGGTAAAGAAAGGATTGCGGGCTTGGTGGCAGATGCGGATAAAGAGGCTATGAACAATAGAATGGGACAAATTGAAGATATGTTAACAGCTATGGGTCAAAAATAGGCTATAAACATTTATACATGAATGTTTTGAAGTTTTTCACGGATAATTTCGGTTGTTTGATGTGTTATTTGGTGTTTTTATTAGTCTTTTATGTGATTTTATAGTTGGAAAAACTGTAACAAATTTGTTTTATATAATTTGAGATTTTGTATTATTTGACTGTTTTATATAATATAGTTTCTTGAAATGTAATTGAATTAATAAAGCAAGAAAAAACCCTGTAGAAAAGCTAAATGGTAGCAAATTTTAAATGAAAGTGATGGCTAAATGGTAGCACATTTTCAATGAAAGTGGTGGTTAAATGGTTGCAAATTTTCTATGAAAATGGTGGCTAAATAGTTGCAAATTTTTAGTGAAAGTGGTGGCTAAATGGTAGCTAATATTCAATGAAAGTGGTGCTAAAATGGTAACAAATTTTCAATGATAGTGGTGGCTAAATGGTAGTAAATTTTCAATGAAAGTGGTGACTAAATGGTTGCAGACTAAATAGTACCAAAACGGTTACAAAAAAAGGTGTAAATTTTCAATAAAAATGGTGTCTAAATGGTGGCAATATCAGTGGCTAAATGGTACCAAAAGACCTTACTAAAACATTGTAGGAGCGGTGGCAATAACTTTAACCATTTTTTGTGGTGACAAAAATATGGTAGCAAAATACAAAAGTGGTAGCTATTTGGTGACATTAGGGCAACAGATACGTGTGTTTTTGCTACCGCATTATCGATTGCAAAATGGTAGCTACAGAGCAGTTGCTACCGTAATGTAACCGAAAATGTGGTGACAAAAGCCCAATTTTCTAGTAGTGAAGGGATGGAACAATAATATTAACAACAACAACAACAACAACAATAATAATAATAATAATAAGTTTAAAAAATGTCCCAAAGTTTAGGTTTTTACATTTTTTGCCACGAATACTAACCAGGTTAGAACTCCGTTAGTTTGTGGGTGATGTAAGAAAATAAGTTGAAAGTGTCATTGACCAAAGTGAAAGTTGGGTGTATTATTCACCAATAGGCAATAATTAGGAGTATTTAAATCCATTTTCCCTTTATTATATAATCATACCAACATCCTTAAACACTTATTATTATTATTATTATTATTATTATTATTATTACTACTACTACTACTATTAATATTACTACCTGAATATTAAATAACTGTATAATTATGTATTTTATATCAGATATATAGTACTACATGATGTGATGGTCTAGCACATATACAGTGTGGTCGAAAAATATGCGAAACAATGTATTTCCATTTATACAGATGAACAGTAACCTTCTCTCTCTCTTTCACTCATAACAACTTTTAACATATACGTAACCCACTCGAAAACATATGCAGAGCCTACTATGAATGCTCTAACACGTATAGAACCGTGGCAGTGCATATAATACACGGCAATGAATTCAAGTACTTTGCACATTAGATTGATACATGCTTAATATGATTAAATTATGTTACGGTAACTTAGGGCACCTTTCGCCATTTAACATTCATCACACTATCACTCAATCATTATTTGACACCTTACATTCCAACACTAAATCTTTTTTAGTAGTCACAAAAAAACAACTAATCACAACATTCCAACTCATTCCCCTTATACTCTCTCAAACAAACAAGCCCACCTATCACTAATGTGATATGCATCACCAAAATTTTCATCACTACCTTGAACCACCCAGTTATGGCGGTGTTTCACGGGCCTTGCTATCGTGATAAACCTTTTCACGGAAGCACCCCAAATGCTATAGTCATTGCTATAGTCATTTCGACGAATATGATCAAACATGTACATAATTGGGAAACCGGTGCGTTTTTAATGTTGATGTCTTTTATTCATTTAAGTTGATGTATGCTCTGGTCAAGGGCGCTAGGTCAATGAAGATATTTTTTAACTATTAAATATTATAACTTACTGATAATATTCATGCTACTCAACGCACTAAGTCACTAACACATTTAATATTTCATCAAAAGTAACACAACACGTCTAAACCGTCTGCAAGGTGAAAAAAATAAATAGTCTAAGATGCATGTAAAAATTATATATATAATATAATATTAAAATTTACAAGCAAGGAAGGTTTTGCAGGTGATAAGGCATGAATAGAGGGAATATTTTCAGGTGACACTCCCAATGAGAAAGCCATGGGAAACGGGGGTTGATGGATATGATGGACGCTAGATTATACTTGTTGTACCTACCAATCTATCTTTCTTAAACGAAAATAAAAACAAAAAATATCTGATCAAATTATATAAAATATTAAGTACATGAAATTAGGAAAAGAAAAAAAGTATAAATAAAATTATATAAAATACTAGTATAAAATAAATTACTATATTGGTAAAATATAAAGGAATCAACTAGACATACAGACAACATGAACTAATTATACGTAAAAAAACAAAATGTTATAATACGTACTGCTAGGGAGAAAAAAGAAACAAGAACTAGTTAATTGTGTTAGTCCTGCTCTTGTGGTGAAGTGGCATGAGAACTGAAGGTTAAGGTTTGAGACTGAAAAAACTCACGTTCAAATCTGATTACACCCAGGTTTTACTAATTTTTCACCGTATTGCCTTTTGACAAATGGAGGTCGGGTTTCCCTCGCTGATGGAACTATCGTTGGTCTTCGGCTATCTAACGATGTCTGCGTTCGCAATCGTATGAGGTACCTTCAACCATGGGTTATTTTAAATAGTCGGGGCATTATGCTTATTTAGTCTTAAAAAAAAAAAAAAAAAAAAAGAGTTGATTATGTTATAAAATGTAAAAAAAAATAGTATATCAAGATGTAAAAGGTTTGATGTAACCATTCATGACCAATCAAATCTGAATAATAATTACTTTTGTCAGATAGGACCCACTGCATGTATCAGAAGATATACACCATGACATCATTTCATAGCCAAATACAGTCTAATCACCCTATACCTTTCTTTCCTTACCGTAAACAAGTATGAAGTATATTTAAAAAAAAAGTATTTATGAATCTTACACCCCTAGTTAGGAAAGAAAATATAAACTCTGACTCATATCACACGCCAATAAAAAAGAGGCATGTTATTTACACAATAAGAAAATGTAAGTTTGCATAGCCCTCTACGGCCCGTAGAGGGCACTACGGGCCGTATAGGGGGTCAGTGTAATAAATGCTCAACCCTCTACGGCCCGTAAAGCCCTCTACGGCCCGTAGAGGTGGTTTGGTGGAGTGCATTTAAACCCTACACGAGCCGTAGAGGTCTCTACGGCCCGTAGGCAGTACGAGGTACGAGGTCATTGAATGAAGTGTCTGACATTCAGTGTGTCAGTCTGAAAAAGCTAACCCTCTACGGGCCGTAGAGGGCTATACGGCCCGTAGAAAACCTGGTTGTTGGGAGCATTAAACCCTATACGGCCCGTATAGGCCTCTACGGGCCGTAGAGGGTCCAGATATATTCTTCTTCCTTGTCTTCTTTCTTCAGTTAACGAAAGAAAATTTAAAAACGCGGTGCACAAAAATCCGATCGATTCCAAGCTACCACGATGTCTTCGGGTCACTACGGTAATGTTTCGGATGAATGGGAGCATTCGTTTAGCCTATCTCACGTCTCGGAAAGCCTTTTCGGAGCCGTGGTGGAACGTGGTGAGGAGGAGGTTAGCTCCGTTGTTCGCTATGGTGACGGGAATGCACTACCCGATTTGAACCTGCTGCCCGATTTGAACCAGGAGTACGTAGAAGAACCGGGGTCATTTTACTTGCCTCCGCCAAGTCATCCACAGTACGAGGGAGGTGATAACGGTGGCGAGGAACCTGTCCCGGATGTTTCGTACGAAACGAATCAGGTGTGTTTATGAATTTGCACTTGTTTATAATTTAGACCCGTGTATATTTAGACTCGTATATTTAGGGTTTGTGAGATATTTAGACCCGTGTACATATTTAGACTCGTATATTTAGTCCCGTACCTAAATTTGTTTTAGGGTTTGTGAGATTTGAACTCGTATATATTAGTTGTTATTTGAACTCGTAGGGTTTGTGAGATTTGAACTCGTATATATTAGTTGTTATTTGAACTCGTAGGGTTTGTGAGATTTGAACTCGTATATATTAGTTGTTATTTGAACTCGTAGGGTTTGTGAGATTTGAACTCGAGGGTCACGGCCGAGTACTTTCCAACACATCGAGGGTCACGCGTATGCTAGGAGGCTGGGTCCGGCCGGGTTAAAATTGGTGGATACACTTTATTTTCAAAATGTTACGCCAGTAGACATACATTCGGCCGTTAGAAAACAAAACCCGGATAGTCCCTGCATCTTAAGAGACATACATAACACAATAACCAAGGTTAAGCATTTGTTATACGGCGGCAGGACTCAAATGCAGGTATTATTATTATTATTATTATTATTATTATTATTATTATTATTATTATTATTACTTCTTTATTATTATTTTTTAATTATTATTATTGCTATGCAGGTACTCGAAGCCACATTGGTGGAAAAAAAAATTGTTTACTTCACCCGGAGGAATGACTCGACAAATGCGCCAGAGTGGTTTGACCTAACAGGCTGTCCTGATTCTTCTGATAGTTCGGTGTAAATTTGTTTTTATAATGTATAATGATTTATTAAATACATTTTTTTATTTTTTATTATTATTTTACATATACAATATGAAATGAAAACGTTCTTTTATAAAAAAAACCTATACCACCTAATTAAAACTAACAAAATTAAAAAAAACAAAACTTCTACTGGGCCGTAGAGGGCTCTATGGGCCGTAGAAGAGATTTATCTACGGGTCGTAGAGCCCTCTACGACCCGTAGGCTTCTGGGACAAGCTCGTAGACACCATCTATGGCTCGTAGAGACCATTGAGCCTACGGGCCATAGAGGCCTCTACGACCCGTAGGCAAAAAATTTTTGATTTCTAAAAACTTTGTAAAGTTTATAAATATAATCAGTAGTTTTTTAAAAAAAATATGAGTCTACGACCCGTATAGGTCCCTACGGGCCGTAGACGAGGATTTTTTTAAAAAAAAATTGGGTTTTCAGTTATATGTTATATTTAATTTTTCTGGATAATATACCAGCGAACTGGTAGCCCAGATGGTCCCCATTGTGTGTATAAGTGTGTATGTGTATGTGTGTGTGTGATAATTGACAGCCATGAGATCGATCCACGTCCCAAACGTTTTTTTTTTTAATTTTGTTTACCTACGGGCCGTAGAGACCTCTACGGGCCGTAGGTATGTTTTAAAAACTGATATAGATCGTTCCCTCTGTTCAGTTTCTCACACAACCCAAAACCCACCCCCCTTTACCCTTCAAAACCTAATCGCCACCACCACCATCTTCGACCACCACCACCATATTCGACCACCACCACCATCTTGAAACTTGTTTCTCATCACTAAGGTAACAATCCCTTTAATTTCAGTCCATATTTTCATCTTTTGATCTATATGATAGAAATTCTTAATATTATCATTTTTTGATCTATATGTAACAATCCTTCTAATTTCAGTCCATATTACCATCAAATTGGTTTTATTACTTGATTCACGAAAGTTTGGGTTATTCTTTACTTGAAAATACCTTATAAATTTGTGAATTTGATAACGCACATAAGGTGTTTGTGAAAATGTCCCTGAGAAACAACGATGCAATTCTGAGCGCGAGCTTTATAAAATTTCCTGTTGATGCGTGTTTAACAGGTTGCTGAAACAGCGTTGAACGCGCGCGCGTTTTAGGGTTGCTGAAACAGCGTTGAACGCGCGCGCGTTTTAGCGTTGTTTCTGTTTTTGTGTTTTTTTTGTGTTTTTTTTTCTATTGTTTAGGTGTATTTGTTACAGGATTGAGGCGTTTCTTTGGAATCGCCAAAAACTATATAGTTTTGGCGATTCTTTTGAAACGCCAAAACTAATATAGTTTTGGCGTTTCTTTTGAATCGCCAAAACTAATATAGTTTTGGCGTTTCTTTTGAATCGCCAAAACTATATTAGTTTTGGCGATTCTTTTGAAACGCCAAAACTAATATAGTTTTGGCGATTCTTTTGAATCGCCAAAAACTATATTAGTTCTGGCGATTCTTTTGAATCGCCAAAAACTATGTAGTTTTGGCGATTCTTTTGAATCGCCAAAAACTCTGTAGTTTTGGCGATTCTTTTGAATCGCCAAAACTAATATAGTTTTTGCGTTTCTTTTGAATCGCCAAAACTATATTAGTTTTGGCGATTCTTTTGAAACGTCAAAACTAATATAGTTTTGGCGATTCTTTTGAATCGCCAAAAACTATATAGTTTTGGCGATTCTTTTGAAACGCCAAAACTATATTAGTTTTGGCGTTTCTTTTGAATCGCCAAAACTAATATAGTTTTGGCGATTCTTTTGAAACGCCAAAACTAATATAGTTTTGGCGATTCTTTTGAAACGCCTTAATTATAGAAACGCCCTAACTAACTATATATTCTTTGATTTTGCAGTTATGGCAGATTTTCTAGACGAGCAGTACATGGACGAGGAGGAGGAGGAGGAGGAGCAGCAGCAGGAGGATGAGCCCGTGGTGCAGGTGGGGGCTGCCATGGCAGGGGGTGACTTGTTAGGCTATGAGCCTTGCAGTTTTCAGCGATTCGATTACCCGAGTCCCAGATTTCAGAGGTTGAGGAAGAAGAAGATTGAAAAGGCGCGTGGGATTTCTTGGGACGCGCTTCGGGAGATTAGGGGGGTGCTGAGGCGATTGCCCGAGAGTGGATCCCGGAAGGGAGCCCACTGGACAGGTTTTTCGACGACTTTTGCGCGCCGTCCCATCGGCCGTTGGTGGTAGAGTTTCTATCCACCTTTCGGTTTCGGCCGCCCACCGCCGGATCGTCGGACGCTGGATCGTCGGGCGCCGGATCGTCGGGCCGCCCACCGAAGGATATTGAGTTTTCCATACTCGGCGTTGAGTATGGTTATTCTCTAGATGAGTGGGCTACGCACACCCAATGGTACACTCGCGACGACCTTGTAGAGGTATTAATATTATTTTTATTTTTATTCTTATTATTTTTGTTTTTGTTCTTATTCGAAATGTTAATGTTAATGATAATGTTCAGGATGTCTACACTAGGGGGTGACTACTGTCGCTGATGACGTCCTCTATGCGTGGTGGCCCACCATTGGCCGTCCCGAGTTCGGCAACCCGGCAGAGAAGTATTATTATTATTATTATTATCATCATCATTATTATTATTTTTCAATATCTTTGTTCTGATTATTATTACTATTATTATGCTGTGCAGGGAGAGGTGTGACAGGGCATCTAACATTCGTCACCCCGTAGTTCGTTACATTCACCGTTGCATTACTTATTCCCTAACGGCACGGGGGAATAGTAACGAGCGGGTGACGAAGACGGACCTGAGGTACCTGTATTGCATACTCACCGACACGCCGATTGCCTTGCATCGGGTCATGGCCGAGTACTTTGCCTCCTTCCCCCATAAGCCGTTGAAGGGAGGCATCCCATGCGGGGGCTCATCAGCAAGATTGCCGAGTGCTGCGATGCCGTGAAGTATTACGGTTATGTTAACCGTAATCGGTTTCCGTCACTACCGCCCAGGTATTTCGGTTATTAATGTTATTATTATTATTAATGTTAATGTTTATGAGCTTGTTTCAGCCCAATAGGTCTACCCACGATGAAGGCTATGCTTTGTGCGGCGAAGAAGGCGAAGACGCCGGATCATGATGCCTTCCACTATCTGATTGGTCCCGGTGGTGTGGAGTTTGTGCATGAGCCGTTAGTACATCAAGGCCTTAGAGGTATTATTATTATTATTATTATTATTATTATTATTATTATTATTATTATTATTATACTTATTATTATTATTATTATTTGGGAAACTTGTAGACAACTTGTGTTGTCTGGTTTGCCTAAAAACAGGGGAAACTCTGCCCAATTTTTTTATAAAATCCTGGAATATTATTATTATTTATTAATTATTTATTGTTATCCATTGCAGGTGATGCTGTGGAGGTCGGGTTGCAGTTTGTGCATGAGCAGGAGGGGGCGGTCTTAGGGACGTCGAGATGCCTTAGCAGCAGCCTGAGGACGTGCAGATACCGGCGCGCGTTTATCACTCTCTTAGGTTGCCTGCTGATGTTAGGGCGGACGTACGTGCGGCTGCCGAGGAGGCTGTCGAGATGCGTGCGTGGCGTCAGCAGCAGGACATCTGGCGTGTGCAGCAGGACATCTGGCGTCAGTAGCAGGAGGTAGAGATGCGTCAGTGGCGTGATCGGCAGGATGAGGCGATTGCTGGCCAGCAGGATATGTATCGCCAGCTGGGCATGCAGACTCGTCTCCCACCGACTTTAGGGCCCATCACGCAGCAGACCCAGCATGAGTCCGGTACCTCCTCGCAGCAGCCCGGGACCTCGCAGCCGCAGCCGACGCCGACGCCTGATCATGATGCCTTTTGACTTATGATTTTCTGATTTGTAAATGTTTTAAACAATTTTTATTTTGAACGCTTGTGTAAATGTTTTAACGTTTAATTTTATCGTTTGGTTATATAAACGTTTGTGTTTATGTTTTACACGCTTATCGAGACGACATTAAAAAACTAAAAAAATTAAACAAATAAAATTTATTTTATAAATTTGTATTAATGTTTTACATGCTTGTGTTAATGTATTACACGCTCGGGATTAATTATTACATAATTAAAATGATTTAAAAAAAAATACCCTCTCTACGGGTCGTATAGGCCTCTACGGGCCGTAGAGGCTGCCTAAGACTGGTTTATGTTATATTAAAACTTTCCAACTAAGAAACCAGCGAACTGGTAGCCCAGATGGTCCCCATATACGAAATAAGACTTTGTGTGTGTATTTTTGTGATAATGTGCCTAAGATCGAACCTCGTCCCAAACGTTTTTGGTTTTTTTTTGTCTACGACCCGTAGAGGCCTCTACGGGCCGTAGGCATCATAAAACATCCATCTCGTCCTTCTTCATTCTCAAAATTAATAAGACTACTTCTACGACCCGTAGAGGCCTCTACGGCTCGTAGGTAATCATTACCAATGATTGTATGATTGCCAATCATTGGTAATGAGTACCTACGAGCCGTAGAGGCCTCTACGGCTCGTAGAAGTCTGAAAAAATGGGCTCTACGACCCGTAGAGGGCTCTACGGGCCGTAGAGGGTTGTGTGAATAAAATTTAACCTTGTGCAAATAGTGGGAGCCATAAAAAATTGTCACATACTCTAAAATGTGATATCACATGATGTATAAAACCTAGAAGCTTTAAAAAAAAACTTCCTACCATACGGCGGAGAGTAAAACCATACCAAGTAGTATTGCTATATCAGTGTCAACAATCACTTAAACAAGAAAAGCTCATAAAGTAATAGAAATAAAAAAACCAAAGCATAATAGACAATAATTAAGCTGATCCATGACCCCCACATTACCTTAGATCCATTAAACGAGGAAATGGACGTAAAAATTGAATCACACACGTACATTGTACTATATTAACTTGCAAAATTTAAACAAACGTAAAAATGAAAAAGTTTTAACCGATAAAAAGTATAAGGAGCAAAATTGAAAGTGAAAAAATTTTGTGATTAAATTGTAAAAGATGTAAAAAAAAATTAGGGCTAATAGTAAAAAAATAAAGAAAAAACAAATCAAAAGTTGTTACAACAAATAAAGTTAAAGTTACAACCAATAATGCACAACCAAGTTTGTAAATGGTTAATGGTATGGTATATGTATAACTCAATTGCTACGACTTGCGTCTTGTGGTTTAAGAGCACCAAAGTGGCAAAGTTTTTTTATTTGCTTTTTGTCATCGTTATGGATGATTATCTGATAGTAAGATGTCAAACATCTAAGGTTGTTGATATAAGAGTATTTAGAGATAATTTATTTGTTGTTAATAAGAAAAACACAATGGGTGCGTTTTGCGCATCTGTTTTTGGAGGGTATCTGTCGGGCAAGAACCTGAAACTGGATAGTGGTGAGCTACTTTTTTTTCTATACAATGTACATAAATTAAGATAAGTGGTTAAAAAATAATAATAATAATAATAAAAAAGAGCATATTGTAGGTATGCAAAGCCTTGGGTTTCCTTATTAGATTATTCGTGACGGACATGTGAATGTAAAAAAAAGTTAAGGTACGTTGACATAATAGCTTCTTAGATAACACTCTATAAACATATAGGGTATGTTTGGTAAAATTAGCTAGTTGCTGCAAGCTGGTAACTGAAAGTTTTTTAAATATATTTTGATGTTTGATAGAGTAGCTGGAGCTTTTAATAAAATGTATAAAATGACTAAAATTGGCATAATTAAAAGTTTGTAAAGAAAGTTATTATTTTATTTTTAAAATAGAATGAGTATTTGTGTCATTTACTAATTAAAAGGTTGTAGCTAGTAGAGCTTTTTCTTAAAAGCTAGTACTATTAACTTTTCACTATAGAGCTTTTTCTATAACTTAAAAGCTTATAGCTCATTCAACCAAACAAGGCTGTAATGTGATGTGGATGTGAGGTAGTTACCGAAAATGATTGAAAAATTCGAAAACATAAAAAAGAAATAATCTATGTACTTTATGAAGCTTACCGATAATTCATGCAACTTGTTATAAATTAAAGGTAAATTAGATTTAAATACTACAAATTATTGTTTGTTTGTCAATATCACTTCTAATTATCACTTTAACTACCAATACTTTCAACTTTACATTTTATTTGTTATATCACCTCTATTTTGAAATCAGCGGCAAGTTCTTCTTGTTCTTCTTCTTCTTCTTCTTATTCTTATTCTTATTCTTATTCTTATTATTATTATTATTATTATTATTATTATTGTAAAGTGAGGGGGCAAGTTCTAATGATGACATAACAAACAAAATGTAAGTTAGGAGTATTGTTAGTAAAAGTGATAGTTGAGAGTGATATCGGTTGATAAACAATAGTTTAGAGTGTTTAAATCCAATTTACTAAACTAAAACAAAGCAAATCGTAACATAAGCATCAATTCAAAAAGTTTGAGCTCAAAGTCCATTTTATTTAGAGTAAATTGCCAAATTCGTCGCTGAAGTTTGACCAGATTTGATAGTTCCATCCAAAACAAGAATTTTTATCACCTGGACCCTTTAGGTTTTTGTTTGTCTGTCAAATTCATCCAAAATGTAAACCCAGTTAATTTAGTCAGTTAAATAAGGGCTAAAATGGTCTTTTGCTTGTTAAACGAAGGGCAAATTGGTAAATTCACCTTATTTAATTTACTATATATAATTTACTAGTTTTTATCCCGGGAGCGTCCCGGGTTGAAATATCTAATATAACATAATAAAATATATTATTATTATTATTTTAAACAGATCTCTGCCATAAGTTATCATATTCAAATAAAAAAACGAATTTCTACGCCGGGGTATAAATCTAGTGTCATTACAAATGAATTCGGAAGTTTGTAATCGATCATTCTAAAAAGAACTAACATGAAATAAGAAAAAAGGTTAATTATTGAAATATCGAACGCATTAGTCTAAGGGTTATGTGATGCGTTAAAAAATTCATGAGTATATGATCAGGTATGTAGTTCGGGTATTTGGGTATGTTGTTTCGGGTAATCGGGTCGGGTATCACCAGACCCGACCCAAACCCACAATTTTTTTTAAACTAATCCCAAACCCGACACAATACCTGTCGGGTTACAAAAAATAGTCATTTTTTTCCGATTTTTATATAGCACTATGGTACTATTTGGAAAGATAATAAAACGCTCGTTAATTTGATGTAATTTTTTTCTTTAAAAAATCTCGTATATAAAAGATATTAACGTTTAAAAGTTATGGGATGCAACACGAGAGATAAAATAATAAAGGTTTAATATTTAGATTTAGTAGATTATGTATTTAATAGATTAGGTTAAAGATTATAATAGATTAGTTTAAATCATATTTATTTATTTTTTTAATTGGTTTATAGTTGCCACATCACATCCTATGTGGCATCTCTCAAAGGAGAGATTGCATAAGAGTATGACATGTAGGATTAATCCCTTTGCAATATATATATATATATATGTATATATATATATATATATAGATTTTATTTTTTTTAAATGAAGTGGGACCCACCACCCACCTCTTTCTTCACCTTTCACCCACCTCCTTCTTCATCTTTCACAAACACCACTAACCACCATGGCCTCCATCGCCTCCTAGCCACTAACCTCCACCTCTGCCTACCTCCGACCGCCTCCTTCCCCTCCTGAAATAGACCCTCCGACCGCCTCCTGAAACCCCAACTCCGCCTACCTTGACAAAACCTCCCCTCCGAACCCCACCTTTGAAATGCCACCTCCGCCTACATCCCCTCCGGCCGCCTCATTTCCCTAATGACTGTACACTTATTTCTAACCCCTCATTTCCATAATTTAACTAGGTTAATTAAGAATGACGCCTGCTTCTTTTGAAACGAGAATGACGTCTTCTGTGGGTAGGGTTTTGGGGTCCGGCTGAATTGCTTTGGGTAAGGTGGTCGGGTTGTAGGGGAACCGGGTCTGCTTCTTGGTTTGAGTGGCGGTCGATTTCGTAACTGATTCGGTGTTTGATGACGAAGATTTTTTTTTGAAAACTGGTTGGTTGTTTGTGGTGGTGGTGATAGGTGGTTGGTGGTGGTGGTGAGAGAGGGGTTGGTGGTGGCGGCTTTCTTCTTGCTGAAACAAGAACCCATATAAGGGAGAGAAATGAGGGGTAACGGCATCTTCTTATTTCTCTAAACTGAGAGATAATTTGCTATCTTGTTCCTTTCAACGTGTTCGGCCGGCCCATTTGATTGTATCAAAAAGGGGGGGGGGGGACCGGACAAAGTGAAAATAAGTATAAAAAATATGCAGGGGGTGGAGATGGTGGTGGGGTTTTTATATATATTTTGTATTATTGTAATTTAAATATAAGAAAAAGTGAAAATAAGTATAAAAAATAAAAAAAAGGTAACTGAACAAAAATGCCCCATCACATTAACAAAATAAACAAACTGAGTTAGCAAATTGGATGGAAATGACAACAAATGATAAAACCCAGGTGTCGAGTTGCAAAAAAAAAAAAGTTTTTTGGATGGATCAAGCAAATTTCGTCAAAAGTCAGGGACGAATTTGACAATTTACTCTTTTATTTATAATTTTATTTAGTTATTAATTTTATAACATAAGCATAATTATAATTCTTAAAGTAAAATAATATCACCTTTTTAGTTTTTATCAATTAAATATATTATAAACTTTATTATACAATATATTTTTAATAAATAAAATTTCTATATTAGACATATAATAAGGGTTTCTAGACTCACAAACCTAATAGAGTTCGATATATAAGTTAGGAATTGGACTTGTGTATTAGAAAAAAAGGTTATTTTTAGAGCTAAGCTCGTTTAGTTTTGAATCACTCAAATTGTATATGTAACTACTAGCTGATTATCCCGGGAAGGTCCCGGGGTTGAAAAATTTAATATGATTTAATAAAAAATGATAAAAGAAGAAAACTCAAATAACGAAAAGAGTAAATAACTTAAACATAATCAATCTTAGTTAAAAAAACAATTATTTAAAAAGTTAAAAAAATAAAAAGCATAAACCATATTAAACATAATACAGTATTAAAAGGATAACCTTCAACATATAATCATCTTCACGTAATTTAAAATATGTTACAATTTGACTTTGACTTATATAGATGTAGAATTCATGATAGGGGTTGAAAAATATAACCATTCTAATAATACTAATACTAATAGTAATAATTATTACTCTTGTAATTAAATAAATAAAAAATAATTTTGCTATAAAGTGACACCATGTATTGCAGTGTTGCGCGATTCTTTCTCCTAGCTTCTCTTGATGAAGTATATCTATCCATCTTTAGAAGAGTAAAATTCCAATGATAGCATGGCGATTGGGCTGAATTTCAACATCGTAGATAAGAACCCGATTTAAAAGAAAAAAACATGATTAATGAATAACCTGAACACTTTGTGTTTTTTTTTCTGTATGAACATAGCCCCACAAAAAATAGTCGCTTTTTTCTTCGTTTTTTATATAGCACTATGGTACTCGTTGGAAAGATAATTAAACGTTCATTAATTTGGTGTAAGTTTTTTATTTAAAAAATCTCGAATATAAAAGATATTAACGTTTAAACATTATGAGAGGAACATAAGAGAGAAAAATTTAAATTTGTTTTTAAATTCTTTTTTCCTAAAATAACTCAATTTAATTTTAGTAATTGAAAATTAAGAGATAGAGAGATAAATTTAGGGTTTTATGTTTATCTCTTTTTTAATTAAAAAATGAAATAATTAAAAAATACTAAAATCTTTCATTTATGATGCCACGTGGCAGTTTTATGAAGAGATTGAAGGCACCATTGCACGCCACGTTAGCAATGTTCAATTCTTTTATATATATTAATTAATAGATTAATAGATAATAGATAATAGATAATAGATAATAGATTAATATTAATAGATTCATAAAGGTAAATTACAGCATCACTTCGGTTTTGGTTACATACTATATTACTTTTAAGAGGCCCAAATAAATATTGAATTGGGCCCACTTAAAGCTTAACCTAAAAATAAATATGGATCGGCTGGTTAACCTAATCGATTTACTGAATCCACTAATCCAGGTAAAAAGTCACTGGAATTGGATCTATTCACTCATGGATTATGGGTATGTTTGAAAAAAACTAGCTGGAATGGACCGGTGATTGGAGGCTAGAAGTTGGTAGCTGATAACTTTTTAAATATATTTTGGTGTTTGGTAGAGTAGCTGGAGCTTTTAAAAAATGTACAAAATGATCAAAGTGGGCATTAACTAAAAGCATATATGCATGTTTTTTATATTTTTTATGATAGAATGGGTATTTGTGTCATTTACTTATTAAAAGTTTGTAGCTGTATGAATTTTTTCTTAAACACTAGTACTAGTAGCTTTTCAATATAGAGTTTTTTCTCCTAACATAAAAAATTCAAGCTCCTTCAACCAAACGGTTGAAGCTTAAAGCTCATAAAAGCTATTTTATTGAGGTGTTTGCACTTTTATTGAGTATGAGCTTTTTCTTAAAAGATTGAAACTCATAAAAGCTCTTTGCCAAACATAACCTACATGTAGTTGATTCATAATAGTATAATTAGAGCTCATACCATTCACTTCACACCCCACGTTCATTTCCAACAAAAACCAAAATTTAAGCCCTTAAAAAATTAACTATACTTATGGATTATCTCTACTATCTTTACTACATTATAATGAGTGAGCAATAGGCAAACATGTCCAACTTGGTAAAGTTAAGATAGGATGTGAAAAGTCATGTGCTTCAACCCTCAAATATCATATAAATCTTTTCCAAATTACCCTTCAATGCATTAAGATACTTGTACCATGTAGTAAAGATAAATAAAGGTTTATTTTCTAGATAATTAAGTTTCTACATTTACTCGCAAAAATCCGTTCAAATTGTTATATATAATATCATGTGATGTGGTATGACCACAAGCTTCAAATATTTATACTCAACAAATATTAATTTTACATTTTCTTTCTTTCTTTAAAATTGCATATGTTTATATAAATATACAGTGTCGTTCATCATGAGAATTGCTGAAACAAATTACTTTATCTTTATCTTTGCAGAGAGTTAATGGTGGTACGAAGTGACGCACACACAACACCAAGTAGTACAGTACGTTTTGATTTTCTGTTGATAAGGTTTTTTTTTTAAATTATTTAATAAGAACGACAAGGTGCGACTGAGGACGCTGAAAAAAGTAATCATGTTGTAACGAATCTGGCAAAACGTCGACACAATCCGAAAGTGGATTGTATCTGCAAGTTCATCTTCCAGGTTAAACTTGATTTGTTTATTAAAATAAATGTCTTGTTGATACTTCTTTACTTCTCTGTTTACCTGTTTATACTGATATCGAATGGTTGTGTTTTGGTTTATCTACTCTATTTTGGTTTCTATGCTCATATTTGGTTTTAAGTTCATGCTTGACAATACGTATCCATATGGTGGTTTGGTCTAAATTTGTGAAAAATTATATAGAAAGATTTGGGAATAAAACTTAGCTAGATTTGGGAATAAAAATTAGCTATGCTCATATTTGGTTTTGAGAACAGTGCTGATGACTGAATTTTGATGATCAAAGAAGTTCATTTTCATATATAGTGAAATCTTTTTTTATACTTGGTGTCCTGTGTACATATCATCTCTTAGATGTTGGAAGTTAAGGACATATGGTTGAACAATTTACATAGTGTGTCATGAAAAGTTATAAGAACGTATATGTTGGATATAAAAAAATATAGTTTTTTCAAAGTTTTAAACAATGAAGAGAAATGGATTAATTTCATATACATCGTTTCGCATTCAAAGACAATTACGTTTTACACTTTTCCTACAGCTTGGTGGGCTAACACGGCTACGCTTGTGCATTGTTCAAAAAAAATATATTTATCTTAACCGTCCCCCAGCTTAACGCGCAGGTTTCCCACTAGTCTATATCTATATCTATACTACATTATAAGGGGGGGGGGGGGGGACATGGGCAAATATGTCCAAAATGTCAAAGTTAAGATGACATTTGAAAAGGCACAAGTATAAATCACTAAATTTTACCCACTTTTTCCATTTATACCCCTACTCATAAACTCCAAAGCCAAATATTCTCTTTAAATGAACGTTGCAAACAATTGTCTGTCAAGGAACGAGGTGAAGTAAAGAACAAATTGAACCATTTGCTTAGTTTGTGTTGTAATGTCTAATTCTTGGTTTAGTATTCGGAAACCTTTAAACATACAAATGAATCGTGTTCCCGCCGCGAAGCGCGGCACCCTGCTAGATGGCAAACAAAAAATAAAGACATTGTTTGCAACGTTCATTTAAAGAGAATATTTGGCTTTGGAATTTATGAGTAGGGGTATAAATGAAAAAAATGGGTAAAATTTAGTGATTTATACTTGTGCTTTTTCAAATGCCATCTTAACTTTGACATTTTGGACATATTTGCCCATGACCCCCCCCCCCTTTATAATGTAGTAATCGTGTTCCCGCCGCGAAACGCGGCACCCTACTAGATGACAAACAAAAAATAAAGACATTGTTGTGGTTGTGTCATGTGGCATTATATTGTTGGTTCAAAAATGAAATTAAAGAAATACATGAATAGAGATGAGTGGGCAAAAGTGTAATTACTCTTTATATAACCAAAAGTTACGTAGATAATGGTGCAAAAACAATACAAATTTGCCCCCAGCTCACAAGAACGCCCCGCAGCAACGCGCGGGTTTTCCACTAGTACCTTGTTAAAGAAACTCGATTGATAGAATTGTAATTTTGCCACACTTTTAAGATGGTATATCAAGAGGTACAAGTATGCTTCTCTATATTTTACCATTTTTCTTCCTTTTATGCCCCTATAGTACAACTTTTGATGACAATTATACAAATAAAATAATGCAAAGTGACTCTTCACATACATGCATTTATATGATGACCCTCCATATGTTTAACACCTATATTTGTATTACTCTTGTATTGGTGTAGTGGCTTATAACTTTTCATATGTTTAACTCTTATATTTTTATTACTTTTTTATTTATGTAAAGGCATATATAAAGAGACATTTATAATACATAAGATACATCAATAAGAAAAACACCCCCACTCTCTCATTCTTCTCTATATATTGTTAATAGGCTTATATGAGTCGTGGAGTTATACATTACATTAGGGCAATTGATAAATTGAAGTTCAATGTGAGTTTGTTAATTTCCTTCACTATGTTAATATATTCTGTAGTATTTGAAAAATCTTTGAGTCCATTAATGCGCTGCAAAAATATATCACATGACAATTGTACAAGAAAATGAGAAATGGTTCATTGAATTGTTCCGGTCCTTGTTGTCATTGTGGAGATATTTTCAATTATATGGAATTCTAGAATGTAGATATGTTTTAACTTTTACTCTTACTCTTACTGTCACAACTTTGAGATACTGCAGCAATATTATTTTCCAATAATGTATACTTTCAACATTTGCTAACTATCATAAAAATGTCTTTACTAAGCAAATCCAAGTTACCCGTTTGGAGCGAATCAATTTTTTTTATAATTATGTATAATGTGTTTGTTGTGTTATTATTGTCATGTCTTTTTATTACTTTTTTTTTTTGTTTTAACGCTTAATGGCTTACTAGTTTGTTTGTAGGTGTTAACATTCAAAGTAGTGAAGAAGTTGCTATGAAGCTGACATGGTCTTTTTATGTTTTTAAGGATCTAGAAGTTTCTAGTTGTCTTATTAATTTAATGATATACTGATCAAACCATGTTTTATTTTGATACATTGATATAGTCAGATAAATAATGTGTAGTTCTTCACGTTTACACTCGATCATCAGTTGCTTAGTTTGTTTCCGTATTCTAATAGTGTCGTTTATTAAATTGGGCTTCGCATTTTGGCTTTCTTTACTCGACTTTCATGCTTATGGATTTTGTAATTAAGGATGTCTGTTTGCAATTTGAAACTCTCATTTCTTGATTTGTAGGTTTCTATTAACAGTACAATTTACACTCTTTTATGTAATTGTAGTTTTTGACTGTTGTTTTCACTATCCATATGTTAGTTAATATGTTGAAGCAATATTGTTTTTTTTTTAATCTAAGCAAAGTAGTTCGTATACATGTATGTTTGGTCTTTATTTATTATAATATTTCATTGGTGTTCCTTACAGTGTCAACCAAATAAGCAGATATCCAACTAAGAAAAACGTATTAAACATTCATAAAATTAATCCCATGGTCCAAGGGTGATCTAATGTATGTTTAAACGAAACTAAAAATTTAGTAAACATGTCTTATTTGTAAGTGAATGATAAAATAACTTTGAGCAGACTTTAAGATACGGTGAGAATTACATATTAAACACTTCACATTTGATTTTACTCTATTAATACATGTAAAATCGTGTGCATATTATATGAGGAATGGTAAGTTTATCTTATATGAGGAATGGTAAGTTTATCCAATCAACTTCGAGCCTTTAAGTAAAAATTTCAGAAGGACTATTTCAAAAGCCCAACATTTGTACAAGTAAATCAACAATTTCAAGTTTTATACAATATCATGATGTTGTATTGCAATCCGTTTTTTAAATTCCGCTGCAACGCACGGGTATACCCACTAGTTATATTGATATGACCTAATACATTTATTCAGTTCTTTCAATTAATGCAATCAACTTGCAAGTTTATTCATGTTTACTTTTTCAACATATAGACAATGTGTTATCAAAGTAAACATGTGTGTACATATGTACATTTAGTGTTTTTAATTTTATATAATAAACGAGTTTGTAAGAACGCCAACATGACTCTGTAACAAAATATAAAACCAGCCAAAAATCCGTATGCAGTATAATTATGATTGACGTTGATACAGTAACTAAAGTGTGGGTACATCCATTCAACTTGAATGACCATATCACTTCACCATCACATCACATCTCATGAGATCTAAAATATCAGTTCTTCAACTTTGAATCAAAGCGAATACTGTTGAGTATAATTATCCTTCAATAAATTATATAATATTATTTTATATTAAAAAGCTCTCATTTTTCACATTTAAAATCTAAATTTCTAAACACCCTTCTAAACACCCACAATTCAGTTGTTGGACTTGATATATAGTGGGCATCATGGGCATTGTAACAGACCTCTTGGCCCAATCCATTAAAACCCCATTTTCTTTAGAAATAGTAGTAGTGTCCTCGCACAATACGGCGGGAACATAGCTACTTTTACGGGTATGCATAATTCGGTTTAATTCAGTTATTAGCCTCAACCAAAACCAAAGTCAACGGTTAAATAATCTTATTAACCGATCGGTTAATTGGTTCAGTTTATTTGATTAGATTGTTGTTTTTCAGTCCGGTTAAGTTAATTTTGTTAATGACCAAAATTAAACTTTGGCCAAAGTATAAGTCTACTAAAGCATGGGTTTAGTGCCACATCTTTTTGGGGCCCCATTCTATGATATTATTTTATATTTGTATCGAACTTGTTTATGTAGTATTGAATCGTAGCTCGTTCCAAAAAGAGGAAACACGGTTAGGCTAAAAATGAAATCGGGAAAGTGAGAAATGGAAACCGATTCGAATCGTGTAGTAATGGTGAAAGGTCGTACACCTTAATCGTAAAATCACGATCATCAAAGTCCAACTATCTTCTGTTGCATTCTTGTTCTAATTCTTTTTACAATTAAAATCAAAATCTAAGGTGTTGTAGTTAGCGACTTAGTTCATTCGAAATTGTCAATCAAAATTGTAAATTGTTAATTTGCTACGCATCCCTTGAAGGTAAATTGATAATTTATTAACTTTTACTTCTCAATTGTTGATTTTTTGCACCTTACGAATTATACAGATAAAATATGACATAATGTGGATGTTAATTCATGTTTAAAATAAAATGCCATGGCTTTACTGATATTTATATGTGATTAAAATAAAGATCGGAAATAAAAATTATGATTAAAATTTTGTTATGTTTATGTTATTATAATCATAGCTAATACTTAAATTTCGATATTCATATTATGTTTTAAATTTAAGATGTTTTTGATGTCATATACTCTTGATTTTGTTTATATCATCTGTTTTTAGTGTTTAATAAAATTAATTATTATGATTTTGTTTATAAATGATTATTTTTACAATCACAATTCACGATCCATTAACAGTTATATATCCATTGCAGTCTGTAACTTCTTTTAGCATCATTGCACTAACCTAAGCATCAGGTTTGTCAAAATGTCATATTGAGAAAATAAGAAAATCAATGAACGTGTAAGCCGATTGGGTAAAGCTTGTTGTGTGTTATTGGTTTATTATTCTCGCACCAACAAAGATGATTGAAGAAACAATAGTCTAACCTCCTAGTAGGGATGTTAGACAATTGATCCACAGGGTTGATCCTTCACCGATGAAGCTAGGGCTGAGATAAACCTAAAAGATAAGGTGTAGGGTAGAAGGTGTGCTGCAATCGTAGACGTTTATAACAAAAATGGGTGATGTTATATATCACAGTTGTAGCTTCTCGTGTTAGCAAAAAAGTGTCAACCATAAGGTGATCAAGATCCCCTTATATAGAAGTGGCATATACCAACATCACTAAACCCTAATCTGGTGGGCCGATGCCCAATTAGGTTCTCCCTACCTAATCCAAGTTAGTAATCATAATTAGGAAATAAATACTTAAATATGGAAATGAAATCAATACCGCGTTAATTACCGAATGTATTCCTAGAAGGGACACGTGTCCTAAGCTTATGTCTAATCATGTGGAAAGGTAGTTGGTGGAGATATCTGATGACGTGACATGCAATCTATCATTGGCGAACGTTTACAGGCGTCCTTGTTGCACGTGTGACTTTCTGGCTCCGCGCGTAGGATACACTATGCGCCATGCCATTAGGTTGTAGAGGCACAAGGCATGTGTTACGTTTCCGGATGTTTGTGCCTAGGGCTTCCTGACGCGGGACATCCTTAGAAACGTGTGATTATGCTCTCCCAAGTGGTCACTTTTGGGACTTGCGTTGTACGGGTTAGGCCAATCCATGTGAGGATTTGGTATCGAATCCATTCAATGATATGATTTTTTTTACTATGGTCTCTGTTTTGCTAAAAGAGGCTCAAATTTAAAATTCGTTTTAGGCCTCTAAAATGGTCGAGCCGGCCCTGGTAAATCACATAACACATCAACTTTTTAAAATTAAAAAAAAATATTAGCATTACTGTACTCAAATTAAAGAGAATAAAATTCTCATTTTTATGATATTTAAAAAAATAACGTATGAAAAAATAATGGCCGTTTAAAAATCGTGAGGGGTAGTTTCCTAAAAACAAAGGAAAACATGTAACTATTATTTTTCGTCTAATTTGGTTTGTTTTTGTTCCAGTTATTACTTAAACCTATCATATCACTTTTATATAAAAAAAATACGCCAATACTATACTCAAATTAAAAAGAATAAAATGCTCGTTTATATGGTGTAATAATATTAAGAAAATATTTATGCACAAAAAAAGTTATGGACGTTTTAAAATCATGGGGATAGTTGGTTAAATTAAGGGTGCAAGAGTGTAATTATTATTTAAATAAACAAAAGTTGAGTAAAGATGAAGGGGCGCATATGTAAGTATTTTTTAAAAGACATGTTTGCCCTAAAAAAAGTAGTTAATATATGCATTGTGTTTTGTACACTAAGCAATATACTTGTAAAACTTGAATTTTAAGAGATCATTGGTAAATGTATTATAATAAAGTTTAGATGATTTCAGTTCGTTTTCATTTTTTTCCTTTATTTTAGTTTCGGTTATTGCTTAATCCTAACATATAATTTTTAAAAATTAAAAAAACTATGGCAATACTAAACTCAAATTAAAGAGAATAAATGCTCTTTTATACGGTGCAATAATATTAAGAAAATATTATCGTCTGAAAAAGTTATGAACGTTTAAAAATCGTGGGTTAGTTTGTTAAAATAAAGGTGCAAAAAACGTAATTACTATTTAAATAAACAAAAATTGAGTAAAGATGAAGGGGCGCATGTGTACGTATTTTTTAAAAGACATGTTTGCCCTAAAAAAAAGTAGTTAATATATGCATTGTGTTTTGTACACTAAGCAATATACTTGTAAAACTTGAATTTTAAGAGATCATAGGTAAATGTATTATAATAAAGTTTAGATGATTTCAGTTCGTTTTCATTTTTTCCTTTATTTTCGTTTCGGTTATTGCTTAATCCTAACATATAATTTTTTAAAAATTAAAAAAACTATGGCAATACTAAACTCAAATTAAAGAGAATAAAATGCTCTTTTATACGGTGCAATAATATTAAGAAAATATTATCGTCTGAAAAAGTTATGAACGTTTAAAAATCGTGGGTTAGTTTGTTAAAATAAAGGTGCAAAAACGTAATTACTATTTAAATAAACAAAAATTGAGTAAAGTTGACGGGGGCAAATATGTAAGTATTGTAAAAATTATAATATAGTATAGATAGATAAGGGGTGGAAACTGTAAATAATAAGGGGTATATGCGCAAGTTATGTTTGAAAAGACATAAATGTCATTAAAAAAGTAGTTACTACATGTATTAGGACATGTTTAATGGGAGGGTTCCATGGGGCTCCATGAGGAGTAAAATATTATAATGTAATAGAAGGGGCTCCATGGGGCTTATGGGAAAAGAGAGGTGTAGTGGGAAGTGGCTCCATAAGGCTTTATAAATGATTGGGTAATCATTGCTCAATTATTGGTTTTTTATTTAAATAATAATAATATTAAAAGAAAATTTATTAAGCTAAAAAATAATATTAAAAAATAATATTTAATATTAAATAAAATATAATATTCAAAAGGTTACTATTCCGACGGCTAGTTTTCAAACGGCTAGTTTTCTAACCCTATAAATACAAGACCAAAACCAATTATCAGTCACAATTATCTCTCAAACATTCAAAGATATGGGTGGGGGTTATCCTAACGAAGTTGTCGGACCTTCCAATCTTCGGCGAACTCTCACCGGAGACGTCGTCTACTAGTCTTCTCTTCTCCTCCACCTCCTCAACCAATCTTCTTTTCTCCTCCACCTCAACCAATGTTCTCTCCTCATCCTCCTCATCCCCATCCTCAACTAGTGTCCACTCCTCCTCCTCGTCGTCGAGTAACCCCCGTTCCTACTCTACCAGGTTACACTCCCCCAACTCCAGATGCTCCTCTCATAGATGAGGAATACATCTGGGCTGTAGATTATACTATGGTTGTCATGGGATTGGGGCAGCTACAACTGGTGGAGACCCAACCCCACCCTAAACCCTCCTGCTCCAGAGCTAATTGATGAAGGTTTTGAAGCAGATATTTCCATGTAATACACGAGTATGGATGATGAACCATACTATATTCCCATTCCTAACTATGGCTGCCTCCGCTCGGATGCTAGGTCCGACGGTCGTGATAGCGATCGTTCTGTGTCCTTGCCGGAGTACACACTAGAGGACTAGGATAATTATTCTCCGTAGAAAGAAATTTAGGTTTAATTATGTAATGTTTTAATAAGTAGTTTAGGATTATGTAATGTTTTCATTTAATAAGTAATTTAGGATTATGTAATGGTTTTAATTTAAATTTTATGCAATGTGTTTATCTAAACTAACATTAAACATTAAAACATAATATTAACCATTACACATTAAAAATACTAAAATAAAACATTAAACATTAAAACTAAATATTAAACACTAAACATTAAAATACTAAAACAAAACATTAAACATTAACACTAAACATTAATAATTAAACATTAAAAAAACGGATCAATTGCCATGACAGAAGATTGGTGATGTGGAAGTCGCTTCCGTACTGCTGCCGATAAGTGTCTTGTGTGAGTTGAAATCCCATTTGTTAGCTAACGCCAGGGTGCACCTCCATCGTCGCTTCATAGAGGGTGTTCCATCTCGTCAAGTTATTTTGTATGAGATACCACTTATTGGCGATCTCATCAACGTTGCGGTTGTTTGTTTGGCTAATTCGATTGTAATCCGCCAACACATTGTGCCAAAAATCATCCCTATTGTTTGGCGGATTACCTTGGGTGTTAATCCACGCCGTCACCAACTGGATCTGCTGCTGATTAGTCCATCGTGTCATACTTTCGGTTTGGGTTTGTGTTTGTGTTAAAAGTATACGTGTTTATGTTACTATGTGTATGTATATATATATATATATATATATATGCGTGTTTGTGTAAAAATGGGGGAAGGTTAAAAAATAACCATTGGCCTCATTCAATGGTCCCAACGTTCACTTTTTAAATTATTCAAATGGTCCGACGGTTCGACAGTGCTCGCCAAGATCATAAACCTGCAACCCAAAACGCCCCCATAGCGTCGGTGGGGGCGGTGTTCCCGGCGCCATAGGAGGCTATAACGCCCCATAACGCTGGGCATGAAGCCCACTACACATGAATTTATGTGTTGTAATTTAACCATTTATAATTGTATTACTTAAAAATTAAAAGGTCTTTTTGAAATGCTTTATAAGATAGTATAGATATATTATTTTGAGAAAGTTACCGTAAAAAGTATGTCAACATAAAAAGGATAATAAAGATTTTGGGCTTTTGATCAAAATAAATCAATGGATGAGATTAAAATGGGAAAAATATACGTTGAGTTTCTAAAAAAGAATGAAATTGGCAAAATAGGTATAACTTATAATTGTTGAGTTTCACCCCCATTTTTTAAACGTCCATAACTTTTTTCATACGACATTATTTAAAAAAAATACACCATAAAAACAAGCATTTTATCCTCTTTCATTTGCATACCCTATTGCTATATATATATATAGCAATTAGGAACCACCACCCTAGTTAGGAACTTAGGAACTAATCCTAACCATCCATCTACAATCTTGATCATAAGGGTAAAAGTGTAAAAAAACCAATCAAATCCTTTAATTATTTTAATCAAATAGTTTGTTACATATACTCTTTCCTAATCAAAACCCTAATTCATCTTCTCCATTTGAATTTCTTAATTATCTCCCTAATTTGCAATGCATATAACTTTATCGGCCAAGAAATTGAAAGGCTGCACGATGAAGTCTAATATCACATGGGATGAGGACAAATGAATTCACCCATTCGAACGCTCCATACGACGGCAGATGTGGCGAATTGCAGGTTACTTATTCGTCTTCAAATAAGTTCTTTATCTTCTCCTCACCCATATAACTACTCACCGATCTTTGTTTGTTCTTATATACGATTGGATTCATCACATTGCCTTTTCTATTTTGTGATCCAAAACCTATCAGATAAAGTTTGCACACAAGGTCAGAGATCTCTATCGGATTCACTGTTTTTTTAATTGATTAATGATATGAATTCATTTTTTTTTTCAAAAATAAACTGATAAACATACAATTAGATTTCATCTTAGTTTATTAGGTTGTTATACACTAGTGTATATTTGCTGAAACTTACAGATACAATAATTTTTTTTGAAGCGTACAGATACAATAACATTAACTATACATAGGTGTATATTAGTTATAAAATATTGGTTAATTAAGTTCTAATGTACATTTTTTATTGTAGGTTCCTCGTCCAGCAAAGTATATGAGTCTCCTGGTGGGACGAGATATTGGACGCCTGTTGTACCAGACATAATATACACTGACGTATAGTTTGTTGAATATTATGGTACAGTACAATGTTTTTTTGTATCATTAATTGGACTATACACTGATGTATAATTGTTGAAATATGACTATACACTGACGTATAGTTGTTGAGTATTATGGTACTGTACAATGTTTTTTGTAGCAATAATTGGATTATACACCAATGTATAATTGTTTTGAAATATGACTATACACTGACTTATAGCTATTGAATATTATGGTACTGTACAATGGTTTTGTAGCAATAATTTGACTATACACTGATGTATAATTGTTGAAATATGACTATACACTGACGTATAGTTGTTGAAATTTTATGGTACTGTACAATGTTTTTGTAGCAATAATTGGATTATACACGGATGTATAATTGTTTTGAATATAACAATACTAAACACTGTTCTATAGAAACAATTATGGATATTATTGTGGTGTTTGTCAGTTATAATGTATAATAAATAACCTATTAATAATCAAATACCAAAAGACAATATTACCCTTTGCTTTAATTAAAAAGTTAATTAATGTTTAACATATTTACCATCATGCCATTGAAGATGGATGGATGAGATTGGTTCCTAAAGTTCCTAACTAAGGGTTGGTTCTCAATTGAACCCTACCCTATATATATATATATATATATATTTTTAAATTGCTGGGTTGATAACTTGCGTTTTATTATGATACAACTTGCGTTTTTTGTCAGATATAACTACTCTTTTTATTAGGTGTAATTTGCGTTTTATCTAATATAACTTGTGTTTAATCATGTATAACTTGTGTTTTATCATGTATAACTTGCGTTTTTTGTCAGATATAACTTGCATCTTTTAATCAGATATAACTTGCGTTTTATCTAGTATAATTTGCGTTTTATCATGTATAACTTACGTTTTTGGTCAGATATAACTTGCATATTTTTATCATGTATAACTTGCGTTTGTCGAACCCGGGTCTTTGAGTTGTTAAACGAAGATATCTACTTATTTATTTTCATTTATTATTTGCTTAAAATCACATGAAATCAACAATTTTTATATTTCACCTGCTTATTTAGATAATAATTCAATTGTTTAGGTAATAAACTTTGAGAACTATTAGTATTCAGATGTGTTTACATTCTGTAACAAGGTTGTTGACCCGACGAGATTTACTGTAACCAGGTTCCTTCTTATCATTCTTACGCTAACACCCTTTTTACGTTAGTCTCTCCTTATTATTATTTTTAATCATATATTAACAGTTTATCTGGTAATATTAATATCTTTTGATTGATAATGATCGAATAAAAGCTAATTTTTAAGAAAGCTTAACTTGTTAAACTATACATATCTATAAAATATAATAAAACAAAATCATTTTGTCCACGTGGCACCTATCTAAGGCCATTCTATTTGTATTTTTCCGCCTAATTTTTTTCTGACACCTGTCTGTTCCACCGTTTTATGATATTATGCATTATCCACCTCATTTATTGTTTCCACATTTCACCCAAATTCCTTTTTCTCCTCACTTCCCAAAAACTCCACCTCTCTATACATGATGTGTTATAAAGAAAGGGTGATACTATCTACACAACCAACAAAAAACCCTAAACAACCTTAGGACGGGTCGTCGAGGCCTAGATGGGCCGTTAAGAAAAATTAGGGTTTCAGGACGGGGCGTCCAGGCCTTGACGGGCCGTTTGTTTACAGAAAAGACAAAACCGACGGGCCGTCGAGGCCCAGACGGCCCGTAAAAGTACGAGGTACGAGGTGATCAGTCTGAACTCCTGCAAAAGCAGGCAGTTCAGACTGAAAAGTCTGAAAAAGGTGCTTAAGGACGGGCCATCCAGGCCCCGACGGCCCGTTGAAACGTGTTAGGTTAGGGCATTTAATCCCTAGACGGCCCATCGAGGCCTCGACGGCCCATCGAGGCTACGAAATTGCTTTGCAGGTGTCATATTCAACGAAATATTATTATTATTATTATTATTATTATTATTAATATTATTGTTGTTGTTTTGCAGGTATCATATTCAACGAAATATTGCAAAATATCATAAAGCAGGATTTCCAAAAGAAGAATGGGAAATATTTTTGCAGTATTTTGGTCGACTGTGTAAATCTCCTGACAAAGAGGCTTACGAATTCAATCTTGAAGCGCTCTACAGACGACTTTGGGGGCAGGATCGAACGGGTATATATTTTATTTTTTATTTTGCTTTACAAGCGTACATATTTTCTGTATTGACATCACTATTCTGTTTTTTACAGAGGTTTATGACTACATGGAGTCAGTTTGGCTCCGAGATTATAAAGAAATGTTTGTGGAAGCATGGGCAAATGAAAACCTTACGTTCGGTCAGACTACGACCAACAGGGTCGAGAGTCAGCATGCTCTTATTAAGAGGTACATAAAAGGCCCGAACAGCTCGCTCCACGCGCTTGTGATGCAAATAGACAAAGTTATGGAATCACGGCGCGTTTAAGCGATTTATTATTTAGGCGTTTTAATGTTTTGTTTTTGTTTTGCAGATATGGCAAACAGAAACAACCGAAGACGCCGTAACCAGCCTGCGGACGGGAATCCTCTTGCAGGTGGCGACTTGAGAGATTGGCCCTACAGGCACGATAACGACGACTACGAGATCGCGCGCTGGGGTCAGATAGAGCTGCGTCCGATACACGGATCGCGCAGTGTTGACTGGTCCGCATTACGCGCGATCGGTGGATCGGAGAGGTTTGAGGAGTGGATCCCAGACGACAGCCCTTGGGGGCGGATGTTAGCTGACCTCGACCATGAGTCGTATCGGCCACTGACGATCGAGTTCATCTCGACATTCCGCTACACGCCGCATCCAGCAGGTGTTGAGCCTCCAGTAGGTCCTGACGGCGAGCCTGAGCCGGAGGTACAGTTCCGATTATTCGGACAGCTCTACGCATATACGATGGACCAGTGGGCTACTACTTGCTGCTGGTACAGAGAGGAGGAGCTTGTCCAGGATATGTACACCACGGCCTTGACGACCTTGCCAGACGACATGCTGATGGCCTGGTGGCCCACTATCGGTGGTCGAAAGTATGGGGAGGACGGCGGCGAGAGGTATTATTATTGTTATTCTTTTAATTTAGTTCAGTTCGTTATTATTATTGTTATTTAGTTCGCTTAGTTAATTAATATTGTTATTTAGTTAGTTTAGGTTGTTTGTTTTTGGATTTTTGTAGACGACTTGTGTTGTCTGGTTCGTACAAAAACAGAGGAAACTCTGCCGAAATTTTTTTAATGTTATTATTATTCTGTGCAGGATGGATAGGTCCAGCAACATCCGGGACCCTCTGATCCGTTACATACACCGTTTGGTTAGCTGGTCGATTGCCGGACGGTGTAACTGTAACGAGAGGGTCCAGCAGATTGACCTTTTCTACCTCTACTGCATCTTGAGGGGTAGGCCGGTTGCGCTACACAGGTGCTTTGCCGAGTACATCGCGACCTACCCTCATAGGCACCCGGCGGGGGAGATTCCGATTGGTGGGATAGTCACCGCCATCGCGTTGCGTCTTTGCCCGGGCGAATTGTGGACGCATGCTGAGGAGAACACGTTACCTCGTCCGATGATGGCCAGGTAATATTATTATTATTATATATTATAATTTAATATTATTATTATTATTATTATTTATTATTATTATTATTATTATTATTTATTATAATTTAATATTATTATTATTATTATTATTTATTATTTATTATAATTTAATATTATAATTTAATAATAATAAATAATAATAATAATAATATTAAATTATTATATATTATAATTTAATATTATTATTATTATTATTTATTATTATTATTATTATTTATTATTATTATTATTATTATTATTTATTATTTATTATAATTTAATATTATAATTTAATAATAATAAATAATAATAATAATAATAATATTAAATTATTATATATTATAATTTAATATTATTATTATTATTATTATTATTTATTATTTATTATAATTTAATATTATAATTTAATATTATTATTATTATTATTATTATTATTATTATTATTATTTAATATTATTATTGTTGTTTTGCATTTCAGGCCGTTAAATATTAGGACTATGACGCAGATGAAGGTGGCAGCACGGGTCCCTCGCAGCAACCCACACGCTTATTACTAGCGTGCCTTCGGACCTCCTGGCGACCGTGGCGAGCATTTTGTGCCAGAGCCGCTCATACATCTCGATGGGCCGATTGCCCCTGAGGTCCAGATGCCACACGTTGCCGACGGCGACCCACCGGTGGATGTAGAGATGCCAGACCCCCCCGTTGATGAGCTACAGCGTCCTGCCCGCGTTTATCATGCTGTCAGGTTGCATGATAGCACGACCCAGGTACTTCAGCAGATCCTGGATCAGTTGGGGTCGATGCGGGGTGACATGGCGTCGATGCGGGGTGACATGGCGTCGATGCGGGGTGACATGCGGTGGCTGTTAGAGAGCGAGAATGAGAGACGACGAGCAGCTGGTTTGGAGCCGCGTCCACTTCCAGATTGGGCGTCTAGCAGTCAGCATGGTGGGGCGTCCACCAGTCAGCCGGGTGGGTCGGATCAGCCGGGTGGGTCGGATCAGCCGGGTGGGTCGGGTTAGACGGGTGGGTTATATTTCTTTGGTTGTACATTTTGAACTCATAGTTTATGTAAATTTTTGGAATATTTATGTTTATTTATGCTTTATTGTTCGTTTTGAATGTTTGGTTTTTATAGATGTTTATTGAACTCATAGTTTATGTAAATTTTTGGAATATTTATGCTTATTTATGGTTTATTGTTCGTATTTTGGTTTCGTTTAGTTCGGCAACATAAACGACATTCGTTCATATTCATATACACAATTATATAAAAAAGATCATATTATACAAATAAAAAAAAACATTTATAAAAAACCAAACATTTATAAAAAACCAAACATCTATAAAAACCAAACATTCAAAGCCATTTTAAACATCCACACTACACTTACACTTATAAAAAAAACCAAATAATCATCACCTAATCATTGCCAATGATTACCAATGATTGGATTGGATTTAAACCATTAGACGGGCCGTCTGGGCCTGGACAGCCCGTCCTTTTGCCTTTAGACGGGCCGTCTGGGCCTCGACAGCCCGTCCTTTTGCCTTTTTGGCCCTCCACGGGCTGTCCAGGCCTCGACGACCCGTGGAGGGGTTGTGCAAATAAAAACCCTAGTTGTGCAAATAACCGGACCCTAAAGAAAACCTAATAGCTCTGGTTTTTATCTTCTCAATAACGATTTGTAATTTCTACTCATGCAGATCGGGGTTTTGATTTGAGAAACCCTACCTCTCCATACGTGTTTTATGTCGAATAAACCCTACCTCTATATCGTTTTCAGAAACCAGCTCAATGACGATTTGTATCAATCAACGTGTTTTTTATTGTCTCTCTACAAATCGTTTTCCTTTAGGGTTATGATTTGAGAGAAAAACCCTAACGAGCGATCGACAAACCAGGTATGTTAAAAGCCCTAACTTTTGTTGTATAGATATGTATAAATTGTACATATTTTACAAGAACTTGAACCAATTGAGGCAAAATCTATCATCTGCAGGGATACTTGACATAAGAAACGAATTTTTTATGGTGTTCTTGATGCGATTGATCTATTATGTTCCTCATGATTTTGATGAGTTGAGATAGCAATATTGCAAAATAAATTGATTCTTATAGTGTTCTTTTTATATTTTATATATTGTTGTTGCTGTGAAGTGCCCTTTATCTATTTTATATTTTTATTCAAGTAGCGGGGTATTTTTTTAAGAGATACTTATATTTTTATTATATAAAATTGAATAATTGGCAATAAATATTTGTTGTGATAGACGTGCAATGTTTTGTATTTGGATGTGTTTCAGTTCCTTAGTTTATAAAATATAAACTTTATTAGTAATTAAACTTTGGCAGCATAACAGTAGTTTTGATATCATATATAGAAGTTGGGGTTTCTCAAACATCTAGCTAATTAAACATAAAAGTAATGATAGTTTTAAATATAAATTTTCATGTTATGTAACTTAATTTGAGGTGATTATGAATTATGAATTTGCATATTACAAATCGTAAGCGCTTTTTTAATAATCTCTGGTTCCACCTTCAGGAGAGACCTTCACATGGAGTTTTGAAAGTGTTGCGCCTTCAAGTAGTAGGGCAGGTATTGTCCACACAAATTTTCTTTTGATAGAGCTTTGCCATCCTTGAAGTTTTTTGTTGAAAATTACTAGAGTTGGAAATGTTGACACTTGATCCATTAAGAATGGGTCAAACTGGATTTTGTTTCATCATAGAATAGTCAAGTAATTTATTTTTATGTAAACGGGTCATTGTGGGTTATGTTTTGTGCATTTTGAATACACTTTGGCGACCTTCAACCCATTCAGTAGGTTTAGTCCAGTTTCATTTTTAGCTACTTCTTTTAATTTTTATCATAGATTATATTCAAATCTAAAGATGAGTCGTATACCCATTACTGGTTTAAAATTTCAAAGTCTGATTGACTTACTATTTATTATTTATTTATTTTTGTTAAGATGTATGTTTGATGTGCTTATATATGTCTAGAGACCAATCCATTCCACAAGTCATTTTCCATGGAACTTAAAAAAAAGTACATATACATTTTTTAGTTTTATCGTTTACGCATTCATTTCAAAAGTACGTTATCAAAATTTGTTTACAGACTTATAAGTGTACAATTCACATTATGCAACCCGTGTAACACACGGGTACTTAAACTAGTATAGAAAAGAAAAAAAATACGAAGAAATGGAATATAAATGTCTACATTGGCAATAAATATTGGAACTCAAATTCATACGGTAGCTTCCCCACAATGGAAGAAACTTTTGCATTATTGATTCCTCTAAAGCAATCCACCATTGATTTCCTTAGTGAACCAGAAGTAGGCAATTGTTGGCACAACCATTCCACCAAGCTTTCCAAATCTTGTGCAAAATCATGCATGTGTCTAAGCAAAAGCTCGGGGAGTCCAATCTTCTTTGCACTTGTTACAATTATTGAAGCTTGTAGGTACTCTAACTTTGCTCTTTCCAACTCATTAAAAATCCCATCACTTGTATACACTCTCACCTTTTCCCAAACATGCATGTTAATGAATAGTACCCAAACATGCATGATATATATAGATCATTATTTCGATCACTTACCGCAGGAGAAGAGTGTGTGCCACAACATAATGCGAATGTGACATTGGGGTCCATTGAGTCGAGTCCATGTAGTTTGCAAAAGATTGCTTCTTTACCGTTCTTTTCTGCCTTGCCATAAATCTAATCAACCAATATCTTTACTTTTATTAAATAAAGTAGCTTTCTTTTCATTAGAACAAAAAACTCGCACACCCACTAAATTACTCATAAATATTACACCAATGTCCACTATAAGACTAAAACCCTTACTACTTAGTGAGCAACACTTTACTATACTCATTTATACCACTATGCTACAAGCCCTTAGCGGCTTTTAAGTTTTAACCGCATATTAACTAAGCACATTTATAAATGATTTACCTTTTCTATGATGGTGGCTTCTTGCCTTCTCAATATGATGTGTTCGATAACTTGAGCATTTATAGTGTTGTTTCCGATCTTTAGGGTAGCCTGAGACAAATTTAGATACAGTTGTACTATTATACGTATATATTTATTACATATTTATCTCTAAAAAGGAGGCCCCTGCAAATTTTCTCACAGACCCTGCGGAAGGGAGATCTACCCTGCGACCAACAGATCTGCTTGTCTTTGGTTGGGAGAGGGGGAAACATGCTTGCGTGGACCTCACAGGGATATCTCCTTTGGTTGGGTTAAGGGAAACAGGGTTTGTAGCTGGGCTAGCATCGAGAAAAGCGGAATCGAAGAAAGTAGATAAGCATGCTAAAGCTTGTGCAGAGAACCAACATGTCTTTATCCCTTTGACCTTTGATACCTTTGGCTCCCTAGCACCAGAAGCTATTCGTTTCTTGACTAGGGTCCAACGGGTCGTCCACAACAACAGTTCATCTCCAGGGGGGCAAGGATTTGTCTTTGGTAGACTAGGTTTCGCTATCCAAAAAGGGGTGGCGGCGCAACTTGTTGCCCGTCTACCTTCTATTATAATGTAACTTTCGTATTTTGTTTTAATGAAAAAGAAGATATTTAGTTATCAACATACAAGAAAAAAATAGAATGTTAAATTTTATCAATGGTGCAACTTTCACCTAGTGAGTATGGGTATATTGTTCCCATTTTGATTGAACCAATGGGTTTCATATAAAAACTTGATTGAAATGAAAACCTACCTTATTCATGAGTGCCAATAGTTTCTCAGGACTAGAAGGAACTCCGTACTGAAGAAAACCCTATATTTGAAGAAGTTGAATTTAAATATAATGGAAGAAGTTGAATTTAAATATAAGAAAATTTAGCAGCAAATCAATGTATTAATGCTATATTAAGACGACCGAGTCTTAAAACATCATCTAGCTGACAATGTGTTGCCCTATCTGTGGCCACCACATGGGAAATGTGGCATGAAAAGATCTAATCAATTCAATATCTTTTATTATTAAAAGAAACACATGGAGCTTGGATGGTGAAAACATGTGTTACTTTTCATACGCGTAGAAAGTGAAACCATACCATATATGTAGAAACCATATGGGAATGATGTGGCACCTACGTTACACTTTCCACATGACCACATTCCATGGTTTTAGGGGGGTGGGCGGAGATTAAGTGAAAGTAGGTAGTCTGTTAATTAAGATAACAAACTTCGTTAACTTTTGACAAGTCACATGTAAGGTGGCAACATGATCGGGCAACATGGCAAAGTCTGCTATAGGTTAGCAGACATCACCAAGCCCGCTATCTAGGTTAGCAGACTTCAGCAAAATTGCTAATTAAATAAAATCATTCGTTAGAAATAAAATAAAAAATAAATTATAATTTTTTTTGTACTTATGCTAAGTTCGTTACCAGAACCAACAATTTATGTAGAGTTCAACTTTTGAGATAATACATAAAAGAAAATGGTTTTAGTGTGTGTTTAAGTCATTTGTGAGATCTAAAATCTTAGTTATCAAACCTAGAGAATAAAATCTCTAAAAAATTAAAATTAATCATTATAAAAAAAGACTTGAATTAAATAAGCTTTTTTTTTTTTTTTTCTTTTTTCTAAAGTCCTCTGAACAATAATGCAAACCTAGTAAATTCTACTAACCTAGATAGAAGACGTTGTCATGTCGCCTAGGGGCGGACCTACATTCAAGCTTGGGGGACGATCGTCCCACGTAAAAAATGTTTTACTTTTTAGGCAAAAATCTTGATCACCCTCAAGGCCGCCTCTTAAGGGGTGTGGGGAGGACTTTCGGCCCGGGCCTAATTTCTCGGGGGTACAATGACCCTCCGGCAATTCAAGTTTTATTAACAGTGATGTGCTTAATTCGATGGATTTTTGTATGTTTGAGCCCCAAAATTATTAATCAAGTATTAATCAAAGTAAATGATAGTTTATATAAAACAAATTTCAGGCTTATTAATGAGTGTAGGACTAGAGATGATGAAAAATATGAAATGAAGATGACTCACACTTAGTTGTTTTTGCTTTACTGGTTGGTTTTGACTTCCTTTTTAACTTTTATTTTTGTTATGAAACAATTTTTTTAATTGTCAAACTTTCACCCATTTATATTTTCACCCTTTGTTTTGTTGGATTCGAACTTCCAACCTCCCCCAAGAGGGTTTGTTCCCTCAACCGTTAGACTACAACTTAAGTGGGAAATAAAATTTGATTCATCAATTTGATATTACTTTAATCGTAGCTTAAAAAATAGTTTACATTATTTATTTCGTTAAGCCCTAAAGCTAAGACTAAGGGGCGCGATTTTTACAGCTCGATCCGGGCACCTAAATTTTCAGGACCGGCCCTGATCACCCCTTAAGAATTTGGTTAAATCCATCGATTGGCCCCCGGAAAATAAATCCTGGTCCATCAGTTATGATGCCTAATCAATTTGCCATTGTGTCACTTGTTTAAACCATTGAAGCCTCCTATCTCAATTAGCAGAAGATAATTCAAACTTACATGCATGATACAAGCATTGTATATGTTGATCCAGAATGCCAGTTTCTGTTGTGAAGTCAAAAACATCAGATCCACCTTTTGTAGCCCATTCATGTAAGCCCTACAAGTACAACATTTATGTTATCGCATTTTACAACTCATCAATGTGACAATGTATGGTTCACTCAAATAACAAGAACTTGAAAAGTACCTCAACTTTTGTAGCAATGGAATATAACTTGAGCTTGAAATGCATTTAGGGTCCAAAGAAGTAGCCGTGAACTTCAACAAGTTCTTGTAGCAACCAATGTCTCTTGGAATCGAATCTTCGTGGTAAAAGATGCCATATGGGTCTTGCTGCCCAGACTCCTTTTGAAGCAGCAGGCTCGCCTTTGAGTTCAAGCACGGTTCGCTCCTAAAGCGAAACAAGAAGTTGGTTGAGCGTGAAATCGGTCCTGATTTCTCTAGCTCTAGTGTCCTTGACGTCCTCAGGAGCCTCGTGAAAATGAAGATCAAACACTTCATAATGTTTTCTGAAAGCTTGTTTGCTGACAACTTTACAATGTTCTCTTCTTCGTATTGGTTTGAAGTCGGATCTAACGATGCACCTACATGGAGTTCTCTCTAGAAAGTAGATATACACAATATTTCATTGGTGGAACAAGAGCTTTTTTAGGCCGATGTCATCATAAGGTTCTATTATTTACAACTATGGGTGCCACTCGCGTTTTAATTAAACAAACACAGATTTTATATATAAATTTCCAACAAATTCTCGTGACCAAGGGTGATCATCAGAACTATTGATCCCCCTTGTTCCACCCTGGACAACATGGGTGTTCAAGGTCCGGTTTGGCTGGTTTTGTCGTTTAGACCTAACTTGTAACTTTAGTTTTGGAAAAAATGCGAACCAAACCAATCCTATATATAAATATACAAAATATGGTTATATATTTATATAAAGTTTTAACCTGTTTTACTAATAATGGGTCCAATAGATTTAACGTTTTGAATTTTTACAAAAATTTATATAAATATATAATTATATTTCGTGTGTGTGTGTGTATATATATATATTACACACACATGACTTTATATTGCAAAAAAAATGTGAAGCGGTCCGGTTTGGTTTACACGGCCGGTTCCATGTCCCAAACTGTGTACCGGCCAAATTTTCATGATTTAAACTTATGTATTTTAAACCAGCCAAATATTTTCGATTTGGCCAGTTTGGACGTTCTATGAACACCCTAACTGGACAATTCGAGTTTGGCTTTTAATTTATTTTCATAGCCCAATGTAGCCACTCAACATATATAAATCCGTTTTCTTCCACACTAATTTACAAATTTTAGCAACACACCTTAGGAGTCACATATCTTGTATCTCTTGCAGGTGAAGGTGTTTTTCATAATCCTGTTCCTTCTTGGAGTCCTGTCACGAACCCCGAATTCCTCACCATTTACTTGATTTTCTTTCTGATCAACAAAACTAAAATTTCTTGTTCTTGATTTCTCTAGTGAGTTGAAGTCTGTAAGACTATAATCACCCTTTATAGCTTTACTAATGAAGTGCATTGCCTTGGTGTCATACAACATTTTGTCACCGTATCCTTTATTTTCTAGCACTGGTAACGGTGTCGCCTTAGCTAAAGGACCATCAAGAATTTGACGAAATTGTCCTTGTTTAATTTTTGATTCTGTTGTGGCTTCTTTTTCTTTGTTTAAGTGAGTTTGTAGGTGGTTGATTTGGCTTTCTAGTCTTGTTATTTCATTCTCAACCATTGCTAGTTCTGTTAGTAACTCTTTCATCTGTCATGTAAAACAAATGTTTATGATGTTTTTATATATGAATCATGAATGTGAGTTAGATGATACTGTAAATCGAGAAAAACGCACCTTTGGAGGAATGGAGTCTGGGATATGACGAGCGGAATGGTCTTGTTGTTGATACGTGTGTTTAAGAAGCTCACCGACTTTTTCTTCATGGTCTAGCATTTTTTGAAGTGTAGACACCTAACAAAATAACACCCATGAAATGCATTGGATCATGTAAACTATTTATACATTTTTTTATGAAAAAAATGTATGACTAGGTTGACACTCGAATAATTTATTTTAGGTCGCGCTATATAATATAAATGTCATTGACACACTATTTTGATCATATTACGAGTAAGGTGAAAAATGGTAAAATGGGCATTTTGATACGCTATGCGGGTCGTATTATCGCCAATATATATAATGTGTTTATCTGACAAAGAAAATATTGATGTGACCGTAGACAAAATCATATGATCTGTACGACCTTTTTGTCCCTATCATACAGTCTGCATGATGTGACTAGTTAACTTGATTTAACCTCATACGGCTCATGTGATACGAGAGGTAAGCTGGTGTACAATATTGGTCGGGTGGTGTTAATTTGTACATGAAGACCCTAATTTAATTAGTACCTCTCTTTGTAATTCTTCTTTCTTCGTATGCGCGCTTATCTGATTCTTGTTCTTCTGAAAACAAGGATTCATAATTCTAAAACAACCAAGAAATGATCGAATCTAGAAGTAATAAGTACTAACAATACTTACGTTGAGGACGGTGTTGGTGGCGGTGATGGGAATGTGAGTTGCCATCCACATGAATGACTGAAGTAAACTAAAGTGTCCACAAAAGAAATAGAGGCAGGTATTGAATATCAAGTGATGGGAGGCTTGTGAAGAAACTAATTATATATTTTTAATTTAATGATGAAGTAAGCAATGTTGGTGGTGGTGTTGCTTTGATTAGAAGGATGTTTGGTGGGGTGGCGACGGAAGCCGGTGGTTGTGAATGTTGATGGTTGAAATTGGATGTGGTTGAATAAGGATTAAAAGGAGCTTTCATGATGAATGAATTATGATAAAAGAGAAAGATTGCTTTCATGTTATACTTCTAATTTTGGTGGTTATTTAACAACCTAGAGGTGGACCATTTAATGATCCATTACATCTTGGAGTAAGCAAGAAAGATGAAGTAAGCAAGAAATATTGTTTCTTCTTCATGCATGACATCTCGGACATGGACCTGGACCATTTAATGATCCATTACATCAAACTAAAAAATATAGTTTATCTTACTTTACAAAACGATTTTTCTTTTTAATCTAAGACCACCCGTAGTGGGGCGCTACTTGTGCAATTTTTTTGAATATAGCGCCCGGAACACCGCTACATATAGGCGCTATATTCAAAATTTTGGTCGGGGCTTTATTTTTATAACGCCGAAGCCAAAAATTGAGGTCCAATAAAATCGCGCCACGTGGCAAGATGGAGCAGGCCTTTTAACGGTCAAAAAAATTAGCCGTTTGAAGATTTAATTTTTTTGAACGGTAATTTTTTTTTCTAACATATATATATATACACAAACACACAATATACTTTATAAAACACAATCAAAACTAAAAACCTCACCACAACACAATCTAACTACAAAGCATGTATCCATATGGTTCACCGTTCGGGGTCCCGGGTCGACCGGGTGCTAGGGCAAACACCACGAGGCCAAACACTACTGCTCCGCTGCCACCAAACTGGGGCGAGTTTGACGCGAGTACCATGCAATACGCGCAACTTCTGGGCATGCCCGGTCAATTTTATCCGGGCCCAAACATGCCCGCCCAATTTTTTCCTCCACCAAACTATATGCAACCTTCACAAGAAACTCAAGACGAACCCGAATCGGTACCAGAAACTCAAGACGAACCCGAGGGTTCTGGGCGCGGGCGTGGGCGCGGGCGCGGGCGCGGGAGACGCTCGCATAAAAAGAAAGACCCGAACGCTCCTCGTGAAAAAAAGCAACAGGAGCGTTGGGAAAAAGATGAGGAGTTCAAGTTAGCGCGAGCATGGCTCGACATATCCGAGGACCCGGAAGTTGGTTAGTATTTTTTTTTTGTGTTTACATTTATATATATATTTTTTTTGTGTTTACATTTATATATATATTTTTTAAATCGTGTGTTATTTTTTTTTGCAGCTAACTATCAAAATACCCCGGTTTTTTGGCAACGGATTCGGGAACTGTTTTTTGCGGCGGTGGGTAGAGGGGAGCATCGAGACAACGACTCCATATCTGGAAAGTGGTCGGACATTAATAACAAATGTCACGGGTTTGCCGAGGTCTACCAACGCTGCAAGGACAACAGGGCCAGCGGAGAAGGTGATGACGGTGTCTTGGCCAGGGCGTTGGAGGAGATGAGAGAGACCCGCGGGACGTTCCCGTATTTGAGGATATGGGAGATGTTGAGACATAGTCCTAAGTGGGCTGATGTCCCGCCTATGGGGTCGGGCAGTGGCCGCAAGATTAGGAGAGGGAGAGGAGCAGGAGGAGGTGGACCGTCAAAAAAAAGCAAAACCACCTCCACGTCGCGAGATCCGGATACACCGACATCCGATGCTCGCTTTGTGAGTTTAGATGATCCTGTTGACTTGGAGGATGAGGAGGAGGAGGAGGAGTTTGATATTCCAAGACCACCCGGTAGACGATCAAAAAAGGGTGGCAAGGCGGAGTCGTCGTCTTCGACAGCAGGTGGTTTTGATGAAATGAATCGACGACTACAGGATCTTCAAGACCTCGGCCAAAGACGTCTACATACTATGGACCAGAGAGTGGCCCAGAATAAGAGGTTCGTCGACATTCAAGAGGCGAGGCAAAGGGAAAAGGACATCGAGTTTTTGTCCAAACCGATCGACCACCTCGAGGGAGAAGCCCTACTCCTCGCGATGCATCACAGACAACAAATCCTTGCGAAATATAACCTGCAGTAGTTTATTTAAGTTGTTTGTTTTTTTTTTAATTTGGTATTGTAGTTTATTTAACTTGTTTGTTTTTTTTAATTTAATTAATATTAGTTGGTGTTTTTATTATTATTTGTAATTTTTTTATATTTATTTGCATTTTATTTTAATTATTTTGAATTAAAAGATTAAAAAAAAAAAAAATCAACCAATCACAAACAGGGGCTTTATAAATAAAGCCCCACCACTACACCCCTTTTTCAGTTTCTCTCTCCACGCTGACTCAGCAGCCACGTGGACCAATCACATTCAGGGGCTTTATAAATATAAAGCCCCACTACACATGGTCTAAAGGTTAGGTTACATGTATAATTTTTTATGTCGATACTTGATACCCGTACTTCACTATAAAAAAAATAGAACTTTAGCTATGACACCAAGGATCAAATTTTGATGGCAAAGATGATGGAGATGATGATGGAGACGATGGAGATGAGGATAGGATGTAGACAATGTAAAAAGAATTTATTTTTAATTTGCTACGTTTTGTACCACAAACTACTCGAATTTATGTTTAGTTATTTTGTGATGTTTTGTATATTGTTATGTAGTTTTGTGTGTCTCGAACCTAAAATTGGCAGATTTGCGTTGGTAAAACAAGGATTAATTAAGAAAAAGAAAAAAAAGGAGCATTAATGGCGATATATGTCGCTGGTAATGATCAAAGCAGTAAAAGACAAGAGTAGCATTGGCAGGGACAATGTCGCCGCTAAAGGTCCACATAAGATGACAAAATAGGCAAAACGACAAAACAACATTTAGTGACGTCATGAGGCTTTAGCGGCAACAGGTGGGTCGATAGCGGTGACATTTGTAACCGCTAAATGCCTCGTTTGTTGTAGTGTATAGCTTATTATGATAATTCAAAATTTTTGTTGGTGATAACAATCAAACTTGGTATGGTTCGAAATTCGTATTTAAAATAAAAACATTAAAACGTAGACATCCCATATAACATCCCTTAATTAAGTACTCTTGACATAGATGTTGGGTATTTAATTATTTAAAAAAAAAAAATCTTTATTAGTTCGTCTAACAAAGCAAATGCCTTCTTTAGAAAAAAAAAAAAAAAAAAAAAAAAAAAAAAAAAAAAAAAAAAAAAAGTCAGTGGGGTACCAATACCATATCTTTATTTGGTGGGTTTTGAATTGCAAGGCGTTATTTGACGTAGGTTTCACTTGTAAGCATTGCACTTTTGAGGGTTAGTTATAGACTATAGTGCTAAACCAACTTCATAACTATACTTCATTCCCTTTCAAGAAGATAAACCTCAGAATTAATTTAATATGTGATTATTATAATTAGTATCCAAACACTACATTTTAGTTTGCCAACTCTTAACAAAAACAACAATACTTCTATATTTTATTTAATATTTTTTGAAAAGTAGTATGATCTATTAATGTTTTAAGTAGTAAAAATTTTACAAAAAGAAAAACCATCAGTTAAAATGAAAAAGAAACACATGGTTTTTTCTAGTGATGTGTATGAGTCGGTTTTACAACTATGATGTGCACAAACTGGTTATTTTCTATAATCAGTCGGTTAACTGGTTCCATCGGTTATTTTCTCATTTTTTCTTTAACTACTTATTCATTTTAATTGGTTCGGTTATTCACTTTAACTGGTTGGTTAATAACCGGTTATTTTCAAATCATTTTCACTTTTTCGGTTTATACCAGTTTACTGGTACATCGGTTAAAACCGGTTATTTCTTAGAAATCCCTAACCGATTAGGAACTGACAGTTAAAAATAATCTTCAACCGGTTAATGCTTTAACGGTTATTAACTAGTTCCGGTTAACAAACCGGTTAATGTTTCAGTTTACCCATTAGAACGTTTGTGCCTTCAACTTGACTCTTCAACGTTACAATTCTTCAGCTTACTTACTTGATCAATTTGTCATAAATTTCTTGCTGGATCGGTTTTGGCTGCTTTGCAGCTGGTGGCTGGTGCAGAAGGTTCAGGTTCAGTTAGTATAGTAGTCGGTTTGGGGAAATTGGCAACCGATTGGTTTTGGTTGATTGGTGTGTTCGGTTGGGTTGGTTTAACACCTATTGGGCCTATGTTTTGGGTTAGAGCCCAACAAAATTTGGTATAAAAGGGTCTCAATTTTAAGGTATGAGTTTAGCCGTTTAGGTAACTACCTATCAATTAACACCATTTGGACCTGAATATTTCTGAAGTTTTTTTTATCTTTCTTTTTTTTAAAACAATTATTAAAAAAGAAGTGATTTAATCCAATGTTGAACAAAATACAAAAGTGATTTAGTTCAGTAACAAACATTCAAATCAAAACTTCAAAAATTTTAGACTTCTAATCCATTCTTGTAGAGGTGTTCAGAATTCGATCTAGATTCAAAAAATTCAAAATTTGACTTTGTTTGATTCGATTACCTTTTTTTTTTCTTCAATTTATTCGTCTCCATTCAAAAACAACAAAAATATATGTCTTCTTGATTATTCAAGGTCATGTTTTAACTATTGTTGTTAACTCAAGATGTTTTGTTCAATATTTTGGTTTAAATGTGTTAGATTATGGGTCTTTGAAGAGAGTGTTTGGGATTGAGTTTGGAAATGCAAAAGTGTTTTTGGTCAGAAATGCTTATTGGCTTATGACTTTTTTAAAAATGAGTTTTAAAAAAAAGTGTTTGTATTAGCTTTTGGGATGAGAAACGTCAAAAAGTCAATAAATTGTTTTTTTAAGTGTTTCGTCTAACTTACTGTGAATATTAGTTGTATGGGTAGTAATTTGTAATTTTTTTTCAAAAGTCAAAAGCCAAAAGCCAAAAGTCAGGATTTCTAACTTTTCAAAAACAGTTTTTCCACCCTTAAAAGCCAAAAATCAAAACAGAAAGTGCTTTTGAGCTACACAAACAACTTATTGACTTTTTGGCTTGTTGGAAAAGCCAATAAGTCAATAAGTTGTTTTGAAACTCAATCCCAAACACCCTCGAAGTCAATTTTTAGCAATTGAAGAGGGTGTTTGGGTCTCATTATTTCCAACTCCTTATAACTTAACACTTTTCCAAAAAGTCATAAGTTATTTTAAAAGTGTTTCGGGTGATGGTTTGAAAATTACTTTTTGGGCTTGAATAAGGTGAAAAGGAGGTGGAAAAGGAGATAAGTTATAAGTTAGGAATGGGTGACTCTTTGGAAAATGAGATAAGGAGGTGGAAAAGGCGATAAGTAATAAGTTATGAGTTTATCCATGTAAAATACTCAAATGGTTTTTATCTTTCATTGAGAATATACAAGTCATTATATACAAGAGACTAACCACTAATCTAGGCAATACAATAATTACAATGAATACATAATTTTGACTATGACTCATAATATTGACTATGACTACAACATAATTGTAGCTTATTCTTTGGGCATGAATCGGGGCATATATCATGTTTAATAGTCCCCCGCAGTCGCAGCGGTAGTAGTCAACGCACGCAAAGACTGGACTTGAATCGGTTGAACAATTGCTTCGGAAGTCCTTTGGTGAAAATATCTGCATATTGATAGTCAGCGGGAATGTGCAAGACACGGATGTCACCAATACGAACCTTTCGCGGACGAAATGAATATCTATTTCCACATGTTTTGTGCGTTGATGTTGAACCGGGTTTTCTGCCAAGTAGACAGCTGAAACATTATCACATAAAATAATTGTTGCTTAACGAGTGGGTATATGAAGTTCTAGAAGTAGGTTGCGAATCCAACTCGTTTCTGCAGTAGCATTAGCAACGCCCCGGTATTCGGCTTCGGCACTTGATCTTGATACAGTGTGTTGGCGTTTAGACGACCAAGAGACCAAGTTATCACCGAGAAAGACACAGTACCCTGATGTGGAGCGTCTGGAGTTTGGGCAGCCCCCCCCCAATCGGCATCAGAATAAGCAGTGACATTGAAAGATTTGGAGGGGAGTATGTAGAGAGCATGATCAGACGTGCCCTTTAGAAAGCGCAATATTCTCTTTAAATATTGAAAATGTGGATCCCTTGGAGTGTGCATGAATAGGCAGACCTGTTGAACTGCGTATGAGATGTCTGGTCTTGTGAAAGTTAAGTATTGAAGGGCTCCTGCTAGACTGCGGTAGAGTGTGCCATCTGATAAAAGGGAACCAGCCTGTGTACTGAGCTTGGAGTCCGTATCACAGGGTGTGTTGCATGGCTTGCAGTTTGACATATTTGCGCGAGCTAGGATGTCTCGAGTGTATGATTCTTGTGAGAGCCGAAGACCTTCCTTAGTTCGTGTCACTTGAATTCCAAGAAAATGATGAAGATCTCCCAAGTCTGACATTTCAAATTCTGTTGACAGGGAATCTATGATTTGTTTAAGAAAGGTGTCATCCGATGCGGTGAGTATTATGTCATCGACATATAGGAATAAATATGCCGTGTGATTTCCTTGGTGATAGACAAACAGAGAGGTATCTGTAGAAGCACTTCTAAAGCCACATGAAACAATAAAATTAGCGAAACGTTGATACCAAGCACGAGGGGCTTGCTTTAGCCCGTATAACAAGTTGTTCAACCTGCAAACATGAGACGGGTTATTTTTATTAACAAAACCAGGTGCTTGAAACATGTAGACCGTTTCATTGAGATCTCCATGCAAGAAGGCGTTCTTCACATCAAGTTGATGTATCGGCCAATTTCTAGATACCGCAATGCTCAGAACGGTACGAATAGTGGTGGGCTTGACAACAGGACTGAAAGTGTCAAAGCAGTCGATTCCCACTTGTTGAGATTTACTGTTCACCACCAGACGAGCTTTATAACGCTGGAAAGAACCGTTAGCATGAAATTTGTGGCGAAAAAGCCACATGCATCTAATAATGTGTGCATTTGCAGGCCGTGGAACTAACTCCCAAGTTTTATTTTCCATTAATGCTCTATATTCATCATTCATGGCCTCTTTCCAATTCGGGTCGGACAATGCATATCGGTAAGATTTTGGTATGGGTGGAATGGAAGGAGTGGAAGTGGTATGGAGATTAATGGGTGCCTTTGGTTTGGTGATTCCCGCTTTGAGACGAGTAGTCATTGGGTGTGTGTTTTGTGGTGGTGGTGGTGGGTTGTTAATCTGTTGTGGATGATGAACGGGAGAATGTGTATGGTTAGATGATGAGGTTTGTGGGTCGGTGGAGGAGGTGGCGGATGGGCTATAGGGTTGGTTAGTGGTGTGATTCGAATGAATGGAAGGTTCAGGGGAAGTGTGAGCTGGGTCAGGGTACTGGGCCGTAGGGGTGGGGAGGTTTGGGCTTGTGGGTGGTGTAGAGGGAACGGATGGGGGTGGGCTCGGGTTGTGGTTTGGGCCAAAAGAAGGTTCAAAGGATTGTGGGTGAGTAAAGATGGTGTTGGATAGATCATTTTCAAGTGGGGAGTAGTCGGTTGGTGGGTGAGTTTGTGAGTACGGAATGACGTTTCATCAAAGGTAACATGGCGGGAGAAAATGGTTTTGCCAGTGTCAAGATCAAGGCACCTATAACCCCTATAATCGGATGGGTATCCAAGAAATACGCAAGGGGTGGAGCGTGGTGAAAGTTTATGTGGTCGGGTGGAAGATTGATTTGGGAAGCACGCACATCCGAAAACACGTAGATGATCGTATTCTGGATGGCAAAGGTAGAGGGCAGCGGTAGGTGTGTGATTGTTTAGGAGTTTAGTTGGTAAGATGTTATGAAGGTAGACGGCCGTGTGGATTGCCTCAACCCAAAAAGTGGTAGGGATGGAGGCGTGTGTTAAGATGGAAAGCATGATTTCGTTTAGACGGCGAATCATCCTTTCGGCCTTGCCATTTTGTTGAGACGTGTGAGGACACGAAAAACGAAATTGAATTCCATTTGAAGTTGCAAAATTTTTGAATTGATGGTTATTAAATTCGCCACCATTGTCACATTGGAAAGATTTGATGGGAAGGTGAAATTGCGTTTTAATGTAGGTGAAAATTTTTATAAATTTTGTGATGGTTTCGGACTTGTAACGTAGTGGAAAAACCCACGTGTATTTGGTGTAATCATCAACAAGCACCATGTAGTACTTGTATCCTGTGTTGGAGACAATGGGGGAGGTCCATAGATCACAATGGACAATGTCAAAAGGCAAAACAGTATTAGATGTGGATAAAGAAAAAGGTAATCGTTTATGTTTGGCAAGTTGACATGAATTGCAAAACAAATGATTAGTCTTATTACATGAAATAAATTTATTCGAAGATAGAACATCAATAACTGAAGCTCCCGGGTGGCCTAGACGATCATGCCAGGATTCGGGAGTGAAAGCAGTAAAGACAGTGGGTGTGACACGAGCAGGGGCAGTAACAGGATAGAGATGGCTGTCACTGTTGTGACGGCTTAGAAGTTTCCTAGTTTTGAGATCCTTCACGGAAAATCCAAAAGGATCAAATTCCACAGAAACATAATTGTCAGTGGTGAATTTTCTAATGGAAATGAGATTTTTAATAACATGAGGGGTGTATAGGACATTGTTTAGGTGAAGGTTGTTTTGGTGGTTTGGAAAATATGCATGTCCAGATCCGAAGATTGGCATTTTTTGGCCATTACCGACTAGAATAGATTTAATGGAATTTAAAGATTGAGAGTTAGAACATATACTTTCATCATCTGTCAAATGATCAGACGCCCCCGTGTCCATGTTCCAATCCGGATCAGTAGAGTCAATGACGAGAGCTTGGAAGAATTTTCCGGTTTCATTTTGGTTGGTATTGTCAGCCATGGGTGGTAATTGAACAGAAAAAGAAAACGGGTGCGCTAGTTTGCAAGGTGCGCTAGTTTTTTTTTTAGGTGGGTAGTGACCGTAGTCAAGCAGCCGTAGCTGGTGAAAGAAAAGAAACAGAGAAGCCTTTAGGTAAGGTATTGAGCTCTTGGCTCTGATACCATGTAAAATACTCAAATGGTTTTTGAAGAAACAATAAGTATCACAGTGGTTATCACTAATCACCGTGTGGTTAATACTTACGTTCGCCAAGAGTAATCCTTTACCCAAACCTCTCGGTTAAACCCGGGTGAGAATATGAAGTGTAAGTGTGTGTGAAAGCTACGTAAATAAGGACACGAGATGTAAGTGGTTCAGTCAAGGAATGACCTACGTCCACTGTAACTAGCCGGATATATTATTAAAGAACAAGTAGAGAGAGTTAGAAGAGAGTAATGCTAAGTTACAATGAATATTTTTCGGATCCTTTTGCAAGGAGATGTCCTCCTTTATTTATAGGAGAACTCATGGGCTTGGTAGGGAAGCCCATGAGAAGTTATCCTTACTTGGGCCCGGTCAAAGCCCAGGTCCAAGCTTCCCATAAAAATGGCGGGAAGACCAGATTACTGTGGATGACGTCATACTGCAGCATGGTTGTTGCTCGATGTGGACACGTGGCGAGCTCTGATCGGTAGACGGCGCCCCTGTCCTTGCTACAGTCGTTGACCATGCTCCCCACGTCGGTAGGGGATGTCTGCTGTCACTGTTGATGACAGTGGAAGCATGGAGACAGTCATGTCGCCATCCTTTTCAGTGGTGGTTGGACCACCCTTGCCACCTGTCGCCTTCTCCTTGGTGCATACTCTGTCAGAGATTCTTGTGAATCTTCCTTTTGTTATCTTCTGTACCTCGTACCAAAAGTGATAAGGGAAGATATCGCGCGTGGCTGCACGCGCTTATCAGGTGTTGTCCGTTGTTTATCAATTGGTAAGCTTGCGCGCTGCACCACATGTTGTGTTGGCAGCGCGCTGATGGCAGAGTCTGGCGTGGGTAACTCTGTTTATGGGGATAGGGATGCCTCTTCCCCTTGGATTAGGCTCCCTATCCCTTCAGTTTTTATCTTTCATTGAGAATATACAAGTCATTATATACAAGAGACTAACCACTAATATAGGCAATACAATAATTACAATGAATACATAATTTTGACTATGACTCATAATATTGACTATGACTACAACATAATTGTAGCTTATTCTTTGGGCATGAATCAGGGCATATATCATGTTTAATAATCCAAACATGCCCGAAGTCAAGAATTGACTATTGTTTTGGCATTTTCAGCCAATTTGCAACAAAACGGATTATAATCACTCTCTAGTTGACCTTGCAAAACTGGCGGGTCAGGTCGGAATGGGTTTGAGTTAGAATGGGTCGATTTTAAAAAAGGGTTATTTTGGTTCAACGAATTATTCAAATTTCATGTGTTTAAAACCAGGTTCCTATCAAATTTTGATAGGTACACGGGTGTAAATGAGCCGAGCCTCAGCCCGACTAGGCTCGAGCTCAGCTCGAGGAAATTTGAAAACACTTTTAACGAGCTAAAAGCTCGGCTCGAGCTCACATCGATAGCTTAAATGAGCAAAAGCTCGGCTCGAGCTCGACTCACCAATGTTATTAGTTAAAATTGAACGTGCTCAAATGGACAAAATCGCATACATAAAATAACAATATAACATTTGTTTAGGCTCGTTAAAGCTAAACAAGCTTTGTACGTAAATGTCAAGCTCGGGCTTGATAAGTAAACAAGTCATATATCAGGCTCAAACTCGGGCTCGTTAAGGCTCAGCTTGTTTGAGCTTTTTACCGATCCAATCCCGAGTAACTCTCGAGCCGCTACACCTCGTTTACACCCCTACCTAAATGGAATCATAATTCAAGGGTTGGTAATTCCATCCAAAGTTTTAACCAAATACAAACCAGCAAAAGTATGTGTTTTGTAAAGTAATTCAATAAAATTAAAGATACATATAACAATATGTCATAGAACATTTTTTGCCCTCATGGATGTATGTGTTCAGCAGCAAGATCATTGGCAAGTGATGCCAACTCTGTTTCCCTTTTCGATATAATTGTTGGCCCAGAGAACAAATGCGCAGCGGATTTAGGATTGTAGTGTAATTGATAACGAACAGATTTGTAATAAACAAAACAAATGAAAACTGAATTGAATAACAAATATTTCGAACAAGAATGTTTTGATAGAAGGATTATGAGTTTACAAGAATAATAGGATTGTAATATGAACAATCTTGATAAGAAATGTTGTAATTATCTAGTCCTATATATATGTTTCTAAACGGCATGTCTGCATGACAGTTATATCCGAAGCATTGTGTATCTTTCAACTGTTTTCTGAATGAAACATTGTGTCTGTTGCTCGAACTATAACTGCCACCGGTTTAATCAGTTTTGGCGGCAAATGAAACGGTATTAACTACCAAGGGTAGTTTGGTCCTTTTGCTTTCTGTCCGCCGAAATAGTTTATGTTTGCTGCTGTTTTTTCTTCTGTTTTGATGACCCATTCAGTTCCTGACATTGTGCAACCTTTACTTCTGTTGTGTTGCTTCTGATTCAGCCTTGTTCCTCATCCGTATTGACCCATATTCTAATTATGCTAATATATTTACAACATATGTACTAATATTTTACATCCAACTACATATGTACAAATTACAAACATACATACTGCAGAAAACATGTCCGAATATACATACTAAAACATAAAACATAATGTTATATTTATTATTCTAACACCCTCCCTTAAATATAACTAGGCATCATAGACGATCTTGGAAGGGAGTCCATTGCTTTTTTTAGTGCTTCTTCAACTTGAGAGAAATCGAACTTGCGTTTCTTGATGGATTGATTTGCTGATTTCCAATCTCCTCCCATGTACAGAGCATAGTCTTCATGCATAGTGGTTGCATTCTTGTGAAGGCGACTCATAAGTTTGGATATTATACCGGTTTTTCTTACTTCACTACATCCAACACCACCTTTTTCATCTTGATTTGCATTGTCTAGGGCTGTTTTGTACACTTGGTATTGCCTTTCTAAGACATCCAAATACTTAGCATAAAGAATTCTCAACATATCCTTGTCTTCATAATCCAACCCCAACTCTTTTGCTATTACCGCCCAAATATTATACTTTGATACTCTTTCATGTCCACCCTCTCTTTTAACCAATATGTATAAATCAAATAGATTCACTTTCTTGCCTTTTTCAACTATGGGTGGGATTGGACGGTTTGGAACTTTTAGATAAAAGTTCAAAAACCAATCAACCATTCTAAGGAAATGGTCTTTCAACAAATCCCTATGTACCCATGGATATTCTAAGTGATCTATTATGTTCAAGAATTCAATGCATTTTTCCATGGAATCTATTTTAAGATCATGAACCGATTCTTCCATTTTCTTTATGTTTTGTTCTGAATCGAGGGATAATTCTTCAAAGTATTCATTCAAATACTCATTCTTTCTTTTTTCATGTTCATGATCATCTCCTAATTCCCTCAACATAGATTCCTTATCATCTTTATTTTCTTTCATCATCTTGAATTGCATACTTTCATTCTTAAACATATTGTGGACACTACATGTATTCCCATCAACCTTAACTATGAAACCTTGAAGTTTTAATTGGGGTAGACTTAGAATGTTGTCATCCAAGTCATTTGAATAAAACACATTTGGTATGATTAGTGTATTATTTTCGGATTCAACACTAACCATTCCAACACCCCTTATGAAAACAAATTCATTCTTTAATCTACTTTCTACACCAAAAGATTTCTTTAGTTTAAGAAAGCAATCAAGGTTCTCACTTATATGATTCTGAATTTTGGGACTTACATACCAAATATCTCTCCAAGTACCAAATCCGGATCCTTTAAGGATGTATTCTTCATCATTGTGTAACCTTTCTTGTGGATAATAACTTATCCCGGTGTCTATGGCATCCTTGATTAATTGTGCACTTTCATCCTTCTCCCTTATGTGGCAAGAACTTATGAGATGACCCGGTGTGTGGCAATAGAAACATGATCTTGTTTCCACTCCTCTTCTTCGCATTTCTGCCCTTCTTTCCCTTCGGTTTTAAAAGAGTTTCTGTTGTGAATTTCTGAATAGGAGTAAGAGTTGATTGATTTTTCAGACATGACAAATAAGTCAATTTATAATAATCGGAACAAAGTTTTTAAAAACAGAAAGTTTTTTCTTAACAGAAGGACTCGAACAGAAAACTCTGCACTAATTTGTAGAATTCGACACAGAAAAAAACAGATTGAAACTTATTGTTTTTCGAACCGAAATTGATTGTTTAGATCGGACAGAGAACTGGCTCTGATACCAGTTTGTTTGCCCAGAGAACAAATGTGCAGCGGATTTAGGATTGTAGTGTAATTGATAACGAACAGATTTGTAATAAACAAAACAAATGAAAAATGAATTGAATAACAAATATTTCGAACAGGAATGTTTTGATAGAAGGATTATGAGTTTACAAGAATAATAGGATTGTAATATGAACAATCTTGATAAGAAATGTTGTAATTATCTAGTCCTATATATATGTTTCTAAACGGCATGTCTGCATGACAGTTATATCCGAAGCATTGTGTATCTTTCAACTGTTTTCTGAATGAAACATTGTGTCTGTTGCTCGAACTATAACTGCCACCGGTTTAATCAGTTTTGGCGGCAAATGAAACGGTATTAACTACAAGGGGTAGTTTGGTCCTTTTGCTTTCTGTCCGCCGAAATAGTTTATGTTTGCTGCTGTTTTTTCTTCTGTTTTGATGACCCATTCAGTTCCTGACCTTGTGCAGCCTTTACTTCTGTTGTGTTGCTTCTGATCAGCCTTGTTCCTCATCCTTATTGACCAATATTCTAATTATGCTAATATATTTACAACATATGTACTAATATTTTACATCTAACTACATATGTACAAATTACAAACATACTGCAGAAAACATGTCCGAATATACATACTAAAACATAAGACATAATGTTATATTTGTTATTCTAACAAGAATGAATGCGGTGAATGAGAGAAAATATTACATGTTGGGTGGCAAATGAGGTGTAGGAAAAACAAGTTGTGCTTTTATGTTCTTTAATATTGTATACATATATTGATTGGTAGTTACATAATTGCTATGGGAAAGTTGCATTTGATTTACTGCAATATACATGCATATCTAGGATCTGACTGGTGGGACACTGGTTCCTATTTGAGGATTAGATTCGCCATTATTTGGACTTGAGGTATTGCTCAACGCTTTCATATCCGTATTAATATGAATATATGATGCCCATTGTATAATATAATTAATAGGATTATGAATTATTGATAGATTAATCCGGAAAAAAACAAGGAAGATTTCCGTTCTGCATCACAAAACAATGGTGGTGTGAAAGGTTATATGGTAAAACGTGCGTTCCTTTTGATTAGTGTCGTGTTTCATGACTCTTTAGTTGGGAAAACTGAAATTGGCAGAGCTTTTAGATACACCTCATCCTGGTCTGGATGAAGCGATTGCGATATCTCAAGTAGGTACTCTTTTACAACTTTGTTAACCGATGGTTAGAAAATTGTGTGCTCCTAAGCACGGTTCTTTGACGAACTTAATAATGTCACATTGCAGGTAATGCAGTTTGTTGATTCACCATAATATAATATGTTTACAAGGATAGTGTTTGACACCACATCTACGGTAATTTAGTTTCAAATCCCTTAAAAATATCAAAAATGGTAGTTGTTCGTGTCATCCAAATACTTGTTTCTTGCAGGGTCATACGCTTAGGCTTTTGTCTTTACCAGACTTCATGGATGCATCCATAGGCAAAATAATGCAGGTATACTATTAACTTTTACCCCCAAAACCTTATCTTGACCCAATTGAATTCATTACACATTCTGCATTTTGCCTTTTCAATTCACTTTGTTACTCATCAGATGAAAAAGAGACCGCTTCAGCAACTTCTGCCATCAAATCCGTATTTGGGAAATGTTAAAATATTAATGTGCTCTATATGTTTTAATTCTAATGGCTATCATACATTTATTAAGTTGTTCTAGTGTTTTGGGCTGTTTCACTAATGGGCTTATGGTCTGAGCTTATTCGTTTGGTTATGTTATGATGTTGGCCCATGGTCTGGCCCATGGCCCATGGTTCTTTATCTCGTGTAGATAAGATATTTGTTTCAGGGATAAATCTTGATCGTTGGATGGATATCTGATCATGTGGTTCAGGATGTGTTTCGTACAAGTGGATGGAAGGATCGAGATGGGACTATAAATAGATTATTATTTCACATTTTTCATTTTATTCTCTTTGTTCTCTGTATTATTCGTCTTGTAGCTCTCGAGCATCTAGGGTTTCATTCGTCTCTGGTTGTATCTGATCTTCTTGAGCTGTAAGAAGATCAGTGAGGTCTTGTGGAGGAGATTACGCCTGTGTAATCTCTTGTCTGATCAGGTGTTTGATCATCTGAGGTGTCTTCGTCTGGTTGTAAGTTGTTTGTATTAACATTCATCATAGTCAACTGATCTAATCAATCAGTTGACATATTATTCTTTAGAGTCTCTCTTGTTTGAGAGAGATTCAGGGTATTTGGGGCACTTTTTGGTTTGGGTATAATAAGATCTTGTCACCTGTTTTGTCGCCTAGTTCTTGTTGTTATTGGTTGATCTTGAGTTTGTGTAGGCTCAGATCTTGTGTATTTTGGTTTGGATCATAAAATTTTACATGGTATCAGAGCCTTAGGCTCTTTTATCAAAACGATCCAACTATTTTCCGCTGCATATTTGTGTTCTTTGTCTACAGTCTGAGATCTTGAATGTTAGATCTCAGATCTGGTATTACTGACTGTGTTCACTGTTGTTTGTGTTTTAAAGAGAATTGATCTGGATCAGTGGGCAACTATTGTTGGCAAGGGTCCTGGAACTAATTGATTGGAATTGGAATTGTTTGCTTCAATTGCTCTCACAACACTATACCCTAAGTGAAGGTATAGGTTGTGAGGTTGGAGATCCCTAACTTGGGACCCCCTCCTGGTGAGATTGTTCCTGTTTCTCCCTTGTGTCTTGTGTCTTTTACTTTCTGTGTCTAGAAGTCTTGGCCGGGTTAGGGTGGACCGGCATTGAAGTTGATCTGTGATTGTCTGGTTGTCTACTTGCTATCTGTCTTTGTGTGCTTGTGTGGTATATTGTCTAGTATATATACATATATACTCTTATTTTCTTAGTTAATAAAGGACTCCTGTACTAAGATCTGCGTGGGCACCTTGAGTGATGAACCCATGATCTGACCCGTGGTACAGTTTCGTCCTCTAGGTTTGATTGTTTCTTGTTCTTTGATTCTCTTTCTGTTTGTGTTCTTGGTTATTTGATATCTTGTGTGTGAATGTCTGGTCAAGAAACAGGAGTGCCTCAAGGACCACAAGGACCTCAAGGTCCCCAAGGACCTCAGGGTCCTCAAGGTCCACAAATTGGTGGCATAAATGATTCTTCTGGACAGATTGTCACTTTGATAAGTAAATTGGATATCAGTGATCCTCTTTACTTACATCCAAGTGACACTAGTAGCTTGTCTATTATTAACATTAAGCTTAAAGGGTCTGAAAACTACTCTGTCTGGTCTAACTCCATGAAATTTGCATTAGAGGCTAAAAATAAGTATGGATTTATTGATGGTTCTTGTGTTAAGTCTACTGATGATGAATTACTTGCTAAACAATGGGATAGGTGTAACTCTGTTGTTCTGTCTTGGTTGTTGAATTCTGTAAGTGAAGAACTGTACTTAGGGCAAGTGTTTTCTAAATTTGCTAAAGATGTCTGGGATGAATTAAAAGAAACCTATGACAAGGGAGATGGGTCAATTGTGTTTAACTTGTATCAAAAGATTAATAGTGTTAAACAAAATGGTAGTTCTGTTGCTGAGTATTATCATAGGTTAAATACAATGTGGAAACAACTAGATGCTATACTACAATTACCCCCTTGTACTTGTAGGGCATCTAAGGACTTTAATGACTTTAGTACTCTTATAAAATTGATGCAATTTCTGATGGGACTTGATGATGTGTACCAACCAGTTAGAACCACCTTGTTAACTAGGGAACCTTTACCTTCTACTAAAGTAGCTTTTTCTATAATATCAAGAGAGGAATCCCACAGAAATTCTGTTGGAACCTCAAAGGGTCAAAATGTTGCTTTTGTCACTAAATCTAATCAAGCTTTTTATAACAAGAAAAGAGTTAATAGAGGGCCTAACCCTAATCTAAAATGTACTCATTGTAACATGATAGGGCACACTGTTGACAGGTGTTATGAACTGGTTGGTTATCCTCCTGGTTTTAAAAGGAAACCAGGAGGTCAAGTGTTTAAAACAAACGTGTCTAATAATGTTTCAAGTTGTAAGCAGGGGGTGTCCTCTGCTTCCATTAGTAGCAGTTCTGCCTTACCCTTCTCTGCAGAACAGGTGTCTAAATTGTTGAGTCTCATCAGTGATAAGGGAAGTGTTGACACTCAGAACTCCAATGTTGGAGGTAAGAGTGTGTTCTTGAATGGTTTTTCCAGTCTGTCTTGTCTGTCTAAACTTGAGAAATTATTTAAAAACTTCTCAAGTTGTTCTAACTTTGTTAAAAGTATTATAAGTCACAGTTGGATTACTGACTCAGGTGTTAACCAGCACATGACCAGTAATGACAAAGACATGTATAATTGTGTGGATGTGTCTGTAACATCGCGAATTTCCCCTATTTTTTTTATAAAAAGAATGTATTGTTTTAAAACAATATATGTTTTAAATACCTTAAACTAATAATTATTTGTATCTCGACACTATTGTACGTTTTAAAAATATTTCGAGTCACTTTCGGGCTTATATAATCATATTATGAATTTAGAATAATATAGTTTTAGGGAAATAATTGCCAAAAAAAAGATTTGTGTGGACCGGGACTCGAACCCGCGTCCACAGCCAACCAACACACAGTGACAACCAACTGAGTCAACTATCATCTTGTGTAGTACTTCAGAAGAAAATAAACTTAACACATTCCTTAAATTGATTAGTCAAAGTCTTAGTCAAACAGTCAAAGTCTTAGTCAAACAGTCAAAGTCTTAGTCAAATAGTCAATTCATCATAAAACCTTACTTTATGGTGTTGACCAAATTTTAATGGCTAATTGACTCCAAAACTAGTATAAAAAACTCACCTATGACCCATTATACTTTGCACCTCTAAATCGATTGTTTCAATCCGATTAAACTTTCCCTCATACCTTTCTTCTATAGTCTATTACTTCTACAATTGAAGCTTTGATTATAAGCTCTTGTAATTGGCGAATTGGAAGCTTGATATTCTTTCTTTTTCGTTTTCTTCAATTTGGACTAGCTACGTTGTTGAGTCTTTGGGATTCGCCTCGCATACATTCACAACACATTATTCTATTTTTTCACGAGACATAACATTTTGCTAAGGTGAGTTTTACATAGCCCCTTTTCTATTTATCACCGTTTTTGGGGTGAAACATGTTACAACATTCTATATGCAATTCAATCATCAAAGTGTCTATGTGTTTTTCTATGTTGCATTATGTCTTGAACATGACTAGGGTAAGCACAATTCTAGCATAATCATTAACATTGATAAGCCGACGGTATACAATGTGTAACACCCCAACCGATGGCGGAAACATCGAGGTGTCACGTAGTGACGATTGTTCAATAGCTCATGGACTAAAGTGTAAATTTGAATACATTGATTTAATAATTTATTACATTGAAATGAAATACAACGATTCTAACTACCAACTAAAATGAAATACAATGAATCAAAATCTAAATATAAATTCGAAAGCTTAAAGTATGCATCTCAAAACAACCTGAAACATGTACAAAATAATTTGGTCAATACAAAAATTGTATTGGTGAGCATACCCTGTTTGAATAAATATAGTAGGAAAAATGTTTAGCAATTCATGTGCGGTACCATTTGCAATTATGTAATAAGTAATATCCGTTCAAAACCAAACCTGAGAATAATGACTAACACATGACTAACCAACTGAATAATGAATTAACAAGACAATGACCAAGATTCTCTCAACAGAGTCTCAAGGGGGTATACCATAGTACTATTCATTGAAAAGCTAGGCCGCCCAGCGGTTAATGATTTTGACAAGTCATAGACACACCAATTAACATAAAGCAAACACACATGAGAATTGCATTTAGTAAAAGAAATAGAAACTTGATAGTAAGTACATGAGTCACCCCAAAATAGTAAAATAGTAAAAAGGGGAAAGATATACTCACAGTTTGCGAAAGCGATCAAAATCCAACTTAAGCGGTCGTGAGTTAAGTAATGAGAATTCCGAAGAATTCAACCTATAATGTGTAATAATACTGATAAGGAAAATGTCTAAAAAGTCTAAGGTATCTAGGGTCTAAGGCATTAGGGTTTGCTAAGTCGATTTGGGGAATTAGAGTTTTTTATGATAAATCGCATTAATGTAAAAGTTGTATGTCAAAAATAATATATCAAAGTTTGTAAATGTAGTGTAGGTAATATAATTATTACTAATTGAATACTTAGGTCAACATATGTTTAAATAATTAATACAAAATAATTTAGTTAATTACTTTAACTAATTATTGTAAATAAATACAATAATCATAAATGTATAACTAAATAATTATGAGTTTCACAATGATTCAACAAATGGTAATTAATATTTTCAAACATAAAACATTTCTATTTTATAAGAAAAAGTATTTATAAAATAGATGTCTAAATAAGATAAATAAATCAATGTTTAATTATGTCTATTTAAACGTAAATAAGACTAATAATACCAGACATGATCCAAAAATGCTATTTTTATAGAAAATGCATGCTTCCTGATGTAAACAAATTAAAATAATTTTCCCATAATTTATATAATCTTACTTATATTTAAAACTGATTTAACGAGATTAAATCATGTTTAAATGATTAAAATAGGAAAATTAATAAAAATAAGTGTTTTCTGAACCAATAATTTTTATGTCAGTTCATAATGTTGAGAAATAATTTCTCAAAAAAGTTTGAGATTAAAATCATTAAGTATGAATTTTTTATCAATTAAATATGATTAAAACCATTTAATTTAATAAAAATATAAAAATAAAACATTTTCCAGAAAATAAAAATGTGGTAATTTTCTTTAGGGTGTCAAGAAGCCACACCTAAGTTTTATAATTTTTGGAGCAAAAATGGATTTATTATGAATATTTTAAGATTCATGTGTTTATATAAATATACATATATATAATAAAACAAAAAAAATGTGATAATAACAAAAAAATAGGATCAGACCCGTGGATAATAAGGCTCGAACCAGGGTCTGACCTTGGTAATTTCGTGCATACCACCACCCCACTACATGAACTTTTGATGATTTAAATCAAAAACAAAAATTATATATATGATAATACCTTATTCATCTTCTTCCCCAATTCTCACTCAAGAACCCTAACCTTAAAAATCAATTGACCCCATTCAACAAGATTACTCGACTGAACCATAGGGCTTTCGAAGATTAAGATATAAGAATTAAAATGGCATTAAAAATAGAGGCTTACAACAACGATTTAGGGCCGAAATCGAAGACGAAAGAAGCTGAGACTTGAATCGATTTGCAACATTTTCAGATCTCGATTTGTATGTTTTTGCTATGGGTTTTAATCGTGCAAAGTTTAGGGATCGATTAGACTTGATCAATTTATTTAATTATTAAGAAAAATAAACATTTAATCTCTATTTGTAAAAGTGGTCAACGGTTACTTAAGAAAATAATTATTAGTCATATTAATGCTCATAACTAACTTTGACTATTATGCATTTGAAACTTATATGGTTGTGTTGCTGGAAAACACGATGCACCATATATAAATATATATTTTCAACAACTTTCAAAAATTGACACTTCTAGTCTTTATTTTTAAACTTGTTTAAAAAAAAAAAAAAAAACTTTAACCACACTAACCAAGTTTAACATTAAGATTGTTAAATTTGTTAAACTTTTAATATTTTCTCCAAAGCTTTAGACTAAACTTAAACGTTTGAAATTTGCAAACTAAATAAAGTTTAAAATGAAAATTTTTATAAATGTGGGATTATTACATGTGTTTAAATAAATAACACTTCGATATTTGAAATGGATTAAAATGTAGACATAAATAAAAGAAACAATCAATGATTATCATAAATTCAAACTTTTAAAAAAAATTCCAAAAACGATCGAAAGTATAAGGACTATACATGACAACTTGCTAAAAGATGAGGGTGACGGATGTCACACAATGATAGATCTATTGGACTGACAATCCCACCCGGATACGTGCCTCCTACAAAGGTAGCGTGGGTGATTGTTATCGCATAACATAATCGAGTGAACCATGAGCGTATGGGATGGACCACAATATAACAGTCACAAGGGTTGATTATGCACTCGATTTACTTCTAGTATGTTTTCACATATGGACTAGACTTGCCATGACACTTGAATTGTACAAGTTTTATTCGATTATCAAAACCTATGTAATTCTCACCAACTTTTGTTGACCCAAAATATTTCAAACTTAACATGTTTCAGGTTATAGCTTGCTTGAAGATTAGAGTTATTGCTTGAAGATGCGTAGCTAGTATTTTTCATTTTGATGTACAAAATTCTTAGAACAATTGTATGTAATTTATTTAAATCATTTATTGAAATTTATTATTTACCATGAGCTACTGAACAATCATCAATACGTGACATCCCGATGTTTCCGCCATCGGTTGGGGTGTTACAGATTGGTATCAAAGCCATGGTTATAGGGAATTAGGTTATTAGAAAAAAAAATCTAGTCTATAACCATAGGATTTTAATCAGTACTTGCTCCTTTTACTTGCAACCTTACTTGTTTATATTCTCTATTTTACTTCTTATCCCTACTTTAGTCCCTACAAGAAGATTGTTCTCCATCACAAGATCTACTCTTAGACTAATAGGACAAATCCTCGGGTTTAGCCTGAACCACCTTGAAGATCTCGTCAAAGTTCTAGATTTTAATAACGAACACGTGCAATCTGGAAGGGTGAACGCCTGTATTCTGAGTTTTCTGTCTAGGACTGGCATTGCGCATATATTCCAATCAGACGAGGGACCCGGATGCCTACCTGGGAATTCTCGGGATGAGTGTTCACTTATAGGCTAAAGCATGTCTTCACTATGTTATTAGAATCTAGAAGCTTTGATAAGTCAACGTTTTCATTTATTCGTTTTAATTAATGAATAGATGATTACACTCACTTCCCTTAAAACTAAGCTCTAAAATCTCAAAATTTTACAGCTTAAATCAATCTCATATCATAACCATCTATGGATTTCACAATCACACTTCACCTTACCATCTTAGCCACTTTTTAAATATTCAACACCCTACCCAAATCATATTATTTCATTTCTCCACATGTTACTTATTTTTAAAAACTATAACCTCATACCTTAGCACAAACTAAAGATTTCTAAATCTTGTTGTATTTTCATTACCTAGTAACTTTACAAAGTACATATTTTTGTCAAAAGATGTCCTCAAACTTAAATTCAATTGTTTATTTATTAACGTAACAAACAATTTTCTATATAATGCTTTAAACTATTAAAAATCACTTAATAGAACCTTGATCTTCAAAACCTAATGTCATGTTTGAAATCTCCAACTAACGGGAATATTTTAATCAAAGCCCACTTAGCTTGTACTATTTAACAACTTTTGCTTTATGTATAAAACCAATTTTGAAAATAAGATTTTTTTTTTCCATAGGAATAATATCTAGTCTCTAAATTCTCCATCGACACTCACTCATTTTCAACTTGTTCAAATTTTTACAATATTTGGCATATACCACAATCATGTTTTCTTATACACTTGATTATAACCTTTGATCCAAACCCCAAAATTTACACTGCTACATAATCTCCTTACTATAAAATAAACTCTTTATAAACTATCTTCACATTCATTATCTCTCACAACCTTGATTCTGCTTCAAGATTTTTCATCATCGTCTCAAGAACTAAATTCATATCCTTCACCTTCTCACACATGAGCTAGTTACCCATGATAACCAAACTATTGAAACTTGATTGTGTGTTGCATCAAACATAATCCTTAGTTATACATGAGGATTCGATTATCTACCATATTTAAACATTTGATACTAGAAATCATGGAATATAAACTATTTGCTATAGACACACCTAGAGTCATTAACCTTGTCTAGGACAACACTATTACAACTCGCATGCTATGCTTGATACTTGATTGTTTATATGTACATATTATCAATTTGCAATTTATGTGTGAAATAATTGGTACACTTAATCAAACAACTGGTAGAGGATGAAGTACTTGCTCAACAGTTAGTTGAGTACCAAATAACCTACTCAACGATTGGTAGAGGTCATCATGCCTGCTCAACAGTCGGTAGAGGCCCTACAACCTGCTCAACGACTGGTAGAGGCTATCGCACCTGCTCAACAATCGGTAGAGGTTCTTACTCACTGACTGGTAGAAGTCTTTTTCCTACTCAACAGTTGGACTCATTTTTGGATACATTGTAAACGATTCAATCACAAGGTTATTTTGCATTACTTACATGTGTGTTTAGAGTCATAGAAGGACACAAAACCCTAATGTAAGGTAAATTGGTGATTGCGGTCCGGAACGTAATCATGAATTTACAGGTACGTTAAGGTAGTGTGAAATTCTAATAAGGTTTTAGTAGTTCATTTGGTTTTCATATAGCCAATCAATTCATGCATTTCTTATAAGATTCCTAAAACATAAGTTTAGTATTTTGCTAGATTCTTATGCTTCTTGCTACTTCAGACGAACCTAATCCAATCCTTAAAACTCACATCTCAAACCTCTTATCCAAATTATGTCACACCCTCAAATTTCCACTGCGGGGTTTATACCGCGAGGCGCATGACAAACCAGGATCCCATAGCCATAAGTCACAGGAACGAACTCTAAATGCCCAAACCATTTAGTTCGTTTTCGAAAACCAAGTTTAGTTAAGCTGCGGAAGCGTAAACCAAATTTAAACCTTTTTTAAAAATTATGCGCAAAACAATGCACCCAAATTAAAACCATACGAAAGCATAATATATAATTTATGTGTATGCCCGAGAGCCCGAATGCAGTGAAGTGTACAGTGCTTTCTAATCCTGGCACCGGAAGCTAACTACCTGCAAAAGCATGTAAATCGTGTGTCAACCTAAAGCTGGTGAGTTCACAAAGTAAAGTAATTTAATATGCAAATGCGCTGGTTTCCAAAACCACGTAAGTAAGTAAGTTGTGTTGGTGCCCCGCACCGTGTAACCACTAGTTCATCGCATGTCAAGGGTAGCTAACCCATTCATGATAACTAACCGAATATACCGAACTGCTATGTACTTGTAGCCACATAAGTGTGCCGCATGCCTGACATCATTGTCTATCCACAATGATAAAGTTTCGTTAAGTTATAGTTCACCCCCGCGCTCCCCGAGCCGGTGTGAGGTTTGTAAGACCTAATAGCGCTATCAACTAATAACCCGCTTGCCACCCCGGCAACTCATTCGGTACGTGAGGACTTACAGATGATAGAAATGGTTTAGTTAATCAAGGACACAATTGCGAACTAGCAAAGCAACCGACCCACACAAGGGTCCATGGCATCCCAACCCGGGATGTGTAAGTAGTCCCAAACCGGACTAGAAAATGTTAAGTAAGTTGTCTCATACCTGAGACGCATGCCTTTGAGAAAAAGAGTAGTGAAACTCACCTTAGGTCGCAAGTGAAAATCCAAATTCCACGAATAGTAACGTGCTACCGACTCCCTATTACAAATGTCACTAGGTGAGTATACGTGCGTAACCAACACACCATGTAACTCGTTTATCCAAGACTTTTAAAAGTTCAAAACCGTGTAGTGACACCTAATGACTCTACATGCTCAAGTATGTCCTACGTATCCCGTTGGTGATCATAGCAATTATTATCAGTTTAATACATCAAATACATCTCATACAAGTTTCCACACAAGTACATGTCAATTACATACCACATAGAACTCCAAATAGTCACTTAAAGACCCCGTACACAATCTGCGTTTTTAGGACAGATTGTGCGCTGTGAAAAACAATTTATTTAAAATAATTAACGAATGAATTAGAGTCCCAAATTTTTACTGAATTTTATTTGGGATTCACTCGACAATACCTATTTTTATTTTGTCTTAATTCCAAACACAAAAATTATGAAAATTCGTACAACCCAGCTATGTCCAGAAAATTTCCTCAACAGGTCAGTTTAGTAGGAAAATTCTTAAAAATTATGTATTCATCCAAACGAGATGAATCCACTTGGAAAAGCTCTATTTTTCCAGTATTGACTTACTGTAAAAATTTCATAACCTAATTCCTTGTAAATCTCCATTTATGCCCATTTAAAGTTAGCCCAATTTACAAATCCGAAAATCTGATATGACCCCTAATCAATTAAAATTCCAAAAACGACTCAAACGATGTCCAAATTCGATGGTTTTGCCCATTATGAAAAGATAAGACCTTGTACATTACAATCATGCAAAGAAATCATCAAAACAATCGATTTACCAACCCGTTACAGCCCCTACAACACGTTCAAACGAATCTGCCAGAATCTTAAACTTGCATCCCAAGTAATCTACAAACCCTAATTTTTCATGAACATCCCTAATACATGTATAACACCTATAGTACTGATTAAACACCATATTAATCATAGAAAAACACATATGTTATCATGTGAAAACCCTAATCATGGCTACTAATAACAATCATCATCAAATCATCAAGAACATCCAAGAACTCCTACACATACATACATGCGATTCTACATATATTATTTTTAGGGTTTTTAAAGTTTTTCAATCATTATAATTCATCAAAAATCATAAGAATGTATACCTTGCGAAGGATTAAACTCCCTAGGGCCTTGAAATCATACCCGAACTAGCTTGATTAGGTGAAGGATTACTTGATTGCTTGAAAGCCAAGAGAGAAGGGGGTGGGGGTTTCGCACGGCGCAAGAGGGGCAAGGAGGTAGGGTTTTTATCTTTTCCTTGCCTCCTAATTATAAAAGGGCTTTGCTTGTTCCCCAAGCAATTGGTATTAGGGCCCTTCTAGTCCATTAACTTGACCCGTTAACCATGTTCTAGCCCAATACCGGACCCAATATTATTAACCATTCTAAATTGTATAAAAACCATTGTTTTTATTATTACATAGCATATTACTCATGTTGTGCACGTAACTTGCATAATCTACGCATTACCTTTCAGTTAGGCGATCATTCACAAAAACATGTAATTCACATAAGCACGTACTTCATGTTCACCATAATTCAATTGTATATATTATTGCTATGTATGTCACATAATTCACCAACGTTTGGGATACAGGACTCATGTGTGTGTTTAACAAGGATTTTCCTACTTATAACATATGTTAACATCATCTAACATATGTTAAACCTACTTAACTAACCCTAGTTAAGTATCTAGCCATGTATGAACATGTAAGTTAACTAGAGTCCAGTAAGAGTATTTAACCTGAAAATGCGGGGTGTCACATCATCCCCAAGTTGAAAAGAATGTCGTCCCGAAATTCAGCAAGTAAACAATAAAGCCAGCTATAAAAATGTGTGCTTGGTTCCCGGATGTCACATCATCCCCAAGTTGAAAGGAATTTCGCCCCGAAATTCACTTTGAAAGAGCTGCTTTATGTTCCGCGTTTGATCTATGTACGATTTCAGGTTCAGTAAAGAGGTGTGGGTATTTGAGCCGCATCTGATCTTTGCGCTCCCACGTGTATTCCGGTCCTAGACGGGAATTCCACCGTACCTTAACAATAGGTATAGTACTTTGTCTAAGTTTCTTGACGCCCTGCTCAAGAATCTCCACTGGTTCTTCCACGAACCGTAGCTGATCGTCCACCTGGATCTCCTCCAGTGGCACTACCAGTGTCGTATCGGATAAGCATTTCTTTAGATTCAATGCGATACGTGGGATACATCATGTACCCCACCGAGTTTATTACACGAGTTTAACTTGTAAGTTACCGGACCAATTCTTTCGACAATCCCGAATGGTCCAATGTATCGCGGGTTAACTTCCCCGTTTTTCAAAGCGTATCACCCCTTCCAAGGTGACACCTTTAATAGAATCTTGTCCCCAACCTGGAACTCCAAAAGGGTTTCCTACGCTTATCAGCGTAGCTTTTCTGATTTGCACTAACTTCTCAGAAGTTTCATGCATGAGTTCGGGACCTGTTAGTCGGCTATCCCCAACCTCAGTCCAACAGATAGGAGACCTACACTTGCGCCCGTAAAGTGCCTCGAAAAGCGCACACTGTATCGAAGTGTGGTAACTGTTGTTGTAAGAGAATTCGATTAAGGGCAAGTGCTTATCCCAGTTATTACCAAAGTCCACTACGCATGCTCGTAGCAGATCCTCTAATGTTTGGATGGTACGTTCACTTTGTCCATCCGTCTGTGGGTGATAGGCTGTGCTCATATCAAGACGAGTTCCTAAAGCATCTTGAGAGTAGTCTAGAAACGAGAAGTGAATCGCCCATCGCGATTAGATATAATGGAAGTAGGCACCCCATGCCTAGAGACTATCTCCTTGATGTATAGGTTCGCCAGCTTTTCTAACGAATCCGTTTCTTTTATTGCCAGGAAGTGGGCCGATTTGGTTAAATGGTCCACGATAACCCAAATCATGTTATGGCCCGTTGGCGTTCTAGGAAGCTTTGTAATGAAGTCCATGGAAATTCCATCCCATTTCCATATTGGAATCTCTGGTTGTTGGAGTAGGCCTGAAGGTTTTTGATATTCAATCTTAACCTTCGCACAAGTCAAGCACTTACTAACATAAGTGGCTATCTCGGCTTTCATGTTTGGTCACCAGTATAGAGTCTTAAGATCTTGGTACATCTTGTCCGAACCAGGATGTACCAAATAGCGAGAGGTATGTGCTTCATCGAGCACCAGTTGTCTGAGATCCCCAAATCGTGGTATCCAGACTCGATCCATGAAGTACTGCAGACTGTCTGTTCTCAGTTCTAAGTGCTTATCTGCACCATGTAGGGTCTCAAGCCCGATGTTTCCTTCCTTCAAGGCTTCGCCCTGGGCTTCACGTATCTTATCAGGAAAATTAGAATGGATGGTGAGTTGTAAGGCTCGCACCCGTTTGAGTTTCGTTTCCTTTCGACTGAGAGCATCAGCTACTACGTTAGCCTTCCCGGGATGATACTTGATGGCACAGTCATAGTCATTTAAAAGTTCAACCCAGCGATGTTGTCGTATGTTCAGCACTTCTGATCAAATATATGCTGAAGGCTCTTGTGGTCAGTGAAAATTGTGCACTTGGTTCCATAGAGGTAGTGCCTCCAGATTTTGAGAGCGAAAACTACCGCTCCCAGTTCCAAATCATGAGTGGGGTAGTTCTTCTCATGGACCTTCAGTTGTCGCGATGCATATGCAATTACCTTATCACGTTGCATCAGTACGCACCCTAAGCCTTGGATAGACGCATCACAATATACTACAAAGTCCTCTGTACCCTCAGGCAACGATAATATCGGTGCACTGCAAAGTTTGGACTTTAGTAGCTGAAAGGCAGATTCTTGGGCATCTCCCCACTTATACGTAATACCTTTCTGCGTTAGGGCGGTGAGAGGTTGAGCGATCTTAGAAAATCCCTCAATAAACCTGCGATAATATCCCGCGAGACCAAGAAATTGGCGCACTTCAGTAGGGGTCCTAGGAGCCTCCCACTTCTTGATAGCGTCAATCTTGGCTGGGTCCACATGTATTCCTGCCTCGTTGACCACATGCCCAAGGAATTGGACCTCTCGAATCCAAAAATCACATTTAGAAAACTTTGCATACAGCTGCTCATTCCTTAGTAGTTCCAGGATTAACCGTAGGTGCTGCTCGTGCTCCTCACTGCTCTTGGAATAGATCAATATGTCATCTATGAACACTATGACGAATTTGTCCAAGTAAGGCTTGCACACATGGTTCATTAGATCCATGAACACCGCAGGTGCATTAGTTAGCCCAAATGGCATAACCAAAAACTCATAATGTCCATAACGGGTTCGAAACGCCGTTTTCGCCACATTCTCTTCTCGGACTCTCAGCTGATGGTACCCCGACCTCAAATCAATCTTAGAGTAGAAGCTCGACCCTTGCAGTTGGTCGAACAAATCATCAATACGAGGCAAAGGATATCGGTTCTTAATCGTTACCTTGTTCAACTCCCGATAGTCTATGCACATACGAAAGCTCCCATCTTTCTTCTTAACAAACAGAACTGGAGCTCCCCATGGCGAAGAACTGGGTCTAATGAAACCCCTATCCAATAGCTCTTGGAGTTGGGTAGACAGTTCTTGAAGCTCCCCTGGTGCTAAACGGTACGGTGCGCGCGCAACCTGCGCTGCTCCAGGTGCAAGGTCAATCTGAAACTCCACTTGACGAGCGGGTGGGAGTCCAGGTAGTTCCTCTGGGAAGACATCTTGGAAGTCTCGGACCACTGGGATGTCCTCAATTCTAGTTTCGGTTTCGGCTCGAGTATCAGATATGTTAGCCAAAATGGCCGGACAGCCCTTGCGAATACACTTCTGGGCCTTCATATAGGAGATGATGCCCACCATGGCACCACCTCGATCACCCTGTATGGATAATAGTTCTCCACTTGGGAGGGGAATGCGAACAATTTTCTCCTGACAGAGAATTTCCGCGCGTTGCTTGGACAACCAGTCCATGCCAACCACGAGATCAAAGCTACCTAGGGTGATAGGTAAGAGGTTGATGGCAAACAATTGCTCCTTCAACTCGAGCTTACAGTTACAATGAATATGGGTTACCTCAACAGGCTTTCCATCAGCCAGTTCAATAGAGTATGGAGTATCTCGAAGAGTAGGAACCATCCCTAACTGTTTACTAAGTTTTGATGAAACAAAACTATAGTCCGCACCAGTATCATATAAGATAGAAGCAAGAGTGTCGTTCAAGGAGCACGTACCCATAACGACATTGTTATCAGTCCTAGCTTTCCCCAGGCCAATCACAAATGCTCTTCCCCGAGCCCCGTTGTTGTTGCTACCGTTACGGTTGTTGTTGTTGCAGGACTTATACCTCACACTATCCCACGTTCTCTTACTATCACCAATAGTAGAAAATGAAGCACCATGCTTCAGAAAAGTACCATGATCGGCAGTCTCATCTGTGAGTTTGCGAGTCAAGTGAAAGATTTGTAGGTGAGCTGCAGTGGCCAAGCCACAAATCTGAGGGGCCCACCCTTTCGGTATAAAGTTCGATCCATTTGTAAGGTAGGTTAAATAGATTTGAGCCTATAGTGGCTATCTCCTGTAGCCTGGTAGTGTAGGCGTCGATCTCAGACCCATCCGTCTTTATATAACAAAATTCTAGATTTCACCACAGGGTGTTACGTTCTCCTTCCAGGTATCTGTAACTCATCGAGTGTGCATGTAGTGTACATTACTCCATCCTGCCTGGGACAAATGCACATGGCAAAGACTTATGCTATCGAAGCAATCAGACGGTCTCCTTCAGTTCCGTTGGAGTTATCGAGGTTTACAACCAATAAAAGGCTTGAAAATACGATGTGCGTTCAAGGTATAAGAAAGTTCAAATGTGGAAGTTAGGGGAAAAGAATGATTTAGCAAAATAGATCTTTACTAGCTTGGTAAGATGCGAGGGCCTCAACCACCCTATCGTTGATCGTAAGAACTCAGTCTTATCTAAGTTAGCAAAGGGAAATGAAAGAAAAGATAGGTAAGAAAAGGTAAGAGCCAATCGTCGCCATGCTCATGTCTAGATAGTAGAGCCTTCGTCCTCACTTTCCATGTGCTCGTCCTGCTCAGGTTCCCCTTCCATCTCTTATCCTTCCTCTTTTGCGATGTCAGTGTTATATGGTTCTCATCACGTACAATCTCCTTCTCTAGTCCCATGTGAACCAGTTTAGTGGTAAGTTGTACCACTCGTTCCTCCAATCGTGGCTATCAGCCATTAGTAGGTTTCATCCTCCCTTGTGATGTTGCATTACATCGCAGGCTTTACGTAACTCCCCAAAAGTGTGTGTAACAAGTCCCGATCTAATGTGTTCCCATGAATCTACCATATACTTATGAGTAACAGGGATATGCAGTCATACGTCCGCCCGCTCATACTAGGCGTAAGGTACTAAAGTAAGAAATAAGTTCTATATGCGTAACCTAGTCCCGGCTGAGTTTCGAATGGGAGTAAGAAAGATCAAGTAACAAGGAACGGAAACTAATTGTCTCCTTGCTCAGTGAAATAGGATAAGTCTCAGTATTCGAATTCCTTCATAGTTGATTTAATGGGATCCCTCCCTTGTACTTTTGTTGTTTTCTCATCCATGAGGTTTGTTAGAAAACTACTCCCAGTAGTGCGTCACCTGGTGTAACCCTGGGTTCCCACCATTGACGTGTTTAGAATTAGGTCTAGAACTAGGAGATAACATACCTCCTGAAATCATATGTTGTAGGTATGAGTAGCTAAAAGCTAGTTGTGCACTTAAGTTGTGAGTGTACTTATGCTATAATGGTTATAGACTAGACTCAACATGCAGTCCTAGTTCACTATAACCAATGGCTCTGATACCAATCTGTCACACCCTCAAATTTCCACTGCGGGGTTTATACCGCGAGGCGCATGACAAACCAGGATCCCATAGCCATAAGTCACAGGAACGAACTCTAAATGCCCAAACCATTTAGTTCGTTTTCGAAAACCAAGTTTAGTTAAGCTGCGGAAGCGTAAACCAAATTTAAACCTTTTTTTAAAAATTATGCGCAAAACAATGCACCCAAATTAAAACCATACGAAAGCATAATATATAATTTATGTGTATGCCCGAGAGCCCGAATGCAGTGAAGTGTACAGTGCTTTCTAATCCTGGCACCGGAAGCTAACTACCTGCAAAAGCATGTAAATCGTGTGTCAACCTAAAGCTGGTGAGTTCACAAAGTAAAGTAATTTAATATGCAAATGCGCTGGTTTCCAAAACCACGTAAGTAAGTAAGTTGTGTTGGTGCCCCGCACCGTGTAACCACTAGTTCATCGCATGTCAAGGGTAGCTAACCCATTCATGATAACTAACCGAATATACCGAACTGCTATGTACTTGTAGCCACATAAGTGTGCCGCATGCCTGACATCATTGTCTATCCACAATGATAAAGTTTCGTTAAGTTATAGTTCACCCCCGCGCTCCCCGAGCCGGTGTGAGGTTTGTAAGACCTAATAGCGCTATCAACTAATAACCCGCTTGCCACCCCGGCAACTCATTCGGTACGTGAGGACTTACAGATGATAGAAATGGTTTAGTTAATCAAGGACACAATTGCGAACTAGCAAAGCAACCGAACCACACAAGGGTCCATGGCATCCCAACCCGGGATGTGTAAGTAGTCCCAAACCGGACTAGAAAATGTTAAGTAAGTTGTCTCATACCTGAGACGCATGCCTTTGAGAAAAAGAGTAGTGAAACTCACCTTAGGTCGCAAGTGAAAATCCAAATTCCACGAATAGTAACGTGCTACCGACTCCCTATTACAAATGTCACTAGGTGAGTATACGTGCGTAACCAACACACCATGTAACTCGTTTATCCAAGACTTTTAAAAGTTCAAAACCGTGTAGTGACACCTAATGACTCTACATGCTCAAGTATGTCCTACGTATCCCGTTGGTGATCATAGCAATTATTATCAGTTTAATACATCAAATACATCTCATACAAGTTTCCACACAAGTACATGTCAATTACATACCACATAGAACTCCAAATAGTCACTTAAAGACCCCGTACACAATCTGCGTTTTTAGGACAGATTGTGCGCTGTGAAAAACAATTTATTTAAAATAATTAACGAATGAATTAGAGTCCCAAATTTTTACTGAATTTTATTTGGGATTCACTCGACAATACCTATTTTTGTTTTGTCTTAATTACAAACACAAAAATTATGAAAATTCGTACAACCCAGCTATGTCCAGAAAATTTCCTCAACAGGTCAGTTTAGTAGGAAAATTCTTAAAAATTGTGTATTCATCCAAACGAGATGAATCCACTTGGAAAAGCTCTATTTTTCCAGTATTGACTTACTGTAAAAATTTCATAACCTAACTCCTTGTAAATCTCCATTTATGCCCATTTAAAGTTAGCCCAATTTACAAATCCGAAAATCTGATATGACCCCTAATCAATTAAAATTCCAAAAACGACTCAAACGATGTCCAAATTCGATGGTTTTGCCCATTATGAAAAGCTAAGACCTTGTACATTACAATCATGCAAAGAAATCATCAAAACAATCGATTTACCAACCCGTTACAGCCCCTACAACACGTTCAAACGAATCTGCCAGAATCTTAAACTTGCATCCCAAGTAATCTACAAACCCTAATTTTTCATGAACATCCCTAATACATGTATAACACCTATAGTACTGATTAAACACCATATTAATCATAGAAAAACACATATGTTATCATGTGAAAACCCTAATCATGGCTACTAATAACAATCATCATCAAATCATCAAGAACATCCAAGAACTCCTACACATACATACATGCGATTCTACATATATTATTTTTAGGGTTTTTAAAGTTTTTCAATCATTATAATTCATCAAAAATCATAAGAATGTATACCTTGCGAAGGATTAAACTCCCTAGGGCCTTGAAATCATACCCGAACTAGCTTGATTAGGTGAAGGATTACTTGATTGCTTGAAAGCCAAGAGAGAAGGGGGGTGGGGGTTTCGCACGGCGCAAGAGGGGCAAGGAGGTAGGGTTTTTATCTTTTCCTTGCCTCCTAATTATAAAAGGGCTTTGCTTGTTCCCCAAGCAATTGGTATTAGGGCCCTTCTAGTCCATTAACTTGACCCGTTAACCATGTTCTAGCCCAATACCGGACCCAATATTATTAACCATTCTAAATTGTATAAAAACCATTGTTTTTATTATTACATAGCATATTACTCATGTTGTGCACGTAACTTGCATAATCTACGCATTACCTTTCAGTTAGGCGATCATTCACAAAAACATGTAATTCACATAAGCACGTACTTCATGTTCACCATAATTCAATTGTATATATTATTGCTATGTATGTCACATAATTCACCAACGTTTGGGATACAGGACTCATGTGTGTGTTTAACAAGGATTTTCCTACTTATAACATATGTTAACATCATCTAACATATGTTAAACCTACTTAACTAACCCTAGTTAAGTATCTAGCCATGTATGAACATGTAAGTTAACTAGAGTTCAGTAAGAGTATTTAACCTGAAAATGCGGGGTGTCACAAATTATTCGAAACAAATTATTCTATTACCTATAAATTCATGTCGTGCCTTAACCCAAACCACAGCTGCCTTAATTTCTACCTAATCAACCTCAAACCTGTGTTTTTAATAACTTCGGGGCGAAGTTTCCAAAAGTAGGGGAGACTGTAACATCGCGAATTTCCCCTAATTTTTTTTTTGATAAAAAGAATGTATTGTTTTAAACAATATATGTTTTAAATACCTTAAACTAATAATTATTTGTATCTCGACACTTTTGTACGTTTTAAAAATATTTCGAGTCACTTTCGGGCTTATATAATCATATTATGAATTTAGAATAATATAGTTTTAGGGAAATAATTGCCAAAAAAAAGATTTGTGTGGACCGGGACTCGAACCCGCGTCCACAGCCAACCAACACACAGTGACAACCAACTGAGCCAACTATCATCTTGTGTAGTATTTCAGAAGAAAATAAACTTAACACATTCCTTAAATTGATTAGTCAAAGTCTTAGTCAAACAGTCAAAGTCTTAGTCAAATAGTCAATTCATCATAAAACCTTACTTTATGGTGTTGACCAAATTTTAATGGCTAATTGACTCCAAAACTAGTATAAAAACCCACTTATGACCCATTATACTTTGCACCTCTAAATCGATTGTTTCAATCCGATTAAACTTCCCCTCATACCTTTCTTCTATAGTCTATTACTTCTACAATTGAAGCTTTGATTATAAGCTCTTGTAATTGGCGAATTGGAAGCTTGATATTCTTTCTTTTTCGTTTTCTTCAATTTGGACTAGCTACGTTGTTGAGTCTTTGGGATTCGCCTCGCATACATTCACAACACATTATTCTATTTTTTTCACGAGACATAACATTTTGCTAAGGTGAGTTTTACATAGCCCCTTTTCTATTTATCACCGTTTTTAGGGTGAAACATGTTACAACATTCTATATGCAATTCAATCATCAAAGTGTCTATGTGTTTTTCTATGTTGCATTATGTCTTGAACATGACTAGGGTAAGCACAATTCTAGCATAATCATTAACATTGATCAGCCGACGGTATACAATGATAGATCTATTGGACTGACAATCCCACCCGGATACGTGCCTCCTACAAAGGTAGCGTGGGTGATTGTTATCGCATAACATAATCGAGTGAACCATGAGCGTATGGGATGGACCACAATATAACAGTCACAAGGGTTGATTATGCACTCGATTTACTTCTAGTATGTTTTCACATATGGACTAGACTTGCCATGACGCTTGAATTGTACAAGTTTTATTCGATTATCAAAACCTATGTAATTCTCACCAACTTTTGTTGACCCAAAATATTTTCAAACTTAACATGTTTCAGGTTATAGCTTGCTTGAAGATTAGAGTTATTGCTTGAAGATGCGTAGCTAGTATTTTTCATTTTGATGTACAAAATTCTTAGAACAATTGTATGTAATTTATTTAAATCATTTATTGAAATTTATTATTTACCATGAGCTACTGAACAATCATCAATACGTGACATCCCGATGTTTCCACCATCGGTTGGGGTGTTAACAATAGTAACACTAAACCATGTGAGGTCTGCCATAAGGCAAAACAAACTAGGTTACCCTTTCCACTTAGTGATCATAAGACTAAAGAAGTGGGTGATGTGATTCACTTAGATGTCTGGGGTCCATATAGTGTCACTAGTAAAGAAGGGTACAAGTATTTCTTAACTGTGGTTGATGATTATTCTAGAACTGTGTGGTGTTACTTGTTAAAAAATAAGGGTGAAGTCTTTGAAAACATCTCTGATTTTTATGAACTTCTAAAGACACAATTTAAAAAATGTGTTAAGGTATTTAGGAGTGACAATGGTACTGAGTTTGTGAATAATCAAATGAGTCTTTTTTGTAAATCTAGAGGTATAATTCACCAGACTACTTGTGTTTACACACCACAACAAAATGGAGTTGTGGAAAGAAAACACAGACATCTCTTAAATATGGCTAGGGCTTTGTTGTTTCAGAGTGGGTTACCACTTAGATTTTGGTCTGAATGTGTATTGACTGTTGCTTATATTATAAACAGGCTCCCCTCTTTTGTGTTGCTAGGAAAAAGTCCCTTTCAAGTTGTGTATGGGTTCCCCCCCCCCCCCACTCTCAGTCATTTAAAAAGTTTTGGGTGTCTATGTTTCAGCACTATTCTAAATGAGTCTGATAAATTGTCTAGTTGTGCTGATAAGTGTGTGTTAATTGGATCTTCTAATTTCAAAAAAGGGTACAAATTATGGAATTTACAATCTAAACAAGTAGAATTCTCTAGGGATGTTAGATTTTATGAAGAGATCTTTCCATTCAAAAACAGTTTGGAAGATATAGAACCTAATATTGTTTTTGAAAATGTAAACCATTTAAACTTTTTTGATAGTATTGAATCAGAAAACATTGAGAACTTTAAAATGAATGAGGGGTCTAATCTTCCCGATGACGAAGGGGGAAACAAAGGTACTAATGTCAAGTCCACTAGTCAGCAACCAGGATTCATTCCCAGGGCTGACATGGACTGTGACCTGGGTCAACAGTCTAACCCAGGTAGTAGTGAACCTGAGAGGGTTGACCATGATGTGGACTTGGCAACTGATGAGGCCATTCCACCTGAGGGAAGTAGTGTTAGGAAATCTAGTAGAGTGTCAAATTTTCCTAAAAATTTTAGTGAATATGTTGTTGAAGGGAGAGTTAAATATGGGGTTGAGAATGTTGTTAACTACTCAAACCTTTCTTTTGAAAACAAGTGTTTTGCGTCTGTCTTAAACAAAACTGTTGAGCCAACTTCTTACTATGAAGCTGCCAAGGATCCCAAATGGGTTGAGGCAATGAATAGTGAGATGGAGGCATTATATAGAAACAATACTTGGATCCTAACTGACTTACCTGCTAATAGAAAACCCATAGGATGTAAATGGGTGTATAAGATTAAATACAAATCAAATGGTGAGGTTGAGAGGTATAAAGCAAGACTTGTAGCAAAAGGTTATAGTCAAAGAGAAGGTCTAGACTTTGGAGAGACCTTCTCACCAGTTGTAAAAATGGTGACTATCAGAACAGTTATAAGTCTTGCCGTCCAGAATAATTGGACTTTGTACCAATTGGACATTAATAATAATGCCTTCTTATATGGTACTATAACTAAGGATGTCTATATGACTCTTCCTGAGGGTTATTATTCTAAAACTGAGTCTAAGGTGTGTAAGTTGGTTAAGTCATTGTATGGACTTAAGCAAGCTCCTAGGAAATGGTATGAAAAGTTGTCCAATGTATTAATTGAAATTGGTTTTGTGCAAAGTGTTTGTGATCATTCTATGTTTGTTATGTCTAAGGATGATGTTTTTTTTAGTTTTACTTGTCTATGTAGATGACATTATTGTTACAAGAAACAATAAGTCAAAAATAGAACAAGTTAAGAGTTTTTTAAGTTCTAACTTTCTTATAAAAGACTTGGGAAAGTTAAAGTATTTTCTTGGTATAGAAGTTTTATATGCTGATCAGTCTGTATGTCTTTCACAAAGAAAGTATTGTCTTGAACTTCTAAGTGAATTTGGTTATCTTGGGTGTAAGCCTGTTCAAAATCCCATAGAACCTAGTTATGTTATGAACACTAAAATTGGAAAAAATAGTAATGTATTAGATAACATAACTGGATTCCAGAAATTAATTGGGAAGCTTATTTATTTATCCTTGACCAGACCTGATATCAGCTATGCTGTGCAGTGTCTAAGTCAATTTATGCATCAACCCTAGGGGCGGCAATTATTGACACGACCCGAAAACCGACCCGAACCCGACACGGAAAAAAAACAGGTTTGGGTCAAGTAACACGACCCGTTTAAAAAAAACGGGTCGGGTTCGGGTCGACCCGTATTAAAAATGGGTCGGGTTCGGGTTGACATATATATAAAATGGGTTGACCCGTTAACCCGTTTAAGTATTTAGAAAAAAAATCTATTATATTTTTATGTTTATTTTTTCATTTCTATTTACATGGTTAGCTATAATTGTGTTATTTTTGACACACTATATTATTTATTTGTCACACTTATATATTAACCATTAAACATTTTATTGATAACCCACTTACAACCCAACAACCGCTTATAACTCATGAATACGTATGACTCATTTAAAAATATGGGTTAAACGGGTCGTCTTCGGGTTGACCCGGATTTTATGTGGGTCGGGTTAGGGTTGAAATATTTGACACGAATAATAATATGGGTCGGGTTCGGGTTGCACATTTCAACCCATCAACCCGCCAACCTGCAACCCGTAAACCCGCCAACCCATCAACCCGACACGATTGACACCCCTAATCAACCCACAAAGGGACATCTTCAAATGGCCCTAAGGTTGCTTAGGTACTTGAAGGAGTCCCCTGGAAAGGGAATCTCTTTTGTAAAAAGTGAAACCTTCCAGTTGTCTGGGTTTGTTGATGCTGACTGGGCCAAGTGTCTTATTACCAGGAAATCAATAACTGGTTATTGTGTGTTTTTGGGAAAGTCTTTGATTTCCTGGAAGAGCAAGAAGCAGAGTACAGTCTCTAGATCCTCAGCAGAAGCTGAGTACAGAGCCATGTGTTCTACTACTTGTGAGCTAATGTGGCTCAAAAATTTGTTATCAGAATTAGGTGTAAATGTTGATTTGCCTCTCAAACTGTATTGTGACAGCAAGGCTGCCATAGCCATTGCTGCTAACCCTGTATTCCATGAAAGGGTTAAACACTTTGAGCTAGATCTTCATTTTTTAAGAGAGAAGGTTGCTAATAATCTTGTTGAAACTGTTAAGATTTGTTCAGAAAATCAAATTGCTGATGGACTGACTAAAGGTCTTAGCATTCAACAACATAAAAAATTTTGTAGCGATCTTGGTATGATTGATATGTTTAGCCATTTGAATTAAGGGGGCGTGTTAAAATATTAATGTGCTCTATATGTTTTAATTCTAATGGCTATCATACGTTTATTAAGTTGTTCTAGTGTTTTGGGCTGTTTCACTAATGGGCTTATGGTCTGAGCTTATTCGTTTGGTTATGTTATGATGTTGGCCCATGGTCTGGCCCATGGCCCATGGCCCATGGTTCTTTATCTCGTGTAGATAAGATATTTGTTTCAGGGATAAATCTTGATCGTTGGATGGATATCTGATCGTGTGGTTCAGGATGTGTTTCGTACAAGTGGATGGAAGGATCGAGATGGGACTATAAATAGATTATTATTTCACATTTTTCATTTTATTCTCTTTGTTCTATGTATTATTCGTCTTGTGGCTCTCGAGCATCTAGGGTTTCATTCGTCTCTGGTTGTATCTGATCTTCTTGAGCTGTAAGAAGATCAGTGAGGTCTTGTGGAGGAGATTAAGCCTGTGTAATCTCTTGTCTGATCAGGTGTTTGATCATCTGAGGTGTCTTCGTCTGGTTGTAAGTTGTTTGTATTAACATTCATCATAGCTAACTGATCTAATCAATCAGTTGACATATTATTCTTTAGAGTCTCTCTTGTTTGAGAGAGATTCAGGGTATTTGGGGGGCACTTTTTGGTTTGGGTATAATAAGATCTTGTCACCTGTTTGTCGCCTAGTTCTTATTGTTATTGGTTGATCTTGAGTTTGTGTAGGCTCAGATCTTGTGTATTTTGGTTTGGATCATAAAATTTTACAGGAAAGCGCAACCATCACTTGTGGAAGGCCCTGTAAGCATTTAATAATTTTGTTACACACCGTAAATCCTAGTGTGAAGACGATCTTGACAAGTATTATTTTGTTTTTATAGACTGACAAACTAGAACAGTTAAGGGAAAGAATGGCAAAAGTTAGAGACTTGTTTCGGGACTCAGAGACTACAGAATTTGTCATTGTGACTATTCCTACGGTAATCGGTGTATTGGTTTATTTACTATTAGTAAAGAAAATAAAACACTGAAGTCATTTTACGGTTTTGATCACACATGGGTTAATCATTCTTTGAAAACTATGTATGACAGATTATGGCAGTTAGGGAGTCGTCACGGCTACATGCATCTTTGAAGAAAGAAAATGTACCTGTAAAAAGACTTGTTAATCAAATCTTACCTCCATCTGCAACAGATAGCAAATTTTGCTCAATGAAAAGAAAGGTAATTAAGCTTCATGTTTGTTAATATGGTTTGTAGTTTGATATAAATGATGGGTGTGACGTGATTGTATTACAGGATCAAATGTGCGCCCTTGATATGATTCGAAGCGATCCAGATTTGGGTGGTTTAGTTTTAACTGAAGTACCGTTGGTTGATGTGGAGATACAGGGAATTCCGGCCCTCCAGTTCATGGGGAATATGGTCTGGAGGTGATGTGTGGTGAAGAAGCATTTGTTGTCCCTAGACGCGACGCACGTTAGTTACATGTGATGGCTTTTCGTGTTTTGGATTGTTTAGTTTGCCTATTTAGAAGGAAATGCGTACGCGAATTCATTATCTAGGACTGGGGGTGTTTGGAATTGGGATAATATCATTATTTGTATCAATTAAGTTGATTAAAGTTATAGGCGAGTGAGGAAAGTTTGGTTAGGGGTAACACAAAGTAAGATAATTACTTTGTAACAATTCATGTTGTAGGGTATGATGTTAGATTGTGATGTGTTGTTTTTGAACATTTAAAATAGGTATCAATGATGTTGCTACCGAAGTTGACCGGGACCAATCATATTTGTAGTGTGATGTTTAACCAGTGACTAAGCTCTATTTTTTTTAACGGCTAATTTCTTACTTTCTCTGAGACTTGAATCAAAACCTCGTACTTAAGTTTATTAAAAGGTTTTGCCTTGCCACTGGACCACTAACCCCAATGGTACCCGTGACTAAACTCTGATATGAGAATAAGCATTGGTAGCGGGAGTCTGGGAGTATTTAATGAGACGGTTAATGAGTGAACATTCTTGTTGAGAGTCGTATTTACTACGGGTAGTTAAGGTCATTTAATGCTTGACATTCAAACGTAAGCGGTCTATCTTTTTTTTTTTAATGACAAATTGTTACATCTCCTATACTATTACACCAACAATTCTATCTATTTGTGATTCCCCTTTTGAGCGATAGCTCATAGGCAAAGGTAATAATTATTTTCATATAGTATGTAGTGGTCATGCAATGTCACTAACAACGATTATCTTAACCCACCGGGTATATCTTTGTCCGTAGAGTATCTCCGGTACTACAATTCTTAACCATCATTCTTACCCGTTTCCATGCTTAGACACATCGTCGGTGCTCTTAATCATCGGTGCTTTAGCACGGAGGTAACGTTACATTCGCCATCATAGGGGAAAACGATAGTACATTGAAAACACGATAATTTGGCAAGGTACATAAATCTGACAATTGTGGCGTGCTTGAATGCATGAACACGACCGTTATCAATTACATTTTGTCTACTTTCATCATACCTTTTGTGTCTATTTAAATAAATAAATAAATAAATAAAAACGTACACACAGTTCACAAGACTTATACATACAGTCCAAGATCAAACACAATGATAACAAAGCAATTTAAGCGTGAAGCCTTCAATAATAATAATAATAACAATAATAAAAACAAAACACACAAAGTCTTTTTTATAAAAGAAAACGAATAATAACTGTTGATGACGTTCGTACATTGATGATTCCGTTTCTGAAGAGCCACTTTATCGATCTGCAATTAAATATCCGATTCCTTCGATTCACATTAGGTAATCTATAATCGAATCCTTCTTATTTTATCTGATGGATCATCTTTTCCTTCGATTCACATTAGGTAATTCCTGCAATGCATCCAATCACACAATGTATTGTTAATTCTTTCCTTCTTATTGTTTTACAATCGATTTTATATGTTTATATGTTCCAAATTGCATTTAAGTCCTGTAAATCACACATGCATTTCCATGGTTAATCTCGTGTTATTGATTTCAGTTGAATCGGTTTGTTTTGCATATGGTTCTGGTCTAGATTTAGTTTATATGCTTTAAGTTTTTATGAATTAGGTTATTTTAATCGTGTTATTGTTTTCGGTTGAGTAAATTAACTTGTTTGAGTGTTGATGATCAATTGATTTGATGTAGAGTCTAATTGATATGATATCTAGGTTTACTTTATTATTTTTAGTGTGTGACTACCATTTCCACTAGTTATCACCATAGAAAGTTTGTTCCTGGTCCCAGCTATACTTTGATACCATGCCACTAGCATAATATCACAATTCTTTAAAAGCAATGATTCATACAGATGATAATAATAGAGATGGTTACATGATCTTGATTGAAATATACTCTCGGATAGCAGCGCTTCTAAGTTTTAACCTTTAATCTTTTCGCGGTTTATAAGAAGTAAAATGGATGTTAAAGTCAAGAATGTTAGTGTTTTTAACATCCTGAATGAACTAAAGTATTTGCTAATCGCCTGTAGAGAGCAGATGGATTTAATACTTGCCTGAAAGGCTTTGTTCTTTAATAAAGATATAAAGATATAGTTTGGCAAGCTGGCGTCGACTCAAATATGTCTTTTTATAGCCAATTCAATAAAGGCCATGTATATTGACTTTGATAACTTTTGTTAATAAATTTGATACTCGCGTGTTCGTTGATATGGTTTAAGGTTCAACCTTTTACTTCCCATGTGTAGCCAACCATAAGTCATGCACTTATTTATATTCCGCACCTAGCGCCATCCATAGAGTTTGATATTCGGGGAATATGGTATTATAATAGTGTCTTGTGGCAAAGAAAGTGGATTTGTTGTTTAAATATACACCAAAAGCTTATTTGTCCATGTTTAGCCACATAATAGATCCATTATCTTAATCTTTCTAGGGACCACTAGTAAAAAAAAAAAAGATGTGGTTTTCTGTGAATGAGGGCATTTTCTTTCTTTTCAGCCTTAGATTTTGACAAAATTATTTTATCTTTGCAGCCGGCAGAATATGAAATAAACTTCACAATTCACACATTAGCAAAATGTTTTCATACGGTCAGGATCCTGATGTTGTTCGGTGGGGTCTTCAGCTCTTTGATGGTGGCCCACCCAATGAAAACGGCTATTCTAGCTACGGTCCACAAAATTACACAGATTGTTATCAGGATCAATACTCAAGAGAAGTCAGTTATGACACGGAATGTGTCAGCATAGAGAATGAAAAACATCATATGCTTGAACCTTCTTGTGAAGCAGTTGATCATTCACAAGCATCATTTTATTCACAGGAGTCACTTCATCAATCTATGGAAAATTACACTCTTGGTAACAGATAACAAAATCTTTCTTATTTATTTAAGTTCTTTTCCGGTCTAATGATGCCTGTATACTTTTTAGGAGATGATGAGAACACAAATGATATGCCATGTGGCAGCCCTACAAGGCAGTTGGACTATGGGGAGGAATTGTCTTACTCATTGGACCTGAGTGATGAGTATGCATTAGATGATGAAGTTGGCAAGAGATTGAATCAGATGGCTTCTGTTCCTGTAAGTGTGTTATCTTGGAATATAGTTATTTAGTAATATCTCGCTTGATTTAAGTAATTAATTAATGTGGCATAAAAAATGAAGTCAAATAGCTAGATCTGTTACATAGTTATCTTTTAGTGTTTTTATCAATCAGATGTATAAGAAATTGCTACTGGATTTCTGTAGCATGTCCCCAGAATCAATGGAGAAATACCTTCTATAGACGAGGCAACTTTAGATCATCAGAGGCTACTCGACAGGTATAAGGAGATACCGTAATTCATTAGAACTTCTCCTAATTTGGTGTTCATTTTTTCTTATTTGTTTTTTCCTTTCGTTGGTATTATAATGGTTAAATAAATCTTTCTTCTTCAGACTGCAGTTGTACCAATTAGTAGAGTCTAAAGTTCAAGGGGACGGAAATTGCCAGGTGAAAGTTCTTAATCAGCATGTTGTTTGACTTGGTTTCTTACAGATGTTTACTCTTAATTAAAATGTTAAATTATGTTAATGTACATGATACCTCATAAAAGCTATCTGGCTATAATTGCTTAATATGAATTTTAAACAAAATTGTTTTCATTTCTCAGTTTCGAGCTCTATCAGATCAAGTTTACCGTACAGCCGAGCACCATAAATTTGTGAGACAACAAATTGTAAATCAGGTTGGTCTTAACATGCTGTTTTCTTGTTATTATTTATTTCCAATTTTTTTTTATCAGTGCACCATCCCCATACCCTTTCTAATACTAATTTTCTTTTCGACAGCTTAAATTACATGCAGATATATATGAGGGATATGTCCCCATGGTTTATAGTGATTACTTGAAGAACATGGCTAAGTATTTGTTGCTACTTTTGTCTTAATTTGTTGACACTTATTTTCCCAAGCTACCTTCTAACCTTGTATTTTCTTAAATCTGTGTATTTAAATTAGGGTTGGTGAATGGGGCGATCATGTCACTTTGCAGGCTGCTGCTGATTTGGTATGAAATTTATGTTTAACTATGCATTATCAGCATTTATCATAATTTTGGTCAGTAAATAACATTGATTAATGGTGCAGTATGGCATCAAAATCTTTGTAATCACATCGTTCAAGGACACTTGCTATATAGAGATTGTTCCAAGTGTTCAAAGGTCAAATCGAGGTATTGTTTTTTGTTCGATGCCCACATGATATATAGGACAGTAACGGAATTATAATCAAGTTACTAAGTTCTATATAGATTCGACTTGCCTCGATTCACATTTGATGTATTCTTTCACCTCCATCATGTTCATGACTAGTAATGTTACTTTTTCTTTTTGTGATAACTTTGTTGCAGTAATTTTCTTAAGCTTTTGGGCAGAGGTTCACTACAATTCAATATTACCAGTGGAAGGTAATAACTTTCTATTGAATAATTGTGAATTAAGAAACTGTGTGGCTTTAAAATCCTAATTAAATTCCTATAAATCAGAAGTAAGTATAGTCCTTTACTCCTTTTGCCCTAAAATAAATGCATTATACTAATTTCTGATCGTGGAAGATAAGTTTATGAAGACCTTCAAGGGATGGTGCATTAGTAAGTACCTAATCCCCTCTATCTGAAGGTCTCATATTCGAATCTTGCTTACAATGGTTTTCTAACATAACCTCTTAAAGGTACCTGATCCCGTTGGTTAGCGGGATATTGGAGTGGTCCAGTAAGTTATCCGCTAACGGGTTCTCATGGTTTTTTTTTAAAAAAAAAAGGTTTAGGAAGTTAGATGAAGTGTTGCATGCTTAGTTATTGATTTGAGGTTACATTATAATCCTATTTGTTGAGTTCCTGGTTTCTAATCTTCTACATGGTTTATTTTGTATCCAGATGTCCCAAATATGAGACCATGAAGCAATAATGTAGAAGATGGAAATTTGAATGGCTATTTGACATGCAACATAGTATCTGCTCAGTTTTATTGAGTGTATGTTGCATAATACCATACAACAACATATTTTATTTTATGATTTTCTGTATCAACTAAAATGTTTCTTATTCTGGAATAACTTTTATGCTGAACATGAGAGGTTCAAGAGTTTATCTTTCATCCATGATCAAAACAAGCTTAAACGATAAAAATTACACGAGGAAACTGCACGGATGGTCCCTGTGGTTTGCACGAATTGCACAGATGCCCCCATCTATTTTTAATGATCCCTTAACGTTGACATTTTATAACACTATGGTCCTTACCAGCTAACTTTGTTAAAAAATTTTAGGTAAGTCATGTAAAATGACCAAACTACACACAGAGACCATCCGAGCAGTTTAAACTTTTATATATATTTACTTGAACCACCATCACCTCCCCAAACAACCAACATCACCCCCTCTTCCAACCACCACCACCACCACCACTACCTCCCTCAAACAACCATCACCATCTCTCTCTCTGTCTCCCCGATCAACAACCGCCACTAGACCCTCTTTCAAAACGATTCTAATCCAAGCTTCTGCTGCAACATATTCAATCAACCTGATTGTGTTGTTGCTGTTGTTTCTAATAATAATAATAATAATAATAATAATAATAATAATAATAATAATAATAATAATTATAATAATAATAATAATAATAATAATAATAATAATAATAATTATAATAATAATAATAATAATAATAATAATAATAATAATTATAATAATAATAATAATAATAATAATAATAATTATAATAATAATAATAATTATAATAATAATAATAATTATAATAATAATAATAATAATTATAATAATAATAATTATTATAATAATAATAATAATAATAATAATAATTATAATAATAATAATAATAATAATAATAATAATAATTATAATAATAATAATAATTATAATAATAATAATTATAATAATAATAATAATAATAATAATAATAATAATAATAAAAATAATAATAATAATAATAATAATAATAATAATAATAATAATAATTATAATAATAATAATAATAATAATAATAATTATAATAATAATAATAATAATAATAATAATAATAATAATAATAATAATAATAATAATAATAATAATAATAATAATAATAAACGGAGGATGGGGAAAGGGGGGGATGGGTTCGGAAGTGGTGGTTTTGGTCGGGTTAGGCTGGGTGGTGACTGGATCGACGACGGTGTTGGTCGGGAGGGAAGGAGACGGTGGTAGTTCGATGGTGACGGGTCCGATGGTGGTTGTTTCAGCTCGATGGTGGTTGTTTGGTTCTAGATGGTGGTGGTGCTGGTAGATCTGGGTGCAGGTGGTGACGCTTTTGTGGTGGTCACATCTGCAGGGGTGGTCTTTTGTGGTGGTCACATCTGCAGGGGCGGTCTTTTGTGGTGGTTAGTAAAGGAGGTGGGCTATGGGTGGTGTTTGGCTCTCGATGGTGGCTCACGGTGTGGTTGTTTATGGTGGTTATCGGCAGAAGATAACCACCTTTTTTGCAGTATACTTATTTTGCTTTATAGTTGTTGTCAGAATCAAAAGATAAGCCTTTAAAGAAAACTTTACAAGTTAGTAATTTCAGCCCACTGCTTACTGTTGATCAGCTGAAACAGTTTTTTAGTTTAAGAATTTAGAGACGGTTGAATGGGTGGTGGATGTGGCGGTTGAATGGGTGGTAGATGGTTGGTGGTGGTGGTGGTTTGGTATGGTGGGGGTTGAAAGAGAGAGAGAGAGAGAGAGAGAGAGAGAGAGAGAGAGAGAGAGAGAGAGAGAGACACACACACACACACACACACACATATATATATATATATATATATATATATATATATAGGATTTGGATCATTTGAGAACCACCATTTAGGGAGAGAACCAAAGAACCAAGTGTGAACATGTGGCATTTTTGTAAATATGTTGTAAGGTGGCATTTTTGTAAATATGATGTATACCTTTAAAAAAAAAAAAAAACACCAGCTTGCTTTTACGTGACCCCTCTTCATCTTCTCCAAATCTCTTCCAAAACCCTAGTTTACTCCATAACCACCATCATTCAATCCTACCCATGATACCACCTTAACATCACCAAACAACCACCTCAACACCACCATATCAGTGTCACACCATCAATTAACCATAACATCAACTCGTTTCACCACTAAACCAACTTCGAGTTACATCAATGGCATCGTCTGATTCTTCACGTGTTGCTCCTAATCCATCTATCAATGATAATGCAAATCAAACGTCTGGTAAAAACCCTATGTCTACTTCATCTGGAAATCAACACATTGTTCATGTCTTCGAATCTATGTCTACAGCTTCCATGTCTACAGCATCCATTGTTGGTATTTCTACAGAATCTGTTACATACGATGAAAGCTCACCGTCTAACGCACCAACGTCCATACCTGCTGATAAAGGTTTGCAATTCGTACGATCTGAAACTAAAGGTATAATACTATCCTTTTCCATTATATCGTATCCATACATGTGCGTATATGACATTTGATTACATATCGATTACAACATAACATTTATTTTACATATACTTCATAAATGCACATGTGCATAAACTACTGTTTTTACATCTATTCTACTATTATACATGAGTTTGACTTATAACCTACTTAATATTAAGTCATTTTAATTGTTTTGGTTTGACTGATAACCGTATAAACTTTGCGGAATACTTGATATGTATGTACACCTGGATATTTAGATATATATGACTAATATTTTGTTTTGTACGTATTTGTGATTGATCCATGTATAAAGTTCATTTTTTTAATGATGTCCTACTTATCAATTTCACACAATCAATATATTTTTAACAATACAAATTAATTAATGTTCTGTTATTGTTATAATATTATAATACGAATACAAAAAATAACATTCATTTTACAAACACATTATACATGCACATGTGCATCACGCAATGTTTGTTATATTTTACATCAATTTCATACCACCCAATATAAATTGTTTATACAGGAACAATAATGACTTCTGTGTATGCAACGCCTGATGGCACCTCGTACTGGATACCCGATGTTGATGATGCATACACGCCTGTTTTACATAGCACATTCGAACATTGGGAGGACATTGTGATTATGTACAACACCTATGCGACAAAATCTGGGTTTTCTACCCGTCTCGGCACAACAAAACGAAAAAAAAAACAAACACGATCCTTCCAACAAACAACTCACACATCGATACATACTTTGTTCCAAAGCAGGCAAACCAAAATTCAAAAATTTTAATCCTTCTGACCCTCCCAAAAAAAACACCGTCGAAGCCGTTTTACCGTTTCCGAATGTCGTGCACGACTAACAGTACGATATGACAATGATACAAATATGTTTGAAATATATGGTTTCAATCCAGTACACAACCATTGTATGGTTAGTAGTGACAATTCTGACCTAATGAAACAGAACAGACAACTTGGATTTGAAGAACAACAATTCATACACAGAGTTAGTCTCAACAAGATTGGCCCGCATGTTGCACATAACATCCAAGTGTCTTTGAAAGGCGGACCTCATAATGTTCGTGGCACCAAAGATGACTTTAAAAATTGCACTCGCGACATACGTTTGTTTATTGGTGAACGTGATGCGCAACTCATATTGGACACCATGAATGCCAGAACCAGAAATCTGAAAGAGTTTTATTTCGATTATGTTGTAGTTAACAATGAACTACGATCATTCTTTTGGGTTGATTACGTGTCCTTGCGCAATTATGAATCCTTCGGTGATGTTTGTGCATTTGATGCCACTTATGACACCAACAAGTGAGTATTTAATATTCACTTTAAATATTCTTTACTGTTCATATTATGCATCATTTTTTATTCATAACATACAATTTACAACATACTAACCTGATGCACATGTGCAATCACTATAAATTCCAGGTACAAAATGATCTTTGTACCGTTCACTGGTGTTGATCATCACAAAAAATGTGTTACATTTGGTGCTGGCATGTTGTATGACAAGACGATTGAATCATACACGTGGCTACTCAACACCTTCTTGACTGCTCACAAACATCGGCAACCAACATTCATACTCACCGATCAAGATGCCGCCATGAAGCAAGCCGTATCAACTGTATTCACCAAATCTATCCATCGTTTGTGTATGTGGCACATTATGCGGAAACTTCCGTCCAAGGTACATCATGTATTATTTCATATTAATAATACAACCTTACCTTTAAACATATTAATAATACTCTATGACTAAACTGACCAATGCTTATATTATGTTTAGATTTCAAAAGACATCTTAGACAACACAACTCTTCGCTCTTCCATTCATAAATTAGTATGTAACTTATTCATTACTCCTGACACGTTTGAATCAAGATGGCATCTATTAATGGATGAGTACCAAATGACTAGTCACCCTTGGTTGTGTGAAATGTTTGACATTCGACATGATTGGGTCCCATGCTATTTCAGAGAAATCTCCATGTCGTGCTTAATGAAAACCACCTCAAGGTGTGAGAGCTCAAATGCGCGTTTCAAGGTTAACTCCAAGTCCACAAACACATTGGTACAATTCCTTATGTGTTTTGACACATCCATTGATGATCAACGCCACACCCAACGCAAAATGGAATTTGAAAGTGATACTGCAACTCCCCGACTAAGTACAAGCCTCCGTATAGAATCACACGCCGCCGAAATATACACGTGGTCTATGTTCACTGAGGTCAGAAAAGAAATATATATGGGCATGATGCACTGTCTGCCTATTGAAAGGCCAACCGACAGATCTTCGAACATCAAACACTATACTATCCGGCATTGCAAAACAAACATGGACTATGTGAATGAATTTGAGGTACCTTCTTCAATATTACTACTTTATTTGTTAATATAAAAAAAACTGCCAAAATACCATTATTGCACATGTGCAACATCCATACTCATCATTTTACCAACATTCATCAACCACCTTAAACATTTATATGCAACACATATATGTATTACTACATGTTTGTATCATTAACTTTGTGCCATTCCCTCCAAACACATCAATATGCACATGTGCATACTTTCAATAATCATGTATTTCATATTATAACACTCACATACATGCAGGTTGCCCTTAATGTTTCTGATAAAACCGTAAGCTGTACATGCATGGGTTTCATCCGTCTTGGTTACCTATGTCGTCATGCATTCTGCGCATTTCGATACAATCAAATCGACCGTATTCCAGCACGTTACATTCAGCCAAGATGGAGACGGGATGCCCTTCCAGCAGTAGTTCACAGCATATCCAACATGTACTCATCTGACACCAATGAGGTTGCTGTTTTAAGGAATGAAATATCAGAAATTGTTTCACAATGCATAACCCGACTTAGACGCAATCCTAAAAATCTACATGCCTTATCGACAGAATTCAAACAAATCAGAAATCGTATATTCAAATCATTCCCTGATGAACCCCAATGCAACCAAAAAACAGCCAACATCAGTGACATACTTAACCTACCTGCTACTTCCGATGTAAATGTTCATCCTCCACAAGTGTGACAACCGTCACCTTCATCTTTATTAAATTGACAATGATAGCCCTTCAAATATTTTCATCATAGTCCCTATAAGTTTCGTCGTTTTCAAATCTAATTTTTAGAGTGAACTAAATTTTTTTTTTTATCATTTATATTTGTTATGTGTCGGGTATAGGTTTTAATTAAATGTGTACGTTGAAACGTATTCGTAAAGGATTCTATAAAAAATTCAGGTTTAAAAAGTGTTAAAAACTTTTAAGTTAAATTAGTTAACCAAGTTAAGTTTTTATAAAGGGAATATTAACCAAAATTTTTAATAAAAACAAACTTAGTTATAGGAGAGGGACCCATTGTGTCAAATTATAAAAGTTTCAAATCAAAAAGATGAGATCACCTGCCTGGCTCGTTTTTCCGGTCAGCCAGGATTTCCGGCCACCGGACTTCGATCCGGCGATGCCTTGTTTGGGTATTTAATGCCCTTAATTCAGTTTCATGGGTTCTAAAACGTTTCTTCATTGATTCCTAGTCGTTTTCTGTTATTAATTCAAGCATTAACGCATCAATAACTGAATTTTTAAACGGGTTATTGAAGGTAACCGGCCAAGCTTTTAAAATTGATTCTAATGGCTATAATCACCGATTATCAATATAAATTGACCTCATCATTGGACTTCTGCACCTCTACACCTTCTAAACCCACAAAATTTCTATCAAAATCGCGTCTGGAATCCTATTAATCAAAAACGCAAAGGCTTCGGTTTTCTTTCCCTCATTCGAACACTAATACACATTGTGAGTTACGTTTTATGTTGCCGTTTTGTTTAGTTATTGATTCCGAACCAAACCCCCTTATTACAGATTGATAATCTTGTTTTAATCGGGCTATTGGAATGTTAACTTAGGGTTAGGGTTTCTAGTTGTTAAGATGGGGAAGAAGATGACTTAAGCTGATAATATAAATACATAATGTTTTGAAGATTGTTAACATAAAAACATTTGGTGGAGTGGTTTGTTGTGTGTGTTGAAAACAGGAGGACCCAGGTTCGAGCCTAGGCACACTCACCATATTTTTTTCTGTTATTTCTTATTTTATTTATTTAATTTTATTCCTTATCTTATTTAATTATTTAAATTACATATAAACATAAATATTCATAATAAATTCACTTTTTGTCCAAAAATCATGAAAATTTAGGTGTAGCTTCTTGATACCTCATAGAAAATTGTCATATTTTTAGTTTTCTGAAAAATATCTATTTTCAAGATTTTATTAATTTAAATTGTTTTAATCATAATTAATTGATTAAAAATTCATTTTAATGATTTTAATCTCAAACTTTTTGAGTAATTATTTCTCATCATCATGAACTTATATAAAAATATTTGGTTCAGAAAACATTTATTTTTATTATTTTTCCTATTTTTAATCATTTAAACATGATTTAATCTTATTAAATCAGTTTTAAATATAAATAACTTTATAAAAATTATGAGAAAATTAATTTCATTTATTTACATAAGAAAGCATCCAATTTCTGTAAAAATAGTATTTTTGAGTCATGTCTTGGATTATTAACATTATTTATGTTTAATTAGACATAATTTAACATTTATTTATTTACACTATTTAAACATCTATGTTGTAAATATTTTTCTTATAAAATAGAAATACTCTTATGGTTTGATATCTTTATTATCTTGTGTTGGATCATTGTATAACTCAAAATTATTTATTTATATATAATTGATTATTGTAGTTATTTTAATTTAGTTAAAGTAATTAACTAAATTATTTTGTCTTAATTATTCAAACATATTTTTATCTAAATATTCAATAGGTAATAATTATATTATTTAAACCACATTTACAACCTTTCATATATTATTTGTGATATACAACTTTTACATTAACGCGACTGATCATAAAAACTCTAATTCCCCAAATCGACTTAGCAAACCCTAATGCCTTAGACCCTAGATACCGTAGACTTTGTAGACATTTCCCTTATTAGTATTCTTATACATTATAGGTTGAATTCCTCGGAATCCCCATTACTTAGCTCACAATCGCTTAAGTTGGATTTTGATCGCTTTCGTAAACTGTGAGTATATCTTTCCCCTTTTTACTGTTTTACTATTCTGGGGTGACTCATGTACTTACTATCAAGTTTCTGTTTATTTTACTAAATGCAATTCTCATGTGTGTTTGCTTTATGTTAATTGGTGTGTCTATGACTTGTCAAAATCATTAACCGCTGGGCGGCCTAGCTTTTCAATGAATAGTACTATGGTATACCCCCTTGAGACTCTGTTGAGAGAATCTTGGTCATTGTCTTGTTAATTCATTATTCAGTTGGTTAGTCATGTGTTAGTCATTATTCTCAGGTTTGGTTTTGAACGGATATTACTTATTACATAATTGCAAATGGTACCGCACATGAATTGCTAAACACTTTTCTACTATATTTATTTAAACAGGGTATGCTCACCAATACAATTTTTGTATTGACCAAAATATTTTGTACATGTTTCAGGTTGTTTTGAGATGCATTCTTTAAGCTTTCGGATTTATATTTAGATTTTGTTTCATGGTATTTCAATTTAGTTGGCAGTTAGAATCGTTGTATTTCATTTCAATGTAATAAATTATTTAATCAATGTATTCAAATTTACACTTTAGTCCATGTGCTATTGAACAATCGTCACTACGTGACACCTCGATGTTTCCGCCATCGGTTGGGGTGTTACAACAAGGTATAACAAACAAAGGGTGTGGTACGAAGAAAAAACGGATCGGCCCGGGACAAAAGGTTAAAGACAAAAGAAAAAAAGCTGCCCGTCATTGCAATAAATGTAACAAATATGTTTACGACCATGATTCACGCAATTGTGAAAAAGTACGGGCTGCAAAACTTGCTCAACAATCAGAAAAGCATGATGCCGCATCAGCTAAAGGCCTTTATGTTCCCACCGACACTGATGAAGACGGTGATTTCGATGACAATTATGATGATGATACTAGTGACAATGATGTTGATGAAGGATATTCAGGTGTTGCTACTCATGAACAGCCGCTTAGACGTTCGTCTAGGCCTCGTAATGCACCTGGACGTTTTTGACTTTTTTCAAATTATATTGTTTTAACTATATTGATATTTTGTTTTTTTTATCTCAATATGTTTCGACATTATGCTTACATTATTTACATACAATACATTTATTAAATGTATGCAATTATTAATCCAAACATATTACATATGTTAATGCACATTCGCGCTACTCAAACAACATACTGTTTATGCACATGTGCATAATACAACATTTTTACAACACATCAATTTCCAACATCTAAAAATCATAACTTATACATTTGTAATACAATACACACAACATGTACTGTTATGCACATGTGCATAATGCAAAATTTTACAACACATCAACTTTCGACATCCATATAATGTGTTTTTTATATCAAAACTTAAAAACAAATTATTTATGTTATCCGCCATACAACCATTACACCATTTCATATTACTAATACATAACTCATACACATTAATTCGACATATATTTACAACTTATGCACATGTGCACTTTCACACATTTTATATATTTCATATTCTCAGATGCACATGTGCATTCGTCCATACATTCATATATTCCCAATTCAGCCAACAAAATCATATTACAATACTTCATACGACCATGTGGTATACCTGTCATGCGTACTCATACACACATGCACATGTGCATATGACTACATTCTTAATATAACGATAATACCTACCATATGAAAATGATCACAACAAAACTTTGCCGAAAATAACCATATACTACTGATCAACATATTAATATCCATACACCATATTTCAAAATATAAAACTTTAGTTTCTTACCAAGTTTTTTCACTAATCTAATAAACCAACCATACCCATCCTAACCACCAACCTTTTTACGACCTACCACATGCTAATCCTTACGTTCTTTTTGTTCATCTTCCTCCCACTTCTTTAACTTCTCGCAACACTCACAATACCTCTTCATTTCATCATCTATCATCTTCCTTGTAGCTTCGTCCTTCAACATAAACATTGTTTCTTTTGCCGTATTTTCCACAGACTCCTTATACACATTTACTTTTGATAACAACAATGTTGATGCGATCTTCATCCTCATATTCAGAATTTGACATGTTTGTATTTCTTTATCCAAACTGAATCCGCACTCAAACTTCTCATTACTCCCTCTATACATCTCCATATGTCTCATAGCAAATATCCCACAATCTGTGACATTATCAGACGTCGCCCACTCCAACTTCATTCTTGTCAACTTCGCTTTGGCCATGCCTTCCGCCTTAGGATGATTAACCGTCCTCAAATAGTCAACTAAATAATTCTTCTGCAGTTACATAAACATACACACCATTATACATAATTATAAATAATAATACCTATTTTTACTACTTGATTAATTTAAATTATAAACATACCACTTTACATGGAGAGCCAATATCACTAAACTTTGTTCCAACCCTCATGGTGTACAACCCTTTGTTTGACACCATGTTATCAATCACCTCCACCTTTTCATCTTCCAAATCAAAACATATCAGATAAAAATGTTTGTTCTCCAACATTGGGATTATTATAATGTTGAATGCCTTCAAATCCATCAGTTTGTCATCACATTCCAACACTTCCCTCAAACGTGACTTCATTGTTCCGAAAGCCTTTTCCTTTGTTTGACGCTTATCCAACATAAATCCCGGCTGTTATTTCACATAGACATATTACCAACATTTATTAATAATTACACATATATATGTTCAGCAGCTTGTTTATAACAAAAAAAAAATAAAAATAAATAACAATCACTACTTACTATTGTTGTTGAGTAACAACATAAACGTCTCTTCCCTTCTGCTTTTAATCTCCTCTCATTAAAGTTAAGCATCGTTGCCCAACAATCTATCACATTTGCTTCCACCTCTTTCCCTTCCCTCAAAGATGTAATCAGATATGTCATTGTTGTCAATCCATGTTCAGTTTCAAATATATTTTTCCTACAACATTAAACATCTTACAAAAATCACATATATATATATATAAACATAAAAAATATTATAATTCATTATGCACATGTGCATTTTTACATGTAAACCATTATGCACATGTGCATTCACACATGTAACCCATTATGCACACGTGCATTTACACATTTATGTATGGTATAACTTCATTGCTTCAATTTAAAACACTAATAATTTTTACCAACTTACATGAACGACATCTCGACCTCTTTTATCTCCAACGCAATATCAATAGATTCATTATCATCAACATCCTTCTTTCTATCAACCCTACATCATTAATATTGCACGTTATTACCATAAAACATAACATTAAAAAATACACAACACTAACCTAACATTACCCACATATACAATAACATATTTGACAAATAAGTATGTTTACCTTTCTTTATCAACAACTGTTGTCAACAAGTATTGCCATATCAATTTTTCCTCATCATCCAATGGACTGTTTAAACTGACCTCTTGAACACCTCTTTCGTCCTCCTCTAAATCTGATTCAACTGAACTTTGTGACAACAACTTAAAACTTGGGACCGTATTATCAACTACCTTTGTTCTCTTTGATCTTCTCTTTTCAACCTCGTCAACCTTGTTGTCTAAAATCACACCCCTAATAATATCATCCACCTTGCCCTCATTTATCAATTTCCCTTCATCACCCTTTGTTCCCAATTTTTTGTTTGCCTTAATATATACCTTATTCCCCCTAAGAACCCCAAGACACACCTTTTCCGCTTCTACCTTATCAAAATGCTCAACATCTCCGACTCCATCTGATTTCTTACTATCCATTACATCTACCGTTGTATCATCCTTACCACTTTCCGGTACCACGACATTATCATTCACGCCAAACTGATCATCATTTCCCTCACTTGTACTTGCATTCATCTTTATACCGAATAAGCAATCATACGTTTCAACTAAGCTTGCCACCTTGTTGTCATCAGGAAATTTTGAGCACGCATCAATTATATATTTATCCAACACGTCTTTCTTCTCAACAATACAATCTATCAACCGTTCAATCTTCGTAATGTGCTCCTGTAACACCCCAACCGATGGCGGAAACATCGAGGTGTCACGTAGTGACGATTGTTCAAAAGCACATGGACTAAAATATAAATATTAATAGCAATAAACTTTCATTATTCAAAACGAAATACAACGAGTCTTAATAGAAATCTCAAACATAAATAATAAATTTATTTAAGCTCTAGGTCCATCCTAAGCGTGAAAGCAAGTAAGATCAAACGTCACCTGAAACATGTACAAAATAATTTTGTCAACACATATAATGTATTGGTGAGTACATCCGTTGGATATATATATAGTACAAAACGTTTCGCAATCCCTGTGTTGTATACCATTTGCAATTATGTAATTTAAGTAATGTCCGTTCAAAATCAACCCTATGTAGTAAGTATCAAGAATCAAGAATCAAAACATTTTTAGTAATATGAATCACAAGACAATGACCAAGGTCTCTCAACAGAGTCACAAGGGGGTATACCATAGTACTATTCATTGAAATGCCAGGCCCTCAAAGGTTAATGATTTTGACAAGTCATAGACACACAAATTAACATAAAGCAAACACACAGGAGAATTGCTATTTTAGTAAGAAGTAATAGAAACTTGATAATAAGTACATGAATCACCCCAAAAGTAGTAAAACAGTAAAAAGGGGAAGATATACTCACAGTTTGCGAAAGCGATCAAAATCCACTTAAGCGGTTGTGAGCTAAGTAGTGAGAATTCCGAGGAATTCAACCTATAACGTATATGAATACTAGTAAGGTAAAGTCTACAAAGTCTAAGGTATCTAGGGTCTAAGGCATTAGGGTTTGCTAAGTCGATTTGGGGAATCAGAGATTTTATGATTAGTCGAAATAATGTAAAAGTTGTATATTAAAAATAATATACCAAAGTTTGTAATATGATTTAAGTAATATAATTATTACCGATTAAATATTTAGATATCAATATGTTTGAATAATTAAGACAAAATAATTTAGTTAGTTACTTTAACTCAATTAAAATAATACGATAATCATAATATATAAATAAATAATTTTTGTGTTACACAACGATTCAACAAGAAAATAATTAAGACATTAAATCATACGAGTATTTCTATTTTATAAGAAAAACATTTATAAAATATATGTTTAAATTGTATAAATAAATAAATGTTTTATTATGTCTAACTAAACGTAAATAAGACTAATAATACTATACGTGGTCCAAAAATATTTATTCTATAGAAAATGGATGATTTCTGATGTAAACGTATTAGAATAATTTTCCCATAATTTATATAAACTTATTTATATTTAAAAACTGATTTTATGAGATTAAATCATGTTTAAATGATTAAAAATGTGAAAATTAATAATGTTTTCTTGACCAATAATTTTTATTTCAGTTGAGAATGGTTAGAAATAATTACTCAAAAAGTTTGAGATTAAAATCATTAAAAATGAATTTTTTATCAATTATTTATGATTAAAACAATTTAATTCAATAAAAATATAAAAATAAAACATTTTTCAAAAAATAAAAATGTGGAAATGTTCTTTATGATGTCAAGAAGCTACACCTAAATTTTCATAATTTTTGGAGTAAAAATGAATTTAATATGAATATTTAAAGATATAAATATATTTGTAAGAAATAATTAAGAATTGAAAATAAAACAACAAAAAAAAAAAAAAAAAAAAGAATACAAAATCTGAAAAAAAAAGACTCTTTGCTGCCATGGGGACTCGAACTCGGGTCCTTTCCCAACACCACCACCCACTAAACCACTACTCTATTGCATACTTTGATGATTAGGTGGAATGATAATTATATTTATAGAATAACTAAACTTCATCTTCTTCCCCAAATCTCTAAGAACCCTAACCTTACCCCAAATCTAATAACCATGATTCAGACCCGATTTAAGCTCTGTAATAGAGGGGTTTTAATCCATGATGGTCGACTAACACATTACAAGCAAGATTGTATACTTACAACGCGATTTTAGAATCGCAATCAAGGCTTCATACTCGCCAAAAAAAACGCGAATAGAGGGCTTTCTGGACGTGTTTTAGTGGAAATTTCTTGTGGGTTTTGTTGTGTGAAGGTGCAGAAACGAAATGGCGAGGTTGATTTATATAGAGATCGTGTAAAACACATGATTTGATTTGTTTTAAAATTCCGGCGGTTACACACTAAAACCCGGATTAAAACTCACTAAATATCGTGTTAAAACTCAATTAAATGATGAGAATTCATCAATAATTAAAGGAGAAACGTAAACCCACATAATTAGATGTTAAAACGCCAAAAGAATCCAAGATACAAGTCGCCGGAATTCAAATTCCGGCCGCCGGAATTTGATGTGGCCGGAAAAACGTGAATAGTAGCAGATGTTAGAGTTTTTTTTTTTAAAAACTTTCAAACTTGACAGGATTGGCCCCTCACCTTTAACCTTAGTTAGTTTTAATGTTTTTCTAATTAGTTTGCTTATTATAACAACCAACCAAGTTAATTAATCAAACTTAAAACTTTTATAAACTTGATTTTTTTTTTTTATGATATATATATTTTTTTTTTCCGAATAACGTCGCAACTTACGTGTTAGATTAAATCGAGATCGAGATCCAAAATACATGTAAATAATATAACTTGAGTTTCGCACATTTATTACATTTGAAAATGACAATAATTACAAGAAATGTTTGAGGACTAAAATTGAAAATATTTGGGGGACTATTTTTGTAAAGAAATTGAAAGTCGAAGGTGACAGATGTCACAGTCTCCCCTACTTTAGAAAATTTCGTCTCGAAATTTCTTTCAAGTGAAGATTTTTGGTTGTGCAACTATGGAGCATAAATTTTTATAAGATTAGGATTGTCATTAGCAACCTCCACGGTAAAAGGATGGGTAAGGTGGGGGCAACTACGAGCAAGTAAAGGTTCAACTTCTAACGAGACAAAACTCCTATCCATACTGGTATCAAACAAAATCGAAGCATATAAGTTAGTAATAAGAAATGTACCATTGACAACGTCGTTGGTAGCTTGATCTTGGTTAGCGTTGCTGTTGAAAGCACGACCACGGGCTGGAGCTGCTTGTATTGCTGGAACTGCTGGGACTGCTGGGGTTTGCTGACGAGCCTGAATAAAAGCCGTAAGATGAGGGCATCTGGTTTGCATATGGTTAGGATCACCACAAGCGTAACAAACTCTGGGTTGGTCAGCTCCCTGGTTTTGGATAACAGTCTGTGGGTTATTTATTGGTCGATTGGCAACACGACAGAAAGGAGTGGTATGACCCAGTCTTCCACAAGCATCACACTTACGACACGGTAAATTGGTGGGATGATGGTAGTGGCAAGTAGCACATTGAGGTTGTTTCCCAGTATAAGCCCTTGGGGTTGATTGAGGTGCAGTAGGTGGGTTTGCAACAGGAACCTGGTTAAGAGGTGCAACTACAGCATAGTTTTGGTTTCCACCTTTTCGTTTCTTATTGGAACTAGAGGCAGAGGCAGAGTTTTCTTGGGAAGGTTCAGTGGTAGCAGGGGTTTCAGTAGGTCTTTTAGTACCCTTACGAGTTAGAGTACCATCCTTGACATGTTTGTCAGTAAGAGATGCTGCGAGACGAATGGCATCCTCTACAGTAGCAGGTTTACTTCCCATAACCGAATCATGGATCTGAGGTGGCAGTCCCTCAATATACTTCTCAATGGCCAAGGATACCGGGGTTACCATTCGAGGAATCAGTAAGCTCAACTCGTGGTAACGGTTATTGTAGGGAACATTATTTCCACTATCCTGCTTGAGGTGATAGAACTCATCCTCCAATTTCTTCATCTCACTACGAGGACAGAACTCAGTGGTCATGGCGATTTTGAAATCATCCCAAGACATAGCTAAAGCAGCTTCCGTCCCTCGAGCATGTTTTTCACCATTCCACCAAGTAAGCGCTCTCTTTTGAAGAACACCCGTGGCATGACGAACACGTAGGTTATCTGGACAGTCGCTATTAATAAACGTATTCTCCATACTTTCGAACCATTCAAGTAACCCAGTGGCTCCCTCAGTGCCATTAAACTTGTTGGGATGACATGAGTTGAAGTGCTTGAAAGTGCACTTATTCTCACTAGCCCCACCATTTCCATTTGTATTCCCGTTAGAGTTCCCATTCGAGCTACCGTTCAGGTTAAGATTTGGAATAATAGCATTAATGATGTTAGGAACAAGTGTTTCCAACTTGTCATTTAGCATAGTCGCGATACGCTGGTCAGATTTCAGTTTAGCCTGACGCTTCGAGGCTCTCTTACGAGATTCGCGATCAGACATCTACAAAAGTGAAAAATAATTATGAGATTTGATTCCAAAAATCTTGGAAATGTCATAGTTTATATCAAGACAAGTAACACATAACATAAGATATAGTAATTATAAATTGATATAGGAAAAATTATGAACATCATAAAGAAAATCATGATAAAACTCCAAATGAGAAAACAATACCAAGTATAAAACGAGTTATAAGAGTGTTTCCAAAGAAACTGTTGACTGACTAAAGTAATTGAAATATTATTAGTGACTTGTGGGGGCGTACTTTAGCCTATAAGTGAATGCTCATCCCGAGAATTCCCAGGTAGGTAAACGGGTCCCTCGTCTGATTGGGATTTATGCGAATTACCAACCTAGACAGAAAACTCAGAATACAGGCGCTCACCCTTCCAGATTGCACGTGCCCCGTCACAAATATTTTCCAAAACTTTAGCGGATCTTGAAATGTGGAAATATATATATCCTCGAGATGTGGATTTCACTCCTAACTCAAAGATATACTTCCAAATAGTAAAAATATGATGGAGTGAAACTGGTCACTAAGATAAGGATATCACTCCTAGCTTAGTGAGTAAGTTTCTTTTGGAGGGATAGATTCCTTGAGATTTGGACGTCTCCTATCTCGAAAGGAAAATATTCCAAGATAAATAAAATAAATGAATAAAACATATAAAGAGTGAAACTATTCACCAAGGTATGGATATCACTCCTAACTTGGTGTTTTCATTCCATTTGTAGAATAAAAATCTTCTCCGAGTATAATGAAAAGTAAAAGGAGAAAATATATCTAAAGAAATATGAGAATAAAAGAAAGCATATAATGGGTAGCTTAGTTATAGTCTAGGTCAAAAGCATTTACTAATAACCTAATTCCCTATAACCATGGCTCTGATACCAATCTGTAACACCCCAACCGATGGCGGAAACATCGAGGTGTCACGTAGTGACGATTGTTCAAAAGCACATGGACTAAAATATAAATATTAATAGCAATAAACTTTCATTATTCAAAACGAAATACAACGAGTCTTAATAGAAATCTCAAACATAAATAATAAATTTATTTAAGCTCTAGGTCCATCCTAAGCGTGAAAGCAAGTAAGATCAAACGTCACCTGAAACATGTACAAAATAATTTTGTCAACACATATAATGTATTGGTGAGTACATCCGTTGGATATATATATAGTACAAAACGTTTCGCAATCCCTGTGTTGTATACCATTTGCAATTATGTAATTTAAGTAATGTCCGTTCAAAATCAACCCTATGTAGTAAGTATCAAGAATCAAGAATCAAAACATTTTTAGTAATATGAATCACAAGACAATGACCAAGGTCTCTCAACAGAGTCACAAGGGGGTATACCATAGTACTATTCATTGAAATGCCAGGCCCTCAAAGGTTAATGATTTTGACAAGTCATAGACACACAAATTAACATAAAGCAAACACACAGGAGAATTGCTATTTTAGTAAGAAGTAATAGAAACTTGATAATAAGTACATGAATCACCCCAAAAGTAGTAAAACAGTAAAAAGGGGAAGATATACTCACAGTTTGCGAAAGCGATCAAAATCCACTTAAGCGGTTGTGAGCTAAGTAGTGAGAATTCCGAGGAATTCAACCTATAACGTATATGAATACTAGTAAGGTAAAGTCTACAAAGTCTAAGGTATCTAGGGTCTAAGGCATTAGGGTTTGCTAAGTCGATTTGGGGAATCAGAGATTTTATGATTAGTCGAAATAATGTAAAAGTTGTATATTAAAAATAATATACCAAAGTTTGTAATATGATTTAAGTAATATAATTATTACCGATTAAATATTTAGATATCAATATGTTTGAATAATTAAGACAAAATAATTTAGTTAGTTACTTTAACTCAATTAAAATAATACGATAATCATAATATATAAATAAATAATTTTTGTGTTACACAACGATTCAACAAGAAAATAATTAAGACATTAAATCATACGAGTATTTCTATTTTATAAGAAAAACATTTATAAAATATATGTTTAAATTGTATAAATAAATAAATGTTTTATTATGTCTAACTAAACGTAAATAAGACTAATAATACTATACGTGGTCCAAAAATATTTATTCTATAGAAAATGGATGATTTCTGATGTAAACGTATTAGAATAATTTTCCCATAATTTATATAAACTTATTTATATTTAAAAACTGATTTTATGAGATTAAATCATGTTTAAATGATTAAAAATGTGAAAATTAATAATGTTTTCTTGACCAATAATTTTTATTTCAGTTGAGAATGGTTAGAAATAATTACTCAAAAAGTTTGAGATTAAAATCATTAAAAATGAATTTTTTATCAATTATTTATGATTAAAACAATTTAATTCAATAAAAATATAAAAATAAAACATTTTTCAAAAAATAAAAATGTGGAAATGTTCTTTATGATGTCAAGAAGCTACACCTAAATTTTCATAATTTTTGGAGTAAAAATGAATTTAATATGAATATTTAAAGATATAAATATATTTGTAAGAAATAATTAAGAATTGAAAATAAAACAACAAAAAAAAAAAAAAAAAAAAAAGAATACAAAATCTGAAAAAAAAAGACTCTTTGCTGCCATGGGGACTCGAACTCGGGTCCTTTCCCAACACCACCACCCACTAAACCACTACTCTATTGCATACTTTGATGATTAGGTGGAATGATAATTATATTTATAGAATAACTAAACTTCATCTTCTTCCCAAATCTCTAAGAACCCTAACCTTACCCCAAATCTAATAACCATGATTCAGACCCGATTTAAGCTCTGTAATAGAGGGGTTTTAATCCATGATGGTCGACTAACACATTACAAGCAAGATTGTATACTTACAACGCGTTTTTAGAATCGCAATCAAGGCTTCATACTCGCCAAAAAAAACGCGAATAGAGGGCTTTCTGGACGTGTTTTAGTGGAAATTTCTTGTGGGTTTTGTTGTGTGAAGGTGCAGAAACGAAATGGCGAGGTTGATTTATATAGAGATCGTGTAAAACACATGATTTGATTTGTTTTAAAATTCCGGCGGTTACACACTAAAACCCGGATTAAAACTCACTAAATATCGCGTTAAAACTCAATTAAATGATGAGAATTCATCAATAATTAAAGGAGAAACGTAAACCCACATAATTAGATGTTAAAACGCCAAAAGAATCCAAGATACAAGTCGCCGGAATTCAAATTCCGGCCGCCGGAATTTGATGTGGCCGGAAAAACGTGAATAGTAGCAGATGTTAGAGTTTTTTTTTTTTAAAACTTTCAAACTTGACAGGATTGGCCCCTCACCTTTAACCTTAGTTAGTTTTAATGTTTTTCTAATTAGTTTGCTTATTATAACAACCAACCAAGTTAATTAATCAAACTTAAAACTTTTATAAACTTGATTTTTTTTTTTATGATATATATATTTTTTTTTCCGAATAACGTCGCAACTTACGTGTTAGATTAAATCGAGATCGAGATCCAAAATACATGTAAATAATATAACTTGAGTTTCGCACATTTATTACATTTGAAAATGACAATAATTACAAGAAATGTTTGAGGACTAAAATTGAAAATATTTGGGGGACTATTTTTGTAAAGAAATTGAAAGTCGAAGGTGACAGATGTCACAGCTCCTAACTAAAAACAAAAAAAAATATCAACATTTGATCAATCATATATGACGAAACAATACATAACATAATGCACTTGTGAAACATGCGATTTTTTTTATGAAAAATTAACATCAATATACATTTATTGTTTTCTAAATACCTCTAAAAACACATTACAACATACTTTATATACACAATTATTACACATCAGAATGCACATGTGCATTTAATTATACTTTATGTTATGCACATGTGCATTGTCTAAAATTTATTCTCAACTATATCACTAACATACGTCATGCACATTTGCAAATATTTCAAATTTAACAATCCAACAGTTAACAATACAATACATACCTCAACAGTTTCTGAATTTCCATCCTCTTTCATTCTTATTGCATCATCTTTATAACCATCCTCACCTTCCAAATCGACATATGCATCCCTTAATTCTCCTCGTCCGAACCCACCATCTCTCATCTCAAATTTTTCTCTCTTGCTTAACATTTCCTTCGTCCAAAACACAATCGGGTGCATCGTTCGCATTCTATTTATGTCACCACAAACCGTCCTATCAACATACAATAACTGCACATGTGCAATAATACGATCACATTTAAATTATACCAATAAATATGCTTCATAACAAACAAACACAATGATATTTTAACTATACAATAAAAAAAATACTATCATACCACTAATATTGTCAACGCCCCGTTGAAATACTTTGAGTTATTCAGCCGATCCCAATTATTTTTGCTTTCCCTCATCAGCCCACACACATAAGCACACCAATTCACATCCTCCACCTTCATCTCATCATTCAAATACGACAAAAACTCAGTTTTGCAACTCCCGCTTTTATCTATTTCAACCATCGTGTTCATAAACAATGTTATGAAATCATATTCAAAAAATATTCCATCATCATTTGGGTTTTCCTCGATTCTTTGAACAATTTTACTTGGAGTTAATAAAAACCCTTTATATATATCCAACCATTCTCTAACTGACGTAGAGACTACCACTTCATCACCATCCTCATTCGTCTTTTGACCTTTTTTCAACACTATTCCATTGTTTTTTAACCCCAACAATTTGCTCACCGATTCTTCATTTACGTCTATCACGCCATTTCTTGTTTTTATCACCATTTGTTTACCATTAAAGTTATCTACAACGTAGTGTGATAACTTTGCTGGTAAACCATCTGTATTAAGTTGCAAAATCCTACCAAAACCCATTTTTACAACCGCCTCTCTTTGTTTGCTTGATACTGCTCTTATTCCCAAGCAAAGCTGGCATGGTGTGACGCGTGTTCTTATCGAACGCCAATTTGTTTTTTTCACGACAACCCTTTGATCTGACTTCGATGATACCGTTTTACCACGCTTTGTCTTGATTTTCTTTTTTTTCATCTGCATATGCACACACATTTGTCATACAACACATTATATCATGTTCACACATAATGATGCACATGTGCATAATCAACAACATATGTTTAATATTGCGCATAACAACGTACCAACACTATTTGCCGCTTCAATGTGCTTCCGTTTGTTTGCTCTGGTTTGCATTTTTCTTTTTAATCCTTTAGCTGCATATAATATATTTTGTGTGAAAACATTCAACATTTAATATTTCATAATATAAATGCATATATGCACATGTGCATTATATATATATGAAGTAACTAAAATACTTACAACCTTTATCATCTTTCTGATAAACAATCATAGCATCACCAACTTCTGATTCTGCATGTTAAAAACGGAACTTACTTAGTTTATGCTATATATCAAATAAATAACATAACAAATAAAAAAGTGAATATTGATTACATAAACACTAAATAAATGATTCCAACCTGTATCAACGTTTTGACCAACATTTGTTTCAATGTCTTCACCTGCATCCGGTAATTTATTTGTACCTTTCTCCCTTGATTGTAACACAAATCTTACTGTTTTCCTTGTTTTCCCCATCTATTAATTACAAATATTAAGCAACGTATAAGAAAATCGATATTTCAATCTGAATGCACATGTGCAACAATATTACTTTGATAATTACAACAAAACATTTGCACCTATGCATTACTGTTACTCACTTATAACAGTCTGCTATTTACCATTACTTTTTAATATCACAATCTACGTTTTGCACATGTGCATTCATAATAAAACTATTGCACTTGTGCATTAACCTTGTCGTATTGTACAATATACAATGTAAAACTCACATTATCTTTCTAAATAATATGTTCATACATTTTACCGTATATACCAAATCCCTAATAAACTTTCAAATTTCACAGTTATGCATTCAAAAAATTATGATCCAATAAAAATTGCAAAATGTAATATTAAGTTCCTACTATCTTAAGATCTCACACAGCGGATTAACAACACTCCTATGCAATAACCTTCTTATCACATATTTATTTCATCTTTAATTTCAATCTAAACCAGCACTTGACCTCTGTTAGCAACATAAATCATAGTCATAGTAGTAATTATAACAACTAACCCTAACAAACCACCGTCCCTTGATCCTACTATACACCTTACTCCACTAACCTACACACTATACAAGTAAATCGGTTAAGAAACGTACCTAATATATAAACCTAATTTACAAATCGGACAGAAATCATAACAATCAGATGTATATTATTCTAATTTATCTCAATAAAAGAAATAGATACATAATCATTCAAAACTTACCGTAGATGGTGGACGACGGAAAGTGTTTGGTGGACGACGACGGCGGTGGCAGCGAACGGTGACGGCGTGACGGTGGAAATGGGACGGGACGGTGGTTGTTGGTGGGTCTAGGGTTTTGTTTGTGAAGATAATGACAGCTTTCGCTTTTTATAACCCGGATCCAAATATAACAACCCGCTTAATGTTATAACCCAGATTCAAGGTTATTTGTTTGTTTGTTTGTGTATTTACAATAATGCCATCCATTCACATTGGTTCTTTGGTTCTCTCCCTAAAGTTGGTTCTCGTATGATCCCTACCCTATATATATATATATATATATATATATATATATATATATGGCAAGGATTAAATAAAAACCCTCCTATTTTGAAGAAACCTAGTAAACTTAATCTAGACCATTGATCTCAAGTGATCAATGGCCTAGATTGATTCTACATTATTTTAATAAATTAATTAAGGTAGATGACAAAAAAAGGCCACAATGGTCAAATGTCATTTTCTGAAAAGCAGATATGACAAGTGGACCCCACACATGTCACATCATCTCTCTCATACTTTTGTGATCATTGTCCTAAATCTGTCAGGACGTCATGTTACATATGTAACATATGTAGTGTTGCATACGTTAAAATGCTGATTTATTATTTTTTTTACTAGACCATATTTTTTTTCGTTTTATTGTACCAGCACCAGAATTGTTGCATACGTAACGAGAATTGATATGGTTATAGACACATAGATTGCATAAAATCAATTGAAAACTTTACAGATCAAAAAACATTCAAATGTACACAAAAAATTGTTTCTTACAAAGTGCTAAAAACAAACAAAACGGTCATTACAATCAACAAATGCTAAAAAAAACTATCATAAATAAAAAAAATTGTCTACACTTCATTCTTGATAATCATCTTCATCTTTAATGCAAAAAAAAAAAATATGCTCACCTGCAAAAATAAAACAAAAATCATCAAAAAAAACATACGAAACTGATACAAACAAACATTGTTTTATCCATTTACTTATCAAGATTATCAAACTTAACTTAGAAGGAATGTTATATAACTGCATAGATGTGTAACATACGCAACTTAATTCTGCTGTTACATACGAAACAGACGCAAACATAGATTTGATCCCATGATTAATGACTTTTGTTTTAATTAATATATAGTAAAAAAATCAGAAACTAATTTATACCAACTTAGTTCTGCTGTTACATACGAAACAGACACAACATAGATTTGATCCCATGTGTAACTGATGAAAGTCAGAAAATCAAATCTTTGTATCTGGTAAAAAAATCAAAAACTAATTTATACCAACTTAGTTCTGCTGTTACATACGAAACAGACGCACCATAGATTTCATCCCATGATTAGTAACTTTTGTTTAATATATATATTAAGAAAGGTTAATTAATATGTAAACCTACGAGTTAACTTATGCTACCTACATGTAAAAAAACATACTAATCGATTCACATGATTTTACAAAAACATACTATCCATTAGTATTACTAATCAAAGAAACGATTCAAAAACCGGATGACATAATATTTAATATTTTATGTTATTGAAATAAAAAATTAAAAAAATACTAACCTAATTCAAACATAAAATACAAACAAAAATGCATCAATTTTGACCTGAACTAACTAAGAAATACAACCTTCTGAAAACTATATTTTTTTTATGTAAAATAATAGTGTACGAAAACAATCACAATACTATTATTAAAGATCTAAAAAGACATTTTCTGTAAAAAACACATAGGTAACATAAAAAAACTCATACATTCGAAAACAAAAAAAAAGACAGACATGGTGCAAAAACACACGAGTGTTACATGTGTAACAGGAAAACACAGCAAAAACTTTTGTAGTCTGCAGTAAACATAGAGCAAAAATTTGATATGCTAGAAAACAAAGAAAACAGAATTTGACTGCAAAAAAACGGATATGCTACACACGTAACAGCCTAACTCAGCACAAAGATTATACGAAAATATAGACGATAAAAACACACTAACTAAAAAAAAAAAAAAAAAACATCATGAATCTATAACTTAGAAAAAAACAGATTGAAATGTCCTAATCACTAAACAAACTTAAAAATAAAAATTTAATCACTTATTTCACACTTTAATAATAATAATAATAATAATAATAATAATAATAATAATAATAATAAGAAGAAGAAGAAGAAGAAGAAGAAGAAGAACACTAATTCCCTACTTAAAGAAGACATTGCAATCCTCTGCTCCCTAAACCAACACAACAATTAATATTCTTACAAAGCAGATCTATAAAACCCTAAAAGAAAAAAAAAATTCTAAAAATGAAATTCATCCAAATAATTTAATTTAAATAATAATAATAATAATAATAATAATAATAATAATTAGTAAATTTTTTATTTTTCCAAAAAGAAGCCCAACAAAAAACCAGATCCTGATAAGCCCAGATCTTTAAATATAAAATAAAAATAACCTATTTTTTAAAGACAGATATGAACACCAACAAAGTTTTGATTTTTTTTTAATAAAGAAAAAAAAGCAAGCAGCTTTAAACTACTGGGAATCTAAGATGCAAAAATAAAGAAAAGGGGGTTACAAATGGGCATCAAAAAGCAACGTATACCTACAAATATGCAAAAATAAAGATGCAAAATAAAACAATATATGCACATAAAAAGGGGGAATTAATCATTCATAACCTGGTTCGTCTTCTCCGGTCGTCTTCTCAGGTGGTCTTTGCCGGTCGTCTTCCCCGGTGGTGTTTTCTAGTCGTCCTGTACGAGATGACAGTGATGTTGTGGTGGTGGTGGTTCGAGATGATGATGATGGTGGTGGGTTAAGGGTGGTCCATGATCTTCCAAGAAAAAATTATACAGAGAGAGAGAGAGAGAGAGAGAGAGGTAGATTAAGATGAGAGGAGAAGAAGATGAGAGGGAATTGAAAATTTGAAATGGGAGAGAGAGAAGTATTATATATGTGGTGGTGGGTGCAAAATTACTATAATAGCCCTTGTTGAATAAAAAATAATTGATTTAGATGGATGATGTGGAGCATTGTGAACCATTAGATGGGTTTGTGGGGGTTTCTTCATTTTGGAAGGTTTTTTGTATATACTTAGCCTATATATATATATATATATATATAGAGAGAGAGAGAGATAAAGGGGGAGATAGAGTATAATACTTGTTTTTTTAAGAGGGTAATTTAATAATTTTACATGGACTTAATTGAGAAACTTAACCTTCATCCAAGTCAGGGAACATCGATGCAACAAAATACAAAGCACAGATCCCATATGTATAATTTTAAAAAGCTGAGGAGCTTACTTTAAATTTGGGAAAACCACAGGGACCATCCGTACAGTTTACTCAATTCTTCATCAATTCCAAATATCCGCTAATACTTAACTCTTAATTAGGGTGAGTTGGGTATTGTGAATTTTGATTAAATGATTATATCTTTAAGACGAATTTCATTTAATTTTTCTCATGTGTGACTTGAACCCAAGTCCTCCAAACATTTGTATTCCTAAAGGCTTTGCCTAGTCAACCCCATTGGTGTTAAATTATTAGTTGATTAATGAGTTAATGACTGATGATTATTAATTTACTGGGTCCTCCCTAAAACATGAAATTACTATTAACTTTTTACACTTTTCTATATAGATGTTAATCGAAGACACTTAAACAATAAATTTAATCTAGTGCCCCTTCTGGAACATGGGCATGTGTGGGGTTGCACACCTTCAAATACTTGCTTCTAAGGCTATGCGGAGTGATTCGGTATGAGGGATCGGGGGCTGACATGGGTGGGTTCACCGAGGGTAAACCCCCCACCCCCCCCCCCCCCCCCGGTTAGACCTTCGGTGCAAACAATGAAATATCACCTTCCTTCCTGTTGCAATTTTTTCAAAATCCAAGGAATGTTACTGTTGAATTGGTGACCATTGTGTTTGAAAAAAAAAAAAAATTCTTTAAATATTAACCATTCACCTTTATAAATCCAACCATTTTATTTAGACATCACCAATTCAACTCTTTCCACTATTCACATTTTTATAAAATTTAAACTCTTTCTACTGACATTTTATAATCTTTCCTAAATTTCATACAATCATAACCATGGGTGATTCATCATCTGAGGAAAATGCGGTAAACTTTTACGTGGGCACGATTATGGAGACGACACAAATTATCTTGGAGCTTGAAGGCGAGAGCGACAACGAAGGAATTTCGGCACCGCAAACAAGGAGTGTTCCACTAGATAGAGATCGTAAGGGTATGTTACATTTTCTTATTGTTTTATTTTATAAATATTTCATTGTGTTATTATTATAAAATTTTAATTGTGTTATTATTTATTTATATTTTTCCAAAATTTTAAGGGTGTACATAATCGTTTAGTTCGTGACTATTTTTGCTGAAGATTGTGTATACACTGACAAACAATGTCCATGGGCGTTACACGATACGACTGTGCATGACCACCTTTGTTCGAATTTAATCGACCACATTTGGCACAATGTACATGTCATTCCCGAGGATGATGAGTAGTAGTTTTTTTTAATATGTATATTTTTTTAGTATGGTTTTTTTTTTGTAATTTTTTTTAATTTGTAACTTTTCTTTAATTTTATGTAGTATGTTTAATACATTAGATATAAAAAATTAAGATTAATAATTAAAATAGATTAAATAAAAAAATAAAAAAATAGAAGGGGTAAGGGGGCGCACACCCCTAAAAAGGGGAAGGAAATGGGAAGAGTGACGTCGCCTAATCTTAACATTTTTGAAAGGAATTCAATGGTTAAATTTAAATTTAAATATTAATATATTTTAACTACAAACTTGTAACTACTTACCCATAAGACCATGTGTAGTGAAGCGCTAATGGGGCCTTAAATCCAAATTTAGCACCCATTAAGGCCCTTACACCGCCCCCTAGGGCCTTAAAATTCCAAAAACACTCTCAGGCGTTAAAAGTTTAGCGCTCAATTTTTGGAAGGTTTTCTTGAAATTTGTACAGCCAATGAAAGGAGAAGAGAGGGGCGCTAATTCTTCTTCCACTACATATGGACTAATCTATGTTTTAAATTGGTTGTTCCTTTAAATTTTAGAGAAGTTTTTTTACCCGACTTTAACCATTTAACAACCTAAGCTAAATGCCAATGATGTTGTAGCCAAGTGGTTATAACGGAGGTGGGAAGGTTTTCCCCTATGGGGTTCCTGCCCGAAAGGTATCCGGTTTGAGTCCCGCCATCCATTGAAAAAAATATACCGAATAGGTTTGAAAGGGACCGGCATGTGGAGAGGGATTCGAACTTGAGAAGAAAGGGTTGAAAGATTTCCACTGATCTACACCTGACAAAAAAAAATAAAAATAAAAATAAACCCTAAGCTAAATAGAACCGAATTTATAAAAAGTCGTTGGTTTCTAGAAACTCAGTCTTCGACATATGACCTAGTAATACGCTCTATGAACATGCAACAAAAACTTGTCCATTGACCCGACATTTTAATTACAACTTACAAATATCTTAACGAATAATATTTCAACGTCAACAAACCCAAAAGCCACCCAACCATATCAAATTATGTTGAGGTTGTTTGTTTCATATCATTCAAGTTTAGCGATTATTATTGTTTACCATATTTTCATATATGACAGTTTGGATTCTTACCAATTATGGGTTTGATTAAACATAAATTATTCAAAAATAAACATAAAATTGTTAATAATCCTAACCATAATATAAGTTCTATCCATAGTGGCCTAGTGGGGAAAAAACTTATATTATAATTCTTTGTTTTCTGATTGTTTTTTCTCAATGAATGGTTAGGGTTTTACCATGAATTCAAATAATTGTTACCGAATATTTAGGGTTGCTACAAGTTTTGATTTTATCTTATGAGAAAGTATATGATACAAAGTTTTTTAACGTAAGAAGTGTAAGAAGCAACCAAATTATGCCACCTGTCAATTGTGGTTAAGTTTAATTAATCTAATTCTGGTTGATCAGAGGGGTAAATTCGTCTATATACGTTCCTTCAATCACGTTCTAATTATATTTTTAATTAATACGATCGATTTCAATAATTACTGAGATTCAATTCATTATCGTGAACATCTAATCAAACGTGGATTCAATCAAACCAATTTTTAATTTTCGATTGCATTATTGCTCTGTTTTTATCGAACCGGATGTTTGAAAATTGATTTTGATTTTAATCGAAATAATGTGTTTGATCGTTGATTATAATTTTGGATAGTTTGATATAAAAAATCAATGTGTGGAAGTGTTTTTGTCAGAATTAATTTTGCAGGTTTTTGAGAGGTTGAAGATGATCTTAATTGAGTGCGTCTAGAAGTATGCAAACTTGATTGAACGTGCGTTTGTTTAGATGGTATTTCTTTGTTTATTGTTGTTTTACTGAGTACGTCTAATATATACAATGAGTGCGTCTGTTTTGTATCAGTTTGAATTATTTAATACACGTGCTTTGTATAGATCAATCATTGGAACAAAACAACAACAGTAATTCTCGTGAATGATTTTATTTGTCACTTTGTTATTATTGTGTTGTTTTATATATTTGATGTATTCAGAATTGATTCTCACCAGAAAATTCAGACACAACTTTTTTTTTTTAATCTTGTCGAACAACTTACAAAATGCATAGCTCTTTTGAGGTGTTCTATTGAATTTAAAATCCAGTTCCTAAAGTCTATGTGATCTACATGAGGAACTATTTATGTAACTTTGTTTTTGTAGTTGTTTATTATCTGTTTATGATTTGTGTTTTTAGTGTAACGTGCGTTTGAATTAATAAAAACAGATCATCACGTGCGTTTAATTTAGATCGGAATAATCTATTCTTTTGCATTGAGTGCGTCCAAAATGTAAACTCATTTGCAATTGAATGCGTCCAAACTTAATTATATTAAACCAGTTTAAACTACAAATGCGTCCCAAATCCAAACTCATTTACAGATGAGTGCGTCCAAACTAACATATTAGAATCAAAATCAGTAACTAAGATGTTTTAAAAACATTAAAACAAAAAATGACAAAAAGTCCATCACAATGTTTATAATGCAGCCACATTCTTCTCTAATTTTACCATGGCATTCTGTAACATCTTTTTCCTTGCTTTGGCTGGCCTTTTTGCAAACTTGTGAGCCTCTTCAATTATTTGATCCCTGAGCATGTTGTGAGGTGAGAGTATAATCTTTTCCACGTACTTGAACCGCAATGCATCCAATTGAGTCTGTTGAAAAGCCGATTCATTTGCAAAACCACAGTTCCAAAATGCATACCCTTTGAAGGTTTCAAGGTGTCTCATAGCGAATTATATGCCACAGTCTATATCGTTTTTTGTAGTCCCCCATGACATTTCTCTTCTTATAATAGGACCCGTTAGAAGTTTCTCAATCGCCGGGGTTGTAGGACATGTTTTCTTTCACAACCGGTACAAAGTGTGCCTCTACAAACATTTTTTAACAAAGCCATTAGGTTATTGAGATCCCTAGGTTATTATCATAATTTTTTCCAGCTATATATTTTTTTCTTGTTTTATGTGTTAAATAGAAACATACCAATATTCCGGGAACGCCTTTATATCTATTTGCATTGTCCTCTCCCTCTTTAGAGTTGTCAAGCAACTCTGATATCCCATTCCTCACATCATAAGATAAGACATAGAAATGTCTGTCCATCCACACTGGCTGCAGAATCATGTCGAACTCATATAAAGATTTTGCTTCGATCTTTCTGAAGATATTCTCAAGATTGCTAAGGAAAACCTTTTCTCTTGCTGACCAAAGAACATCTTTTTCATAGAAGTTTGGAGTCTGAAAAAAAATATCAGTATAAAACAATAAGTGCGTCCAAATAAATATATATATATATATATATATATATGAGTGTGTTTGAATTATTTTGCATTTTTCAAATGTAGCGCGTCTGAATGTTAATTAGGGTGCGTCTAAGTTCAAAAAAAAATTCATACCATCATGTTGGAACAAAGAAACAACCTTCGTAAAGACCCTTCCTTCTTTTTCTCCTTTTCTTCATAGTTTAGAATGTCGGTCCATACATCTAGTGCATTTGTACACAGCCATATCCAAGGATGTAAACTTTCTAAAATCACTTTCATGATCTCATTTCCTGCTTTATCCGAATAACAGATTTTCTGACATTTCAATATGTTAAAAAGAATCAGTAATCAGTCAATAATAATTTATAAACAAAATGAAAAAACATACTTACATTTTTCTCTCTAACTGGTGCAAACATGTATTCTGTTATCCTCACTTCATCTTCTGTTAATTTTTCAACAGTGCACACTTGCTTCCCGGTGTATGGTGATCTTAACGCCCATAAAGGGTTTTTGTCCCTAACTGGTTTTTCATAACCATCCACTGCTTTCCCTTTATCTTTCTTTTTTGCTTCGTCTGCTTCCTTTTCTGGTGTTTTTTCATTCTCAACATGCTTTTCTTTTGGTGTTGCTTGTTCATCCTGAGCTGCATTCACAACTAGTTCTATTTTTTGCAGCTGAATGAATGTTGCGTCTGTTATCTCTTGTGATCCTAAAGACACTTCAACATCATGCATCTTTTCTGTTATGTCTTTCTCCACTTCTCTCTCAGGTTCTTCGTTCGCTGCCTCATGCACATCTCTTACTCTATATACCCTTGGTTCAACTGTTTCTAGCATGTCAAGTGCTGTGTTAGTTATTTCATCTTCTTCATTTAGATTTTCCAAGTTTGCATCAGCAGCCCGATCATCCATTACCAATTCAGTCCCCTCCTGATTCATATGTGAAGTTTCAGTCACTTCAACATTTTGGTTTTCTGCCTCCACATTGTCTTTGACAACTTCATCATCCTTGTCCAACTCAGCTTCAAGCTCCTTTATATTTTCTGTCTCAACATTCTCAGCATCAATGTCTTTACCTTTGTTGTTCAATTCGTCCCACTTGTCGCACAACTTCATCAACTCTGGCACCCACAAGTATTTGGTTCGTGCCTCTGTAACCATTTCCCCCATCTCCTTTTGTATTGCTTCATATTTTTTTTATGTTTCTCTCCTTTGTTTTTATCCAAACTTGTGGAAAATATTAGTGTGTCCAAAAACATACATTAGTGCGTCTGAAAAAACAGTAGTGCGTCCATAAGAAACATTAGTGCGTCCAAAGTTGTAGTTTAGTTGTTTACAAATATACAGATCAGAAATATATGAGTGCGTCCATAAGAAACATTGGTGCGTCCAAAGTTGTAGTTCAGTTGTTTACAAATATACAGATCAGAAATATATGAGTGCGTCCATAAGAAACATTGGTGCGTCCACAGTTGTAGTTCAGTTGTTTACAAATATACAGATCAGAAATATATGAGTGCGTCCATAAGAAACATATAGGTGCGTTTGAATAATAATTTTAAGTATTTACCTTTTTGGCTTTCATTGCTGACTCATATTCTTCTCTTCTAATGCCCTGTTTATAACTCAGATCTGGTTGAGTGTTGTAGTATTCAAACATTTGTTGTGTTTGTGTACTCATTTCATAATCTCTCCAATCTGCATTTTCATATTCTTCAGTGTCACCAGCATCACCAACTTGGACTCGTCTTGGTGGACTCGGTCCCATATTCAGATTGTAATCATCACTATCCAAAGTTGCTGCTGTTCTATCACCACCTTTTTCACCTTGAATTTCAATCAAGGTTTCCACAATATCACTTACCAGATTTTCAGTTTCTTCAGCATCCGCATTATCTTCGTCATCCTCTTCTTCGTCATCAGCTTCATTATCTTCTTCATCAACCTTATCAGCATCACCCTGATCATCTCTATCATCTTCTTCAATGTCAGTCAACGACCCGTTGTTATAAAGATGATTTTCCATCTCTGCAAGTGAACTAGTAGTTATGTAAGTAACTGCCGATATGCTGATTTGTATTTCAGATGGATGTCTCTTGTTGTATTCATGTGTGTAGCTAACCTGCTTATTTTAAAACAGTTTAAATGTGTTAGAAAACATAAATGCGTCTAAATTAAAAGTAAGTGCGTCCAAAATTATCAATAAAAAAATCAAATGCGTTTAAAAGCTACTGTTAGTGCGTTTGAAGTCTTACACTTAGCATTACAATTGGACCATTATACTGGTCTTCTTTCCATCCTGCCTTTGTTCTTCTCAGACATTCTATCAGGTAAGAGCACCAATCCATATTTGGAATTTCTGCCTCATCATCCACCCCATGCAAAAAGCTTTGGTTGATTGTGGTTGATTTTGTGATCTCCCCGAAAACTGTGTTCCATAACACAAGAAAATTCAACTTAAACAGCCTTCCACCCTTTGGTTGTCCCCTAACAACCGGTGTTATCATCCCAACACTGACTTTCTTTTTCTCAAATTGATTTTTGAACTCATCTATTGTAGAGTCAGAACATTTCCTTGCTCTAGTTTTTTTGAGAACCGGTTTCTTTCCCATTGGTATCCCTAAAGCTTCATGTACCAATGAAGGTGTGATCCTGATTTTCCAATTTCCTGCATTTAGTTCGTTTCTCCCCTCGTCATAATTGACTAACAACCACTAACCCAAGGCTGTTGATATATGTTCAATCTTAATCTCCAACACAGATCCAAACCCTATCTTTCTAACTTCTTCCTTTTGTTCATCTTTGTAGTCTTGGATGCTTTCAATAAACTCAGTAGGAGAGCATCTTATTTTTAACTTTTTACCTATGTATTGCACAAACTCCCTTTCTTTTATTTTCTTCACCTTATTCTTAGGTTCATCTATTTTTACCTTTTTCTGTGGCCTCTGGAAATCTTCATCAGATGATTCTGAAGTTTGTTCAGCAGCTTGTTTTTTTTTCTGTAAATTTTGTCTCATCTTTTGAACATCAACATCCAATCGTTTAGCAGCTTCCTTGTTGACCTTTTCAATCCGTTTTTTAATTTTAATTAAAAATTTTAGTGGTTGCTCTTCAAAATCATCATCATCTCCTGCTATAATTGGTTCTGTATAAACAAAAAAGATCAGACGCACTCAAACAAACATTGCAGACGCACTCTTCATCTTATCAGACAAAACAATCAGACGCACTCATGTGATACATGAGACGCACGCATGTGTTATGTAACCTAATGTAAACTAAACTTTTTCCAGACGCACTTATCAATTATTTCAGACGCACTCATGTATTATATAACCTAAATTAAACTAAACATTTTCTGCAGACGCACTCAATTGTTAATTGAGATGCACTTTGTACATTTAACCTAAAATAATGTGTACAACGTAATGACTGTAATTAAACAAGTAACATACACATTAGAATAACCTAAATGCTTTTTCATCTAAAATAAAGTGCGTTTTTTGGGATTGTTCATACCTGTACTCTGTTTTGATGAAGTTTTGTCATGCTTGCTTTTGCTTCTTATTTCCACTGCTTTATCTATGTTCATTTTTGCAATTTTTTTGTTAAGAAGTCATAGAGTATAAGTTGCTGAAATTTTGAAATGTAATCACAAAAAAACGAACCTGATTTTCGTTTTGAAGACATGTTGCTCTGTGTTTTTTTATCGTCTCTGTTTTTTGTGTGTTGATCGTCTGTGCTTTTTGATCATTTATGTTGTGTGTGTGTGTTTTTTTTATTTTGTTATGAAATAAACCCTAATTGAATGAGATGATGCTTTTGTTTCTCAAATTCAGTAACCGTCATGTTAATGAGACGAATTGGCGGTTCAAATTAAAAAAATTTTAAACGAGTTTATAATTTTTTTTAATTAATCTACCCCTGGTTTTATTTAAACGCGTTGTTTAGATGTTTGGTTAGATGATCTGATCTGCTTATGATCTAATGGTCTAGATTGCTTCTTACAATTCTTATGTTAAGACGCTTTGTACAATATCTCTTCCCTTATCTTATTCTATGTGAAGAGATTGATACATAATTAAAATTACTTTACAGCCTCAATTACATAATATGTATAGTTATATTTGAATATCGTAACTTAGGGCATGTGTAGTGGAGGGGCGTTATGGGGATTAAATTATTATAAAGTAATGGAAGGGGCGTTATGAGAAAAGAGGGTGCAGTGAGAAGGGGCGTTATATGGTTTTATAAATGATTGGGTAATCATTGCTTTTTATTGTTTTTTTATTTATTCTTTATAAACAATTATTAATTACTCTTTTTATTATAAACTAATATTAATAATAATCTGATTGTTATTTATTATAATTATTAAATTAAAAAGATTATTATTAATAATAATAAAATAATAACTCTACTTACCCCTTCCCCTTCTTCACACTTCTTCTTCTTTCTCTTCACACACACACAAAAACTTCAATAATAATAATAATAATAATAATAATAATAATAATAATAATAATAAAGAAGTTCAGAGGGCAACGCCCGTTATATTTTTCATGTTTAGAGGGGCAGCGTCGGGGGGGGGGGTGTTCCCCGACGCTATGGGGCCCAAAACGCCACCATGGCGCCACCACTACGGATACTCTTAAGTGAAAAGAAAATTCGTTTGAGATATACAATCATAGCTATATGATTATTGTTTGAGATATAAAATCAAAATTCGCACGATCATAGCTAGGGTTCGCAATTCAGAAAGGATGGCGGCGCAGCTCGTTGTCCGCCTACTTTCTATTTTAATGTAACCTGACAAGTTTAACTGTTTAAGAAATGAAATTAGCCCAATTGAAAACTTTAAATGTGAAAATATAAATGTCACGAAAATTATTATAAATCAAGTTTGTGTATGGTAATGCTCCCATACTTAGGGGCTGTTTGGTAGCCTCTGAATGGCCATTAAGAGACTACATCTGAATGGTTCATAGCTTTTTAATGGTTAAGATATAATCTTAAGTATGAATGGTTAAAAGATAACAGCTTAATGGTTGCCTCTTAACCATTCAGACTTAAGGCTGCCTCTTAACCATTCAGAGGTTATGAACCATTAAGAGGTAGCCTCTGAATGGTCATTAATAGGCTACCAAACAGCCCCTTAATCAAATTACTCGGTCTATATAAGTTGATATCACTACAAAAAAAAAACTGCGATATGTAAATAAAATGAATAAAATACACATTTTACTAATTGCTCTATATATTAATTTCAAACATGTTAGGCAATAGTAAACTTTAATTATTTACACTTTGACCACTAACTTTTTTACTTTCTGTTTTCCTAATTTGGCACTTTATTTTTTTACAGTTTGACCACTAAACAATTTGGCCACTAGGTTATGTACTTTCTTTTCTTCCAATTTGACCACCAAACTTTTAGCTTTTAAGATTCTTTACACTTTGGCCACTAACTTTCTTACTTTCTGCTTTCCCAATTTGACACTTTATTTTTTTACAGTTTGGCCACTAACTTATGTACTTTTTTTTCTTCCAATTTGACTACCAAACTTTGATCACCAAACTTTTATCTTTTAGTATTTCAAACTTTGACCACCAAACTTTTAGCTTTTAGGATTTCACCCAACTTTTTTAAAGTTGTATTGCAGCCACTTCCAGCAACCTTCGCGCAACACGCGGTGGAATAGCGGTGCATATCCCACGCAACCCGTGCGTAGCACGGGTGCACTATTCTAGTTGTATCTATATTAAAACAAAGACACCTGAATAGTGTCGTTGTTCTAAAATAAGCCGCCACCCAAATTTGACTAAACAAAGTGTTGTGCTAATATAAGCAGCCACCCAAAGCTGACTAAACAAAATTTAACTACACCCCCAAACAACAAGTCGTCGCCCAGAAAACCCTCCCCAAACGTCCAGAAAAAGCCTCCCAACCGTCTAGAAAAAGCTTCCCAACCGCCCAGAAAAAGGGTTCAAACCGCCCAAAAAATTTCGCGTAATTGGATTAGTGGCTCACGTAGTTGACGAAAATTGCTAGATAGCGGTACGACACTTATTATCGCTAATAATGTTATTTTTAATGTCCACCAAACCTATAACGACACGAGCGTCTCGCAGCGAAACGCGGGTAACTAAAACACTAGTTTGATCTAAAAATCTTAATTGATATGGGCAAAAAAAAAAAAAAAAAAAAACCCTCAAAAGCCTTAAATTTTGCAAGGAAAGCTCAGCAAGTTACGGGCCAAGACCCTTTTCATCAAATGGTCTTTTTCGAAATTGGCGCCAACTAAAATGGCCCTACTACTTCTTTTGAGAAATTATGACATTATTTTATTTATTGTTTTCACTTTATGTATTCACAAATGTGTTGAGTCGTCCCGCAATTGGCATTATTCGTTGTAAATCCATTGACTATGACTATGGTGTGGCGGTGACAGACAAAATTAATTGCAATTTGACGACCCGTTCCTTGAGTCGGTCAATGCATGACTTTGAAAATACTTTCCATACGTTAGGCTAGCTATAATTGATGGTGGTTATCGTCTGGTTCAACATGTCTAGAAAAAATATCAAAGCCAAGTTGATAAATATGGGTTCTAGAAAAGTAAGATTCCAACTAGCTGGGTTGGTTGGGTGAGCTGAACCAGCTGGTTTTATTCTATTTAGACAGTTTATAGCAAAGAAAATATTTTCTAAAACATATTTTCGAATTAAGTATTAAAAATAAAACGCATATTTCATTAATATATTATTTAGGGAAAATGACCAAAATGGCCCGTTGACCGACCTATTTACGAGAATAGCCCCCGGAGACGTCTCGTGGAGACGGTTCACATTTCCCCAGCCGTCTGAGACGTCTCCCGCGACGGCTTGGGGCCACAACCAATAGCACAACGCCACGTCTGACCCACGACTACCCATGACGTCTCCGGATTCGTCTCGTGGGTTCCGAGACGTCTCGAGTGTCTTCGTCTCCGGTGAGTCCCGAGACTTGCCCGACGGTTCAGTTGTCCACCTCCCCCCTATATATACCATTCTCCGTCCCAATCTCCGTCTCATTTCCCGTCCGACTCCTCCACTACCACTAACACCACCGTCTCATTCATACAAAGGAAAATGGCACCCCAATGATGGACTAAGGAACAAGAAATTGCACTAGTTTCAGCGTGGCAACATGTCAAAGATAGCCCACACCAAACAAACAAGTGGTACCGTATCTTACATGAATACAATCGGTTGGTGGGAGGGTCTGACCGAACCATCGACTCACTTAGCCATAAATGGAACGACTTTAACACGAAGTGTCAGCTCTTCAATAGGTACCACTATCGAACACTTCGAGCGGTACCTTCAGACATGCCGGAAGACGTCGCCATCAGATATACCAAAAGAGAGTATCAATCCAAGCAACGCAAAGAATTCAAACACGTGTCAGCTTGGCAAATGATGAGGGACCGTCTTAACGCGTAGCTTATTTAAACTTTTGTAATAATTTATGTATTTATTTTATGTTTTTATTAATCGAATGAATCTTATGCACGTTTATTTTATGCTTTTTCATGGTTTTTTTTGTTTATTTGTTAAAAAGAAAAAAAAAAACCGTCTTCGGAGACGTCACCGGAGACGTGTCATTGTGCTATTGGCTGGGACCCTAAGCCGTCTCGGGAGACGCCTCAGATGGCTGGGGAAATGTGAACCGTCTCCACGAGACGTCTTTGGGGGCTATTCTCGTAAATGGGTCGGTCAACGGGCCATTTTGATCATTTTCACTATTATTTATTATATTCATAAAATGAGGTAGTTGAGTGTAAAAGTGAGGTTATTTTGTATGATTAGGTAGTTGAGGGGAGTAAGCCCTACCTTCCTTAAGAGTACAAAAAAAAAAACAAACTATTTAAACATATTTTCGAATTATTTTTTTAATGCAAAGGAGTATTCATTAATGTATACACACCCCTTTATAACCGTAACAGTTAATTACAATTTTCGTCCACGTTGTTTACACGAATTAACACGTTCAATTCAATTCTAACACTCTAAGTCTCTATGCTTTGTCGGGTTAACACATTATATCCTTGACACTGACGTCCATCGATCCTGCCATTAATTAGTATGCCCCATCGTGCACTTCACGTTGGAGGTATTATGGTCATTTCACGTATTTTAGATAACGTATAATTAGCTTCAGATAACGTATTTTAGACCATACATTTATATGCTCTTAAGATTATAGTTTTAATTTGCGTTCCGCTTGACTAAACCCCCTTTTCGCTTTTCCTATATTATAAGTTTATAATTTATAATTCATAATTATCATAATTTCGTTTTCTCTAGTTTCACCATTTGTAACCCATGTGTATATAAGCTAACCTTAACATATAACAACTCGAAAATTAATCAAATAAACTATTACAACATAACGTTCGACCATTTATACATATATTATTAAAACGCAAAAGAAAAAGTCTTAAGTTGCAAATAATAATAATAATATAAATTACGAAAGTCGTGTATATCGTTCTCCAATCCATCCATAGGGTTTGGTTCCTCTCTTTCTTTCTTTCTGTTTGAACGTTTCACACCAAATTCATCGTAAAATCAACCTTCCATATTTTCTTTCTTTCTTTCCAAAACAAACAAACAAATAAATCTAGAGAGAGAAACAAGAAGAGAGAGAAAGCAGAGGGAGAAGAGAGGAGACGACTCGTGGAGTGTTGAAGACGTTGATGCGTGGAAGCAGATGCCACAACATCAACAACAATATGTCCACATCCTCTCTGCAACCTCCTTCCACTACTCTCTTTGTCTTGTCTCTCTTTATATATCTTATTATTATTATTATTATTAACAATGCCGCTATCCCCTTACATTAATTCCTGAATCTAACAATAATAATAATATTATTACACCATCTTCTCTTCGTTTCTCACGTAAGGAATCTGCATTGTCCGTTTCCCTTTCATCTCTATTTCTTTTCCAACGTGTCATGCATATTAATGTTACGCCACCACGTTTTATTATAATAATAATAATAATAATGTAATATTTAAAAAATTTTAATTTTAAAAGAATTACTTTTGCTAATCCAAAAGCGTTGCACGTTTGTCTTTTGATGTAATTTTCGGTTTACGGTTACTTAATTAATAATATTTTTATGAAATATTACAGGGAAAAGGAGATGGAGGTAGGGAAATTATTATACATAGTGGTGGAGGATGATGATAATAATATTGATGGACATGTGAATGAAGAGTTGTGTTTTAGGTACACACGTCATGTTCTTCAGAGCACCTTGCAGTTGATGGGTTGTAAAGCACGTCACGCCTTTAAGGTCTTTGTTATTCTTTTGTAATTTGTTTTCTTCTTATTCATGCACTTATGTTTTTGTTGTTGTTAATGTTGTTAAAAGTCAATTGTTTGTTATGTATGCTTGTTTGACCAGATTAGTCAAAGGGTATTTGAGATAATGAGAACAGAATGTTTAGGGGATACTTTAGCTGCTATGAGTGTAATTAAAACTGAAGGGGGAGGTAGCAACTGCAACACTGTGTTAAAGAATGATGATGAGGATAAATTAAGTAGCATACCCTTTGAATCTTATAAAAAACGAACTACGGTTATTGTCAAGAGGAGACGATTCGTTGATGTTGTTTGTGATGCTTTGGCTGAGTACAAGTATGTTGGTCCTAATCAGCGGGCTGATTTGGTCTTGGCTTGCAGGTATTTTCGCCTTTCTGTAATCGTTTGTTGTATGCATCTGTTATTGGTTTGGATTTGGGAATTGTGTTGTTATAACATTGCCTTTTTGTTGGCGTGTTTGCGCATGCATGTGTTGTTTAATGTGGTTTTCCTTCTGTGTTACAGAATCAGGGAAAGAAAAGAATCGATGACGGTGTTACTTTGTGGTACCAGTGGATGTGGCAAATCTACGTTGTCCGCTTTGCTGGTAACTTCAGCTCTTCGTAATCCTTTCTTTGTTTTGTGCATTTGCGGCCTTGCGTGTGTCTAACCGTTTGTTCTTCTATGTTAACTAATATTTCAAAGATAACTGAATGCATTATTGATCTTATTGTAAGATTCTTAATTTATGTCAAATTGGATGACTCTTTTGTGCAGGCTAGCAGATTAGGGATCACAACGGTTGTATCCACAGATTCCATTCGGCACATGATGAGAAGTTTTGTTGACGAGAAACAAAATCCTCTGCTGTGGTCTTCTACTTACCATGCAGGAGAACATCTAGATGTAGTGGCTGTTTCAGAAGCAAAAGCCAAAAGAAAAGCAAAGAAAAACGGAAGCGTTTCACCTCAATCGCAATTCAAGAATGCTCCATTTGATGCTTCATTACCACTACCTCATGAGGGTTCGACCACAGTTGACTTGATTAGCCCTAAACAAATGGCAATCGAGGGCTTTAAGGCACAAAGCGAAATGGTTATCGATAGCCTTGATCGACTCATCACCGCTTGGGAAGATAGAAAAGAATCGGTCGTTGTGGAGGGTGTTCATCTGAGTCTCAACTTTGTGGTATAATAATATCAAATCTGTTTTTTTAACATTTTTACCATTTTGGACATCAGTTTTTGTTAATCTGTTTGAAAATGCAGATGGGGTTAATGAAGAAACATCCATCAATCATACCGTTCATGATATACATCACAAACGAGGACAAACATATGGAAAGATTCGCGGTTCGTGCTAAGTACATGACTTTAGATCCTGCTAAAAACAAATATGTAAAATATATAAAAAATATTAGAACAATCCAAGAGTACCTTTGCAACCACGCAGACAAACATCTGGTACCGAAAGTAAATAATACAAATGTTGATAAAAGCGTCGCTGCAATACACGCCACGGTTTTTGGCTGTTTAAGAAGACGTGAGGCTGGCGAGCAGCTTTGTGATTCTACAACTAACACAGTCGCTGTAGTTAACGAAGAATATAGAAATCAATGTATAGCTAATTCCTTGAGCTCCAAGGGAATGTTTCAACTGATTCAAAGACAAGGCTCTTCAAGAAATTTAATGGCTCTGTTAAATGATGACGGGTCTGTTGCAAAAGTATGGCCTGTGCATTCTGAAGATGCTGATGGGAAACCGATCATTGGTAATCCTGATTATGGGCCATTGCAGATCGGTAAGGCTGAACCGGTTAACCTGCAATTTGGTAATTTTGGAATCAGTGCTTGGCCAACTGACGTTGGCTGCACTAGTCAGGCTAGTAGTATCGATGAGTCACGAGGTGAGCTTACTGATAATGGTAGTAGATATCATTCATCAGGTTGTAGTTCACCTAAAGCCTCTGATGGGCCTTTTAAAGAGGTACTAGTCTTCATTTTTCTATATAAATAACAAAAGTAAACGAAGATGTTTAATCTTACTTACAAGGATTTTTGATTATTTTGTTTGCTGTACGCGTTTCAGTTAAAGGAGGCACAGTCTGTGTATGGAAGTGATGAAGAGGGAGATGACAACCTTGAAGTAGATAGTGATGAGGATTTTAGCGATGATGGCAACGAACATATGCATGAAGAGGTACATCATGATTTTGTTTTCGATACTGATTCCTGTTATTGACAACGTCGTGTATATTCTTGTTGAACAGATGGAAGGTTCTGTAGATGAGGAGTCGACAAAATCAGATGAGGAGTATGATGATCTTGCAATGCAAGATATTCAAGAAAACGGTTACTTCACTGAGGATGAATTTGACCAAAAGCATAATCTTATTTCCCCTACTCAACATGATACAGTTGACAAATACAGTCAAAATCTAGACCGTTTCATGAGAGCTAAAAGTGAGCCACACTGGGATTTGATGCAGCCAAACCCGAGTATGATCAAGGAGAAAAGGGTTGTGTCATCTGAAAGCAGCTTAATGGTGAAAAGACGGTCTCACAGCATTTCATGTTTTGGCAGGGACGTCTCACTGAGCCTGACCCATGATGACGGTTACTGCTACACTATCTCGTGATGATCGTCAACGTTGGTTTTATGGGTTATCATCTTTGTTAACTTTTGATTTAAGTTACTATGTGTGTGTAAAGTTGGAAGGGTTGGTAAATTATTACTTCCACGTTGTAAAAAAGTTTTTTTTTTTTTTTTCTAAAGTTCGGGCGTTAACAAGGTACAACATGTTTCTGCACTAGGAGCGCAATTATATCATGTACTTAAGAATGGTCGAAATGGATTTCGACGTTTAAATCTTTATCATCTCCATGATCATCTCACAAAGCATCTAGTTTCTAAATTTAATTAGCTCCACCACATCAACATTCAATAGCAATACCAACTCCGAGTCCTCAAATTCCATCTTTTGCTGCAGCTAACGATCGCGAGTCTTTACACCTGGGTTTGAGATAGATAATCAGTTTGACAATGACTGAGCAATTTTCCAGCAGGGGGTTCGGTTTCGGGTGGTGATCTTAAGGCAAGGTTTCTAACTTAACCGTTTCAAAGTCTTGGAGAGAGTTGTTATTTTCCGAGTGTTTGGGCCTTCACAGGGCATGTAACACCTGAAGTCCTGGACCAGACTATAATATAATATTCGACATAACAATTTTAATATCACATTCATTATTCACAATCAGTAATTCACACTAATTGGTCTGTGGCACCTTTGTGGTGGAGTTAGTAACACAATACACAGTCTGACAGTCATATATGATCATTATCATGTATTTTAGTAATTAAGAGTCACATAACAATGAATTCAGATTCCCAGCAGCTACAAGGTAGAGGAAATCTAAACCCGTGTCCGTAAGTTGTTCAGAGTCCATACCTTGAAGGTTGACATGTTGTCTTCATGCATAAAGCCTTGGGTTTGTTTGAAGTAGTCATCTAAATAAATATGTTTACTTGATTAAGAAATAATTAATATCGTTGTATATATAATTCACATGTTTATAATTAAATATACTTTAAAGAAACACCATGTTATTTTAGTTGTACAACTGTAATTATAATAAAAAATAATAAGTAAATATAACTTTGTATCTTGGTTTAAAATAAAGAAAACGTCAATTAAACATAAATTTGATCACATCGTTTGAACCTATGACCTAAATGTTGTAATCCAGATGTAAATATTGAGCTACTTAGTCGTATGTGTCAATTTAGTAAAATTTGATGATTTTAACTGTTAACAAGAAATCTTATGTTTATACTAAAATCCGATGAGAAATCTGATAAGAAGAATGTTATTTAAAGTTAGAAAAACTTTAACTAGTGGTCGGTATGGTGTTCGGTCCAGTTACTGTTATCAGAGCCGGATTTTTTTGCCAGAATAGAGGAGTGTGATATGAGGAAAATGAGATGGTGAAAACAAATGATCGGGTTTCTATTTATAGGCAAGTTTGGTTGCAAGTTTTTTAATGGTTTGCAAAGTTTGTTAAATAAAACGTTTACATATAATAATAGCACATGTAGCGATCCTGAATAAGAGCCAATCTCATCCATGATCCATCCAATCTATTTAGATTTATTTTTAGTAAAAAAAATGAATTTTTCGGTAATTACAATTAACGAAACACAAATATAAATAAAACAAATTTAAGGGCGATTCTTCATCATTTTTATCATTCAGTAACAAATAAAAATACATATGTAGACACTAGTCATAGTCATAAATCATAACACGTCTACATCTAAATTATAGTCTGCTGTGTATTTAACACCAATATGCATGCATCCATTGTACACATGCAACTGAGGTTTTCTTCAAACCAAGCCTTGTTATTTTTCGGCGCAACTAGATCATGTATGACTAATACCATTTTTGTCTAGTTTTTTAACATTCAGAAACAAATTTTCAAAGAACCGTAAATGACCATGCACGCGACATTAGGTTTCAGTTATACGAGCTTGAAAACCATGAAGTTGAAACATGAGTAGTATTTGCCAACAAAACAAAAGTATAAAGTTAAACCATACATAAACACATATGTCTAAATGAAAACAAGATCCCATCACTCGATAATGCACAATAGGCCAGAACAGAATGGAGGAGACCCTGCAAAAGTCTATTTCTTTCTTAAAACATCACCTTGGTTATAAAACCTAACTGTATAGGTCGTCGTCATCAGCTCCACCACCAGAAGCAGCAAACGGATCAGATGCAGCAGCAGCGGCCCCACCAGATGTCTCCGAGAACCGGAATTCAGACCCAAATCCCCTCGACTGCTGCAATGTCTGAGCAAACGCTTGGTACTTCCTGATGTCAGCATCACTCACACTTCTGCGTGCATACTTCATCGATTCCTCGAAGTGAGCCGCCTTTATTTCCGCCACATCATCGTCATCCTCATCCATCGAATCAGGATTCTCACTCCTCTTTCTTTCCCTCTCTATGTCCTGCAACATTAACAAAAATAAGCATCAGTCATCCTAAATGAATTAATGAAAACAAAGACGTAAACTTGGTTTTAAAAAGCGCGAAGCGTACTAAAGCGACGAGGTCCAAAACCACCCCCCGTATGAAAAGCGCGCGCCTCAGGGGCTTTTTTGGCCAAAAAATCGCGCTTTTCCTGCGCTTTCTGTACGATGTGCGTCTAGGGTTACATAAGGCGCCTAGGTGCGCTTCGCGCTTAAGTGCGCTTTTTAAAACACTGGACGTAAATAAATATTAAAAAAAAAAAAAAAACTTACTTTCTCAATGTTCTCTCTAATGGCATACTTGCAGGAACGTTGACATATTTCAGTAATATCAGCACCACTAAATCCTTGAGTGTACCGAGCAAGTGCTCTTAAATCAACATCTTTGGAAACAGGGGATTTCCTCATTGCAGCCTTAAAAATCTGGTGGCGTGAGTCCTCATCTGGCAATGGAATGTAAATTAGTTGATCAAGACGCCCGGGTCGAAGTAAAGCCGGGTCAATAATGTCGGGTCGGTTAGTGGCTCCGATTATGAAAACAGTCTTCTTAGCGGACATTCCATCCATTTCAGTCAAAAGCTGATTCAAAACCCGGTCAGCAGCACCACCTGCATCTCCAGAACTGCTTCCCCTCTGCAATAATATATTTACAATATAAATACTGAATCTTGAAAGTCGAAAAGGTCATGTGAGTAGAATGTGTATATAGAGAGAGGTGATGTGATCACACCTGAGTTGCAATGGAGTCAAGTTCATCAAAGAAAAGGACACATGGCGCAGATCCTCTGGCTTTGTCAAAAATCTCACGAACGTTAGCTTCACTCTCCCCAAACCACATTGTTAGTAATTCGGGTCCTTTGATACTAATGAAATTTGCTTGGCACTCATTCGCAATAGCTTTTGCTAGCAGCGTTTTACCACATCCAGGTGGACCATAGAAAAGAACTCCTTTCGATGGTGACATGCCAAACTTCTCAAACTTCTCTGGATGCTCCACCGGATATTGAACAGTCTATTTAATTTATTAAAATAAAAGAATGTCAAAAGCGCAGCATAAGCTAACTGAAATAATTAAATTTAACGACGTCATTTCCATTACCTCTTGAAGCTCACGCTTAACATTCTCAAGGCCTCCAATATCCTCCCAGCTAACATTTGGAACCTCAACGACCTATATTCCAAACCGAAAATAATGATTAACTGAAAATGATGTTTATGAATATAAACAAATATATATTCAGTATATTGACATACAGTCTCTCGCAGAGCAGATGGGTTGCTAGTTCCAAGAGCAGTAGAGAAATGCTCATTCGTGACTGCCATGGAGTTGAGTATCTCAGCATCAATAGATTCATCTTCCAAATCAATAACATCCATTTTTTCTCTAATGCATTGAAGTGCAGCTTCAGTGCAAAGAGCGGCCAAATCAGCACCAACATAACCATGTGTTTCTTTAGATATCTTTTCCAGATCAACCTACAAAAAGCGTATGACACCATGTTAGTGATCGATCAACTTAATGTTTATGGTTTAAAAACCGCTAGTCATACTTACATCATCAGAAAGCTTCATGTTCTTTGTATGGATACGAAGAACCTCAAGACGTCCGATTTCATCCGGGACACCAATATCAATTTCCCTATCAAACCTACCAAACCGTCTAAGGGCAGGATCAATGCTGTTTGGGCGATTTGTGGCCCCCATTACAATAACGTGGGCCCGCGATTTTAATCCATCCATAAGTGTCAAAAGCTGTGATACAATCCTCCTTTCAACTTCACCATTAGTCTTCTCTCTCTTTGGAGCTATAGAATCTATCTCATCAATGAAAATAATTGATGGGGCGTTCTTCTCAGCCTCCTCAAACGCCTTTCTAAGATTGCTTTCACTTTCTCCAGCTAATTTTGACATGATTTCTGGACCGTTGATTAAGAAAAAGAAAGCTCCTGTTTCATTAGCAACGGCTCGGGCTATCAGTGTCTTTCCTGAACCAGGAGGTCCATAGAGCAAGATTCCTTTAGGGGGCTTGACTCCAATTGACTTGAAAAGCTGCGGGTGTCTTAACGGTAATTCCACCAATTCACGAATCTGTGCCATTTGTTTCCTAACACCGCCAACATCATCATAGCCCACCTCATCCAATCTATCCTCATCGTCCCTCTTAATCGGCTCACCTTCACAAAAGATTTCAGTGTCTGGAGCAACAACACAATATTCCCCTGGATCAGTTTCTATTACTTTGAATTCGATGCTGCGCATCCCTCCTCTAACAAGAAAATGATCTCCTTTCCTTACAGGCCTATATGCCTCCAAGAAATAAGCTGCAATAACGACATTTAAACCCAATTACAGATAATTATGCTAAGCTGAAATTATAAGTAACGTATTATATTTTCAAAGCAGAAATCACACGTAAAAACCTACGTTTCAGAAATGCATCAAATAAATCTCCCGTGACACCTTCAATGGTGTCATCAAGTGGAAGAACATGTATACGTTTTCCATACTTCACATCCGGACACTGATGTACTGACACAACATCACCAAGGCGAATCCTTAGGTTAGTCCTAACAACCTTGTTCATTCTGATTTTCGGTTCTTCACATGTTTCATCAGCAAGGGCAATGCAGACCGTGTCTTTTCGTTTCTTGCCCTGTGAACAAAATATTAAATCAGAACAAAATCACACAGTTAGATCTTACAAAAAAAAAGGTGCAATGACCAAAAAAAAAAAAAAAAAAAACCCTATCAATACATTACTCACAGAGAAAATACAATCCTACACCAGTGGCAGAGCCACATACTCTGCAACAATGTCACCCGACACCATTCAAAATTTTGTATTATGTATCGCGCAACAGAAAAAATGCGAGCGGCACCATTAATTTTTTTCTAAACGTTTTACATAATAAAAAAATAATATTGGTTTAAAAATTTGGCCCAGTAAGTTATTTTTTAAATAGTAAAACTTTAAATCATTAAAAGTCCCATGTTTTTCCTAACTTTTTAACCCAATACCTATTAATTCGATCCAACTCAACCTGACTTGACCCGAAAGTTTTGACTCCGGGTATGAAAAAAAATGGCACCATAGGTAAAAAAATCCTAGCTCCGCCACAGCCCAACACTAAATCAAGATAAACATGTAAAACAAACTGATACGAATTCCTAACAGTAAACAACCCGCGCATAGTGTCACTCTATCCGAATGTGCTTTGTACTCATCTAACCAACAATGCTACACCAATTAAGGAAACTTAGAGCCTAATAATAGTGTTACCATAACATTAGCTATAATCACTATAGTAGAAACAAAAAAAAAAAAAAAAAAAACTAAACTAAACTAAACTTGACCATGAATCTAAAAAATTGCAGCAAATTTCACTAACCCCACATGGAAATCTAATAATCTTGAGAGAAAAAAATGTTTTTACTAACAATCCTAACATAGTATGCTTAGATCAGCATACCCAACAACCTATAAAAGAAGTTAAAGCGATAATGAGAATATATGAAGAAGACCTTGATGAGAATGGTATCGCCACGGAAAAGCTGCAATTTTTCCATGGTGGCAGGGTGCATAGCGACGACGGAGTTATCATCATTAACCGCTTCGTCAACAACAAGGCGATTAGGAGATTTCTTGCGCTCCAAGATAGCTGTTGAAAAGTCTTTCTTCGGGGGTTGTTGTGGAGCTTTCCTGTAACAAAATTTAATTTAATTAATAATAATATTATGGTAATTAGAGTTTGATTGAAACCGATCTTGAATATGAATCTGTAAAAGGGTTATTGAATGTATGAATTAAATATATAAAAAAAAGTGATGGGGAACGTACGGATCGGAAGAAGAGGGTTCCGTCATGGCGATTGAGAGATTGAAAGAGTCTGGGGGTTGGGAGAAGAGATGTGAGGAAGATGAAGATCCTAGTGTCTTGGGTAACAATTTAAGGAGAATTTACCTACCCAAATATTATTATTATTTTATTTATTTTATTTTATTATTATAAACTTATAGGATAAACATAATATAATATGATATTATATTTTACATGTTTAAAGTATACCATAACTAGTAACTAGGGTGTTCAAAAAATTCAAAAAAAAAAAACCGAAATCTGAATCCGAATTCGTATATTTGGATAGATCCGATCTGAATCCGAATTACTTATTCGGGCTTTCGAATCAGATTCAGATTTTAGCATTTAAAATTTTGGATTATTTGGATATCTGAATAAGCTTCAATTGAGTTTTAGGGGCTGTTTGTTTAGCCTCTTAATGATTCATTAAGAGGCTAGCCTCTTATTCGGACAGAGGCAAGCTTGTTTGGTTGCAAAAATTGTAGCCTCTTAACTGAACCCCTAAGTCTGAATCATTCAGATTCATAACAATGCTGAAAGAATATTGAGACCAAAACACCCTTCCTTCCTCTTTACCTTCCAAACCCTTCACCCCCAACCCTCCAACCCAACCCTCCGCCCCCAACCCCCTGCTCACCACCAACAGCCGCCGCCGGCCCTCCACCTCCGGCCACAGCCTTCCTCCTCCGTCTCCCCACCTCCTCTCCGGCCATACCCTTCCTCCTCCGCAGATCTGCGAGCCACAGGTACAGGTCCCTTTTTTTTTTTTAACCGATTTTCTTGTATTATTATGATGTGGTTGTTTTAGATTTTGGTTATTTGGTTTATTTTCTTGTATTATTATTTGGTTATTGTTATGGTTTGTTTATTTTTCAGATTTTTTTTCTTTTATTATTTTTTTTTCTGAATTTGGTGATATATATATGAATTTGGTGATATATTTTTCAGATTTTTTTTCTGAATTTAGTTTATTTTTCAATTTTTTTTTTTGTTATGTTGCTATGTTGTATGTTATGTTGTATGTTGATTGTTATGTTGATTGTTATGTTGTATGTTGTATGTTGATTGTTATGTTGTATGTTGATTGTTATGTTGTATGTAGTATGTTGATTGTTATGTTGTATGTTGTATGGTAGAATGGTTGTGTTGTATGTTGAAAAAGATACATGTTTTCTTTATGTTGTATGTTGATTGTTAGAAACATTGGATAATTGGTATGATTGAGGTGGTTTAAATCCCTTATCTTTAGGAACCAATATCCAAAGAAATGGCGAAAAGGATTAGGATTAATTGGAAGCAAGAAGGTGTTGAAAAAACCTTTCTTGAAGCATGTGTTCATGAAGTAACCGTTAATGGACGTGAAGGAAGTAGTCTTAAACAAGCGTCGTGGAAACCTGTAGCTGAAAAATTGAAAACTCAAAACAATTTCATAGTGGACCAACGTCAAATGAAGAATCACTATGATTTTGTAAAAGGAAAATTTTCAGCTTGGTTAAAGCTTAAAAACAAAACCGGGAATGTCTATGATCCAGTTACAAACACTTTTAACTTGTCAGAAGAAGAGTGGCAAATTGAGATGAAGGTATTTGTTTTATACTAATAATTAGTAGTGGTATATTTCATTAATATTATAGTATTTTAAAATATTTCTTCACACAGTCTAACAAGTATGTTGAAGCTTTGAGAACTGCGCCACTTGCTTACCCCGAGCTTTGTTGTCAATTGTATGAGGGGTCTACTTCAAATGGTTTTGATAGTTGGGGGCCAAGTGCTACGCTTCCTCATCCTTCTGAGGAAGTGTATGAGCAGAATTTGGATGGTATGGATGTCGAATGCACTCAAGTGGATTCCCCAGGTAAAGGTGTTAGTCAGGAGTCAAGTATTCGGTCCCAAAAAAAGGTGAAAGGAGAGAAACGAAAACATAAGGCAACATTAGAGTCAAAGCTCATAGAAGTTGGTGAAGATATTAGCAAGTTGGTTGGAATGATGATTGAGAAACAAGCACTTCCTGATGATATGGATGCATGTTTGGCGAAGTTGGAGACATTGGGTTGGGATGAGTCGGATGCTTCATCAAATTAAAATTGACTATATGAATTCTTTACGTGGCCAGATTGCTAATCAGTTGCTTTCAAATGCTTCATCAAATTAAAATTGTATGCAGAGTTGTGTTATTTGTATTTGGATTTTGTATGTTGTGTTATTTTGTATTTGGATTTTCGTATGTTTCCATGGATGTTAAAGGATTTATGTTTAATTTGGATTTTCTATGACGTTTTGTATTTTACTTTTACAATTTTTCATCAATTTGTACACTATTCAGAACTCTGGCCAAACAGATACATTCATTCAGCACATAATAGTTCAGAGGGGTAAAATAGTCATTCTGCACAGTCATTCAGAGATACAGCCAAACAGCTCTTTATTGATTCAGCACTTACTGGTTCAGCACTTGCCAAACAGCCCCTTAGTAAGGGATGACCAATTGCTTGAAAATTAGTTCAACCCATGACGCATGAGACCAATACTAAACCTTAATTCTTCAACATTGCCCTTCTATATGGACTAGTTAGTGCCACGTTTTGTGATACTTGATTTTGTGCTCAATACTATGATTTAAAGTTTGATTTTGTGTTTAAGTTTACGTTTTGAAGACTATATTTTGAAGTTTGAACTTTGTATTTGTGTTTAAGACTAATCTCTATTTTCGCTTTTATATGTTTATTGAATTCAACTTAATAAAATGTTAGAAACCATAAATTAGGAAAAATAAAAAAAATGAAAAATTGTTGCTTGGTTTAATTTGGATTATTCAAATATCCGTTCGGATTATTCCGAATCTGATCTGAATTGAATTCGGATGGGTATACATCTAGTTCTGATTGGATCAGATTTCAGATAGGTTCCTACAATTTCAAAATCCAAATAATTCGAATAACCCGTTATCCGATCCGGTGAACACCCTACCAGAAACGAGACAATATTACTAATATCGAATGAACTAGTCCAAGCGTTATGTGATATGCGGGTGATACGTATTAGGTACGTTGTATACATCAAATGGATTGGTCCAAACGTTGTGTCATGCACTAGCCGTATAAAAACGCATGTCTCGGCGTACTCAGTTCAACTAAATGTAATCTGTATAGGCATTGTGATTAAAAAAATAATCATAAAGCGTGTATAGATAAATAACCCGATAAGTGTAATCTTATAACTTTTAAAAAATAGAAACCACATAAAACGCATAATTACCCAAATTTATAGCGTGTAATGAAAATGTATCGTATTTAACGACGCTCGGTTTGGCACGTAACAAGACGTACATAAAAATATTTTTTGTAATCTATATCTATCTTCTACTATTATTCTACTATTATAGTGTATTCTAGATGAGCAACAAGGTCATTTTACTTCGTTTAAGGGGGACATCATTGTAATTTACCTCAAATCTTAAGACATATTAATACATCATTTAATAAACTTATAATTAAATGAACTTTCTCAACAATAATTTTTACACACACGTGTGTATATATATACACACAAAAAATAACTCTTGGGTAAAAACATATATAACTAGAACAAAACAAATTAAAGAAATTTATAAAACACAATTAAATGAACTTTCTCAATATAATTTTTACACACACATATATAATTAGAACAAAACAAAATAAAGAAATTTATAAAATACAGTTACAAAGACAATTACTAATACTACTAATAACTATAACGCACACACAAATATATAAATAAATAAATACAAGAAAAAACTATAGGGTAAAATACATATATAACTAATCAGCAATTAAAATACCCTACTTACTTTTATCAATACTAGTAGGGAACCCGCGCGTTGCTGCGGCAGTCAATAATTTGACCACTCATTTTTTCTTCCAAAGAAGAGTAACTTACTACCTGGCACATCACTACATTCATCAGCGTTTCTTAAAAGTTGTCAAAGACTTACGGGTTGTCATAGGATGCGAATGGTTTTGATGTATCAAAGGATTGCCTTGAACCTGAAATTATTATTGCAATAGTACAGTTTGTATAATCATAAATAACCATTAGTTAATTGCTATTACTTTAGGAGAAGGAAAAAAAAAAGTTCAAGTCACCCAAACTCAATGCACGTATCACCCCGTGCTAAAAAATATTTGGTTACTTATGTAGAAGTAAAGTCAACATCTTGCCGTTACAATATATAAATGTAGTAAACCGTAAAAAGTATATGAGTTACTCAAGCGGTCATTGAAAATAAGGTTGCCATTGCTTACATCTTATGACAATAAAAAAATAATAACACATATGAATAGCTGATAGCTCAAATAATAAACAAGTAGTCTCTACCAGAAGCTGCTGCTTATCCAACTTATGCATCTGCAAGACAAAAATAAAATGCCTTTTTGAGTGCTTACTTCATAAAGGGCCATTATTAATATATAAACTACTTTAATCTACCTTATCTTCTAGTCCATGAAATTGAGTGTCAATATCATACACACAAAACTTGTGACAGAAGATAATAGCAAATGAAATTCTTTAGTATATATAGATGTAAGTAAAGGAATTGAGTTGCAAAAACCTACATCAGAACCATCTCAAAATAATAAGTAATATAACTTTTTTAATCCATTAATGAATTTAGAAATTAGAACAACTTCAGTACAGCCAAGAATGAATGATCTCTTCCTTTTGTATATATAACTACATAGGATATGATCATTTTATAAATGAAACATATATGTGTAATTAAGAAGTAGACAAACTTTCATGTATAAAGAAGAAGACATGTAAAGGTAAAAGCAAGAATAAAATCTTGATGTGCATCCAATTAATTAGTGGCCCTATACAAAAGTGGAATGTGTACTTGTTGTGTTATAATTAAGAGATGATAAGTATATAGATTCAAGTTTTGCTAACTATATTACATGAGAAATATGAAAAAGAGAAAGCAAAGAAACTACCTTGAAAAGCACAGGTCACGCAAATTTGAAGCAGATAAAAATAGCTACATAAAGAAACAAAAGATGAGATAATTAAGAAGCATAAATTGTATTTGATTACAGCGGCTTACTCATTGTTACTCATGTCTCGATCTGTTACTGTAAAACAAACTTACACATTGAACATAAAACTTTTCCTAGAAGAAATTACAGTGTTGAATTAATTGCAAAAAGTGCCAAATATATGAATTCATCAATAAAACATTTTATAAAACAATCCAGAACCTATTATTCATATAATTTACAACAAATATAATAAAAACCTTGATCTGAGTGTAGAGGCCATGGTATCCCCGAGACTTGAGAAAACCATCAATGGCGTCGTTTTGGAACATTGGCGTCCGAATGAGAAGAAAATCCGTCGACGACCGACCGACCGCCTCCACTGCTGCCGAGGAAGCAATCGCCCATAACCACCGCCTGGTATTGAAAGCAGTGAAAGAATGAGAGACTAAAGAAGAAGGAAGCATGTTTTATTAGTTTAAATGTCACGTTAACACTCTCAAGGTGACATTTAAACCAATAGCCATACCATATTAAGCCGATGAACATAAGAATTATAATACAAACTACATATACATATATACAACCCAACACAAAAAAAAAAAAAAAAAAAAAAAACCCCAGAAAATACAACATTTAATCTATAGTAGTTCAAACGATGGGGTTTAATGTGTTGTATTAAAGTTGAAGGTAAGACCCTTCCTTGGTAGCCTTCATTTAATCGATAGTAGTTCAAGGGTTGTCCTATCAAGAATTCAATATCGTGTTCAATTGCAAGTGACATTGATGGCAGGAAGATCTTTAATGTTTTAATGTGATGTATTAAAGTTGTTTTAACAAATAAGTTAGATAGTTATAGTACAAGTGGATAATGCAATAAGGGGTATTATGGGGAACTTTTACATGACATATAGTGTTTAAAGCATGAGTCTCTTGACATGCCATCTTAAAATGTGTGTATAATTACTAATCTAGACATGTCTCCTACTTAATAAGGTAACATAGATAACTATATAAGAAAAGTTATTAAGAAATATAGTTTAAATATTAGCATTGATTATGTCATATAAATATAATTTTATTTCTCTTAAAGAAAATGACATGGAACAGTTTATCATCTTTAAATTAGAATCGTTTCTTAACTAAAAAATGAAGCCTGTGCTTATCACGAGTGATGCCATCAATTTAGTGTAGTAATTTTATTATTTATTTATTAGTTATTATTTTAACTAGCTTTAATGATTTAATTCTTTTATCTACTTTAATTAATAAATTAAGTATTAGTTTTTGATAATTAATTGGGTGTTTTTTCAAATAGCTTTTTATTATCATATAGTGGTTACTCTTTCTTTTAATCTTTTGGTTTTCTTTCATTAAATCATACATTACTTTTATAACTATTAACAAGCACTCTTATTTTTTCTTATATATATGATGCACATTTCTTCTTCTATCCCTCACATTAAGGCTTTGTAATACCATATGTCACAAGTATCTTAATTCTTTTTGGAAAAAAAATACATGTAGAAAAAGTGTAATAGATCGGAAGATGTCATCGGAAGGTACTTTAAACTGCATCGACATTATACTCGAGATCATCCTTCCTCCTCGTAGCGTTTTCTTCAAGGTCGGCTGCCATGTAAGTTTTTCACGATTCTTATAAGGATATGCATAAGATATTTTTGGAACATACTGAGTGACAAATGTATGTGGTGTATCTTGGTTGCAGGTAGAATTTTGTATATGCGTGTTGTTGACTCTATTTCGATGGATCTCTTGTGTTGTTTATATCATTTATGTCATCACGAAGGGGTAAGTCGATCTTACTTCTCTTGGTTTTCTAATTACTATTGCAAGGTATATGAGGAGAAGAGCTCGTTGCAGTTATTATTGGATATTCGTGTTGGTTCCTATTTCTATTCGTGATTCTGAATACATGTAATTGTTGATACTAATGTATCTTCAAGTGGTGTGATAAAAAAAACTTATAATTTAACTTATTTGTTGACAAAATAAAAAATGGCACGGAAAGTGTCCACTATATTAGTTGAGCCTAGAGATAGCCCGTTTTTTTCTCAAAGTATTCTGGATTCAAAACCGGTTTGAGTTATTTTAAGAAGGACTAGAACCGGTTTTGGCCAAATCGGTACGACCTTGAATCCGGGATGGTCCAAAAATAAACCAAATCTCCTAGAACCGATCGCAGTTAGGGAAATTAACATTTTTCCTTTTCTTTTATAATATTTTAATTTTAAGCTTTTTTATTAGTGCTATTATTAGTGTTTCTTCTACACTACCATTTAAATTTAATTATGGTATGTCCCGTCGTAAGACACGACGGTCACTTCTAGTAATATTTAATGATTGGTCACAACAAACATCACTCATTTGATTTTAACTTTTTTAGCAAGAGATATCAATTTGGTGATAGTCAAATTATCGGAATAATTTGGGCTTCTTTGGTGTAGATAAGATATGGATTTGTATTTGTGTAATTATTTGGACATCTTCGGTTGTTATGGTCAGATAGGCCGCAGCTTTATTGACCCATTTTATCATTATGGGCCGTAGATCAACAAATCCTTCATTTGGGCTTCTTTGGAAAACTTATCAAAGTATGTTCAATAAAAACGTTGGTAAATGGTAAGTGGATTATTTAAAAAAACATAAATTATCTATGTTACCTTATTAAGGAGGAGATATGGTTAAGATAGTCATTTTACCACCATTTTAAGATGGCATATCAAGAGCCATAAGTCTAATCTCATAACTTTTACCCTATTTCTTTCTTTTATATCCCTGTGTACAAGATGTAAAGCCTATTGTATTTATAAGTAATACACACACTTTATCATTCTCCATATGTAACCCCCTTCTTAAGTTTCATTATTAAAACATCATAATAGAGAAATAAAACCCATCATCAATTTCATTTTAAAACTTAACGTGAATGATTCAATTAATAATTATAAAGAAGATGGGTAGCGATTAATCGTTTCTTTTGTTCTCCTACTATGTATTATAAAGCAAGACCTGTTTATCATCATTGCCCTTCATTCCCTCGACACCCTCTCTGTAACAAAGCAAGTAAGCATCTCTTTTGTCTAATTGCTTCTACTCGATCTTTTGTATATCTATGTTACCTTATTAAGGAGGAGAGATGGTTAAGATAGTCATTTTACCACCATTTTAAGATGGCATATCAAGAGCCATAAGTCTAATCTCATAACTTTTACCCTATTTCTTCCTTTTATACCCTTGTGTACAAGATGTAAAGCCTATTGTATTTATAAGTAATACACACACTTTATCATTCTCCATATGTAACCCCCTTCTTAAGTTTCATTATTAAAACATCATAATAGAGAAATAAAACCTATCATCAATTTCATTATAAAACTTAATGTGAATGATTCAATTAATAATTATAAAGAAGATGGGTAGCCATTAATCGTTTCTTTTGTTCTCCTACTATGTATTATAAAGCAAGACCTGTTTATCATCACCGCCCTTCATTCCCTCGACACCCTCTCTGTAACAAAGCAAGTAAGCATCTCTTTTGTCTAATTGCTTCTACTCGATCTTTTGTATAAAAAGTAAAGCGTGTAGCCGTCAAGGTATACCATCTTATGTGCATTTTTTTTCTTTTGCTTCGTTTAGATCATAATATCTAAATTTTTTTTCGTGATTGTTGATGATTGTTAACTAGATTGTTGTTAAATCCTGCTTAATCGAGTCTCGATTTGTTCGTCTCTATTTTTAAGTTTTCGATTTTACTTGGTGTAGTAAACCCACTTTTAGTCTAGAATGGTAGATTCATATTTTGTACATTGCATAAACTATTGTATACATTTTTTTTGTATTCAATGTGAGTACCGCAGCAACGCGCAATTGAAATGTGTTTGTTGTGCAGGGCCGGAGGGACAAGGGATGAACCAAGGCTTTGGAAATTATCAAAAGCTTCACAAGGATCAAGCGCAGGAAATTAAACTTTTTCAAAACAATTTAAAAAAGCTTCAACTTTTGAAAGATGCTGCATATATACACATGGCTTTTACCTTTCTTCCCAATTTTAGGATAATAGCATTAGATGAACCATGTGAATTTATATACTATCATTTATGTATCATTTATGTTTGGCTAAGAATGCTATTGTGTTGTTAGTTTGTTACTTTCAATTTTAAAGCATATTCCAAATAGAGTAGGTAATAAAGTATTATCTATATTATATTATTATCTTATTAAGGAGGAGTGATGGCCAACATGGTAATTTTCATTCCCGTACAACTTAAGAAGCAACATGTACAACATATTTAAGCAAGAAATTTATATTATTATCTTATTAAGGAGGAGTGATGGCCAACATGGTCATTTTCATTCCCGTACAACTTAAGAAGCAACATGTACAACATATTTAAGCAAGAAATTTAAGGGCATTATAGGAAGAGTTGTGACAATTAAGACACTTAGAATGTTATTATTGTAAATTTATCTCAATCTCATACTAACATCCTCAAAATCTATTCCCTCCCCTCTTGAAAATCAATCGACCATCCAATTTCAGTTCACGACCTCTTCAGTTAATCACCATATTCAATGTTATTTAGTGTTAATCATCAACCTTTATTTTTGTAACCGATTGTTCCCAACGTTTCCCTCCACCAGTATTAAGATCACCTCCATGGAGATCAGTCACCCACCAATCTGTCTGCATATTAGGTTATTCCCTTCTTCTTCCTCCCTCTAATTTGATTTTGATTGTTGTTTAATGATGCTTGTTAGTGTTAATTGACCTACTTTTTTAATGTTATTGAAACAATTGGTTTCCTTGCCTACCGAGCCCTAAAATGATGCCAACACTGATGCAAAATGTGACCAATTCAACTCATTCCATCCTTCCATTTCTACCTTCAATTTAGGTTATTCTGATTAAATATTGATCTGATTTATGAGAATATATAGGTTCATGGCAACAAGTATCAGAGCAAGTTGTTGGAAGTTATCGATTCAAGGTTTGCCTTTTTTTGTTTAAAGTATAAAATTTATGTTTAATTAGATTTTTTTTTATTTGTGAATTTGTAGATAATTACCAGATTTTCTTGGTGGAAGTTGTTCATGCCCTAATGAGGATGGATGATTGAGGTAAAGCAAGGGTCCTTGGCATGATCCAGAATTGATGAAGGTATGCTAATGTTCAATTACATGTGCCAAAACAGGCGGGGCAGGGCAGGTAAATGTATATGCACAGCAAAACGGATCCTTCCAGGCCAATCGATCTTTTTTCTTTCATTTTTTTGACCTTTTCAAATAATACGATTATGGACAGTTTAAGCATCTAATTTCAAGTTAGGTGGCTTTTGACCTGTTTGACCCATGTTTTCATTATTTTTTTTGGATTTTTTGTTGTAGCTAATTAACATTGAAAATACAAAGAAAAATAGTAGCTTTTATGATGATCCTAATTTAGAAGTCAAGTCAATTTTTTCTGAGGTTCATGAAGTTGTGAAACAAAGGAGAAACTTAAGCATTTAAAGGTTAATTCAAAAGTTAAGCTGATTGCTAGATCGGAAGTGACTGGGATTCAGTAACGATTTGATTCTCAGATCAAAGAGCAGATTACTTTGAGTGTTAAACTTCAGGTGTGTATGAGTGTTTTGGATGAAGAGTTTATGTTTATAGTTATTGAAATTTTTGGCTTACTAAATGGTTTTTTTTTTTTTTTTTTTTTTTTTTTTTTTTTTTTTTTTGTAAAGGAACAAGTATCAAATTTTTATATGCAGAAAATATTACATAATTTCTATAACTTTTCCAGGTTCATGATAATATGCTAACCCAATGTAACGGTACCCAACAGAGGTTAGGCGGGCTAACCGGAAAAGTTAATTTGTTTATATTGCATACATCAACCTTTAAAAAAAAATTATAATAACTTAATAAGTGTTGGTGCATGGGTCAACCCTAATCTTTTTTAGCCAAACTTGAAGATGACCTGTTTAATCTGAACCTATTTTTACCCATTACCTGGCATGTTCTGCAATCTCTTATCATTAAAAAGTATGTTTCAAAGTTTCTACTCCTCTAAGTGACGGTAAACTATGTAGGCGAGAAGAAGAGAAAAGATGGCAAAGCTTTGAGAGGAAACAGTCGTTCAAAAGGACCGGGAGACCGAGCTTAACCAATGAGAAACACTCAGAAGTTCTGGCTTGGTTCTTACATTGAGGGTTGCTACTTGTGTACAAGTAAGATCATTAACTTTAGGTGGCAAATCTTGTATTTTTCTTCTTCATTTTTTCCATTTGGTACTTTTGCGGTTGTTTTGTTTTGATTTTTGGGATACCAAAAAGCTTTTACAAGGGCCTCAGTATGTCAAAAGTCAAGGAGGACATTAAGGCATTTGGGGGAGGGGTTTGCGTCTTGAGTGCGTTTGGTGTGAGTTAAATTGGGGACTTCTTGAAATTGTGGTGTTTGACGCTACCTATTCCTGGTGGTACATTTGTCGTTTTGTGTCTTATTTTGTTTCGTGTGCGCTCTTTATTTTCTTTCGGGGACAGACGGGTATAGGGACCTGTCTTCTTTATTTTTTTTTGGATGTTTAAATTAACTCAGAATGCGCAGATGGGCAAAATAAGCAGGGGAACTGTCATTATAATATTTCAGCAAAGGGGCGCCTTAGAGCATGGTTGCGTTGCAAAAGTCACTTGCATCAGTGGGTTTGGGAAGGGCCTGGTATCTATAAAGAGGGGCTGCAAGAATTTAGTTTCTTTGGTCCGAACCGGTGCATTAGTGATGTCAGCAGTGCATAATGTGTCCGGGCTCAGGTTTGAAGCTGTTGGTAGGTCACTGGCTGCAATATTAAAACGCTAAAAGGCTGCTGTGATTGCATAAAAGTTCCAGCAATGTTTCTTCTTTGGGGTCAAGTATGTTTTTTAAAAGCTTTATGAACATCTTTGGACTATGTATAGGGCATTAATTGCAGGGGTGTAAGATCAACTCCTTTCTTAAAGTTATGGTGAATTTGCATGCCTACCTAAGTGGTTTCGGTGAAATGGATAAAGTGATATATGGTTCTTGAATCAGCCGCTTTGCTGCTTTTTGGTAGCACATAAACGATATCGTTACCAGCGGAAAACAGTCAAAATTGTGCAGCATATAGTATGAAAATAGAACCCTTGTTTTCTATGGTTTAGAAGTTGGTCAAGTGGATTGAGCTATGTTGGGATGATTGGTGTGAGTCTTTAACCTTGGATGTATTGGTAATTCACGACAGTAGTGATAAATATCTTTACCATTAGGTTGTCAAGCTCTCTTTAAGAGGTTGTCAAGAGTATTTTGTTAAGTTGAATATACACATTAAGGTACATATAGCTTGTCACTTACTTTATTAGTTCGAATTTCTGTGTTTCTATCTATCTCTGTGTATATGAATCTCATATATTAAGAAATAATAAGTTGGACAAACATGTGAAGTATATCTACTAAATAGAGTTAAAAGCAAAAAGTTTAGCTTCAAGAAACATGTGAAATATATTTACCAAATAATGTTAAAAGCTAAAAAGTTTAGCTTCAAGATAAACAATAATTAGGCCTGTAAACGAACCGAACGAACACGAACACAAGCGTGTTCGTGTTTGTTCATTTAACTTTAACCAAACACGAACACATAATCAAACACATTTTTGTGTTCGTGTTCGTTCATTAAGAAATTTGTCATGTTCGTGTTCGTTTATGTTCGTTCATTTGAACATAAACGAACACAAATGATCAATATAAACGAACACAAATGAACATAAACAAACACAAACAAAAACACGTTAATAATGATTCATGAACATAAATGAACGTTAGGGTTAGGGTGGAGAGCGGCTGTGAAGTGTGGGGCTGTGAAGTGTGAAGAGCGGATAATAAGTGATATGTTTAGAATGTTAGGGTTAGGGTTAAGTTTTTAGAACATATGAATTAAGGTTACTTAACAAAAGGAAATAAATAATAAAAATAAAGCTAAGTTTAATTAAACGAACAAAATAAACGAACATAAATGAACGTTCATGAACATAAATGAACGAACACAACGTGTGTTCATGTTCGTTCGTTTAATTAAACGAACAAAAAATTGTGTTTGTGTTCGTTCATTTATTTAAATAAACGAACATAAACGAACTTCCCGCCAAACAGTTCATGAACGTTCGGTTCGTTTACAGGCCTAACAATAATACAAGGGGGTCACGTGGCATGTCTTTCAAAGTTAAAGGACGTGTTATCACTTTGTATTTTGAAAGACCACATACAAGGCTTGCCTTTTATGACTTTTAGAAAGTCAACTTGTTAATTCTTAAATCTCAATAGTAGTTAGTTTTGTAACCTTCAAATTATTTATATTCTAACACTTTTAGGCTCCACCGTAACACTTGGGTTTTGATTTTGAATTCCTTAGATCTTCCGGTTCCATGACAATGTTTCCATTGGATTAGCTGTTTCGTGAGTCGCCTCCATGCCTTGTGATCAGGTAGTTAATGCCAGATTTTCATATACGGGATTAAGCGCAGCTGATGCAGGCCATTCCAGGACAATTGACCAATATAGATCTCACTTACATGAATACAAAACTAACAAAAACGAGTAGCTCATTTCAAATCGTCGCCCCGCAGCAACGCGCGGGCATTCCCACTAGTATTTATAATGACATTGGATATAAGTTTATCTATTATTTAAAAATTAAGGTATTTTTATTGACCTAGCAATAATTTTATAGTTGCTTGTCAAAAACTAGACAACAACGCGCAATTGAAATGTGTTTGTTGTGCAGGGCCGGAGGGACAAGGGATGAAGGGGATGTTGATGATATGGGTTTGATATTTACACAGTTTAGAACAATCATGATTCATATTAGCACACAAAGAAAGAGATAGTTATGCATCAATTGTTGTTTGTGGTTGATTTATTATGTATGGATTGACTACTGTATTGAAGCATTCTTATAACATATTTTTCTTATGTTGTTTCAACTTGACTAGCCTTTATTTTTATTTACGTGCTCTAATATATGTCACCCCGCTGCAACGCGCGGGCACCCCACTAGTCTTTATGACGGAAGAAACACACTATCATTTACCAACGTTTTAATACTGACATGCTCTTAACATACTCTTAATAAATTATCATTTTTATATGTGGGTCCACTACGTAAAGGAAGAAGTTACCACCCTGACGTAAGTCCACGTGCGCCCGTTGATTAGGCGCAGATGTAACACCCCAACCGATGGCGGAATCATCGAGGTGCCACGTAGTGACGATTGTTCAAAAGCTCATGGTACTAAAATGTAAATATATGATTAATGAATATTGTTTTACAACATGTGAAATTTAAATACAAGACAACAAAGATAAAGATAATTGATTGATCTATTCTAAGTCCAAAGTCCTATGTGAAGCGTCAAACAGCTTATCCTGAAACATGCACGAAAATAATTTTGTCAACATATGATGTTGGTGAGTACTACTTAGTTTTGTACGTATAGTATAAGTTTTGAAAAGTAGTACAATTCATGTATCTAGTATCACCAAGGCATTATGTAAACACGCAAGTAACCAAACAAGACAAAGATCACATGTAAAGTTGTACAATGAAATTTACAATGAGTACCTCAACACGTGTGAGTCTAAAAGAGCACCATAACATATGTTATGTCTAAATGAGTGTAACACCCCAATCGATGGCGGAATCATCGAGGTGCCACGTAGTGACGATTGTTCAAAAGCTCATGGTACTAAAATGTAAATATTATTGAATAAACAAAAATTGTCTTACATGGAAATGGAAATACATTGTCTAAATGAAATGTAAATATTGAAATAACTGAATTAAAATAAAGCACTAAATGTCTCTTGTTAAAGCACTAGATCAAACTGCACCTGAAACATGTACAAAATAGATTTGGTCAACATTTGAAATGTTGATGAGCATTCCTAGTTTTGATATATATAGTAGATTAAAAAGTTATACAATTCAAGTGCAAGCTACAGTGCAAATATGTAAACTATGTGTCATACAAATGAGCGAAATCAACCCTGTGACTGTATAATGTACTGTATGAACGGCGGTGTACTTATCCAATAAATGGATAAAAGCTTAACACTGGCCACGGATTCTCCGATGAAAAAGGGGGAGAATCAATCTAGGCGGGTTGTCAATCCAAATAGCGCTATCCAATGTTAAGGTCGGCTTGTACCATGTTAATGATTTCACTAAGTACAAATGTAATCCACATGTAATGTCTAAGCATAAAGCACGTTGTAAGCAATGCACATAGTACTAGAATTGTATTGTAAAAATGTAAACTTGTATTTGAAATTGTAATAGTGTACATGTAACACCCAAAAAATGAATAAAAGCAAAAAGGGGATAGGAAATACTCACAGTTCACGTAATACTTGAAATTGAACTTGGACAACGAAATATGAATTGAGATTACTCCCAAATGATCAACCTAAAGTATTTGATAATGTGTAAGGGGAATAACTCTAGGATACATGTATTTCTAGGGCTTCGAATTGGGGATAAACGTTTATTTGATTAATAACAATTTGTTTATTAAATATAAGAAATTTAATGAATAAATAAATAAAAGTCTCTTTGTAAAATTTTAAGTTGAATATAGTCACAACTTAAGGTTTTAAGTATGAAAATAATTTTTATAAAATTATTTTCTTGAAAATAGAATATTTAATCTAATTATTTCAAATTGTCAAAATACGACTTTAATATCTAAAAATATTAAAATCAAAGAATTTCTGAATAAAAAAATTGTATTTCAGCTCTAGATAGTTCGAAATAATTTATATAAAATTTTGGTGCAAAAATATTGAAAAATGAATTTATTATGAATTATTTATGATTAAAACTAACAAAAATTAATTAAAAAATAAAATAAGCGGTTTTTCTGAAATAAAAATATTTTCTGAAATGTTTATTGTCATAAAAGTTTAGTGTAATTTTTGTGGAATTTTATAAAATCGTTTAGATATTTTTATTGAATTTTATAATTTTAAATGAATAAACTTGTAATATTTATAATATATATTAAATAAATTATTTTTGAAAAACTAAAAATTGGATGATGAACTTTATCATTGGAATAACATAAAATAAATTTTGTAGAATTTATAAAATAGTTTTAGTATTTTAAAACGATTTTAAAAGATTAAGGGTTAAGTATATATATATGAAAAAGATGAAAGAAAAAGAAAAAATGTTTTACACTTGTGGGATTCGAACCCTGGCCCTATGGCCGGTTCACCCTTTTGAATAACAAGTATAACCAACTGATCTAAGGGTCAGTTGGTTGATATCTTTTGTTTCGAAATAATTTTATACGTTTTAAGCATAAGTGTTCTTCCCCAATTCATAAGGTTCGAGCCCTAGATTTATCAATCGAATGATTTACACATCATCAACCCAATTAACCATAGTGCAAATGCTGTGTATAGGCCGATTAACAAAACCCATGAAAGAAAAACGACTTACTATGAAGAATTCGTATGTATAGCTCGGTCAAAGAAAAAGTCAACCACGAGTATAAAAGCTTCGATTCTGGGCGATTTGGTGTTTGATAGTGAAAAGTGTTATAGGGGTTCTCTTAGTCGCATGTAGGTGTGTGTATGTGCAAGTTTGATTGAGTTAACGACATGTATTTATACGGATTGGATTTGGTTGTTTAGGAATGTTAATAATTGGTTTTAATTCGCGTTAATTAGTAGTCAAAAGATGCGTGATTCCTGGTTGTTTGACTCGGCATTTATATTAGTGATTTAAGGTTTCCAAATCAGTCTTAATCATTGGTAAGAAGCAACAAATGAGGGTGTTTGGGTCGCGTCAGTAGCAGCGACCAAGGAGAAGACTCAGGTCGTTGTTTAGAAAGCCATATATAGAATTGGAGTTAAGATTAAATCAGAATTTAGGCTTGGCTCAGATGGTGGTGTACGTGTGTTGTTTGGGTGGACTGCTCCGGTTCGAAACCTGGCTAGAGCAATCCTTTTTGTTTTTTTTTTTTTTTACATATTGAAGGGGAAGGAGGAGGTGTTGTGGGCTTGGGCCTGTGCTGTGGACTGGGCCAGGTCTGTTTCTGCTGTTGGGCTTCAGGAAATCCACATAGGTTGAAGGGGGTTTGGGCTAATGGTTTGGTTAAGGATGGTTTAGTTGTTTGGTAAAAAAAAAAGACTAACATATATCTATATTATAATCTGATTTTTTTTATTATTATTATTATATAAAAAATAAAAGTGACGGATGTCACAATGAGCACCGTAACATAAGTTACGTCTGTATGTAAAGAGCACCATAACATAAGTTATGTCTGTATGTAAAGAGCACCATAACATAAGTTATGTCTGTATGTATGATTTTGTATGTAAGCTACGTTCATGTTCAAACATAAGCACAAAGATAAACAAGACACGTATATGAATTGTAAATGAATAAAAGTGTATGTGTAAATGAATATGAAAGTTTGTATACTTGTGCATGAATCACCCCAAAAGTTGTAAAAACGGAAAATAGGGGATAAGTAATACTCACCTTAGCAAGGTGTTAAGTCTTGTGTAATTGAATAAGTGTATCCAACGTTGCCAAGTATCACCCTATGTATAATGTAACAAATAAGTCTAAGTCTATTTGGTCTATAAGTATCTTCTAGGGCTTCGAATTGGGGATAAGTATTTATTTAGTTAAACGTTTAATAAATAAGAGAAATTTGGTAAATAAATAAACAAAAGTTTTTGAGTAAACTTTAATTCAAATATGGTCACAATATAAAGTTTTTAGTGTGAAAATAATTTTTATAAAATTATTTTCTTGAAAATAGAATATTTAATCTATTTATTTCAATTTGTCAAAATATGACTTTAATATCTAAAAATATTAAAATTAAAGAATTTCTGAATTAAAAATTGTATTTCAGTTCTAGATAGTTAGAAATAATTTATGTAAATTTTTGGTACAAAAATATTGAAAAATGAATTTATTATGAATTATTTATGATAAAAACTAACAAAAATTAATTAAAAATATAAAACATACAGTTTTTCAGAATAAAAATTATTTCTGAGATGCTTTATGTTATACAAGTTTAGGATAATTTTTGTGGAATTTTATAAAATCGTTTAGATATTTTTATTGAATTTTATAATTTTAAGTGAATAAACTTGTAATATTTATAATATATATTAAATAAATTATTTTTGAAAAACTAAAAATTGGATGATGAACTTTATTAGTGGAAAAACATAAAATAAATTTTGTAGAATTTTTAAAAGGGTTTTGGTATTTTAAAATGAATTTTAAAATAATAATGAATAATAAAGAAAAAGGGGTTTTTAGAAAAAAAAGTCTGTTGTTGGTGGGGCTCGAACTCGGCACCTGTTGGTTGCAAGGACATGACCAGACTAGCTGGTCTGGTTGTTGGTTTGCTAATCATTTTGGATTTAGATTCTATTTAAACAATACTTGAAACAGAAATCCCCAATTATAATGAAGCAAGCCCTAGATTTTCTAATACAACGATTCAACAAACAATAACCCGATTAATCATAGGGTTATTGTTTGTTGATGGCCGATGAACAAAACCCATCAAAAAGATTGAACTTACAAGAACGATTTCGTGATAATTGTCGAGTCAACAGAAAAGTCAAACTTCAAACGATTACTCTTATACACGTGATTTTAACAGAAATTGATAGTGAGGGTTTTTGTTTCGGCATCTAAGGATTGTCCAGGAGGGTCCAATTTATAGGTAAAGGTTCGGATCGATGGATTGGAAAGGTTTGACTATGTATTAATTGGGTTTCGCATGAATAGGGAAAATTGATGTGGATTAATGATAATCAAACGTGTTTTTGACTGGTAATAGACTGGAATTTCGCGAGTCAAAGTTATTCCTCTGTTTCCATGTTTAAAAAAAAAATGAAAAGTCAATCCATATTGATTGTGCAACGATGGGTTTGACTGAATTGCTTTTTCTTGTCTGCTGTTGCACGTCACAGACAAGAAGGAGGGGACAAGATCAGCTTAAGGAGGGGATTTATACAATTTGGGTTGAGATTTAATCAAAAAGAAAGTGTAGCCCGGATGGTTTAGACGCGTGTGGGTGTTGTGCTTGGTTCGGCTTCTGCCCGGGTTCGAGTCCCGGCAGGAGCGAAATCCTTTTTTTTTTGTTTTAAAACAACAAGGGAAGGAGAGGGAAGGTGGAGATGGGCTGGCTAGTGGGCCTGACTGGTTTTTGGGCTGGACTTTGTCTGGGCTCCGAAACTCTTTTTAAAAAGAACAAAGTGGGCTAGAGTGTTGGGTTATGTCATGTCTTGGGTCCAAAAGAATTAACATATTATGCTTCTAAATAAAATCTGGTTTTTTTATTATTATTATCATCTACTATAATATATAAATAAAACCAGTTGTGGGACACTTGGCACTCTCTCAGAGTTTCTCATTATATTTTTCCCGCCTACTTCCTCTACAAGCTTCTTTTCTTTTCTTTTCCTAATTTTTCTCATAAACCTAACCAAAAAATTGATCATCCCTCCTACTAAACCTTTTTATATCTTCATTCTTTCCCAAATCTTCCATTTGATCCACCTGCTAATTTTGTTTCCACCAACTTCGTTTTTTTATTTACACCTAAGTAAAAATAGATTGCCGTCACTTTCTTCCTCACAAATCCTAATGTCTATATATGAGAAATGGACTACATTTTAACTAATATGTCAATATTGTTTAATTAAATTTTAACTACAGGATTAATATACTATTTTTTGTTTTTGGAAATTAATACCCTCCGGCCTATTCAAGAACAATGGTTTTATTATTTTTTAATATTACTTCATGGGTTTTTTATTTCTAGGGGCCATACTAACTATACATCCCCATAATTGCACCAATGAAAGTTGGAGATGTAGCAAATCTCAAATCAAATAATGTTTCTCAAATAATGTTTCTGCTGCAAGCATCACTTTTTGTTCAAGGGAGTGGTAACTTCAACAAAAGCTTCACATTACGTATGCTCTTTTTGTCATTATGTTTTTCTTAATTTCTTGTGCTTATTTGATCGGTTTTAGCTTAAATAATAGCGTCTGGCCGTATTTTATTTTTTAATTTTGTACAAGGGAAATGAATTTGTGATGAGTTGATTTATAATCATCAAAGACGTCTCCATTGACACTTAGTTTTGTTATAAAATTTGTCTTATACAACCACCGTGTATTACACGTTATTTATGCATATTATATGCAAGTATCAGTATTATATTATTCTGTATTATGCTATAAAGAGTACGCTTAAAACATTATTTATATGGAAACGTGTCAAATGGGTTGAAGGTCTTTTTTTATTATACTTTTATGTTTTATACAGTTTAAATTGTTTAACCCGTGTAGTACACGGGACTCTAAACTAGTTATTATATATATATATATATATATATATATATTATTATTATTATTATTATTATTATTATTATTATTATTATTATACAAAAATAAAAATATAATGAGAAAGTGACGGATGTATGGCGGTCTGTAATCATCATCTTTTCTGCAGCCAGAGTCAAGTGGAAGGGTTGAAAGTCTTTGTGGAAATGCTTGGCTGGGGAATTGCCACGTTATCATACCTTCCTGGGGGCAGGGGTAGGCGCGATCTGTGATTAGCCGCAGGCTCTGAAGGGCGGCTTGGTGTCAGGAACCGTTGTTTGGGGCATGTCTGCTCCTGGCTAGGTATTCCCAGGTTGCCCCAAAAGGTATCTCTTGGGTGTGTTGGATAAGCTTTGTTATTCATGTTGAAGAAGTTTCCCTGTTGTCAGGCGGCAGGCATTGTGCGGCGTGCACCAACGTAGAACAGGCGGAAGATGCTACGTTGTTATGTCTGACGCATAACTCGTGCGCCGACATAGAATGAGCGGGACGACATAGTATGTGCGCAGACGTAGAACGAGCGACAGACTTATGTACTCGTTTAAGTTGCTTTAATTAAGGCTTTTGTGATATGGTGCACATGGATTTGGCACCATATCCCTTCAATAACTGAAATGCTTCTGTTAAATGATATATTTTTCTCACTATGCTCTATAATAGATTGTGTTATATTCTGTTTCAATTTTAAATTTTTTTACATGCCCTCTCACACTTATATACGATGTTTCAACTTCATTATTAACAATTTTTCATGACATGTTACAATAATCAACGACGATTCACGATGATTCAAGAGATTGTTAAAGTAAACTCCCGATATGAAAATATTGGAAACGGAATATAAAGTGTATGTTCTCCCATATAGCATATGATATATATATATATATATAGACAAAAGATCAAATACAAACAAAATTATCGTGCGAACATACGAACTGAAGGGAACAAAAAAAAATGGCGGTGGCATTTTCGTAAATAATGACCACCACTTTTTGTTTGTATAATTACTCTAGTGTATATAATTACTCTAGAGTAAAAAGTGGCGGTGACATTTTCGTAAATAATGACCACCACTCTTGTTGTATAATTACTCTAGTTATATAACTATGCTATATAATTACTTTAGAGTAATTTTATAATTACTCTAGTTATATAATTACGCTAGAGTAATTACGCTAGTTATATAACTAGAGTAATTATATAATTACTCTAGTTATATAAAGTTTCCAATATTTACAGAAATGCCATCACGTGTTTTTTACTTCAGTTCGTACGATAAAGCTATTTGTACGTGAACTTTACTCTCTCTCTCTCTCTCTCTCTATATATATATATATATATATATATATATATACACTTGCAATTCAACTCTATTAGAGTATGTCATCAGGTCACAAAAATCCAATCCTTCCAATTTATATTTATAATATTCTAATTAGCAACTGCTTTGTGCAGTGGTGGGTTGTAAAGTATGCATGAATGGTGTTATGTGCTTTCTCATGTTGTGCCTTATGCTTTAGGGTTTGTACCGGTGGTTTTCTTAAAACCATGTACTGGTTTTGTTTTGTGTTATATCTTTTTCCTTTCTTTTCTCACACAACACCAGACTTTTCAATCTCTCTAACCTGGAACTCCGACCAGGTTTGTGTATAGCTAAAGCCATGTTTTCCACTTTCCCTTCTTTGCATCTCCTCCTCTATCTCATTTGTTCTGTTTCTACTCTCTCAATCCTCAAGCAAGAAAGTGAAAGAAGGAAGAGAAAAAGGGTCTCATAACACTCATCGGTTCGGCCCTTTTCTGGCACCGTCTGCCTCTTCTTTGTCGGCGTCAATAGGATATAGAGAGAGGCAGAAGCGGTGTGTGCTTGAATAAAAGGCACACCGACCAGCTTTACGATCTAAATGCAGGTATGTGACAGTCTCAACATTCATCTGCATTTTTCGTTTTATGATTACACTAGGATTTTGTTGATTATTCGGCACCAAAGAGGTGAGCGGAAGCCCTAATTTTTCAGGTTAGGAGGAGGGGAAGAGGAAGTGAAAAGAACGATAATCGATGTTTTTGAGCTTCAATTAAAATCGACTCTTCGAAGTTGTCTTCTTGAACGGTTGAGGTGAGTACCAAAATCTTTACGTTTGTTTGTTTCTATGTTACGATGTTGGTGGTGTGGATCTTTTAAGTCTGTCTTCCGCTATGTATTCTATATCCTAAGTAAACTAGGTTCGTATGAAATAAGCAAAAATTAGCCTTGAATGATACACTTTCATTTTATAATATCTAATTATCTTCCCAGATTTGTTGCAATTACTTATTTATTATTCTGAAATTACAAGATTAGACTACATTATAATATGATTTGTGTAACTTTATATCTTCGGCTTTTAAGTTTGCTGAGATGGAATACACTGCTAAGGTTTGTTGTTTATTCTTTTTTTTAGAATCTTATTTGTGTTCACAGTTTCCTGATGTGTTTATGTAGATGATTGGTTAAATAGTTTATGAATTAAGATGTTGATTAGTTTAGTTTAGTTTAACCTTGATACCTCTAGAATTAGGCAATTAACCAACTTTTGAGTTACTGTAATTGGATCAAGAAGAAAACTTTTGGCCTAGAAAAGATGTTTACGCGTGTCGTCAAGAGGTGGCATAGCGGTAAGCTCTTGAGTCCCAAAGGTCTTAGGTTTAAATTCAGCTTCATGAAAGCCACATGCCTAATAGAACTGTGTTTTATGTTATCACATTGATTAACATGGTATTAGTAGCGTCCTGTGAAGTGTGAGGTTAAGAGTAACGGGGTTCTCAAGGTCAAAAAGAGAGTATTGTCTACTATTTGAGTAATGCTAATATACTTGAACAGGGTAATATGATTATTGTAGATAACGTGATTATGTTTAGGGATGGCTAAATATATCGAATTTTATGAACACATTTTTATTCGTTGCCAATTTGGTACCGACTTTTTGGCGTCTTCGATACCGGTGCCGTTTTTTATATCAATTTTACCTTCAAATACTGGTATCCATTTTCAGTACCAGTACCAAGCTCATCCCTACTTATGTTGGCTTAGGATTATACACACTGCAATGCCATTTACAGGCTTCAGTTTGCTTTGTTCTATGATGATTTTTTCTTCTGAAATGCAATTTCATCCCACAAAGTTTTTCTTTGTTATGTTTTAAGGTTGTTGGAAGCAGAAATCAACTAATATGCTTTACTTCTTCAACCATTTGCTTTTTCTTGGACATTGATGTTCGTGAGTGAAGGTACTATTTTTATTCTATGCTTATTCTGGTAAATACTTGAGTTTTCAGCATGTTTTCCATGTGGCAAGAGCAGTCTTTGTATGTGAATGATACACTTATGGTTTGGTTTTAAAAAACAATGGATTATATAAAGTCAATTTCTATTCATACAAAATAAAAGATATTTCCAAACAATTAATCCATCAGGCAATCTTTTACATTATTTGTTCCAGTGTCTGTACAAAAAGAGGTCGATAAGAATCATTTTTTGCAATTTAAACGCCCAAATGACTTATACACCTACTAATTATTTGAAAATTTTCAGTTACTTGGCACATGGATAGTTTGTTATGTTCCTTGGTGGAGATAAATGACAATTGCAGAGCAGGTAATTTATATCATCTTTGATCGCATGCTTCATCTCATTTCTTACCATTATGTTTTTGTTATAAGTGACTATTTTGTATCCATTAACTTAAGAATGCGATGATTTGGGTTGTTTTATATCTCCAGTAGGTTAAAGAAAAAATATTAACTAAAAGAGGAACGGGTCGATTTGGCCTTTTCACATTTTGTTTTTTTAGTAATATACCTAAGACTTTAACTAATTATACTCTTTAATTTTTTAATAGTTAAATTGATGTTTTAGTGTTTTGACATTGTTCTTTTTGTTCAAACATGAGAAGAAGAAACCTATTGATTAGTTCTTTTTATCAAGTTACCAACAAATGTATTCCCATTAGGGGGGGGGGGGGGGATTTGCATTTAATTTCTTTGATAGATTTGACAAGTAATATGGTTGCTTTTGCAGCACACTATTGAAGAAAGAATGTGACATGAAGATTTGAGAGAAAAGGTAAAAATGGCATTCCTTGAGCTTTTAAATGCCATGTGATATGTATGGTCTAACTTAAAAGAAACTTTTGTAGGTGCTGTCTGGATTAAAAGAAGACCATCACCGATTTGGATGCACAACAAGAACTGGTATAATCTTACACTATTTTTAGTTATGATTTTTAAAGAGTGCAGTTTCTTTTTCATTTTTCATTTGATCGTGACGGCAAGACTCACTCAGTATCCAAGCATATTCCATTGGTGAGTCAACTTTTATTTATTTTATTTATTTCTGTGTAATCGGATTCGAGACAATGAGTCCAAGGCTTTAAATCCTACAAAACTTTTTCGTATGTTTTTGTTAACTATAACCATTTGACCCGTTAAATGCAAAACACTTGACGAGTTTGTCATCTTGGTTTCTTTAGTTATTTTTTTCTTTTGAATTCATGGCTGGCTTTTGACGTGTTGTTGCCGTTGGCTTTCGATTCGTCTATGGAGCCGATATTCATAGGGGTTAGTAAACTGTCGCTGTCGGCGACGGTTTTGAACTGTTTTTGATGGCGGTTTATGTAAAGCCCTATGTATTTGATTTTAATGATTGTTATGATAATTATGAGCCTTGGTTTGTAATCTGATGTTCTTGCCTTTGAATCTGACTGATGATGATGATGGCGTTTAGGTGTTGTACGGTTGCTTTGAAGAGGGTTAATAAATTTTTGGCCTCTGTCTTGGTTTGGACGTTTGGTTGGGTATGTGTTCCGGATCACTCTTGATGTATCACTTGCTTATGTGTTCCTGGCCACTCTTGAAGCCTTTCTTGAAGGCTTTGGCTGATGTCCGAACAAAGCCTACTTAGTGTTGAACATCCATTTTTTTGTATTTCATTTCTTTGTGTGCTACTTTGTTGCAGGTAGAGCATGGAAACAAGTGAGAAAATGAAGTTAAACAAGTGTAGATGCAGTCGTACGCTGCCACCGCAACACGCGGCGTGGATAAGAATCATTTTTTGCAATTTAAACGCCCAAATGACTTAAACACCTACTAATTATTTGAAAATTTTCAGTTACTTGGCACATGGATAGTTTGTTATGTTCCTTGGTGGAGATAAATGACAATTGCAGAGCATGTAATTTATATCATCTTTGATCGCATGCTTCATCTCATTTCTTACCATTATGTTTTTGTTATAAGTGGCTATTTTTTATCCATTAACTTAAGAACGCAATGATTTAGGTTGTTTTATATCTCCAGTAGGTTAAAGAAAAAATATTAACTAAAAGAGGAACGGGTCGATTTGGGTCGTGTTTAGGGTGTTTACACTTAAAAAATGAACAAGAAAGTGAGTACTATTGAGTGGTGTCATCCTAACCTTATTATGTTTTGCTGATGTATGTTAACCTAGGCAATTAACTTTCAAGTATAAACTGAAATGATATGGGTTGAATTGAATATAAAATTAGCACACAACATCTAGGTTTATTAAGCTATTAGTATGCTAATCTTATTGAGAAAAACACTATATTCTACCGGATCATTAATTTTTCACATATATGATTCCTATTGTGGAAATTGAAAAACAAACAGTAGGCGGTTGTTTTTTTTACTATGAATAAATCCTAATGATTGTTATATTTACTAGGTGATTTATATGTGCTTATTTTTTTTAGCTTTTATTGTTAGATGTGTGTAGTTGCGTTTTAGCATAGATATTCCTCAAAAACTAATATGAAAACGGTATGATGTTGTGTTTGTTGACCTATTTTTGCGCACATAATCCAGATTGTTAATGTTAACTATCAAATCACAACACTAGATTTCCCCGCCGCAACGCGCGGGGGGCGCAATCTAGTTAAAAATAACTTGCAAGTTTCAATTATATATTGTACACAATTAGCTAGCATAAATGAACTAGAACTAAGTATGATACACCCAAAACATACAGAAAGCTTGCATATGAAATTGGTAATTGAGTCTGTAAATCATATGGAGTCAAAATTTTGACAAATAAATCATGCATATTTTATAACAATAACAACCACCATACCTAATAAATTCTAAAACAAAAAACAAAGTTATTTGTATAGTCTTAGAATGATGAGATATAGACAAACCTCACCTCAATCCCAGGGTATAAAGATGCTGCTTGCTAAGAGACTCCAGACTCCTGTGAGACCGTCCCGAGCCTTAGCTCACCCCGCCCACCCTCATGGTTAGGCCAGAAAAAATAAGCACATGTATTATGTTATAAACAATATATATAGAGAGACTATAGAAATCTAAGCGGAAGCGATTTTCTATTTGGTTTGAGTTTATTGGTTTCAGCCCTGCAGCGGGAGGGCTGCTCGGTTTCTAAACGCCAACGACTCTCAAAATGGCTAGGTGGATTTTGTATAAGAAATGTAGAGAGAATATGAAAGATTTTATTTGATTGTAATGTTTTTTTGTGCAACAAGGAGTAAACAACCTCATATATAAATACATGAAGAAAATACATAAAAGAGAAAGTAACTAGTCTTTTGGGCACACAATAAGAAGCTAGTCTTTTGGGCATAGAATAAGGATGACTTTGACAATAAGACTTTGACTAGTCAAAGTCATAATCTCCAATACTCCCCCTCAAGTTGGAGCGTGAAGGTTACGAACGCCCAACTTGCCAAGTAATATTTTTTCTTCTTCGAACACTCCCCTTCAAGTTGGAGTGTTTGTTTTTCTTGCGGGTCCAAATAACCCGATTTTTCCTTTTATTGCGGGCTCAATAAACCCGACTTTTCTCTCTCTTGCGGTCTCAAATAACCCGACTTTTTTTTGCGAGCTCAAAAGGGTCCGACTTTTCTTCTTGCGAGTGCGAAGGACCCGACTTTTATTCTTGCGAGTTCAAAGGAACCCGACTTTTCTTCTCGCGAGTTTAAAAAACCCGGCTTTTCTTTTTCTTGCGAGTTCAAAGAACTCGACTTTTCTTTTCTTGCGGGCTCAAAGAACCCGACTTTTCTTTTCTTGCGGGTTTTAAAAAACCCGACTTTTTTTTTCTTGCGGGCTCAAAGGAACCCGACTTTTTCTTCTTGCGGGTTCAAAGATTTGAGCCCGACTTTTCTTCTTTGGGAGTTTAAAAAAACTCGATTTTTTTTTGTTCTTCCTTCTTCTCTATCTTGTGCGCCTTCTTTTTTTTTTTTTTACTTTCTCCTCCCATGCTTTTGCTTTTCCCATTTTTTATTATTTATTTATTATTATTTTTTTTGAGCAGGATAGTAACCTGCTCTGATACCATATAGAAATCTAAGCGGAAGCGATTTTCTATTTGGTTTGAGTTTATTGGTTTCAGCCCTGCAGCGGGAGGGCTGCTCGGTTTCTAAACGCCAACGACTCTCAAAATGGCTAGGTGGATTTTGTATAAGAAATGTAGAGAGAATATGAAAGATTTTATTTGATTGTAATGTTTTTTTTGTGCAACAAGGAGTAAACAACCTCATATATAAATACATGAAGAAAATACATAAAAGAGAAAGTAACTAGTCTTTTGGGTACACAATAAGAAGCTAGTCTTTTGGGCATAGAATAAGGATGACTTTGACAATAAGACTTTGACTAGTCAAAGTCATAATCTCCAATACTCCCCCTCAAGTTGGAGCGTGAAGGTTACGAACGCCCAACTTGCCAAGTAATATTTTTTCTTCTTCGAACACTCCCCCTCAAGTTAGAGTGTTTGTTTTTCTTGTGGGTTCAAATAACCCGATTTTTCCTTTTATTGCGGGCTCAATAAACCCGAATTTTCCTTTTATTGCGGGCTCAATAAACCCGAATTTTCTTTCTCTTGCGGTCTCAAATAACCCGACTTTTTTTTGCGAGCTCAAAAGGGCCCGACTTTTCTTCTTGCGAGTGCGAAGGACCCGACTTTTATTCTTGCGAGTTCAAAGGAACCCGACTTTTCTTCTCGCGAGTTTAAAAAACCCGGCTTTTCTTTTTCTTGCGAGTTCAAAGAACTCGACTTTTCTTTTCTTGCGGGCTCAAAGAACCCGACTTTTCTTTTCTTGCGGGTTTTAAAAAACCCGACTTTTTTTTTCTTGCGGGCTCAAAGGAACCCGACTTTTTCTTCTTGCGGGTTCAAAGATTTGAGCCCGACTTTTCTTCTTTTGGAGTTTAAAAAACTCGATTTTTTTTTGTTCTTCCTTCTTCTCTATCTTGTGCGCCTTCTTTTTTTTTTTTACTTTCTCCTCCCATGCTTTTGCTTTTCCCATTTTTTATTATTTATTATTATTTTTTTTGAGCAGGATAGTAACCTGCTCTGATACCATATAGAAATCTAAGCGGAAACGATTTTCTATTTGGTTTGAGTTTATTGGTTTCAGCCCTGCAGCGGGAGGGCTGCTCGGTTTCTAAACGCCAACGACTCTCAAAATGGCTAGGTGGATTTTGTATAAGAAATGTAGAGAGAATATGAAAGATTTTATTTGATTGTAATGTTTTTTTGTGCAACAAGGAGTAAACAACCTCATATATAAATACATGAAGAAAATACATAAAAGAGAAAGTAACTAGTCTTTTGGGCACACAATAAGAAGCTAGTCTTTTGGGCATAGAATAAGGATGACTTTGACAATAAGACTTTGACTAGTCAAAGTCATAATCTCCAATAGAGACAAAGTCACAATTACATACAAAATCCCCAAAAGCCCCCAAACCACGTTTCAAAATACTCTATGTACTCACGTTAACATGAAGCTCCCAAATAGGGCTGTTCAAATCGCTCGCCGCTCGTGGATCGCTCGTCGCTCGTTCGGAAAATGCTCGAAAAATGCTCGCACAATCTTCCGCTCGGTTGTATATGAGCTGATCGGCTCGGTTCGGTTTGTAAATGAGCCAAGCACGAGCAAAGGTACGCTCGGCTCGGTTCGGCTCGAATAAAATTTTATTTATTTAATAATAAATAGACACACAATTTACAGATAAATTTATAGCTTTATATATAACATTCTATTGGATTTGACTCAGTATATAGTATATGCAAACAAAATATAACTAGCCACTTAACTCAATAAAAAATTTAACACTTGATTTAATAGTAAAACCATAAGTAATGAGGTGACAGTCTTGACTTCTTTATATTATTAGTTGTCCATTGCTAATTGTCGCTTGATATTACACCGACGTCACAATGCAACAACTGTTCTACAATGTATGCTCATTACATCACCAGCCTCAATCTAAACCTCATTCTTGAACACTGGGATCTCAATATTAGTGTTATCATCGGACATTTTGACCTTAGTTTTCACCCGATAACAAAAATATCAAATGAAACATCCCAATTTTATGATCGTCCATATTACTTTCCGCTCGATTCTCGCTCGGTGCTCGCTCGAAAAATTTACGCTCGAAGAATGCTCGTTCGGTTTTCAGCTCGATTTTAAGTGAGCCGCTCTGCTCGGTTCGGTTTGTAAACGAGTCAAGCACGAGCAAAGTTCCGTTCGAATCGGCTCGGCTCGTGAACAGCCCTACTCCCAAACCACGTTTGTCACGCCATGCTTTCACCGTTATTTATATTTTCTGTACAATTATTGGTGAGTGGATGTGTTAAAAAACATGGATTTGAGTAATTTATTCTTAAATGTCACAAATATTGATCATATATATATAAATATAGTTAGTGCTGCAAATGAACTGAAGTTACAACGAATTGTTCATACACCGTTTGACAGGACGTTCGTTTGTATTTATTCGTTTATGTTCGTGAACGTTCGGTAACATGTTCGTTTATGTTTGATAGTTTAATAGGGTTTTTAATTTTATAATTTTTTTTATATCCTTTAATTTTTATTTATTTTACCCAAATAAATAAATAATTTATGTGACATAAGTATATGGCTAAATGAGATCAATATATAAAACCTTGATGTTAATATAATCATTAAATAAAAAATTGACGAAGAGTTCAAGTTTATTTAAATAAATAATTCATGATGACTTCAAGTTTAAGATGCGAGTTTAGTTTTTTGAGACACTAATTTATTATGTTTAACAATATGATGTTAAGTACTAAGTATGTTTGTATAACTAGGTTATATTTTTGGTGGATCTAGTTAATTTCTTAATATATGTGAATTTGATCTTATTAAGTTAATATATGTCCCTTTGTGTTTATTTTCGTTCATGAACACTTCTTTGTGTCTGTATGTGTTCATGAACACCTGATTGTGTTCATTAATGTCCGTTTGTGTTCGTATGCGTTTATGAACAAAATTAACAAACGAAAATGAACACGAGTGTTTTCTTAATACACGAACAAAAAATATCGTTTGGTAAGTGTTAATGAAAACACATAACTTTCTTAACAAACAAACACACACAATCTTGTTTGTGTTCGTTCGGTTCGTTTACAGCCTTAAATATAGTTTATTAGCTAATAATTAAGTCACATATCAATTGGTTTGGGTGGAGACAACCCTATGACTTTCTAATGTGGAGATCATTGGTTGGAGTCTCACTTGTTGTAATTTGCTTCAGGTGGACAATGTGCATTCGGGCGGTGAATTTCATCTAGAATGGTGAGCGGACCAGGCCATTAGCGTTGTCTGTGTTTGCAAGGCGTGAGTTAGCCTTAATTTTGCCAATAAGTTTACCCGAATGATTGTACCTGTATAGTATTATTGACCGTTAAAAAAATAATTTATTAAACAAATGATACAATAATGTGACGTGCTTGACAATTTTTATAATATTTAATTTTCATTTACATAATATTTTTATTTAAGATATATTGTAAAAACTGACGCAATTTTGAAGGTATTGAAAGTTGCTTCTCAAAGAGGGTTTCCTGTAATCGCATTGACTATCTATATCATATTTTATAGCACAGAATAAAAACAATTTTTTAAACTCACTGAGCGTCTCTATCTTTATCCATCATTACTTCGTTCAATTATTTCGCATAACATGTCAAAATGGTTTTGTAATTTGAATAACATGTCACAACGGTTAATGACAAAATATTACTGTTCATTGATATTCATTGATAAATTTGAGGTAACGCTATTTTTCTTTATTTATTTTTTAATACTATTTAAAAATGGTTATGAGTGGATGAAAGAGAAAAAGTGATGATAAAAAATCTAAAAAATATTATTTATTTGAAAATGGAGGATAAAATATAGTAATTTTTAGTGTAATTTGATGAATAAGTATCTGATACGAATGTTTTAAGAAATGAAATGATGCCACAAGGAGCCCATAAGAGGACCCAGGGACGAAGGATAAGAAGGGCCAGGGGTGGCCCTGGCCCCCTCTGTTTTCTGGCGCAGTGGTATAAATTTGCGATTTTCATAGGTAAATTGAGTCCGGGTTAAGTTCGGCCCCCACCGATTTGCCACTACCGATCGAAAAAAATTGAGTCCGGCCCCCACCGATTCCAAAACCAAGCTTCGCCACTGAGAGGACCCATGACATTTAGGCTCTTAAAATTTTCCATTGAAGCTTTTCAACTCCTCCATTTTGTGACCTAATCTACATAAGAAACAAAAACAAATGTACGTCTTAGTAATTGGGTTTACTTTGTAGGACAACTATAATATATACACTTACATAAATACACTCTACATATGATATTCAGTAATACAATTTTAGTACTGTGTTCGATATCACATTTAATATTCACATTCAGTGTCAAGTTCAACATCTCATTCAGTGACACTTTCAGCATCACATTCAATTAGCACGTACATTAAGTATTAGTTCCAGTAGTGATTTCAATATGACAATAACAATATAAAATAAAGAGTTTTAATATCAAGTTTAGTGTCACATAACAATGAATTTAACTCTTCTAGCTAGTACTACTGGGTAGAGGAGATCTAAATCCGTACACATAAATTGTTAGGGTCCCTACGTTATTTTAAGTTGGGGTGATACTATTTACACAACCAACAAAAAACCCTAAACAACCTTAGGACGGGTCGTCGAGGCCTAGATGGGCCGTTAAGAAAAATTAGGGTTTCAGGACGGGTCGTCCAGGCCTTGATGGGCCGTTTGTTTACAGAAAAGACAAAACCGACGGGCCGTCGAGGCCCAGACGGCCCGTAGAAGTACGATGTACGAGGTGATCAGTCTGAACTCCTGCAAAAGCAGGCAGTTCAGACTGAAAAGTCTGAAAAAGGTGCATTAGGACCCCCCCCCCCCCCGTTGATGAGCTACAGCGTCCTGCCCGCGTTTATCATGCTGTCAGGTTGCATGATAGCACGACCCAGGTACTTCAGCAGATCCTGGATCAGTTGGGGTCGATGCGGGGTGACATGCGGTGGCTGTTAGAGAGCGAGAATGAGAGACGACAGGAAGCTGGTTTGGAGCCGCGTCCACTTCCGGATTGGGCGTCTAGCAGTCAGCATGGTGGGGCGTCCACCAGTCAGCCGGGTGGGTCGGATCAGCCGGGTGGGTCGGATCAGCGGGTGGGTCGGGTTAGACGGGTGGGTTATATTTCTTTGGTTGTACATTTGAACTCATAGTTTATGTAAATTTTTGGAATATTTATGCTTATTTATGCTTTATTGTTCGTATCTTGGTTTTGTTTAGTTCGGCAACATAAACGACATTCGTTCATATTCATATACACAATTATATAAAAAAGATCATATTATACAAATAAAAAAAAAACATTTATAAAAAACCAAACATTTATAAAAAACCAAACATCTATAAAAACCAAACATTCAAACCCATTTTAAACATCCACACTACACTTATAAAAAAATCAAATAATCATCACCTAATCATTGTCAATGATTACCAATGATTGGATTGGATTTAAGCCTTTAGACGGGCCGTCTGGGCCTGGACGACCCGTCCTTTTGCCTTTATACGGGCCGTCTGGGCCTGGACGACCCGTCCTTTTGCCTTTTTGGCCCTCCACGGGCTGTCCAGGCCTCGACGACCCGTGGAGGGGTTGTGCAAATAAAAACCCTAGTTGTGCAAATAACCGGACCCTTTAAGTTGCTTTCATTATTGTATACAAGGAAGAAATAAATAAATTGCACATCATAAAAGAATAAATAAGTTTATGATCTATGTATTATATTGATCTTGCAAAATAAGTATAAAAAGAGGATTAGTGGAGAGTTTTTTTTTTTTTTTTAAATTAAAACAGTCTGGGTTCAGATTTGACGGGCACAACTTGTTGCCCGTCTACCTTCTATTGTGATGTAAATTTCGTATTTTGTTTTAAATAAATTAAAATCGTTAGTAATTAACTAGTCCTAATTTTCAACTATAAATTTAAACCAAATTATGAATATATAACATGAAACTGATAAGGAAGGTTTGTCTTGTCCTGATGTATTTTAGTGTATTTCCAACTCTTCCCATTTCCAAGGGATTCGCATTCTGTAAATTTCGTTTAATATATTCATCGATCTAACATTAAAAAACTCACTGAGTCACAGGAAACACACACACTCTATCTCTCTTACGGTGGCACCATAGTAATTAAAAGGAAGTTCAGTGTTATGAATTTAGAAACATAACATGCATAAAGAGACAAATAAAAAAGTTGGCCAAAAATTTGGTTGTGCATCACAATGTCACATTCCAAGCCTTTCATATGTGGTTTTATAACATCCATTTTAACTCATTTGATTAATATGCATTATCAAATTTGATTCAAGCTCCCCCCTTAAATTATAAGGAAATAAAGTACGAGTGCATTTACCTATTAATTTAAATTATTTATTTTTGAGTATGAGATAAACTATTGCAAATCTCAATAGATTATCAAACTGGAATCAATTGCTGTAGAGTTAAGACAAACAATGCTTAACCAGAGTCAACTTTATTCATGGACCCTACTCAGTTTGATATATAATTGATTAATTAAAAATAATAAAAACTAAAACATTAGTCAAAGAGAAAACACTCAAACTTTGGGTACCCAAATTGAAAAGTACAATCATATGTAGGTGTGGAACCCACACTACAAGAAATTTGACCTTTAGCGGCTACGCCTTTAGCGGCCACGGCCAGGCGGGTAGCCGCTAAAGGTCTAATCTGATCCTGGCCCTTGATAATCTGATCCAACGGCCAAAGAAACTGATTATTAGCGGCCACGCGTAGCCGCTAAAGGTCTCCCCCAATTTTCACCATATACCGCCATTTCTCTTCTTCCCTCTCATTTCTCTCAATCTCACTCTCTCCAACTCTCTCTTCTCCCTCTCCGGTCGCCGCCCACTCCGCCGCCGCCCTCTCCGCCGCCGCCGCCCTCTCCGCCTCATTCTCTCTTCTCCAACTCTCTCCAACTCTCTCTTCTCCCTCCCTCGCCGCGCGCAGCCCCTCCACCACCTCCGCCCTCACCACCGCAGCCCCTCCACCACCTCCGCCCTCCACCTCCGCCCCTCCACCTCCGCAGATCTGTAAGTGTGTGCTTTTTTTTTTTTCTTTTTTTTTGTTTTGATGTTTTTCTAATTTGTTTTTTATTTTTTCTTTTTAATTTCTTTTTTTATGTTTAGTGTTTGTTTTTTATTTATTTTTTTCAGTTTTTTTATTTATTCAGTTTTTTTTTTTGTTTTTTTTCAGTTTTTATTTATTCAGTTTTTTTTTTGTTTTTTTTCTGTTTTTTTTATTCAGTTTTTTTTTTTGTTTTTTTTCTGTTTTTTTTTTATTTTCTGTTTTTTTTTTTTAGTTTTTTTTTTCTTTTTTTCAGTATATGTATCTATGTATGTATGTATGAGTATATGTATGTATGTATGCTGATAGTGATTCTGTAACAACAAATGTCCTTTTCTTTTTAGAGCTGTCACTTATTGCAAGTAGAATGTCACAAATTACTTTAAGTTTCCATATCATGTGCACACATTGTTATATATGTATTATATAGCATGATCAGTTGGTCTCATTGGCTATGGTTTGAAGCATTCTTATAGTGGATTACATATAATGGAGAACTATGAAGTGTTGGAGCAGATTGGGAAAGGATCTTTTGCTTCGGCTTTGCTTGTGAAGCATAAACGCGAAAAGAAAAAGTAAGAGTTGCATTTATGTTATTAATTTTGATATGGTGATATTGTTTTAAGTGTTTTGGCTATGAATGACAAAATGCTTGGTGTGTTAGGTTTGTTGGATTGATGAATGTTTTATTATTTTAGGTATGTTTTGAAGAAAATCCGGCTTGCTCGACAGTCTGATAGGACTCGGAGATCTGCCGTATTGGAGGTTTTTGTTTTTTTGTTGCTTCTTTTGGATTGAATAATTGAACAAACATGAACAAGTTAGTGTGTTGGTTTTATATTATTGTTAGAAATTTAAACGGTGCTTGCGCATAATGGGGCGTGTGAATGTGTAGTAGACTAGCGCTATGTGAAGATCTAACGTCTTAATTCTAATCAAGTAGGAAACTTATCTGGTTCTTTATTATGCAGATGGAGCTTATTTCCAAAGTGCAAAATCCTTTTATAGTGGAATACAAAGATTCATGGATAGAAAAGGTCGGTGTACATTGTTGGTTCTACTGATGCATTGCAACCTTTTAATACACATGATTTGATGAAATTGTTTGACTACTTAAATATATAATATGTCTGGACCATTTCTTTAAGGATGATGAGGGTATTAAGGCATGTAACATGAAAAATGTTCAAAAACTGAAAGCTGAACTTCTGAATATCTTTCTTTCAGGGTTGCTATGTGTGTATTATTATTGCTCACTGTGAAGGAGGAGACATGTAAGCAATAATCTTTATCAATTCATCATTTTATTAATTGTGCAGAAACTGTGCCAATGGCTTGTTCAACTCTTGACGGCTCTTGACTACTTGCATGCTAATCATATTCTTCATCGAGATGTTAAGGTTGACTACATGACGATGAAGTGGTAATAGTGGCGATCACGATCACGACGATTAAGCCGAAGACGAAGAGTAAGACGAAGAGCAAGACGAAGACTTTTAGGCAACTTTGGTATGTTTGTTTAGTTTTGATGGTGTAGACTTGATTCAAATATTAGGTTGGTATGTTAGTTTATTTTGTTTGATATGTTTTGACGAATGTTCGTTTAACTTTGTTACGTTTATTTTATATATATGTAGATGTTGGTTTATTATTTTTGTTATTATTTAGTTTGGTTATGCGTGTGCGGAGTAAACGAATAGCAAAAAAAAAAAAAAAAAAAAAAAAGACCTTTAGCGGCGACGCGTCGCCGCTAAAAGTCTTACCTAGGATGCACAGAAATCTGCCACGTGGCATGCCACGTGGGAAAAAAAATAAAGTTAAAAGATAATGCCACGTAGATAATTACTTTTAGCGGCTACACCTTTAGCGGCAACAGGACCTTTAGCGACAGACTAAAGCTGGCAGGACTTTTAGCGGCAGCCGTAGCCGCTAAAGGTCTTGCTGCCGCTAAAGGTATACCTTTAGCGGCAGCAGGCGTGGCCGCTAAAGGTCGACTTCCTTGTAGTGCCATTAGCTTTTAGCGTGATAGACGTTTTTAATTAATTATATTTGCATGAGATGCACAAGTGTCTACCATTTAATTATAAGTTATAACATTAGATCGATACTGAATAGTTGTGTTATGTTACGATGGGGAGGGTTATCTTGAGAACGCTAAATATCGCGAGAACCGTGAGAACAAATGAGAAAACCAATCAAAATCATTTTTTTTTCAATACAAACCTAATTATAATCAAAATACAACATTAAAAAACGAATTTTCTTTCCAAATAATTCATCTTTTCTTGCAAAAACACTTTCAAATTAACTTTTTACACATGTGTAAATGAAACAGTTTACACATGTACAAACAGTAAATTTACACATGTGTAAAAACAATTTATTTCCGTATACGTTAAAATTTTTACGCGTAAATTGTGTTTTTGGAATTGTATTTTAGTAATAAAGATAAGTGTAAAAAGAAAATTTTGATTTGAATGGTTTTAGATGGCGTTCTCGCGGTTCGCACGAAATATAGGTGTTCTCAAATTAACTTTCCCCATGTTACGATATAGTACTATTGAAACTTTGTGACAACAAACTGTAGTGAAAGATACCGTTTAATTTAGAGAAGTTGTAATATATAAAAAATAAATAAACTTCTTAAAAATAAATAAATCGTAAAAGACTAGAGTAAAAATACTGAAGATTAATACTTAATTATGCCGGCCATTTCTTTTAATATTTCTCAATTAATAACCAAGTCGACATAAATTCTTGTTACTCAGGGAAAGCAAATTAATTTCAACAATATAGTTTTTGTGTGCTTTGTGCTATTACTAGTGTCGTCGAATTTATACCTTTTGATGGTTTATTAAGTTAAAGAAAAAAAAAAAACAATATACGTAGATTTGTTAAAGAAAAATAAAACAATTTTTGTAGATCGATGTGTAATTGTTGAGATAACCGGAATCTAAGTTAATACCTAATCGTCTCTGCATTATGATTCTTTAAATATATTTTTCTTCCCGAAGTTTCTAAAGTTGCATTAAAAATACAACATAAAAAATATACATGCAAATAAACAAGTTTGGATTATCGTTATTACAAATATGGCCTATGATTGTTCAGTGAGATTATAATAGTAATTCACAGTTGATTGTTGTTGTTTTCAAGCCTCTTCTTGCCACCACATCCAATTCATTATTTTTCTGTCACTATCTTTTTAAATATAATTGAATGAGTTTTATATATATTTCATGCATGACTATGCCAAATTGACCAAAAAGGTTTTACGCATATTGATTTTAAAACAACTCATTGCCTTTGACTCATGCAATGTGAAGATGACATTGTAACAAAGAAAGCATTATATACTTAATCGATCAAGATCACGAATCAATTCAACGTCATCGCTTAAAATACAAGTGTCACGATTCATATGTCAACTTACAATACTTTTTGAATGATGATGAATCCAAACATTTGAGCATCAAAGCTAGTGTTGCAACTGTTTTCAGTGAGTATTAAAAGGTGCAACGTTTAGTGTGCGCACCAAGTTCGGTCGATTAAATACAAGTAAGGGTTACTTAACTTGCCTAGCTAATTCAAAGATGGCTAGCTCTAACTTAATACCGCGGCCGTACTGAGATTTGCTTTTTAATCCCATGACAAAAATAACCTTGCTTTTTAATATATATATATATAGGGGAGGGTTATCTTGAGAACGCTAAATATTGTGAGAACCGTGAGAACAAGTAAAAAAATTAATCAAAATCAAATTTTTTTTAATACAAACCTCATTATAATCAAAATACAACATTAATAAATGAATTTTCTTTCCAAATAATTCATCTTTTCTTGCAAAAACACTTTCAAATTAACTTTTTACACATGTGTAAATGAAACAATTTACACATGTATAAACAGTAAATTTACACATGTGTAAAAACAAATTATTTTCGTATACGTTTGAATTTTTACGCGTAAATTGTGTTTTTGAGATTGTATTTTAGTAATAAAGACAAGTGTAAAAAGAAATTTTGAATTTGAATGGTTTTAGATGCCGTTCTCACGGTTCGCACGAAATATAAGTGTTCTCAAATTAACTTTCCCCTATATATATATAGTGTTAGGTTCCTGTACAAAACCTAATTTTTGTGAGAAATGTGAGAACCAATAATAGGGTGACACATGGCATTCCATTTTTATATCTTGAAGGGCATCAATGTAAATTGTATTGCTTATGTTATTTTTAGAAGATAATGCTAATTAATATCGTAATTAACTAGGAGGATTCTTATGGATTTTTGGTTGTGTTTTGAACGATATTATCTTCATTATTTATAAACATTCAGCATATCATTATTTCATTCACTGAAATCGAATCAATAAAAACAGCGATCATAGTGTAGTGTTTTATTCGAAATAATAGAAGCAAAATGGTTTTATCCGCAAAAAAAACACTAAAAACCAATATAGTGTTTTTTATACAGCAAAAAAGCACAAAAAACACTATAAACATGAGTTTATAAAAAACACCATACCAACAGTATGTTTCATCTACAAAACACCACAAAAACAGTCTGTTTCATATACAAAACACCACAAAACAGTCTGTTTCATATACAAAACACATCAACCAAGATATTTATTAAAAACACCATACCCTCAAAATGTTCCATCTACAAGACACCATAAAACACTATAAAACAATATTATATTAAAAACACTATAGCCACAGTTTGTTTCATAAACAAAACACCACAAAACACTTCAACCAAAAGATTTATAAAAAACACCATAACCTCAAAATGTTTCATATACAACCCACCATAAAACACTTTAAAATAATAGTTGAACAGATGAGATAAAGAAAAAAAAACACTCACGTTTGTAGATTATCCCAAATCGTCGTTGATTCTCCATAAATGAGAGATTTTTTGCATAAAATTCGAGGGTTTGTTTTTGGAAAGAAGGAGCGAGAATTTAGGAATGTTGAGTGGTTTCTAAAAACAATCCAACCGACTCATTAAATGACAATACAAAGTTACTATACTACCCTTGTGAATTATTTTTGGTTAGTGATAATTAGACACTATTTACAAAATTGCCACTCATTACATATCAACCATTGATTAAGATGATCCAATGGCACAAAACACTTCTTACACTTCTCACAAAAAACACTATTTGTACAGGAACTCGACCCTATATATATATATATATATATATATAGTTTGTTTTATAAAATCAAAATTGCTTGCAAATGTGTTAATAAATACAAGTCTTGCCTTAATTTAAGTTTAGAAATGTTATTATCTTAATCAAAGACTAAATTAATCCAACTTGCCAGATACAAAACTTTTATAGGTCAACCTGTGGTCTCTATACCATGTTACACTTGTCGAGTTTTATTTCTTCGTTACCATGTTTCTTCGAAGACACGAAGAACAAATAAAATATGCAACACGGAAATCTTTGGAAAATATGTGATAAATATACGATTCGCGCCATTATTGACCAGTAACAAAGAGGGGATTTTATTATATATCATGTCCCATGTAAGGTTGTTTTAACAGTCTAATGTAACAATTTAAAAATTTTAATAGAGAACTGATACATATTATATAATTACTTTGTGTGTTTGGTTATTCTTTTAACAATATGATTATAACTTCAAAGTTGTGTTCATATTTGTATGCCATGTTATGTGTTGTTTATGTATACATTGTAAATATTATGTGACTATATATAGTAATTTTTGTTGCCTACATATGACCTCTATTTCTGATCTATTAAGTTGATGAAATCTACAAATTTAGGCACTTGAGTTTATGGATCCAAAGTCCAAACAGGAGTGGGGTTAGCTTCTGACAGAACAGTACAAAATATATATCATAACCCCAAGAAGAAGGCGCCTCTTATTTGCACCGGAGTAAAATTTATTTGCACCTATCTACAGCTCGTAGAGGCCTCTACGAGCTGTAGAGGAAACTCTACTGCTCGTAGAGGTCTCTACTACTCGTAGAGAACAATGTCAGGTGGTCCACACTTGCCAATGATTGACAATCAGCAATCTGACACCTCTACTGCTCGTAGAGGCCTATACGAGCAGTAGAGTTCCCTTGAATTTTTTTTCTTTTTGGATGGCATGAACATCGAACAAATATTACAATACACCTCTACTGCTCGTAGAGGCCTATACGAGCAGTAGAGTTTCCTTGAATCCTTTTTCTTTTTGGATGGCATGAACATCGTGATGAACAAATATTACAAAAATAATTTTTTTACTATTATTTAAAAAAATTAATTAACAACGTGTGTTCTTCTACGACTCGTTACACATTTAGTTTTTAGTTTTTTTATTTGTTAGCGGTTTTTTGTTTCAGTTGTCGTCTCGATAAGCGTGTAAGCGTATAACAAACATTTATATAAAAAACAAACAAATATAAGCAAGCATTTCCAAACATAATATACGAAAATATAATAATAACATAATATAAGAGTGTATTCCAAGCAGCCTCCTCCGACATCTGCTGCCGCCACTGACGCGCCGCCGCGGCCTCATCCGCCATCTGCTGCCGCCACTGACGCTCCGCCACTGACGCTCCACGAGTCGTAGTAGGGTTAGTTTTTAGGGCAACAGAGCTCTACCACTCGTAGAGGTCTCTACCACTGGTAGAATTTTATGGAATTCAGCAATCTGACACCTCTACTGCTCGTAGAGGCCTCTACGAGCAGTAGAGGTGTCAGAAACCCTAAAAAAGCCCTCGGTGCAAATAACATGACCCAAGAAGAAATGCACAAAAAGAAAAGCTAGTACATGTACTACCACACAAAGAACATAAAAAAACAAATAAAGAAACTATCTGCTTCTTGTGATTTTTCCTTTTCTTACTGATTTCCACTACAACCATCACAAAACCCCAAGAAACTGTCTCAATGTTTCTCATGATCTTCTTCCTTAATTACAAGTGTATCAGACACACACATCAGTAATGATAGCATATCTCCTTATGATCATCATGTGTTGTCTTGTATTCATCCTCATTACTGACCAAGTAACTGTTACCAATAAGTTGCTTGACTTCAGCAAGATCACTATGCACTGACCTTCCATAATTCTTTAAATTGTACTCTTTTGGTTTCTGATCAGTACTGTAGTTAGGGTCAATGATGAAACTTTGACTCTGATCTCCAAAACCCTGAAGGGAAAACTTGTCCTCTTGCTTGATCTGATACTGCTGCTTGTCATAATTACTTTTATTATAATTTCCATAGCTGAGTTGACTCAGACAACTCCCACCTTCTGAGGAAGAACCAGTTGTACTCACTTCATGACCTTCACCACTACTTCCAAACACAAGCATGGCTTGTTTTACATCTGATGTAGAGTACTGGTACTCAATAGGGTTGTTGTACATAGTCTGATGATTAATATGATCCTCCTGAAACCCTAAACTGAAACAATTCTCATTATTGTTAATGTTGGTGAGCAAACTGATGAGAGAGTTTGGATCTGGTGGTGGTGTGAGATGTGTAATATTATTATTGACATGATCTTGAACAAGGGTGGTTTGGAGAGAGTTGGTGATATTATTGTTCAAGTTCATGAAGTTAGGGTTAGTGTAATTGTAAAAAGGTGAAGAATTGTTGGTGAAGAACAGGTCTGGTCTGTAGTTTGGTGGTGAGTTGAGGGGTAAAGATGGAAAAAAAGAAGGCTTTCTTTGAAAAGAAGGAAGCATAGCCATAAGCTTCTTCTTTAGCTTTGTGTTCCAGTAATTCTTGATATCATTGTCAGTCCTTCCTGGTAGCTGAGCTGCTATTATTGACCATCTGCATATACATATTATTCAAAAGATTCAAATGGAAACAATAAATTAAACAATATGGAAGACAGATCAGATCAGATCATATGCAACTAAACTGGTGTGCATGGATCCACAATTCTAAAAATTTGTAAACTTTTTTAAAAAAAAAAAAATTGTTTTAAACATTTGATATATTTTAGGTCTATATTGGAGGGTTGTTTTCATATGAGAAAGTCAAGATTGGCAAAAGCAAAGATAAAAGATCCAAGATTTGATGATATGAAGGTAGGTTAATCTTAATTAAGTGATGATGATATATATATATACCTGCTACCAATGTTAGCAAACAAACTACATATGATCTTATCTTCATCAGCAGTGAATTCACCATGTTTAATATTGGGTCTCAGATAGTTTAGCCATCTCAATCTGCAGCTCTTTCCACATCTTTTTAGACCTGCAAACACAAATCCATCATTCACATGTTAACAACACAACCTTAATTACAAATTTTCATACAATAAGCACATAAAAATGGAGAGAGAGAAGGATTAATTACCAGCTTTGTGAGGGAGAGCAATCCAGTTACCTCCAGTACCATATTTTTCAATGAAGGTTTTGAGTTTTGCATCTTCTTCAGGAGACCATGGACCCCTCTTTACATTTTCTTTATCACAACATGGAGCCCTACCCATCTCTCTCTTCTGGTGTATGTATCTCACTTAGAAATTGGCCTTTTTCACAAGAAAATCTTTGTGTGTGTGTGTGCTGTTAAAGAGACAATAATGTTTGGTGAGGTTGTAGGTTGGCAATATATATATATATATATATATATAAATATATTGAGTGTGAGACTTGTTCTGATGGAGGTCAGTTAGAAAATAATAATTTAACAGAAGGGCAACACAAGTCAATTAGGATTAATTAGGGTTTATATAATAATGGTTCCATCAGTTAATCTTCATTTTTTTTGGTCATATGACCCAATAAAATCCAAATATGGCTGCTTAATTAGTGGTGGGATTTAATTTAGGAAATTACTAAATAGAACCCCTTCCACCAAAGTTTCCTTCTAATAAACCTTCTCCAAGAACACCAAATTCTAATTATTATAAATTCAATTTTCAATCCCAATAACATATTGATGATTATGAACAACAACAACAACCGTACCCAGGAAATCCCACTAATAGCGACGCTATTCGTAGGGTCTAGGGAGGGTAGGATGTAGGCAAACCTTACCCCTATCTTTAGAGATAGAGAGGTTGCTTCCAGAGAGACCCCCGGCTCGACAAAAACAAAATGCACACTGTATATTAATGAATAATTAGGCAATCACTAAACACTAAAAAAAACAAAAAAATAAAATATAATAAAATAGTGGATGTATAACATAATACAACATACAGATATATTTATATATATATATATATATATATATATATATATATATATATACATGCATAGAGGCCAACCCTAAATCCTAAGTAATCTTAAATCCTAAAAATCTTTAACTTTAATCCTACGTCTCCACGAAATCCTATCTTGGACCATATCCTCTGAGAGGTGCAATTCTAACAAATCTTGTCTAATCCGATCGACCCAAGTCAATTTGGGTCTGCCTCTACTCCTCCTCCCCTCCACCGTGAGGTGTTCCACTCTTCTGACTGGGGCTGTCGTGTCATAAATTATTTGAACTTACAATAACGAAATAGCAAATAACTAGATGCAAAAATTGTTACATATACCTTTTTGTTATACCTATCACTTAGTTCTTTATAATTTTAATTATATACAAAAAACTTCTAGTTTAGCGGTATCAATACACGTTTGTTGAATATGTCGATTCCACGAATTTGAGGGTTTTAGTTTCATTGTGCACAAATGAGTAGATTTCAGAAGGGGGATGGTCATTTCATTCCAGTTTTTTTTTTTTTTTTTTTTTTTTTTTTTTTTTTAATTTACATCAATTAAAAGTTAAAAAAATATGCGGTATTTTAATTTACATCAATTGGTTTTATCTGTCATTGTTCTTATTTACAGTGGAGCAACATCGATGCGACGGGAATTTAGTTTTGGTCAGTATGGGTTCATCTTGGTTCATTACGGCATCAAAAGGTATTGACATGTGTTTTTTTATCGCGATCAAAAGCATAAAGATGAATAAACCCGTGATACCCAACGGGATACCAACACATGTTTTACATGGATAAAAAACCGTATAAACATATACCAGCATGGGTTTTGATAATATCTTCTATCGATATCAATGTAGGTGGGTTCGGTTCGTCACGGTACCAATAGAACATACACTCGTTATAGCTTACGGGAAAAGTAATCTACATTTAATACATCATCCGTTTCAACAAAATTTATGCCGGAAATCCGAGAAAAATAATTAAACACATTAGCGTAGTCAGCTTATTTTAAAAAGTTAACGAACTTATACTATTGAAGAAAAAAACTCAATAAGTTAAAAACATAATTTAATGTAAAAGAATTGCAATTAACATTTTAAAAATATAAAATTATATATCAATGTTACTATTCACTTTCCACCAAAACTAAAATATAGTAATAACTTGGATTTTACCCACTTTGCATTACGACAACTTACTGCATTGATTAGGTAATCTAAAAAGGCGATCAAGAGGCAAACCTTTTTATAGCATTAAATAAGATAGGGGGTGTTTAAAAATATCCGAATCTGAAACTATCTTAAAACCAGATATCCGAAATTTCGGATTTGGATAGTGATTTTAACTTTTTTTTTGGATATTTTGGATATGCTTTCTCCAACATGCTTTCAAAGCCCGTGAAGGTTGGTGACTCTTGGTTCGGGTTAGCGGATGTAGGGTATGTTTGGCAAAACTAGCTAGTGTTAGTACATGATGTCCCTAGGCTAGTATATCAGTTGTTGATACGCGTTTCGGGGCGTTTGGGACACTTCAAGCGAGTACGGAGTGGCTATAGGCATTTACGGCCTATACCACATCAGTTACATGTGTGATAGGGCCTATTCGCCTATACTTATATGTATGATAGGCCCTACTCGCCTGAACTTATATGTATGATAGGCCCTACTCGCCTGAACTTACTAGTGTGATAGGCCCTACTCGCTAGTAGTTCATGTGTGATAGCTTCCTACTCGCCTAAAGGGGTCTGTACGAGTATGGGAGGTATAAATAGTCCTAATCATTGCCCTAATCATTAGTTCTTGCCTCACACACTCTCCAAACACCCTCCCAAGGTCTGTAAGGTCTGATTTGATCTCTGTAAACACTCGTGCTCTGTTTTTAGTGATTAATCGATAATCTTTTGACCCGTGTGTGTGTTGTGATTACTCGTTTGTCATAGTTTCAATATCGTATCTGTTATTAAAGCATATTAGAGGGATTCCGCACCTCTAGTATAAACCCCGTGATTGTTGGATTTCGCGTTATTCGATCCTACAAATGGTATCAGAGCCGAGGCTCTTATCACGAGTGTTTTGATAGCAAAAACGAGCAAAAACAGGTGGGTTTTTATGGGAAAGTTGTGATTTTTAAGCAAAAACCTGTTTTGAAGTTTGAAACTTTGAGTTTTTGATAAAAACCCTTATTTTCAAATTCTTGGTGTGTGTTTATGGATTAAAACGTGTGTTTTTTATTAGGTTTTGTTCTAAAAGTGTTTTGGAAACTTTTCCAATCATTTGGGGTATAAACACATTGTTTTAGATAAGATTTTGAGGCAAAAACGGCTGTTTTTGAGCAAAAGTGGGGTTACAGATCAGATCTAGCGATTACGCAGACAATCTAGCATTTAGGAAACCCTAATTGCCTATATTTAGGTGATTACAAGTGTGTTTAAGCGAGTAGGATTGTACTCGCCTATAACACACGCGATTACATCCTATCTCACATATAAAAACCCTAATCGCCTATCCCTGGGCGATTACAGCTTCTTTCACACAATTAAGCCCCTATTCGCCTTTACTTCTAGCGAGTAGAGGCCTACTCGCCTTAAATAGGTGTGGTATAGCTCCTACTCGCGTGTAAGGTCCCCAAACACTAGCATTTACACCCTAATCGCCTAAAAGGACCTGAAACTGAAAATTTTGACTAAGTATCGGACTTTTGACAAATATTAACATATGGCAAACCCGTGGGGTCATCTAAACCAACCAAGGCAACATAATAACCAACAATTGAACAATCAAGCGAACGTACCCACAAACCCTTGGCAATACTCAGCCGAGCGAAACGCGCAACGGATGCAACAAGCGCAGATGCAAGCGAATGTTGCCGGAATCAATCCGTGGGCGCTAGCGGCTCAACAACAAGCGATGAACGCGAATCCTTGGGCACTCGCGGCTGCTGCAAACTCACAGACGAATCATCTGTCTTCCGTTCTCATGAGTGACTTAGAGACGGGTAGTTCGAATAGGGCGCCGAAATTACAATACATGTCAGACTACCATGGTTGGAAAGGCAGATTTCAAACGTATGTTGAGGGTATTGATGGTCTCGTATGGTCAGCAATAGAGACTGGGTATAGTAGGCCTATGGTTGAGAACTCCACAACTCCGATCTCAATTGAAGACATGAATGAAGATCAGAGGAAGAAGTACAATTATGAGAAGAAGGCGATGGCAGCATTGAAGCAAGCTCTTCCAAAGGATATTCTTCATCAATTCGCTCAGTGCACAACATCACAGATGCTTTGGTTAGCACTGGCTGAGCGAAATGAGGGTAATCTGAAGACGCGAAAGGTTAAAATGGATCAACTCAAGAAGGAGTTCGAGAACTTCAATGCTATAGGGAACGAATCTCTGAGAGACTTGACTGCTAGATACTACCATCTGATGTCAGAAATGTATCAGTATGGGGTCTTATATTCATCTGCGGACCTTGTAGAAAGATTTGCTGAGGCGCTACCTCCTCACTGGCATCAATGGTTGGATATTCTAAAGTCGAGCAATGCATATCAGACTCTCTCCATCAATGAGTTCATTACCGAGCTGGAGAACAAGGAGATAGAGGAAATCAGGAGAGCAAATAAGGCGCTCATTCCACAGAATCCCAGCATCTATTGTGGGAATCCTCTTCAGGAAACCAGTGTGGGTGGTACCAAACCACAAACTGCTTTTGTGGTTAATTCGGACCCAGTTTATGCTTTCGACAATTATGGTCCCCCAGCTGATGTTCCTCCTCCTACATATCCTTTTGGACCAAACCCGTATCCTTTGAATTATAATGCTAACCAGTTTGGTGTTAACCCGTTTTCTCATCTTGCAGCACCAGCGCAGGCAACTGCAAACTTTAGTGGACCCTCTTCTGCAGGTTTTGGCGGAGCTCCAACTACAAGTTATGGTGGATATGGAGGTGCTTCTAGTTCTAATCAAGGTGGCTATCAGACCAATACAGTCCCAGAGCAGCTGAACACTGCGGGTTTAGGAAAAGTGACTATAGAGCTAGCTCAAGAACATATGGCTCTACTGTCGACCTTGGTAAACTCCTATAGTGGACTGGTTGCTGGACAGATCGGGAATCCTCATCTTACACAGGAGGATTACTCGCAGATTGATAAAGACGACATGGATCTGATAGATATACAATGGCACTTTGCAAGCGTGGTGAGACGGGCAAAGGAATACATGGACAGGACGGGAAGGAGAGATGTCTTAATCAATAACAACACCAAGTTTGGGTTTGACAAAACAAAGGTCACATGCTACAACTGTGGCACAAAAGGGCATTTTGCAAGGGAATGTGACCGACCTAAGCAGCAAGGACATCAGAATCCCTTCAACAACAACAGAGCTAATCAGAATCAGAGGCAGCAAGCTCAGGGTCAACCTAATACTGAGCGTGCTATTGTCCCAGTAAACAACCAGAATCAGAACCAGAGGCCGCCTGCAAACAACAATCAAGGTCAAGCCATGGTTATTCAAGCTGATGAAGGCTATAACTGGAACCATCTGATCATCGGAGATGAAGCTCCTCAAGGTGGTGCAGCCTGTTTTGCTCAACAAGCGTCTGAAGCACCAGCCGAAGTTGAAGAAACTTCGAGTCAGTCTGACATCATCACTTCTGAAACCGAGATGTCTGACTGTGACTCGGAGTGCGATTCTGATAGTGGAGAAGATTTGGAGGATCTGTTAGCTGAAGAAGATGCATTGATCAGTAAAAGATTGTTTCTTGTGGATGCTGACTGCACAGAGAAGAACTACGGCGAATTCTTTGGAGCTCAGAAGACAGCAGCTCATTATGCATTGATGGCCATTACTGAATCGTCAAACAAGGTAAGTTCTTCTTCTGATTCAAAATTAGATTGTGTTGAGTGTAATCAGTTGAAATTCAGAATTAAAGAATTAACTGAAGAAAATCTGAATTTAAAAGCTGATGTTGGTCCGTTGCAAAGGTCAATTGATTCCTTGAGACAAAAGGAGAAAAATTTTCTTAGTACAATTGAAAATTATAAAAAGGATGTTTCTGAACTGTCAAAAACCTTAGCTAACAAACAGATTGCTATAAATAATTACATCAATGAGGTCGAAGACACTAAGAAACAATTGGCCATTGTTAACTGTGACTATGAAAAGATCAGGAAAAAGCTTGAGAGTTATTTAAACTGCAAGTATGTCCTTGATCACATAGTTGAACACTCTGACAAGGAAGGCTTCTCCACCAGTCCCAAATACTCTCAATGTCCACCTCCGGTGAGATTCGAAAATCACAATTTTGATGTCTTGCCGAAGGAGGAACTTGTGGACGTGGCAGCCGAGGCAGCAAAAGCTGCAGAGGCAGCCAAGGTTACTGAAGCAGCTAAACCTGCTGAAGTCACTAAGGTTGCTACTCCTGCTAAAGCTGTCAATTTGTGTGAGAAACCTGATGATATCAGTGTATATGACACTGACACTTCGGATGATGAGCTCGATGAACCTCCTAGGTATGCACCGGTCAAAACTATAGATGTTCCTCTTGAGAATCATATCATTACCACTGAAACCTTGAGTGAACTGGAACCGAAAGTGCAAACCGAGGATGGTAGGAGGATTAAGGTGTTTTATAAGTTAAAAGGGTCTGAAAGGGTGCATGCTGATGAGGAAGTCCCTCTCAGATGTATCGCCCCTGGTCTTGTTGCCAAAATTTGGCAAGAATCTGTCATTACCGTAGAAAAGGAAACCTGGAGTAAAAACAAGGGTAAGGGTAAGGGTAAGGGTAGAAAGGATCAGGGAAATCAGCAAAATGAAAACAATAAGAAAAATCAAAAGTCGAACACCGTTAATCCTCAAAATCAAGCTCAAAGAAACGGTCCGAAAAAGCATGTGACTGAGTTTATTAGATCGAGCGGCACTGAAAGAAATGACGATCCTCAAGTCGATCAGCAAAGAAGATGTCTTGAGGATCTAAAACATAAAAAATCATTTGCCGTTCCATCTAACAAAAGGAACAAAAAGGAGACCAAACCCGAATCTCCTAAGTTTGAAGAATATAGATCCTGTCACAAGTGCGGGGAACGTGGGCATTTAGTTGCGGCGTGCCCTGAATTGAGACGAGAAAGGATCAAAGTGGATGATCCTCCCAGTTCTAGCAAATCCAAGCAACCTGTTTCTCCTAAACTCTCAGAGAAACAAAAGGGAAAGCAGGTTGTTTATGATAACCGCAACAAAATTGCTATGAACCAAAAGCCAGTTGATGGCAAGGGTCCACAGCTGAGGGGGAGCACTGTTCCTCCAAAGGTTGAAGCAGCGCCTAAGCCACCAGCAAAGGCTGCAGCTAAACCGCAGGGCAACCCCAAAGCTGCTCCACGCACAGTTAATTCTGAAGTGGATCCAAAATCTGTTCCTCCAAAGGAATCCAAGGCTGGACCTTCTAGCCCACAGGCAAAGAAGAAGCCCAAGCCAAAGAAACCTGAACAGATTTGGAGACCCAAGTCACCAACCAAAGAAGGAGAGTCATCTGCTGGAAAAGGCACTGCTGTACCATCGGAAACAACTCCAACACCAAATGGGAGATGGGTTGACTTTCCGATGTTAGATGAAGTTGGTAGACCCAAGACCGTGAAGGCTTGGGTCCCCCTTAACCACTGAACTTTGAATGTTTGTGCAGGGAGTTCCATAGGGCCTTATCAGCAGCCTATGGATTGTTGATAGTGGAGCTTCAGGGCACATGACAGGCGATTTATCCCTGCTTTTTGACATAAAGAATATCAATGGGGGGTATGTTGCCTTTGCTGGTAATAAAGGGGGTTATATAACAAAGGAAGGAAGTATGAGCAACGGTATAGTAAGCTTTGAAAAGATAAGCTTTGTTAAACAGATAGACCACAACTTGCTGAGCGTTTCGCAGATATGTGACAAGAAGTTCACTATGTTCTTTGATGACAACGCATGTTTCATTCTGAAGCCTGGATTCAAAATACCGAAAGAGTGGGTCATGATCTCAGCTCCCAGGGTCAACAACTTATACGTCCTGGATATGAGCCAAGCAATGACTGCAAAAGGTCAGGTCACTTGTTTTCTGTCAAAGGCGACAGAGAAGGAATCGATAATGTGGCACAGACGAATGGGGCACATCCACTTGAGGAAAATGAACCATCTGGTCCAGAACCAACTAGTGGAAGGTGTTTCTATTAAAAATTTTCATTTAAACGATGTCTGTGTCTCATGCAAGAAAGGGAAGCAGAAAAGAAAGTCTCACAAGCCTAAGAAGACAAACTCAGTTAGTCTACCTCTCGAACGACTGCACATGGACCTGTTTGGCCCAGTCAATCGAAAGAGCAAGAACGGTGACTCATACTGCTTAGTGGTTACGGATGATTATTCTAGGTTTTCTTGGGTTGTGTGCATGAAACACAAGAGTGAAACTTTTGATTACTTGAAGAATCTGTTTACTAAATTGGAAAATATATATCAGCTAAAGATCCGTAGGATCAGAAGCGATAACGGAACAGAGTTCAAGAATCACGCTATGGAGGCGTTATGTGCAGAAAAAGGTATTCATCATGAATTCACAGCGCCATACACTCCTCAGCAAAACGGGGTTGCAGAAAGAAAGAATCGGACTCTTATTGAGGCAGCCAGAACTATGCTCGCAGACTCGAACTTGCCTGTGATCTTCTGGAATGAGGCAGTTCACTGCGCGTGTTATACTCTGAATAGGGTTCTAACGGTAAAGAAGCTTGGAAAAACCTCTTACGAGCTACTGAACCGAAGGAAACCGAACTTAGAGTTTCTGGAACCTTTCGGAGCTCCATGCACCATGATACATCCCGATGGGAAGTTTGGTGCAAAGGCAGAAGAAGGTTTCTTTGTTGGTTACAGCACTCCCAACAAAAGAGTGTACAACAAAAGAACCAACAACGTTGAAGATTGGCTTAATGTCGATGTTCAGCGTTATACTGCCAATGCACCTGGTGTTGGACCTGATTGGTTGTTCGACTATAAGAGTCTATTTGATTCATTCAACGTGGAGAATTTGGTGGATGATGCTGTAGCGCAAATGTATTACGAATGTGAAAACGCAGCTAGCTCACCGTAATGCGTCCGATCGTGGTTAATGCACCTGCGCCTGCTCCATCTGATGCCTCTGCATCCACGGGCCCCCCCGATAAAACCGCAGCAGCAGAAGTTGAGGAAGTTTTTCAGGAAGCGTCTGCAGAGGTTCTCGAATCTTCATCTTCCGACGACGATTTTGCAGAGTCTCATGAAACTCTCACTGAGGAACAAGCTGGAAATGGTGAATCTACCACTACAGCTCCAGTTAATCCGACAGGAAACAATCAAGCTGGTCCTTCTTCTTCAGCAGCTCCAGGGATAGGTCTTCGGATTGATCTCTCCGGTTTTAATATGCAACCCGCTGCTCCCTCTAGTTCAAGTGCAGCTGAGACAAATCTATCTCAAGGTTTGGAGAACCTTAATTTGCATTCGGATGATCCAGTGCCGACACATCCGGAATCTCGGATTCACGACACTCATCCGATGCAAAATGTGATTGGTAATCCGACTAGCAGAGTCATGACGCGCAGTCAGCTCAGAAATGCTAGTTCAAGTGACAATACAGGTACTCTGGCACTCTATTCGGAAATCAGAAAAGCAGGTCATCAGAACGATTGGTCCTTCGCCTTGTATGTTTCTCAAACTGAACCAAGAACTGTGCAAGAGGCACTAAGGGAAGAACCATGGATTGAAGCTATGCAAGCCGAACTTCAGCAGTTCCAAAAGCTAGGAGTGTGGGACTTAGTTGACTTACCTCCAGGCTCGAAAAAGATTGGAACAAAGTGGGTCTACAAGTGTAAACGGGATGACCGCGGGGTGATTATAAGAAACAAGGCTCGATTAGTTGTCCTCGGCTTCCGTCAAATCGAAGGAATAGATTACAACGAAGTATACGCTCCAGTTGCGCGCCTTGAAGCTATCCGGATGTTCTTAGCTTACGCTTCGTACAAACGGTATAAGGTGTATCAAATGGACGTGAAAAGTGCTTTTCTGTATGGTGTCGTGAAGGAAGAGGTGTATGTTGCTCAGCCACCGGGATTTGAGGATCCGCTGCATCGCGAAAAAGTCTACAAATTGAACAAAGCGTTGTACGGACTCCATCAGGCACCGCGTGAATGGTATCAAATGCTTAGCAACTATCTGATATCCAATGGGTTCAAACGTGGACTCGTGGACTGCACCTTATTCACCAAGGAAAAGGGTGGTGATCGTCTTCTGGTACAGGTTTATGTTGATGATATTATTTTTGGGTCTACTAATGATGTCATGTGCAGGGAATTCGAAAAACTTATGCAGGACAAATTTGAGATGAGCTCGATGGGGGAGATGCAATTCTTCCTCGGTCTACAAGTAGAACAACAAGAGTCGGGGATCTTCATCCACCAGACAAAATACGTTGCTGACATCTTGAGCCGGTTCCAGATGGAAGACTCTACTCCAGTAGGCACACCGATTCAGACCAATCACGGGATTGGGCCTGACGAGAAAGGACAAACCGTTGATCCTTTTCTCTATCGAGCTATGATAGGCTCACTCATGTACCTCACTGCATCAAGACCTGATATAATGTTCACGACATGCTTACTATCAAGATACCAGTCAAGGCCGAAACAGTCACACCTGGTTGCTGTGAAGGGGATCTTACGTTATCTAAAGGGTTGTCCGACCAAAGGTCTTTGGTGCCCTAATGACGATAAGTTTGACCTCATCGCATTTAGTGATGCTGACTATGGCGGATGCAAGACAGACTTAAAATCCACATTGGCTGGATGCCAGTTTTTGGGACCAAGACTAGTCTCGTGGCAGTGCAAGAAGCAAGCCTCAGTCGCCTTATCCACCTGCGAGTCAGAATATGTAGCAGCATCGAGCTGCTGCTCCCAGGTTCTTTGGATACAGCAACAAATGAGAGACTACGGTTTGAAATTTCTTAATACTCCCATTCACTGTGATAATGAGTCCGCTATAGCTCTTGCTAAAGACTCAGTTAACCATTCCAAGGCGAAACATATCTTGGTTAAGTATCATTTCATACGCGATTGCTATGAAAAGAAACTTATCGATATGGTAAAAATCCACACAGACTACCAACGTGCCGATTTATTCACCAAAGCTTTTGACGGTCCTCGTTTTGAGTACTTGTTAATCTTAAACGGCATTAAAGTTAAGCAGGATTAGATCCTCATCGGTAATCGTTTTTGTAAATATTTTTCTTTCAAAAATCAGAAAAATCCAAAAATATTGTCTTTTCGCATATTTTTAGATTTTTAGGGGGAGAAAATTTCAGAAAAATACAAAAACATTCAGAAAATGCAAAAATTCAAAAAAAAAAAATGAGAAAATTCCAAAATCAAAAAAAAAATTGAAAAATGCAAAAATGAGTTTCTTTGGTGAAAATGGGAAGATGATATTAACCAATCAGTCGGACTGTCTGGACCCTTATCATCTTAAAAATATTGGAACTGATAGGTAGCATCTACAATGATGTGTCGGTAGGCTCAAAATCATTTCCAAGTTCGGCACGGTGATATAAACCTAAATCATCTGAATCATGTGTGGATCAACGTGCGTTGGCATATGGTCTTGGTACCGAAATCTCGTTTGATAGCATGCCAAAATCCGAGGTTTCATGGTCTTTAAGAGGTTGGTTCATCCGGGGTGAACTGGACGTCTCTCAGAATAAATAGGAGTGGCACACGTGTCGTACGTTGGGGTCGCAGCCTACGACTGAGACACCCCTATGTCATTTCCTGAAAAAAAAACAAAAACAAAAAAATAGAATAAATTCTGATCAGGAGACGTCCAGGAATCCTAAAAGAGCAAAAAGATTCATATATGCCAAAACCCTATTCTCAATGAGAATTCGCTCTAAGGTATCAAATCATATACCTAAAGCATCGTACCGTGAAAAATCAAATATACGGTATTTGACTTGTACCCTGGTTTGGATCTCACTGGTCTCTCTGTTGCAGCGTTTCTGCAGACCTGATCACCACTGAGTCCACTCCTTGTAAAATACGGATGACAACAGCTTACTCACCGGTTACGAGGAAGCTTTGTGCATGACTTGATAAGGGAATGTGTCGCGTGGCGGGGAACACCTTGTATCTCAGCCTTAATATTACCTTAAACGTATCTAAAGTGCCTAGCGATAAAACTTGATTTTGAGTTTAAGTGGACAACAATATCGACAGTTGTTGTAGGATGCTTATTGGTAATTTAAGCGAAAACTGAAAATATAAGGGTTCTAGTAATGTCCGTACACTGATATGATTCCCTAACCGTTGAAACTCGCAAAAATATGTTAGTGTACAGTTAGTTGATCTCCCGTTTTATTTTATTTATGCTTAGTTTTGCTTAGTTAATCATTCTTGATTGCCGATGTTGGAATCCTAATCCATTGTAATCTTACTTATTCAAAAATAAAACGCCGAAAAATAAAATGGACAACTAATTGGAAACTTGTGTTTTTGCCGGGTCAAAACCGTACTTTTATCAAGTACAAGGGTAGAAAATGAAAATTGTTCAAGTATCTGAGTCATCATCTGAGTCGCGTGTCAAATCGGGTTGAAAAACGCATGTTTTGAACCTTAACGGGTCAAAAATGCGAGATTTGGTGCTGCAGGGGCAATTTGGTAAATTGTGTGAAAGTTTTAGGTACTTAGAGGCCTACTCGCATGAAGTTTAAGCGAGTAGCCCCTACTCGCATCTATATTCATGCGATTAGGAAATAAGTGGCCTACTCGTGTGATAGAGCAAGCGAGTTGCTGTAATCGTGTGTAACCCAACCCACTCATGTAGAAACATAGGCGAGTAGCCATAATCGCTACTTACTTCACGCGATTGGGCAGCTACTCGCATACAAGAACACACGATTAGGGACGGGTATATAAAGGGTCACTTGACTTCTTTCTTCATATTTCAAAAACCTTCAACAGTTATACTCGTTCCCTCTAACCCGAATCAAAACAAACTCTTGCAAAAATTTTCGTTTGATCTTGAAAATTGTTCCTAATCATCAAGGTAACAACATCTAAAAGTTTCAGATCATATCAACGTGTTTTACAGGGTTAAATCTGTTTATTATCAACCGAAACCCTAAGTGTGTTGTATTGAATCGTTGGGGCAAAATACGAGCTTGATAATGATAAATGGGCATGAGGGTTTCTTAATCGGCACCCTTAGATCCTATTTATATAAAGTTTTTGATCCTAATCATCTAAAATCAGAAAGCCCCAAATTTGAAAGAATAAGAACCCTAATATACAAACCGGTTAATTGACCCATGATTTGAATCTGTCCATGAAGTATTGTTTAGGGGTTTTATTGTTGGGTTGTTTTAGGGTAAAATGTGACCAACATCATCATCCAAAACGACCCATTACGAATTTTGACAAATTTGGTGAAGAACATGAACTGTCACGCGATTAGCTTGGCTAATCGTGTGAACAGTTGAGCGATTGGGGCTCCTTTTCTTCTAATCGCATGTTAAAACTGGCGATTGGGCCTTAATCGTGTACTATTACTAGCGATTACATGGCAAATCGCCTGTAACCTTCTGTTTGACCAAAAGTTGTCAAATTTTGTCCGATTTTGTCCGTTTTTCATATCTTTAACCTGTCTTTGATGATTTATGGCGTGTTTAACTTGCAGAATCATGCAATACGGTACTTCGGCCAAGCACAACTGTCTTGCCTTTCTCGGACCTGTAAAGAAGCCGGAATGCAAGCGTTTTGAAGGCATCATCGAGTACTTGAAGCGCTCAAAGATATACTATGCCATATCTACAGACTATGCGGCTTACAAGAACATTCTCCAGGAATTCTATCAGAATGCTAGAGTCGATGTCAGCACAATACCAGCTACTATCAGAAGCTCGGTGCAACGAAAGGAGGTTCTTATCACTGAAGACATGATTCGCGAGATTCTCAGATTTGGAGATGATAAAGACGATCCAATCGTTTTCGATTCCATTTTGATACGAGGTGGATTCCTACGGATGAAGTATACGGGTGATGTTCGTGCGCAGGAGATGCTACAAAAGGGATGTCTTCCTCCAGAAATGAAGTATCTGACGCACGTGGTGTTAAAATGTCTCGGACCTCGCAAAGGAACGTTCGATGCAATCAAAGACATTTTGGCATCAGCGATAGTCGCATTGACGTTGAACAAGCCGTTCAACTTCTCTGGGATGATTATGCATCACCTCAAGGAAGTGATTCTGCGAAAGCCGAAAGAGAATGCCTTTATTGTTTATCCTCGCTTTCTGCAGATGATCCTTGACAATCAGATCCCGAACATGGTGAAACGGGTAGAAGAGCTGATTAATATAAAGAGAATTGATGAAGTTGAGATGAAGAGAATGTTACAGTACACGAACAAGCCAAAGTCAGAATATCCTCCAAGTCGTAGATTGTTTGCCTACCTAATGAGAGACAACTATGTGGCACCTCCAGGTAATAGATGGAGGCATGACGACAGTGAGTCAGAGGACGATATTCAGATTCACAGACAGGTATTCAAGGATGATGATAACATTGGGAGACCCACTGTTGCTTTGGGACCCAATGAACCGGGCAATATGGGTGATACTGAAGCAAGACAAGATGATGATATGCTTGATACTGATTTGCTGAATATAGATGAACCATCCAGTTCAGGCAAAGGCAAAGCCAAGATTGATGAGGGCCCGGTTAACATTGAAGATGTTGATGATGATGATGACGACTCAGAGCGTACCGAAGATGAATCGCCCGATGTACTTTCACTTGAGGAGGATAGAGCCCGCACGGCTGCGGCGAGAGAGCTTGCAAAAGATCCCACTTTCACTCCAGTTAGTGGTGATCTTGTTGCAGATATTGATGCTGAACTTGACACGCCGCCTCCTCAGAAAAGACAAAAGACAAAAGCTACGAAGGTTAGTAGGGGTCAGAAGAGAATGTCAGAAAAGGCAGCTGATACTGAGAAGACGCCTAAGAAATTGAGGGGAAGGCGTATGAAACTCCCAGACACTTTTGGCCTTCCTGCTTCCTCTTCTGTATCAGCAACAACAACAGCAGCAACAGATACAACAACAGCAGCAACAGAAACAACAACAGCGGCAACATCGTCTGTCCCACTCTCTTTCAGTGCAGCTATGCCTGCGAGTGTGACTATGTCAATGCCTTCATCGGTAATCTTCACTGAGCCAGTCTCAGTTACCGTTGAAGCGACAGGTTCACAGTTGGCCGCTAATCCGATAGGTGACAGAATCCGAATGTTGAAAGAAGCAGCAAGATCGACAGCTGCTAGACCTTCGAGCCAATCATCATCTTCGACTCCAACAACCAACGAACAACTCCAGCGCCAAATCAACGAACTTACTGCTATAGTGGCCGCCCAAGCACGGGAAATGGCCGAAATGAAGAGCAAAAACGCCAACATAGAAGAAAATGAGACGGCGATGTTGGAATTGATTGGAGACACTATCACTGCTAACACTGAGCTGAGAACCACTGTCGACGCTCTTACTTTATCTAATCAGCAACTCTTGGAGTCGAATAGGCAGATCATGGAATCACAACAGCAGCTCATGGAATCACATCAGCAGCTGATTCAGTCTAACCGTGATCTCCAGCTCGCAAATGTGAACAACGAGCGTCGAATCACCAAATATAAGAAACAAAACACAAGACTAAGGACTAGGTTGAATGCGTTGACTGGAACTCAACCTAGACTTACTGGTGGTTTGGAAGCTGGAGCGAGTACTGCTGCTGATGATGATGATGAGGATAGTGAAGAAGACGATGATGATGAAGAGGATGATGATGAGTCTGATGACGATGATGACAATGATGGTAAGGGTGATGGTGGTGATCCCGGAGCCACAGGCGGGGGTGGATCAACTGGTGGGTCTGCATCGGGACGAACGAAGAAAAGTCACGATCGCAGAGGCAATGATCCCAAGGCAGGTTCTTCTGCTCAGGGGGAGCCAGCACCTATGAGGAGCAAGATTCAAGAACTGCGCGATAAAGTAAAGAAGAAAGCGATAGTTCTTGTTGAAGACGTGGAGCCTCTGAATTGTTATTTTGCTTATGATGACGAAGGCAACTTGCTCCCACCCCTGCCATGCCTGAGTACGATCTGGAAGAAGGAGAGATTCCACCTGAGATGACAACGGAGGACATGACTAAAGTATATGGCTTTGCATCTGGAGAATCTTCCAATGCAAGTCAAAGTGTTCCTCCTGAGATGCATCCAGAGTGCAACGAAGTGGATCTCGAAGAAGGAACCAGCGTGCCGACCCCTGAGTATGTTGTAAATGACTCGGGCGCTGGAATTCCTAATATTGATGAAGATATGATACGTGAGGCTGAAGAAAAGTTGAAATCCGACTCTACTGAAGTTCCTGATGCAGTAAAGATACGACATGATAAGATCAGAGAGCGGTATCCCCAATGGTTCAAGCCCGAAGAGAGGAAAAAGCCAGTTGAGCGAGCATCCATCTTCAAGAAAAGACTATCGAAGATGTCTGGCAATGTGATTAGCTGAGCGTATGTGAGTCAGACAAGAATGCTCGGGGTAAAATGGCAAGAAGGTGTATTGTACTTTGAGGATTTCAAAGACACCCTGAGCCTGCCATTCTGGTACATTCGTGACTTAGTTCGTCTCAACTATCCGCTGTATGAAGAGAAATCTGCCTCTCTTAAGGGTTTTTACACAAAGCTGAAGCGAGAGAGCTCAGAGGGGTGGAAAGAGTTGATGCCTCAGTATCCCAGATCGTATCAGACAGACAAGATTCATCCTTTCACCTTAAAGCCTATCTGGGAGCATAAGATCAAGCCACCGAAATGCGTTTCAAGGATTCCCATTATTCCAGTTGAACAAGACTTTACCTCGAAGCTGTATTATTGGCACTATGATGCAGCAACCACTGAAGCAGTAATTGTCTTGAGCAACAGTCCGAACCCGTGCAGAAAGATAAGGATTTGGGATCCTATGTGGTTGATAAATTGCTCAGAGAAGGACGTGGAGACGTTGTACCAACATCCGATCATGCACTTACCAGCTGAAGCCGATCAAGCAATGAAGTTTCAAAGGGTGATCCAGTTTTGCTACGCCAACAAAGTTCATGCAGGATGCGATTGGTCAAGAATCTCAAGGGTCAAGACAACGTCAAGCTAAAGTTGAAGACGGATGATGCTGCTTGTTATTTTGTTTAGTTGTATTCGTTTATGTTTATCAAGTCTGTAAAGTTGTTTGCTATTGATATAAACGTTGTCTTTTGATTAAGTCTGTACGTATACTAGCCTGGTCCAAGGGGAAGTCTGTTAGTACATGATGTCCCTAGGCTAGTATATCAGTTGTTGATACGCGTTTCGGGGCGTTTGGGACACTTCAAGCGAGTACGGAGTGGCTATAGGCATTTACGGCCTATACCACATCAGTTACATGTGTGATAGGGCCTATTCGCCTATACTTATATGTATGATAGGCCCTACTCGCCTGAACTTATATGTATGATAGGCCCTACTCGCCTGAACTTACTAGTGTGATAGGCCCTACTCGCTAGTAGTTCATGTGTGATAGCTTCCTACTCGCCTAAAGGGGTCTGTACGAGTATGGGAGGTATAAATAGTCCCAATCATTGCCCTAATCATTAGTTCTTGCCTCACACACTCTCCAAACACCCTCCCAAGGTCTGTAAGGTCTGATTTGATCTCTGTAAACACTCGTGCTCTGTTTTTAGTGATTAATCGATAATCTTTTGACCCGTGTGTGTGTTGTGATTACTCGTTTGTCATAGTTTCAATATCGTATCTGTTATTAAAGCATATTAGAGGGATTCCGCACCTCTAGTATAAACCCCGTGATTGTTGGATTTCGCGTTATTCGATCCTACAGCTAGTAGCTGGCAGTTGGTGGCTGGAAGCTGGTAGCTGTAGTTTTTAAATATATTTTGGTGTTTGGCAGAGTAGCTGGAGCTTTTAATAAAATGTATAAAATTACCAAAATTGGCTTTAATTAAAAGCTTGTATGCATGTTTTTTTTTTTTTTTTTATGATAAAATGGGTATTTGTGTCATTTACTCATTTAAAGCTTGTAACTAGTCGGAGTTTTTTCTTAAACGCTAGTAGTAATAGTTTTTCAATATAGAGTTTTTTCTTTTAACCAAAAAGCTTCAAGCTCTTTCACCAAACAAAGTTTTTTATTGAATATGAGTTTTTTCTTAACAGCTTGAATCTCTTAAAAGCCCTTACTAAACGTATACCCGTAGTACACGATGACAAATCGTTAGAATTAATTCATTATTAAATGATCTAAATGTATATTTTTAGGCGGTTATTTGACTTTATTCGAAATAACAAATTCGATCTAACATGATTTTATAAAAGTATATACTAGTACGATTATAATCTTACATGATTTTCTTATGTCTTTTATTTGGGTAATATTCTTATGAGTATTGAAAGTTTGAAACAATAATTTCTTTTTGAACATTAATAATAACTAACCTGATAACGAAATTTACTCTTATTGCTTTCTTAAAAAGTCAATTTCTTGGACTTTTAGGGAGATGGATAAGTAAATATATAGCTGTACACATTGAATCTTTATGTTTTTTAACCTTGTTAAAGACGGAAACAAACTAACATGATAAAATCCATATCAACATATGTTGTGGTTTAACAAAAGTGGGTAACACTCTTAAAACTTAATTACTATTTTGTGATATATTTTCATTTTTAAATAAACAAGCTGATTTAACGAGTCATGAGTTGCCTTGAGCTTTTGATGAGCCAAACCCGAGCCTACTCTGACTTAGCTTGGCTCGTTTACAACCTTACACGCCATTTGATTCAAGGGATCTCTTCCATAATAAGGTTCTCTCTCCCATACTTCAAAGTATCACTAAAACTAGAGTTTACTTTAACATCTCTCATTATACAATCTAAAAGACCAAGAGTTCAAATTTTTCCCCCCAGTGTCTTTTTTCCCTCTTCAACTTCTATGATCTCCCGTCGAATTTGTGTGAATCAATTTTCCTTTTACGAAACCATTCTTCTAGCTGAACTAATTACTCTTCTAGTGATCACGTTCTTTCAATCCGTGTATGGCTACCCGTGGTAAAAAGGGATTAAAAAAAAAACTGATTCACCTTTAACATACGAAAAAAAAAAGAAAAGAAATAAAGCATAAAAAGTTGAAATACTAGATATCCACTTATATTTAGTTTCTACAATTAGTAATAATGTAATACTCGCTACCTTATCGCACGTCAAAAGCACGTCAAAATGAATCTATATTCCCTCCTTTCAATTAACACCCAAAAAATAGAATAACCCATTTTTAATTTTTTTTTTTTTTTTTTTTTTTTTTTATTTCCATAACTATTTAATTTTCCATTGACAAAAAAAAACGTAAATTACATAAGGATGGTAGGTAGGCGGGCAAAAATTGATTGGTTTATTCAAAGGGGCCTCACCGAACCGTCGTGTTACCCAACATTATTGTGTTCACATTTGTTCAATAGCCCCATGAAATATGGAGAGACACCATTTATTGTTTTTTAGCTGAGATGGGGGGCAATAACGCCTAAACATTATGGACTCAACCTAAACTTTAAATAAAAAGGAAACATTTGCCAAAATAAAGTTGTATGACATTGTGACAAAAATGGAAGCAGTTATCCAAAAACATACTTAAATAAGTAAATTTAAATAAATTAAGTCAAAGTATAATTTTAGAGTATAAAAAGAAGCTACACTTTGATACTTTTTTCAGCTCTCTAAATATATAAATAATATAAAATATATGGGCAACCGAAACTAAATTGACTATTGAGTCTAAAGTCTAACTTTATCATAAAAACACATATGGTAGCTCAGAAAAATACAATGGACGAAAAAAAAACACAACGCACAGCACAAAAACAAACCGTATTAAGAGAAAAAACACAATCTGCAGCAAAAAAACACACACACAATAATTAGAACAAAAAAACACAATGAACGTGACAAAAAAAACGCAATGAAGAAACGAAAATAACACAATGGACAAATGAAATAACACATTTTGTTTTTTACTATTGCAGATTTGTGTTTTTTTATTGTATTGTGCATTGCATTTTTTTCCTGCATTAACAAAACCTATTAAAAAAGTTATTTTTTTTCGTTTTTCGTATAGCACTGTGGTACTTGACGGAAATATAATAAAATAATCTTTAATTTGTTGTATTTTTTTAAAATGACGTATAAAAAAAGTTATCAACTTTTAAAAATCGTGGGAGAAAGTGGATGTGTCATGCACATGAGAGAGTAAAATGCAACTTTAATATTTTTGGAGGGAACTCAAGGATGGATATGACCTCATTAAGTGTCATGTGTCATCACCTCAATTGATTTATTATCTTAGATAAAAGATATACTAGTTCATGTCACACATTTATTTATTTAACAATAACACGATCATGGTCGGAGCTTTTAAGGGGCCGAGGGTGTCTTGGTCCTCCCTGATTTTTTGCTCAGTAATGTAAATTTATGTGTATTTCAACTGAAAATTTTATGCATATTGAATCTGGCCTCCCTAATTTAAGGGCCCAGTGACCCTCGTCCTCCCCCTATATTTGTTCAAGCTCCGGCACTAAACACGGCCAAATATTTTTGAACCGCTAACACTAAGATACCATCTAATTTTACTTCTAAAATTACACATTTGTTTACTATAGGACTTGAACCTTCAATCTTACGAGGAGGATCGCCTTCATTTCTTAATAATGACGCAATCAATAATATTAGGGGTGTAAAGAAAAATCAAAGAAGGCCGAAAACCGAATCATGTATGTAAGCGAAAAAAAAAAACAATCCTAATCGTGAATTCGGTTTTTGGTTCGGTTCCTAACCGTACCTTAATACTAAATTTGGTTTTCGGTTCCACAATTTTTTTTGTAATTGTGGTAATCAAAACAAATTCAGTTGAGTAAAAAACGGTTTAATCGGATAACCAAACCTAATAAACCGACTAAATCAGTTGAATTTGGTTCGATTAGACATATTTCTAATTCGGATGAGTTCGTTTTTTGGATAGGCCCAAAAAATTCAAAATCGATCCAAAACAATGAACGATCCAAAACAATGAACACCCCTGTATAGTATTGGAATGTCAGTCTATTTCAAAAGGTGTTTTGAGTAATAATCTAATTTTCTTATTGACATTCATTGTATTAGTTAAAACGACACATGTGTCTATAGGGATTGCTTCTAGGATGAAACCAAGCCCGGCCCCTAGTGAAGTGGTTAATGATCAAGAATTAAAATTACTAAAAATTACATTATGTTATCCCCCACAAGTAGTAGCTAGGTAATTCAACTCACCTAGGCCCTAGCTAGTTCTAGGAAATTTTCTATTAATGTATCTATTAATTACATTATGTTATCCCCCACAAGTAGCTAGGTTTCGACATTCCCCACTCAAGTTTCCGTGGGGGCCTTCTAGCTAATTTGAGTATTCACATGACAAATACACTTAATGCTAACATTTTCATTGAATACGTTTGACAAAGTTTTCACAAGTTCGACTCCTTTGTCAAACCGAACCAACAACTATTGGAAATTCTAGCATTTTAGAGGAATTACCGAGGGATTAATGATATAAGCATAGGCAAATAATATGTGATAGATCAAACGAAAATTTCCTAGGGCCAAAACGCAAACGATGGAAGTATAAAGAACGTTGAAAAAACAATATTAGAAAAGAACGTGTGAACGGCTGGCTAGTGGACTCAACTCGAGTGTTGGATAAGGGATTTCAGCTAGTATGAACATTATTTGTATTTATTAAACAAGAAAACTTGTGTTCTTTTTTACTTAAAAAATCAACATTGGTGTTTTATTGAGTTTTAGTATATACTATAGTATTAATCTTGGCACAACGGCGTAAAACCGTGTCAAGTAGCACTAATGGTCTAATGCCACCTCCAGCGACCACCAACACCAAAAAACTCGTAAAACAAAATAAATAAATAAAAGGAAAAAGTTCACCAACTGAAAAGAAGACGTCGCTGAATCACCCACGCCTTTTGCAGTGTGTTAATTTGAAGAAATTGGACTGAAACGTAAAACATAGAAAAGAATAACTAGGTCAATCTACGACTCACGCGTTGCGACGAATCTATCAACCGACAAGTCTTGGGTTAGAAATGAGAAGTTGAAAATCTTTTGGGTTAAAAGTAAAAAAAACATTGGGGTATAATTGCAAAATATGAAAATCTTTTGGGTTAAAAGTAAAAAAATGAAAAATTTTGGGTTAAAAATGGAAAATCATTAAAAAAAAAAAAAAAAACCCCTCTTGCATGGAGTACATCACTGTGGAAATAGTTTATTTTATTTTATTTTCTATTGAATTAAAGTTTGATTAATTTATTGAGCATAATTTGGAGGAGTTAGGACAAAATTAGTAACTACTTAATTTCTACATCTCCAACACTTATAGCCTAGTTGGTTGAGGGCCTAAAGTTTCTTATGGAAGACTTGGGTTCAATTCCCACTAGCTACACTTGGAGGACATTGGTGGAGGGGAAATGAGGGATGACCCAGGCCATTGGCGTGGGTTCGAGTCCTGATCCCGACCGGTTTTACCGATTATTTCACTGTCGTGCCTTCGGGCGGGTGAGTGGTCGGGTTTTCCCGGAAATTTGTGGCAATTGGTGGCCCGGGTACTCTCGAGTAGCTGATTCGCAAAAAGGGTGCCCGAGAGTGCTCGGAAATTGATTCGTTGGCCGTTAAAAAAAAACACTTAATTTCTACATGAAAGCAATTCCTAGACAATCTTTACGATTTTTTTTTTTTTTTTTTTTTTTTTTTTTTTTTGTTCTAGAAAATCCCTTGAAAGATACTCCCTTGGAATTACCTCGGTAATTTCCTAAGAATGAATTCGCATGAAGAAATATTCCCTCGGAAACTAACGACTATTTCCAAGATATATACAAGAAAATGTACCCTTGAAATGTTACTTTTAATAGTAGTGAACTTCTAGTGTTCGTTTTATTTTATGGATTCCAATGGAATTGGAATTCGTGTGAGAACTGTAATTTGATTTGAAATTTAGAAGTACGTGTTCGTTTGACTGGTTTGAGAAACGAAAATGAAATTGAAATGTGGATTCCCTTTCGTATGCTGTTACTCAATTACAAATCATTCTTTTGTTGTAAACAACATAAAAAGTCTAATACACATTGCAGCTTCTTGTTGGTCGATCTGTTGGGCTACATGGGGCGGATTGTATATTGTTGGCCAGTTTCTTGTTGGTCGTTTGGGTATAAATAAAAGTTTCGTTTGGCTTGTCAAAAAAAAAAATACATTCTAATTCAATCTAAATTTCATTTCATTCTATTTCGTGAAACGAACGTTAAGTGTTGCACAAATGTTTATGTATTGTTGAGTTCAATGCGGTTTATATTTCTATATGTAATTCTGATTTTTATATACACTCGTTTCTACCTATTGAACTTTGTTTAAAGTAAAATGCTCTCTCAGTTTTGCATATTGTGAGAAGTATAACCACTCAAAATGTAGTATCATTTGCGTGTCAGATTTTTTTTTTTCTCAACATAGAATGTGATTGGTAAAACCTCAATTTTTAGTAAACTTAAAAAACAGCCATATATATATAATTAATTGTCATGTATTTACCCATGACCTCTTGGTTTAGTGGTATGATGTCCCCCCTTATAAATATGAGGTTGTGGGTTCAAATCCTTGCAAATTGCAAGGTAAGGTGGAATTAAGGTGTTAAAAATTTGTCGTTCAAAAAAAAAACTGTCATGTATTTAGTGACATTTAGGGGTCATTGTTTTTAAATAATCATGCACTGCCACATCACTTTACTGATTTACTTTACTGAAACTCTTTTTTAGAGGCATCACTTTACTAGTTTACTTCACTGAAATCTTTATTTTATTTTTTTTAAATAAACATTAATTAAACATATTATTAAACTAATAAAACAAACTTACAATATTAAAAGTAAATAAAACAAAGAAATGCAAACACACGTAATTAAAAATAAACTAAATAAAAAAAACTATCGGCTTCCACTTTGAGGTATGGTAGATCAAGTTTGGCTAGATATTCCACGAGATCATTTCGAAGTCGGAAATGCATATCGGAGTCTGTCAACTCCGCAAGGGCATCGTCATCGAACACCGATTGGATTGAGGGATCGCGTATGTGGACCGGTGATCTCACACGCTCCTCGTCTTTAATGATCATGTTGTGCAATATCATGCACGTATAGACGATGACGCTACACCGTGCAACAGTTGTCGGCCTCAAGGGTCGATTGGTAATTCCCCATTTCCCCTTTAATGCTCTGAACGCTCGCTCAACATCCTTCCTTGCCGCCTCTTGCGTCCTAACAAATTTCTTTTCCTTCGGATCGGTCGGATATCAAAACGCTTTCACAAATGTTGACGGGGTTGGGTAGATGCAATCGGTAAGATAATATCCACGTTTATATAATTGACAATTTAAAGTAAATGGACACCACAACGTCGTTCCATTTCGTTTGGTAAGAAATTAAAACTGAGGATTGTTGGAGAACATTTATGTCGTTGAGTGAACCGGGGGACCAAAAAATCCATGTCAAAACCACATATCTTGCGAAGCAACCGATTCTCTCATGATCGTAGGGTATTGGTGATCGCTTCTCATATATTGTCCTCGTAATTCCCTAGGACATTCTCGACATACTAAATGAGTCAATCAATGCTACCGATCATGCTAGGAAAGTGATGTCTTTCTTCGTGTGCTTTCGTACTAACATGCAATGTCATGACTTGTTGGTCTTTGTAAAAACTCAACCCCGTATAACTTAATGATGGCATTGCAAAAAAAAAATTGTAAACATTCGTGCGACGTCCTCTCAAACATACATAAATACTTATCGTATTCATATGGAGGATTACCGGTTGCGAGTTTTTTCACTGCTGAAGATACTTTTTGTATGGACGTAAAACCATATAACGCACCTTCATATAAACTAAATCACTCATGGGAACAAGACTCATTATCAATCGTGAACAAATGTTATAAAAAGGATTGAAAAAACAGAGCATCACATGATTATCGAGATCTAGGTTTGAATCAATACCAGTTATGTTTAAATCTGCAAAAACATGATCAAAAAATTATGAAACTATTGTTGATTACTGGAATGTCGTAAAAAATTTTTAAAAGTTGATCATCTTCGACGTCAATGTCACTCATTTTTTTAAAAGTATGGAGATAATTTATATTTTTTGATATTAAACCGTGGGATTGTTTTATGTTTATATATAGCCATTTGATAAAAACGGTCACAAAATATGACCGTTTGAAAAAAATTAAAAAAACCCAAATTAAATTCAACGGTCAAAATGGAATTAAAAAACATATAAATTCGACTGTTGCATTTAATAAACCAATTTACCAGCCCGTTAAAAAGAACCAGAAAACAGTTAATGGGACCCCTACCAACACTGGTGGTGTCGGTGTTACAGTGCTGGTAATGGGGTACCCGTGACCATTTCTGGTGACGCCCCGTCCCCCCTTAGTTTTCAAACTACAGAACCCCCACGTTTGTCTTTGGTCAAAAACATAAGAGTAAATTACAAAAATGGTCCTTTATGTTTATATCGGATTACAAATAATGTCCTTTAATAAAAACAATTTGCAGAAATTGTACTTTATGTTTTAAAAATGATACACGTTATATCCTGATGTGTCGTAAAACACATCTATTCTCTTATGTATTTTTAGTTATAAATTGAGTCTTTTGTATATAGTTTTTAGTAGTTTTAGGCGTGTATTCGTTTGTTGGCCTATTTTTATCATTGTATAGTTTTTATTAGTTTTTAGTACTTATTTATTAATTTATTATTTTATTAGGTGTTCGTGGAGAATGAGCTAAAAAAGAAAGAATTTTAATTGAGACACGAACACTAGAGAGTATGTGTTCATGGACATTAGAGCGTGAACGAGCAACTTTGGTCGAGCCAAGAACACTTGATACGAGAGCGCCGAGTTATAATACTACTATTACTACTAATACTAATAATAATAATAATAATAATATAATAATAATAAAAAAAATAAAAAAAAAACAAAATAAATATTGGGTGGGCTCGTGGCCCACTAGACAGACAAAATAAATATGGAAGAGGAGATATGCTTTGACGGCGACAAGAAGGGATAATTATCATTTATTTCACAATTGCAATTGGACATTCATTCACAGCCGAAGACAAAATTCATTCTACAATTGTAGAATCGCACAAAGGCACCGGCCAAGAACGGGGACGAGCGAAAGAGCACGGAAGGAGAAAAGGCCACGGGCACGTTAAAGATCAAAAGCCAACGAGCCTTGGGTTAGATTTAGTTTTCGCTCTATATTTTTATAGACATGATGAAATTGTTTTTTATAAACTTTGAATTTATGTTTCTAAATATTATGAGTAGCTAGACTTTTATGGTTGCTTAGGTTTATGAACTAGACACGTTATTTGCAGTATTTAATGATTTTTGGTTTTTAGTTTTGATGTGTAGGATTACATGATTTTAATTTTATTGTTGGATTTGATATATGTGTGTTGGTGTTAATTTTATTTGAGGTTTGTTTATTGGTTTTGTAGAGCTAGGCATGTAGAGATACCCCCTAGGTCTTGAAATCAATCTAGTTCGTCAGCTTAGGTTAGCGTGCTAGTATTTGGAGTTGGAGTACGACACAAGTATAACAAACTAATATAATAAATTAACTAAGACGTGCAGTCCATTCTTGAGGGTGAGAAATCTAACTCGAGTTTGCTAGGTAACTAACTAGGCATTGTTCGGTAGTTGGCAAGCGCTAGGGCGGGAGTCGCTACTTGTCCGTGTTTAGAGTTTTCCTAGGTTTTCTTCATTAGAGTTTAAGTCTGCTTCATAGTTTGAGGGTTTTAATCCAGGAGAGGTTTTAATCTGATTTCTGTGGGATTTTGGTACGCTAGGGCGATCCGGATCCATTTTAGCATTTCTACACTTGTCCCGCCTTAAGTCTAGTGAGCTATCCTTGACAGGAGGTTTATTAGGTAAGAATAGGGTCTCAAGTTAATTACCAGATTCAGGATTTATTGCTAGTGTCTAGGGATTTTACCTAAGTAACCAACCTTCTTCCTATCCGATTTCTCCAAGTTTCTAGTTCCTATAAGCAGCTAAGGTTATTTTATTTATATTTAGTTTCTTTTAAGTTTATAATTAGTAGTTTAAAATACCACCAATTTAAGTATATATTTATTTAGGCCAGTATTCGGTAGAGGTTGTGATCTAGAGTTGCATTCGCGTCTTTGGGTTCGATACTCGGTCTTATCTGTTTACTACTTTGCGACCGGTACACTTGCCGTGCGTGTGTAGTTTTTAGGTGAGTCGTTTTAATTAGAACTTGTGTTATTTTTATATATATACATTTACACACATCAAGTTTTTGGCGCCGTTGCCGGGGACGCAATTGGCACTCTTGAGAATCATCCGATCCGTTTCTGGTCTACTATTTTGTGAATAATTTTTGTTTTTATTTTTCATTTTTTCTTCTTATTATTATTTTTGATTCATAATAAATAATTTTTTTTTATCATGTGCGAGATCTGCGGAGGACCCCACTTTACCATAAGATGCCCTCATTTATATTCATCGGGGTATTCCACGGATTATTATTCTAACACGTATATGCAGCCGCAGCCATATCAGTCATACCAGCCTTCATACCCGCAGGTTAACCGGTGGTTTAACCCTGCAACATCTGAGTCACTAGATAGAATAAAAAGTCGGCCTGATCGTCTACAAGCTAAGATGTATGAGGAAAGGCATGGTGGGAGCTCGTCAGAGTATCCACCTAGCCAACATTTTTATCAACATCCCGATTATCAGGATGTCTCGTCTCACACTAGACCCGATTTTGCCGCCTTACTTGCTAAACAACAGCTCATGCTCGAGGATATCGATTCTTTGCTATCCAAGCGCACCGACTCTTTGAGGGAACAAGATGCGGCACTTAAAAGGCTAGAGGCTCAGGTGGATGAACTGAAGACTATAATGGACGTTGAAGTCCCACCTCCAGTTCAGCAGGTTAATTTCACATATGATGACCCAGACGAGATGGTAACACTTAGATTACCTGATTGTATTAGTCCCGTTGCTGAAACTGTTTGTCCTTACTCATCTGATTCTGTGCATGATTTAACTGACCCATATGATTCTTTACACTTGTCTTGTGAGGATGATATTTTGCAGGATTCAGGGTTAGAGCCAGAGACCATAATGGACGCCTTAGTCCCACCTTTGGTTCAGCAGGATGAGCAGCCTTGCCAGATCTCTAGTTCAGTAGCATACCCTTGGGAGGCAGATGTCTGGAGTGATGATGAGGAGATAGAAAGGATAGCTTGGGACGCGCATAGGAAAGCCATGATAGAGAAGATAGGGGAGGCTGAGGAAGATATGGATTTTTCAGAATCCACAGGCTGGCTGTTTGAGGAAGAAGTGGTGGAAGAGGAAGACACCACTGACCTGCTTGAAGAAGCAGCTGATGGAGAAGCAGAGTTTGGTGACGAGTTGGTTGATTTGACAGCTCCAGAAGTGGACAAAGATTTTGAACAAGTGTCACCAAACACGGAAGATGAGAAAGAAGCAGTGGTGGAAGAAGAAGAACACCACAGCCGGCCCGTGCAGGCATTGGATATTACACTGCTACTAGTGCCACCAGCATGGCCACCACCACGGGAGAAGGCGAAGAGGCACCTGGACCGACACAGGGTGAGGGTCAGGAGTTGCAAAGACAACAAGTCCCCTCATTACATGCCAAGAATCAGGTTTGGTCCAGGTAAATTTAAATATTGGTGGCCCGACCCATTTAAATTCGATAAAATATTTTTAAATTCCAATAATGTAATTTTTCTAAATAATATGGACCGGGTGGAATTAAATGGGTTGGATCGGGTCCAGATAAAAGAGAAGCCCCCTGATTAAGTTTAAGTGTGGGGAGGCTCTGTAGAGTTTGTAAATTTATATTTATACCTATTTTTTTCTAGCTTTTCATTTTTTTTATTTGTGGTTCGTCCTTCGGTAGTGGTTCATAGGTTTTTATCTTTCTATTTTATCTTTGTTTTTGTGTCTTTGAGTCAGTTAGCAGGTTTGCGTGTTTGCTTGGGTAGAGGAAATTTCACCATGAGCGGATCCCATGTATTATCTTTATATATATTTTATGAGTGGGAGTTTTGGTAAAGGTTTGGGTAATAAAAGAGATTTTTTCTTAAAAACATTAATTAACTTTCTGTGAAAAAAGATTTTTCACGTAATGTGAGGAGTCTGGGCTGACCTGTTCGCATTATGCGACCAGCTATTACCCCGGAAAGTTACATTTTTTTTTCTCTTGCAATGCGTGTTGTGATCACCAGTGTCCTTCACGTTGAGCGAGAATCATAATTTTATTTTTTTCTCTACCCATTTGGTTCTACCACCATTCACCGCCATTTTGCCAAGCAGGTACGTCTTCTTGTTTGTTGTTATATTATGAGTCTAAGTTAGTAGTTTGAGTCTTTTTATTTTTGTGTGGTTCGGTATTATGCTCGGGTTTTGTTTGTTTCGTTTTGCGCAGGTTTGGATTGCACCGCCCGTACTCAATCTCCATTCGGGTGATTCCGGAGCTGTTATCATTTATCAAAGCAAGCCCAGAGTTTACCATTGTGTCAGAGCCGATCGCGAATGAAATGCTATACGATCGAGCTGGATTGGACTAGAGCTTACGAAGAAAAATTAACCAGCTAAGTCTTTTCCAATTTGCCATTTTTTTTTATAATTTTTGTATTCGGAATTTATTTTGCTTTGAGTCGTTTGCTATTCCTACATTGAGGGCAATGTAGAGTTTAAGTGTGGGGATGGGAAACTGTCGTTTAGTCTGTATATAAAGTCATTTTAAGTCAAAAAAAAAAAAAAAAAAAAAAAAAAAAAAAAAAAAACTGAAAAAAAAAGTCCCTGATTTTGAAGTTTGCATTATATAAAATATGGAAAATGATAGGTAAAGTTAGGTGTCCGGTTTTCAAATAGTATGTATAATAAGAGATTAAAATTGATTGAAAACGTGTCTGATTTGGGATATGTGGGTAGGCTCAGCCGGTAGAAAGGTTTCCTTTGAAAAGTAATAAATTAATTATGTTAGGCTATTTTGTGGGTTCTCATCTAGGAGAAACGGGGAGACCGAAACCGCCAAAAATAGTATAAGAAGCACCGTTATAAGTAGAAAACCGTTAGAATTTCTAATCACTTAAAAAAAATTAGAAATCAAAGCAAAAATGCTGAAGCTTAAGGTGCCTGGCCACTGGGATAGCGACTTGGATTGGTCACACCCTCTGAGTTAAGTATGCTGAGATAAAAAAAAATGCTGAAGCTTAAGGTGCCTGGCCACTGGGATAGCGACTTGGATTGGTCACACCCTCTGAGTTAAGTATGCAAAAAAAAAAAAAAAAAAAAAAAGTGATTTTAAATTCTCTTGGTTTTCTACATAAGACGGTTGGGAAATGGTCAATTGGTCGTTCCTTTAGCTTCATAAGCTTGAGGCGGGATTAGGAGGAACTGTGGCTTCCTTCGAGTGAGACCCTAGATAGACTAATCAACATGAACTTAACATAAATAAAAAGGGGCTTGGAAACCGGTGTAGGTTTAAGAGGATCAATATACCTGCAATCGCAATCAATACGTTAGTAGATTATTAATTAAGTAACCTATGTTTTGAAACTGGATGTAAACCTAACTGTGATTCCATAGCATAATTCTTTTTCAGGGACGAAAAAGGTTTAAGTGTGGGGATGTTTGATGTGTCGTAAAACACATCTATTCTCTTATGTATTTTTAGTTATAAATTGAGTCTTTTGTATATAGTTTTTAGTAGTTTTAGGCGTGTATTCGTTTGTTGGCCTATTTTTATCATTGTATAGTTTTTATTAGTTTTTAGTACTTATTTATTAATTTATTATTTTATTAGGTGTTCGTGGAGAATGAGCTAAAAAAGAAAGAATTTTAATTGAGACACGAACACTAGAGAGTATGTGTTCATGGACATTGGAGCGTGAACGAGCAACTTTGGTCGAGCCAAGAACACTTGATACGAGAGCGCCGAGTTATAATACTACTATTACTACTAATACTAATACTAATAATAATAATATAATAATAATAAGAAAAAAAAAAAAAAAAACAAAATAAATATTGGGTGGGCTCGTGGCCCACTAGACAGACAAAATAAATATGGAAGAGGAGATATGCTTTGACGGCGACAAGAAGGGATAATTATCATTTATTTCACAATTGCAATTGGACATTCATTCACAGCCGAAGACAAAATTCATTCTACAATTGTAGAATCGCACAAAGGCACCGGCCAAGAACGGGGACGAGCGAAAGAGCACGGAAGGAGAAAAGGTCACGGGCACGTTAAAGATCAAAAGCCAACGAGCCTTGGGTTAGGTTTAGTTTTCGCTCTATATTTTTATAGACATGATGAAATTGTTTTTTATAAACTTTGAATTTATGTTTCTAAATATTATGAGTAGCTAGACTTTTATGGTTGCTTAGGTTTATGAACTAGACACGTTATTTGCAGTATTTAATGATTTTTGGTTTTTAGTTTTGATGTGTAGGATTACATGATTTTAATTTTATTGTTGGATTTGATATATGTGTGTTGGTGTTAATTTTATTTGAGGTTTGTTTATTGGTTTTGTGGAGCTAGGCATGTAGAGATACCCCCTAGGTCTTGAAATCAATCTAGTTCGTCAACTTAGGTTAGCGTGCTAGTATTTGGAGTTGGAGTACGACACAAGTATAACAAACTAATATAATAAATTAACTAAGACGTGTAGTCCATTCTTGAGGGTGAGAAATCTAACTCGAGTTTGCTAGGTAACTAACTAGGCATTGTTCGGTAGTTGGCAAGCGCTAGGGCGGGAGTCGCTACTTGTCCGTGTTTAGAGTTTTCCTAGGTTTTCTTCAGTAGAGTTTAAGTCTGCTTCATAGTTTGAGGGTTTTAATCCAGGAGAGGTTTTAATCTGATTTCTGTGGGATTTTGGTACGCTAGGGCGATCCGGATCCATTTTAGCATTTCTACACTTGTCCCGCCTTAAGTCTAGTGAGCTATCCTTGACAGGAGGTTTATTAGGTAAGAATAGGGTCTCAAGTTAATTACCAGATTCAGGATTTATTGCTAGTGTCTAGGGATTTTACCTAAGTAACCAACCTTCTTCCTATCCGATTTCTCCAAGTTTCTAGTTCCTATAAGCAGCTAAGGTTATTTTATTTATATTTAGTTTCTTTTAAGTTTATAATTAGTAGTTTAAAATACCACCAATTTAAGTATATATTTATTTAGGCCAGTATTCGGTAGAGGTTGTGATCTAGAGTTGCATTCGCGTCTTTGGGTTCGATACTCGGTCTTATCTGTTTACTACTTTGCGACCGGTACACTTGCCGTGCGTGTGTAGTTTTTAGGTGAGTCGTTTTAATTAGAACTTGTGTTATTTTTATATATATATACATTTACACACATCATATCCTTTAGGCAAAACCCAGTTTAAAAACTTGGTTATCTCTGAACACGTGTAATCCACATGAGGGCAAGATTGTCCTTTCACTTTAAAAAAACCCTCCCGCCCCAATAAAACCCTCAGTCTTCCCCCTTTGTTTCTCAGATCATCCCTAACCTTTCCCCTCTTCCTCAAAAAACTCAAACGTACGATCGTCAACAATGTTGGAACTAGAAATCGAAGGTGAAGGATGGTATTTACGAGAAACTCTTAGTGACAATGATGTTATTGAACTATACGGTAATGGTGACTAACAAAATCATTTTTTTTTTGTGATATGATGTCTCTTGCCTAATTTCAAACTTTTTTGAAAATTGCAGGTGCAAGCCCTACTCTTTTCACCTTAAAGTTTCATCATGGTGGCAGATTAACAAATCCTCCACGTCGTATTTATGTAGCAGGTAAGGTAAGTCATGTATACTTCATTGATGTGGACTTATTCTCAGTGCATGAGGTTGATCTTATGATGAGCTTGTTAGGGTACTGTGCTACTGATCACATATATTACCAGTTCTGTGAACCTGGAAAAAACTTAGATGATGGGCTTATAGACCTTAGCAGTGACATGGATGTTTTAAAACTAGGTCAATATGTGGCAGAGCACAAGATCATTGATGTGTATACCATACATGGGTTAAAGAACTTAAAGGCCTTTTTTGCTTCACCAACTAAAAGATCCTTTTTTGCTTCACCAACTAAAAGAACACTAACAATTGAGGAGATTGATGAAAGTGGACCTTTTGCTATTATCCCAGCTAGAACTTTGTTTAAAAGTGTGCATAATAGTGAGGCAGGGCAATCCAGTGGGATAGGGTCATCTAGTGGTATAGGCCAGTCTAATGTAGTGGAAGAACATACTAGGCCAGAGGTTGAGTTTGAACAACAGACTAGGACAGAGGTTGAGTTTGAACAACAGACTAGGCCAAAGGTTGTGTTAGAAGATGTTGTGTTAGAAGATGTTGTGTTAGAAGATGATGTGTTAGAAGATGTTGTGTTAGAAGATGTTGTGTTAGAAGATGATGTGTTAGAAGATGATGATAATGAACATCTCAATGGTGATAGTGAGGAAGACACTGATTTCATTGTTGATGAAGAGAATGCTTTTGTGGATTATGAAGTTGATATGAGGGATTACATGATGAATATTGACTTAGAAGTGGATGACAATAACTTTAGTCATCATCATCATGTAGATACAGCAGAAGAAATGTTAAACAATGATGCATTTCCTAGTGACTCAGATTCTGATGGTATTGATTCAAGCATTAGGAAACACACTTTAAATAAGATAAGAAGGGAACAGGAAAATAGAGAAAATGAAAGTATGGCAAATTTTTTTGTACAATCAAGAAGGATGCAACATTTTATCATGTACAATGGAATGGTGGGGATATATATCAGGTCAGTGGGAAACCAAATCATGCACGTGTTGTGGATTTGGTTAAGAAGACATGTTCTTGCAGGGCTTGGGAGATTAGAGGTATGTTATTGTCTTATACCACATGTTTATAATTGTCTTCTGTTAAGTCTAACTTGTTTTGTATCAAATGTTATTGATAGGTATACCATGTAGACATGCAGTAGCTGCAATTTGGTGCATGGCTACTAATGGGCAAAGGGTTGGTGCATTAGAAAGTTGGGTGAATCCTATATATACAATGGAGAGGTGGAAACAAGTTTATGAACATAAGGTAAACCCAATCAATGGTAGGAGTTTATGGGTCAAATGTCAAGTTCCTACAACCCTTTTACCTCCAAAACATCATAAGCAAGTGGGCAGGCCAAAGAAAGCAAGGAAGAGATCAGCTATGGAAGTGGAGGAATTGACCCAAGGTGGAAAGTTGTGCAAGAAAAACACTAAAGGCAAGTGTGGAAAGTGTGGAAACACAGGCCACAATAAGAGGACATGCAAAGGGCAGGGTCAAGGTGCTTAGTTTGGTGTTGTTTTGGGTCTCTTGTTTGGTGTTTTGTTTGTCAGTAGTCTGTGTTTTGTGTCTGAACTGTTGGGTCTTGTTTAGGTTGTTATTTTGTGTTTTGTGTCTGAACTAAATGATGTCAGTCTTATGGTTATGTGTTTGGATCAAATGGTTATGAACCTATGTGTTTTGGTATCCTATTATGTACTGCAGTTATGCAGTTTGCTTTATGAATGGTTATTATGCAGTTTGGGTCAAAATGGTTTGCATTTGATATTTGGTTATGAATGGTTACTATGTAGAGTGTGATATTCATTGATGCAACATCAAGATTTGAATGCTTATACTCTGAACAATGATAATTTTACCAAATATTTAACATAAACTTCAACTTTCATTACATAACTTGGACCATTACAAGTGACATCATAAACTGCTATTATGACCATTACAACCTACTACATATCAGATCTTCTACCATGACCATTACAACTGTTCCTACCATAAGAACTTCTAAAAACGAAAAGTTACATATAATATGAAACATATCCAACTTATAAACAACCACCTCTTCAACTTCCTTGCATTAACTTGACTGTCATTGACCCTGTGTTGAAGGTTCTTGTTAGCTTGTTGAAGATTTATGTTTGCTTCCTCAAGATTGTTGTTAGCTTCTTCGAGTCTGTTTTTAGCTCTGAGCAGTCCAGGGATGATGTCCAACCATCTTTGACAAGGCTCATTAACATCAAACCAGTCAATAAATCGACGTTGTGATCCACGTTGCCCAGGATGATTAGGACAAGCATAAAATCGTCGTCCAGGGTTGCGTTCTGTCCACGAGGTGAGGATTATGGCTTCTTTGCCACAATGGCAGAACATTGTTACAGTTGGGGAAGAAAGGGTGAACCCTAATTTTCAGAAATGTTGATTTGGGGAAGAAAGGGAACGATTTGGGGTTTTATTAGGTGAGGGATGAGGGTTTAATTTCATAACTGGTCCTTTAGGGTGAAAGGACAATCTTGCCCTCACGTGGGTTGCACGTGTTCAGAGATAACCAAGTTTTTAAACTGGGTTTTGCCTAAAGGATATAACGTGTATCATTTTTAAAACATAAAGTACAATTTCTGCAAATTTTTTTATTAAAGGACATGATTTGTAATCCGATATAAACATAAAGGACGATTTTTGTAATTTACTCAAAACATAATTAGACTGATATTTGGATCATTTCAATTATAAATTTAACTAGTGTTTATGGTTCCCCGCGCTTCGCTGCGGGGGCGTCTATTTCGTCGAATATTTAGTGGACATTAGAGATAACATTAGGTAACTGTTGTTTATAAAAACTAATCTAAAAAAACTTCTTTAAGGCCATAGTGACCCTCGCATTACCTTAACAGTTTCGTAACAAAGTGTTCTCTCACATTTTGTTTTGTTTGCTCCTTAAAAAATGAAAGATGTCTCTATGTTATGCCAATAGCTATTGATTATTCTCCTTCCAAATTCTTTCAATGATCGAAAATTTTGATATCATCTTTAGAACAATCCATTTCTTTTCTGGGCGTTTATGGCAAACATATTTCGGGCTGTACACGAGCCGAGCCAGGCTGAGCTCGAGCTCGAAATTAAACGAGCCAGCTCGGCTCGGCTCATTTTTCTGGTTGAGCTGAAAAGTCGAGCTCGAGCTCGGCTCGTAAATGTTCAAGCCGAGCTCGAGCTGTCTCGAGCCAGCTCGTTATTTTTTTATTATTTTTTTACAAAGATTTATAAAATAAAAATAAAAATATATAAATAAAATTACACATATACATGTATATATTTATTTTATTTTTCTAAGTTAGGGTTTATTGAATTATGAAAGAGTGAGGTAGATAGATAGTATGAGCGGAACTTTCAATATTTGAATTTTAGAATTGGGTTTGGAGCCAAAATATATTAATTTCATCTATATATTAATTACACATACACAAGCCTGAGTCGAGCCATATGTCGAGCTATCGAGCCGAGCACGAGTCGAGCCACGAGCTGAACACCCCTGGCTCGAGCTCGGGTCGATTACAAAACGAGCCAGCTCGGCTCGGCTCGAAAACAAAACGAGCATTTTTGAGCGAGCTTTTTTCGAGCGAGCCTCGAGCCGCGAGTTTTTTGTACACCCCTTTATATATATTTTTTTTTGGGTGTTTGCAGGAGGGGGTTTTATGGGCGTTTTGTAGCTTTTTTTGGGCGGTTTTAATATATATATATATATATATATTATATATAATTAGGCTATTCTTTATTTTTTAATTCTCCAATTCGATATGGTTTGGTTCCACGGAAACCAATACGAAACATTATATTTTTTGTAACAACTAAGTCTTTCTCCCCTTTAAAATACACTCATTTTTGTCTCTTATGAAATCGAGACTTAAACTCTCAATCTCTCCTTTCAAACGCCAACACAAAACATTATATGAATCAACATTTTGAATACTATAGCTAGAAAATCAAAGATAAAAAGACCTACAAATCATATACAAAGTTATAACGGGTGAAAGGGTGTTTAAATAAATTGTCTAACAAATTAGAAGCGAGGTATCTTTGAAAAATCAACATTGTGGTGTCATGGTGTCCAATTCAAACGGTTTAAATTTTGAACGGTATGGCCTTATATTTATAACGCTTGATTAATTTTTGATTGCCCAATAATAACGCGCCACCAATGGCGAAGGATGTTGAGGGCCAGGGGTGGCCCTGGCCCCCCCTGTTTTTTGGCGCAGTGGTATAAATTTGCGATTTTCGTAGGTAAATCGAGTCCGGGTTGAGTCCGGCCCCCGCCGATTTGCTACTACCGATTGAAAAAAATTGAGTTCGGCCCCTCCCGATTCTTGAACCAAGCTTCACCACTGCGCGCCACGTGTCCAATTCAAACGGTTTAAATTTTGAACGGTCAAAACATTTGAATGTGCAACGTCCACATTTTTTACAAACAGTTATTATTTTTTTACAAATGTGTATATATATATATATATATATATATATATATATATATAGAGAGAGAGAGAGAGAGAGAGAGAGTAAAGATCAAATACAAACTGTTTTTTCGGTAAGAACTGTGAGAATCAAAGGGGGTAAAAAAAATTATTTTTTTTTTAGAATTTTTTTCCCATGTGCTTAAACATTTTTTCTAGATGAATAATACAAAAAAAATTAAAAAATTTTTTAGTGTAATTACGTCATTAAAGTAAATATATTAGCTTACACTAGAGTAATTATGTAATTACTCTACACGTAATTACTCTACATCAATTTTTTTTTAGTTTTCAATACTATAATACATGTTTAACAATATGGGAAAAAAAATTTAAAAATAAAAAATAAAAAAAATACCCTCCTTTGATTCTCACAGTTCTTACCGAAAAAACACTTTGTACTGGATCTTTCCCCTATATATATATATATACAAACACACCACATTTTTTTAAAAACTACACTACAAACTCAACTTAACCACATTTTTATACCCACTATCAAATAAAAAAACCCAACTACAAACCAAACAGTATTAAAATATATGGGTGGTGTATTTCATAACGAGCCTGCCGAACCATTCAATCTCCGGCGATACTCTCGCTGGAGACGTCGTCTGCCAGTGTTCTCTTCTGCTCCTCAACCAATGTTCTCTTCTCCTCATCCGCCTCAACCAATGTTCTCTTCTCCTCCACCTACTCAACCAATCTTCTCTCCTCCTCCTACTCAATCAATCTTCTCTCCTCCTCCTCTACCAAGGCACACCCCTATTCCTCCTCTACCAGGGTACACTTGACTAACACCAGATGATCCTCTCACTGATGAGGAGCTCACTTAGGCTTTGGATTATATCATAGCTGAGATGGGAATGGGGCGTCTACGGTTAATTCAACATCGTATAATACACATGTATTAAACCTAACAATAAATAAAAAAAACAAAGTAAAGTGTTTTAATTAGTAAATAGTATATCAAAGTTTGTTTTTAAAGACATATGACAATTGTATGTGTTATCCGATTACATTACATTTATTCAAGCCATGTAAGACACTTAGGTGTTGTTTGGTAGCATCTGAATTGTCATTAAGAGGCTACATCTGAATGGTCATTAAGAGACTATATCTAAATGGTACATAATCTCTTAATGGTTAAGATGTAATCTTAAGTATAAATGATTAAGATGTAACATCTTAATGGTTGTCTTTTAACCATTCAGATTTAAGGTTACCTCTTAATCATTCAAAGGTTATGGATCATTAAGTGGTAGTCTCTGAATGGTCATTAAGAGGCTACCAAATAACCCCTTATACAACATAATGACAATTTTTTTTAAATATAACTATTTTATATTTAGCATATAAAATTATATATATTCACCTTGTGTAATACATAAGGTTCTAACATGTGTTTTGAGTTTTTCCATTATTATTAATGGAGTCAAGTTTTTCACTTTGTATTCCATATAAAGTTTCTAGCGCTATAACTTAATTATATTTTAAGTGAATTAAAAATTTTACATGATCATAGATGCAACCGATCGTCATTGTATACGTATTCACTAAGATTCTCCGCTGGTCCTGTTTCGTGTGTTTAACCTTTTTTTTATATATATAACGAATGATTATCTAAAAGCATGTTACTGATAGTATCGATGTTTAATACACGTGCTTTGTCGAAGAGATGCATTCCCAAAGTGGATGTCTTTAGATATTCTCCGTATAATTTTATGTCATTTGCTAGGTTCACTTATAGTATCCAAGCACTTTATTGTTTTAATTAATTTTTTTTATTTTTTATATCAAACGATCGCTAGTATTCCATTTGCAAGTAACGAACATGACATGTTCCTTAATATTTGATATTTTACCTTTTTTAATAACATTAAGTGGTAAAAAAAATACTCCCTCCGTCCCTATTTAAATGTCATGGGCCCAAAAACACACTTTTTAAGAAATCTTTTGTTTGTATGTGGTAAAATGACAATAATATCCTCAAAAGTGGTGATTGTGTTTTGTCTTTTATGAGCACACTAGAAATTGCATTTCTCTTTTTGGAAATTGACATTTAATTTGGGACAACCAAAAATAGAAAGATGGACATTTAAATAGAGACGGAGGGAATATATTGCCGCTCTGCTAGAGGTGTGTACAGTCGTTTGAGTTGTTTTTGGACTCAAACCTAACTAAAAACCAAAAATTTAGTAATGCCTAACTTTTTGTTTTTAGTAAAACCATGAAACATAATCTAATCGTGCATATTGTTTCTCAAGCTTTGAGATGGGAAACACTAGTGCCCTAGTAATATGATCTAGGGATGAGATCGGTATCGTATCCGTACCTATACCAGTACCGAAAATATCCGTATCATTTTTACCCGTACTTGTACCCGTATCGATACCAAAAGTACCGAATACCGAAATCAGTAAAAGTGGGTACCGATACCTATACCGAGTACTCAAAATCGGTACGGGTACGGGTACAGGTACGGTATGGGTACGGGTATAGGTACTCGGGAAAAAATGTCCATCTCTAATATGACCGGGAGGCAATGCCTTGTGGGCCCATTGCAACTTAATGCAAGTATGCAACCTATATAAACATTGCGATTGACTCAAAACATAAAGTAAATCAAATTCATACCGTACATATTGGGTTTTGTGGAGCCTTGATTTAGGCTCGGATTAGAAAATAGTCAAGTGGTAGACTAATTAAATTGAAGATTTGACCCGTTTTATTTAATTAGCTCATTATTAGTTTTCTTGAGGATTAAGTAGTAAACCCTAATCTATAATTATAAATATGCATCTTGTATTTGTTGCAGCTCGTGGACGTAGGTCAGCCAACCGAACCACGTAAATCCTTGTGTTCTCGTGTTCGTTTATTTTCTGTTTATTTTCTGCAGATTAATCGATTGCGTGTGTTGCTCCCGCGTGCGTACACCTAACAACTGGTATCAGAGTTTTGGCTCGTTACACACGATTCGCAGGGAGGAGAGTTGGTTGATTAGGGTTAGTTGCCGGCAGCCGTAGCTGTCAAACCCAGGCATCAATCGAGCATTTTTAAAGTAGCTACGGTATTTTCTTTTGGCGTTTGTGTTTGATCGAGCATGAGAAAGAAAAGTTCTATTGTTTTTTTTTTTTCTTACGGCTCTCAAGGAATAGTAAAAGAGTTTTTTTTTGGCAAATTCCAAAAGCAACAATTGGTGTTTTTGCTGTACTATTTGTCTAGGCCAAAAGGAAGTATTTTATTATTATTATTTTTTTTGTCTCACCTCAAGAAAAAGGAACCAAAAGTCAAGGCAGAAAGAGTATTGACTTTTGAAGATCAGTTTTTTGACCAGCTTGACCAACATGTGTTCGACCGTTTGTTTGAAGATCAAAGAAACGTGAACTAGGTGTCTTCTGTTTCCATTTGTTTCAGTTTTGGTTTTCAGATTATTTTTCGATTTCAGATTCGTTTAGTCGTGTTATTGATTATCATGGCAGAAGACGGGAAGGTGCAAATTAATAAGTTTAACGGTACAGATTTCAGTTGGTGGAAAATGCAGATTGAGGCATTATTGGTTCAGAAAGATCTAGATATTGTGTTATCAGGGGATAGACCAAAGAAGATGGAACCGACAGAGACTTCACTCGAGCAAGATATGACACGTAAATTTAGAAGTATGTTTTATGAGTTATCAAGTGTTTATCCTTATAATAAAAATATCCCGAAAAAAACCGATATCGAAAACACCCTAAACCCAATACCGATACCGAACACATACGGTATGGTACGGTACCGGTATGGTATCGGTATTTTACCTTAAAATACCGATACCATACCAATCCCGTACCGATGCCGATAATACCGAAACCGAAAACCTCTAATTGTGGATACCGATATTGAACACCCTCGGTTCGGTAAGGGATCGGGACCAGGACGGGACGGTATTCGGCTCTATGTGCCCTATTGCAAAGTAAGAAACTTCAATGCTGTAGAAGCTATGTGGCTGCTTTCAATCTCTTCAAGGGTCATCTCAGACGACTATAAGCAAGATAGGATATTTGATTAAAAAGAGAGAGAGATAATGTTGGTCCAAAACTTCCTAAGATTATTTATGTAATAACACTTCTGATTACCTTACAAGCTCTGCACCTCTAGTAGTATGAAAACTATTGATCAACCTAGCAGTGGCTGTTCCACTAGGGTATGTAAGCTTGACATGACCTAAAATGAAAGTGCACCATAAGCAAACTTTCTTCCAAATAGTATTGGATTTCACATATTTAATCAAGATTTTAGTAGAAGTGATAAAGCACACTAGTGAAGGCAGGTTTTTTGTAAGTTATAATTAGCAAAAATGAAAGCAGAAAAAGAGCAACTTGTTAACATCTTCAACCCGATTGCCAATCGAAATGTGTGTTCTTCCATCCATGATCCATGGAAAGCAAATGTGACCCGAATGCACCTACATACAAGAAAACCAATATTACATGTCACACAATTTTACATCAGTAAAGAATATAATAAAAAAAATAAAATTTAGAATTAAACATACAAGTCATAACTCATGAGGAACATCAATCGTTAAAAATAGATGGGGTTGAAAGTCGCCCAAAGCCTACATCTGCTTCACACAGCCTCATAGATCATTTTTTGTGCAAATCTTTAGACCAAACGTAATGGAAGAAACAATTCACGCCCTTCACTCCAAATGGAGTTATCTGATTGGCCCCCTCGATTTGTGCACAATCCACGCCGTGAATATTTCATGCCAAAATCGATTTTTGCCCATCCACGCCGAGGGGGGCGGTGGTCCTCCGTGTTATGAGGCGTTATTGCCCCTTTCCACGCCCAATTCACTGCACCATTACACCCGGTCTTAGATTGCTATTGTATATTCAGATAACTGTTTTAGCAAGCTTGTTTTTGTAATCATAATTAATGCAGTAATTGTCCAAAATAATAAATAAAAAAGTTGGACTAAAAAGAACCAGACCACTTTGACAACTACTAACAAATTGACACATTTCAATCCTATCTGTTTTGACCCGTTACCCACTTCTAAAGAAGATCATTTGGCTAATCATTTGACAAGTTGTTAGGCTGAAATAGAACGACCACAAGATTATGCTTTATCTATTTATAGTATGAGCTTGAAATCACTAACATCTCTTCTGCTGCCATAAAATCGTTTTTCATTTATAATAATATTATAATCACAACTATCACGCTAACTTTTTTTTACATAAAACTTAGTTTATTCCACAATAAAAGGGCAATTTTATAACAGGATGGCTAGGGGTGAGCATTTCGTGGTTCGGACCCACAGGAACCTTGGACCCGACCCACGAGAACCTTGGACCCAAACCTTTTTTAATATATGGGTCGGTTTCCGGTTCTAGATTTATATGAATTATCGGTTCCGGGTCGGGTCGGTTCCAAACCCACGGTTCTAATATAAGAACCACAAGAACCGTTTGTATTTTAATTAAAAAATTAAAAAATAATCTTTACGTTTTATTGTAATCGATTTCATGTAATGTTAATACAATATTAAAAATATTATTTATAACAATAACAATGTATTTTTCTTGAAATTTTTTTCGGCTTAATGGATATGCATAGATGTAATATATTATATAATATATATTATATCTAAATTTGAAGTAAATATTTATATATATCGCTCTGGTGTGTGTATTTATTATGTATACATAACAGATTCACATAATGTTTCTATTGATGAGAATGACAAAGTTGTTACGAAAACATAAATCGATAAACGAAAAATGACTTAAAAAAAACTCATGGGCTATTGTTAGACTATCCGTTGTGGAAGCGCGAGTAGCACGACGCGAACGAGGTTTCAGCGCCCGTGCTCACCCCCAGCCACAACAGCCTCGCGCAAACAGTCCTGGCGTGAGCACAAGCGATGGTGGTCGCGTGCGTTAACGGGAAAAAGTGACCTTTCGTCCTGCCGTTGCTCACCTACAGCCACAACGGGGTCAAGTGACCGGATTACTTGATAGTCACGTCGGTGGCTTGCGCACGTTCGCTCAAGCGTCCACAACGGTCGGCCTTAGAACCATATGGAGGAAATCTTTTACGAGCATGGTAAAAGAATAGGAATATGTAAATCCTCTAAAAGTGGCTATTGCATTAAAGGGTTCTAGAGGGTCAGACCCTTTTACCCGACCCATCAGAACCTTTAGGACCCGGAACCACATAGCCTTTTAAGGTTCGGTTCGTGGTTCCTAATTTCAACAATAAAAGGGTATATGGTTCTGGTGGGTCCGGGTCGGGTCGGGTCGGTTCCGGACCCTTTGCACAGCCCTAAGGATGGCGGGTAGACAGGCAATAAGTTGTGCCGCAACCCCCTTTTAAATAGCAAAACTGAATTTCCCCAAGCGAAAATAAAACATTTAATCCCACAACCGTTTTGACCCATTTTGAAACCCATCTCACACAGACTACCATAATTGGGCTGTCAAAAATGGATCTAAGGCTGACAGTTGAAAAAGAAATAGAAAAAGATAATTAAACATTTAAAGGGGGTTTGGAAGACAATCACAAACATAAAAAAGTTTTTAGATAAAGAAATGCGGTGAACGTGGATCGAACACGTGACCTTCAGATCTTCAGTCTGACGCTCTCCCAACTGAGCTATCCCCGCTTGTTGACTCTCGTTTCAATAATTAGAATTTGTTACAATATTCTCAAAACTCGGTTTATTTGCCACATGAATACATCAGTTAACCCATTTGGTCGCTGCTGCGCTTTTGAGTATTTTTGTTAATTTTTAAACATTTCTGTCTAATTACCTGTAAAGTTATAACCTTTTACTATATATCTCAATTGCTGTCATATGCACAACTAATGTAAACACGTTCAACAGTCACATAGATCTTTATAATAAAATGGAAGCTTTATTATAGTTTTTATTTTCTTCATTGTTTACAAAACAATCACAGAGTTGCAGCCACACCCTTATTGGGTTGAACAAACTTCCCTGTGATCCACAACTCCAACATCTTCAACGAAGCCCCGGGTTGATCCATAGGAACCATATGCCCAGCGTCACGAACCTTAATAAACGTCAAAGGCCCATGATTCTTTAGAATCCCAGCTTCTTTCCCATCAACTATAAACGAAACATTTGAAGCGGATACAAAGTCTTTCTGACCTGACCATGACATGGCATGAACCCATCTCCAATTCCCTGCATTTGTTTCAGTTATTTTCAGTTAAATGTAATAATGCTTGAATTTTCGTTTCTTTATGGAAGAGTTTAACGTACCGAGCCAGTTGCAGATAAGATCACATTCTCCAGCATACACAAGCACTTGAATCTTGTCTTCCAAAAGCGCCGGAATCTCAACTTCAAGATTCCTCATCCAGTCATTAATCATCGACCAGTACACTGTTTTGCTACACGAAACATAAGCTATATCACTTGGTACACCCAATGCTGCTTTAACCGACGATTTGCCTAAAAATATACCCATCTTTGAGAAGTCATAACACAAGCTCCCCTTACACTTCTTTCTTATATCATAGTACTGAAAAAGAAAAACACGAACCAAATCGTTATAGAATAATCAACTTTCTACATTTGGTGAGTTTGTCTTTTACAAATTATTACATTTATGTTGTCTGTCAATGAAAGTATATCCTGAAAAATTTGCTGGCATAAGTTAAAGGCAGTTTGACATTCGTCTGTACCCGTTGTACCTGCAGATAAAACCACAACATCATTCATATACAATGATGAACAAATTTTACTACAAAAAGGAAGAAAGATTAAGGATTATTACCACATTGTTTAATTGCTTGTTCACAAGCTGGAAGTTTTTTGTTTATTTGTTTGTAATCTGATTGTGAAATCAATTTATTGTCCAAAGCATAATCTGTGTAGGCGTGATACTGGATTCCTGGGTTCGTTAGCCCATTCCCGATTCCAAATCCCTTTAAGTTTATATGAATTCCTTCTTTGTTCTTGTTTCCCTGATTAACCCGAGCAGCAAAAGCTGGAATATAGTGTCCTGCATATGATTCTCCGGTGATGTAGAAATCATTATTGATGTAATCCGGATGGGCCTTGAAGAATGCCTGTGATTACAACATTAGATTATCATGGATGAAAGCAAGGAGTTGTGGATTGCGACATTTATATTAGTGAACAAACCTGTAAGAAGTTGTAGAGATCATTGCTAACGCCATGTTCATCGTGACGAATATCTTGATCACTAGAACTGTAACTAAAACCAGTCCCGGTTGGTTGGTCAACATAAATAATGTTGGAAACCTTATCCCAACCATAATCATTCCAAATAAGAGACAGGTTTTTGGTTAGCTTAAAAGGACCATTTTCATAAAATAAAGCCACCTCACTACCGCACCCTGGTCCTCCGGTTAGCCATATGACCACAGGGTCAGTTTTGGCTTTTCTTGATTCAAAGAAATAGTAAAACATCCTGCACACATTATCTTTACCAACTTTAGTTTATCACTAGGCTATAAAAAGACATTAGTTAAATTAAATACATTTAATAATAATATCTAAAATATTTCTGCATATTTTGGTGACAAGCAAGGATACCTTGCACCTATAGTGTTTTTAATTTGAACATATCCTGCTAGATGAGCTAAATCACTGATCGAAGCACCTGATTCGCCAAGAACTGAGAGCCTTAGTGGCTTTTCAACAATTGTGTAATCTGTAATGCTGACAACATCAGATGTTTTTGGCTTATAGATGTTAATATCTTGTTTTGGGCGCAAATTCATATCATCAATAATTTTGAATCTTGTTTCTGTATGCGGTGAAGTTGAGGAAGGACCGCGCATTAGAGATTTAGCCGATGCGAAAAGCCAATGACTAAAGAGAACAAAGAGAAACATGTAATTTACAACTAGAGCCATTGTGGTTAAGTGTTGCTTTGTTATTCATTTCTAGCATAAGTTGTATGGATTTATAGTGAGTTTAAACTTAATTCTACACGAAAACGACGATAATTTTAGTACCAAAAGAATAACGAAAATTTGTTTAACTTGTACGCAAAGTTTTATAGCTAATGTTCTTATGTTACTATATATACTTTTGTCCAAATATGATATTATAAGTAATATTCCATATAACTTCATGTTTTAGAGGTAACCCTTGAATTGAAATACATAATCCAATAATGGTTAAATGTTAGAAATAGTCCAGAATTTTGTTAAACATTTATGATGTTAGAAACATGTGTAAAATTCAACAACTAAGATAGTGTTTTGGTTTACAAACTAATCAGTCCAATTGCTATCTAATTACAGTAAAGTTTTAAGTTTTAACCATTTTCTATCTTTTTGCTTTCTTGCTTTCTTGCTTTCATATGCACATATAATGCAAATATGATCTACAGTTACATGGATCTTTATAATTAAATGGAACCTTTTTATAGTTTTAATTTTCTTGATTGTCTTCAAAACAATCACAAAGGTCTAGCCACACATTTCTTGTGTTCAACAAGCTTCCCTGTGGTCCATAACTCCAACATCTTTAACGCGGCTCTTGGTTGATCCATAGGAACCATGTGCCCAGCATTGTGCACCTTAATAAAGGTCAAAGGCCCATGATTCTTTATCTTCCCAGCTTCTTTCCCATCAACTATAAACGACACATTTGAAGCGGACATGAAATCTTTCTGACCAGACCATGACATGGCATGAACCCATCTTGAATTCCCTGCATTTTATTCAATTACTTTCAGCTAAATGTAACCATGGTTAAAAAAAATCATAATGGAAAAAATAAACTTACCGAGCCAGTTGCAGATAAGATCATATTCTCCTACATATATAAGCAACTGAATGTTGTCTTCCAAAAGTGCTGGAATCTCAACTTCAAGATTTCTCATCCAATCATTAAGCATAGACCGGAACACTAAATCGCTACATGAAACGTAATCTATATAACTTGGTACCCCTAATGCTGCTTTAACCGATGATTTCCCTAAAAAGTTTTCCAAGTTTGAGAAGTCATAACACAAGCTCCCATCACATTTCTTCCTTATATCATAGTACTGAAAAAAAAAAACAAATCATTATAGAATAATCAGATTTCTACGAGTGGCGAGTTTGTCTTGTACAAGTTCTTACATTTACGTTGTCTGTTAAAGAAAGTATATCCTCGAAAATTTGTTGGCAAAAGCTATAGGCAGGTTGACACATGTCCGAACCTGTTGCACCTGCAGCAAAAACCATAATGCCATTCTTATATGAAAATGAACAAAATTTAATAAACAGAAGTAAAAAAGATTAAGGAATATTACCACATTGTTTGATTGCGCGTTCACAAGCTGGAAGTCTTTGGTTTATTAGGTTGTAATCTGATTTTGAAATCAGATTATTGGCCAAAGCATAATCTGTGTAAGCTTGATACTGGATTCCAGGGTGAGTTAGCCCATTTCCAATCCCGAATCCCTTTAAGTTTATATGAATCCCTTCTTTGTTCTTGTTTCCCCTATTAACCCGAGCAGCAAAAGCTGGAATATAGTGTCCTGCGTATGATTCTCCCGTGATGTAGAAATCATTATTGATGTAATCCGGATGTGCCTTGAAGAATGCCTGTGATTACAACATTAGATTCCCATGAACGAAGGAACGGAATTGTTGATTCTAGCATCACTATGAGTAAACAAACCTGTAAGAAGTTGTAGAGATCATTGCTAACGCCATGTTCATCGTGGCGAATATCTTCATAACTAGAACTATAACTAAAACCAGTCCCGGTTGGTTGGTCAACATAAATAATGTTGGAAACCTTATCCCAACCATAATCATTCCAGATAAGAGACAAGTTGTTGGTTAGCTTAAAAGGACCATTTTCATAAAATAGCGCCAATTCACTACCGCACCCTGGTCCTCCGGTTAGCCATATGACCACAGGGTCAGCTTTGGCTCTTCTTGATTCAAAGAAAAAGTAGAACATCCTGCACACATTATTTTTACAAATTTTAGGCTATAATGAGACATTAGCAACCTTATCTCTCCAATAAATATTTAAAAACATTAGTCTTTCTTTGTGTATTTTACTAAGTATTTTTCTGATTCGTTCATCTACTAAATAAATCTTGATCTCTTAAAAATATATGTGCAACAATATTGGTTAAGCCTCCAAATTACTACACACTCAAAAGTAACTTTACTTGACCCGTTAGCTACCTAACCTTGACCCAACGACCCGTGAACAAAACTCGATTAACCCAACAAATAGTCCAACACCAAGACTAATGCATAAACTTGGGCTAAAACTAAAAGTACAATAAGTAGTGGCCCAGTTAAGGTATTAGTAAAATGGGCCTATTGGACCCTATGAAGATGTACTTTATTTAAAGATTCCACATAATTCAAATTTTACCAATATAATAACTAGGTTTTTATCTAGCCGCGCGCTGCGGCGGCATCAATATGATTTAAAAATAATTAAGTGATGACATAGCGTTGCGACATTTCAAATTCCAAATTAAACCTAAATCAATTTTCATTGTGTTCGTGATATTAGTTTATCATACATAAACTTTAGACCTAAATTATTGCGTATGCTCGTGAAATTTCTTTGGTAAGCATCCCCAATAATAGTATCATTTTACCAGGAATCTCCCGTGGTACGCGGCACATGGTGGAGATGGCGCACGGTAGATGTGGTCGGTGATACGCGCGTTGTGCGTTTTTCACATGACGTGTTAATGCGGATTTTGGTAACCGACAAAGGCATTGAGACTAACCGTGGACAATGAGAAAAATACAAAAGTGCCAGTGGCTACGCGGAGAATACCAGGAATCTCCCGCGATCCGCGGCACATAGTGGAGATGACGCACGGTAGATGTGGTCGGTAGCCGGCTGCGTACGTTAGAGTGAGGCAACTATTCATTTCGTGGTTGTTAAATATATAGATAATAAACGAACAAAAACCAAACCCGTGTGAAATCGGGTAAAAAAACGCATTATGTCGGGGCCAAAATGAGGAAAAAAAACTTAATAAAAAAGTTGGTGGCCAAAACGGGAAAATAAAACTTAAACAAAAAGTAAGAAAACATTGTGTGGCCAAAATAAGGAAAAAAAAACTTTAAAAAAATTTTGGTGGTCAAAATGAAAAGCAAAAAAAATGTAGCCAAAATAGACCCCTTGCAAGAATTGAACTTGAATCATCCTACCACATATGTTGTCATTGTTTAAAACTATAACTATTTATACTATATTAATATTAGATGCTAATGAAATCACTATTCATTAGCATGTACTTTTAATATAGTATAACAAGATCACTTCAAAAAGTATCAAAGAATCCAATATTCATAATCATAACAACTTTTTCTAAGGGCAGTTAATTTTCCCAATTAAAAAATACAACCCATGAAGAAAAAAAGCAAACTTAGAAATATATTAATAACCATTTGGTCAGTTATTAGGTAAAAACCATGTCTTTTGCATTAAATGTAATGCAAAGTATCCTACTTTATAGAATATACTCATAATCCAAAAGGAGTCAACATACCTTGCATCTATAGTATGTTGGAGACGAAAATATCCTGCGTGTTGAGCCAGGTCAGCAACGGTTGCACCCGAATCGCCAAGAACCGATAGCGATAATCGTTTTTCGACAAATCCGGATTCAGAAACTTTAAGTTCATCTTCTAAAGAACTTGTTTTTGACTTTAAGATGTTGACTTCAAGATTCGGGTGCAAGTTGAGCGCATTGATCATCTTGTAACCGGTTTTTTTTAGAACATGAGAAAAATGTGATGATGAGAGGGAAGAAGGGTTGGTTGTTGCAGTTGAAGACAATGAAAAACTGAAGAGGATGAAAGAGATGATTAAAAGATGAGAAGACATTGTTTGTGTGTGAATAAGGAAAGAATGGTTGGTTTTGGTTATGGTTAGTGTGAGTTTTGTGTTGTGGGTATATATAGTGTTTCATGTAGCATGTAATCTTGTTCTTGCACGATCTTAAAGTTATTATTTTGTATTCATATGGATCTTTTATTTAATATATTATGAACAATTCTTAAAAGCACAGTTTTGACTTCTATGGAGAAAAAATGAAAAATATGGCTGGCAATGTTTTGATGAGTTGTATTTGGATGTAATTTTAGTAATATACATGTGATCATAATGCCTTCAATGTCATTAATAAAAATAGTTCTTTATTCTTTTCTCTTTTCATCTAAAGAGAAAGTGTTGATAGAGTTTGTGTATCTTTTTATTGTTTGTTGTAAATTATATAATTTTTAAATATCAAATTATAGAGGGGACATTGTAAAAGTTACATTAATGTAAAAAAATTTAAGAATGACTAAATGCTGACAAATGGCACTAGCCAAAATCAAGGTTTTCAGAACTGGACCGGACGTCGAACCGGACCCCCGGCCGGTTCACCGGTTCGACCGGTCCGACCGGTTCGACCGGTTCGACGAACCGGCCCAAAAAACAAAAAAAAATAAAAAAAATTAAAAAAAATTAAAAAATCCGGTCCGACCGGTCCGGTTTCCGGTCCGACCGGCCGGTTCACCGGTTCAACCCCGGTTCGCTGCAAAAACGGTCCGACTACCCGAACCGGACCGGTCCAGGCCCCGGAGCCCGGTCCGACCGGCCGGTCCGGTCCGGTTTTCAAAACAATGGCCAAAATGGTATTAGTGTAGATCATTGCAATTGTTGACTTTTTTCAAGTTTCATCTCCATTTTTTAAACGATCATAACTTTTTCATAGTACATTATTTTAAAAAAACATCATAAAACAAGCTTTTTATTTTCTTTCATTTGCATATCACATTGCCATGGTTTAAAATAAATATAAAAAAAATCGCTAGGTTGATCGCTTGCGTCTTTTTTAGGGTATACTCGCGTTTTTTATAAAACGCAAGTTATACGTGATAAAACGCAAATTATGCCTGATAAAACGCAAGTTATACCTGATAAAACGCAAGTTATACCTGATAAAAGATGCAAGTTATATCTGATAAAAAATGCAAGTTATACATGATAACTTGTTTTTATGGTGTATTTTAAAAAAAAAAAAATAATAATGTTGTATGCAAATGGAAAATGATAAAAAGCTTGTTTTTATGGTGTATTTTTTTAAAAAAAAAAAATAATGTTGTATGAAACAGTTATCATCATCATCATCATACTCAGTTAATCCCACCTATAGCAAAGCTAAGATAGGGTCTAAGAAGGGTAAGATGTAGACAGTCTTACCTCTACCCCTAAGAATAGAGAGGCTGCTTCTAGTGAGACCCCCGGCTCGATGTGGTTTGGTATCAAGCCTTGGACATAAGGCACAGAACACTTAGCAATCGGGGCAAACCCGATCAGTGCATGTACCTCTTTGTCTTTTGGCTATCCACGCCACCACATGATGCATGATTAACCATCCGTCGTTTTTAACGTTATTTTCACGAAATTAGTAAAATAACGCTAAAACTAGTGCGGCTTTACTTTTGTCCCCCAAAGGCCACACATATATACATTATGTGCGCACACCGTATGAAACAGTTATGGACGTTTAAAAAATGGAGGTGGAACTCAACAATTGTAAATTATACATGTTTTGTCATTCCCCTTTACTTTTAAAAGATCCAACGTATATATTCCCCTTTTAATCTCACACATTGATTTTAGATCAAAGGCCAAAATCCTTCTTATCTTTTTTTATGTTAAGATACTTTTCACACAATACTTTCTTATCAAATTAATGGCACTTGAAACCTCAACCTGAGAAGACATCATTTAACATATTATGATACTAGTTTATCCTTCGGGAGCTTTTAGAGATAGACAAATCTAATATGAAATGACAATATGTGTATCATAAAAAGAATATACCGTTTTTTAGGAAAAAAATTGTAAAGGATCAACACTTGATAACTTAAAAAACCTATTTCTAATTCTACGTGTTCACCTCTTACTCGAGTGAAGTCTCTGACAACTTTGTTACTTGCTCAAGACACTCTAAAGCTGCGATGCAAACCTAAAAAAAAACAACCAAATTTGTATCAAATGATGTAATGATGATGATAGGTGATTTTGATGAATAAACTGAGCATATATGAAAGAATAACATACATGTTCAATTTTTATTATGGATATACAATTGATCACATTGGGGCCACCATTGTTCGCCCGTCGTCACACTCCAGCCTTGGTATGTGCTTTTTTTAACTTTTTTACAATTTAGCCCCAATTGTATAATTGTTATTTGATAGAATTAAGTGTTTTGTTAGGCCTTAAAATTGGGTGTGTTGTTGAATGTTAATCCCTAAATAATTAATTAGGTACCTTTCAAAAAAAAATTAATTAGGTAATTGTTACAAATTTAGAATTGGGGGCTTTTTTGAATGTTAAGCCCTGAATAATAAATTAGTGGCTTAGCGATAATTATCGAGAATGAAATCTTAGATAGTACAAAATGTGAAGAGTTAATCCACCAATTTACTAGCAAGAACGCTAGGAGAACTTAATGAATCTTCGGTTAGATACTAGCCTACTACTGTTTGTAATTTCACTCATTCTAATACTATTATTTTGCTATATTATTGATCGTACATAAAATTTAGTTTAAATTATTTAATTCAATAAAACTTAAAGGATATATGTTTTATCAGATAATGAATGGAAATCGTTATGAACACCTCAAGTATATTTTTATAAAAATAGTTGTCGTGTGTCACGTGATGGTAAACTGAAACATAACAAACTAAGGCGATAAATTATTAGATACCATGGTTACACAAAAACATAATGAACCAATTTGATAACAAACAGCCCCGCTTACGGCTATGCGCATATAATGTATATATGTGTGGCCCTTGAAGGCAAAAGTAAAGTTGTACTAATTTTAACGTTATTTTACTAATTTTGTGAAAATAACATTAAAAATGACGGACGGTTAATCATACATCAGGTGGTGGCGTTGATAGCCAAAAGTCAAGGGGTACATGCACCAATCGGGTTTGTCTCAATTGCTAAGTGTTATGTGCCTTTTATTTAAGGCTTGATACAAAACCACTATTGAGCCGGGGGTCTCACTGGAAGCAGTCTCTCTATTCCCACGGGGTACAGGTAAAGTTGTCTACATATTACTCTCCTCAGACACTACCTTAACTTTTGCTATTAGTGAGATTAACTAAGTATGATGATGATGATGATAAGGCTACTGGGTAAGCAGACATGAAAAACCCCATGTCTCAGTGCCACGTAGGCTGCCACATCACTAAGGTGGTGTCTCACCATTCTTGAGACATGGGTGGGGTGTGCAGACATGAAAAACCCCATGTCTCAAGCATTTAATATTTTTTTTTTGTTTTCTAATATTAATTTTAAGAAAAAAAAAAAAAAGGAAAAAACCCCATTGGTGCGTCCCAAATGTCTTGAGAAGGACGGGGGAGACGGGGGAGGTTGGGACGGGGGCTGGGACGGCGAAGTGGGGAGGTGTAGCAATGGGGACGGGGCAAAAATCAAGAGACGGGGGCTAGCCCACGTCTGTTCACCGAGTCGCCTAATGATATCTATACCTAACAAATAGGAGACACATGTCATTCATTAGATCCCTCTATTTTTTCCCGCCTCTCTTTCTCTCTCTTATTTAATTAAATATAGATAATTATGATGCCATTAATTATTATATTATAATTTCAATTACGTTAATCAATATTTTATATTTATCACTAGATTATATCCCGAGAGCGTCCCGGATTGAGAAATCTAATTTGAACTATCAATTTTACACCTGAAATAGACTGATACGTTTTACAGTTACATGCAGGAAAGTTTCGGATAGCTCTTAACCTAAAACAATTAACAATGTATCTCCAATGTTAGTGCATAACCTTAAACAATGTATAACTCTAATATTAAAACCAACCACACAAAAAAGTAGTCGTTTTTTTTTCTCCGTTTTTTATATAGCACTATGATACCCGTTGGAAAGATAATAAAACGCTCGTTAATTTAGTGTAATTTTTTTCTTTAAAAAATCCCGTGTATAAAAGATATTAACGTTTAAAAGTTATGGGATGAAACATTAGAGATAAAAATCTAATTTTGTTTTTAAATTTTAAATTATTTTCCTAAAATAAAGGTCTTGCCACATGGGATGACACATGGCACACTCAATAGAGAATACCCTCTTTGAATGACATGTTATTAAAATGACTTTGTTTTATTATATGTATAGATAGATTTTTTTGAAATTGCCAACTAAATATCACCTGAACTGCGAGTGGGTTAGCACTGGACAAATGGCTGCCTACTGGGCATCCAAAGTCCATCAAGCCACCAATTCGGGAAAAAATCTGCCGCCCGAAAGCCCATTGCGATAAAACCCTTTTGGATCGGATTCAAACTTGAGACCAAATGACCTCAAACTCTTATCTTCATTTCCTCATACCACTCCACAATTATCTACTAAATATAAAATTAATCCCAATCGCCTTTAATTTATCTTCTCTCATATTAAATAATAGTATTATATTATAATTTTCATGTTTGGTTCTCCTATTAAATAATAATCATTACCGACTTCTATTAAATAAAATATTAAATTATAATTTTTCACTCTGTATTTTTGTTTAATAGTAACAATTTCATTTTTATTAATTTAACACTGTACACTATACGTGTTTTTAACCTAACAATAAATAAAAAAACAAAATAAAATGTTATAACTAATAAAGAGTACATCAAAGTTTAATTTTTTCAAGACATATGTTGACAACTATATATGTGTTAATATATTACATTACATTTATTCAACGAATGTAAGACACGAGTTTATTCAGCCCATACAATGACATGCTTTTTTTAATATAATTTTTTATTAATCAACATATAAAAGTACATTTTTTTGAACGGCCAACAAATCAATTCCGAGCACTCTCGGGCACCCTTCTGGCGAATCAGGTACTCGAGAGTACCCGGGCCACCAATTGCCACCAATTCCCGGGAAAACCCGACCACTCACCCGCCCGAAGGTACGACGGTGAAATAATCGGTAAAACCGGTCGGGATCAGGACTCGAACCCAAGCCAATGGCCGGGTCATCCCTCATTTCCCCTCCACCAATGTCCTCCAAATGTAGCTAGTGTGAATTGAACTCAAGCCTCCCATAGGAAACTTTTAGGCCCTCAACCAACTGGGCTACAAGTGTTGGACCATATAAAAATACATTTATTCACTCCGTGTAATACACAGGGTTCTAACATAGTTATCTTATAATTAATAGCCCACTGATTTTAACAGTACACTAACACGTGTCAGTAACTGTTGGTTGGCTTGGTTCTTAATTTTTTTCACTTTTTATATTTAAAACGTAATGACGAAATAAGTATTCCATAAGTTGTTTCTCTTCATAATTCATGTAGTCCAAAACATTATGCATGGGTTGTGACTTGTGATTAATGGAGCATAAGATGTTATGTTCCGTAATCCATTCCATACTTCCATCAAGGCCCAACGGAGAAGCCCAACCCTAACATACCAAGTACTCAAAGTAAGTAGTCCGAGCCTGTAGCAGCGTAGCCCAAAGCATTTTGGCGTCAAATGTGCGACATAGTTGGTTTTAACTAGGGGCGGCAATTATTGACACGACCCGAAAACCGACCCGAACCCAACACGAAAAAAAATAGATTTGGGTCAACTAACACGACCCGTTTAAAAAAACGGGCCGGGTTCGGGTTGACACATATATAAAATGGGTTGACCCGTTAACCCGTTTAAGTATTTAGAAAAAAAATATATTATATTTTTGTTTTTCTTTTTCCATTTCTATGTACATGGTTAGTTATAATTGTGTTATTTTTGACACACTGTATTATTTATTTGTCACACTTATATACTCACCATTAAACATTTTATTGATAACCCGCTTACAACCCAACAACCCGCTTATAACTCATGAACATGTATTACTCATTTAAAAATATGGGTTAAACGGGTCGTCTTCGGGTTGACCCGGATTTTATGTGGGTTGGGTTAGGGTTGAAATATTTGACACAAATAATAATATGGGTCGGGTACGGGTTGCACATTTCAACCCATCAACCCGGCAACCCGCAACCTATAAACCCGCCAACCCATCAACCCGACACGATTGACACCCCTAGTTTTAACATCATAGTCATTAATAACATAACATTGTGAATTCACAATTTTAGGTGTTATTATTTTAAAAACAAAAATAACATAAAACATATCACCTCATAAAATTTTGAACGACAAAAGAAATATATACATTAAATACACATTAAAAACCAAGAAAAATGCCAACGGGTCGGGTAGCTGAGCCAATTAAGAGGGTGTTTGGGATTGAGTTTCAAAATAACTTATTGACTTATTGGCTTTTTCAAAAAGCCAATAAGTCAATAAGTTGTTTGTGTAACCTAAAAACACTTTCTGTTTTGACTTTTGGCTTTTTGCTCTTATGGGTGGAAAAGTTGTTTTTGAAAAGTTAAAAATCCTAGCTTTTGGCTTTTAGTTTTTGGTTTTTGAAAAATTTTTACAAATTTGCCACCCATACAACCAATATTTACAATAAGTTAAGCGAAACACTTAAAAAAAAAAGACAATATATTGACTTTTTGACGTTTCTCATCCCAAAATCTAATCCAAACACTTTTTTAAAACTTCTTTTCAAAAAGTCATAAGCCAATAAACACCTTTGACTAAAAGCACTTTTACATTTCCAAACTCAATCCCAAACACCCTCTAAAAGAACGAAATCAAGAACAGGAAAATGACACAAGTCCAACCATCTGGCACAGCCAAGAATAAAAAAACAAGAAGGTGAAGTGCAACACCACCTAGACCAATGTTGAAACCGAATCATGTCACAAACATGACTCTTTATCCAACATTATACAAAGTTATCTACTACAATGTTGAAACCAATGTAAGTTTTATTAATCATTAGGAAGGGGGAGAGCGCCCCCTTTAAAATAAAACTTTTTAGTGTAATACTCCGTTAACTAAAACTAAAAAAAATCCTTTTCTGCTTTTTATGTTTAGTAGGCTGAGCTCAGTTGTATTTTATCTATATTCTATGGGAATAAAAATACCGTTTGTATTATTATATATCCAAACAAAGTGAAATGTTCTGTTCTAGAAAAAACACAATAATTAAAGACTAAATTACAGAAAACAACCTTTACGTATACCCAAAACTGCAGCTTTCACCTTTATCTTTAAAAAGCGCGATAATCAACCTTAACCTTTGTATTTTGTTGCAAACCAAACCTTTATCACTAACTGAGTTAGTTTTCCAAGTTAAGTCTCCTCACATGCAAAGCATGTGAGGGCTTTTTAGTCATTTTCTTTGTTCATTTTTTAAAATGTTTATTTTAAACAAAAAACCTTATAAACATCATCTTCCCCAAACATATACCCTAACCTAACCTAACCTGATACCAACCGCAACACCATCTCCAGCTCCAGCTCCAGCTCCGAAACCACTTGGACCACCGCTACTTACTCCTCTCGCCGCAATTCCACCACCACCAATATTAGAGTGATATGGTGTATGTTAGTAGTTTGAGTTTGTTGAGTAGTTTAAAGTGCATCTTAGCGTGAGGTTAACGGTTAGTTTCTTAGTCCACCGCCTCTTTTCCTCTATATAAAGAGGTGGTCTATAGTTTGTTTTTAATTCAATTAATAAAAATCAATTCTTACGATTTATCATGATGTCAAAGCTTGATGCTCGAAAGAAAAGAGAGAAAAAAGTTCCGATAACATTTCTGATCAACTTCCGGTAAAGATCCGACTACTCTTTTCTTTCTTCTTCTGGATCTATTCCTTCAATTTTTGTTCGATTCTCTTCTTTATCTTTCTATAATCATCTTCCTCATTTCCTGTTCATGTTACAGATCTGTTCTTCATCCAATCTTTTTTGTTTCTTTGATCCCCTGTTCATCTTCTAGTTCTACAATCTTCTTCGTCTTCTGAGTCTCGATCTTCTTCTTCTGTTGTTTCATCTTCTTCATCTTATTCCAAAGTAATTCCCATCGTCGTTCGGTGATTATTCATCTCTTCTTTACTGATTTCTCGATTCTACATAAAAAATTGGCTTCATTCACGTTGATTCTATGAAAATAATAATAATGATAATAATAATAATTGGCTTCATTCACGTTGATTCTATAATAATAATAATAATAAAAAAGATTAGTGTTTACCATACTGCTTGATCGTTTATTTAAAATAAGATGAGAGGTTAGTGAAGTTTTGCTGGAATTCAGAAGTGGTAGAGTGAAGAACAAGAGTCTTGTTTGTGACAGAGAGATTGAAGTTTTGTTTGGTAGTGTTGAAATCCTAACGACTTGTAATGGCTCAGTTATGGCTTGATCAGATTAGGTCTGGTTTTCCTTATATGTCTGGGGGAAGATGATGTTTATAAGATTTTTATTTAAAATAAACATTTTAATAAATGAACAAAGAAAAAGACTAAAAAGCCCTCACATGCAAAGCATGTGAGGAGACTTAACTTGGAAAACTAACTCAGTTAGTGATAAAGGTTTGGTTTTGCAACAAAATACAAAGATTAAGGTTGATTATCGCGCTTTTTAAAGATAAAAGTGAAAGCTGCAGTTTTGGGTATACGTAAAGGTTGTTTTCTGTAATTTAGTCATAATTAAAATACCGATTGCTGGGAATAAAAATCTTATTTGGAGTCGAGTAATAATAATAAAGTTACCAAAATTTAAAGAACCCGTGACGGTTTCTGCCAATAAATACATCCCCCCTTGACAGATTTCCCGTGCAAACTATCTCATATTTTCAACTAACCACCCTTCTCATATAACTTGTCCATATCTGCCCCCTTATCTTTACACAATCTACACATCAACCCTTTACAAAAAAAAAAACGATACAAAAATTTCCAAATGTAAGTCAACTAGTTAATAAACTCTTTCCACGTGTAAATCTAAGACCAGAAATATCCAGCTTCTCATATAGCTCAACTAGAGTCTGCCACGTGGCATCACCATATTCCACGTCATCATGAAACATCAAAGCCCGCTTAACCTTCGGGTCCCACAAGTTTTGCTGGATAGATGAGAGGTTTGTTATTGCCACGTCATCAAGTATCCGGCCTAGTTTTCCGACGTCCTTTTCCGCCACCGTGAGGGATATCTCCGACCATGGAACGGTTTTTTCGAACGGTAACGTGATTCCGTCAGCGATGATCACTGGCACGCAACCCAATGCAACTGATTCCACGAGTCTTGGACTCCATGGGGCCCACCCGAGTGGGCATAAGCAAAAGACCGACCGTGCGATTTCCGATAGGTATCCGGCGAACCGGTTTCTTCTCAAATAAAACCGCCGGTCGTGACCGTATTTTCGAAGGATTTTGGTCCTCACACGCCTGTTGTTAGAGTAGAGGAAGATTAGATTAGAGCCGTTTAAAAAAGAAAGAAAATTGTTTATATTCCTCTCTTTTATAGTTTAATAAATAAACAACGAACATAGATACATTGTTTAGTTTTTTTTTAACAGCAACAATTCTATAAATATATAGAAAACCGGACAAACAAGAAGCTAAAACCATTACACAACTACATTACATTATAAGTTATAACATCTCGCAAATTAAACTCCCGCCAGTTTAGTCGTTTAGTTGAAGAAACAAGCACAAACAAATTTCTAATACATTAGTTTATATTTGTTCATTTAAACACCTTTGGTATATAGTTATACCATTCATTTGAAAATAACATAAGTTTGAAGAAAATATTTTGGAGTAGGATGATACAAAAAGAAACAAATATATATTTACCATTCATTGGTTTATGTTCATTTATATTTTTTCCTATTTGCAAAATATTTATTACCAATATGCATTTAAAACTAATGTGATTTTTATATTTTAAAATAATGGTATTTCAAACTTCAATTTAAACATTCACGTTTGTTTTTAAGTTAACTCGTGTTGGTTCATGTGCTGGTCATTTATATGCGTTTGTGTTAGTTTATGTTTATTTCTGTTTTTTATTTGTATTTCTTTGTGTTTATTTTCGTGAACCGTTCTTATATAATATTAACCAACAAACATATACAAACACTCAATTTCTCAACGAACCAGTGGCGAAGCTTGACCCGAAGGTTTGGGGGTTCGGAAGACACGGGTTTCGAGGGGTCGAAACCCTATTTTTTCAAAATTTTCTATCCGGGGAGGTCGGCCGCCCCTCCCCGCCCCAACAAACCTACGCCACTGCAACGAACTAACACGAAATTCATTTTATTAGTTTAAACTCTTTGTGTACTGTTAGTTAGTCTATTAAGTTAACGTTACTACGTTAGTTTTAACTGTTTATGTAAGCTTGTTTTAAATGTAAGCTTGTTAAGCTAAAACGAAACAAACGAATATGAACAAACTCTAAAACTCTTCAATAGCTAACTAGCAATATCATAACTAAATGACTTTAATATCAAAACTTAAAAATGGAACTTAGCATTACCTGCTGTAATATTGACCGCTAACATTCTTGGGATGCACTTCCATCTTCCCCCGGAAAAACACAAAAATATCCCGGCGATCAGTTACCGGCGACATCGACAGTATCGCCTGTACCTTCTCCGGCGACACATAAGGCGGTATAACCACATGCTCAACATCTTGACACGGATGACGATACTTAACCCCAAACGTCTGTAACACAATAGAATTCTTCATAAACTCCGGTACACCTTCAGCCACAGCTCTATCTTCCTAATCCAATTAAAAAACAACAAAACATTTCATAAATTCAATAAATTATTCAAAACTAATAACCCAAATAATAATCCATAACTAATAATAATATAATATACCATTGAATGAAAACAAGCTCCGTAATCATGAGAAGCAACAAAAACATGATCAGAACCATTTCTTCTCTTCCAGAAAGGAAACTCAGACGAAATAAAGTCAACAGCAGATGACAAAAGTCCACGTGCATGTCCAATCATAGGAAACCCATTAACGTTACTGAATTTACATGACACGTAAACTGGAACAAAGAAGAAATCTGCAACCAATGGGTCAAACGTTCGTACTCTGCTTTTAGTCAACGCTTTGTGTATTGCAACCTCTGACGCGAATAAATGTGTGCTACATCTTTTATTTGATAACCAATCACTGTTGTATGTAGATGGGAGTTCGTATATGTATATTCTCAACTTGTTTAAGGGTTTGGAAGGTTGTAGTTTGGATGTTTTTGTATCGAATGTGGATGCTCTGTTTTTTAAAATAAAGAAGTAGAAGGATAGTGAAAACCATAGGATCCATTTGAAGTGTTTGATGAAAACAGGGTGGTCTGTTTTTGCAGTTTTGATTCTTGAAAGCTTCATCCTCACATAATATTCTTTCTTGTTTCTTGTTGATTTAAAAATCTCCATTGTTGAACAGAGAGTTGGATGATTGGTGATGGGTTGTTGTTACTGAAATGGGATTAATTTGGTTTAGTTGGTTGTTGATAAAGTGGAAATCAAGAAAGTAGAAACTTTATGTTTTAATCACCTTCGGTTTAACAAGAAAGCGTCTTGAGTTAGATTGAGTTTGAAGATGAGTATAGATTATAGAACTATAGATTAGAGATTTTGTAAATGGGAGGAAGTGACTAAAATGCCCTTAAGGTTGGATAATGTAAGTATGAGATGATGAGTTGTGTTTAGTGTCGCAAACGAACCAAACGTTTGGTAAACAATTCGTGAATCGTTCGGCGGGAAGTTTGTTTGTGTCCATTCGTTTAATAAATAAACGAAACAAGCAATAAATTTCGTTCGTTTGCCTAAACAAATAAACATGAACTGAGGTCGCGTCGTTCATTTATGTTCGTGAACGGTCGGTAACGTGTTCGTTTATGTTCGACTGTTTGTTAGGTTCTTTAACCCTTATTTTTAATTTAAGTACTTCTAAATTCCTACTAATAGATTATTTTATAAATATTAGTGTATTACATATTAATATTACTTCATTTGTTTTGCTTAACTATTATTTTGGATGGATTAAACGAAGACTTCAAGGTTTTTTTTTTTTTTTGGATTAAATGACTACTTCAAGTTTGAAATGATAATTTGATGTTATGTTGGATTGTTGGGACATTATTGTATGCTAATTACATTATCAAAATTATATCAAGTATATTTGGATAATTATGTTAGTATATTTTGGGCGAATCTACGTAATATTTGTGATGGAAGATACGAATTTGTTTAAAATATAATATGTATTTATTTATGTTTATAACCGCTTGCTTTTATTCATGAATGTTCATTTGTGTTCATAAACTTTGTGTTTGTTCACGCTTCCCTTTATCAGGTACCTAAAATTAACAAATAAACACAAACGAATACGAACACGTTCATTTTCTTAACAAACAAACACAAACATAGAATCTTATTCGGTAAGTGTTCGTGAACACATTATTTTCTTAACAAACGAACATGAACAAAGCCTTGTCCGTGTTTGTTCGGTTCGTTTGCAGCCCTAGTTGGATTATGGGGACAAGAGCTTGGTTTTAACTTTGAAGGGGCAGAGTTGGAAGAAAAAAAATGTTACAGAAGATGGCAAGGTGAATAAATCTAGAAAGTGAGACTGAAAAGGGTTGTTAAAAACATTATCTGGTAAACACCAAAAAGTACATCATTTGGTTGTCTAATTGTGAGATTCGGATTCCATCATAAATTATATTCCATGACAACCAAATGTGGTGAATTTTTATTATTAGTATAATATATATAATATTTATATAAACATTTAGAAGTTCTTTGTATAAGGCTAACTGGTATGGAAAAAAGAAGATGATCGGAGAGTCCTACTCTTATGTGATTTTTGTGATTTTAAAGGTTAAAAGTGGAGGGGAAAGGGAAGGGGAAGGGGAGGGGATGATGACATGGAGGATGGAGAACCAGAATACATAACGCACAAGCCTAATAAAGATAGATTTATAAAAATGAAAAGGTTTATGAGTTGATTGCATGACATGATAACTTTATAAACTTTTAAGAATGTTTGAGGTAATAAATGTTCTTTTCAAATAGACCAAAAAAACTTAAACTTTTGTCTATCCGAAAAGAATGTTAGCTTTTGCAATTTGTTGACGGATGATGTAACTTATATATTTAGCTTCGCCAATTGATTAATGTATGCTACTCATACTCCACTTTGTCATGAAAATTTATTAGGGCTTTCGTCATAAGCCTACAATATGCCAAACAATATCATTTTGTGCTTTGGTTTATGTTAGGTTGTCTCTAGAGTCTAGAGTATTACTTATTAGTGTGTTATGCTTATTCCCACTTAGCATTGCAAACGAACTACTAAATGTGTCTTTTTAGGTAAAATGGTAAATGTGTTGAACGGATGATAAAAAACATGATCAAGTTTAGAGAAAGGAAGACCAATTTTTTATAAAAGCATTTGTTAGTTGGTTGAAATATGTTGTAGTTTCAGATCAATACCCACTTTTTTAATTTAACAAGTTATAAATCTATCCATAATGTCATGATCTCACTATACATAACTAGTATACAATATTGCGTTAGGAATTCAGGTTGTTACTAGGATTCGTCTTGCAAAGAGTTCTAAAACATAAATTGATTTGTCGTTGGACCCTAGACGGAGTATATACATCCTTGATGGGCTATTTAAAGTTTGTTACTTGTTTTCTTTCGCAAACTTTTGCAACATCGTATGAGGTCTCTCACGGTTTATCCTATATCCCATATTGTCAAAGAGCCTGAGTGAAAAAAACAACAACAAATGGTTAGCAATCTAAACAAAAATAAGAAAAAAGAAAGGAAGGAGACAGTTGAAAGTTTTAATACAAACTATAGAATTGATATGCATCCCCTATATGTTTATCCTTTTAATTATTATCACCATGATAAGATGTTTGTCCAAACAAGTGAATAATAAAATGAAGGTTGCGAAAAGTCAAATGCAAAGAGTGTTGGATTAATGAGTAATAGATACTCAATCCACTGGAAAGCTAGCCGTGAACATGAAAATGAGGTAATCGGTCGTTGAAGCAATTCAGAAATTTATCATATTAATACAAATATTTTTCATATATCGCACTTAACCCCTTTGTATATTTGTATATATATGTTCAAATGTTCAACTATGAATGATTATAGGGAATCATTCCATAATTTAATTATTTTGATTGCTCATACTTCAAGTACAAGACTCATGATTAAAGTTTTAATAATCCAACTTTATGCAACTTTAATCAACATCATCACTTTGTTTTCTCCATCCAATATTCTATGGTGATGATACTACAAGAAAATTTTAGAAACCATATCCAAATTTAAATGATATACCTAACGAGAGGTTAAATCAATATCAAATACATCGACTAGTTCTACCAATTACCAAGATATCAAATATGAACTTAAGGTCTATGATGTTATCATGCAACTATCTTGACCACTCAACTCAATCCACTCATTAAACCTTAATAACCCTCTCCTGGCTCATGCACATGTACGAAGCATGTTTTAGATCTCATAAAAGGAATTTAATGTTATGATTTTCTTTTTATAAAATGTATGCTTACCATGATGCTTAGTGCTTACTAGTGCTTATTGTGTGAGAAAGACTATTAAATATTTCAATAAACTAATATGTTAGAGTAACTATTATATTTGGTTTAATTTAAGAAAAAAACTATTACAATTTAACACAATGATTATTTTTTCAAATATGTTAGGCTAGAAAGCATCCTAGTATGTTACATACTTGCATCAAACCCACATCTCTTTGGTACTCCCAACTCAATTGGTCAGGGTTAGTGGATTGACCCTAACGTAAAAAACGAACAAAAACTTCATGTGATTTCGGTATTCTCACTTTTTTATAAACTATTTCACTCATTAGTATAAAAATATATATAAAAAAAAAACTTTCATTGTAAATATATTTGTGATAAGTTTGCATATTGTGTGAGAAAGACTATTAAATATTTCAATAAACTAATATGTTAGAGTAACTATTATATTTGGTTTAATTTAAGAAAAAAACTATTACAATTTAACACCATTATTATTTTTTCAAATATGTTAGGCTAGAAAGTATTAGAGATGTACCAAATTCTCCATTGTTATAATTGTATATTTTGTATATGTATTTTCATGTCAAAGTCATAGTCAAAGTCTTGGTCATGGTCAAGGTCAATGTCAATGTCATAGTCAAAGTTGTTATTAGTATTTAATATTTTGTAGATTATGTCTTTCTTCATTGTATATATATCATGTATGAATTATGAATAAAATGTGATTGATCATTCTCTTATAGAAAGCATCCTAGTATGTTACATACTTGCATCAAACCCACATCTCGTTGGTACTCCCAACTCAATTGGTCGCCTGGTCGGGGTTAGTGGATTGAACCTAACGTAAAAACGAACAAAAACTTTATGTGATTTCCGTATTCTCACTTTTTTTATAAAATATTTCACTCATTAGTATAAAAAAAATATAAAATAAAACTTTCATTGTAAACATATTTGTGATAAGTTTGCGTATTGAATTAACGTTGAAAATCGAACATCTTGAATATATGAAGAGAAAAAAACTAAGGCTTTGCGTTGTGGCTTGCAGTGAGTACCGTCGTGAGCTACCGACGTGACTTTCAAGTAACCCGGTCACGCCAAGCTGTTGTGGCTGGGGTGAGCACCAGCGCGACCACAACCTACAAATCCAACACAAATTCATTTCTTCGCGCCATGAGCCTGCGTGAGCTTGGCTCACCCGCGTCGGGTTAGCGTGGGGTTGTTTGTGGCTGGGGGTGAGCGTGAGGTTGTTGTGGCTACTCGCGCCAGATCACTCGTATGTCCACAACACACAGTCTAAAAGATACGCAAGTTATTTATAAGTGTAGTCCACTATAATTTGCATAATTTGATTCTATCCAAAAAAACGTATTTGGCTAAAATAAAAGTTATCAATTTTAGAAAAAAAAATATTTTAATAATCTTAACTTTATTGGTCGACAACATTCCTAACTAAGTAAATGTTTATGACAATCACAATTTTAATCATATTTTTCCCCAATGATCTCATACTCGCTAAAATTTAACCTAGTTAGTTTTTGCTAGCGTGGACTTCCACTAAGCAATCCACATCATCAAAAGTTTGCCACAAAAGCACCAGTAGTCATTAAAACTTTGATTTATTTGCCACATAAGTACTTCATGTCATCAAACCTTGACTCTTTGCTACAAATGCAGTCCACGCCTAAAAAACAAACTAGGTTAACTTTTAGTTAGTACTAGTGGGAATGCCCGCGCGTTGCAGCGGGTGTTCCAATTGATATCAGATTTAATTATGTTCATTTTATGATGATGATGGTGATGATGTATATTATGAACCACAATCCATTGTGGGTTTCTAACATTTTATTCTATTCAACGAGTGTATAGATAGTAGTTAATAAAATATTGCTAGTGTTCCCGACTCTAATAAAAAATTATTGTAAAATACTGCTAGTATTCGGATAGGAAGCGTGCCTTTTAGGTCTCATAGAGTATATAGCTGAGGTAAAAACATGTAATGTGATACTATTAACTAAAATAGCACAATTAATTAAATTACTAAATGCTTATTTAAAAAATTATTTACTTAAGTTGTTTAAGAAAGAAAATAAAATAAGCCTACTTATGCAGATGGTGATGGTTAAAGCAGCACATGTAGTCTGATGTATATGTTGCCTTCAAATATGAGCTTTTTTTTCAACTAAATCTACAGCTCCACATGAGATGTATTAGGGAATCTGGCAGAGACTTGTTGCCTTGGATATCATGTGTTATTACTTATGAGAAAACCAAGAGTTGCGTCGTCTGGTGAACCGATGAGCTAAAGAAAGTCAAAGGAAAAGCGAATGGTCACGCCCCATTAGAAGAATAAAATAAAAAACAACTAAGGGTAATAAGTTGGCGAAATCTGTATTTGACTACTTAGGGTCTAAATAATCAGATTTTGAGAAGCATGTTAAGTCGTTATGTAAGAAACTGTTAAGAAACATGGATCAAAAACTAAACATACTCTTTTATTATGAACCCAACCCAGAGATTAATACCCAATGTATCAATACTTACAAAAGAAAACTCACTACAATCACTCTCACACTCTCAGATTATCAACAAGATAATCTGATATGAACCCTAACAGATCTACAGACGATCGTGTGTTATTCGAGATGAACAACACAGATACACAATCTAAACCCTAGGATATCTGAGAGAAATCAGAGAGACTAAAGCACAAAATAAAGAAACCCTAACGAAAATGAGCTAAAGCTTCATCTGTTCTCGAGAAAGGGTATTTATAAGACAAGTAAGAGGCTCGGGAAGTAACACACCCGAGCCACATATGACCGTAGGATCAGATCACAAAAACACACTCAGAGTTGATCTGAGCCTTTGATTGATAAAGTTGGATTGCCAGCTTGGCAATCCAATCCAAGCCAAACAACGAGCCAACAACGAACTGGGCTTCCACCTATCTGGGCTTCTATCTCCATCTATCTGGGCTTTTATCTGGACCTTCTATCTGGACTCTTTCCAAGACACCTGGGCCACCTAGGCCGGCCTGCTTCCTTAGTCAACCAGATCGCTTCCAAATATATATGCAAAATAAAACATTCAAAATAATAATAAATTAACATTAGATAAAATTGGATAAATGTAAGTACACTAACATTTTTAACACCCCCCCACAATTTTATCCTCTAAATGGGTCAAACATATTTAAACACAAACACATTACCTCATGTTGATGAACAAGCAATCCTTTAGTCATAATATCTGCAATCTGATCCTCTGATTTAACATACTCAGTCTTAACAACACCTTTGGATATCTGATCTCTTAGAAAAAAGAGATCTAAATCAAAGTGTTTTGTTCTATCATAGAACACAGGATTTGCAGCAATAGACAAGGCTGCTGTATTATCACAAAACATCTTTATAGGTAATGATACTTTTATGTTCAACTCAAACAACATATTTTTTAACCATATCACCTCACAACAAGCAGAACACAAAGCCCTGTACTCGGCTTCTGCTGACGACCTAGACACAGTGGATTGCCTCTTACTCTTCCAAGAAACTAAAGATCCTCCAAGAAACACACAAAATCCAGTAATGGACTTTCTAGACTCAAGACATTTTGCCCAGTCTGAGTCTGAATAGGCAATTAGATCAAACATATCATGTTTTTTGATCAATATGCCTTTTCCAGGTGCTTTCTTGAGATATCTTAGTAGTTTGAAAGCAATTTTAAGGTGTCCATCTGAGGGTTTATGCATATGTTGACTTAAATAATGGACAGCATATGATATATCTGGTCTAGTGTGTGCCAGATATATCAGTTTTCCTACTAACTTCTGATATGCTGTTATGTTAGTCAATGGCTTATCATGTTCCTTACACACTGATGTAAGAACATGATTCTGTTCTATAGGACTGTTAAGTGGTTTGCATGCAGTCATGCCATACTCAGTTAACAGCTCTATACAGTATTTTCTCTGAGATAGACAAATATCATTATTTTGTTTTATAACCTCTATCCCTAAAAAAATACTTAAGTTCACCTAAATCCTTTATCAAAAACTGTTTTTTAAGACAATCTTTCACACTTTTTATTTCATCAATACTATTACCAGTGATGACAATGTCATCCACATAAACTAACAAATAAACAGTAATAGATTCAGACAATTTATAAAACAGTGAATAATCACACTTACTTTGCTTAAACCCTAAGTTTGTTAAAACCCCTACAAGTTTATCATTCCACATCCTTGGGGCTTGTTTAAGCCCATACAAGGACTTCCTTAACTTGCACACTTTATTCTCATTTTCAGAATAATAACCATCAGGCAAGGACATGTAAACATCCTCATACAGATCACCATATAAGAATGCATTGTTTACATCTAATTGGAATAACTCCCAACCATTTTGGACAGCTATGGACAAGACACATCTAACAGTAACCAATTTTACAACTGGAGAGAATGTTTCCTCATAATCTATGCCATGTTTTTGACTATAGCCTTTGGCTACAAGCCTGGCTTTATATCTCTCTATCTCACCATTAGATTTGTATTTAATTTTATATATCCATTTACATCCAACTAAGCTTCTACCCTTAGGTAAATCAACTAAGTCCCAAGTATTATTCCTATATATGTAATGCCTCAATTTCTTCATTCATGGCATTAATCCAATTAGGATCCTTAACAGCCTCACTAAAGTGTTTGGGTTCAAGACTCTTGTTTAAAGCAACAGCATAACATTTATTACTAACAGACAAATTAGAATAGTTTACTGATCTTTCTAACCCATATTTGACCTTTCCTTTAACTATGAACTCATTTAAGTTCTTAGGTAATCTAGAACTCCTAGATGATTTCCTAGTAATGGTTTGTTCTAGTGGCTGATGATCATTTCCCTCAGAATTGAAAGTCAAGTCATCACCAGTCATCACAGAATCATCTTGTTCACCAACCAAACTCTCACTGGGCTGCTGTGAACCAGCCAAGCCATCAGTTTTTGAAGGTTCAGTTGATGTCTGAACAGATTCATGTGTCCCTAGTTCATTCTTACCTATGCCCTTTCCTTCATCATCGGGATCTTCCACTAGGTCTGGGTGTATGCTTTCTTCTATGTCAAAAAAGTTTAAGTTTGTGATATTTAAATGATCATACTTATCATAGTTTTTAGAAACATTTTCTTCTTTGAAAGGAAAAATGTGTTCAAAAAATTTTACATCCCTAGAATAGAAAACATTTTTTGTATCCAAACTGAAAACCTTATACCCTTTTTTCTCAGTAGAATACCCCACAAAGACACATTTTTCTGCCCTATAACTAAGTTTATCAGGATCATTTAACACAGTACAAAAGCATAAACACCCAAACCTCTTTAGATGTTTTAGAAAGGGCTCAAAACCATATACTAGTTCATATGGAGTTCTACCACCTAACACACTTGAAGGAGTCCTATTGATCAAATATGAAGCAGTCAGAACACAATCAGACCAGAAACTAATCGGCACACAACTTTGAAATAACAAAGCCCTAGCCACATTTAAAAGATGTCTATGTTTTCGTTCAACCACCCCATTTTGTTGAGGTGTGTATGTGCATGATGTTTGATGAACAATCCCTTTTTCTTTAAAAAAATTATTAACTCTGACATTAACAAATTCAGATCCATTATCACTTCTAAAACATTTAACATCCTTTTTAAACTGTGTCTTAACAATATTAACAAACTCACAAATGTTGTCAAACACCTCTGTTTTATGTTTCATGAAACACACCCAAACAGCCCTTGAGTAATCATCTACAATAGTAAGAAAATATCTATCTCCTTCCCTACTGGGAACTTTATATGGTCCCCACACATCCAAGTGAACAAGGTCACCCAAGGATGTTGTCTTATGATTACTCAAAGGGAAGGGTTCCCTATGTTGTTTAGCCCTGTGACAGATCTCACAGGGACTATGACTATCAACAGACCCTAACTCAAGCTTGGTTTTAAGAATGTTTAAGACAGTTTCAGATGGATGACCCAATCTGTCATGCCATAAATTTAACACATCATTATCACTACACACCTTATTGCACATAAAGGAATTTCCACAGAAGTATAGACCATCCACTTGACTACCAGTCACCAGGACTTTCTTGGATATTAAGTCCTGAACATAGCATTTGTATTCATAAAAAATTACATGAGCCTTATTATCTTTAGCCAATTTATGAATGGAAATAAGATTGATATTATAATCAGGGACCACAAACACATCTAACAACATGACTTTATCTCCTAATTTAACACTACCAATTTTAGTTACTAGTGCATCAGTTCCATTAGGGTGTTTAACTCTAATGTTTAACTCAGACACATCTATGTAATCAGTTAAATCTCTTTCATCCCTAATCATGTGCTGATTTGCCCCAGAATCAAATATCCAACCCTTAATTTTAATCTTCCCATCCTTACTTGAAAAACAAAACACAGGTTTACAATAAACACTAGCACAGAATGGACTAACAACACTACCTGACACATTGCAGCTTTGAGGACCATCTTTAGACTTATCACTCAACAGACTTAGTAACCTGCTCATCTGATCACTAGTTAAACTGTTTAGATTATTCTCAGGTTTATCAATTATGGAAGCATTATTCACACTAGCCTTTTTACCCTGCTTACCCCTGGACCTCATCCATGATGGATATCCAATAACCTCAAAACAACTTTCAACAGTGTGACCTATCTTGTTACAGTGTGAACACTTAAGATTTTGTTTTGACACTTTGTTTGTTTTATTAAATTCTAAGTTCTGATCAGTTTTAGAAAATAAGGCAATGCCTTGTGTTTTTCTATTAGCATTACTGGCATTTCTATGGGATTCTTCCCTAGAAATGACACTAAATGCTTCTTTAACAGAAGGCAAAGTATCCTTTATTAACAAACTAGTTCTAACACTTTGGTAAACACTGTCAAGACCCATCAAAAATTGCATTAGCTTAATCATGTTACTAAAGTTATTGAACTCTATAGCAGCTTCACATGTACATCTACAAACTTCCATATACATCATTCCCTACGAAATTAGATTATTTATCGACCAAAAACTTCATTTTTTTCCAATATCAAAATGTCCTTATCACCCGTCATTCACTTACGTATGTGTCCTCCATTTATACAATCATTGACTTACATATTGTTAATATTCTCCAACACATTCTACACCTCTATCTCCTACAAAGCATAATTACTTATTAATTTCTCTTTCCAAGGGAATGACTATTTCATTGTTCAATAAATTCGAACATTACTTTCCATCCTGATTGTCCATAAACCATTATCTTTGTATGATACAATCACAACTACGTCTACCTATACATTCACATTTGCATCTTGATACTCTTACGAATACACTTTCACTTTAATACATACCTCCACTCAACGACTAGGAGAGACCGTTATCCCTACTTAGCAGTTGGATGCATAATAGTTACACCTTCTTGGATACAATTACACTTATAATACGTTACTTGATATGTTTTAATACACATACATCTTTTCTTAAACTACGAAGTCTGATACTTGAAATTCAATGCCTATTCTATGCTACTTGCAAACTTGATCATACATGAAACTTGTTTATCCATGAAACCTAAGACTTAATTGTGCGTAAGACTAGATTTTCCCATGATATTGAAAATGGATATTCTATAATACTTGTAATATTCTATAAACTTAATTTTTCACTTAATGCATATAAATCGTCATAAATAGAAAAAAAAACATTCTATCCACAAAATTTGAACCCGCTTATACGTAAAGCTTAAAACATCCAAGTACTCATGTTGAATCCCCTCTAAACTTGGAGAGGTAAACAATCCATTTCTAATTCAATAGATGCATAAAAATTACATTATAGATTACACTTACAACAATTATAGGAATACATCTCGTTGGGATGTAGCCTTCCAGACAACCAGTATTAGTTGTAGCCCATACCTAAATCCATACGTGCTTATATTCATGTACATGCTTTGTCTCATTAATACTTGCTTGCCTACCTGGATACATCATCATTACGTTAATAAGTCGTTGCATATCTACGTGTTAGCTTTCACAAATATAATGACTAGCTCTTAGAATTAGGACACATTTACGTCATACCCATCGTTTTATTTCGAGTTAGTGTCATAGAAAGACATAACACCCTAATGTAAGGTAAATTGACGATTGCGGTCCGGAACGTAATCATGAATTTACAGGTACATTGAGGTGGTGTGAAATTCTATTTAGAGTTGTTGGTAGATGCTCAGTACGGATTCGAAATACCAATGGTGTGGTGGATTAGCTGCGGTACACCCTATATATAAACACTAATGGTGTTTCAAGGACGCGACTGAGGGTCGAACCAAGGACCAACTCTAGGCAACCTAATAATTTCAATAAGCCCTGCACTAAGTCTAAGTCTAATCAGTAATATATCATGTAAAGCACAACTAAAACATTCCATATATTACACAAATGCTTGTTTCTCATCTAAACTCAACAACATAGACTATAACTCTTACAACCCATCAATCAATGAGTTTGCAACTGTACTTAACATTCTTTCCTAAATAAATTTCGGGACGAAATTTCCTAAAGTATGGGAGACTGTAACGCCTGCCTTTTTTTTTTTTCTAAATAAAAATTATTTAAATTAATATATTCATATAACTATTTTTCTTTATACTCATTGACAACAATATATCGTTAACGAGACCACACGCTTATTCGTTAAACAACTTGGTTTAGTTAACCTTAATTTTTATTATAACTTTTGGAAATAATAATAAAACACTGATAAATAAAATATACTAAATCGTCGATTAGTCAATCCTCATAGATCTAACGCGCTTAAATATAGTCCGAGTACTCGTTTTTATACCGGGTTGTATAAATATAATCCATGGAGAAATTATTTTTTAGTGGTTAAACAAGTTACGTAATTAACGGGAGTTAAGACTTAAAGAGTTCGTATACGCGGTATCTATCTAACCCTACTTAACCCACACCAAATACCCTAACTAAATAATATATCTTCCTTCATTCTTCTTCCTCTTCTTTATCTTCATCTCCTTAACCAAAAACCCTAGCCTCCCTCATCCTCTCCAACTCTTCTTCTTTCTTAATACACACATATTACACAACACATACACCCTATCCCTTACCTCTCATTTCAATCTCCCTCTTTCTCACCCTAGGCGGCGTCGCCGCCAACAACCACCACCACCCGAACCACCACCTACCTCCTCCTCCCTCTTCTCTGTGACTGCGGCGGTCTCCAACAAACAACCACCACGCCCTGCCGCTGGCAGCTGGCAGCAACAGCAGAGTATTAGCAGTCGGCAGCAGCAACACAAGGGCATGGGTCAGATTTCAGCTACAGTAACAACGATCGGGATGGTTGGACTCCGTTTGGGTCTGTTGTTCCAGGTCAGCGGTTATGTGACGGGTTTTGAAGTGACTCGACCTTGGTTCCGGGGCTGATTATCATGAGTACTGTTTCTGGTCATTTAGCCGAGTTCGGGTTTAGTGTTTTGAGTAGATCAGGTTCTCGAGACGTGGTTCTTGTTCAGCTTCTTTCAGTCAACTTTGGTCAAGATCCGATTCGAACGGAGCTGGTCGACATATCTGATCATTTAGCCGAGTTCGGGTCTGGTCAACGCTTAACCCGAGGGGCGTGCGTGCCGGTTCGCGAGTTGTTTGCAAGAAGGTATAACAAACGCACCATGTCATTAGTTATTTGTTTTCGTGGTATTTCGTATATCTATATACATATTCTAATTGAGAATCGATGAACCGAACCGACTTGTTTTTATAAAATGCTTTGAGTAATATTGAGCCGACATGTATCAATAATCATTTTATTAATAGCTCGAACAATCGAAGAAATGACTAACTTATAATTATACTTATTGTTGTAATAATAGACAAACGCCAAACTATACATTTATACATGATACTTATCAAACTTTGTAGTTTATATTCATTATAGTTGTAGCAAGTTATACCAGTTGTCGTGCTTAAAGGCTTAGTTAAATAATGTTGCGTATTGTGAAATACCATTGAGTTTTGAGATAAAATAGACAACTTGTGTTGTCTGGTTTCTTACAAAAACAGAGGAGACTCTGCCCAAATTTTTATAAATTATAAGCAACATATCGGATGGTCAAATCTATTATTTTATACAATTAAAGCTACGTATTACAAGTAAATTTTATTAGCAAACCTTACCTTATCATACTTATATATATATATATATATACAAACCTAATATATCCAACCTACGAAACAAGTTAACTTTCGGGTCAAGTTATACAAATAATATTTTCTTAATACATAATGCGTCTTAAACAATCACTTCAAACGCGACCCTGCACTTAATATATAAGGTATTACTTCAAGTAACTATACATACGATTATATTTTGTGAAACCAAACCAAGTTACTATCGGTTCGTTAAGTCATACACATTAAGACACTTATTATTTACAATACGAGTCTAGGTAGTTTGATAAACTACCTTCACAACCATGAAACAAAATCAACTCATTTGCATTAGAATTAAGGCTTCATTTATTTGTAATAGGATACAAGTTGTTCAATAATTCAAGTTCAGACTTTTATTCTGCTAGTACCTACACAATGAATTTCAGGTGAGTTCATACTTGTCCCCCTTTTTATTCTTTATTCTTTGGGGCTCAACATGTATCACTATTAAGACTTAAACGATTTCATACTTTTAAAACTATTATACTCAATCTAAATGCTATTATGCTATGCCATGCTAGAATTCAAAGTCTTACATACAAATGTACGATTAGTTAACAACCCACCTTACATGTATAGCGCTATAGGTTGACACGCCGCCCCCTTTATGGGTCATGATAAGATGAAGTCTTTTGTGTTATCGAGTGTTGTTGCCGTTTGTATGGTTCTACGTGCATATGCCTATAACATGATGATTCGAGTAGACTTTTCTATACTATGTACTTAGACTTAAACTAGTATGCTCACCAATACTTTATGTGTTGACGGATATTTTATACATGTTGCAGGAAAAGCTTAATGAGACGATACAAGAAACATCACTTAGGATTCGGCCTTAGAAACCAACGAAACAATCTTTATTTTACTTCATGTTTAAGTTAATGTATTTTTCTCATGAATAAATGGTATACTTGTTGAATCTTAGATACGAATGAAATCTATTTTAATCTATTATCACAATTTAGTGTTATGAAGTCTTTGAGCAATCTATCACAAGTCTCACCTCGATGTTTCCGCCATCGGTTGGGGTGTGACACCTAAATCCTTTATCAAAAACTGTTTTTTAAGACAATCTTTCACACTTTTTATTTCATCAATACTATTACCAGTGATGACAATGTCATCCACATAAACTAACAAATAAACAGTAATAGATTCAGACAATTTATAAAACAGTGAATAATCACACTTACTTTGCTTAAACCCTAAGTTTGTTAAAACCCCTACAAGTTTATCATTCCACATCCTTGGGGCTTGTTTAAGCCCATACAAGGACTTCCTTAACTTGCACACTTTATTCTCATTTTCAGAATAATAACCATCAGGCAAGGACATGTAAACATCCTCATACAGATCACCATATAAGAATGCATTGTTTACATCTAATTGGAATAACTCCCAACCATTTTGGACAGCTATGGACAAGACACATCTAACAGTAACCAATTTTACAACTGGAGAGAATGTTTCCTCATAATCTATGCCATGTTTTTGACTATAGCCTTTGGCTACAAGCCTGGCTTTATATCTCTCTATCTCACCATTAGATTTGTATTTAATTTTATATATCCATTTACATCCAACTAAGCTTCTACCCTTAGGTAAATCAACTAAGTCCCAAGTATTATTCCTATATATGTAATGCCTCAATTTCTTCATTCATGGCATTAATCCAATTAGGATCCTTAACAGCCTCACTAAAGTGTTTGGGTTCAAGACTCTTGTTTAAAGCAACAGCATAACATTTATTACTAACAGACAAATTAGAATAGTTTACTGATCTTTCTAACCCATATTTGACCTTTCCTTTAACTATGAACTCATTTAAGTTCTTAGGTAATCTAGAACTCCTAGATGATTTCCTAGTAATGGTTTGTTCTAGTGGCTGATGATCATTTCCCTCAGAATTGAAAGTCAAGTCATCACCAGTCATCACAGAATCATCTTGTTCACCAACCAAACTCTCACTGGGCTGCTGTGAACCAGCCAAGCCATCAGTTTTTGAAGGTTCAGTTGATGTCTGAACAGATTCATGTGTCCCTAGTTCATTCTTACCTATGCCCTTTCCTTCATCATCGGGATCTTCCACTAGGTCTGGGTGTATGCTTTCTTCTATGTCAAAAAAGTTTAAGTTTGTGATATTTAAATGATCATACTTATCATAGTTTTTAGAAACATTTTCTTCTTTGAAAGGAAAAATGTGTTCAAAAAATTTTACATCCCTAGAATAGAAAACATTTTTTGTATCCAAACTGAAAACCTTATACCCTTTTTTCTCAGTAGAATACCCCACAAAGACACATTTTTCTGCCCTATAACTAAGTTTATCAGGATCATTTAACACAGTACAAAAGCATAAACACCCAAACCTCTTTAGATGTTTTAGAAAGGGCTCAAAACCATATACTAGTTCATATGGAGTTCTACCACCTAACACACTTGAAGGAGTCCTATTGATCAAATATGAAGCAGTCAGAACACAATCAGACCAGAAACTAATCGGCACACAACTTTGAAATAACAAAGCCCTAGCCACATTTAAAAGATGTCTATGTTTTCGTTCAACCACCCCATTTTGTTGAGGTGTGTATGTGCATGATGTTTGATGAACAATCCCTTTTTCTTTAAAAAAATTATTAACTCTGACATTAACAAATTCAGATCCATTATCACTTCTAAAACATTTAACATCCTTTTTAAACTGTGTCTTAACAATATTAACAAACTCACAAATGTTGTCAAACACCTCTGTTTTATGTTTCATGAAACACACCCAAACAGCCCTTGAGTAATCATCTACAATAGTAAGAAAATATCTATCTCCTTCCCTACTGGGAACTTTATATGGTCCCCACACATCCAAGTGAACAAGGTCACCCAAGGATGTTGTCTTATGATTACTCAAAGGGAAGGGTTCCCTATGTTGTTTAGCCCTGTGACAGATCTCACAGGGACTATGACTATCAACAGACCCTAACTCAAGCTTGGTTTTAAGAATGTTTAAGACAGTTTCAGATGGATGACCCAATCTGTCATGCCATAAATTTAACACATCATTATCACTACACACCTTATTGCACATAAAGGAATTTCCACAGAAGTATAGACCATCCACTTGACTACCAGTCACCAGGACTTTCTTGGATATTAAGTCCTGAACATAGCATTTGTATTCATAAAAAATTACATGAGCCTTATTATCTTTAGCCAATTTATGAATGGAAATAAGATTGATATTATAATCAGGGACCACAAACACATCTAACAACATGACTTTATCTCCTAATTTAACACTACCAATTTTAGTTACTAGTGCATCAGTTCCATTAGGGTGTTTAACTCTAATGTTTAACTCAGACACATCTATGTAATCAGTTAAATCTCTTTCATCCCTAATCATGTGCTGATTTGCCCCAGAATCAAATATCCAACCCTTAATTTTAATCTTCCCATCCTTACTTGAAAAACAAAACACAGGTTTACAATAAACACTAGCACAGAATGGACTAACAACACTACCTGACACATTGCAGCTTTGAGGACCATCTTTAGACTTATCACTCAACAGACTTAGTAACCTGCTCATCTGATCACTAGTTAAACTGTTTAGATTATTCTCAGGTTTATCAATTATGGAAGCATTATTCACACTAGCCTTTTTACCCTGCTTACCCCTGGACCTCATCCATGATGGATATCCAATAACCTCAAAACAACTTTCAACAGTGTGACCTATCTTGTTACAGTGTGAACACTTAAGATTTTGTTTTGACACTTTGTTTGTTTTATTAAATTCTAAGTTCTGATCAGTTTTAGAAAATAAGGCAATGCCTTGTGTTTTTCTATTAGCATTACTGGCATTTCTATGGGATTCTTCCCTAGAAATGACACTAAATGCTTCTTTAACAGAAGGCAAAGTATCCTTTATTAACAAACTAGTTCTAACACTTTGGTAAACACTGTCAAGACCCATCAAAAATTGCATTAGCTTAATCATGTTACTAAAGTTATTGAACTCTATAGCAGCTTCACATGTACATGCAGGCAATTGCAAAATTTGATCAAGTTGTCTCCACATAATATTCAATTTGTGATAATATTCAGAAACAGGACTACCATTTTGAGTAAATGAGTTAATCTTTTGATATAAATCAAACACTATTGATCCATCAACCTTGTCATAAGTTTCTTGTAATTCTGACCATACACTACTAGCAAGTTTAGAAAACACATGTCCCATGTACAAATCCTCACTGATTGAGTTTAAAATCCAAGTTAGTACTATTGAATTACATCTGTCCCATTGTCTACCTAACACATCATTGTCAACAGACCTAATACATGATCTGTCAATGAATCCCCACTTATTTTTTACTTGCAAAGCTAGTTGCATAGCATTAGCCCATACATTATAATTTTCAGACCCTTTTAATTTTATCGACACAATGGTCAGGTTACTAGAATCTGATGGATGCAGGTATAATGGATCACTAGCATCTAACTTGCTTATTAAAGTCTCACTAGTGCCAGGTTCAGAGTTACCTCCTCCCCCTTGTGCAACTACTTGATCATCAACCATTTTAGATCACAGACAAACAAGTATATCACACAATACACAAACAAGTAATCACAGAATAAGCAGAGACCACACCAATCAACAAATCACAAACAATCAAGTCAGATATGACAACCAGACACAGGCGAAGCCACAACAGTGATCAAGATCGTTGGTTCATCACTCAAAGGTGCCAACGCAAGTCTTATTGTGGGAGCCTCTAAGGACCTAGACAGACAGACACACTCAACCAAATACTTGAGCCAATACCGGTCCACCTAACCCGGTCAGTGCTCCTAGACACAAGACTTTAAACAAAAAACAAAAAATAAGAGGGGAACAATCTCACCGAGTGCAAGCTCCAAAGCAGTTCAAGATCCGTAACCTTCACTTAGGGTTACGAGATCAAGAAAGAAAAGACTTCAGCACTCCTGAATCACCAGATCCCTTATTTTCAGTGCCCCAGTATCAACAAGATACACACAGAAAAAATACTCCAGGAATAAGATCCAAGATCCAACAATCACAAGGATATCGAATATGCAGCGGAATGATAGATCCCAAATATCAGAGCAACCTAAAGCTCTGATACCATGTTAAGAAACATGGATCAAAAACTAAAAATACTCTTTTATTATGAACCCAACCCAGAGATTAATACCCAATGTATCAATACTTACAAAAGAAAACTCACTACAATCACTCTCACACTCTCAGATTATCAACAAGATAATCTGATATGAACCCTAACAGATCTACAGACGATCGTGTGTTATTCGAGATGAACAACACAGATACACAATCTAAACCCTAGGATATCTGAGAGAAATCAGAGAGACTAAAGCACAAAATAAAGAAACCCTAACGAAAATGAGCTAAAGCTTCATCTGTTCTCGAGAAAGGGTATTTATAAGACAAGTAAGAGGCTCGGGAAGTAACACACCCGAGCCACATATGACCGTAGGATCAGATCACAAAAACACACTCAGAGTTGATCTGAGCCTTTGATTGATAAAGTTGGATTGCCAGCTTGGCAATCCAATCCAAGCCAAACAACGAGCCAACAACGAACTGGGCTTCCACCTATCTGGGCTTCTATCTCCATCTATCTGGGCTTTTATCTGGACCTTCTATCTGGACTCTTTCCAAGACACCTGGGCCACCTAGGCCACCTATCTGGGCTTCTATCTCCATCTATCTGGGCTTTTATCTGGACCTTCTATCTGGACTCTTTCCAAGACACCTGGGCCACCTAGGCCGGCCTGCTTCCTTAGTCAACCAGATCGCTTCCAAATATATATGCAAAATAAAACATTCAAAATAATAATAAATTAACATTAGATAAAATTGGATAAATGTAAGTACACTAACATTTTTAACAGAAACTCTATATTGAGATAAATGTAAAATCATGAAACTATCATTTTGAGTCCAAAATTACTTTAAAGAAAAACAAATCCATGTAATGTTACCCTTTTCATAAAGGAAGGGGCATGAGTGTTCATATTCCTCCTACGGAATCATCATTTCTATTTTCTCATATGAAGTCTATCTAAGACTGCAAGTTTTCAGTCCATAATTATTGTTTTGCCCATCACTTGAGCTTAACTTTTTCAACTCTGGATCAGTTGCCAGTACTTGCCACCTCTTTTTTTTTTTTTTGTGGCAAAGAAGTAAAGAAAAACTACACTACAACAGTGACCAATTCTAGAACAATCATATTTGAATTTATTTGTCTAATATCTCTCAAATTTTGGAAGCTGTGGTATGAATGCTTGTGTTATTTCCTTCTATTTTCTAAGGAACGATAGTTCGTTAGCTAGTTTCACATGAGTGACCCATTATAAAAAAAATTAGTAGAAATTAAATTAGTCAAAGAATGTGAGCAATATGACATGATGTTAGCTAGTTTCACATGAGTGGCCCATATGAGTTGGAAAATATAACATGAGGTTCTGTAGGAGTGACTCATTTTGACCCGCTGTGTAATTTTAATGACCCATTTTGCTAGAAAAAAAAAAGACTTTCATCTTTCAATTGGTTCATCTATAGCTGAGTTCGCCAAGAATCAAATCAACCACATTTGGATCAACAACTAAACTCCCATTATCATCTAAGCTATCTCTTAGAAAGGTGTTCTTCAGCCAAGATGAGCCCAATGGTTTCCCTGTGCACAGGAAAAGGCAATCTTCTCTGATTATTTCACCAGCTTAAGTTCTATACACTTTCCTTTCTTCTGCAACATCCTCCAACTTCACAGTTTGCTCCAGTTTCACTTCAACGCGTCTCGATTTTAGCCAATCTAACGTCTTCTTGGCTGCTTTCAGTCCCAAGAAATTTAAGAAACCGATACCCATTATGCACTAATGTTATCTTCTTTTCTGGAAAATCAACTGCAATTTCTCCTGCAAGTTCTACACCAGTCGGCCCACTTCCCACTATCAATATTGGTTGAGCAGCTGTGATTTTTTTTTTCGGTCATTATAACAAGACATAAATCAGATTCAAACATATACCATATAGCATATAACATCCATCCCTCATACTAACAAGTATTGTTCGTTTTGCCCCAAAGAACTCAAAGATTTGTTTTTGGTTGACCAAGTGAAAACTTTACTATCATGGATTGCTCCCACTCAAACACGTCTTAACTGTGGAGTTCTCTCATCCACATCCAGTGGGCCAAACGGCATTGGTGATATTGAAGTGGGGTATTCCTTATGACTAATTAGAACAATGTGGGATTCGCCTAAGATGTCACATATCAATGCCACAAATATGAAATAAACAAAACCAATATATGTGATTGTGTTCTACATTTGTATAAAGGACCTTAAATCAAAGACCATCTTCTGCAGTTTGTTTAACTACAACGGATCATATGATTTTGATAGTTGGATATCATATAACAATTAACAAAATATACATACAAACACCTCCTAAATATAAACATTACAAATCCAAATTTGAAAAACATATAACCAATGATACCTGCTTGATACTGTTTAAGTCTCTCAGCTTGTAACACCCCAACCGATGGCGGAATCATCGAGGTGCCACGTAGTGACGATTGTTCAAAAGCTCATGGTACTAAAATGTAAATATTTGATTATTGAATATTGTTTTACAACATGTGAAATTAAATACAAGACAACAAAATAAAGATAATTGATTAATTTAATCCAAGTCCAAAGTCCTATTTGAAGCGTCAAGCAGCTTATCCTGAAACATGCACGAAAATAATTTTGTCAACATATGATGTTGGTGAGTACTACTTAGTTTTGTACATATAGTATAAGTTTGAAAAGTAGTACAATTCATGTGTCTAGTATCACCAAGGCATTATGTAAACACGCAAGTAACTAAACAAGACAAAGATCAAATGTAAAGTTTGTACCATGAAATTGATAATGAGCACCTCAACACGTGTGAGTCTAAAAGAGCACCATAACACAAAGTTATGTCTAAATGAGCACCGTAACATAAGTTACGTCTATGTGTAAAGAGCACCATAACATAAGTTATGTCTAGATGTATGATTTTGTATGTAAGCTACGTTCATGTTCAAACATAAGCACAAAGATAATCAAGACACGTATATGAATTTTAAATGAATAAAAATGTATGTGAATATGAAGGTTTTGTATACTTGTGCATGAATCACCCCAAAAGTTGTAAAAGCGAAAAAAGGGGATAAGTAATACTCACCTTAGCAAGGTGTTAAGTCTTGTGAAATTGAATAAGTGTATCCAACGTTGCCAAGTATCACCCTATGTATAATGTAACAAATAAGTCTAAGTCTATCTAGTCTATAAGTATTTTCTAGGGCTTCGAATTGGGGATAAGTATTCGATTGATTATTAAATAAAATGTTTAATAAATAAGAGAAATTTTGATAAATAAATAAACAAAAGTCTTTTTGTAAAATTTTAAGTTGAATATAGTCACAACATAAGGTTTTGAGTATGAAAATAATTTTTATAAAATTATTTTCTTGAAAGTAGTATATTTAATCTAATTATTTCAAATTGTCAAAATATGACTTTAATATCTAAAAATATTAAAATTAAAGAATTTCTGAATTAAAAATTGTATTTCAGTTCTTAATAGTTAGAAATAATTTATATAAAATTTTGGTGCAAAAATATTGAAAAATGAATTTATTATGAATTATTTATGATTAAAAATAACAAAAATTAATTAAAAATATAAAACGAACGGTTTTTCAGAAATAAAAATTATTTCTGAAATTTTTATTGTTATATAAGTTTAGGATAATTTTTGTGGAATTTTATAAAATCGTTTAGATATTTTTATTGAATTTTACAATTATAAATGAATAAACTTGTAATATTTATAATATATATTAAATAAATTATTTTTGAAAAACAAAAAGTTGGACAGCAAAGTTTATCATTGGAATAATATAAAATAAATTTGTAGAATTTATAAAGGTGTTTTAGTATTTTAAAACGATTTTTAAAAGAAAATAACAAAAATATAAATAATAGAGTTTTAAAAGAAAAGGTTGTTGTTGGTGGGGATCGAACCCGGGTCTGATCCGGTTCACTGATTTTAACTAAACGCCCCAACCAACTGGTCTATGATTCATTTTGTTAAAGATTCTGATTCGTAATAACCTTAAACGATATGAAATAGAGTCTTCTTCCCCAATTCCAAACCATCGAGCCCTAGCTTATCAATACTATGATTTAACAAGCAATAGCCCCTGATATGATGGGGCTATTGTTTGTGAGTAACCGATTAACAAAACCCATATAAAAAAAATATTACTTACAATAACGAATCGTTTGATTCTAGCTCGGTCAACCAAGAAGTCAAACGCGAGCCAAACACTTCGAATGAGAGGTTATTAACAGAAATGGAGGATTTAGAGAATGTACTCGGCATCTTAAGCTAGTCAAGGAGGGTCCAATTTATAGTGATATCGTATAAAGGGAAGGTCTTGATTTTTGAATCGAGCTTAGTCAAGAGGACGACTAATTAGCCCGGAATCAAGCTTAGTCAAGGTCGGATTTTAATGTTAATACATCAAAACGAGTCAATTAAGTAAAAGGGTTGCCAATTATAGATTAATTAGGTGGTCAAGGTCAAAGGTTGACCGGGTTGTTGTGTTGGTCGCTGCTGTGATCGAACAGCAGAGGAAAAAGGAAAGCAGCTTGGTTCGCTTGTTTATGTATAAAATTTTAAACGTCTGGATAGAATCAACAAACAACAGCTTGGCCTAGTGGTGGTGTGCTGCGTGTGTTGTGACCCGGCTCCCTGCCCGGGTTCGAGTCCCGGCAGGAGCCTAATAATATTTTTTTTAAAGCAGATAAGGGGTCTTGGGCCTGCTTCTTGGGCTGGTCTGATGGGCCGAGTACTGGGCTCAGGTATGTGTAAGGGGGGTTTGGGTTGGTAGGTTAATGGATTAGGGTAATGGTTTGGGTTTAAGGGTTAGTCTAGACCAATATTATTATTTATTATCATTATTATTATTATTATTATTATTATTATTATTATATAAAAATAAAAATGAAAAAGTGACGGATGTCACAGCATCCCCTACTTTTAGAAACTTCGTCCCGAAGTTTTTAGAAACATAGGGTTATGGAGGTTTGGGTAAAATTAAGATAACTGTGGTTTGGGAAAAAAAATTTCGAATGATTTGGATTGATAGGTGTGAGTTAAGGATTGGATTAGGTTCGTCTCGAATAATAAGGAGAATAAGAATCTAGTAACATAAACTTCAAGTTTTAGGAATCCTAAAATGAATGTACAAGTTGATTGACTATAGAAAGTCTAATTGAACTACCAAGTAAACAGAGTTTGTTCCTGGTCCGACTTCCAGTCTCACTTTCAATGCATCATTAGTGTTTGTATACAGGGTGTACCGCAGCTAACCCACCACACCTTTGATACCTTGAAAACGTACTGGACGCCTACCAAAAACCCCAATAGAATTTCACACTACCCTAATGTACCTGTAAATTCATGATTACGTTCCGGACCGGAATCATCAATTTACCTTACATTAGGGTTTTATGTCCATCTATGATCCTAATCTAACACACATCAAAGCAAATAAGTTTCACAAGAAGATGACACAACAACACGTTTATCAATGAAATGAGGCTATGTAATAACGAGGTCAATTGCATTGGTTTGCAACGACTTGTAAGCATAACAGTATCTAAGTATGGGCTACCACTCGTCCGAGGAGCCCTTTAAATGAAACGTTTATCTGAGTTGCGTGGATAATACACACACGCAAGTAAGTTTGTAAGTACTACAACCATTAAGTGTAAGTGTTATCTTAGTGGCCTATAGGAATAGTTTTACGAGTATCATGAATAATTAAATGTTTAATGGATAGTCAAATTAATGGAAAAATCAAGTTTCATGATGTTTTCTTAGAAAAGCTCTGTAGGATCAAGTATCAAGTCCAAATGTTTCAAATAAATGTAAGGTAGAGTCTTGTAATAAACGTAACCAATATGATAAGTTTCCAACCTGTGTTTGTACATAATAGTATGCAAGGAAATTTCCAGATGTTATATGCTACTGAGTGCGACAAAATTGGGTACAAAATGATAATAGGATCAAGAAAATGAAAACACAAGTATTGGATTTTCGGGTCTTAGGAAGATTTCATCCATGGCTTAACCAGCGGGATTAACGTCATCCTGACCGTTTTCTTCGTTGATATTGATATCGAAAGCTCGTCCATGTGCCACCAGGTTTACATTATTCAATTTAGGGCATTGAGGTCGCATGTGGTTAGGGTCTCTACAATGATAACATGCCCGACCGTTAGTAATCTGTAGTGGTTCCTGGGCAGCTGTTTGATGATTACCCTGTGTCCAATCTGTTACACGACAAGTAGTGACAAAGTGTCCAAACCTTCCACATCTAGTGCATTGACGGCATGGAAGATTTGCAGGGTGATGATACTTGCAAGTGTTGCATTGAGGATGGATTCCCGTGTAGGCTTTCTTGATAGGGGGTTGAGCCACAAGATCCACAACAGTATGGTTCAGATTATCGCCCATTCGTTTCTTAGAGTTCGAAGCAGTAGTGGCGGCCTTTGCTAAAACAGTCTTAGATTGTTCAACAGCATTGGTGGTTTCTCAGTAGACGTCTTGGTGCCCTTCCTAACCAAGTTTCCTTTCCTTACGTGTTTGTCTGTTAACGTGGCTGCAAGTTGGATGGCTTCTTCTACCGTAGTGGCTTTGCCTCCAGTGACAACGTCTTGAATCAGGTCAGGTAATCCCTCGAGATATTTTTCGATTGCTCGAGAGACCGGGGTGACCATGTGTGGAACCAGTATGCTAAGTTCGTGATATCGAGTATTATACGCAAGATTCTCACCACTGTCTTGTTTCAGTCCATGGAACTCTTCCTCCAGTTTCCTGATTTCGTTCCTAGGGCAGAATTTAGCGATCATGAGTTCCTTAACTTCAGCCCAAGATAAAGATAAAGCAACATCAGCTCCTCGATTACGCTTTTCGCCATTCCACCATGTTAGCGCCCCCTTTTGAAGGATACTAGTAGCATAGCGAACGCGGAGTTCATCAGGACATTCACTGTTCACAAAAGTACTCTCCATGCTTTCAAACCATTGGAGGAGGCCAGTAGCACCCTCCTCACCAGTGAATTTTGTGGGTTACAGGAGTTAAAGTGTTTGAAAGTGCACCGAAATTGAGTCGTACTCCCTGTGTTGGCACTGTTACTATTCTGGGTTATCTCACTGACAAGGTTTGGGATCACTGCAGCAATTTGCTCGGCGACTAAAGATGCGAGGCGACGATCAGAACGTTGTCCAGAAGCACGAACAGGACGTTGGCTGGCATCACGGAGCATGCGGCGAGCAGACATCTATGAGGTAGTCAATGAATAATCATGAGATTAGAAAATGTAAGTGTATAATCGTACAGATAATTATGAAGATATGATTCAATCATGATATGCAAAGTATTGTATATGAAACGAGAGAGTATTATTAAAAAAAACTTGCATAAGATGCTTGGAGTGCCCTTGTCTAGCTGTAAAGCCCAACAAGAACGTTGACTTTTCAAAGGAATTGAACCCAATGGTGATCAAAGAAGACATGCTTTAGCCTATAAGTGGACACTCACTCCAGGAATCCCCAGGTAAGCATAACAGGTCCGTTATTGGATTTATGCGCTATGCTTGCCAATGCCAGAAAACCCAGTGTACAGGCATCCACCCTTCCAGATTGCACGTGTTCTATCACACTCATTAAAGCTTAACAACTTTGAAGGAGCAAAATAAGAGCAGGCATTATGTCTAAGAGTGTCTTCATGAAAGGTACTGCTCCCGTTCTATGATGATGTAAACCTTCCACTCCTTGTAGGACACCATCTCTATGCACCATGATGAAAGATGAGGAGAAATAGAGAAGAGGGAAAGATAGAGGAAGGAAAGTAGAGGGAAATGAGGAGTAAGGTAATTTAGGAAATATAATGCATGAAAGTTGAAGTTCGGTTATAGTCTAGGCCATTTTATCTAATAACCTAATTCTCTATAACCATGGCTCTGATACCAATCTGTAACACCCCAACCGATGGCGGAATCATCGAGGTGCCACGTAGTGACGATTGTTCAAAAGCTCATGGTACTAAAATGTAAATATTTGATTATTGAATATTGTTTTACAACATGTGAAATTAAATACAAGACAACAAAATAAAGATAATTGATTAATTTAATCTAAGTCCAAAGTCCTATTTGAAGCGTCAAGCAGCTTATCCTGAAACATGCACAAAAATAATTTTGTCAACATATGATGTTGGTGAGTACTACTTAGTTTTGTACATATAGTATAAGTTTGAAAAGTAGTACAATTCATGTGTCTAGTATCACCAAGGCATTATGTAAACACGCAAGTAACTAAACAAGACAAAGATCAAATGTAAAGTTTGTACCATGAAATTGATAATGAGCACCTCAACACGTGTGAGTCTAAAAGAGCACCATAACACAAAGTTATGTCTAAATGAGCACCGTAACATAAGTTACGTCTATGTGTAAAGAGCACCATAACATAAGTTATGTCTAGATGTATGATTTTGTATGTAAGCTACGTTCATGTTCAAACATAAGCACAAAGATAATCAGGACACGTATATGAATTGTAAATGAATAAAAATGTATGTGAATATGAAGGTTTTGTATACTTGTGCATGAATCACCCCAAAAGTTGTAAAAGCGAAAAAGGGGATAAGTAATACTCACCTTAGCAAGGTGTTAAGTCTTGTGAAATTGAATAAGTGTATCCAACGTTGCCAAGTATCACCCTATGTATAATGTAACAAATAAGTCTAAGTCTATCTAGTCTATAAGTATTTTCTAGGGCTTCGAATTAGGGATAAGTATTCGATTGATTATTAAATAAAATGTTTAATAAATAAGAGAAATTTTGATAAATAAATAAACAAAAGTCTTTTTGTAAAATTTTAAGTTGAATATAGTCACAACATAAGGTTTTGAGTATGAAAATAATTTTTATAAAATTATTTTCTTGAAAGTAGTATATTTAATCTAATTATTTCAAATTGTCAAAATATGACTTTAATATCTAAAAATATTAAAATTAAAGAATTTCTGAATTAAAAATTGTATTTCAGTTCTAAATAGTTAGAAATAATTTATATAAAATTTTGGTGCAAAAATATTGAAAAATGAATTTATTATGAATTATTTATGATTAAAAATAACAAAAATTAATTAAAAATATAAAACGAACGGTTTTTCAGAAATAAAAATTATTTCTGAAATGTTTATTTTTATATAAGTTTAGGATAATTTTTGTGGAATTTTATAAAATCGTTTAGATATTTTTATTGAATTTTACAATTATAAATGAATAAACTTGTAATATTTATAATATATATTAAATAAATTATTTTTGAAAAACAAAAGATTGGACAGCAAAGTTTATCATTGGAATAATATAAAATAAATTTTGTAGAATTTATAAAGGTGTTTTAGTATTTTAAAACGATTTTTAAAAGAAAATAACAAAAATATAAAGAATAGAGTTTTAAAAGAAAAGGTTGTTGTTGGTGGGGATCGAACCCGGGTCTGATCCGGTTCACTGATTTTAACCAAACGCCCCAACCAACTGGTCTATGATTCATTTTGTTAAAGATTCTGATTCGTAATAACCTTAAACGATATGAAATAGAGTCTTCTTCCCCAATTCCAAACCATCGAGCCCTAGCTTATCAATACTATGATTTAACAAGCAATAGCCCCTGATATGATGGGGCTATTGTTTGTGAGTAACCGATTAACAAAACCCATATAAAAAAATATTACTTACAATAACGAATCGTTTGATTCTAGCTCGGTCAACCAAGAAGTCAAACGCGAGCCAAACACTTCGAATGAGAGGTTATTAACAGAAATGGAGGATTTAGAGAGTGTATTCGGCATCTTAAGCTAGTCAAGGAGGGTCCAATTTATAGTGATATCGTATAAAGGGAAGGTCTTGATTTTTGAATCGAGCTTAGTCAAGAGGACGACTAATTAGCCTGGAATCGAGCTTAGTCAAGGTCGGATTTTAATGTTAATACATCAAAACGAGTCAATTAAGTAAAAGGGTTGCCAATTATAGATTAATTAGGTGGTCAAGGTCAAAGGTTGACCGGGTTGTTGTGTTGGTCGCTGCTGTGATCGAACAGCAGAGGAAAAAGGAAAGCAGCTTGGTTCGCTTGTTTATGTATAAAATTTTAAACGTCTGGATAGAATCAACAAACAACAACTTGGCCTAGTGGTGGTGTGTTGCGTGTGTTGTGACCCGGCTCTCTGCCCGGGTTCGAGTCCCGGCAGGAGCCTAATAATTTTTATTTTTTTTTAAAGCAGATAAGGGGTCTTGGGCCTGCTTCTTGGGCTGGTCTGATGGGCCGAGTACTGGGCTCAAGTATGTGTAAGGGGGGTTTGGGTTGGTAGGTTAATGGATTAGGGTAATGGTTTGGGTTTAAGGGTTAGTCTAGACCAATATTATTATTTATTATCATTATTATTATTATTATTATTATTATTATTATTATATAAAAATAAAAATGAAAAAGTGACGGATGTCACACAGCTCTAGTTTTCGGTAGTGGATCACCATGACCAGTAGCAATAACAAGACAATCATAGGGAATCAATCATCCCCGGATGTTAACACTTCAGATTCACGTATGTCAACAGCATTCGAGACGATGAGACGAGATCCAGTTAAATAATCCTTATGTCGGATCAAAGATCTCTCAGCAAAACTCGGTTCCACCATTCCTCTTAAGCTTGCCCATGGAATCTCTAAATATTCATTCCTGTTTATACACAATTATAATATCAGATCATATCAATTTTGCATAATTATAACTTTAATCTGACACCAAATACAGAAATGAAGCATCCGATCTGCACCGTGATTTTTCGCTTACAAAGGTGTCTCCTTGCGTAAAGTCAAAAGCACCAGGTCCATCAGTTGTACCAACTGCAAATCTAAATCCCATTGCAGCAGGACATGTCTTAACAGTTTCACTAATGTTGTGTGGTGTTGAAATAGATCAACTAAAAAACCATACTATCAAATCCAACATTAATGGATGACTAAAAGATTAAGGTGTGCTTAGGGTGTTCTTAGGAGCACTTATCCAAGGGCTCCCAGCAATTGCAAACATCCATAATGCCCCATCATGTTCAGGCAACGCTATCCCTACATGTGGCCCCACTACTATTTTCTTCACATCTGGGTCGTCCAACAATTCCAGAGCACCTAAATCACCAACCCAAGTTAATCTAAAATGTTGTCACAGAGTACCAAAAAAGATATAGAAAATAAGTTCTTAATTGTTACCAGGAGTAAAGTGTTGTTGGTTAGACTAGTCTGTTGAAATCTGCTTGACAAACCTCAGTGATGTTATCACATGAAATCGTTAGATTTCAGAACGTTATCTGTAGATGTGACAAAACATACGAGTCGGGTAAGTGAATCAAAAGCAGGACTTTTTATTGGCTCTGTTAAAACATGGTTGGGTTGTTTTGACAAACTTTGTCAGTTTTGTTAACTTTTGTAGAGAGTTAATGTATTAAACATGACTACAAAAACTATATCAATAAAAAAAATTATGTTGGTTAAATATTGAATATTTGCATAATTTACTTATTTAGATGTAGCACTTACCATAAGCTGCATTTGCACCCACATATTCAAAACACAACTTACAAACAAAATATTCATATAAGCTGATAAGCAGAGAGTTTTTATCCACAATACACCAAAACCTACCATGGTGCGCATGTTATATCTACATAAGAGAATGTTAGAAAAAATAAACGACCAAACTAACCATATTCTGATTCACATCAACCATCAAGTCAGCGAAAACAACAAACCCGAACCCATGAGCAACATGGATGACGATTGGAACACTGATAAGCTATAACCATAGTGAATAAAAAAACTCAAGAATTCTACTTTGAACTACATACCTTCCTTTCGGAAATTCAGCAACCAGATAAAAATCAGGCCTCTGTTCCAATAATTGCTGTATAGGAATAAAACTGCATAATACACCAAATTTATTTAAGATATTATATTCAATAACCAAAAAAATTACAAAATAATAGAATACCTCGCATCATAACATCGATTGCTCCAGTCACCCTCACATTCTAGACCTTCATGGAAAATTTTCGAACTTAGGTTTATTTCTTATTTTCTTTATATTTTCATCAATTTATTAAAAAAATTGTATTCATATTCATAAATAACATTTTAATTATTCATAAAAATATGTAAAATAAACGTACAAGATGTCTAAGGAGCCTGAATTGCCCTGCAAGACCAGCTGCCATAAACTGCTCGACTTCAATATGTGACAATCACAATTCGAATGATTTTTATAAATTGCAGCGCACGCTATTAACATAACCCTAAAAGATGGCACGATTACGGTAATTAAAATAAAAAATACATGGAACCCTACGTTAGTAACATTAACCGAGCACGAAAGATAATGTACAATTATTACAGAGGAAACGATTAGTAGAGAGACAAAGTGTAAAGCAACAACCAAGAACAGGGGAAAGGCATACCTGGTGCAAGGGTGAAGATGGAGGTCGTGAATGAGAAGTGGGTAGTATAAATGGGTGACATTTGAAACTGATTTTTACCTTCAATTAGAGATTCCAGTTAAATAAAACATAATCAATGTATAACCATCAATTGGAGAGCTGTTCGTATGGTAGAGGTTGGAGAGCTGTTCGTATGGTAGAGGAGGGAATGTGAAAGGATTGAGGGGCAATAAGGGAATTAGATTTTATTTGTACTTAAAAACAAAATACAAAATTACTATAGTACCTTTTAAGTGTTTTAATTGTCACACTTATCCCCATAATACCCTTAAATTTCTTGCTTAAATGTTTTGTACATGTTGCTTGTTAAGTTGTACGGAAATGAAAATTACCAAAAGAGCCATCACTCCTCCTTTATAATGTATTATAGATGAGATTGCTGAGAAAAATATATTAAAAGTTAAGACTCTCACAAATCAGTTCCCTAAATTGGGACCATTACTGGCCAATCTATCAAGATTAAGGATTACTAAAATCTAATTTTTCCTAATTTTTAAGTAGGGTAACAAGTTATATATATTTTTTTCACTAGGATAATGCATTAAACAAAAGTTTTAATCAAAGAAAGTTGTGACTTGGTAGTTGGTAATCTATTGCTAATTAACATCATGTTAACTTTTATTTTGATTGTTGAAGTATTCTTTCGATTAAATTGTATTTAAACGTTTATTATATTTTTGAGAGTTCTTAATGTGTTCATGAATGCTCTTGATGTTTTTTGTTCATTATATTAAGTTGTGCAACCAACCACAACCTAGAACCACAAGGTGTCAAGCTCCACAACTCACCACTGCTATGGTTATACTTATCCTTTGCCTTATTTTGTTCATACTCATAATATTCCACTGATATAACACAATATTCCTTTGATATAACACAAGATTCAAATGGCTAATCATGTATGGTCATGTCCCACACTCCCACCGGCCATCACTTCTTAATGATAACGTGTATTGGATCTCCAGTTAATCAAAGATCCTTGAACCAAGTGTCTCGCAAACTAATCAAATATTAACTTTTTTATAACTTATTTTCACTCAAATATTCATTGAATAAACCCTTTCGATTTATGAATGAATATTAATATATCACTTTAGGTGAAGCACAACATATGTCAACAACTTATCAGCGAGAAATATGAAGCCGACGGTTAGTGATGACTGATGAGCATCAGAGCATGGTTTTCTAAAACGCGAATAACTGAAAGCGGGCTCAAGGGATCAATCTTCGTTTCAATTTTTATGTGGCACAACAAATTTTCTAAGGGTTTATTTAGCTTTTTTTATTGAGTTGATTCATTTAAAAGCTAAATGATTCATACTTTAATAAGTAACACAAAAAAACAAGCATGCGAAAAAATCAATCCTTTTTTTATGGAAGACTTTTATTACCCACCCGGTTAGCAATTAACTTACCCATGGAAAAAACAAACAATTACAAGTACATAAGTGGGTTTTTAATCCACTCGGTCCAACTAACTTTACACTTACGAATATGACTAGAACACCATAAATAAGACGTAGAAATAATCGTATCAAGTAAACCACCTTGCTTAATGCTTACCATCTTGACAATAGAACACCATTTCGTTAGGATTTCTCCTAATGATCCAGTAAGCCATAAAAATGATAGCCTCAATCACAATCTTCTTCATTTCAGATAGGGAAGCTGAATCCAACAAAAAAACAACCGAAAGTGGAAGTGTAGAAACCGGAAATTGAGCATCTAACCATCGGCCAATGCCACTATGTCTAGAAGCGATTGTACATTCCCAAAAAAAATATGATTAGTAGACTCCACTCGTAACTAGCAAATCGGGCACAATATCGACTGAATTTCACATCCTTTTCTACTTAAATTTAGTCTAGTAGGAAGACGATCCAATAACAATCTCCACTGAATATTAGCTTTCCTCGAGATACACTTACTGCATCTAGTAGCATGAGACACCTCTGGAAGATATTAGCTTTTCTAATATACTTAACCGAGAATTGATCATCAAGATCCAACTCCCACATCCATTTATTATTTAAAAAAAGTGACTGGCACTCTGGCAGTACTTTCCACTTGGAGTTAAACCCATTAATTATTAGCCCATCATTGTGGGCCTATAAATGATTGACCTGTGATACCCCGAAAATTCAGGTTCTCACTTTAACTAAACTCTAGTTACATTTCCTTGCATTATACTTAACTAGGGTTAGTTAAATAAGACATACGTGCATGGTTGTGAGTCAATGTGTGATTGCATGATTAGTGAACCTCGGACGTTGGTGAAAAATAAACTTATGTGTCTCGGTGATACCTGACAAACTTATGTGAAAACCATACGTGATTATGTGAACCTAAACCGAACACGTTAATAGAAATCATTAAAAGTGGAGCATGAGGTTGATTAGGGTCTTAATGCATGGGGTTACACTTGTTACGGTCCGAAATAACGAAAACGCCGAAGGATAACGCGTCGGGAGACGAAACGAGGCAAGAGCACGCCACCCGGTCCTGTGAGCGGCCGCTCACAGGCACCGAGCGGCCGCTCAATGAGACCTGACGGGTCTAAACCGCCTCAAACTTATATTTAAGCATCCTTAACTCCCATGCAACCCCCATACTCAACCCTAATCGCCCCCTTACTGCCCCACACGAATATTTCACTCAAACAACCTCTGCTAAGGCTCAAGATCATCAATTGGGAGGCTCCAAGGCGCGCGATTGATCGATTGGGAGAGCTAAGGGTATATTTTACGATTTCTTATGTTTCTATCTTGTGTTTTCATTAATAAAAATCATATAATAAGTTTGTCCAGGTCTGAATGGGTTTATAAAACATTAAAGCATGAATCTTTTTGAAGATTAAATGGATTAAACATACTCATAAACGCTTAGTAACATCGTAGGATACTTGTTGCGCAAGTAATTGGTGTTTTGATTCTTAAAGCTTTGATCTTGACATGTTTAATCATAGAATCTGATGAAATAGGTATTAGGAATGTTCTGTGTTGATGATTGATGAATGTTAATAGTTTTTGTGCACACGGTAGGCGATTAAAGTATGATTTAGGCGAAACTAAAATCTGGACAGAATGGTTAGTCAAATTTGTAGGAGCTGTAACACGGCTCTAACATAATAATTTTAGTGTTTTCTTGGCATGGTTAGGTCACACCTGGTCTTAGCTTTTCATAATGGGTAAAATCATGTATTTTGGACGTCGGATGAGTCGTTTTTGGAATTTTAATTGATTAGGGGTCATATCAGATTTTCGGATTTGTAAATTGGGCTAACTTTAAATGGTCATAACTTGAGATTTACAAGGAGTTAGGTTATGAAAATTTTACAGTAGGTCAATACTGGAAAAATAGAGCTTTTCCAAGTGGATTCATCTCGTTTGGATGAATACACAATTTTTAAGAATTTTCCTACTAAACTGACCTGTTGAGGAAATTTTCTGAATACTGCTGTGTTGTACGAATTTTTATAATTTTTGTGTTTGGAATTAAGACAAAACAAAAATAGGTATTGCCAAGTGAATCCCAAAGAAAATTCAGTAAAAATTTGGGAGGATAACTCACTGGTTTACTATTTTAAATAAATTCGTTTTTAATGGCGCACAATCTGTCCTGAAAACACAGATTGTGTATTATGTGCTTATGTGATTACTTGAGGTCTTAGGTGATCTAAAATTGACATATAACGGAAGTACACATGTTTACGACACATACGGGCTGTAGAAACTAATTATAACCAACTCATTCACCAACGAGTCCGTAGGGTTTACTATTACATGTAGAATCACTAGGCGTCGCATACACACTTTTGAATATTAAAACGCCTTGGACAAACGAGTTATATGGTGTAATGATGTTACGCCTATACTCACGTAGTGACACTGTTATTAGGGTGTCGGTAGCATATAATACTTGCTGTTCGGATTCTTTGCTTACGCGATAAGGTGAGTTTCACTACTCTTTTCTCAAAAGCATGCGTCTCGGGTTGAGACAACTACTTAACGTTTCTAGTCCGGTTCGGGACTACTTTTACACATCCCGGGTATGGGGTGCATGGTTCACGTGGTGAATCTATTTTTACTAATTCATATATATGTCCTTGATGAACTAAACCAAACACATCGTTTAAGTCCTTCAAAATACCGAATCAATTGCCGGTTGGGCAAGCGGGTTAATTAGTTGATAGCGCTATTAGGTCTAACAAACCTCACATCGTGCTGGGAGCACGGATGTGAACTATTAGCTTCAAACATAGTCATTGTTGATGGGCAATGACGCAAGGCACTTTTCTCCCGGTTATGGGAACTTGTTCATTAGTAGTTCGGTATTCGCCGGTTTTAGTTATCATGAGTGGGCTAGCTACCCCTGGCATATGAATTAGCTGTTTACTTGTGGCCAAGGAGGCCGACGTTCTTACTTATTGTTATGTGGTCTGTGAGACCGACACTTTCATTTGGTTACATGGTTTGGGAAACCTACGCTTTTACTTACTCACCTACTTTACTTAGTGAACTCACCAACATTGTTTGTTGACCCACGATTTACATGCTTTTGCAGGTAGTTAGCTTCCGGTGCCAGGATTAGAAAGCACTGTACACTTCACTGCATTTGGGCTCTCGGGCATACACATAAATTATATATTATGCTTTCGTATGGTTTTAATTTGGGTGCGTTGTTTTGCGCATGGTTTTAAAAGGTTTAAATTGGTTTACGCTTCCGCAGCTTAACTAAACTTGGTTTTGAAAACGAACTAAATGGTTTGGGCATTTAGAGTTCGTTCCTGTGACTTATGGCTATGGGATCCTGGTATGTCACGCGCCTCGCGGTATAAACCCCGCAGTGGAAATTTGAGGGTGTGACAGATTGGTATCAGAGCCATTGGTTATAGTGAACTAGGACTGCATGTTGAGTCTAGTCTATAATCATTATAGCATAAGTACACTCACAACTTAAGTGCACAACTAGCTATTAGCTACATATATCTACAACATATGATTTCGGGAGATATGTTATCTCCTAGTTCTAGACTTAATTCTTAACACGTCAATGGTGGGAACCTAGGGTTACACCAGGTGGCGCATTACTGGGAGTAATATCCTAGCTAACCTCATGGACGAGGAGACAACAATAGTACAAGGGAGGGAGCCTTGCGAGCGTTATGGCACACGTACACAGGAAGCTGCACGATGCGCATGACGTGGTACCATTAAATCAACTATGAAGGAATTCGAATGCTGAGACTTATCTTTGTCAATTAGCAAGGAGACAATTAGTTTCTGTTCCTTGTTACTTGATCCTTCTTACTCCCATTCGTAACACAGACGGGACTGGATTACGCATATAGAACTTATTTCTTACCTTAGTACCTTACGCCTAGTGCGAGCGGGCGAACGCATGACTGCAAATCCTTGTTTCTCATGAGCATATGGTAGATTCATGGGAACACATTAGATCGGGACTTGTTACACACACTCTTGGGGAGTTACGTAAAGCCTTCGATGTAATGCAACATCACAAGGGAGGATGAAACCTACTAATGGCTGATAGCCACGATTGGAGGAACGAGTGGTACAGCTTACCACTAAACTGGTTCACATAGGACTAGAGAAGGAGATTGTACGTGATGAGAACCATATAACACTGACATCGCAAAAGAGGAAGGATAAGAGATGGAAGGGGAACCTGAGCAGGACGAGCACATGGAAAGTGACGATGAAGGCTCTACTATCTAGACAGAGCATGGCGACGATTGGCTCTTACCTTTTCTTACCTATCTTTTCTTTCATTTCCTTTGGCTAACTTAGATAAGACTGAGTTCTTATGATTAACGATAGGGTGGTTGAGGCCCTCGCATCTTTCCCATCTAGTAAAGATCTATATTGCTAAATCGTTCTTTTCCTCTGACTTCCACATTTGAACTTTCTTATTTCTCGAACGCACATGCCACAACAACAACCTGCCATCATATCTTCAAGCCTTTTATTGATCGTAATCCTCGATGACTCCAACGGAACTGAAGGAGACCGTCTGATTGCTTCGATAGTATAAGTCTCTGCCATGTGCATTTGCCCCAGGCAGGATGGGGTAATGTATGCTACATGCACACTCGATGAGTTACAGATACTTGGGTGGAGAACGTAACACCCTGTGGTGAAATCTAGAAACTTTGTTATATAAAGACGGATGGGTCTGAGATCGACGCCTACACTACCAAGCTATAGGAGATAGCCACTATAGGCTCAAATCTATTTAACCTACCTTACAAACGGATCGAGCTTCACACCAAAGGGGTTATCCCACAGGTTCGTAGCATGGCTACTACGGCTCACCTACCCAGAATATAACAAACCTTTCACCTGGCTCACAAACTCACCGACGAGGCTGTTGAGCATGGTACTTTTCCGAAGCAGGGTGCTTCATCTTCTACTTTTGGTAATAACAAGAGAACGTGAGATAGTATGCGGTATAAGTCCTTCAACAATAACCACAATAGTAACAACAACAATGGGGCTCGTGGAGGAGCATTTGTGATGGGCTCTGGGGAGGCCAGGACTGATAACAACGGCGTGACAGATACGTGTTCCTTAAACGACACTCTCGCTTCTGTTTTATATGATGCTGGTGCAGACTATAGTTTTGTGTCATCAAAACTTAGCAAATAATTAGGGATAGTTCCTACACTTCTTGATACCCCGTACTCTATAGAGTTAGCTGATGGGAAGCCTGTTAAGGTAACCCACATCCATCGTGACTGTAAGCTCGAACTAGATGGACAATTGTTTGCCATCGACCTTTTACCTATCACCCTAGGAAGCTTTGATCTCGTGGTTGCCATGGACTGGCTGTCCAAGCAACACGCTGAAATTCTCTGTCAAGAGAAGATTGTTCGTATCCCTCTCCCTAGTGGAGAATTCTTATCTGTCCAGGGTGATCCTGGTAGTACCATGATGGGCATCATCTCTTTCCTGGAAGCCTAGAAGTGTATTCGGAAGGGCTACCCAGCCATATTGGCTAACATTTCTGATACTCGAGCTGAAGTTGAAACAAAAATTGAGGACATCCCTGTAGTTCAGAATTTTCCAGATGTCTTCCCAGAGGAATTACCCGGACTTCCACCTGTTCGACAAGTGGAATTTCAAACTGACCGTGCACCAGGAGCCGCCCCAGTTGCGCGTGCACCATACCGCCTTGCACCAGGCGAACTTCAAGAACTATCCACCCAACTCCAAGAGCTATTGGACAGGGGTTTCATTAGACCTCGTTCTTCACCTTGGGGAACTCCAGTCTTATTTGTTAAGAAAAAGGATGGGAGTTCCCGTATGTGTATCGATTACCAGGAATTGAACAAGGTGACAATTAAAAACCGCTACCCTTTACCTCGTATTGATGATCTATTCGACCAGCTTCAGGGGTCGAGTTTCTATTCCAAGATTGACCTAAGGTCGGGGTATCATCAACTGAGAGTCCGAGAGGAGGATGTGCCAAAGACAGCCTTTCGAACTCGTTATGGGCACTATGAATTTTTGGTAATGCCCTTCGGGCTGACCAATGCACCAGCTGTGTTCATGGACCTCATGAACCGTGTGTGCAAACCCTATCTAGACAAATTTGTCATAGTGTTCATAGACGACATTCTGATCTATTCCAAGAGTAGGGGAGAGCACGAGCAACACCTACGACTGATCTTGGAATTTCTGAAAAGTGAGCAGTTATATGCAAAATTCTCCAAGTGCGACTTCTGGATTCGTGAGATCCAATTCTGGGGTCATGTGGTGAACGAGGCAGGAATACAGGTCGATCCCGCTAAGATTGATGCGATTAAAAGATGGGAGGCCCCTAAGAACTCCCACGGAGGTCCGACAAATCCTTGGCCTTGCAGGTTATTATCGCAGATTCATTCAGGGATTCTCAAAAATCGCGCAACCCCTCACTGCTTTAACACAGAAGGGGATTACCTACAAGTGGGGAGATGCCCAAGAACCTGCTTTTCTGATACTAAAGACTAAACCTTGCAGTGCTCCGATATTATCGTTGCCTGAGGGTACAGAGGACTTTGTAGTATATTGTGATGCGTCTATCCAAGGTTTAGGGTGCGTACTGATCCAACGTGATAAGGTAATTGCATATGCATCGCGGCAACTGAAGGTCCATGAGAAGAATTACCCCACTCATGATTTGAAACTGGGAGCGGTGGTTTTCGCTCTCAAAATCTGGAGACACTACCTCCACGGAACGAAGTGCACAATCTTCACAGATCATAAGAGTCTTCAGCACATATTTGATCAGAAGGTCCTAAACATACGGCAACGACGATGGGTCGAACTCTTGAATGATTATGACTGTGCTATCAAGTACCATCCAGGGAAAGCTAACGTAGTAGTTGATGCCCTGAGCCGTAAAGAAACGAAACCCAAACGTGTGCGAGCCTTACAACTTACCATACACTCTAACCTGCCTGATAAAATACGTGAAGCTCAAGGCGAGGCCTTGAAAAAGGAAAACATCGGGTTAGAAACATTGCATGGTGCTGGCAAGCACCTAGAACTGAAGTCGGATGGGCTTCAGTACTTTATGGATCGAGTCTGGATTCCACGTTCAGGGGATCTTAGACAACTAGTGCTCGATGGGGCACACACCCCTCGTTATTCGGTACATCCTAGTTCGGATAAAATGTACCGAGATCTCAAACTCTTTACTGGTGACCAAACATGAAAGCTGAGAAAGTCACTTATGTTAGTAAGTGCTTAACGTGTGCCAAGGTTAGGATTGAATATCAGAAACCTTCGGGCCCACTTTAGCAACCGGAAAATCCCATGTGGAGATGGGATGGTATTTCCATGGACTTTATCACCAAACTTCCTAAAACGCCCAGCGGGCACGATATGATTTGGGTCATTATTGACCGTTTGACCAAATCAGCGCATTTCATGGCAATTAGAGAGGCAGACATGTTGGAACGTCTAGCCGCTTTTGTATTACGAAAATTGTCTCTAGGCATGGGATGCCTACTTCTATCATATCGGATCACGACGCGCGATCTACTTCCCATTTTTGGGAAACTCTCCAAATTGCTTTGGGAACTCATTTGGACATGAGCGCAGCCTATCACTCCCAGACGGATGGATAGAGTGAACGTACCATCCAAACACTAGAAGATCTACTGCGAGCGTGCGTGGTGGACTTTGGAAACAGTTGGGACAAGCACTTGCCTTTGATTGAATTCTCTTATAACAATAGTTATGACACTACGATCCAGTGTGCACTTTTTGAGGCACTTTATGAACGGGAGTGCAAATCCCCCATATGTTGGACTGAAGTTGGGGATAGCCAACTGACAGGTTCCGAACTTGTGCACCAAACTTCTGAGAAGACAGTGCAATCAGAAAACGGATGGCTGCTACTCTTGAGCGACAGAAAAGCTACGCTGATAAGCGTAGGAAACTTGTAGAGCTCCGGAATGGGAACAAGGTACTATTAAAGGTGTCACCTTGAAAAGGTGTGACACGCTTTGGAAAACGGGGGATGATGAACCCGTAAAACGTTGGACCATTCGAGATGGTTGATGGGATTGGTCTGGTAGCTTACAGGTTAAACCTGCTTAACAAACTTGGTAGGATACACGATGTATCCCACATATCGTACCGAATCTATAGAAATGCCTGTTGGATACAACACTGATGGTGCCACTGGAGGAGATCCAGGTGGACGATCGGCTACGGTTCATGGAAGAACCAGTGGAGATTCTTGAGCGGGGCGTCAAGAAACTCAAACAGAACACTATACCTATTATTAACGTACAATGGAATTCCCGTCTAGGACCGGAATACACGTGGGAGCGCAGAGATCAGATGCGGCTCAAATATCCACACCTCTTTTCTGAACCTGAACTTGTGCATAGATCAAATGCCGAACATAAAGCAGCTCGCTCAAAGTGAATTTCGGGGCGAAATTCCTTTCAACTTGGGGATGATGTGACATCCGGAAACCAAGCATACATTTTTTTTTAGCTGGCTTTACTGTTTACTTGCTGAATTTCGGGACGAAATTCTTTTCAACTTGGGGATGATGTGATACCCCGAAAATTCAGGTTCTCACTTTAACTAAACTCTAGTTACATTTCCTTGCATTATACTTAACTAGGGTTAGTTAAATAAGACATACGTGCATGGTTGTGAGTCAATGTGTGATTGCATGATTAGTGAACCTCGGACGTTGGTGAAAAATAAACTTATGTGTCTCGGTGATACCTGACAAACTTATGTGAAAACCATACGTGATTATGTGAACCTAAACCGAACACGTTAATAGAAATCATTAAAAGTGGAGCATGAGGTTGATTAGGGTCTTAATGCATGGGGTTACACTTGTTACGGTCCGAAATAACGAAAACGCCGAAGGATAACGCGTCGGGAGACGAAACGAGGCAAGAGCACGCCACCCGGTCCTGTGAGCGGCCGCTCACAGGCACCGAGCGGCCGCTCAATGAGACCTGACGGGTCTAAACCGCCTCAAACTTATATTTAAGCATCCTTAACTCCCATGCAACCCCCATACTCAACCCTAATCGCCCCCTTACTGCCCCACACGAATATTTCACTCAAACAACCTCTGCTAAGGCTCAAGATCATCAATTGGGAGGCTCCAAGGCGCGCGATTGATCGATTGGGAGAGCTAAGGGTATATTTTACGATTTCTTATGTTTCTATCTTGTGTTTTCATTAATAAAAATCATATAATAAGTTTGTCCAGGTCTGAATGGGTTTATAAAACATTAAAGCATGAATCTTTTTGAAGATTAAATGGATTAAACATACTCATAAACGCTTAGTAACATCGTAGGATACTTGTTGCGCAAGTAATTGGTGTTTTGATTCTTAAAGCTTTGATCTTGACATGTTTAATCATAGAATCTGATGAAATAGGTATTAGGAATGTTCTGTGTTGATGATTGATGAATGTTAATAGTTTTTGTGCACACGGTAGGCGATTAAAGTATGATTTAGGCGAAACTAAAATCTGGACAGAATGGTTAGTCAAATTTGTAGGAGCTGTAACACGGCTCTAACATAATAATTTTAGTGTTTTCTTGGCATGGTTAGGTCACACCTGGTCTTAGCTTTTCATAATGGGTAAAATCATGTATTTTGGACGTCGGATGAGTCGTTTTTGAAATTTTAATTGATTAGGGGTCATATCAGATTTTCGGATTTGTAAATTGGGCTAACTTTAAATGGTCATAACTTGAGATTTACAAGGAGTTAGGTTATGAAAATTTTACAGTAGGTCAATACTGGAAAAATAGAGCTTTTCCAAGTGGATTCATCTCGTTTGGATGAATACACAATTTTTAAGAATTTTCCTACTAAACTGACCTGTTGAGGAAATTTTCTGAATACTGCTGTGTTGTACGAATTTTTATAATTTTTGTGTTTGGAATTAAGACAAAACAAAAATAGGTATTGCCAAGTGAATCCCAAAGAAAATTCAGTAAAAATTTGGGAGGATAACTCACTGGTTTACTATTTTAAATAAATTCGTTTTTAATGGCGCACAATCTGTCCTGAAAACACAGATTGTGTATTATGTGCTTATGTGATTACTTGAGGTCTTAGGTGATCTAAAATTGACATATAACGGAAGTACACATGTTTACGACACATACGGGCTGTAGAAACTAATTATAACCAACTCATTCACCAACGAGTCCGTAGGGTTTACTATTACATGTAGAATCACTAGGCGTCGCATACACACTTTTGAATATTAAAACGCCTTGGACAAACGAGTTATATGGTGTAATGATGTTACGCCTATACTCACGTAGTGACACTGTTATTAGGGTGTCGGTAGCATATAATACTTGCTGTTCGGATTCTTTGCTTACGCGATAAGGTGAGTTTCACTACTCTTTTCTCAAAAGCATGCGTCTCGGGTTGAGACAACTACTTAACGTTTCTAGTCCGGTTCGGGACTACTTTTACACATCCCGGGTATGGGGTGCATGGTTCACGTGGTGAATCTATTTTTACTAATTCATATATATGTCCTTGATGAACTAAACCAAACACATCGTTTAAGTCCTTCAAAATACCGAATCAATTGCCGGTTGGGCAAGCGGGTTAATTAGTTGATAGCGCTATTAGGTCTAACAAACCTCACATCGTGCTGGGAGCACGGATGTGAACTATTAGCTTCAAACATAGTCATTGTTGATGGGCAATGACGCAAGGCACTTTTCTCCCGGTTATGGGAACTTGTTCATTAGTAGTTCGGTATTCGCCGGTTTTAGTTATCATGAGTGGGCTAGCTACCCCTGGCATATGAATTAGCTGTTTACTTGTGGCCAAGGAGGCCGACGTTCTTACTTATTGTTATGTGGTCTGTGAGACCGACACTTTCATTTGGTTACATGGTTTGGGAAACCTACGCTTTTACTTACTCACCTACTTTACTTAGTGAACTCACCAACATTGTTTGTTGACCCACGATTTACATGCTTTTGCAGGTAGTTAGCTTCTGGTGCCAGGATTAGAAAGCACTGTACACTTCACTGCATTTGGGCTCTCGGGCATACACATAAATTATATATTATGCTTTCGTATGGTTTTAATTTGGGTGCGTTGTTTTGCGCATGGTTTTAAAAGGTTTAAATTGGTTTACGCTTCCGCAGCTTAACTAAACTTGGTTTTGAAAACGAACTAAATGGTTTGGGCATTTAGAGTTCGTTCCTGTGACTTATGGCTATGGGATCCTGGTATGTCACGCGCCTCGCGGTATAAACCCCGCAGTGGAAATTTAAGGGTGTGACATGACCGACTAAGAATTAGCCCATAACGAATATGTTAACTTGAGTGTTGAAGGGTGATCCCCAAGGTATTAGTTTAGTTTGGTGTTGACAACCTGAAGCAAAATTTTGTGTATATGAGTAAATGCTCCATGAAGTCACAAAAACATCACAGGCTTAGGTAGCTCTTGATCTTGCATAAATTGTAGACATGTTTACATAAAAAATTGAAGATGTGTGAAAGTATTAATGTCAAGGTGATGAACGTGCTTTTAAAATGGTTATCTTTCTTTGTTCATTCCAGTTGTATTTCATTCCACAATAAAAAAAAATTACATCTGGATAATGGGTAAACGAGCAACAAGCTGCGTCATTATCCCTTTTTGAATCGCAAAGCCTATTCTACTAAATATAAACCCTTTATTCCTCGGGCTCTGCAAGTCACCCGCTTCAAAAAGCGAACCGCCTCAGGGGCAAAGGATCCAAATGTGTCGAAGGCAAACGGAATGAACACGTGCTGATTCTCTAAACATGTTGTCTTGTGCTTAGCAACATTCCTAGCTTTCGCCTTCAAAACCGCCTATCCCGGAACGAAACCATTGTCTCTCAGCCTTACCAATGGGGACACTCCAATGAGGTCGACACACGCATGCTTACCCCCCGCCCAGCCAAACAAAAGGACGTTGCGGGACACAGGGTAGATCTTCCCTCTCACGGATCAGTCAGAAAGTTAACAGAGGCTTCTTTTTTGGTTGAGATTCCTGCATGCCTAAGCACATCCCATAAAACATCTCTAACCCAGTCATGACGATACTTGAACCCCGACAATGTAACACCCCAACCGATGGCGGAATCATCGAGGTGTCACGTAGTGACGATTGTTCAAAAGCACATGGTACTAAAATGTAAATATATTATTGAATAATTTAAATTGTCTTACATGGATGAAATGGGAAAAATACATAAGTCTGAACAAAACATGAAATTTGAAATAAATTATTAAAAGCAAGCACTAAAATCCAATGTTATGGAACTAAGATCAAACTACACCTAAAACATGTACAAAATAAGTTTTGTCAACATATGAAATGTTGGTGAGCATTCCTAGTTTTAATATATATAGTATGTTGGAAAATGTTATACAATTCAAGTGCAAAGCCACAGTGCAATTATGTAAACTATGTATCATACAAATGAGCGAAAACAATCCTGTGACTGTATAAATGTACTAAAATGAACGGCGGTGTACTTATCCAATAAATGGATAATAACTTAACAATGACCATGGATTCTCCGATGAAAAAGGGGAGAATCAACCTAGGCGGGTTGTCAATCCAATAGCGCTATCCAATGTTAAGGTCGGCTTGTACAATGTTAATGATTTCACTAAGTACAAATGTATTCTACATGTAATGTCTAAGCATAAAGCACGTTGTGAGCAAATGCACATAGTACTAGAATTGTATTGTAAAAATGTGAACTTGCATTTGTAATTTGTATAAGTGTACATGTAACATCCCAAAAATGAATAAAAGCAAAAAGGGGATAGGAAATACTCACTTTCGCCAAATGACTAGATGACTAAGCGAGCGTGAAAATGCGAGCAATCCAAAGATTCAACAACGAAACCAGTCCAATTTAGAAGAAAAGAAACCGAATAGGAAAAAATATCAAGTTTCCAATTCGTCAATTACAAGAGCTTATAATCAAAGCTTCAAATGTAGAAGTAATATACTCTAGAAGAAAGGTATGAGGGAGAGTTTAATCGAATTGAAACAATTGATTTAGAGGTGCAAGGTGTAATGGGTCATAGGTGGGTTTTTATACTAGTTTTGGATTCAATTAGGCTTTAAAATTGGTCAACACAATAAAGTAAGGTTTTAAGATGAATTGACTATTTGACTAGGAATTTGACTAAGACTTTGACTAGGACTTTGACTGGAACTTTGACTGTTTGACTGTCTTAGCGGACCGCGAGGGCTAAAAAAAATAATTTTTCTAATTTAATCAATTTTAAGTTATAGACTTGTTTCCTTCTGTTTCTAAGTTGTTTTAGGACCGAAAATTAAGGGCTTTGAGTATCAATGTCTGAAACATACGTGCTCGGGTGTAGATGTGAGTATAAAACGTGCATACTTTTACTTAAAAAAATTATAAGTTTTATTAAATTGTGAATTTTGGTCCTATTAAAATACGAGGGTTAAAAATGAAAATTTTGAAATAGTTGAGGAACCAATTATGCACGTTTATGAAAAATGAAGGGTGCAGGTTGTCACAGTCTCCCTTACTTTAGAAAATTTCGTCCCGAAATTACTTTCAAGTAAAGGTTTCCATGAAACAAAAGACATTTGTAAAAAGGCAAGTAGATTTTAAGAAATGCATCAGCCATGATTTGAAAAAGTTTGAAGTAGTTGTTTAATACCCAAAATATGAGTTTGAAAATCCTTAAAGTTTGACCCAAGGTTAGAGAATTAAGAGTTTATAATGAGAAAGGTTTGGAAAAAGTATGTAACTGGTGAGGACAGGGCAGTGTTATAGTAGCTTCCCTTACTTTAGAGAAGTTTCTGACCGAACTTTATTAAGGACGTGCAACAGGATTTCGACTAACAGAGAGTGTAAGAGTATACAAAGTTTGTGTTTTCTGTGTGGATGGTACAGAGAAAGACTCTAGGAAGTCGAATTGAAGCTCATGCATGAACATTCTTATCGAAAATGCTAGCTATTAGTAAACGATCTAATAAAGAGATAGTAATGGGTAGGTTCTTGGTCAGACTCCTAGTCCGCTCCCGCAGTATCGCTCGTGCTTATATATAGGGTGTACCGCAGCTAACCCACCACACTACTGATACTTTGGACTCGTACTGATTGTCTACCAATAGCCTAAGTAGAATCACACACCACCCCCATGTACCTGTAAACCCATGATTGCGTTCCGGACCGTAATCATCGATTTACCTTACACTAGGGTGTTATGCTTTTCCATAATAGTAACATAAGTAATACAAGAAACAATGCGTGCAACCAAAATGTGTTAAGTAGTAGATATTGCTCAAGTATAAGATGCGGTTAGAGGTTCTTCCCCTTTCAGGTTCACCTTTTAACCGTAATGAGATTAATGTGTAAGTATAAGACATGATTAGGGGTTCTTCACCTTTCGGGTTCACCCTTAACCGGTAAATTTTTGTTCACATCATTGGGCTCTAAACAACCATATTGATAAACTCTGAGGATTACACTGTTCCCCTTGGGTTAGAGGAATACTCTGAACCGAGTCGTACATGGGAACTGGCTTAGATCTCATACGAGCTATCAATTAGTATGTTCGTTGGTCATGATGATGAACAAAATAATGTAAAGTATAACAGGGTTTTGCTCACAACAAAAAAAAAAATATGCATACCAAATATGCGTTCATGTAAGTATATAAGTATAGCATAAAATTTTGATTGAATGAATAGCATAACGTAAATCGAGTAAATCGCACAATTCGCACAAAATGAAAGTAAACGAGTTAAATTAATGCTCAAAACTAGTGTTGTAAGAATAACTACTAATAACTAGTGCGAGAATAGTTGCGAATAACGCATGAAATAACTACCAACAAAAGAATAATACAAAAATAATAAGATAATGTACGAACGTAACTATAAATAGAATGGTGTAAAAAATAATGAAATTTACTGTATATGAAAGCGCGCAGAACAGACGTATAGTCTACTGGTATGAGGATAACTTTTTGAAAACCGAAGAATGTTTTAAGTTCAAAACAGGTTCACTTGAAAAGATTTCGTAGGTACACATTTTCATGTGTTTATGAGAAGTCGAGTTTGAAAAGTGTTATAAGGTATATTATTAGTTGCAAATTCCTCCCGAAAACATATATTGGATACGTTATATGAAAACATGCAGATTTACATTTGATTTGGAAAATATGCAATGCAAGTTTATAAAATGCAAGATGAAACCATTTCATGAAGTATGTGTAAATCTAATGTGTTTCGAAAGACCAAGATTTGAAATGATGTGAAGGTTGTGACTGATCTCAGATGCCTTGACGAATTTTGGAAAATAAAATTTTCTGTATTTAAACATTTCTTTAACTTGTGGGTTGAAAAGTCGGAAATTTTTAATTGTTATGAAATGTTGAGAAAATTGAAGTGTCACCCGTTAAGACTGGGTAAACTTGAAACCTTTTAAATTTTCAAACTTTTACAAAATTTATACATTGAAAGATCATTTATTTACAGGATTGTTAAGGCATCTCTTTGGGCTCATAGCGGGCTATTTGTTTCAAGGCACAAGGTGTATGAAAAGTGTGTTCTAATTTGGCGAATAGGCTTTGTGAAAAGACTTATAGAATAAGTTGTCAAATTAATCGTTTTAGAGAGTAGTGTACTAGTGTGTATCGTGTTGGTAGGCATTTATGTATGAGTTTAACCTGACTAAGAAGTTCTAACTAATGGTAGTTGGCTATGGCTTAGGAGACTGGGTGCAACAATATTAGTATTAGGTATATGAGGATATACTGTGACTTCGATCACGTAAGTTTGTAAACATGAAGGTATAAAACAGGTTGAAATAATAAGTTTGGAAAAACCATGTTCATTTTTAACTGTATGATGACGCAACATTCCTAAAATCAGGATGTGATCAAAGTTAAACACAGAGTTTAAAACTTAAGTCGTGGGTAAAAATGTTTTAACGCAAAACGAGTAATACCTTATAGTGTAAAAAAATCATGAGCATAAGTGAAATAGTGTAAGCTTTAATGCGATAATATATCGAACAAAAGTTTTAGTAATGATGATAAGGGATTCAAAAGCGAATGATCAATGAATAATGGCATATGAAACATCAAGTGATTAAATGGAATCTTCAAATGATAAACAAACATAAATATCAATGATATAAAACATTGGAATTGTTTCCATAGGAAACTTTGACTAACCCAAGTATTTGAAATTTCCTAGTGACTTGTGGGGGCGTACTTTAGCTATAAGTGAATGCTCATCTCAAGAGTTCCCAGGTAGGTATACGGGTCCCTCGCCTGATTGGGATTTATACGAAATACCAGGCCTAGACAGAAAACTCAGGATATAGGCGCTCACCCTTCCAGATTGCACGTGCCCCATCAATAGGAATTCCAAAACTTTAGCGAGATTAAAAACGAGATGCAAAAATAGATCATTGAGATTTGGATTTCACTCCTAACTCAAAGATGTATTTCAAAATTGAAAACGATTGTGGAATGAAACCAATCACTAAGTTAAGGATATCACCCCCGGCTTAGTGGTTAAGTTCCTTTTTGAAAGAAATTCTCTTTGAGGTGTGGATGTCACTCCTATCTCAAAGATATATTCCTAAGATAAATAACATATAGAGGAGTGAAACTAATCACCAAGGTATGGATGTCACTCCAAACTTTTGTGAAATATGAGTATCTTCTTCTTTAAACAACACACCGAAAGAATAACGAGAAAGAATCATAGTGAAAATATCTTGAAAGAAAATAATAGGATAAAGAGAAATAAACACGAGAGGACTCGTGAATGTTAGCTTGGTTATAGACTAGGCTAAAAGGCATTCAAATAACCTAATTCCCTATAACCATGGCTCTGATACCAATCTGTAACACCCCAACCGATGGCGGAATCATCGAGGTGTCACGTAGTGACGATTGTTCAAAAGCACATGGTACTAAAATGTAAATATATTATTGAATAATTTAAATTGTCTTACATGGATGAAATGGGAAAAATACATAAGTCTGAACAAAACATGAAATTTGAAATAAATTATTAAAAGCAAGCACTAAAATCCAATGCTATGGAACTAAGATCAAACTGCACCTAAAACATGTACAAAATAAGTTTTGTCAACATATGAAATGTTGGTGAGCATTCCTAGTTTTAATATATATAGTATGTTGGAAAATGTTATACAATTCAAGTGCAAAGCTACAGTGCAATTATGTAAACTATGTATCATACAAATGAGCGAAATCAATCCTGTGACTGTATAAATGTACTAAAATGAACGGCGGTGTACTTATCCAATAAATGGATAATAACTTAACAATGACCATGGATTCTCCGATGAAAAAGGGGGAGAATCAACCTAGGCGGGTTGTCAATCCAATAGCGCTATCCAATGTTAAGGTCGGCTTGTACAATGTTAATGATTTCACTAAGTACAAATGTATTCTACATGTAATGTCTAAGCATAAAGCACGTTGTGAGCAAATGCACAAAGTACTAGAATTGTATTGTAAAAATGTGAACTTGCATTTGTAATTTGTATAAGTGTACATGTAACATCCCAAAAATGAATAAAAGCAAAACGGGGATAGGAAATACTCACTTTCGCCAAATGACTAGATGACTAAGCGAGCGTGAAAATGCGAGCAATCCAAAGATTCAACTACGAAACCAGTCCAATTTAGAAGAAAAGAAACCGAATAGGAAAAAATATCAAGTTTCCAATTCGTCAATTACAAGAGCTTATAATCAAAGCTTCAAATGTAGAAGTAATATACTCTAGAAGAAAGGTATGAGGGAGAGTTTAATCGAATTGAAACAATTGATTTAGAGGTGCAAGGTGTAATGGGTCATAGGTGGGTTTTTATACTAGTTTTGGATTCAATTAGGCTTTAAAATTGGTCAACACAATAAAGTAAGGTTTTAAGATGAATTGACTATTTGACTAGGAATTTGACTAAGACTTTGACTAGGACTTTGACTGGAACTTTGACTGTTTGACTGTCTTAGCGGACCGCGAGGGCTAAAAAAAATAATTTTTCTAATTTAATCAATTTTAAGTTATAGACTTGTTTCCTTCTGTTTCTAAGTTGTTTTAGGACCGAAAATTAAGGGCTTTGAGTATCAATGTCTGAAACATACGTGCTCGGGTGTAGATGTGAGTATAAAACGTGCATACTTTTACTTAAAAAAATTATAAGTTTTATTAAATTGTGAATTTTGGTCCTATTAAAATACGAGGGTTAAAAATGAAAATTTTAAAATAGTTGAGGAACCAATTATGCACGTTTATGAAAAATGAAGGGTGCAGGTTGTCACAGATAATTCCTTACATTGGAGGGCATGCTCGCCAAATCTATTCAAACATGTTTTTTTTACAAATGCGGCATGAATCGTCTGGAGGGAAAATAGGAATCATGAGCCGGTATTTGAGGATGGCTCTGTATTCAACTGCTGACATCTGTTGCCCAAGACCTTCAATGGGCACAACAGTCAAACAAATCATGGGCATGAGCCCCCTTGAGACAAGCAAAAACTGCCTTTTGATGTGGGGTCACATGAAACCGCTCCTCCATATCCTGCACGTTTACCATAAAGAGCACTCGCCAAAGTTTGTTGGAGTTTCTTGGGGGCGGTCTCATTATCAGTAAAACCGCCTAGATCAAGGTTCGGGAGAGTTGTTCCAAAATTACCAAGTGTAAGGGAGTAGTTAGGATCCACCACCCCCCCCCACAACACCAGCGTTTCGCAAGATGTGGTCCTATAATTTCCACGATTGGGCCCTGGATGCCACAAAGGCATATGCGGAGACGTCCTTCACCGAGACAAACCCTAAGCCCCTGCAACGCATAGGGAAGGAAGTCAACCTCCATTGGAGGTCCCTAAAATGCAGTCCCCCGCAGACAACTATGTTTTCAATTGCCCCTTGCAGGCCTGCATCAAAGATAGACACAACCTCTTTTACATGTTAAGTTGACAAGTTCAGAGTCCAAACACTAATTTAGCAACCCCCATGCACGAGCGCAACAGAAGGAGCTCGCTTGGGGGGTCCCTCAAGTCTGGCAGTTGTTTCATAAGTTCAACCGCCCGCAGAGCTCTTTTAGTTGCCAGCCTGCCAAAGACTAAATAAACCCTGCATCTCGACTAACCGCCCCTCCAAGGAGTTTAACCCCCTCCACGGGCCTGCTAATCTCGTTGGGGAATAAACCTGGCACTTTTTTCGAACCATTGCATCATGGCCAAAAATCTCAGTTTTCCAAATATTAAGCCTAAGCCCCATAGATGCCCCCTCTGAGCGAATAATGCCCAACGCCCTCGCAACTTCCTCTGCCTTACCAATGATAGTGCCATCGTCCAAATACTGAAGAGGTATAAAACCTCGTGTCCGAACCACAAGCCCATTCGACACGGCACCACCCAATGGGACGCGGCCCAATATGACACGTGATTAGAATTGTGACCAGAGGTCACTAGTTCCGAAGGTTAGTACACCTGACCGAAGGAGAGTACAACTATTCTGACTAGTATAAATACCCCTTCAAAAGTACGAGTAAGACATGTTCTGACATACGTCTCTCTCTCTCTCTATATATATATATATATATATATATCTTTTCTTCACCAACAAATACTTATCCTCACGCCGGAAGGTGGTCACAGAGAGCCCTCCTGCTCCCCTGTGACGAGCCTAACGGTTTGTTAAGTTTTGCAGGTCATTTAACCCAAGATCTAATTGAGCTAGTCGTCTTCAACCTCTCTTACGAGGTACGTCCAGCTTTTGGATCTTCAAATACCAAGCACGAAAGGGCAAGGAGCAGGCACCCTGCACACGAAGGATGAGCGGATGGAGGACCAGCGCAAAAAGAAGGGGGCCGAGGGGGTCCCCTTGCTGCACCCCTGTAGTAGCCCCAATATGAGTATCCCCCACATATAACCTGGCGGGCTGTGTGACACCAGTCAATGAATTAGGTCAAGATCCGTACACATTTTTACTTAACTATGTCATTTCATTTTTAGCAATTACTATACCATCCCTAGTCTAGTAAAGCTCGAACTATTGCAGAAATTCAATGAATTGTCCGTTTACGCATACAACACCCGAAATATCTGGAACAATTGGCATTGAACAATCAAGTCAATCCCACGCTCAATAGAGAGCAACCGGATATCCGACTACTATGTACGAACAAAACAACAATACACGTGCCATTATCAAAGCGGGAAATTACACAATTCTACTTAAATCCGAACAATTCACAAGGTGTTTAAGACGATTAAAACATACAAAGTCATTAAACACTACCAAGGAACAAACATGTATTGGCAGAAGATAATAATACACTCAATAACACATGTTTGCCCACAAATAACATATGTATCCTTGACACAATCAATAACATTATTGTTACAACCACCCATGTTATTAACACCTTGTTTTGATCACACGTATATGTTGTGATCCAATGATCCAAATCCAAGGAGGTTAGGCATCTATAACACTAAATATAATCACGCATATCCATGAGCATTGGCCCTATATATATATATATATATATATATATATATATATATATATATATGCACACAACATATTAATCTAATTAATCAACCATTGAATCCATGTGTTGGTATATATGTAATCGTCCACCATATCCATCTATATACCGGTTTTATACCCTTTTCCCACATCAATAATAAGTTGAACCATCCACAACCAAACACATATGTATACATACATATATCCATGCGGATATGGATATAGATATTTAGAATGATTTGTCTCACAATTACACCAAGTTAGGACCTTTCATTAATCCAACGCCCATCCCATGAGAAGATCTTTGCTACTTTGGTATAACTAACCACCCACTTCTTTCTATACATCGGCCGAATCCATGTACACACCACACATAACCTTGACAACTTTCTTATACTAAAATGGAAGCTTAGAACTAAGGACACCACAACTAACATAAGTGATCATACCTAAACTTTGATGATCTTCTTCTTCCCTTTGTCACCACTCACGGTCGAACCACAAGAAGAAAACAAGGGACTTTTCACTTTCATACACTCATACATTTTTGTGGTATGTCAACACATAAACATCACCTCCCACAAGTGACCATAATCCATACTTGGTTAGAGACAAACATTCCTCTTTATCCTTTTTTTATCTGGGCCGAAAGTGACACCACAAACACCACCATATCTTACAAAACATTGAATAATATTGTCTTCTTTGGGCATGCATGGCAATAGAAGACAACACACCTCTTGTGCACCATTTTGTGGCCTTAACATCCAACTCATACATGTTCCCATCCTTGATACACTCCCAAAATGGAATATCCTCTTGTCCCACTCTTCGACCGATCTCCAAGGAAGCACACCCATCATCTAGTTGTCAAACTCTATCACAAAAATGAACATGTATACCTAAGAACTACAAAGATACATGAGTTGAACTTACCAAACTATGATCTATATAAAGGGAGGACTCACATTAGCTTAAACACACCTCTCAACACAAAACAAAACCTTGATCCTCTCTTGCTCACCTTCGGCCGAAACCCCACCCAAAATCCACCAAAGTTTAAACTCACAAACACCATCTAACACCACCATTAGAAGATACAAGTCAAGAAGGAAGAACAAGACCCGAATCATCATCCATCCGAGGTTAGTTATATACACTCTAACATCCATGAATCTTCTATATTATCCTTATTCGCCGAACCCAACCCTTGCCTTGTATAAACAAGTAATCGGCCAAAGTAAAACTACACACACATTGATTCTTAAAGTTAAAACATACACTTGCTAGATCAATTAATATGTATACACTTACCACACACACACACACACACATACATGTACATCTAAGAGTTATCACGGATCAAACCAATACACATACATGAGCACACGCAAACACATACATCGAGGGACAACAAAAGTCGGTTTCAAAATCAAATGAATACACATATAGCAAGGCCAAATATGGTTCACACTTTGAATAATTTCATAGGCTAGTTCGAAGGAAAGATACCTAAAATCACACAAGGTCCCTCTTTTACCCATAAATTGACACTAGTAAGTCGGCTATGTTGTGTCAAATGATCAGGTTTAAACAAATACATCATGTTAAAGTTTCGATTATACATTTACAACATGTGTTAAATAGTTATAACATGTATTATTCTTCCATTGACATTATAATATAGGAACATATGTTAAAACACTTGTTTTTCTAAGAAAATGCCACACATGTTAGATTGGGGAATATTCCATAACCCATGATGACGGGTGGGACCCGTTTTGTTACCAATAGATACGTTTTTTACAATAAAACGCCCGGAATTTACGAAAACCGTACACCTTATAAAGTACACATAGAATACGTAGTAATTGTCACGTGCACAAGGAATGACCCACATGTACAAGACACACGGGTCCACAAATCAGGTGAACAAAATGTATGGTAAATGAGAACGTACGACTTACCATGTCCTTGTTAATCCTAGGATAGTGGTTGTCAGAACAGTAGCTATTCTATTTTCTGCTTCACTAGACTTTATCTGTTGTCATCAGGTGAGTTTCACGGCCCCGGTTTACTATTTTACATTTTTGGGGGATAAACATGCTACATTACTGGGACATTACATTTTAGATGATATTCTATCACGAAAAACATTACATTTTTGGTCATACACGAATTTCACAAGCATTTTACATGCTGTGAACTCACTGACATTATGTTGACAAATCTTTTATGCATGTTTTTTAGGTAATTGATCATGGAGGACGGGAATTTGAGAGAGGGGTTCGAGTGCACATCCTGTGGTATCATCACCTATACCGGTTAAGATTTATTAACGTTGGTCATGTTATGTTTTTGACATTTGGACCAGTGATTTCAGACAATATTACATTTATCTTAAATTTGTAAGACTTAATTTATCATTTGATGGTATCTACTTAATTTACATCTTATGTGTTAATCGAACCTTGTGTTTGAAAACCTTTCGAATCACATCCCCGTGTTTTCACCTTGGCGGGGTGTGAGAGGCTGGGCATATAAAAACTGGACCGACGGGAAGATGGATGGGCATCTGTAGCTAACTTCCTAAGAAGGGTCATACGGTCCACCTCGTTGAAGGCGTTAGAAAAATCAACAGTAAGCATAGTCAGGGACCCGTTAGAATGGAACACGCTTAGAAACTTGTTAACGCTTTGCAGTACCGCTTCTACCCCATTAGGGACCTCTACCCCAAATTGTAAATCCCCTAGATAGGCAGCCATCTTTTTACCCACTTTACGCATAGCGACTTTCGACACCAATCTTCTCCAAAAAGCCCCCACCGCGATGGGCTTAATCCCATTGTCAGGCTTTAATAGGGGGTCAATGTCGCCCAAGCAATGAACTCCGCTAGAGCTTTAGGACAAAGCCCCCCAAGCCACAAGTTGACAACATCGGTGATGGCTTTAAGGAGCCGAAGGCAGTTGGAGACCCCTGGCCGCAGAAAGCGTCTAAAATACGCTGAGCCCGCATACCATCCCTCCTACAAGATGTCCCTTTCAGGAAAGATTTAATACATTCCAACACACAATCAACGTCCACCTGCAAGGCTGGTTCTGCTGGCAAGGCAGAAGGCATGGTCGAGGGTCTACAATAGAGTGTTTATCTATCAAGGCTCTCAAGGCATCCCCACAGCAGGCGCGACCCCGGATGAACACAGAACCTTGACTGCCGCTGTGTATACAAAAACTAATTTTTGATGAGATCAAAATAAAATACTACAAACTGAAAATAATGTATAGTTTGGTACCATTTCTTACAAATACAGGGTAATAAATAAAACATTTTACTTTAAACACTGTAGTATAAACTATTGGTAATTAAAATAGCATAAACTAGGGATGAGCATTCAAGCCCGAATACCGATCCTGCCCGTCCCGATCCCGATACCGTACCGAACCGATACCGAACCGAGGGGTTTCGGGATCGGTATCGGTATCCATATTTATGGATTTTTCGGTTTCGGTATTATCGGTATCGGTACGGTATCGGTATTTTAAGGCAAAATACCGATACCATACCGGTACCGTACCGATACCGAACCGATACCGTACCGTACCGTATGTGTTCGGTATCGGGATCGGTATTGGGTTTTTGGACTTTTCGGTATCGGTATTGTCGGGATCGGTATCGGTTCGGTACCGATCCCGTCCCGAGCTCATCCCTAGCATAAACTATTGGTAATTAAAATGTTCATTAATAAAAACAAAAAGTTTTTCCTCAAACACTCCACCACTGTCGCGTTGACTAATACTACAAAGTTTAGCAGCCGTTAAAAAATAAAAAGTTGGGTGCCCGCATCACACATGTGTCGTTTGATAAACTCATAAAAGTAAATAGATATTGGAGAAGTGTTACCATGATCAAAATCGGGGCCCACTAAACTAATCAATGATAGGTAGCCATAAACTAATCACAACTTTTGATTACATTGAACTTTGAAATTCTTTTTTTTTAACGATCAACAAAACTTTTATTTCACCAAGCTAGCGGGGTGCTAGCAAACACCATACAAGTCTACAATTACACCAAATTACATCACCAACCGATATTAGAAAGATTAAACCTACACCAATTATTCCAATCCAAAGACGGTTGATTCGCCCTTGCCTTAACCCAAAATAAACTGTCTTAATATCACCAAGGACCGTGTTGATAGTTGCTTGTCTTTGATTAAAAACAGCTTCATTCCTATGCTTCCAAATGCACCAAATTGTTGTTAGGACTATCGCATAAAACGCCTTCCTTTTTTTCGCGAAACCACCAATATGAGAATGTAAATCAAGAAGATCTCTGAAATGGAAGATAATCGGCACCCCCACATTACACCATTGAGCTACTAGGGACCATAAAGCTTGAGAAAACCCGCACGACACAAACAAGTGCTCCGTAGTTTCAGCGTAGTCACCACATAAACGACACATCTCTGACCCAACATGAACATGTCTACGTGCGAGTGCACACTTGGTCGGAAGTCTGTCCAGTTCAGCTCTCCACGCAAGGATTAAAACTTTTAACGGCACCCACGAATTCCTCTCGATCACGAAATCAGCTTGTACAAATCTTGACACATGCAGCCTGCGCTTTAGTTCAGCGACTGAGAAAGATCCGCAGCTATCCAGCCTCCATTCCCAACTGTCTGCAGCCTCCCGCAGCACTGGAACCTCGAACAGATTCTGAAACTGCTCCATTTCGGCCTGTTCTGCAGCTGAAAAAGATGGCCGTAGCCATTCCCAACCCCACCCACTACCCATCTGCATTACACGATCAGCAACCAAGGCAAGCTTATTCTTTTCCAAGGCAAAAAGAGCCGGAAACACAGCAGCCAAAGGCGAATCTGTGATCCAACAATCGAGCCAGAAAAAGACACCCAACCCGTTACCCACCAACCCGTGTATAGCCCACCCCACATCCACCCCAATATTTTTTATCAACCCCATAGACGAATGCACTTGCTTCCAAGGACCGGTGATCGTCAACCTTGTCGGTATCGGATTCCAATCCCTAGAAGAACTATGTATCGCCCACACGACTTTTCTCCAAAGAGCATTAGAATCTACTTTAAAAACGCCACCACCACTTTGCTAACATCGATAAATTTGCATCCTGAAGAGAGCCGAAGCCGAGACCACCCAATTCAACCGGAGCACTGACCCTTTGCCACGCGACCCAATTCATCTTAGCCTTTTCTTCCGACCCGCCCCAAAAGAAAACCCTTCTCAACTTATCAAGTTCATCTATAACCTTTCCGGGAGCTTTAAAGAGTGTAAAGTAATACGTAGGCAATGCATTAAGAACCGACTTAATAAGAGTAACACGGCCACCAAAAGATAATGTCTTAGCCTTCCAAATCGACAACTTGCTTCTAAAAACATCCACCACCGGCTTCCAATTTTTACAAAGGTTCATATTTGCCCCAACTTGTAGACCGAGATAAGTGAACGGAAAAGAACCGGGTCTACATACTAGTACATCCGCCATGCATTGAACCGCCCCATCCTCCACACCCAAACCAAATACACAACATTTTCGTAGATTCGCCCTTAGGCCCGACACCAAGTAAAAGCATCTAAGGATCCGCTTCAGGTTCCTAGTAGTTTATTTCAAAGAGAATTTAACTAACTTGTGAAAGGATAGTATGGTGGTAAAGTGATGTATTTTTCAATTAAATGGTTATGAGTTCAAATTTTGCTAATGATAGGTTTGGTGATGACTTTAGTCTTTAAAAAAAAATAACTAAATTGCTTCATTTCTGTGTTTCTTAAGTGAATAAAATAAAATAAAATAAATAAATAAAAATAAAATATAACTGCATTATCTTTATAACAAGTAGATTGTGTATAATGGTTGTTTGTTGAATCTTCAACTTCTAACTGGTCTCTTTTGTTTAGAATAAAAGTGTTAAAAAAAGTAGATTTTATATACATTCAACAATGTTCAAATGTTCATTAAAGGTGGAGGGAACGCCTTACCCGTTCATCCCTGAGTTCGATCGAGTTTGGCCGAGTACTCTGGCTACAACGCCGCAAGTGACCCGGGTACTTGGACCGAGTAGTGTGTCCAAGTTGTGGAACTCGCGCGTTGGGAAAAAAGTTGAACCATTGCCAACAGCTATAAAGCCGTTTTACATGACTCATACCAGTTTAAAAAAAAAAAATCAAGTTTTCTACTCTATATACATATATTCCAAATTTTACACTTTTTTACCATACTCGTTTCTACTCTCTATATTAACACCGTCTACACTTTTATACCTTCTAAAAATATTTAAAGGAATGACTCATCATAGCCAAAACCTACATCCTCAAAGCCAAGAAATTTTTTAGTTTCATTTGTATCTACTAGAATTTTATAAAAGGTCAGTTATGATCACTATCGTTAACTTTTTTCAAAATCACATGTGTTAGTAACTCGCGTATTCTGTACAATGAAGTGACAAAAAAAGTGGTATAAACTATAACAAATTTTAAACCCAAGAGCCTTTCCTTTAAAATCCAGAAGACTGATCGCCCATCAGTTGGTGGAGTGGTATCGGAAAAAGAATATAAGAGCTTGAGGCCATTAGGTCTCAAGTTCGCATCCGATTCAGAGATGTTTTACCGCAGTGGGTTTTCGAGCGACCGGTTTTTCTCTGAATTGATGACTTGGTGAATTTGGACTGTTTAACAGGCAGCCATTTATCCAGTGCTAATCGACTGACAATTGAGATGATATTTAGTTGGGCGTTAAAAAAAAGACCAGAAGACTAGATGGTTGACCCAAAGACATCAAAAGAAGTCGTATCCATGATTGCGTAAAGTACAACCCACCAAAGCTTCGATAAATGCTTCATAACTCATAGGACCCAGAACAAAAGTCATACCACTTAATCTGCAAAATGCCATAAATATCCCTGGTATCACGGATAAGTTTAGGGGTGTTTTTTTTATTCAAAATTTTGAAATTAAAATACACGGGTGGCATATTACGCCAAATAACTTGAGGCGATGAGCTGCCATCCCAATCACACTTTTTATATTCAATTATCCACTTTTTCAATATCCATTTATTTAACAAAATCAACTTTAATTAGAAAACTTCACAAACCATAACATTCAGTTATCTGTCTTGTACAAATAGACTAATATATATTTCATACGTTATATACAATTACAGTCTATGATAGTAATATATAACAGAACAATAACACAAAAACAAGAAGAGTCAAATTCACACATAAAGTTTAATTTTACTTCTTAGCATTTGCAACTTTATAAACATTACATTATATCAAATGAACACCTCATAACGTGTGTTTTTACACCTACTTGGGTGGCTCAGCCTGTGTTTTCGGCTGAGCCGCCCCCTCTCTAAATTTCTTATAAATATCCCCATTGTAAAATTCACGAGTCCTAACCACCAAAATCAGTGAAGCCAAACCACCAAAACAACAAACACAAGCCAATATGATGAATGACAGCCTATAACAATGACTACCCATACAAATCAGCTCCTTAACCGCACCCCGGGTTAACCCTTTCTTCGCAAGCTCCTTAACTGCTTCTCGATCATACAAAGGCCCTGTCACTTTTACATTCAAGATATATGTCCCTAACGGACTCCCTAACTGCCCACAATTGAACAATGTCGAGTAGTATTTCAACCCAAATAGCTCGGAAATGATGGCAAAAATTAGGGGAAGTTGCGCACCAAATGAGAAACCGATAATAATGGAAGCAACATAGACCGATCCAGGTATTGGAAACGCGATCATCAAAAGGCCGACACATGAAAGAAACAGAACTAACGAGAACATCAATGGCCTTGGGAACTTGTACTTCGCTAACAGGATTTCCGACACGAATCCGGAAAAGATCCGACCAAAGTAATTCCATATACTCACTAGCGAAACAAACGTTTTAATGGTTTTTGCAGGATACCCTAAAGATTCACCAATCTGTCCCATGTTATCCACTGCTGTTAAGCTAGTCCCAAGCCCACAAAACGTTGAAACAAACAGAATCAACATATCTGTACTCAAAAGCGCTTGTAGAATATTATAATCCTCCCCTCTTTCAGGCTTGTTCAAAAACACATTTTCAAAACAACCTTCTGTTTTCCCTTTCGTTTTCGTTTCCATTGGTAACGGATTTATCGATTCTTGTTCGTGATGCATAACAATCATGTTATCGATTTTAACCTCGGGCACACTAACTAACTGCTGATTGTTCAGCTTCCATATGTTCAACTCCTCTTTAATAGTTTAAAACAACGGAACAAAAAGGAAGAATATAACGACACACGCACTCCCAGCGTAAGCAGCTGTGGAAAACGTAGCTAGATTTTGCGCAATAGTCATTGCCATGATAAACAAGGCGAGAAAAACCGACACATATAAGAAATGGTAAAACATCCTAAGCTCATTCGCCTGTCTCACCAGTGTAAGCCTCCGGATGGTGTAAACAAACACCACCGAGATAGCAGCTGGGAGCCAGGCGATAAGCAGGATCAACGATTTCGAATCGTTACCATAAACCGCAAGATATATTTGCGTCATAATAGCTCCACTTAATCCAGTAAACCCTTTCAACAACCCAAGAACAACTCCTCTACTTTCAGGAAAGTTCGAAACAGAAGTAACCAAAGCTCCTGTGTTAGCAAAGTTTTGTGAGTTAGCTCCAATGCAGATATACAAACACATTTGCCACACTTTTGGTTTGGCAATTTTATTCGTTACGGCTAGCCAGATCATAAAATAGCCGCCGAAATTTAAGGCGGAGCCTAGTAAGAGAACAAACCAAGTAGGCGTGACCTCGGCGACAAGGCCGGACGGGACGCCGACGTTGGCGCCGAGGTCTTTGAAAAAGCCTAGTAGGTTAAGGGTTGTTTGGTCGTAGCCGAGGGATGATTTGATCTCTTTGGAGTAGACGCCGAAGAGGTAGGTGGCGCCGGCGCCTGCCATGACTAGGAATGAGGCGAAGAGAGAGAACCATCGGCCACGGATGACGTGGGAAAGGAAGGAGATCGAACCGTCGGTTTTAGTTTCACCCATGTGTGAATGTGTGATGGTTGAGGGGGAGGAAAGTGTGGGGAGGGTGGTTGTGGTTAAGTGGATAGAGATGTGTTTATAGGATGGGAGTGTTTTGAGTTTTTGAGGGTGGTTTAATTTGTGTGAAACAGGTTCTGTTACTGTTTAGGTTAGTTATTTAATTTTATGTATTTTTTGTAACAGGGAATATTAGGTTGGGTTAATGGTATTATGGTTAAGTGGATAGAGATGTTTTTATATGATAGGTGTGTTTAGAGATGTTTTTATAAGATTATATGGTGTGTCTCCTTTTTCCTCAAACTCTCCTAAGTACTATATCAGCGCCACATCATTTTCCTCATTTTCTCCCCTAAAGTTTGGAAATGGTATTACCTCAATCCCCCTTCATTTTTTATTACATAAAGTTTGATTTAAAAAAATAAAATAAAATAAGCCAATGAGAAAGCACGGTACAAACGGTGGAATTTCCCCGTTTTCCCCGAAATTAAATAGGGGGGGGGGGTGTTTTGTTTGGGGGAAAAAGCCACATAGGCACCCGATTGTATTCCCCGAAGGCACACCGAACGGTCTAAGTGGATAGAGATGTTTTTAGGGTGGTTGTGGTTAAGTGGATACAGGGTCGGCTAGGAGGGTGGGCGGGGTGGTCACCGGCTCAGGGCCCGAACGTTTTTTAAAAATATACATATATATATATATTAAATTTTATATTTAGGATATATATTTGTGTTTAATACATTAAAGTCTTGTTAGTGAAGTTGGAAAAATCTTGTTAATTTCTTGTAGACATCTGAAGTTCAATCATTGGCTCTAGCATCAAACTCATTTTTCTTTTTTATGATTCATTCCTCTTTACAAAATTTTGGGCCTAAATTTTTTTTCGCCCGAGACCCAAATTTTTTTTGGCGTTTTCGGAGACGGCCCTGAGTGGATAGAGATGTTTTTATATGATGGGTGTGTTTTGAGTTTTCGAGGGTGGTTTAATATGTGTGAAACAGGTTCTGTCACTCAGTCACTGTTTTGGTTATTTATTTAATTTTATATTTAATTTTATGCATTTTTTGTAACAGGGAATATTAGGTTGGGTTAATGGTATTATGGTCTGATTTTAGTGTACAAAGTACAAACTTTAAAAATTACAAGGGTGGTGACCGGCACTGTGATGTGTGGCGTGATGGACTTATCACTCAAACCGTGGTCACTACCACGGTAGCGATGGGGTGGGTTAGTGGGTTGTTTGAGAGTGTAAGAGGAGGTGGAATATTATGATTGTTAAGTTTTTATGATTGATGGGAATGATTTAGTGATAAATGTGATGGGGTAGTGCAAATGATTTAGCAATAGTGTTATGAATTGTGATGGAATGAAATGTTGATTCGTTGACTTTTGGTGATAATATGATGGGGGTGATGGATGCCACTTCATCCTAACTTGGATAAACGGTTTGTTATATCATAACACTTAGAATTCCTGAATCAATCACAACTTTAGATCTAGTAAAACAAAACACGTGAACTCATAAAACCAAATTATAACATATCTCGCTTTACATAATAAAATTTCTAAAACGTCCTACCATTCATCTTCAGATTTTATTAATACAAAAGTGTAGTGGTCATAGTATAACACCAAAATTTCTTGAATGAATAATGTAAGTTAACTTGGCATCGAGTTCCTTATCAACAAATCCCTCATCAACCTCTTTCGCGAAGTCGTTGACATCTTCGTCAACTACTACCCCCAATTCAACAAAAGATTTAGAAAGAAGCAGATAGTACATAAAAAAATCTAGATATATTAGACTAATTGGTGTGGAGTCGGGGAGTGGATTGGGAGTGATGACATGGACAAGTCCCCCAAGGGGAACACCCCCCCCCCCTAAGAATTTTCGGTGACTTCGGTGGATTTTCCCCTTTCTCCTCTTGTCATGTGATTGGCCCCTTTTTTTCTTTTTTTTCTTTTTTTCTTTTTAATCAAACTTTATCCAATAAAAAATGAAGGGTGATTGAGGGAATTAGGAGAATACCATTTCCAAACTTTGGGGGAAGAAAGGGGGAAAATGAGGTGGCGCTGATGTGCCATTTGGGGGAGTTGGGGGAGTTGGTCTCCACACCATATAGTCTTAAATGCAATTTCAATCTTCAAACCATGTGCAAAGAAAACCAGCAACCCATATCTCTTAAACCCAGCATGCTCAGACCCATTTCTACTTCTATCTGAAAACACCCGGTGACCACGATTTCGCAAACCATAGCACAATTACCGGATCCAGTCTAGAAACCCAATTAAACCACAAATAATTGTCGAAGATTCCGCAACTGCGCCGATCTCCGGCGACAATGGTGAACCGTTTGGTTTTAGACCACGTGATCGATTCTACTTTCGTTTCTCTTCTCTTTCAAAATGCTGCCATCTACCGTAGCCACCATCTCCACCACCGCGACCACCTCCTCCGTTGATTCGACCAACATTGCTTTCGTGGACCCCACCACCACTACCACCTCCGCTGCGACCGGCACTTCGGCTTTCAACCCAAACCATACCACCGGCTAAAAAACCTTATAGGCACAGCAGCATGACCATCCAGCCACCACCACCGCTAAACGCCAGGAGACCGTCGACGACTATTGCAGCCGTCGGAAACGACGACGACCACTTGTCAGCTTACACGAGTTTAAAAGTTGAACGAAAACCGTGGCCAAAGTCGGAAGACAAAAAGTCTGTGGGAGAAACTTGAAATTTACAACAGTCGGTTGTTGCATCGACGGTTGTAAATTAATATATATAATAATAATTATACTAGTGGACCCTTATAATACATTAAGGTGCTGTTTGTTTTTTCTGGGGCAAAAGGTCTGCAGTCTGCGGACCACATCTGCAGACATCTGCAGGAGAAGAGGTGGACCAAAGGTCTGCAGTCTGCAAGAGGAAGACTGTTTGTTTTTTAACGTCTGCACTATAACCCAAAACCAAACATAATCATAAACAAATTAAAAATTAACAAATAATAATATTTACAAAATGTGTATAACAAAAACCATCGGCTGTAATGTAATCTTTATATGATATTATTATTGTTTCTTTTTTTTGAAAGATATATTATTATTATTATTATTGTTTCAACATTGTTCTTCCTATCTCTTTCTAAACACACAAACCTGTCACCACTCACCAACACCATACCTCTACCTATTTTCTTTTCTCTCTCTCTCTCTCTCTCTCTCTCTCTCAAACAAATAAAACAAACACACCAACAAGTTGGCAGCGGTGGTGGAGGGGAGGAGGGGGAAGCGACCAGGGAAGTGGATGGCGGCGGCAGGCTGAGCGAGGGGGAGGGAGGGCGGCGACAGGCTGAGGGAGGAGGGGGGCGACGGGATGAGGGAGGAGGAGGGAGGGCGGCGACAGGCTGAGGGAGGAGGAGGGGCGGCGGCGGCGGGCTGAGGGAGGAGGGGGAGGGCGGCGGCTGGCTGAAGTAGGAGATAGGTGGCAGAGGTGGGGAGGGGAGAGGAGGAAGGAGGAGAAGGGATGGAGGAAACTGATGATGAAGAAGAGGAGGAGAAGATGTGAGAAGACATGGGTGCAAGTCTGCACCAAGAAGAGGCCAGGAAGAGCTTTTGGAGTGAAAGGTCTCCCGAAAAACAAACAGTCTGCCCGCCCCAAACGTCTGCCCGCGTCTGCGCGGCGCAGACAGAAGTGGTCAGAAGCACTTCTAGGAGAAAAACAAACACCACCTAAAATTACATAATGATTTTGCCAAAAAAAAAAAATAGTTACATCCCATCTTTTCTCATTATAATACATTAAAATTACATAGTGATTTTTTAAACATCAAAAGAAAATCGAACAACAAGGTGTGTTACTAACTATTTTCTTAATAGCAAAACCAACTTTTTTAAATATTACATTTATATATTTTGGGGTTATAGTATCACTGGTCTTGATCCGTTGGACTCGCCAAAAGTATCAAAAGCAAATTGGTTTTGCTTAGATGGCCAGAAGTAGTCCAGATATGCTTCACCGACCTCGTTTAACACCAGTCCCAATAGAAATCGATCACCTTGCCAGTTGTCATGTGGGTTGTGTATCTATAGGGCAGTATATTGAAGATGATTTTAAACAATTAGACAAAAGTGGGTGACTGTCGCGGATAGAATTCAAGTTGTGGATGGCGTTAAAATATTGACATGGGACTGGCGTGAAGATCCTTCGGACGCAGAGCAGTTTTCAGAATTATTTTCCCTGTTATCGGACATTCATGATCATAACTGGGCAGATGGTTGTGACAGATGGGTCTGGACAGCAGCTTCCGATGGAGTCTTTTCTGTGAAGAAAGCAAAAGTTTTGATGCAAAACGTCAATGTGCAGCCGCAGAATTGGATTATGAAATGGAAAGGTTGGACGCCTATGAAGTGTAAAGTTATGGCATGGAGAGCGGCAATGAATCGTCTCCCAACAAAAGATGCGTTGTTGGCTCGAGGGGTTGCTCTGCAGAATCGTTTGTGTGTTTTCTGCAGCCACGATGAGGAGTCTTCTGCCCATTTGTTTACCGGCTGCATTTTCGCAGCAGAATTATGGTCTCGGGTTGCAGCTTGGTGTCGCCTTCCGCCTATTTTCGCTTTTGAAGTCACTGATTTGCTGAAGCTGGCAGACTATCAACCTCCAAAATCGATTGACAAATACATTCTACGGGGTATTATGATCACTTCTATATGGGCGTTATGGAACGAAAGAAACACTCGAATTTTCAAAGGAACAAATCGGAGGGCTATAGAAGTCGTGGCGAATTTCAAAACGATTTCTTTTTTCTGGATTCGTAATAGGTCTAGATTCAAAGACTTAAATTGGAATGTTTGGTGTAACTATCCTTTGAATTCGATGTAATTGGTGTTTTGCCCAGAGGTCCTTGCTTTGAGGACCGTCTGGAGCGTTTTTGAATGAAATTTAACTTTCAAAAAAAAAATAATTGTACTAAATGGTTACATTTAGGCCATTCGAATTTATTAATTACATCTATTAAACCATCTAGATTCTATGTGACATCCGTCACTTTTCCTTTTTATAAATAATAATAATAATAATAATAATAATAATAATAATAATGATAATAAAAAAAAATTCAGATTTTATATAGTCATTATATATGCATTTTTTTTTAAACCAAACTAACCCATCCCTTGAAATCCATCCCTTGAAAACCCATCTCATGAGCCCACCTGATTCCCCTAGTGCGGCCCAGATCAGAACCGGCCCAACACATCAGGCCCAAGCCCACTTCACCCCTTCCCTTGTCTGTTAAAAAAAAGAAGAAGAAGAAAACTTTGTTCCAGCCGGGAATCGAACCGCTGACCATTTCCGAGCCAAACACGCGCACACACCACTGGGCCAAGCCCTTGTACCTGATTTAAAACCCAAACCTATTTGTATTTATCCCTTCTAATCGCTGTTTCCCTTCTTCCCTTTGTACCTGCTGCTGCTGCGCGTGATGAACAAGAAACAAACAAAGTCAACAAGCTGAGATCAAGGAACAATAATCTCCACATAATACTTCCTATTGACCAATACTTGTGCATCATTATCGCATCAAAACAAGCCCCTAATAACCGTGTTTCAGTTCGAATCCAAGCATGTATAACGCGTGATCATTAAACGTGGTCAAAACTTGCTTAATCCTTAATCCGACCCTTCACTATAAATTGAACATAGATTAACAGTCCATAGGTGCCGAAAATCATATCCCCACTCTCACATTCTTCTGATATTATCTCATTCGTGTTCAATCAAAAGAGTTTGACTTTTCTGTTGACTGGGCTTATAGACGCGAATTCGTAATTGTAAGTTATGTTTTTTTGATGGATTTTGATCTTCGGCATACACACATCAATAACCCTAAGGTTAATTGGGTTATTGATGTGTGATTTGTTCGATTGGAAAATCTAGGGCTCGTTATGGTAGATTTGGGGAAGAACATCAATTGAATCGTATGCATATAATTTAAACAGTTAGAAACTAAACACAACCACTGAGCTAGGTCAGGTGGTTGTGTCAAGTGTCTGTGAGCTGAACCACGCGGGTTCGAACCCTACCACCAACATCATTTTTTTTTTCCTTTTTCTTATATATATATTTAACATATTATCTTTTAAAATAGTTTTTAAATACTAAACGTGGTTTATAAATTCTATAAAAATTATTATATGATCTTCAAATGATAAAGTTCATTACCCAATTTTTAGTTTTTCAAAAATAATTTATTTAATATATATAATAAATATTACAAGTTTATTCATTTAAAATTATAAAATTCTATAAAAACATCTAAACGATTTTATAAAATTCCACAAAAATTATCCTAAACTTGTACAACAATAAACATTTCAGAAATAATTTTTATTTCTGAAAAACCGTTCATTTTATATTTTTAATCAATTTTTGTTAGTTTTAATCATAAATAAATCATAATAAATTCATTTTTCAATATTTTTGTACCAAAATTTTACATAAATTATTTATATTCATTTGGAACAGAAATACAATTTTTAATTCAGAAATTCTTTGATTTTAATATTTTTAGATATTAAAGTCATATTTTGACAATTTGAAACAATTAGATTAAATATTCTATTTTCAAGAAAATAATTTTATAAAAATTATTGTCACACTTAAAACTTTATATTGTGACCATATTTGATTTAAAGTTTACTCAAAGACTTTGTTTATTTATTTACCAAATTTCTCTTAATTATTAGACATTTTAATTATTAAACAAATAAATGTTTATCCCCAATCCGAAGCCCTAGAAATACATGTATCCTAGAGTTATTTCCCTTACACATTATCAAATTCTTTAGGTTGATTCTTTGGGATAATTCCAACACATATTTCGTTGTCCAAGTTCAATTTCAAGCTATTACGTAAACAGTGAGTATTCCTACCCCTTTTTGCTTTTATACATTTTTGGGGTGTTACATGTACATTATTACAAATTCAAATTCAAATTTACATTTTTACAATACAATTCTAGTACTATGTGCATTGCTTACAACGTGCTTTATGCTTAGACAATACATGTGGATTACATTTGTACTTAGTGAAATCATTAACATGGTACAAGCCGACCTTAACATTGGATAGCGCAATTTGGATTGACAACCCGCCTAGATTGATTCTCCCCTTTTTCATCGGAGAATCCGTGGCCAGTGTTAAGCTTTTATTCATTTATTGGATAAGTACACCGCCGTTCATACAGTACATTATACAGTCACAGGGTTGATTTCGCTCATTTGTATGATACATAGTTTACATATATGCACTGTAGCTTGCACTTGAATTGTATATCTTTTTAACTTACTATATATATCAAAACTAGGAATGCTCACCAACATTTCTTATGTTGACCAAACCTATTTTTGTACATGTTTCAGGTGCAGTTTGATCTAATGCTTTAGCAAGAGACATTTAGTGCTTTATTTTAATTCAGTTATTTCAATATTTACATTTCATTTAGACAATGTAATTTCCATTATCATGTAAGACAATTCTGGTTTATTCAATAATATTTACATTTTAGTACCATGTGCTTTTGAACAATCGTCACTACGTGGCACCTCGATGATTCCGCCATCGGTTGGGGTGTTACAGATTGGTATCAGAGCCATGGTTATAGGGAACTAGGTTACTAGATAAAATAGGCCTAGACTATAACCGAATTTCAACTTTCATGCATTATATTTCCTAAATTACCTTACCCCTCATTTCCCTCTACTTTCCTTCTTCTATCTTTCCTTTCTTCTCTCTCTCCATCCTTCTCATCTTTCATCATGGTGCATAGAGATGGTGTCCTACAAGGAGTGGAAGGTCTACATCATCATGGAACAGGAGCAGCACCTACCATGAAGACACTCTTAGGCGTGATGCCTACTCTTATTTTTGCTCCTTCAAAGCTGTTGAACTTTAATGAGTGTGATAAGGACACGTGCAATCTGGAAGGGTGGACGCCTGTACACTGGGTCTTCTGGCATAGGCAAGCATAGCGCATAAATCCATTGACGGACCTGTTATGCTTACCTGGGGATTCCTGGAGTGAGTGTCCACTTATAGGCTAAAGCATGTCTTCTTTGATCACCATTGGGTTCAACTCCTTTGAAAAGTCAACGTTCTTGTTGGGCTTTACAGCTAGACAAGGGCACTCCAAGTATTTTATGCAAGCTTTTCAATAATACCCTCTCGTTTCATATACAATATTTTGTATTACATGATCTTCATATATTACTTACAAGTTCATACTTTCATAATCATTTGTACAGTTATACACTTACATTTTCTAATCTCACGATTATTCATTGACTACCTCATAGATGTCTGCTCGCCGCATGCTCCGTGATGTCCGCCGACGCCCTGTTCATACTTCTGGACAACGTTCTGATCGTCGCCTCGCGTCTTTAGTCGCTAAGGAAATTGCTGCAGTAATCCCAAACCTCGTCAGTGAGTTAACCCAGAATAGTAACAGTGCCAACACAGGAAGTACGACTCAATTTCGGTGCACTTTCAAACACTTTAACTCCTGCAACCCTACAAAATTCACTGGTGAGGAGGGTGCTACTGGTCTCCTTCAATGGTTTGAAAGTATGGAGAACACCTTTGTGAACAGTGAATGTCCTGATGAACTTCGCGTTCGCTATGCTACTAGTGTCCTCCAAAAGGGGGCGCTAACTTGGTGGAACGGCGAAAAGCGCAATCGAGGAGCTGATGTTGCCTTATCATTATCTTGGGCTGAAGTTAAGGAGCTCATGATCGCCAAATTTTGCCCCAGGAACGAAATCAGGAAGCTGGAGGATGAGTTTCGTGAACTCAAACAAGACAGTGGAGAGAATCTTGCGTATAATACTCGATATCATGAACTCAGCATATTGGTCCCACACATGGTCACCCCGGTTTCTCGAGCAATCGAGAAATATATCGAGGGATTACCCGACCTGATCCAAGACGTAGTCACTGGAAGCAAAGCTACTACGGTGGAAGAAGCCATCCAACTTGCAGCCACTTTGACAGACAAACACGTTAGGAAGGGAAACTTGGTAAGGAAAGACACCAAGACGTCTGCTGAGGAAGCCACCCATGCTGTTGAATCATCTAAGACTGTTTTAGCAAAGGCCGCCACCACTGCTTCGAACTCTAAAAGACGAATGGACGATAATCTGGACCATACTGTTGTGGATCCTGTGACTCAACCCCCTATCAAGAAAGCCTACATGGGAATCCATCCTCAATGCAACACTTGCAAGTATCATCACCCTGCAAATCTTCCATGTCGTCAATGCACTAGATGTGGAAGGTTTGGACACTTTGTCACCACTTGTCGAGTAATGGTTGGGGCACAGGATAATCATCAAACAGCTGCCCAGGAACCACTACGGATTACTAACGGTCGGGCATGTTATCATTGTAGAGACCCTAACCACATGCTACCTCAATGCCCCAAATTGAACAATGTAAACCTGGTGGCACATGGACAAGCTTTCAATATCGATATCAACGAAGCAGACGATCAGGATGACGTTAATCCCACTGGTTAAGCCATGGATGAAATCTTCCCAAGACTCGAGAATCCAATACTCGTGTTTTCATTTTCTTGATCCTATTATCATTTTGTACCCAATTTTGTCGCACTCATTAGCATACAACATCTAGAAATTTCTTTGCATACTATTGTGTATTAACACAGATTGGAAATTTATCATATTGATTACGTTTGTTTTAATCATACAAGACTCCACCTTACATTCATTCGAAACGTTTGGACTTGACACTAGAAAAACATCATTGCTTGATTGAAACCTGATTTTTCCTTAATTCGACTATCCATTGAACATTTAATTATTCATGATACTCGTAAACTATTCCTATAGGCCACAAAGATAACACTTACACTTAATGGTTGTAGTACTTACAAACTTGCTTGCGTGTGTGTATTTTCCACGCAACTCAGATAAACACTTCATTTAAAGGGCTCCTCAGACGAGTTGTAGCCCATACTTAAATACTGTTATGCTTACAAGTCATTGCAATACAATTGACCTCATTATTACATGGCCTCATTTCATTGATAACATCTCATTGTAACTCAACGTGTTTGATGTGACATCTTCTTGTGAAATTTATTTGCGTTAATGTGTTGTTAGAATAGGATCATAGAAGGACATAAGACCCTAATGTAAGGTAAATTGATGATTCCGGTCCGGAACGTAATCATGAATTTACAGGTACGTTAGGGTAGTGTGAAATTCTATTAGAGTTTTTGGGTAGACGACCAGTATGTTTTCAAGGTATCAAAGGTGTGGTGGGTTAGCTGCGGTACACCCTGTATACAAACACTAATGATGCATTGAAAGTGAGACTGGAAGTCGGACCAGGAACGAACTCTGATTATTTGGTAGTTCATTTGATCTTTTTATCAATCAACTCATACAATTATTTTAGGAATTCTAAGTTCAGTGATTTACTAGATTCTTATTCTCCTTATTATTCGAGACGAACCTAATCCAATCCTTAACTCACACCTATTAAACCTCATATCCAAATCACTCGATTTTCCAAACTACAGTTATCATAATTTTTACCCAAGCATCCATAACCCTATGTTTCTAATAACTTCGGGACGAAGTTTCTAAAAGTAGGGGATGATGTGACATCCGTCACTTTTCCTTTTTATAAATAATAATAATAATAATAATAATGATAATAAAAAAATCCAGATTTTATATAGTCATTATATATGCATTTTTTTTAAACCAAACTAACCCATCCCTTGAAATCCATCCCTTGAAAACCCATCTCATGAGCCCACCTGATTCCCCTAGTGCGGCCCAGATCAGAACCGGCCCAACACATCAGGCCCAAGCCCACTTCACCCCTTCCCTTGTCTGTTAAAAAAAAGAAGAAGAAGAAAACTTTGTTCCAGCCGGGAATCGAACCGCTGACCATTTCCGAGCCAAACACGCGCACACACCACTGGGCCAAGCCCTTGTACCTGATTTAAAACCCAAACCTATTTGTATTTATCCCTTCTAATCGCTGTTTCCCTTCTTCCCTTTGTACCTGCTGCTGCTGCGCGTGATGAACAAGAAACAAACAAAGTCAACAAGCTGAGATCAAGGAACAATAATCTCCACATAATACTTCCTATTGACCAATACTTGTGCATCATTATCGCATCAAAACAAGCCCCTAATAACCGTGTTTCAGTTCGAATCCAAGCATGTATAACGCGTGATCATTAAACGTGGTCAAAACTTGCTTAATCCTTAATCCGACCCTTCACTATAAATTGAACATAGATTAACAGTCCATAGGTGCCGAAAATCATATCCCCACTCTCACATTCTTCTGATATTATCTCATTCGTGTTCAATCAAAAGAGTTTGACTTTTCTGTTGACCGGGCTTATAGACGCGAATTCGTAATTGTAAGTTATGTTTTTTTGATGGATTTTGATCTTCGGCATACACACATCAATAACCCTAAGGTTAATTGGGTTATTGATGTGTGATTTGTTCGATTGGAAAATCTAGGGCTCGTTATGGTAGATTTGGGGAAGAACATCAATTGAATCGTATGCATATAATTTAAACAGTTAGAAACTAAACACAACCACTGAGCTAGGTCAGGTGGTTGTGTCAAGTGTCTGTGAGCTGAACCACGCGGGTTCGAACCCTACCACCAACATCATTTTTTTTTCCTTTTCTTATATATATATTTAACATATTATCTTTTAAAATAGTTTTTAAATACTAAACGTGGTTTATAAATTCTATAAAAATTATTATATGATCTTCAAATGATAAAGTTCATTACCCAATTTTTAGTTTTTCAAAAATAATTTATTTAATATATATAATAAATATTACAAGTTTATTCATTTAAAATTATAAAATTCTATAAAAACATCTAAACGATTTTATAAAATTCCACAAAAATTATCCTAAACTTGTACAACAATAAACATTTCAGAAATAATTTTTATTTCTGAAAAACCGTTCATTTTATATTTTTAATCAATTTTTGTTAGTTTTAATCATAAATAAATCATAATAAATTCATTTTTCAATATTTTTGTACCAAAATTTTACATAAATTATTTATATTCATTTGGAACAGAAATACAATTTTTAATTCAGAAATTCTTTGATTTTAATATTTTTAGATATTAAAGTCATATTTTGACAATTTGAAACAATTAGATTAAATATTCTATTTTCAAGAAAATAATTTTATAAAAATTATTGTCACACTTAAAACTTTATATTGTGACCATATTTGATTTAAAGTTTACTCAAAGACTTTGTTTATTTATTTACCAAATTTTTCTTAATTATTAGACATTTTAATTATTAAACAAATAAATGTTTATCCCCAATCCGAAGCCCTAGAAATACATGTATCCTAGAGTTATTTCCCTTACACATTATCAAATTCTTTAGGTTGATTCTTTGGGATAATTCCAACACATATTTCGTTGTCCAAGTTCAATTTCAAGCTATTACGTAAACAGTGAGTATTCCTACCCCTTTTTGCTTTTATACATTTTTGGGGTGTTACATGTACATTATTACAAATTCAAATTCAAATTTACATTTTTACAATACAATTCTAGTACTATGTGCATTGCTTACAACGTGCTTTATGCTTAGACAATACATGTGGATTACATTTGTACTTAGTGAAATCATTAACATGGTACAAGCCGACCTTAACATTGGATAGCGCAATTTGGATTGACAACCCGCCTAGATTGATTCTCCCCCTTTTTCATCGGAGAATCCGTGGCCAGTGTTAAGCTTTTATTCATTTATTGGATAAGTACACCGCCGTTCATACAGTACATTATACAGTCACAGGGTTGATTTCGCTCATTTGTATGATACATAGTTTACATATTTGCACTGTAGCTTGCACTTGAATTGTATATCTTTTTAACTTACTATATATATCAAAACTAGGAATGCTCACCAACATTTCTTATGTTGACCAAACCTATTTTTGTACATGTTTCAGGTGCAGTTTGATCTAATGCTCTAGCAAGTGACATTTAGTGCTTTATTTTAATTCAGTTATTTCAATATTTACATTTCATTTAGACAATGTAATTTCCATTATCATGTAAGACAATTCTGGTTTATTCAATAATATTTACATTTTAGTACCATGTGCTTTTGAACAATCGTCACTACGTGGCACCTCGATGATTCCGCCATCGGTTGGGGTGTTACAGATTGGTATCAGAGCCATGGTTATAGGGAACTAGGTTACTAGATAAAATAGGCCTAGACTATAACCGAATTTCAACTTTCATGCATTATATTTCCTAAATTACCTTACCCCTCATTTCCCTCTACTTTCCTTCTTCTATCTTTCCTTTCTTCTCTCTCTCCATCCTTCTCATCTTTCATCATGGTGCATAGAGATGGTGTCCTACAAGGAGTGGAAGGTCTACATCATCATGGAACAGGAGCAGCACCTACCATGAAGACACTCTTAGGCGTGATGCCTACTCTTATTTTTGCTCCTTCAAAGCTGTTGAACTTTAATGAGTGTGATAAGGACACGTGCAATCTGGAAGGGTGGACGCCTGTACACTGGGTCTTCTGGCATAGGCAAGCATAGCGCATAAATCCATTGACGGACCTGTTATGCTTACCTGGGGATTCCTGGAGTGAGTGTCCACTTATAGGCTAAAGCATGTCTTCTTTGATCACCATTGGGTTCAACTCCTTTGAAAAGTCAACGTTCTTGTTGGGCTTTACAGCTAGACAAGGGCACTCCAAGTATTTTATGCAAGCTTTTCAATAATACCCTCTCGTTTCATATACAATATTTTGTATTACATGATCTTCATATATTACTTACAAGTTCATACTTTCATAATCATTTGTACAGTTATACACTTACATTTTCTAATCTCACGATTATTCATTGACTACCTCATAGATGTCTGCTCGCCGCATGCTCCGTGATGTCCGCCGACGCCCTGTTCATACTTCTGGACAACGTTCTGATCGTCGCCTCGCGTCTTTAGTCGCTAAGGAAATTGCTGCAGTAATCCCAAACCTCGTCAGTGAGTTAACCCAGAATAGTAACAGTGCCAACACAGGAAGTACGACTCAATTTCGGTGCACTTTCAAACACTTTAACTCCTGCAACCCTACAAAATTCACTGGTGAGGAGGGTGCTACTGGTCTCCTTCAATGGTTTGAAAGTATGGAGAACACCTTTGTGAACAGTGAATGTCCTGATGAACTTCGCGTTCGCTATGCTACTAGTGTCCTCCAAAAGGGGGCGCTAACTTGGTGGAACGGCGAAAAGCGCAATCGAGGAGCTGATGTTGCCTTATCATTATCTTGGGCTGAAGTTAAGGAGCTCATGATCGCCAAATTTTGCCCCAGGAACGAAATCAGGAAGCTGGAGGATGAGTTTCGTGAACTCAAACAAGACAGTGGAGAGAATCTTGCGTTTGCGTATAATACTCGATATCATGAACTCAGCATATTGGTCCCACACATGGTCACCCCGGTTTCTCGAGCAATCGAGAAATATATCGAGGGATTACCCGACCTGATCCAAGACGTAGTCACTGGAAGCAAAGCTACTACGGTGGGACCGTTAGCGACCAGAACCGTTTCGACTCGACCGGGCCCGGTAACGTCTCAGACCGTTTCAACCTGACCCGTCCCGTAGCGACCCGGACGTGCCCGGTAGCAACCCAGACCGTTTTGACCCGACCGGGCGCGGTAACGCTCCAGACCGTTTCAACCTGACCTGTCCCGTGGCGACCCAGACTGTTTCGACCCAGCCGAGCCTGGTAGCGACCCAGACTGTTTCGACCCGGCCGGGCCCGGACCGTTTCGACCCGACCGAGCCCGGTAACGACCTAGACCGTTTCAACGTGACCCGTCCCGTAGCAACCTGGACTGTTTCGACCCGACCGGGCCCGCTAGCGACCCGGACCGTTTCGACCCAACCGGACCCGGTAACGACCCAGACCGTTTCAATCTGACCTGTCCCGTAGCGACTTGGACTATTTCGGCCCGGCCGGGCCCGCTAGCGACCCGGACTGTTTCGACTCGACCAGGCCTGATAACGACCCTGACCGTTTCAACCTGACCCGTCCCGTAGCGACCCGGACCGTGTCGACCCAAACGGGCCCGGTAACAACCCAGATCGTTTCAATATTACACGCCCCGTAGCGACCCAGACTGTTTCGACCCGGCCGGGCACGATAGCGACCCGGACTGTTTCGACCCGCCCGGGCCTGATAACGACCCTGACCGTTTCAACCTGTCCCGTCCCGTAGCGACCCGGACCGTTTCGACCCGGTCGGGCCCGGTAGCGACCCGGACCGTTTTGACCCGACCGGGTCCGGTAACGACCCAGACCGTTTCATCCTGACCCGTCCCGTAGCGACCCGAACCGTTTTGGCCTGACCGATCCCGTTAGTAACACGGACCGTTTCAACCCGACCAGGCCCATCAACAAGCAGACCATTTCAATCCGAACGGGCCAGTCAACAATCCAGACCGTTTGCACTCGATCAAACCCTCTAACGACTCGACCCGTTTCGATGAGATCGGTCTCGTTAACGACCACCCGTGTTGTTTCGACATTGCCGTCCGTTAACGACCCGAACGGTTTCGAACCAACTGGGGTGATCAACAAATGCAAAAGATATAATTTTTTGTTTTTTAATGACATTGATTTCTATGAGACATCAACGTTTTTGGTGTTGGGTGAGTTTTAATTCAGATTTGTTTATGATTATCTAAAAATACCCATCCTGACCCATTTGTTTTTTTTGACATACCCTAACCCACTTACTTATTTCCTACGATTAAAATTACTCATCATAACCCCTTGAAAATTATACTAAACCCATTTTAACCCATAAGGTCAAATTTTAAACCCAAAACAATCCAAACTTAACTAGATGGGTTGAAATTGTCAGGTCTACCCATAATCATGGTTTTTAATTACCAGACCTGCCAAGTTAAACCGGTCTGACTAGGGGTCAGTGAGGATAACAGTTTGGCCATGAATCGTGGGCTCCTTACTAGAAAAACCAGCCGGTGATGGTTATTAGGCGGTCTAACCGGTGAAGCAGTTTTACATATCGTCTTATAATGTACAAGTTCATCATACAATAGAAGCATCAAATGATGTTTCAAATCAAACGTCTTTTTTTGTTCGTTCACAATTTCTTCAAACATTTATGTTGCATGAAACTAATGATCATCAAGAAATAAAGACTTGATCAAAATATAATGGTTAACTTATTCTGTTTCAAAACATCTGCAAATGGAAACTGTCGGAGTCAAACCGATATAAAACAATAAAAACATTACAGAATTGCGTATGTTCATATAAGCAAACCTCAAGGCTTTGACGAGAATTTCCCAGGTTCACCATAAAATTGTTGTACCTGCTCAGATTTGTTTATTTTAAAACCTCTGATCCTCACTTCTTCCGGCAAATTACTAGAATCTTTGTCGATGCTTTCAATCGTCCAGCCTCCATTACACACAGAGCCTCCCACTTTCACCTGCAGCAGATGAAGCAATCACATGGTAAAAGTTCTAAAACAAATTGCTAAACCAGAAATATATTCTGAACAAACTATTCAAAGACAGGGTCTTTAATCTTGATCATCCTTTTGCTTTCTTTAATGATGCTCTAATGTAAGAACATGATAAAATCAAAGCCATTACATTAAAGTGTCCAAAGTTCAAAAAGAGCCCGCATTTAGTTTTATTTTTTCGGAACCTATATGTAAACATAAGCTACCTTTATGCACATTACTAGCTATTGACAGCACTCATTTTAGTCAAGAATATTTTTCTATTATGAGCTTTAAGTCTTTAACCATCATTCAAATAATGATATGCAGCATTTATCACAAATTCGAGCTCCAACGATTCTTAAAAACACTAGTATAGTTAACGCACCTCTGCATCATCAACGGCATCAACAATAAGGGCTCCATCCAACGAGAGATCCTCAATAAATATGTCACGACCCTTAATTACCAATGTAGATTTTTGGGAAACAGAGTTGTTTCCGCTCACTTTGCTTTTGACATCAGAAAAAGTAACGGCCCATTTTGGTTTCCACACAATACGGGACCATACTTCTACCTCTTGACCATTAAAAACTTGTGTAACTGGATCATCTACCTTTACACCTGCCTGGAGACATACTAGAAATAAGCATGGGAAGAAAATATGTATTTAAGCAACTGTTCAAGATTTGCTAACCTCCTTAAGAATCATGCTGTTTGCTCGATAAATTGCCATTTCTCCAGAAGTGGCACTATGATATGGATTTCCTTTAGGTACCTTTGCAGCATCCTCAGGGTTGTTTTTTACAGGTGCATAAGCAAGCCATGTGTCTGTCACCTGGTAAAGTAAAAAAATAGAAATAATGAAAACACAGTTTATAGTTTAAAAAATGTAAGTGAAAACTAGTAATAAGGGCCCAATATGATGTTTTACTTACTGTGAATCCAACCCTAGCTGATGGAGACAAAGTTTTAGGATAATCCTGCATCATACATTCCAATCTAGTAGAGGATTTGAATTCAGTTTTTGTTGAGTCCTTGTATCTGCAATGCAAAATACAGATTAGTCCATAAATGAGAAAATAAATGTAATTACTGAAATAAAAAAAGAAAAAGAAAGAGCGATAGAGAGAAAGAATTACTTGGGGTTAACAAACTCCTTGATAGCACCACCAGTTTTTGAGAGTTCATCAATGTAAGGGCCAAGTTCAATAATCAACTGCAAAGAACAATGAACAAGGAAAAAAGACTTTAATTACGTATCCAAATCAATATTGATAAAAAAGAAAAAAGTTGCAATTTTAAAACCCAGCGAATATAAAAGTAAGCAATTTTTGGAATTATACTTGGTTTATGTTTCCTGGGTATGGTGAATAGCCGGTTTCACAATTGACATCGCCGTCAGGGTGACCTGTTGCTCTAAGAAGAGGATCAAGTTGATTGTATTCCACATTAATCACCATTTCCCTACCTAATATCATGAAATTTCAATATGAATAATAATTGAGCAATGAACAATAAAAAAATATATAGTAATCAATATGATGTACCATCCGTATGAGTAAGCTTAGTAATGCCTCCAATAGCTTCTTTGGCCTTTCTAGGAACAGCAAGAGAATTAACATGGTATTCCTTAGTGGCACTAACTCCTAATGCTGCAGGAATGGCCTAAAACAATGGAAACAAAGAAATTTATATTCAGATTCTTGACTGTGGAAAAAGGAATTATGCTATTGTTTTGGTGAACCTTGAAAAGAAGTCCATTTGTATCTTGGAAAAACAACACCCATCTCAAACCAGTATCTTTCCTGCAAGATATTACGCGAAGTAAAAAAAAAAAAAAAAGATTATTGTATACTTTATTAAGATTAGAAAACCAAGAAACAAGTGGCTTTACATACCATTCTTTTAGAAGGCCACTTGAATATAAAAGAGAATGAACATCACCATGGCCATGAGGTTTTGTCTAATAAGAAAACAGCAGATGTAACTATTGTAAAATAAAAAAATAAATTGCTAATAAGAAAACAACAGATGTAGCTGTTGGAAAATGTAAAAAAAATATTATTTGAATAAGTAAATGATTTTATATATCAAAAGTCACCTGTATTCGGTATTTATTGTTTGGATCTAAAGCAAGTCTAGCATCATTATCAGCCAAGCAAGCAACTTTTTCCTGAAACATGATTAAGGTGAGTTGTCAAGACCATTTTATAGTATTAACGAGTATCAATTTTGAGACGAAATTACCTGCTTTAAAAGTTTTACTTGTGTAGGCTTCATTCCAAAATAATCGTTTGATTCTAGAAGTTGTAATGTACGCTCATGTGTATCATCTGATGTCATTATCACTAAAGGTACATCTCTTCTACATTCACCTAATATTAGAAAATAGCAACATTACCCCAATAGCTCACATGAAAAAAAAATATCAAATATCCATGTTCTTATGCAATAGCAGTTTTATAAACAACCTTGAGCCTGCTTCAAGCTAGCTTCAGATAGGGATAATATGGACTCAATGTAGTGTTGTAAGAAACAAGTTCCGGTAGTTGTTTCCATGGGAAGGGCAACCTGAAGATGGAGCAAATTTCACTAAGCTACATAATCCCCCAAAAATCAAAATATAACAGTTATAATAATACGATGCAACAACCTTTATTCCATTGTATCCGAGACGTTCCCCAAGCCCACCTGCAACAAGAACAAACGCAGCATTCTGCACCTGCTTCACACCAGTCTCTTCATATTGTATAAAGTTATCATCACCAAAAGTTAGTACTTCCCCTGATGGCACCTGCAGAAACATAGTCCATGACCTAATAACAAAGTTCCGTTCTTTATAAATCAAAACCAAATTGTAGTCATTCAAGGCTAAAAATATGCAGTGTAGTAACTTACAGAAGGTGTGAATCCATCAAATGGATTCTTTCCCGCCTTTGAATCTGCTAACAGTTCTTTAGCAGTCTTGATATATGATGACAAACCTCCAGGATAGCTTGAGTTAAGAACTGATACCTAAAATAACCAAACAAACATGCTATTATAGAAGAACGATACACGGCAGGAAGTTTGTTTATGTTCGCTTATTAATAAACAAACAAACATTAACACATTTTAGGTTTCATGTAATTAAATGAACATGAACATATACACATGTTTTGTTCGTTCATTTATGTTCATTCATTTATGCTTGTTTAAATTTTAATAAATAAATAAATAGTTACATTTATATAATTATATAAATATAAACGTAAAATGGGCTTTCTAACTACTTATATAAATATAACTAATTAGTAATCGGGCTTCGTAGTACGAAAAAATGGGTTTTCTAGTGGAACTTATCGTAATTGATAATTAATTTATGTAAAAAAACTACTTATTGTTAGTATGTATGAACCCTAATATCACTTTGCAGGCCGTCGCTCCCAAGCTCTTTCATTTGTGTTTGTTTATGTTTGTTCATTTATGTTCTTTTAGGTTTGTTGTTTATGTTCGTTAAACAGACGAACATGCCCGTTTTCTTGATGAATGTACATGAACAAAAAAAGCTTGTTCGATTATATGTTCGTGTTCGTATTCAGTTAAAATTATAAGAACACGTTAGTTTGGTTTGTTTATAAGCCCAAATTTATGTGTTGTTAACCTACAGTTAAATTACAAAGTAAAAATAATAAAAGTACAGTAAAAAATAAATACAAAGCAAAACTAATTAAATCACATCTCCTAAATATGTTAAACATGTACAATAAACCCTAACTGATATATACATTAACCTAAAAACCATGATTACGAGCCCTAAAATAGAATTAACAATAACCTGAGTAAGCAAGGCTCTTTTATCATCATCATCAACACCTGGATCAGGCCAATGCTCAAACAGATGACCCTGCCCTAATTCCAGTAACATCTTCCCGAGCTCTATCTGTACACAAACACACAGACCAAAAAAAATAAATAAATAAAATAAAATGAGTCTCATCTAACATCATTAAGTTATGAACAGAGACATATAGGTAAGAAGTAAGAATACCTGATTGGGAGATAAGATAGAGAGGTTTTTCTGTAAATTAGGGATGAAGAAGTGGAAAGTTCATTGAGTTGAATGTTGGCGAGTTTCTCGATCGCCGAATTCACGGCTGAAGAAGCCATGGATCAGTAACAGTCAAACACAGGATTGATTGATTGATTAAGGAAGAAGAAGGAGAGTAGTACACGAAATATATATATCTATCGGCTCAAAGGTCAATATCCAGATCCGAACAAGACTTGTTGCCTGTTTATGCTTTTATTATGTTTTTCCTTTTTTTAAAAGATAAAATAAAATAAAATAATTTGATGTTTGCGTCTAATCGATGATGACACCAACACGTTTCATATTTATCGCTTTTTTTTTTTTTTTTAAAGATAAATATTATTAACACCATCAAAGCTGGCCCACTCTTACAAGACGGGAGTAGGGATGAACATTTTTTCCCGAGTACCTATACCCATATCTATATTGTACCTATACCGGTATTAGTACCCGTACCGATTTTGAGTACTCGGTATAGGTATCGGTACCCACTTTTACTGATTTTGGTATTCGGTACTTTCGGTATCAGTACGAGTACGGTAAAAATGGTACAGGTACCGAATTCTATATACTATTGAATTTGATTATATGTTTTACTTCGTATTATGGTATTTATGGTATTCGTATCAATTTTACCTATTTGGTAAATGTACCATATTGGTACCCGTACCAAAATTTTCAATTTGGTATCCGTATAGTATTGATACTCGTAATTGTTTACCTACTTGGTAACCGTACAAGTGCTCAAAAAAGAAAAAATAACAAAATGGTACCAAACGGGTACCGTACCGAAATACCGGTACCGATACTTGTACTCATACCCGTACCATACCAATGTATTCGGTACGGTACTCGGTACCCACTTTTGTTCAAATTCGGTACGAGTATTTTCGGTACAGGTACGGGTATAGGTACGGTACCGATCTCATCCCTAGACAGGAGTGTCGAGCCAAGCAAACCCAATTACATCAATTCAAAATTACACAAATTCTCCCACTCGACACTAATACATTTTTGTCTATATTTAAACCACAAAAAGCCAATCACTTTAGTATCCTCCATAATAACCCGGACATTTGTCGAACAATGTCGGAAGATCTTCTCGTTCCTAGTTTTCCGGATTCTCCAACACGCTGTCATTATGACGCCTTTAATTACCTCTCCTTTCAATCTTGTAATTGTCGCATTCTTATGCGCACTATGCTAAATAATCTATTAGATTTGATTCATTTAAACAAAATATCTTACTACTAGATTATATTCCGGGAGCGTCCCGGGTTGAGAAATCTAATTTGAAATATCAATTTTACACCTGAAATAGACTGATGCGTTTTACAGTTACATGCAGGAAGGTTTCGGATAGCACTTAACCTAAAACAATTAACAATGTATCTCCAATGTTAGTGCATAACCTTAAACAATGTATAACTCTAATATTAAAACCAACCACACAAAAAAATAGTCGTTTTTTTCCTCCGTTTTTTATATAACACTATGGTACCCGTTGGAAAGATAATAAAACGCTCGTTAATTTGTTGTAATTTTTTTCTTTAAAAAATCTCGTGTATAAAAGATACTAATGTTTAAAAGTTATAGAAGGAAACATTAGAGATAAAAATATAATTTGTTTTTAAATTTTAAATTATTATTTTCCTAAAATAAAGGCCCTGCCACATGGAATGACAGATGACACACTCAATAGAGAGAATACCCTCTTTGAATATCATGTCATTAAAATGACTATGGTTTATTATATGTATAGATTTTTTAACTAGAAATGATTGGAAAAGGAAGATACAAGACACGCTTTTACTCTAGTTTCTTCGGCTTCGCTACCCTTTCACTAAGACTATAAGGAGTGGTGGGGGAAAAGGGGGGATGAAGTGTCATGTGACACTTGTGGAACCCATGTGGGGGAAAAAATTATGGGGAATGGAGGGGGAAGAGGGGGGGGGGGAGTGACATGTGGAATTTCATTTATTTTTTATTTTCTTTATAAAAAAAAGTTTAATAAATTAATAAACATAATAAAAATAATAAATTTAAATATTTAAAAAGTATTTAAAATAATAATGTGAAAAAATTTATTTAAAAATTTATATTAAAATATTTAAAAACATTTATTTAAATAATTAATAATAAATATTATTCAAACTTTTGAATTTGACCGTCAGTTTCAAACGTTTGAATTTTAAACGTTTGAATTTCAACCGCCATTTTTAAAACGTTTGAATATCAACCGCTAGTTTTCAAACGTTTGAATTTCAACCGTCAGTTTTCTTTAGTTTCTTCGACTTCGCGTTTACTCTAGTTTGAAAAGGAAGATACAAGACACGCTTTTACTCTAGTTTCTTCGGCTTCGCTGCCCTCTCATTAAGACTATAAGAAGTGGTGGGGGAAAGAGGGGGATGAAGTGTCATGTGGCACTTGTGGAACCCATGTGGGGGGGGGGGGAATTGTGGGGAGTGGAGGGGGGAAGGGGGGAGTGACATGTGGAATTTCATTTATTTTTTATTTTCTTTATAAAAAAAGTTTAATAAATTAATAAACATAATAAAAATAATAAATTTAAATATTTAAAAAGTATTTAAAATAATAATGTGAAAAAATTTATTTAAAAATTTATATTAAAATATTAAAAAACATTTATTTAAATAATTAATTATAAATATTATTCAAACTTTTGAATTTAACCGCCAGTTTCAAACGTTTGAATTTCAACCGCCATTTTTAAAACGTTTGAATTTCAACCGCCAGTTTTCAAACGTTTGAATTTCAAACGTTTGAATTTCAAGTGCCAGTTTTCTTTCCCTATAAATACAACATCAATGCAACCATTCTCAGTCACAATTCTCATACAGACTTCCAAATGTCTGACCCTATGAATTTCAAACGTTATCACGAAGGTGCCGGATATTCCGGCCTCCGGCGATACTCTCGCCGGAGACGGCGACTACCTTTTTCATCTCCGCATCCTCTTCCTGCACAACCAACGTTTTCATCTTCTGCTCCCCCTCCTCCTGCACAACCTTTGTTCTATCCTCATCTTCCTGCACAACCTTTGTTATATCCTCCTCCTCCTGCACAACCTTTGTTCTATTATCCTCCTCCGCCTCCTCCTACACAATCAGGTTTTTCATCTCCTCCCCCTCCTGCTACTCAACCAACTTTTTCAGCTCCTCTTCCTCCTCCACAAGATGAAGACTTAACTGATGAGGAGTTGGTATGGGCTTTGGATTACTTTAACACTCTGAGGGAAATGGACCGTCTTAGGTTGTCGGCACCCACCCCCCGGATGCAAGAGATCCCCCACCAACAGACTACACCCACACCCCACCACCAGACTACACCCACCCCCACCACCAGACTACACCCAACCCTCCTCCTCGGGAGCCATACGAGGAGGAGTTAGAAGCACTTAGAGATGTGATGGAAGAAGAACGCTTCTACTACTATTCGGCAACTTCTTCTCCTTGCCGCATCCCCTCGGATGCGTGGTCCGATGATCGCGATAGCGACCGGGATGTGTAACCTCCACCATATACACTGGAGGACTGGAACAATTACTCCCCGTAGTGGGGGGTTTAGGTTTTAATAAGTAATTTAGGAGTATGTTATGTGTTTATGTAATGTTTAGTAGTTTAATTATGTAATCTTTTAGGTTTAATTATGTAACGTTTAGTAATAAGTAATTAGGATTATGTAATGGTTATTTAGTGTTTTTATGTAATGTTTTTATTAATTTTAATAGGGTTAATTATGTAATGTTTTTTTAAATTTTTTTATTTTTTAATTTTTCTTTTATTTTTTCATATCCAAGATTGTTAATTTTTAATTTTAATTTGTTTTTCTTCTTTTTTTTTTTAGTTCGAATGAGTTTTTTTTTAATTTATAAAGAACCAACCAATCAAAATGCTACATGTGGCAAACCAACCCCCCCCCCCCCCCCGTCCCTCCTTCCCCCCCCCCCCCCCTCCCGCCACTCTCCACGCCTGGTAGCGGCGGTGTCCCCCCCCCCTTCCCTCCCCTTTCCCCGCCCCACTCCGGACAGTCTAAAAAATATGCTTAGACTCGCCTTGTCGTTCAAGGAAATTTGGCTTTGTCGTCTCATGTGGAAGGGACGGGATCTCCATGATTAAAATTCAATCTCTTGAAATCAGTATTCCATGTTTTGTGTTACAATCAGATAACTCTATTAACTGCGGCACATCTATGTCATCTTCAAAGTCAATTTTCCTGTGTTTTAGATGTCACTTCATTCATTTTGGCACACACGATCTAACTTCAAAAACTTCCTACTCAATCACTTCAATAATAATAATTGTATGCTTAAACCGGTTCTATTGAATGACATGTTAGATTAAATAAAAGACTTTTTGTGTGAAGCATTGGAAAAATCCGAAGGAAAACACGTATTTTACATGAGTGGTCTTTAGATGAAAGGATGCTTACGTCATTCCAAATTTACAAGTTGATTCGATAACATAAAGGTTTGATGACAAACATGTTTCATGAGGAAACAATTACATAAATAAAAAGCTAATGAAGATATGAATCATCAACTACTTTTCTGTATATGGTTATTGAAGATGGTTGATTTTGTTGATTATATTCATAAGAACATAAGGTATAAACATAATATTTAATCAAGTGTACCTGATTTGCTTAACCGTTTAGGAACCTCAGTAATGGAAGACACCATCATTTTGATTGGGTTCCCTTTAGGGTATGCAGTTCTGATGGTTTATATGTTCTTAAGTTGTGAACACATTGAGAGAGAGGGAGAGATAGGGGATGACTAATGGTGTTATGTTGTTATGATTGTCTCAACCCTAATCTCATAATATCTCTCCATATTTATACATACCCAGGGGACACCCTAATAAGGCCCATCTAATGATAGTCCGCCCATCAAAGACATATCTGTTATTAGGCTTAGGATAATATTAATAATTGATCATCATTATATAAATGATTATAATGGCTATAGATATAAATATACTAACATAATGTATATTTACTCCAACATTCTCCCACTTAGCCGAGTAATCATTTATTATGAGTATTACGTAAGTCTGCAGATATTAATACTCATTTTAGTTCTAAACCCAAAATGTAGCAGAGAAATACAGCCGTTAAGTCTTTATTCGACTTAGGACCCCCATTAATCGTACTACACCCAAATTTAAAACTTAACATTAGGATCAATTAACGTTATGCCCTTAGTTGATTTGTTATATTATTGTCTTTATGCCATTATGCTAGCTTATCATACTAATAGACAAACAAATCATAATGAGGAAAATTAATCATTAATCTTTAGTCATTAGTCATTCATAGTACGATCTGCAGTTATACATGGTCAGTAGTAAAACCCTTTTCTCTTAGTTGGCCCTTAGTGAGACTTTATGGGCAATAGACCTTTAGTTATTGGATCCATAAGCATATCATGAATGCATTCGATACAAAATCCTGATTTCCTCTATTTGTTCTTAACATAAGCGAACAATAATTTCGTATTGAACTTTAGTGCAGCTCCTCTCAAACTGTTACTGTTCGAGAAATTAGGGCAGCTGACTTTATCACAGTAAGTCTTCAACTTAGTATTGATATGGAGTTAATAAGTAATGAGTCAACTGGTAAATTTACCAACAACATTTAACGACCATTATGTTGTGATCAGCAACACATTATGCCATGATAACTTAGGTTGTTTTAATCAGTTCCTTATGACTCCTCCGTGAGATAGTTATGTCTGCTAACGTTATGATATACCCCAAAATTGACACTCGATTTCCTTTGAATATAACAAAGTTAGAGTAAGAGTATTCAATCACTTTAGGTTCTCACTTCTTCTTTAGATTATAGTCTCTTGTTTCTTAAATATATTGTAATGTTCCATTAGATGCTTTTCATCAATCTAGACAAGTCTAGTGTCAAGCAATACGATCAATATCATAAACAAGCATAGACTTAAATTTACATCAGTCTTCTAATTAATGAAGCATAAGGTGATAATCTCAAATTATCCTACTATCCTCTAAAAGAGAGCAATGTTGTATGTTACATGCTTAAGGACCCGCTTAGAGTAAAACTTATGGGATGAAACTAATATCCCGTTGGGTCTATCTCGGTATATTTTGATTCCTATCACGTAAGAGGAATCCCCGATATTCATCATGTCAAAAGTATGCATGAATAATGCTTTGACGTAGGTAACATATACTTGTCAGGAGAAACATCATCTATGTAAGGACAAGTTTTCATTAGTTGCTCCCACTCATCTTGAGGTAGGTTCTTTAATCCACTTAGTTCTTGATGAAGAGAATTTCATTATGATTCCAACACATTTTATGCTTGCATCAACCCATACATGGATCTTATTGACTTACAGACTAAATGTTCTTAACCTTCAGTTTAGAACTTTCAGGTTGCTTAATGAACATGTAGGTCATCGTTATGGAAAGTTGTCTTAATGTCCATCTAATGTGGCTCTTAGTTATTATGAGCTACTAGGACGGTAATGATCCTCAAATAAATCTTTTGTAATACGAATAAGAAGTTTCTTTGATAATCTAATCCCTCCTTGAGTATAATCTTTTACAATCAATCTTATCTTACAACGTTCCCATTCGGATCTGGTTCAATTATGAATACCTTTAGGTTATTCAACCAAATCCTAAACGTTATTCTAATTTATGGAATTAAATTTTGCTAATAATAGCTTTATTCCATTTAGAAGATTGATTGATACTAATGATTTAATTAGAAGAGGTAGGATCGGTAAACTTTCCAAACATCCATTTTGTGTTAGTCAGGCAGGTTACATAATCATCAAATTTAATGGGCTTTTTGACCCAGATGACCTCCTGAGTTGAAGATTGGATTCATTATGATACAAACTTAACTTTAGTTAGGTGTTTTATTTTCAGGTATATAAGGAGCAACATTAGTTTCTAAGTGTGTAAGAGTTGGTGCAGTAAGGTGTACAAGAGGAATAATCGAAGTTAAATTCGGAGTTAGACTTAATGAGTCTCGAATTTTAATGAGTCTCGAATTTTAATGAGTCTCTCCCCGCATCTTGTACTTCCGAAAAGTCATAATAAGGACTTTACTGCTCCCACTTACCTTAGAGATCTTAATGAATTCAGCATGCTTAAGATCTAACATTTGGAAGATCCATAGATTTTAATAGAGAAAACAACCTAATGATGTTTATTGTCGTTTCTCTTAATGAGGATTACTTTAGTAAGAAATCTAAGTTCGCCCATATTTAGGCATCCACAAAACTTTGTTAGGAGTACGTTAAATGCTAAGGAGACAAGTTGTGATAGAGCGTTGTCCAGTGCAAGAGGTGTAATTTGAGGATAGATCAAATTTTTGTTCCCCCCACCTCTGTAACTTTTGCAAGTCATAAGTAGGACATCTAATGCTCCCACTAATCTTTTAGGTCTCTTAGTATCTCCACATAATAAGTTTTAACGATGCGTGTGAACGAGAATATTCCATATATTTTATATTTGATTTCCCTTATCGTCCAGATTTCATAAGAAATTTTAAGGACATACTTAGAGGGAATCTTATTAAGTATATATGAATTGATTTCTTTAATACTTTTGGTCTGTAGGAAACGGAATAGATACAATTAGATATTTATCTAAGCTCCACTAATGTCAATTAGTTATGACTTATGATGGAAACCCATTTATTCCTTTCGCCATTTAATGTTTAGGACGTTTAACACATGCTTTAAAGTCACTGAGAACGAGATTTGATAGCTAAGCATCCTTTAGTGACCTGATCATGATTTCTCATGAAATTTTGGTCTTAGTGGATGAATTGCATGGGTCTCATTTTCCTTTGTTAAATTCTCATTTTCATGATAACAAATTTGTGAAAACGTTATTGGATCATCTAGTTTTATTTCATAAGGTTTCTATTCAGATAATGACAACAAACAATATAAGAGTTTAACTTAATAGTGGCTTTGGTTTGGTCATTAAAACCTTGTAACTATCAAAAAAATGTAGCTTTTAGTATTGATACTAAATTCTGAGTAATCTCAAGAATATCGTAAGGTATCATAAAGCTTCAACACTAAGATCAGTTATTAATGGTTAATAGACCCTTAATTTAGCCACCAACTCTCATCTTAAGTATTTGTTGAATTATAGGAAGGAAACGTATAAAACTAGACTCAGCCATCATGTGTTAAATGGAATTCATTAGCATTTGTGGAGTTAAATATCCTTAATTAGGCACTACATATCTTAGCCAGCTGTTCTCTTTTCTTATGGGTAATCTCATTGCTTATGCCTATTCTTAATGGCATAGTTTTGCTTAGTAAGACTTTCCCTATAGAGAAACTTATAGCTGAAAGTAGTACTTGTATTTTGTTTCAAAACCTTATAATTATCCTCTCTATGGTAATTATTCTTCCTATTTCAGGTTTAATGGTAGCAAGGCAAATAACATCAACTTTTCTAGTTTAATGCGTTCCTTTTCCTGTACGTAATTCGCTATCAACACACTCATTTTACTTTAATGTTTCTGAGTGTTATAGTTGATTCATAATGCATCTAATCGTACTTATGGAAAAGTTATTATGCACTAGAAATGTATTGATTTCCATGTGTAACCCCTTAGCTTTATGGGTCATGTTATTCAATATTAAGATGTATTCACATATCCCATTTAACCATAAAGTTAGATTTGTTTATTTTATGCTTCTTAGGAATTCATTATATTCTTTCATTCCATAGATAATACATTAGGCTTGGGAATTTCAGAATCTTTAATAGCTCGCCTGATAGGAATCAGTAAAAGGAGTTCTTAATTTACCATAAGAGACATTTTATTCCACTTCTTATGCTCATATGTTATTTTGTAATACTTTTTTAGATAGAGCATAGGAATGTTATGTCTTAAGAGGTAACTTAATAAGAACAAAAGTTAAGAAAACTCTTCTTAGTTTTGATAATTAGAGTGGACCAGTTAGTTGAGATTGTAATTTATAGAAGAATGTGAGATTAGTTTCGAGTTATGGGTATTGATGTAAGGCAGACTTAGGTTATGATCATTATATTAATGAAGGATCATTAATCGTGAGGATCAATTTTGTAATGAAGACGTGATAATATCATAACACCAACATAAGCTACTTAAATAACATGCTCTAGCTTTGGCTATACGCTGTTCATTTAAGTATTAAATTGCCAACAGTGAATGTAACCCATCACCTTTGGGCAGAAGTGAGACATTCAAAGTCCTAATGCAATACGCTCAGTTCACCAACATAATCTGTTACACATCACCTTTGGGCAGAAGTGAAACCTTATGGCACTTATATGAACGAGCTACAATGCTTAACGAGATCTTTATAACGAACTAATGTGACACATCACCTTTGGGCAGAAGTGACACCTCAAAATGTTATTGCAAGTTAAGCAAGGTTTTATAATGTTTTGAATAAACTTGATACATTAGGTTTCATCAAAACTGTAAATTTTATTAGAGATCCCGAAAAAATGGGTTCTCAGTAATCTTGTGAGTTCTCGGAAAACTTATGAGATCTCGAATAACATAAGGGGTTCTCGAAATTATGAGTTCTCGAAGACTTAATGAGTTCTCGAAAGTGATGAGTTCCCGGAAGACTTATGAGATCTCGAATAAATCATGAAATCTTGAAGTTCATGATTAGTTCTCGATTTAGTGATGAGTTCTCGAATATTATGAGTACTCGAATAACTTATGTTTTCGGATAACTTTAATAGTTCTCGAAAAATATTGGTTCTCGAATACATGATAGTTCTCGATCAATAAGATGGGTTCTCGGACAAACGTAATGGGTTTTCGAACAACAATGACCATAACCGAAAACTCCTATTCGTGAACCTGATCGAAATCCTGATGAACCGAGAACTTATACACCGAGGACCATTATCCGAAACTTAACTAATAATCCAAGAACTAAATTCGTTAGCCTTAAAACCGAAAACTTATTAATCAAGAACTGATAATAAATAAATATGGTTCGAAATTTTAGGGATTTACATAATATCTATTTCCAATTTTAAATAATGGCTATCTCCAAAGATATCATACGATTTCAAAATCTTTGTCTTAATCATAATTAATTTCGAAAATTTCTTGGAGATAAAGTTATGCTAAATTATCGGAAACAGAATTTAAATCCAGTTTTGAACCAAAAACATAATAATTTTCGGTTTCTTATGATGTTCTTGAAGAACATCAACCGAAAAAATTAACATAAACAATATGATCTTTATCTCATGAATCCGTAGTTATCTCCGATTGAATTTATGAAGCAAATTCGATAATAGAACATAAAATCAGAAATAAAATTTCACCATCAAAATACCCTTTGGTTATGAAATCATTAGTGATAATTTTAAGTTAACAAGAAATTCACGTGAGAATGAATTCTTAATTTTTCTTCGATTTAAATAATTGAGTAAAGAAAAAAAAAGTTATAACAAATCATCATTCATATACCTCACCGTTAAGATTCAATTATTTTCAATATTAAACTATAATAAATCATTAAGATTCCTTCAGTGATTTAAGGCATCAACACGTTATTTATTATTCACCGTAATATATAAGGTTACAATTTTGAATCAATTTGCAGCTTACGAAAAGATTTGTGAATATTCTGAAGGAATCGAATCATAAAAGGGGATTAATTAACATGATTGAAACGATATAATCAACATCGCTTTGATACCACATGTTGATTATATTCATAAGAACATAAGGTATAAACATAATATTTAATCAATTGTAACTGATTTGCTTAACCGTTCAGGAACCTCAGTAATGGAAGACACCATCATTTTGATTGGGTTCCCTTTAGGGTATGCAGTTCTGATGGTTTATGTGTTTTTAAGTTGTGAACACATTGAGAGAGAGGGAGAGATAGGCGATGGCTAATGGTGTTATGTTGTTATGATTGTCTCAACCCTAATCTCATAATATCTCTCCATATTTATACATACCCAGGGGACACTCTAATAAGGCCCATCTAATGATAGTCCGCCCATCAAAGACATATCTGTTATTGGGCTTAGGATAATATTAATAATTGATCATCATTATATAAATGATTATAATGGCTATAGATATAAATATACTAACATAATGTTTCTGGTTAGATAGTTGGTTTGGTGATGCGCCCTTGAAAGATTCTTTCCCTAACCTCTTTCGGGTAGCAGTGGATAAAAAAATTAAGGCTGCAGATGCTTTGGTTGATGCCGGGGCTGTTTTCACTAACAGATGGATGCATCCTTTAGAGTCTAATGTTGAATTGGAAGAACTATCGCGGCTGCAGAATCTTTTATGTAATGTGCAGGTTACTAACAATGTGGACCAATGGAAATGGGATGGTGATTCGGATGGCTTATTCACTGTTGCTAGCTTCAAGAATTTGATTATGAAAGATCAGAACTTACAGCCTACACACCAAATGAATTGGATTGCTTGGGTCCCTCTAAAAGTCAAAATATTTATATGGCGACTTCAAATGGATCGTATTCCTACTAGAGTTGCTCTTCGTCGAAGACACATTTTTATAGAAGATCCGACGTGTACTCTTTGCGAGGTTGATGAGGAGTCGTCGATGCACATCTTCACCAGATGTGGCTTCTCCTTTGGTGTTTTGTCTGCCATTGGCTCGTGGTGTAAAATTGAGCCTATTTTCGCTTTCGACATTAAGGATCTTCTCCATTTGGCTAAAGATAGAAGGAATAAAGACGAGAAGAAGATTATTCAAGGTATTATCATGATCACGCTTTGGGTCATTTGGATAGCTAGGAATGATAAACTCTTTGGCTCCAAAGAGGCGAAAGTGGTAGAAGTCGTTGCTAAAGTCAAGTCAATGTCTTTTCTTTGGTTGAAGTCGAGGTCTAGGCATAAAAAGTTGTTTTGGAAAGATTGGGTTGTATATCCGTTGTATATGTTGTAGTTTGTTGGCGGTGGTCCTCGTTTTGAGGACCTCTTGCTCGTTTTAATGAAGTTCAACTTTCAAAAAAAAAAAAAAAAAAAGATCAATATGTTTTATCATGTCCCAACTCCCACGTCGGGCCATAGTACATTTAAGTTTGCTTTGTTTACACGTTGAATATGTTGCTCTTTGGGTTGATAAACACAAACCCATTGGATTTTGGAGTGATAAAGACTGCACTCTTTCAATATTATTAGAACGAAATTCACACCTCTATTTTACTATTTATACAAACATAATAATTATTAGAACGAAATTCACACCTCTATTTTACTATTTATATACAAACATAATAAACAAATCTCTAAACATTATTATCTCTATGACTATGACCAACTGTAAGGGTGGCTGAAACGGGCACTAAAGGGGTAATTCGCGCCCTATTGGCGCTTCGTACACCGCCCTCCTGGGCTTGAAACCGACGCTAATAGTTAGAGCGTGAAATATTTCACGCATTGCTCTCCCTCTCTTCCTCCAATCAACTGCCGCCACGCACCTCTTTCCTCTAGCTACTTCCTTTTCCTTTTTTTAAAATTTTTTTAATTCAAATTTAATATCTTTATACATACATGCACACCACACCACACCACACCACTACACCCCTTGTAAATTCAAAGACCTTTCAAGCCTCTAGTTAGACCCACATGACACTTGTTAAAAAATGCCCAAGTGATGGGCTCCAAATTTTACCCTCACTACACATGGTCTAAGGGAGTTATATTTTTCGTATCTTCATTTATCGGCTCCCCATCCCATATTTATCAATTCCAGTTTAATTATCCAGTTTTCACACATCAACATTTTCACCCCTCGAGTTCTTAGGATGCGTTTGAGTCGCATTAATTGAATGGAATTCAACGAAATTGAAATTTGAATTCTAACTCTTAAGGTATTTGGTTCATAGATTTTTTGGAATTGGAATTTCCATTTAATCTTAATGTGTTTGGTCGACAAATTAATGGAATTGGATATGAATTCCTTCAAATTCCTTTGACTAAACGAATTCAAAATCCTTCCAACATTTGAAGGAATTCAAGTAATACATTGGAATATTTGATTGGTTGACGATGTTTTGACCTCATAGTTTCGACTTGAAAAGTACGACCCGCACCGTTTTGACACTCCGTTTTGACCCGTGCCGTTTCGGCCCGAACCATTTAGACCTGTACTGTTTCGACCATAAACTGTTTTGACCCGTACAGTTTCAACTCGCACCGTTTCGACCTCAATTGGGTCGTCGATAATAGGGCGCGGGTGGTGGGGGCAAGGGTGATAGATTCCAATTTAATTACTAATCAAACGCAACAATAATGGAATTGAGATTTCGATCGGAACAATTTCCAATTACTATTGGAATATTTAAATTCCAAATCCAATTCTTTCTAATTCAAATGCCTGCACAAATTCCAATTCTAATTTCAAAACCATTCTGCAAACCAAATGCACCCTTAGTTCACCCACATAGCACCTTGAACAATCGAGATTAACTCCATTATGCACACTTTTTACGATTTGTAACATGATGTCAGTTTGCGTAAATATTTATAACTAATACTGTGTCAACATTTTGTAAGTCAAACGATGTATTTAAAACTAATCTCATATTCGGTACCATATCCGTTAGGCTTCTGGTATACCCGTCCTGGATTTTCCTATACAAGAAACAAAGAGTGGGATCAATCGTTTCATGGTAAAAAATAATTATTCAGAACTGAAAAGAGAATTAAAAACATGGGAGAACTATGATGGTTGGGATATATATTGTACCCCAACATGAGTGGTCTTTAAATGAAAAAATGCTAGTCCAATGGTTTGCATGTAAATTAACAGTTTTGTTACTTAGACTATGTGTAGTGGGGTAAAATTTAGAACTTCTTATTTGGGTATTTTTTTGACAAGTGTCATTTGGGTTCTAATAGGGGCTTGAATTTCACAATGGATATAGTGATGTGGTGTGGTGTGAATGTGTATATATAAAGATATTAAATTTGAATTAAAAAAGAAAAAAAATAAAAAGTAAGTGGCAGTATATGATTGGAAGAAGAAAGGATTGCACATAGCTAAATATTTCACGCTCTCACAATTTAGAGCCCTTTCACGCCCAGGGAGGCGGTGTTTGGGGCGCGAATGGGGCCTGAAATTGCTCTTTAACGCCCTTTCACATAACCACTACATATGGTCTTAGTAGATGAAGTTTTCATTTTCTATTAAATAATTGTGAGATAACTAAAACACCCTAATAATAAAAAATAAAAAACGTGTGTGTGTGTGTGTGTATATATATATATATATAAGGAGATGGATAAAATGGAAACCCTCTAAAACGTAAAAACCCTAGAAAACTCTTACTTCCCAAGCTTTTTTTTTAAATTTTTTTTACATATGTAATATAAATGTTTTTAAGTGTTTTGAGCCAAAAAAATGAAAAAAGCGCCGAGTGTTTTTTTTTTAAAATAAATAAATAAGGTTTGCAGGGTAACATACGTTAGGGCAGTAATAGACATATGTTATTTATTTTTTTAAAAAAAACCACTCGGCGCTTTTTTCAATTTTTTGGCTCAAAACTCTTAAAAACATGTATATTACATATGTAAAATTTTCAAAAAATAAAAAGCTCGGGAAGTAGGAGTTTTCTTAAGACATATGGATAATATAAAAACATCCATTATATATACATACCCAAAACGTCTTGTCCAACGACATACCAACAACCTTGGCGACACTAGTTAAGTTTACAAAAGACAATGCCCAAGTTGGCTACCATGTGAATCTTTGACCCATATTCAAAACCATGTACAAAAACATTAACAACTTGTCTAATGACTCAAAGATCCTAATACTACCATGGTACCCAACCCAAAAGAGACGTGAGCGTGCATAACCCATCCTTGCTTGAGACTTGATCTTCATTCATGTGCTTTACCTATTACAAATCAACAAGGCAAACGTTTAGTATGCTATAAACAATATCATCATCTTATCCAAGGAACCCAAGGAGTCAATGGAACCATGATGAAATCCTTACTTCTACCATTTTGACCCGTTAAGGGTATTCCTACCATTTTGACCCGTTAAGGGTGTTCCTACTATTTTGACCCGTTAAGGGTACTTCCACCATATTGACCCGTCAAGGGTGTTCCTACTACTTTGACCCATTAAGGGTGCTTCCACCATTTAAACCATTCTACCAATTTGCACCCTTGTGTAGCTACAAGGGTACTTCATGCTACTTCCATTCTACCACATTCAACCACAACAATGCATACATAACAATTTTGACTAATATACTCATTAAACTACATAGTTGGTAGTAACCAACTTACCTTTATCGTGCGCACCCTGCTCCTTGTAACCGCTTGTACCTTCCACCTTCACACCTACATAGCGAAGGAATTCATACTTTAGCTTTTCGTACTTTACCCTTTACCATTCTTGGTTCAAGGTAGATAAACTAGCATAACCACATAGCCACAACATCTACCATCATATTTATCATGTATTTTTCCACAATTTCACCTATTCTAAGATACTAGGCATTTCATCATACAATTGGTGTGCATAACCATACATTCAAGCGGTCATAACATTGTATGATGCAACATCTCCCATTCTACACTAACATTTACAATCTACCTTTCTAATTAACAACAATACTTAATCAATGGAGTTTTCTTGGTGTTGAGGTCCTGTTTGACTTTTAAAAGTCAACAGAAAACCTTCATTCCAACACCCACTTAACACATTCTCAATTCAACCCTAATACAAACAATTAACATACAATCTCTTCAATTTCACACTACTACACATAACAAGCATGCTTTCCTAACCACAAGAAGTAATTATCACAACATAATCATGAAATCCACCATACTCCTTCCAAACTCTACCAAAATAGATCATACAACTTACCAATGGGATTAGCACCACAAGAGGGTTAATAATCCAAGAACATGCAGGGACTCAAGGGTGATTTCTTACTCAAATTTGTAGCTATGATGGCTGATTTGGAGACCTCTATATCGCCTCCCTCTCTCTCTCTCTGCGTACTCTATTCTTTTCTTTTTCTAAAACCCCCAATTTTTTCCTTCTAACCCCTTATTTAGTTAGCCTTTCAAATCTTCCCAAAACCCACCCCTCAAGATGAGTGTTGGTTCATGTTTAACCCCTCCTCTTTTTACCAACTAAGTTTCTACCAATTAACCAAGTAGCTAACTTGGTTAGTTTTATTTTTATTACATGTACAACTACCAATGCACTACTTACAACTAGGGGTACACACATATACATACATATATCCACGCATACATACATACTCGCAATAACATATATATATATATACATATATATATACTTACCATATTACCATTAATTTAATATTTTTGGGGTGTTACAAGTCTACCCCCCTTAAAAAGGTTTCGACCCCGAAACCTAGATACGTACCGAATAGAGCCGGGTAGTGTTTCCGCATTTCTTCCTCGGATTCCCACATAAGATCCGAACCCTTCCGATGTTGCCATTGAACCAAGACTTGGTTTATGGTCTTATTTCGCAACCGCTTCACCTTGAAATCTCTTATAGCCACCGGTTTTTCTACATAATTCAACTTGTCGTCTACCTCTATGTCTTCAAGAGGCACGTACGCGGTTTCATCCGCGAGACATTTCCGTAACATGGACACATGAAAGGTGTCATTGATCCCACTCAAGGATGGCGGTAGCTCCAACCGGTAAGCCACTTGCCCGACCCGTGCCAAAATTTTGAAGGGTCCTATATAACGCGGGCCTAACTTCCCGCGATTACGAAATCTGATGATGCCCTTCCAAGGGGAGACTTTTAATAACACAAAATCTCCCACTTGGAATTCGATCGGGCGTCTTCTACGATCCGCATAAGCCTTTTGTCGGTCTTGAGCGGCTTGAATTCTAGCCCGTATTAGGCTAATTTTCTCGTTAGTGAGGGCCACTAAATCACTTGGAGCTAACTCCCGCTGACCCACTTCTCCCCAACACACCGGGGTTCTACATTTTCTCCCGTATAACATCTCAAATGGTGCCATTTGGATGCTACTGTGATAATTGTTATTATAAGAGAATTCCACTAATGGTAAGTGTTCATCCCAACTTCCCCCAAAATCTAAGACACATGCCCTCAACATATCTATGAGGGTTTGAATGGTTCTTTCGGTTTGTCCGTCTGTTTGAGGGTGGTAGGCGGTACTAACCAACAACTTTGTACCCATTTCTTCTTGAAACCTCCTCCAATACCGGGATGTGAATCGAGTGTCCCGATCTGACACAATAGACACGGGTACACCATGCCGGGATACAATCTCATTCACATAAATTTCTGCCATCCGTTCGGAGGTATAGGCCTCCCGAATAGCCAAAAAGTGTGCGCTTTTAGTAAGCCGGTCCACCACTACCCAAATTACATCATAACCCTTCCTTGTCTTTGGTAATTTTGTCACGAGATCCATAGTGATCTCCTCCCACTTCCACACCGGGACCTCAAGTGATTGTAACTTCCCATAAGGCTTTTGGTGTTCGGCTTTGACTTGAGAACAGGTCAAACATTTCTCCACATACTTAGCGATGTCGCGCTTCATTCCCGGCCACCAATAGTCTTTCTTTAAATCCCGATACATCTTGGTCGCCCCCGGGTGGATTGAGAACCGGGACTTGTGGGCTTTGTCAAGTAGTGAGGCCTTGACTTCACATGTCCAAGGAACCCATACCTGCCCATATTGGGTCTTCATCCCATCCGCATTTTCTTCCAACTTGTCTATCATCCCTTTCATTCTTATCTTCTTTGGGTCATTGGCTTGCAAAGCCTCGACTTGGGCCTTCCGTATCTCACCCAAAAGGGTAGGTGTAATTACAACACCCAAGGCCTTAACTTGAATCGGGGGTGGGTATTCCTTCCGACTTAGAGCATCGGCCACCACATTAGCCTTGCCCGGGTGGTACACGATGTCACAATCATAATCCTTGATCAACTCTAGCCACCTCCGTTGTCTTATGTTGAGATCTTTCTGTTCGAAGAAATACTTGAGGCTTTTGTGATCGGAATATATGGTACATTTTGTCCCGTACAGGTACCTCCAGATTTTCAACGCAAATACTACGGCCCCCAACTCCAAATCGTGGGTTGGGTAATTACATTCATGGGGTTTGAGTTGTCTTGATGCGTAGGCGATGACTTTCCCCCGTTGCATCAAAACACACCCCAACCCTTGATGCGAGGCATCCGTATAGACTACAAAATCATCCGACCCTTCAGGCAAGGTCAAAACAGGTGAACTAGTCAACTTCTCTTTTAGCACTCGAAAGGCTCTTTCTTGGTCTTCGCCCCAAACGAACTTTTCATTCTTCTTTGTCATCCGGGTCAAATGTAGTGCCACCTTTGAAAAATCTTGGATGAATCTTCTATAATAACCGGCTAGGCCCAGAAAACTCTGAATTTCACTCGGGTTCTTGGGAGAAACCCATTCCACCACCGCCTTCACTTTCGAAGGGTCTACAGAAATGCCCTTCTCATTCACTACGTGTCCCAAAAACTGAACTTCCTTCAACCAAAAGGCACACTTAGAAAATTTAGCATAGAGCTTTTCCTTTCTAAGCGTCTCGAGGACTTCCCGTAAGTGATCCGCGTGATCCGATTTACTTCTGGAGTAAATCAAAATGTCGTTTATAAACACTATCACGAAACGATCCAACATCGAACGACATACCCGATTCATTAAATCCATGAATGCGGCCGGAGCATTTGTCAACCCGAAGGACATTACTAGGAACTCGTAATGCCCATACCGAGTCCTAAACGCCGTTTTGGCCACATCCTCTTCCCTTACCTTCAATTGATGGTACCCGGAGCGAAGGTCAATCTTTGAGAACCAACTTGCCCCTTGAAGTTGATCGAATAGATCATCAATACGGGGTAAGGGGTAGCGGTTCTTTATTGTTAATTCATTCAACTCCCGGTAGTCTATGCACATTCGCATAGACCCATCCTTCTTTTTCACAAACAATATAGGAGCTCCCCACGGGGACACACTCGGGCGAATGAAGCCCTTATCGAGTAACTCTTGAAGTTGTGTCATCAACTCTCAGAGTTCGGTGGGTGCCAACCTATATGGTGTTTTTGCAACGGGTTGAGCCCCGGGCACCAATTCAATTTTAAACTCCACTTCGCGTTCGGGAGGAAGCCCCGAAGATCGTCCGGAAATACATCCCGAAATTCCCTAACAATCGGTACTTCTTCGATCTTGGGGGTGGTGATAGTGGTATCAACCACGTAGGCCATGAATGCCTTTCCCCCATTACGCACATGTTTCATGGTCTCAACCAAGGTACATAACTTGGCTTCGACCTTTCTTTCCCCTATAAAACTTACCCGCCGCCCACTAGGTGAGGTAACGTATATGGTTTTATTCTTGCATTGGAATTCCGTGTGGTGTTTGGCCAACCAATCCATGCCTATCACCACTTGGAATTCCCCCATAGGCATAGGTACCAAGTCTACCCTAAAATCCTCCCCGTCTACCGTGAGAGTACAATCTCTACATACGTTATGCAATAAATAGTTCTTACTATCCGCAATTTCTACTTCTAATGGGCTTGACAACGTTTCTATGATAAAGGAGGGGCGGTAAATCACTTTAGTAGACACAAAAGACCTACTTGCCCATGTATCAAACAACACATACATAAGAGTATTGTTGACTAGTAACATACCCGACACCACCTCGGGGTGGTTCTTTGCTTCTTCGGCGGTGATTTGAAACATTCTTCCACGAGCCTTCGAAGCTTCATTCTTCTTTCCTTCTCTCGGTGCCTCCTTCTTGAGCTTGGGACAATCCGCCTTGAAGTGCCCGGGTTCATAACAATGATAACACAACTGAACCGGACTAGGGCATTTGTAAAACGGATGTCCCGCCTTCCCACAATTGTAGCACGTCTTTTGCCCCAAGCGGCATTCCCCCGTATGCGGTTTCCCACACGTGTTACAACTCGGTACTTCACCCTTCTTAGAATCCTTCTTGCCCTGTTCGTGCCCCTTAGCCTTCTTTGGTGACTCCCAAGTCCTTTCAACCTTCCTTTTCTCACCCCGTTGTTCTTGGCGTTTTAACTTCGTTTCCCGTTCACGAGCCCAATCGATGAGTTCACCCAGTGTGTTGCATTTTGATGCAGTGATAAACTCCCGGTATTCCGCCCTTAACATGGCATGATACCTGTTAATCTTCATCCGTTCCGTTCCCACCAATTCCGGACAAAACTTCATCTTGTCGAGGAATATGTTTGTGATCTCATCAATGGTTTCATTCTTCTGGCGGAGGTGTAGAAACTCTTCCTGAATGCGATCGATTGCTATTTGAGGACAATGATGCTTCAGGAAGGGCACTTTAAACTCAGCCCATGTAATGGTTCTTACTCGTTCTTGTCCCACCTCCTTGCTATAACTATCCCACCAATCCTTTGCGCGGAGTCGCAATTGACCAGTGGCAAATATTACTTCATCTTCGCCTTCACAATGACTTCGTGCAAACACCCCTTCCGTATCCGAGATCCACCTTAGACATTCGAGTGGATCTATTTCTCCCTTAAACACGGTGGGGTTGCACGACATGAAGTTTCGGTATGTACATCTCTTAACATTCTTGGAGCCGGACGACCCCTATTCAATCAATTTCTTTAATTCATCGAACCTACTTGTCATCATACCTTCCACTATCCCCATGATGCTACTTTCCACCTCTTCTATTATCTTGGGGAGGTTTACTTTTATAGCCTCCCCCACTTCTTTTGCTACCATCTCCTTTACTTCATCATGTTGGGTACGTTCCCCCACCAAGTTATCACCTTCATCCGCCATGTTTCTGAAACATTAACAACCATTTAACATATATACCATATCACGGTATTTCAATCATCATTCATTCTTTCTACGAAAGTAAATTTTTCTACTCCCAATATTTGGGCTACCACATTCTCTACTACATGTATACACGGATTCGCAATCCCATGTGTATAAATGCGTCTATAACAAGTTTTGGAGTTGCTCGGGCAAGGTACGGAAGCATAACAAGCTGAAAAATCAGCATCCATAGCTGAAAGGGGGTTTGGCGTAGGGTACGCCAAAAGTGGCGTAGCCTACGCCACTTGCGTAGGCAAGGAGGGCCAGGATGGCGTAGACAGAAGGCTGTGGCGTAGGCAACCTGAGGTTGGCGTAGCCTACGCCAACAGCTGCTGTTGGTCAATACCTTCCTTTTTCAACGCGATTCCTTTCACGCCATTCTTACCCACCATTCCCGACATTCTAGCAGCTCATTGACTAACTCTCCCACCCATTATTCCACACATACCTTGATCAAGTCTCGGATCGAATGCACGCCCCTACGAGCTTCCGGTTTGAGTTCAAGTACCTAATATACTTGATTCGCTCAAACCTTGGCTCTGATACCAACTTGTAACACTCGTTTTTTTTAAGACATATGGATAATATAAAAACATCCATTATATATATATACCCAAAACGTCTTGTCCAACGACATACCAACTGTAATTTTCATTCATGTTTAACCCCTCCTCTTTTTTACCAACTAAGTTTCTACCAATTAACCAAGTAGCTAACTTGGTTAGTTTTATTTTTATTACATGTACAACTACCAATGCACTACTTACAACTAGGGGTACACACATATACATACATATATCCACGCATACATACATACTCGCAATAACATATATATATATATACACATATATATATACTTACCATATTACCATTAATTTAATATTTTTGGGGTGTTACAATATATATATATATATATATATATATATATATGGTAGGTTTCCTGTAGGAAAAATTGTGTCATGTGGTCAAAGTGGTCAACCCCCTCTTTAAGTGTGGCATGTGTGACATCCGTCACCCTCGTCTTCATCTAATTGTCAATAGCAGTCCTTCAAATATTTCCATTATAGTCCCCGTAGGTTTCGTCATTTTCAAATTTGATTTTAGAATGAACTAAAGTTTTATCATTTATAATTATTACGGATCGGGTATAAGTTTTAATCAAATGCGATGTGGAAACATATTCGTAAAAAGATTTTATAAAAGAATTCAAGTTTAAAAAAGTTTTAAAAGTTTTTAAGTTAAGTTTTGTTAACTTCTATTAAGAAAACATAACCAAATAATATATACTCACTAACATCACTAACTTAAGGGGCCATTTATGCCAAATCGTGAAACTTGGAATTTAATTCAACCAAACCCCCGCCCCCTTTCCTGTTTTCTTTTCCGGTCACATAGTTGCCGGATCCGGCGAAAATTCCGGCAACACAACTTGGTTGTTGACGCGTTTTGATTAATTTTAATGATTGGGTTAAAGTTTCTCCACCATTTGTAACTGGTTCCAATGATTATAATACTTATTACTATGTTTAATTCGAGTTATGAATCGATATTTTTGTAACCGGCGAGCATCATAAAAACTCGAGTTCTAACGCCATTTGTCGTAATTATCACTATAAATTGATTTACCAAATCGTTTTATGCACCCTTACACGAACTAAACCCACACAAAACCATCCAAAACGCGTCCAGAATCACTTGGATTTTTGCTCCAAAGTTTCGAGACTTGTAGCTTCAATTTCGAGGATCATATGTGTTGTAAGTTTAAATTCTGTTGTGCCGTTTTGTTATTCGGATGTTCCTCTTTGAAACCCCCATGAAATCGGGGTCTAACATTGATGAATTGAAGGTATTAGAAAACTAGGGTTTAGGGTTATGATTTGGGGAAGAAGAAGATGAACTTTACTTAATTGTTAAATACATTTTTGTTTGAGTATTATCAACATAAAACCCTTGCAGTGGAGTGGTAGTGTGTCTGTGTGAGGACCGAAGGGGGCCGGGTTCGAACCCCTTGCACAGCGTGTTTTTTTTTCTTTTTCTGGATTTCACTTTTTCCTTCTTATTTAAACATATATAATATATATAAAACTTAAAATATTCATAATAAATCCAATTTTTATCCAAAAATTATGAAAATTTAGGTGTAGCATCTTGACACCATAAAGAAAATTACTACACTTTTATTTTCTGGAAAATGTCATATTTTTATATATTTATTGATTTAATTTGTTTTAATCGTATTTAATTGATAAAAAAATCATTTTTTAATGATTTTAATCTCAAACTTTTTGGGTAATTATTTCTCGTCATCATGAACTTATATAAAAATTATTGGTTCAGAAAACACTTATTTTTATGAATTTTCCTATTTTTAATCATTTAAACATGATTTAATTCTATTAAATCAGTTTTAAATATAAATAAGTTTATAAAAATTATGAGAAAATTATTTTTATTTGTTTACATCAGAAAGCATCCATTTTCTATAAAAATAACATTTTTGGATCATGTCTGGTATTATTAGTCTTATCTGCGTTTAAATAGACATAATTAAACATTTATTTATTTATACAATTTAAACATCTATTTTATAAATATTTTCTTATAAAATAGAAATACTCATATGGTTTAATGTCTTTATTATCTTTTGTTGGATCATTGTGTAACTCAAAATTTATTTATATGTTTATGATTATTGTATTCATTTTAATTTAGTTAAAGTGACTAACTAAATTATTTTATCTTAATTATTCAAACATATTTTTATCTAAATATTCAATAGGTAATAATTATATTATTTAAACCACATTTACAACCTTTCATATATTATACAACTTTTACATTAACGCAACTTATCATTAAAACTCTAATTCCCCAAATCGACTTAGCAAACCCTAATGCCTTAGACCCTAGTTACCTTAGACTTTTTAGACATTTCCTTATTAGTATGCTTACACATTATAGGTTGAATTCCTCGGAATTCCCATTACTTAGCTCACGACCGCTTAAGTTGGATTTTGCTCGTTTTCGCAAACTGTGAGTATATCTTTCCCCTTTTTACTGTTTTACACTTTTGGGGTGACTCATGTACGCTTATTACTTCATTCACTTAATCATGGTTTATTCTATAGTCACAATCGCAATTCTTGTATGTGTTTTACTTGTTGATTCGTTGATAGTGTGTACTTATGACCTTAATCATTAATCGCTGGGCGGCCTAGCATAGCAATAAATAGTACTTAATTATTGTTATGTGTGAACGATTATTCATCGCCTACTGTGAGCGAATACTATATATATGTGACTCTTGATTCATTGAACGAAAGGTTTGATTTTGGGTAGCATTTGTACACAGCTTGAACACTAAATTGTAGACAGTATAACACGTGAATTGCGAAACTCTTTTTCTACTATATGTATTCAAACAGGGTATGCTCACCAATACATTTTTGTATTGACATATACTATTTTCGTACATGTTTCAGGTTATTTATGAGATGACTTTTAAGCCTTTGGAATTTTACTTAGATTTTGGATTCATTGTATTACAATTTAGTTGGCAGTTAGAATCATTGTATTTCATTTCTATGTAATAAATTATTTAATCAATGTATTCAAATTTACACTTTAGTCCATGTGCTATTGAACAATCGTCACTACGTGGCACCCCGATGTTTCCGCCATCGGTTGGGGTGTTACAGCATGCCACATGACATTAAATGATTTTAGAAAAAAAAAACAAAATTGGATTTTTCTCCCTTATGTTTCCTCCCATAATTTTTAAACGATAATATCTTTTATATACGAGATTTTTTAAAGAAAAAAATTACATCAAATTAACGAGCGTTTTATTATCTTTCAACGAGTACCATAGTGCTATATAAAAAAACGACTATTTTTTGTGGGATTTTATTCATACAGGAAAAAAACACTTGTTCAGGTAATTCGTTAATCATGTATAGGCAAGTCACTAATTATGTTCAAACCAGTAAATATGAATTCTATTTTCAATCAGAGCGGAATAGGTTAAAATCACTCATTTTTCGAAAATAAAAGTCACATCTTCAAGATCACCGCCTCAATCACACCCTTCAATAGTTGCTGCTTCTGGCTCTGCTCCTCATCCAAACATATATGTTCTTTTTAATATAATTTTTCATTCTTATTCAAAGAAAAAATTACACCGTTAGTCCTTATGGTTTCTACCAAATTTCAATGTAAGGTATTAAGGTTAAGGTTTTATTGTTTCACTTTAAGGTATTAAGCTTTTAATTTGTTTCAATGTCAGGTATTAAGCTTTTAATTTGTTTCAATGTCAGGTATTAGGAACTAACCTAGTTAAAACTTAACTAAGTTTGAGGGGTATTATGGTCCATTCACCTATATAATTTTTTTAACCAATTAATACATATATTAAAAATAATAAGAAACCGGTCAGGCCCAAGGGTCGAACCCGGCACCTTCATTGTACAAGATAACAACTTGATGTGCTATGTATGGTCTAAAAATATAAACTAACCTAGACACCTAGTAATATAAAACAGACTCAACTAAACTAGACCACACGACAGGCAAGTGTACCTATCAATGCAGTACAGACTAAGTAAGTCCGAGTATCGAACCCACAGGACACTAATGGAAAACAAAACTAGACTCAACTAAGACTTAACAAAATTGGTTTTAAATATGATTTTTGGGTTTTTAATAATTAATTAAAATAAAGTAAAATAAACTAAATAAGGATAAATAGACAGCGAAGATAAATGAGGAAAATATCAGGATAGGAAGGCAACTACCTAGGCCAAGAATCCTACATGCAAACTCATAACTCTCGGTAATGGAAAACTGAATGGACACCAGATTCTAAAGATAACTTAAGAAACCCTAAGACGTGCTAGATCTCCTCCCGGTCTCACCAACACACCCCAAAGAATCCTAGAATAAAACACTGGCTATCTAGCTCGGATCACCTCCCGGTCTCACCTCACTAAGAATGTAAAGGTACTCTAATGACTCGATCACCTCCCGGTCTCTCTAATCACAATACTCCCAAAGATGTAAAGGAGTAATTTAATTGGGTTAACTATGACTTGGAATTGCAAGAAACTTAAGACAACTAGGATAGGATCACCTCCCGGTCTCACCCAAAACCTAGCACCTAAAGCTCTAGACAACCCAACATTCCATCACCTCCCGGTCTCAAGAATGGAAGAATACCTAAGTCCTTTAAATTCTCTAATCAAGTTCCTATGGCTTTTGGTACCAAAACCATAAACTAAGCTACAAGCACTAAGCAGGTAACCCTAATAAACATCCAAACATGAAAGACATTCACTAAGACGTTTATGGAACTCTAAAAAATAATAAATTAGACTTAAGTACGCACACACATCATAATAAACACCAACCAAATCGTTACCTAAACATTAACCATTCAATAAATAATCCATAAACCGAAAGTTATAAAATTAACATGCATTCATCATATACCTAGGTAGTGGTTCAAGATTTAGCTACTCATAATAATGAAAATCGATAAAAACATAGGTTCAAAATAAAGTATTGCCATGGTCTCAATATTCATAAACACAGAGTAAATAAATATGAAAACTAAAACTTTTAATGATCGAACCGTAGCTTTAATCTTGAACCCAAGCCTTCCTGGCCTTCACTTCCTCTCCCTTTTATGCTCTAAAGCTGCTGTGGATCGACCTCTTTTCTACGGCTGATAAGTTGTGTTCGAACAATAATGTGATATCCCTAATAATATTGTCGCCTCCTATAATAATATTTGCTTCGTCATCCTTTTTTTGGTTTGGTTGAATTGCTTTGGACTGGGGCCACGAGCCCAAGTCATCCCATTCTTTTTTTTTTATTATTGTATTATTATTATTATTATTATATTATTAGCACTCGGCATGGGAGCTCGCTCTCGGGTGTTCTTGGCTCGACTAAAATTCCTCACTTATGCTTCAACGTCCATGAATATCTGTTCTCAAGTGTTCGTGTCTCGATTAAAATTCTTTTGTTTTGAGCTCATTTTCAACGAACACCTATAAAATAACAAAAATAATAAATATATAATAAAACGACACGAAACGAATATAAACATGACCAAATAATATACAAAATACATAGGAAATTAGATGTGTTTTGCAACACATCAACAACCCAACCAGCTGATCTACATGATCAGTTGGTTTAATAACCAGCATAAATGATAAAAGAGAGGCAAAGATCTGTAACAACAAAACAATTAAAAGAATCAGATGAAACCATTAAACACAGGTCGATCATCTCTCTCTCTCTCATACACACACACACACATAAACACACACAGTTAACAGTTTCTTCATACCACCCACCATGACCACCTTCCTCCTCCACTGTTTACAATTCCTACCATCAATCATCACATCTTTTATTCCTAAACAATATTAATTGTCACTGTTATAACTAATGTGAACTAGAGAAATGGAATCAAGAAAAGTTATCAGGAATAACCATCGATGACCTTACTCCTCTAGTCGGAACCCTAATTGAGCCGCCGCAACCGCCGTGAACCACCACCGTCACTTCCTCTTCCTTTCTTCAGTTCTCTCTCTCTCTCTCCCTCTCTCTCTCTCTCTCCGCAGCCGCCGTGAACCACCACCGTCACTTCCTCCAATGGCCAGAAATTAGAAGGAAGCCAGATGAAGAACTGAAGAAAGAATCAGACTCATGTTTTCAACATTTTTCATTCATATCATTGAATGCACATACAGACTCGATTAAATAGGAATCATAATGATAACCAGTGGGTTTTTGTTTTGTTCAACAAAAGAAAAGGGGTGGGATATTGGGATATATATATAGAGCTCAATCATCTCTTTATCATTTATGCTGGTTATTAAACCAACTGATCATGTAGATCAGCTGGTTGGGTTGTTATCTTGTACAATGAAGGTGTCGGGTTCGACCCTTGGGCCTGATCGGTTTCTTATTATTTTTAATATATGTATTAATTGGTTAAAAAAATTATATAGGTGAATGGACCATAATACCCCTCAAACTTAGTTAAGTTTTAACTAGGTTAGTTCCTAATACCTGACATTGAAACAAATTAATAGCTTAATACCTGACATTAAAACAAATTAAAAGCTTAATACCTTAAAGTAAAACAATAAAACCTTAATACCTTACATTGAAATTTGGTAGAAACCATAAGGACTAACAGTGTAATTTTTTCTTATTCAAATGATTAAAATTATTGTTTTATAATATTGTAGTACATTAATTTTTATGTTACATCATAATACATATTTTAACACTTTTTAGATTTGTCTATCCTGAAAAGTTTTTGGGATTTTATCTAGTACAATAATATGCGTTTTCCACTCAAACCACCTCCATCAAGAAATTGCCGTCTCCACACCATGGAACGACCAAGAATGGAGTTGCCGCCATCCACACCATGAAACCACCACCGCCTGCCCATCAATGATCAATAATCATCTGCTCGACCATCACGTACATCTCCACATCAACAATCGTCACCACCTTGCCACCATCAATGATTGCCAACCACCACCACCGCCGCCTTCAACCATCAATGACAAACTAGTGTGCATGCATACTGCGGGCCAACAGCATATTTTTTTAGATATCATTTAGTCATACTAAAAGCAACAAGAATTACAAGTGAGGCGCGCGTAGACGGGCAACAAGAATTACAACATATTGCGATAAATTATCAAGGGACTGGAAAAAAAAGGTTTGAATATGCGCATACTTCTAATGTGTTAAGATTTGAATTCCATTAAAGACGGAAAAATTATACACTTGTTCCACAATCTAATACCAAAAAAGGATTCAGTTGATACATAATTCAACCTATATATATGACAATAGTATATTAGTATGGCCTTGTAAATTGATTTGAACTTCTTAGAAAAAAAGCATGAAACTTACAAACTCATTTGCGAACATAATTTTCAAGATCTTTAGGCAATATTTGATGTAAAAAAAATAATAAACAGAGAATCATTAACATTACCAAATCCACATATATCAACAATTATCCTATATGATTATAAACAAACTTTCATGAATAGTGCTGGACACGTGTCCTGACACTTTTGCTTTTATATTTTTTTTTTCATCCTACCATCTTTTCTTGTGTTTAAGTAACTTTGTGGTTGATCGTTTGATAAATAAATGTTCTAGCATAGATGTTGTGGTTGTTGTTGTGTTAGCGCTTGTGTCCGGCAGGGTAGCACCGAAACGGGTACGGCAAGTTGGTACGGGAACGATACGGGAACGGGGAACGGCAAAACTCAAAAATTCAAGAAATTCCAAAATAGATATTATTGTAAAGTGTAAACTCCAAAAGATACTACATATTTCAAATGTAATTAATTCTCAATAATCAAATCTTTTTCAAAATCCGGTTCATCTAGAGTGAGGTCGGCAAACTCCAAAAATCCTACATCTTCCATTGAATCAAAAGCATCTCCACCCACATCCCACATCTTTCCATCATCATTCGGATTCCTTGACAAAAGCCGGAGATTGTTATGGATGTAAACCAAGTCTTGAGCACGACTTGTAGTCAACTTGTTCCTCCTAAGCGAGTGAATAAATGCATAAGTACTCCAATTACGCTCGGCACAAGAAGAAGAACTAGGTTGTCCAAGTAATCTAAAAGCCAAAGTCTGGAGAAAAGGAGTTTGAGCACCAAAGTTAACCCACCAACTCTTGGGTTCCATAGTAGCCATCTTTGAAATGCTTGTTAAATCCTCAAAATGACCACTCTTCATTGAAAACATTGCATACTCTTCAAGGACTCTGCTATACTCATCATCATTAGGAAACAACCTTCGAAAACATTTCATCCTTTCTTCTGAAATTTCTCCATCCCTATGTGGAGCACGTCTCGTAGAATCCTCAAGTAACCATGTATCACTATAATATCTACAACATTCAAAAGTCAAAACATAAGTATATAATAGAAATCAGGAGCATAGTTTAAAATCATATACCTTGGATTTAAAGAGTGTGCTAAACAATGTAGGGGAGTGTTATTCTTCGCCCATCGAGCCACTAAAATACCATACACAACATCATAAAAAAGACTTAATTGAGATGCCGGACGTTTTTCTTTCTTGTAGATCTCAATCTTCACTTTCTCAATCATCGAATCCCACATCTCATACACCAAGTGTAAACATGGCTTGTCTGTGTCACAAACTCTAATCATCTCATATATAGGTCCAGTGAAACTAAGAATATATGATACTTTTTCCCACCATTCATCATCCACAATCTTGTCTTTGACAAAGTTCGCTTTCACTGTGTCATCTTCTCTATAAGAAGACCATTCTTCGCTTATGACCATAGCTTGCAGACCCCTTTTGATAAGTTTTAATCTCTTAAGCATCACAATAATGGAGGCAAAGCGAGTATCGGAAACCGAAAGCAGTCTAAGAGGAGTAAACTTGGTAAAAATCGAAAGTCTCATATTATGGTTCATGATGAAATTTTTTATTGTAAGCGCATCCCCGTGAACTTCTTTTATCCACTTGCATTGTTCATATGCTAGTACATTTGTTTCCACATTACTAGGTGAACAAATGTTCTTCAGAGCAAGATTAAGCGTATGAACAACACATGGTGTCCAATATATGTGAGGAAACTCACTCTCTATAAGTTGTCCAGCCGCTTTACAATTTGCTGCATTGTCAGTAATGATTTGCACGACGTTTTGATGTCCAACTTCATTGATGACTTCTTTGTGACAACCGGCAAATTTCGTACAACGATTAACGTGAAGCTAATCATGTTTTAGAAATAATTAACATGGATTAAGGTTAATTATGGTTAGTTAAGCTAATATGAGTCCTACGATGTCCTTTTGAAAGTTCGTTGGAGTCTTGACGCCTTTAAAGAAAGACTTCGCGTGTTTAACGTAACGAACTGACATCAGCAAAATTTGTCAAATTGAAATAACATAAGCTTATTCTATGAAAATACGACACGTATTTACTATCGATGCGAACGGATGTGAAAACGGCGTGGTAAACGGCCAAAAACGCAGCGTTTTGGAGAACGCGGAGAGGAACGGGCATGGGATTCGAACGTCGAAACGCGTGGCTTTAACCGTTACCGAACTTCCGGAATAATTATTTAATTGCTCGGTCTGGTGTTATTTATGACTACGAACAAAAACCGGGTCCAGGAACGATAACGGGCTAAAACGGAGTAGTTGGTACGCGACGTTGGGCTTGAAGCCCAATCCAAAAGCCCACCTATATAAGCCCATAACCTCCCAATTCTTCTCATTTCTCACATCACTTCCTCTCTCTAAAAACCAAACTCTCTCAACTCTCTCTCTCTCTAGAAATTCCGGCAGCATTCCGGCAGCCTTCCGGCAGCATTCCGGCGGCGGTCCGGCGGCGGTCCGGCGGCCGTCCGGCGACTTTTTCCGGCGACCTTCCGGCAAGTTTTTCCGGCGAGTTTCCGGCGAGTTTCCGGCGACCTTCCGGCGACTTTTTCCGGCGACCTTCCGGCAAGTTTTTCCGGCGACTTTCGGCGAGTTTCCGGCGACCTTCCGGCGACTTTTTCCGGCGCGTGACACCTCCACCCCCACTAATTTCGACGCCCCGAACGCGATGGTGAAGGCCGTTTTCCCTAAAACGAAGCGGTTTGAACGTTGGTACCATTCCGGCGACTTTTCCGGTAAGCTCGTTTTCGAGTTTTCTTTGTACAAACGTTTAGATCGGGTCTTTGGGAGACTCCTCACAAGTTTTCACGGGATTTTGTTCTCCGGCCATATTCCGGCGAGCTATTTCCGGCTAGTTGCGAGTTCGGGAGGGGCCGGAGTGGGTTTGGTTGGGTCCCGATGGCGCGCAAGTATTCAGAACGGAGGTTTTGGTGGTCCGGCCACGGTGGTGGTGGTCCGGCCACGGGCAGGTGGTCCGGCCACGGGCAGGTGGTGTCCGGCGGTTCGGGTCCGGCCAGTTTTGGGGATTCGGGACTCGGGGCTCGGGTCAAGAGTGTGTTTTCGGGTCAGATCTGGTGCGGGTTCGCGTTAATGGTCCGGGTTTTGTTCGGGTCTCGTCAGATCTAGTCAACCCCCGGTCAAACGGGTCAGATCCGGGAAATTCGCTTACGGATCAGATTTCGAGCTCGGTCAAACACGAGTCAACTCCGGTCAAACTTTGACTCGGTCAACGCGTCGTTCGAGACGTGTCAAGTCGCGCACGCGCATATCGGTATAATTTAATCGTATTTATTTTCGTTACATTTATAAAGCATATTATAAATATAAAACGACTAACTCGCGAACGAACCGATAGAAGTATTAACGAAAAGTATTATGAGATAATATTGGTATATTAGTCGTGACTTGCGTTGTTATTGGACTAAATTGATGGACTATACGTATATATATATATTTATATAAATAGTATGATTTATATAATAGTCACAACGTATAAGTCTCGTGGATTAGAAATGCGGATAAATATAATGTCGTCTTTGTTTAGGTGTTGATTTTGGGAATTTGTAGACAACTTGTGTTGTCTGGTTTATACCAAAAACAGAGGAAACTCTGCCGAAATTTTTATAAATCCGAAGCGCGACAAGTGTGACATTATTGTTCGTTCTTATAAATAACTTTCCAAACGTTTGACAAGTGTAGTCATATACAAAATCACGACGTTATGACAAATATTATTTGTAATAATAATAGTCAATTCCGAGAAATATTTCAAACAAATATATAGTCTTTTGTTACCAAGCGTCAAGTATGACGAGTTTTTAAAGGTTACTTGGTAACTAAAATATGTTTGTTGTTCGGATTAAAAGATGTATAAACGTTCGGTTTTATTTGGAAAATCTCTTTATAAAAAGCAAAGTCTTAAGATTTGTAAGATACTCGGATTCGGGAAAAGAAATAACAAACGTTATTGAGAGGATTTTAATAACTATATTATATTTCGGCAAGGTATATTTCCCGAAAATAACTATACAAGACGATTACATTTATCCGATTTACGAGACAAGCTATTACTCGGGATGAGTTATACGTTTCGTGGTGTTAGTCCAACATGGTTTACACACGAATAGTAACAGGTGCGCGACTTGGGTACTATGTCGTATGTGAACTCATGAAATATGATAAGTCACGATCGGTTCGTCGAGTTAAAACACTTAAAGGCTCGGGTTAGTACACACGAGTCTAGATAGTTGAATAAACTTTCTTTTAACCGGAAAATAAGCTAGATTTATATGTGATAGACTTTAAGGTGTCCCTTATTGGTAATTAGGGCACGAGAAAGTCGGTCAAAGCTTTGGATTTTATTTGCTAGCTAAGCATGGAAATTAAGGTGAGTTTCACGGCCCCATTTTACTGTTTTAACTGGGGGAAAGATATGTTTGTCAAAAGTTATCACATATTGAAATGTTTTCAAAGGTTAAAATGTGGTAAGTGGCATGATGAGTACTTGAGTTTTTGGTCGCCACTCGGGGTTGGGTCCTCGCTACTGTAACCATTAATTCAGGTAAATGAAACTGAAGGAATATTTGGATAGTACTATTGGTGCCTGACAAGGCCCACCCCTAATCGATAGCGTCGATTATGCATCGGCGTATGCCTGGGGTGCACGTATTCTGAACTTAAGTCGTTGGGTTCCGAGAAACGACTTGGAGCGGGGCATATTTATTAGTCTTGGTTTGGTTATGGGACTCAGGGGATTGCTCATCATCATAATTTGTAGGAGCTAGCTACTCCATACAAAGGCCACGAATTGTGCTGGATTTGCACATGATATAAAAATGTGCTGGATTTGCACAGGATATAAAAATGTGCTGGATTTGCACAGGATGTAAAAATGTGCTGGATTTGCACAGGATGTAAAAATGTCGTATTTACGAAACTAAAACCTGTGAACTCACCAATATTTTATATATTGACGTCTTTTTAAACATATCTTTCAGGTAACTAAGTGCTGAACAGGTATGCGGCTAGTACGGTGGAATTTGGGATGTCGGACAATGGTTGGGGGTTTTCATCTATTGTTACCTTCGGGTTGGGACATAAACGGAAACACCCCACTTTAAAACTTAATGTTTGTGGTTTTAAGTAATGTTTGAAACCAGGTACTCCTTCCCGACATCTTAATATAATGATCTTTTCTAATTAAATATAGTTTGTGTTAATCTTGACTTTGATATGCTTTCGAGCGTCGCGCCACGTGTTTCCGCCATTGGCGTGGTGTGACAGAAGTGGTATCAGAGCCAAGGTTATAGCGAACTAGTATTTTTGAAAAATCTAGACTATAACCGGTTTTGGCTCGAAAACGGAGTTTTCAAAAATAAAACACAACGAAATAGTTTTAGAAAAGAAAGAAAATTGTACATGGATTGTACAAGGGGAAATTCCGACCGACTAGCCATGTGTGTCAATATATAAAATGTTAGAAAATATGGATGTGAATGTTTAAATTGTGTAGAGATCCGATTTTCTAACTAGTGCTAGTTAATGCATATAAGTAGTACAGATAGCTTGCCTATAAGGATATCGTCTCACACTTCACTCTAGTCCACACTTTTGCATCGATTACCGATATCGACAAGCGAGAAGGACAAGCGGTGGTCTACGACGAACTCACCCGCTTACCTACGGACGGGATGATCGGAGGGGCTAACCTTTATCGTGCTAGTGGACGTTGTCATGTTGCTGATGTCGTGAAGGCGAAGCTAGTCTAGGTCCTTTATTTGTGAAATCTTTGTTTTGGATCAGGAAGCTCGGAACTAGCGGGCACCAAAATTACCTGGCAACACCGATTATCATTGCGGGTGCACACGTAATAATAACTTGTGGTGCACGGTAACCTAGGTGGGCGCTAGGGCTGGGGTTGGTGATCACTCCTTGCCTTGTCTATTCTTGTACTGTAGGGTCAGTCTTAGCTTTTGATTGGCCAACGGGCTAAAAGGGAAGTCTTGTTGATATCCCTTGATTTTGATCCTCGCAAACTGAATGAGCTTTCTTCAGCATTACCTCTAAGGTACGAACACGGAAGAGCTCGGACGTCTACTTCATATGAGTAATCTGACGTAAACCCTCGCATCGGATAAGGACAGGAGACGAAAACTTCCTTGTATAGGAGTTTAATGCCTCCGCACGAAGTTCTTCGATGGAGCGGACATACGAGGATGCACTGCCTACCGAAGAGATGAATGCATGGTACGATGCGTGGAATGCTAAGCTTGGAAAGCAGTGAAGACCAAGGGTGCGTCCTTGCGAAACCAGCGCGTTTTGAGCACGGGACCCTGTGTGGATCAGTATTGAGACTAGTGGCCCGTGTGCTGCTGTAGTATTACTGGGAGTAAGTCATTCTTGATCTAGCACATGCCCAAGTTGTCTTCGAGGGTCAGGCGTTCCTTCCCCCGTTGGAGGGCAGAATCGTCCTTGCTAAGTTAATAGCTTTGATCATCTTCTTCTAGAAGGCATGATAGCCCCCGTCTAAATCAACAATTTCGAATCGGCAAGATCCTAGTATATTTATTTAAATGGGAAAATAAATATATGGTAAAGTGAGCCGAGTCGGGTGTTGAAGACGAAATATCGATCGGCAAGATCCTAGTATATTTATTTAAATGGGAAAATAAATATATGGTAAAGTGAGCCGAGTCGGGTGTTGAAAATGAATTATCGATCGGCAAGATCCTAGTATATTTATTTAATGGGAAAATAAATATATGGTAAAGTGAGCCGAGTCGGGTGTTGAAAATGAATTATCGATCGGCAAGATCCTAGTATATTTATTTAATGGGAAAATAAATATATGGTAAAGTGAGCCGAGTCGGGTGTTGAAAACGAAATGTCGAATCGACAAGACCCTAGTATAATTATTTAATGGGAAAATAATTATACGGTAAAGTGAGTCGAGTCGATGGTCGTAAAATACAATGTCGAATCGACAAGATCCTAGTATAATTATTTAATGGGAAAATAATTATACGGTAAAGTGAGTCGAGTCGATGATTGTAAAATGTAATGTCGAATCGACAAGATCCTAGTATAATTATTTAATGGGAAAATAATTATACGGTAAAGTGAGTCGAGTCGATGGTTGTAAAATGTAGTGTCGAGTCGACAAGATCCTAGTATAATTATTTAATGGGAAAATAATTATACGGTAAAGTGAGTCGAGTCGATGGTGGTAAAACGAAATGTCAAATCGACAAGATCCTAGTATAATTATTTAATGGGAAAATAATTATACGGTAAGGTGAGTCGAGTTGATGGTTGAGAAATGTAATATCGAGTCGACAAGGTCATAGTATATTTATTTAATGGGAAAATAAATATATGGAAAGGTGAGTCGAGTCGATTACGGGAAAAATGAAATCTCGACTGACAAGATCCTAGTATGACTACTTAATGGAAAAGTAGTTATATGGTAAAGTGAGTCGAGTCGGAGATAATTTTATCCAAGTCAGTTAAAATATATGGAGACATACATATATATTGAATATAGGATCACGACGTGCGTTTTGTGTCTGAATCCGTCATAATGCTCGGGGAGTGAAACCACATTTCGGGAGCCGAAATCGTAAAGCGTGTGACTCGTAATTGTCAAGTGTCACGGAACGCTCTGGCTGACATCGAAATTCCCCTCGAAAATCAAATAACGGACTACTGGAAGTGGTCATGTTATTCTGCCAACGAAACTTACCCATGGGACGGCAATTCCATTGCTCACGTTGCAATGTTGAACGTCCGCTACCCTCGTCAGGACGACGAGACTGGTTGTCTATTTGGGGTGGCAATTGGTGCGAAGTGTCTTCCATCAATCCCCATAGATATTGAGACGTTGCGTCCCTTTTGTCACGGTGTTTTATAAACTAAGGTTGCGAGATCCATTCGTCATGGACAATGTGACTTGTCCAATCGCTTGTCATATTTCGATACTCTCACTGCGTGGCCTATCAGGAAGAAAGTTCGCTGGCCCCGCATAGGTGTCGGAGAGGCATTTCAGTTGATGACTATCGGTACTAGGGCCAAAATAACATGCAAGAGGACCCTAATGAGAAGGATGGCTCGGTTGAATTGCCAGAGTCTGTATCGTTTTATTTTATCGTGGTGTCTCGATAAATCATGATCCTTCTACCTCTACTATTCTTGTTGTGACCAATGTTTTGATACTGGAAAAGATGTTGGTTGGTTTCTAGGTCCTATGGATACTATTTACCACACATCTAATAGCTACGACGGGTCTAAGGTTTCTGTTGAGCCTGCTGTTGTTGCTGCCATCGTTGTTCTATGGCCCAAGCGAATCATGTCATCGTTGCTGAGAGTGTAGCTCATACTGAGCGTGTTGAGGATGTTTCTATGGCTGTTGTCAAGTTTGATGTTGCTGTTGTTTCGAAGGCTCCTGCCAAGATCATTGCCATTGACATAGATATCTCTAAGACCCTTGCCAGGCCGCTATGATCATGTTTGTGTCACAATGGAGTTCGTTGCCATTAACTCCATTTTCTTTGAGGTTTTCGTTGAACCGCTCGTTATCATTCCCTGGCTCCTGCCAAGACTAATGTTGGCGATGGCTCTCAGGTATGGTTAAGCCTGTCAATGCTACAGTTGCTATTATTCGAGTGACTTATATCGAGTATACAGTCATTCTCCCTAGGAACGATATCGGCCTAATAAGTCTGCTAAATTACGTGGAACCCATCGTTCCCATTTCTTTTATGATGACGAATGCCCTTAATAACCCAATTGTTCCCACCGATGAGCCTATGGAGTATAGGCTGCTGCTGGGGTCACGAATAAGGATTCCGTCGCCATAAGTGAGCTGAAGCGCACCGGGATGCGTGCTCACCGTAATGGAGCTTCTCGTAGTTAGGTATAGTGGACTCGCTAGGTTGTGTGTCATCCTGCTGTCTTGAGTTCATGTTGTGGCGTTACCCCTAACGATTGTGCATTCTTGTAGTTGCACAGTTTTGCCGACTGCATATCCATGCGGTTGCGTTTCGCTGTCGACGGTGCATTCCTGTTGTTGTGCTGCTCCTACAGTGGTGTAGCCTTGTTGTCGTATTTCTCTGTGTCATGCGGTCCATGTTGCGGTGTTGCCTTGTTGTCATGCTTCTTTGTCGTCGTGTTGTTCCCGTGCGGTGTTCCCTTGTTGATGTGTTCGTGGATGTGTTGTTGTCATGTCATGTTATTTCTACTACCGTATCGCACCGTGAGCGTATTGCTACAATTTGTTGGATTGACTTGATGATGTGATGACCTGTCGTTTGATTCACTCTTGGTTCCCTTGGGATAAAGACATTACCCCAAACCCACGTAACCGTTGTATGTTGCTGAATGGTTGTGTAGTGATGCCATCGATAATGTGGGAATTCGGGTGTCTAACGGACTTTCCAGTAGTCATACTAAGACACTCTAGTCCTAGTGTTAGCACATGTATCTCCCTAAACCTCGAATCTCGTGGTAGTTTCAGCAATTGACCGAATCATGTGTCGACCTCTTTATATGCTCGCGCGTTTCGTGAGCATTACCTCTTCAAAATCCAAGGCATCAGTGACGCCATGTCCAGCCTTAACCCTTTACGTGCATTTTGGTCGACTAACCACTTTCGAATCATGTCGAAAGGAAATCCCATGATCCACACATGACGGGGTGAGCCTCGTCTTTGCGATGAAGGGATTTCAAATACATCTCGAACTTGAAGGTATCGAGTAAATTTGAGCGATATTATGACCCATACCTTTGGGCTAGTAAGAGTTGAAAGGCTCAATTTATTATTGCTCATCCCAGTGGACTGTTTAACATCATACCTGCCAACGTGTCATGCCGATGACTACAGGAATAACAGTGTGGACCCACCCACAGCGTGTGCATTGGTGGAGTCCCCGGTACATGATTCGGAGGTCTTATGAAACCCTGAACCTAGAAGGACATGTAGCATTGTCTACTCTATGAGAGTGCTACCCTACCGTGATGAGGTCTCCGATCAACTCAGCCCTTCGATTGATGTTATCCTGCTAATGGTAGGTTTATCTTGTCTTGGTGTCGTTACGCAGATTCTTGGGATAGTGGAACCCTTTCGACCTTGGGTCGATACGGGTGTTCCCAGTTATTTTTCAGTAGCATTGCTCGCGCTAGAGCAAAATCCCCTGTCCTTGGCAAACGCTGTTGGAGACACCATAGTAATGTGAGCTGCCAGGTTAGTGCGTTTAGTACCTGACTAACCAAGATGAGCTCGAAAGCTTACATGTTGCACCCATGTGTGTGACCACCTGAGTCGTTGAATGGGATGCCTTATTGGAAGGCTCAAGACTACTTCTTGTAGGGCGATCTCGGTCGTTTGTTGTTTTAAGTAACGATGTTGGCGCATGAAGCCGTCAAGCCCAAACGTGAGATCTATGCCAGATGCGTTCATCTATGACTCAATTTCACCTCTTACCTCGAAAGATCCCGAAAGTTGGAATATTCGGCGAGTGAGGATTCCGGGTCAGGACTCCTTTCACTCAGATCTCTGCATAGGATCTGAAAGTCAATTCAAGGGAAGGTGTCCTGTATTGTTCAGAATTGACGTACTAGGTTGCTAATAACGATAGGACACCAGTGCTCGTGAGGCACATATAGCAGGACAAGCACTGGGTACCCTTGTTTTGGGTAGTTACCAATGCTCTGCTTACCGTTTCGGTGGACACCAGCGTGTCGAGATATTGTCGAGACCCTATCCTCTGTTTGTTACGGCAACCATATTATGATGATTCATATACATCATCCTTGTGGTTACCAATGTGATGAGGTGATGTGAGCCTCTAGACATTTGTGTTTAAGTCGGCTTAAATTCTCGCGTATGGTGGAATATACGGCCCGTGTGTCGGATATACATGGTTTACTGTTGGGGAGCTGAGGGGTGAAAGTGACGCAAAAACTTTCGACCTCCATCAGTCCATATTAGGCGTCCTAGTACCACTAACCACAATCGCTCATGCGAAAAGGTTGTAAGTTGGTGCAAAGTGGATTTCAGTCCATGTGAGGACATAGGAATTCCATCTGCTACTATAAACAACCTGGAGCGTCCTCGAGAATGTCGACTGCTTTGTGATCTGGTAAGATCACCCGATTAGTGAGATTTAAACGAGCGAACCTAACGGTCATGTCGCCTGAGGTGTCCGGTGGCTGTGATGGGACACAGGCAAAGATCGATCGATGTTTGGAACCTTCTCATCCCCCTGCTCGTTTGCAGTCATAATATGAGGCATACGGGTAGCCATCTATACTCTTGGAGAGTCGTGGCTAGACACTAGATGCCAACGTTCACAATATCGAATTTTAGTAGTTATCCTGCCCCAGGGTGTGCCAAACCTTGAACGCAAGTCTGGGATACTCAATTTGAGATGAATATGGATTACCACTCTCGAACGAATGAATTATTGTCCTAGACGGAAGTGTCCTGTGTGATACGATTAGTGGCGGTGGCAAATCAAATTCGTGTACTTCATCGCCAGAATTTCCTATGTGATAGGAATCATCACCCTAGTGTTCGGGGTGTACTACTCGAAGTCCTCTGGAGTGCATACGTGTACGTCTCTAGTACATTGAATGACAGATAGAGATATACACATGATCTGGCGTGAGTTCAAGAGGTGACCAACGAATCAGGTAGATTCAAATCTTCTTGAATAAGTGGCCAAACCGATCGGGAAGTTGTGCTAACAAAGAGTTAGCCTTAGGAACTTCAAATCGGTAAAGGACTTAGCTGAGTGCTATACTCTGAAAGGGTGTTGTTAAGCACGAGAACAGTAATGGAGTGACTTCGCTTAGTACTCCAGTGACTCGGATTTGTCAGTTAAAATTGGCCTTGCAACGAAACAAGCTCGAACTATCGCAAGAGCTTAGTGGGACTCTTGACGAATCCCGCAGGTCTGGCTTGAGGAAGCATTGTCAATTCCTCAACCGACAGGACTCAGGTTGACGCAAAGCTCTACTATTTCGGGAAAACCGATATTTGTGCCGGGTTGCGATACCCAAGAGCTCGGCCGTAGCCGACTCATGACATTGTGTTCGTTAGGACGCTAAGCGTGAACTGGAGTTCACGAAGAGAAGGGGTAATCGTGTGAGTTGCAAACATCCCGCCCTGTTCAAGGATACTAATGTATCGGATGACTCGAACTGAATTCCGGGACGGAATTCTCTTAACGGGGGAGAATGTGACAACCGGCAAATTTCGTACAACGATTAACGTGAAGCTAATCATGTTTTAGAAATAATTAACATGGATTAAGGTTAATTATGGTTAGTTAAGCTAATATGAGTCCTACGATGTCCTTTTGAAAGTTCGTTGGAGTCTTGACGCCTTTAAAGAAAGACTTCGCGTGTTTAACGTAACGAACTGACATCAGCAAAATTTGTCAAATTGAAATAACATAAGCTTATTCTATGAAAATACGACACGTATTTACTATCGATGCGAACGGATGTGAAAACGGCGTGGTAAACGGCCAAAAACGCAGCGTTTTGGAGAACGCGGAGAGGAACGGGCATGGGATTCGAACGTCGAAACGCGTGGCTTTAACCGTTACCGAACTTCCGGAATAATTATTTAATTGCTCGGTCTGGTGTTATTTATGACTACGAACAAAAACCGGGTCCAGGAACGATAACGGGCTAAAACGGAGTAGTTGGTACGCGACGTTGGGCTTGAAGCCCAATCCAAAAGCCCACCTATATAAGCCCATAACCTCCCAATTCTTCTCATTTCTCACATCACTTCCTCTCTCTAAAAACCAAACTCTCTCAACTCTCTCTCTCTCTAGAAATTCCGGCAGCATTCCGGCAGCCTTCCGGCAGCATTCCGGCGGCGGTCCGGCGGCGGTCCGGCGGCCGTCCGGCGACTTTTTCCGGCGACCTTCCGGCAAGTTTTTCCGGCGAGTTTCCGGCGAGTTTCCGGCGACCTTCCGGCGACTTTTTCCGGCGACCTTCCGACAAGTTTTTCCGGCGACTTTCCGGCGAGTTTCCGGCGACCTTCCGGCGACTTTTTCCGGCGCGTGACACCTCCACCCCCACTAATTTCGACGCCCCGAACGCGATGGTGAAGGCCGTTTTCCCTAAAACGAAGCGGTTTGAACGTTGGTACCATTCCGGCGACTTTTCCGGTAAGCTCGTTTTCGAGTTTTCTTTGTACAAACGTTTAGATCGGGTCTTTGGGAGACTCCTCACAAGTTTTCACGGGATTTTGTTCTCCGGCCATATTCCGGCGAGCTATTTCCGGCTAGTTGCGAGTTCGGGAGGGGCCGGAGTGGGTTTGGTTGGGTCCCGATGGCGCGCAAGTATTCAGAACGGAGGTTTTGGTGGTCCGGCCACGGTGGTGGTGGTCCGGCCACGGCAGGTGGTCCGGCCACGGGCAGGTGGTGTCCGGCGGTTCGGGTCCGGCCAGTTTTGGGGATTCGGGACTCGGGGCTCGGGTCAAGAGTGTGTTTTCGGGTCAGATCTGGTGCGGGTTCGCGTTAATGGTCCGGGTTTTGTTCGGGTCTCGTCAGATCTAGTCAACCCCCGGTCAAACGGGTCAGATCCGGGAAATTCGCTTACGGATCAGATTTCGAGCTCGGTCAAACACGAGTCAACTCCGGTCAAACTTTGACTCGGTCAACGCGTCGTTCGAGACGTGTCAAGTCGCGCACGCGCATATCGGTATAATTTAATCGTATTTATTTTCGTTACATTTATAAAGCATATTATAAATATAAAACGACTAACTCGCGAACGAACCGATAGAAGTATTAACGAAAAGTATTATGAGATAATATTGGTATATTAGTCGTGACTTGCGTTGTTATTGGACTAAATTGATGGACTATACGTATATATATATATTTATATAAATAGTATGATTTATATAATAGTCACAACGTATAAGTCTCGTGGATTAGAAATGCGGATAAATATAATGTCGTCTTTGTTTAGGTGTTGATTTTGGGAATTTGTAGACAACTTGTGTTGTCTGGTTTATACCAAAAACAGAGGAAACTCTGCCGAAATTTTTATAAATCCGAAGCGCGACAAGTGTGACATTATTGTTCGTTCTTATAAATAACTTTCCAAACGTTTGACAAGTGTAGTCATATACAAAATCACGACGTTATGACAAATATTATTTGTAATAATAATAGTCAATTCCGAGAAATATTTCAAACAAATATATAGTCTTTTGTTACCAAGCGTCAAGTATGACGAGTTTTTAAAGGTTACTTGGTAACTAAAATATGTTTGTTGTTCGGATTAAAAGATGTATAAACGTTCGGTTTTATTTGGAAAATCTCTTTATAAAAAGCAAAGTCTTAAGATTTGTAAGATACTCGGATTCGGGAAAAGAAATAACAAACGTTATTGAGAGGATTTTAATAACTATATTATATTTCGGCAAGGTATATTTCCCGAAAATAACTATACAAGACGATTACATTTATCCGATTTACGAGACAAGCTATTACTCGGGATGAGTTATACGTTTCGTGGTGTTAGTCCAACATGGTTTACACACGAATAGTAACAGGTGCGCGACTTGGGTACTATGTCGTATGTGAACTCATGAAATATGATAAGTCACGATCGGTTCGTCGAGTTAAAACACTTAAAGGCTCGGGTTAGTACACACGAGTCTAGATAGTTGAATAAACTTTCTTTTAACCGGAAAATAAGCTAGATTTATATGTGATAGACTTTAAGGTGTCCCTTATTGGTAATTAGGGCACGAGGAAGTCGGTCAAAGCTTTGGATTTTATTTGCTAGCTAAGCATGGAAATTAAGGTGAGTTTCACGGCCCCATTTTACTGTTTTAACTGGGGGAAAGATATGTTTGTCAAAAGTTATCACATATTGAAATGTTTTCAAAGGTTAAAATGTGGTAAGTGGCATGATGAGTACTTGAGTTTTTGGTCGCCACTCGGGGTTGGGTCCTCGCTACTGTAACCATTAATTCAGGTAAATGAAACTGAAGGAATATTTGGATAGTACTATTGGTGCCTGACAAGGCCCACCCCTAATCGATAGCGTCGATTATGCATCGGCGTATGCCTGGGGTGCACGTATTCTGAACTTAAGTCGTTGGGTTCCGAGAAACGACTTGGAGCGGGGCATATTTATTAGTCTTGGTTTGGTTATGGGACTCAGGGGATTGCTCATCATCATAATTTGTAGGAGCTAGCTACTCCATACAAAGGCCACGAATTGTGCTGGATTTGCACAGGATATAAAAATGTGCTGGATTTGCACAGGATATAAAAATGTGCTGGATTTGCACAGGATGTAAAAATGTGCTGGATTTGCACAGGATGTAAAAATGTCGTATTTACGAAACTAAAACCTGTGAACTCACCAATATTTTATATATTGACGTCTTTTTAAACATATCTTTCAGGTAACTAAGTGCTGAACAGGTATGCGGCTAGTACGGTGGAATTTGGGATGTCGGACAATGGTTGGGGGTTTTCATCTATTGTTACCTTCGGGTTGGGACATAAACGGAAACACCCCACTTTAAAACTTAATGTTTGTGGTTTTAAGTAATGTTTGAAACCAGGTACTCCTTCCCGACATCTTAATATAATGATCTTTTCTAATTAAATATAGTTTGTGTTAATCTTGACTTTGATATGCTTTCGAGCGTCGCGCCACGTGTTTCCGCCATTGGCGTGGTGTGACATTCTTTCATCAAACCAGCAATATAGAATCTATCTTTTACTTCACCAAAACAATTCACTGCTTTTAGAAACATAGGACCATTACCTGAGGTAGCCATGAAATAGATAAGAGGCTTTCTTGTAGGATCACTCCAACCGTCACTCACAATAGTCACACCTTTTTCTTTCCATGTAGACCTAAGCGGTTCCAATAGCCTGTGAACATTATCTTTTTCTTTTGTAGTAAGGTTGTTCTGAGCTTATTATAACCAGGAGGTACATAACCATCAATTTTGTTGGCAGCAGCAAACTGAAAAGCCCTGTGATAGTGTGGATTTCTTGCAAGATTAAAAGGTAAACCTCCTGTATAAAACATCCTTGCTATTTCTTGATCCAGTTGGTGTAACATCGCAAAATTTTCCCCAAAATTTTAATACATAAAAAGCCCTTATATATATATATATATTTTTATTACACCTTTATCATTAATATTATACAAATGTGCCTAAGACTTTATTTATCCTAACTCACAACTTATATACATACATAAATGTATATAAATAATAATAATAATAATAATATGATTCTAAATTCTTTTTTTTTTCACATACAAGATTTTTTTTAAAATAAAGCCTTGAGTCAAATAGTCAAAGTCCTAGTCAAAGTCTTAGTCAAACAGTCAAAGTCTTAGTCAAATAGTCAATTCATCATAAAACCTTACTTTATGGTGTTGACCAATTTTAATGGCTAATTGAATCCAAAACTAGTATAAAAACCCACCTATGACCCATTATACTTTGCACCTCTAAATCGATTGTTTCAATCCGATTAAACTTTCCCTCATACCTTTCTTCTATAGTCTATTACTTCTACAATTGAAGCTTTGATTATAAGCTCTTGTAATTGGCGAATTGGAAGCTTGATATTCTTTCTTTTTCGACTAGCTACGTTGTTGAGTCTTTGGGATTCGCCTCGCATACATTCACAACACTTAGAGGATAATTCACCTTAGCCAATGTGAGTTTACATAGCCCCTTTTTCTATTTTATATTTTTTGGGGTGAAACATGTTTAAACATTTTATACACTATCATTTACTCATACTTACATTGTTGAAACTTGTGATTCAACTATAATCATTTTATACACTATCATTTACTCATTCTATCATTTAACTGTAACAAAAAGACACAGTACAATCATTAACATTGATCAAGCCGCCTGTTTAGATTATAGCGCTATAGGTCTGACAAACCCATCCCCCCGCATAAATTCAGGGATGATCGATAACAGTAACAACATTTAACTAACTTGCGAGTTAGTCATCAGTCGACACAAGGTTTGGTTGTACAAAGACGCATTGTTACATGTCGGAATCATACTCTATCATCATACAACTGTGATTGTTGTACAAACTATTGTTATCAATTATATTCAAAAACCTATGTATTCTCACCAACTTTTGTTGACCCAAAATATTTTCAAACTTAACATGTTTCAGGTTATAGCTTGCTTGAAGATTAGAGTTATTGCTTGAAGATGCGTAGCTAGTATTTTTCATTTTGATGTACAAAATTCTTAGAACAATTGTAAGTAATTTATTTAAATCATTTATTGAAATTTATTATTTACCATGAGCTACTGAACAATCATCAATACGTGACATCCCGATGTTTCCGCCATCGGTTGGGGTGTTACAGTTGGTCCCTAATTTCAACACCAAAAGCTCTTTCAATAGGTGTTGAAATACCTTTTCTTTTTTTAAATCCAATACCAGCTTCACACGGCAACTCAACTTCTTTAGCTTTAGACTCGGCTTTCTTCTCTTCATACGCCTCTTCTAATTGTTTCATCTCAAGTTTGTCACCCGCTGTTGCTTTCTTGCAAATAGCAATCCCGCTACCTATATAAACAAATTGATCGATTTTAACAATATACATCACCATCTACTATTATATTTATTATTAAAGCTTTAGACAAATAAACGGCTTTCTTATTTTGTGAATTACACAAAAGACCAAAACTTTCTCAGGATATTATTATATTATATTTCATTTAAACCATGGGAATATGGTCCTATGAAAATCAATTGAATCATGCACTGACAATATAGATAGATATAATTATATTAAGGCTCAGGCTATTTGGACACCCTTGAAATCTATTTGGACACCCTGGTCATGCCTCGTATAGACCTATATGGGGCATATTAAAATACAAATTTTGTCTTTTAGCTATCTGATGTTGACCTACACAGAAAACAATAAAGTTTATACTCCTCATATAGACTTATATGAGGCATATTGAAGTACAATTTTTGTCTTTTAGCTAATTGATGTTGACCTACATTGAAAACAATAAAATAATATGCCTCATATAGATCAATATGAGGCATATTATGGTCTATTTTTATTTTTTATATATTTTTATTTTTATTGTTTTTAAATAACTAAAAATACTAAATTAACTTTAAAAATTCCAAAAATTAACAAAAAAATTAGTTATATTCTGTTCAATATTATTTTAAAAAAAAAAATTCAACTTTTTGTTACCAACATTATTTTAAGAGTAAAGATTAAATACAAAGTGTTTTTCGGTAAGAACTGTGAGAATCAAAGGGAGTAAAAAAATTATTTTTTTTTTAGAATTTTTTTTGGCTCTTTTTTTTCCCATGTGCTTAAACATTCTTTCTAGATTAATAATACAAAAAAAAAAATTAGTGTAATTACGTCATTAAAGAAAATACATTAGTTTACACTAGAGTAATTATGTAATTACTCTACATCAAATTTTTTTTTTTTTAGTTTTCAATACTATAATACATGTTTAACAATATGGGAAAAAAATTTGAAAAAAAAAATAAAAAAAATACCCTCCTTTGATTTTCACAGTTGTTACCGAAAAAACACTTTGTACCGGATATTTCCCTTTATTTTAAATAGTGTTCAAATCAATAAAACTTAATTTTTTTTTGGATTTTTAAAAGTTATTTTAGTATTTTTAAACAATATTATTACAATAATATTGTATTTTAAAAAAAATAAAAACAGCCTTGATATACCTAGTATTGGGCAATATGATTAGTATTAAACACTGATAAGCCTAGTATTGGGCAATACGTGGCATATCAAGCCTAGTATTGGTACCAATACTAGGCTTGAAAAGTGATAAGAGGGTGACTTGATATGGATCATATTGGGCAATACGACCCATATTAATACATCAGTATGCCTCATATCACTTCTTCTCAGCCTAGTATCAAACCCAATACGTGGTGGCTTTGATATGCCCCATATTGACCAATACGAGGCAGATCAAGGTCTTTTTTTTATTTTCTTTATATATTTTTATTTTTATTGTTTTTAAATAACTAAACGGTCTGGGTCGTTACCGGGCCCGGGCGGGTCGAAACGGTCCTGGTCGCTACCGGGCCCGGCCGGGTCGAAACAATCCGGGTCGCTACGGGACAGGTCAGGTTGAAACGGTCCGGGTCGCTACCGGGCCCGGCTAGTTCGAAACGGTCCGGGTCACGTCGAAACGGTCTGGGTCGTTACCGGGCCCGGTCGGGTCGAAACGGTCCTGGTCGCTACTGGGCCCGGGCGGGTCGAAACGGTCCGGGTCGTTACCGGGCCCGACCAGGTCGAAACGGTCCTGGCCGCTACTGGTCCCGTCGGGTCGAAATGGTCCGGTCGTTACCAGGCCCGGCCGGGTCGAAACGGTCCGGTCGTTACTGGGCCCGACCAGGTCGAAACGGTCCGGGTCGCTACCCGGCCCGGCTGGATCGTAACAGTCCGGGTTGTTATCCAGCCTGATAGGGTCAAACCGGTCCGGTTCAAAATGAAATATTTCAGATCCCTTATAATTTTATTTTTAAGTTTATTTTTGTTTTTTTTTTAATTTTAATTTTTTAATTTTTATTTACTTTTTAATTTTTTTTATTGTTATTTTAATTTTTTTTTTAAATTTTAATCAATTTTAATGTGAACCTATCCTAATTCAAACCATCCATACCCAAACAAAAGAAATAATTTTTATAAAATAATACTGGTAACAAAAAGTTGTAATTTTGTTAAAATAATATTGGAATGAATATAACTAACTTTTTGTTAATTTTTGAATTTTTTTAAAGTTAATTTAGTATTTTTAGTTATTTAAAACAATAAAAATAAAAATACAAAAAGATAATAAAAAGACCCTAATATACCTCATATTGATCTATATGAGGCATACTTGGCTATGATATACTTCATATTGACCAATATGAGACATATTGGCACGAAGTTTTAGGTCTGAGATTCCCTTGAAGTTTGTGTGCAGCTTTTTGACTTAAATATGCCTCGTATAGAGCTATACGAGGCATACTTAGGGTGTCCAAATAGATTTGGGGTGTCCAAATAGTATCACCCTTATATTAAACAATGTTTGTATATAAAGTATACAAATAAAAATCAAAACTTTATCAATTTGAATGCACTGAATTCAAGAGTATGTTTAAAAAAATATATTGAACCATTACACGACAAAACACTACAACATCATCTTCAACATCTAATATTATATTTATTATTAAAGCTGTAAGTCTGTAATACTCCATGTCTAAAAAAAACATAAAACAGAGCATGCAAACATGGTTAATATATGCATCAATGGATAACTTTTATACCTTTTATACCAAGCAAATGTGATCTAACCCTTGAATACGATCCTTGTCGAGTTTCTTTGCAAAGATTGCACGTAAATTTCCAAGCCCCTCTTGCTGCACCTTGCTTTTCAATTTTAGAGGGTGTTTGGGATTGAGTTTGGAGATGCAAAAGTGCTTTTGGTTAAAAGTGCTTATTGGCTTATGACTTTTTGAAAAGGAGTTTTAAAAAAAGTGTTTGGATTAGCTTTTGGGATGAGAAACGTCAAAAAGTCAATAAATTGTTGTTTTTTAAGTGTTTCGCTTAACTTATTGTGAATATTGGTTGTATGGGTAGTATATTTGTAAATTCTTTCCAAAAGTCAAAAGTCAAAAGCCAAAAGCCAAAAGCCAGGATTTCTAACTTTTCAAAAACAACTTTTCCACCCTTAAAAGCCAAAAGTCAAAACAGATAGTGCTTTTGGGTTACACAAACAGCTTATTGACTTATTGGCTTTTTGGAAAAGCCAATAAGTCAATAAGTTGTTTTGAAACTCAATCCCAAACACCCTCTTAGTTACATAGTCCCACAATGGAGGTTGTTCTACTGATGCACTTGAGGATCCTTCTGTTTCTTGAGACGCCATAAGAGTGAGCCAGAGAGGTTTAGACCTAATCGTATAGATATATCATATATATATATATATATATATATATATATATATTATAATGTAGGCGGTTTGGGTTTTGATACGTATAAGTGTATGCTTTTGGATTAGGAAAGCCCATTAAAAACTATCTATAATTTCAAAACGGCAAGGAGGATATCTTGGAATTTAGGAAACGGCGAGGAAACTTCAAGGAAACGTTTCGATAATTACGGAAACGGTTTGGAAACGTTTCGGGGCGTTCCCTTGGCGTTTCCGTTCCCTAGCCGTTTCGAAACGGGATCGTCAAGCAATTAGACGTTTTGGTGCTTCGTAGGTGTCCGGGTTCGAGCCCTGTCTGTGTTGTTTTTTTCCCCTTATAAAACGTGTGGCTCCATGTGACACGTACTCAGCTTCTTGACACGTTTTCTTCTTTTTTGACAGCTAGCATACCACATAAAAATCAAAATCCTCTGCTCCTTTCTTCTTCCCTACGCCTCCAAGCCATGGTTCTCCTCTCTCTTTCACAAAGGTTTTCGTTTTTCTTCTTTCACGCCTGCAATCTAGAAGCTTCCCTTTATCAAAAGATTCTTCCCATCATTTTACATCACCGCCCCACACGTATGTGATACAGAGAGACAGGTGGTGTGAGACACCACCTCTTCACCGCCACAGCCGCATCGCCGTCCGACTTGATTCCACTTTCCGGTGACCTATGTTACAACGGCCGGCTTTGTCAGAGTACAAGCGCTGGAAGCGGCTGCGTAGTGTCTGGTAGTGACCGATGGCGAACGGTATGGCGATGATCGACTTTCGGTAGTGAGGATCTGCTGCAAGAGGCTCTGGTGGTGAGGATCTGCGTTGTCAAGCGGAAATGGTATGGTGAGCCACCATGTCGACGACGGTAACGCGACAAAAGATACCAACATAGTTCATCGATGGCTTCGTCTTCAACAGGTTTCGATTAATCTTTCTCTGTCTCATTAACCTTGATTTCTTCCATTTGAGTTCATCACTTTCGTGTTCATTAATTAGTTTGCTTTTAGATCATAGGTTTAATTAGTTTGCTTTTTAGATCATAGGTTTTGTTTCTGACATTTGACTGACATTATATATGTGCTGTTGTCGTTGTAGTTCCGAATACACAAATTATCTGCATACGTCATTTGAACGTGCTTTTGCCCGCTTGGCTCAGAAAGGTATGGATACTTCCAAATATAAGACTATGGGGTGTGGTTCCCCTTCCCCCTTCTTTCCCCTTGTCCACATCAGCGCCACATCATCTTCCCCTTCTCCTCCCCCTTCTAGGGGAAATGGTTCCCCCTTCTTCCCCTTTCCCCTTTCCTTTTTATAATAATTTTTCAAACATAAAAAGACAAAATATATATATATATATATATATATATATATATATATATATAATATTAATATTCTTGGATTTTGGGACGGGGAAGACGGGAAAAAAGTCCCGAGCTCACAGAAGGTCAAGGGGGGGGGGGGGGGGTGTTCCCCTTAGGGAAAGGCTCCACATCACTCTTCCCGATCCCTTTCCCGAACCATACCCTTTAGTCTAAAAAAAAACATGTGGAGGATTGTCGTCTGAACTCTGAAACCTGTAGGTTGAAAGGGCGTAGAACAATGTCGAAATGTGTGGCGGCGAGGTTGTGTAGGAATAATAATGGGTCAATGTAATGAGCAAAACTGTAGCGAAAGCATAATTAGGTGCAAATTTATTTGTCATTGATACAAAAAAAAAAGTTCTTTTGCTCATCCAATCAAAATGTTCATTATTTTGATACAATAAACAGTTGTGCCTGACTTATACCATTGATACAACCACACATAGGTGCAAATTTATTTTCTCATGTGTGTTCCAAATTATAGACTGTGAAACTGAAATGATTGTCTAACAGAATTTTGATTGGAAAAAAATACGCCATCGCTATGGAAAAAAATACAACACCCACCTCGATTCGACTTAGCAACCACATTGCGCTCTAACAGAATTTTGCACAACTTAGCAACCACATTGCGCTCTTTTGTTTATCACAGAAGCTCATGTTTCCAATTTCTATCATGAATGCGATGCAGATACTGTTTTGAACCATTATATCGTCTAACCTTAGCATCTTTTGTTTAGTATGAATGCTGGTATTTCGTTGTTGTCCAAATTCTACTGCTGAACACAGCTTAACAGTTTATAAGTATTGTAGCTGTTACTATGATCTTTGTTTTGCGCTTATAACGCATCATAACATCTTATAAGTATTGTAGCGCCTAAGTTTTGGGCAGTTTTGTTTATTATGGCTGTTGATATGATCTTTGGCTTGCACTTATGATATGTACTCCTGTCCAAATTCTGCTGCACAGTAAACGCAGCATAGCAGCCTATAAATATTGTAACGCGTAAGTTTCACGCACTTTTCTTTAATATTGTTTTGCACTTATGACACATCTGTTTTGCAGCTTTGACATCATACAATATGTTAACAGTATTTGATAAGTTTTGTGTTATATATGTATGGTGGTATGATATGATCATCTGATCATTGATTGGTATGATAAATCTTTCCATGTTTCTCTACTTAGAGTTGCAGACCCAAAACGTCAAATTCTGAAGCAAAGAAACAACCTGACGACAACCATGCCTAACGGTTGCGCAACGCGCAACCTGTCAACCTACTAGTTTTATTTAAAATGGGTATCTTATTTAAATTAAGAAAATAATCATAATTTATATAACTATTTAATTAATCAGCTTTTTAAGTCTTTATTAAATACATATACGTGTGTGTTTAATTCGGCTAGATTCAAAACATAGATAGTGACTATTGTACAAAGGCTCCTTAAAATACAAATTTCAAATTATTATACTCGCAATTTGTCTAGTTTTTTTAATAATCGCGACCAAATCATCTCATTTATGGACAGTTATTATCAATTGCTATAATCGTAAAATTCACAAATTTAAAACTCAAAAAAAAAAAAAAAATCATAGTCTGTAAACAAAAAAAAAAAGAGAAAAACAGAGCATTCATCAAAATGAAAAAGAAATGAAGAAATGAAAACCTTAAAATTACGTTTGTATGAAACAGGTGAAGCAATAGAATGAATGAGCTTGTTTGTGCGTTTGATGAAAGTTATAAACGCGTTTTCAGTTTTCATTGATTTTATTGATTTCACGTGATCATGTTGTTAAAAGCGCACTTAGTAATATCATAAAACGCACTTACATGATTATATTTAACTTACAATGTAAAAACATAAAACGCATTTGGTGATATCATAAAACGCACTTACCTGTTGATGATAATTAACTTACAATGTAAAAACATAAAACGCACTTAGTGATATCATAAAATGACTTACATGTTGATGATAATTAACTTACCGTGTAAAAACATAAAACGCACTTAGTGATATCATAAAACGCACTTATATAAATCGCACTCAGTGATATCATAAAACACACTTACATAAAACATAAAACATAAAACGCATTCACTGATATCATAAAACGCACTTACATAAAACATTACACGCACTCAGTGATATCATAAAACGCATTCAGTAATGTCTACAATATAAAACAGTTATCTATCAGCCTCTGTTCATCTCTGAACTTTATTTCTTCTTCGTTTGATTAATGCTCTGTTTTTTTTTTGTTTACAGAGTATGATTTCTTCTTCGTTTGATGAATGCTCTGTTTTTTTTTTGTTTACAGAGTATGATTTCTTCTTCTTGATGAATGCTCTGTTTTTTCTTTTTGGTTTACAGAGTATGATTTTTCTTCATTTGATGAATGCTCTTTTTTTTTTTTTGTTTACAAAGTATGATTTCTTTAGATCTAATACACAATTAAACATCACAATAATGGAATATTTTGAAATCAGTTATAAAAATTTTGAATTCGGATTTAACGATAAAACAAGAAATGTATTATTACGTGATTAAATGAGAGATGGAAAAGTCTATATTACCCTTGAATTGGCTTCAGATGTTGTAACCGTCAAGTTACACGTGACCACTTTTGATGGCTTCCTACAATTTGTAGGTTAAGATAATTTATACCAAATACTTTCTCCAAAACATATATGCGTGTTTTTACATATGTGAACTGTGAAGTGTATTGCTGTGTTTAGTTTGGACTGGGCTAATGGGCTGTCCAAAACCCAGGATAAAACCAACACCACTACAAAACGAGGCCCTAAAATTGTATACATATAATTTTCTTTTCTTCAAAACGCGGCCCCAAAAAATGTGGGGGGCTCGGAGAAATTGTTTATTTGTCTACGGGAGGTTTATTTTTTTTTAATTTTTTTTTTGTGCCCTCATAAGCCATTTGGTTTGGTTGCATGACTAGACACTACAATGTGGAGTGTTGTTATCATGACTAGACACTACAATGTGTCACCACTACATGTATTCTTTTGTTGTAATAATGTTTAAAAACTCTTTAAATATATATATATATATATATATATATATATATATATTTGGAATGGCTAGATCAAGTGGTAGCGTGTAAACTTACGAACCCACAAGACTCGGGTATGATACAACTCACCTATGTCAAGGGTGTTTCCAAGTAGGAATCAGTAAGGCCTCCCATAATTCCAAAGAATACCAGTCTCCTCTTCACGAGGGGCATAGAGATCCGGGATCGAGCCCCCACCGTCCCCGGGTGTTCCCTCATTATTCATGGCATAAGTGTGACTAGAACTTGGTACCTCTTCCTTGCCTTATGACTAGCATCATTGTTGTTACACCTCAACCTAGAGGTGCACAAAAAAAAAAAAAAAAAAAAAAAAAACACGAAATTGGGAACCGAAACCAGTAAAATCGACCCGAACCGAAACCAAACCAAAAACCGGTACTAAAAATCCCAAACCAAAACCGAACTAAAGCGAACGCTAAAATCGATCAAACGAACCCAAATCAGAACCAAAACCGGTACAGGTTGAAACCGGAAAAATCGACACCACTTTAAGAAAAAATATTTTCGGATAAACACAAATAAATTTTTTTTTTTTTGTATTGCAATTCAATTTTTTTCTTTGAAAAACCTAAAAGTTAAATTTTATGTAATTTATATGATTTAAAGAGAGTTAATAGGTAAAATCATCCCTAAGGTTTGGTTATTTTTGCCACATCCATCCAAAATAGTTTTTTTTTTACAACTGGGTCCTTCATGCTTATGTTTTATTGCCAAAATCACCTGACACTAACCTAGTTAAATTATCTCGTTAAGTTGAGGGGTATTTATGTCTATTTGCCTACCCATTTATTTTTAATATTTTTTATTTAATAAGTAAGATTCACCTCCCCACCTTTGTTGGTGGTGAAATCTTCAGGATGATATTAACTTGAATTTGCTATGTGACATCCTCAGGATACTAAAGACTGAACAAGATTCAGGATGTAACTGTGTATCATCCCATGTACATCCAAAGAATGGACTAACGAATTATCTTAATGTTATGAATGCAGGTACTATTAAACAACATCAAGACTCGTGACAATACCCCAACGGCTCTATTGACCTAATCTAAATCAAGGAAAAATAGATAACGTCTAGAACAAGTCTTTGATGAAGAAAGAGTCAAATGTAACCGTCGAAGGTTAATAATATGCGAATATCTCGGAGAGGATGTTATGTAACGGCTGGAACTTATTCAAACAAGGGAACGTTGAGCTGAAACAGTCCATGCATAGCTGATTTTTAGGGATATCTTGTTTAATGTTTTACTATAAAAAGTGGTGTGATGAACGAAATTAGGACACTTGATACTTTTTTACTCACTTCGAAGCACTTGAACTCAGACTTTCCTTAGTCTCACACACACAACACTGAATTCTAATCTTAGTAGTTCGATCATCACATTTCCAAAGTTGTACAGATTTTTCCTTATTAATATTAACAAACAAAGGCAAGGGCTTAGACTCATCCTGAGGTTTTGTGCCGGCGATCATCACTGATCAAGGGTTTTCCTTGTACATCGAGTGTTGTTCTCTTGTTGCATTTTACTTATATTCATTGTTTACATTCTTGACTTAGACATTTACTTCCTCAAGATATAACTGTCCATCCTGACTATTTCTTTTGTTATCCAGAACATAGTTGTCACTAATTGTTTCTTTGATATTCTGAACATAACATCCTTAAGATAAAACTGATTTTCATACATTATAAACACTTTTAGCTCTCTACCTCATATTTTCTAATTTGGAATACAAAGTTATTTTTACCTAATAATTTTTGACCAAAACAACCTTCTTCTACCTCTAAACCACCATTGACCTGTGAAACCCTAAACCACCACCGGCTACTGTCACCACCAGCCACCATCACCGTCAAACCAGACTTTCACTGCCACACCTCCTGACATCCACCGTCACCATCAACCAAACACTATCAAACCAGCACAAACACCACCGTTGGAGCTCTCTAAAAACTACCTCCAAACTTCAATCACCAGCACCATCTTCGTCTGATACGAAACAACACTGTTGAAACAAATCATCACGGCTGGATCTGTTGGCCTTTCTCGATCTCTTCGTCATCTCGAAAACAGTTGTACCATCTCCTCCTTTACTCAGTAATATGGATATCATACTGGAGGTATTTTCCCATTCTTCAGCAAACGTGAGATTTAGGTCAATTCTTAGATCTGAAACATGAGTATTGTGGTGTACATGGTGGGGTTTATAGATTTGGGATTTTGAATTGATGAGTAAAAGATGATGAAATTGAAAAGGATAAGGTGATATTTTAACTAGATGGAGAAAAGGTGAGGAGGTGGTGGGTTCCACTTATTTTCCTTATATATTTTTTTTTATTTTGAAGGAAAAAAGAGGAAAATAAGGGGGCAGAAAAAAGACAGAAATACTCCCAAAGTTAACGATAATATTTAACTGGGTTTAGTGTCAGGGACGAATTTGGCAACAAAACGTAAACCTGAAGGTTCAAGATGTAAAAAAAATCTATCTTGGACTGATGTGGCAAAACTGGCCAAACCTTAGGGATGACTTTGGTCATTAACTCTTTTAAAAAATGCGTATGTGAACCGGAGTGAAACCAAAACCAGATAGAAAAAACAATTTATAGCCAATCAAACTGGTGCGGAACCAAACCAATTTGACTTGAAAACAGTCAACACCCAAACCGGTTCTTAACCGGGTTGGGTTAAAAAAAACGATTTGCGTGCCTCTAACTCAACTAGCCATCATTGGCAAATGATTCTTTTTTTGGCATGCTCCTTTTTCTAGTTTAATTTCCTGTTTTCTATTGTCCTTTCTGTTTCTTCACAGATTGGTTTTTTAACTGGTTGTACATCATATATGTCACAAATCTTGTTTTTTAATTGCGTTGTGATTTAAATTGTTGTGGTTGGTGTTTTTCGAGCCAAAACAATTAAAATCATCGTACCTAAATCTAAAACATGATGTCTAGATGTCTACTACTAATTATTCTTACACTGGTCACAAACAATGGTCTTTGTATAGGAATCTATACACAGACACACCGTACGAGTTATGCATATGTTCATTCGGGAGCTACATATAATCCACATATTTTTTTTATTTTTATTTTGTAAATAATAACCTTTTAATAAAATATTGAAAAAAAAATGAAGTTTTTCTTGCCAGATGGTGAATCACGCAATTTTTTTTTTATCTAACTTTAGGTTTCTTATTATTCTCACAACACACATATAAAGGAAGAATAAACGGACAATTTCACATAACTTTAAAAGTTAATTGATACAGCTTTATAAATATATTGTTCGCTTTTAAACTAACTATATAATTTTTAAACGGTCATAATATTTTTATACGTTAATATTTCTTTAAAAAATACATCATAAAATCGAGAATTTTGGTATCTTTAATTTCATCGAGTATGGTGTTTCTATAGTTTTTTTATTTTTAAAAATATTCACGAACCATACTCGTCATATTAGAACCAAGTATATGTTTTAATTATATAACTAAAGGGTTCAATACATAATAAAGTATCAAAGACATTGTCATTGACATCAATATCATGTCCAAACTTTTCAGATCATATTAATTTGTTTGTTTCAAAAATCCAAAACCGCAATATAATGTTTATTAGAAGGAAGTGAAAAGTTTGACCACGTTCCCATAAGTTGACCCCGCTCTAAAACTGTGTTGTGGAGATGCGAGCGATCAGACGCGAGCAGCCACAATAGCCCCACGCTCACCCCTAGCCACAACAGCCACACGCTAACCCGACACGAGCGAGCCAACGCGAGCAGGCTCACGGCGCGAAGAAAAGAATTTGTGTTGGATTTGTAGGCTGTGGTCGCGCCGGTGCTCACCCCCAGCCACAACAGCCTGACGTGACTAAGTTACTTGAGAGTCACGTCGGTGGCTCGCGGCGGTGCTCACCGCGAGCCACAACGTACAACTGATTGTGGGATATTTGAAAGCCTATGAAAAACCAGTAATGGTTATTGCAATGGAAAAGATTGTTTCATGATCATAAACTAGATCCATCAGTGAATCGAAAAAAACAAGCATTCACTATTGAATGACTAGATGAGTTCATTGACTTGTATAGTTGTATCTGTGTCTTCGTGCATCTCTTTACTAAAATCATATTTCTGTTGTAACTTGGAAGTTTTCTTGAAATGTTCGCTTGAGTTTTGTGTTTTTAGATGAAACTAGATGTTGACCCCCACCGCGACTGATAATCATGTTTTATATATACGTACGTTGCGGGCGCTAAATAGAATTGTTCTTGGTTTGATAACGTGTACGTTTGTGTTTCGATTATTTATATATTACAACATACAAAACGATTTTAGAAAAAAATTATGTCGAAATGCAGATAAAACTTCTCGTCAAAGATTTTTTTTTTTTAACTTTATTAAAGTCTACAAAACAATAAAGGAACCATAACAATCAAAGATCAGCACCAAACTGGAACCATGACCACGCTTTCGACTCTTCAATAGAGATTTTCAACGATTCGAAAGCCAAAGGAGCACCAATTATTTGATATCATATAACTGGTACTGTAACTGGCCAGTTTGAGCCATTTAATAAAACGAAGCAGTGGACAGACACACAATTTTTTAGCATAACATTAAAAATGATGAAATAAGTCAAAAGTATTTGGTAAACGTTTATAAAAATGTACCAGATCATTAAAATTTACCCGTTAAACCCAATGGTTCGAACCATGTTAAAGAAAATACTTTCGTTTGTAAAACTCATCAACTTATTAAAACTGACCTAGTTGATTGGGGTAAAAAAAATTTTATAGAACTAATCCATTTGACCCGTTTCCCTGAAAATGCTACTTTACATGCTTAGTCAAAAGTGTTGGCCCTTGTTTACCAAAACTAACCAACTCCTTAAAACTGGTTTGTTTAACCCACTTGTTTGACCCTTGCTATAAAAACATACCTTCAGAGTTCGCTGCTGACCGCTAACATTGTCATCCTTACTCAAACCTGCAAAATCTATACAAAGCACATGGATACTAATAGAAACTCATAAGATACGCTTCTAATGCATTATGCAATGACTTCGCAAATCAACCACTAATCGACAATGTATCTAATTAATGATGCAAAAATCATAGAGAGGGATATCATAATGCTCCGACATCCATTTACAAAAACCCAAAAATAAATCTGCTGAATTCACCACTTGAAAAAGGTAAATTTAGATCCATTTAGTAGATTAAAGTCAACAATTACAAAATTAATATCACTAAGATGAATTCAAATACATACTTGCTACATGATCATGCTCAAATCCAGTCCTATCAAAATACAAATAACAACCCGATTATAACATGTAGAATAATTATAATAAAGTTATAAAAATACTAACCCATAGCTGACTTGAATTACTCCAAATCTCTTAAGAAGCTTTCAGTTTCCCGTCTGCACATCAAATAAAAACAAATCGACAAAATCGGAATGAGAACCTTTATTAAATACCAATGTATCAAATCTTTGTAACAAATCATCATATGTCAAAATGTCATCTGTATGTCAATTCCTAATCATTCTTACACTAGTCGCAAACAGTGGTCTTTGTATAGGAATCTATACACACACATCGTACGCGTTACGTATATGTTCATTAGTGAGCTACATATATACAGCTCATCAATCCACACAAATAATAATTATTTTTTTTTGTTGTAAATAATAACCTTTTAATAAAAATATTGAGAAAAATATAAAAATTTGCTTGGCAGATTGTAATTTTAATCAAACACCATATTGAATACTGACTACCATCTTAAAAACAATATGTTTATATATTTATTATCAACAAGTAAACGAAAAAAACATATTTTCAATCCAGCTTCAATTTAGAATGTCATATATTGCTTTAACTTTCTTATCAAGTTTTTAAAGTTGGTTTAGTGCGAGACTAGGGATGAGCTCGGACGGTATCGGTACCGAACCGATACCGATCCCGACAATACCGATACCGAAAAGTCCAAAAAACCAATACCGATACCGATCCTGAACACATACGGTACGGTACGGTATCGGTTCGGTATCGGTACGATACCTGTATGGTATCGGTATTTTACCTTAAAATACCGATACCATACCGATCCCGTACCGATACTGATAATACCGAAACCAAAAATCCATAAATATGGGTACCGATACCGATCCCGAAACCCCTCGGTTCGGTACGGTATCGGGATTGGGACGGGACGGGATCGGTTTTCGGCCTTGTATGATCATCCCTATGCGAGACCACATGTATGAGTGGTGGGTAGGTGCCCCTTTAGAAAAATTTAGTACCGTCTCTCGTATTTTTATTTATAATGTCAAGTATTTGCTTTATACTCTCTTATTTTAATGTGAATGGATATATTAATTGTCTTAGCAAATTGGTATAAATAAATAAATTTCGTCCAACACCCACACAATATGCCCTAGAAAACATATGTACCCGTCACATACACATATGGAACACATAAACTTTCAACATACAAAACAGCTCTGCATGCAACCAATTCGTGAGTATAAAATATGTGTCTTAGCATATTGACACATGTAAGTCGAATTAACCAAGTCTGGTAGCAAAACATAAAACCCGTGGTTCGGCGCGAGGTCGTTTGAACCTGCCGCGAGAGAGGGAACGATATTGATAACTTGGAGGAGAGGTGATTTGTGGTCATCGGTGACTCAAGTCTTGATGTTCATCGTTTGGAGGAGTTTTAAGAGGATTTATGGGATCGAGACGTCAATGAAACAGATCTTCAAGGCTTTTTAAAGAGAAAAGAAAGCAAATTTAGGGGATGAGATTAGGGTATTAATGGGCGAGGAAGAAGCCCTTACAAAAAATCTAAATTTGAATATCAGGATTGTAAATTTAGAAGTTGTAAAATTTAAAATTTATGGGTTACATAACATCGTGCTGCCAACGATTTGTTATTATGTTGCGGGTGGTGGGGGGCGAAAGAGGTATGCGTTGGTGGGTCACCCGTGGGTGCGTAGTAGGTTGCAGATGTGGTGATGATGTGATTTAGTGTTTGGGTGGTAGTGAATGGTGGTTACTAATAGGGATGGCGGTGGTAGTGGTGCTTTTGTTACGTGGCGATGATAGTGGTGGTTGTGTTAGGTGGCTCATGGTGTTTGTGTTATAGGGTTTTGGTGGTGTTGGATATGTTATTAATATGTATGTATGCATGTATGTATGTATGTATGTATGTATGTATGTATGTATGTATGTATGTATGTATGTATGTATAATATGATTATAATTTTCTTATTTTAAATGGTAGTTTGGTCAAATCACATTTAATTAACATATAAAGCGGAAGAAGTTAACGAAATGGATATGGATATGGAAATGGCAAAACTACCCAAATCTCAGGACAATTTTAACGTTAACTCTTTTAAAGATATAGAAAATGTTAGGAGCGTAAGTTTACATAGGTTGGCATTGGATCAACCATTTATAAAGGTGAAGGGATGCGGGACCAAACTCATGTCTTGGGTAAGCAAGCCAATACCCATAAATCCCAAATAAGGTCTGCATGATAAAGCCCAAACCTGCAAAAGCTACGTTAGCGGTTCATAAGCAACCGCCCGCAAGCACGATATGCGAATGAGCGAGTAGAACCATGCTGCAGGTTACTTGCAGGAAAAGGCATGAGAGAACGAAGAAGGTACGAGAGTACAATCTCGTACGAACCAATAAAAATAGCAGGACGTGTGACAGAGAGCATGGTGCACGTCCCACCAATAGGGGAATGCCGGCAAGGATAATCCCAATGTCTAATTCCATACCACGGGGACCAAAGGTACACCTGATGGAGACGTGAGACCAACCATAGAGCGCCAGCTGGCATAACAGTTATCACACCACAAACAGGGTGTGCGCGTAGGGGACGACAAGTACACTGCATGAGCGCCCCGACTAATCAAATCACGCGAGGCCACTGCACTAACGTCCTCCACTAACTACCAGCTATAGGGAAGACAATAGTACAAAGGGCCAGAGGGAATCAACCAATCAAGGACGGGCGCATCTGTCACCAGAGGGCATACGCCACGTGGCTAAGCCCTACATGATCACCAATCACACTCCGACGTGTGGAGGCAGCATTGTTCATCTCCTTTTATTTACTTACGATTCACTTTGCCACCGACTAACTTTGGGCTGGGTAGTGGAGGTTAGCCTATAACCGGGTCTGGCCCAATAATAGGTTAAGGGTTAATACGTGTGGCCCATATAGAACCTATTTAAGGAGGCCTTTGTCTTCTTGAATAGGCTATTCAGAAATAACCTGAAAAACACACATAGAGCTCACCACCATTTTTGTGTCTGTACGTTGGAACTACTTGTAGTATCCTAACAGTCACCTCCCTACCATTGCCTCGTTTACTTACTTGCAGATCAATATCTTACCGACCCTAGAGGTTTAGCAAAGGATAATCTTCTATAGTAACATCGGTTTAATATCTCTAATCAGAGGTTAAGCCTGTGTTTCTTCACAAGGTTTTACTTCTTTTGCATGAGATTTAGATACTCAACAATTCTAGAAAAAACAGTGGCTTAGAAAAACGTTGTGCTATTAGTGGCAGAGCTTGAAAAAAAATTTCACAGGGGTTGAAACTCATGAGACCTTTAAACACAGGGAGACGGATTCAATACTTATAGAATATTCAGACGAAAACACGTAAATTTACAATATTGAGAAAAAAAATTGGGGAACCCCAATGCCGACCCCAACAAGGCTTCGCTATTGACCGAGATGACTATTAACTGGCCGGAGTCTTCTTGTACAAGTTGCTACTACTAGATTTGCAGGGGTTTTTTTAATCAAATACTATGTATTAAAGTTAAAAAGAGAATAAAAAATGAACATTAAAACTAAAAAGAGAATATAAAATGAACAGTTATTGAATAGCATATGTTCTAGGATGTGAATGGATGGACCCGTAACTAATTATTTAAAGAGTGCTCAAAGATGTGTTCACACGATCCCCACAAGCATGTTTCACATGGATTCGCACTTCTAAAATCTAAAGAATCAAATAATGAGATGCAATTTGATTGTCTTTTTCATATCTAACTAGGGTTTTTGTTAACCCGCCGCAAAGCGGCGGGTACGTTTGTTGTGCAGAAGTGTTTAGTAGCACTATGGGCAACGATTTTCCTGCATTCTTTCGCGTAATTGTGGATGGTTTCGTGGATATAAAAGATAATATTAAGTGACTGTTATTGTTGCGTGGGCTTCAAAAAAATACTCGCGGCTAAAAGCAAAAAGTTTGGTGGTCAAAGTTTGAAATTCTAAAAACTAAAAGTTTGGTGGTCAAATTGGAAGAAAAGAAAATACATAAGTTAGTAAGAATTTACTGGCCAAAGTTGGGTGGTCAAAGTTTGAAATCTTAAAAGCTAAAAGTTTGGTGGTAAAAGTTTGAAATCCTAAAAGCTAAAAGTTTAGCGGTCAAAGTTTGGTGGTTAAATTGAAAGAAAATAAAGTATATAAGTTAGTGGCCAAAGTTGGGTGGTCAAAGTTTGAAAGCCTAAAAGCTAAAAGTTTGGTGGTCAAAGTTTGAAATCCTAAAAGCTAAAAGTTTGATGGTAAAAGTATGGTGGTCAAATTAGGAGAAAATAAAGTTAAGCTAAAAGTTAATGGCCAAACTTTTAAATCCTAAAAATAGAAGTTTGGTGGTTAAATTAAAAGAAAATAAAGTTAACTTAAAAGTTAGTGGCAGAAAATAAAGTTAACCTAAAAATTAGTGGTCAATATATAATTAAAAAGGACACTTAAGTGTCCTTCAATCAATATAGATAGAATAATTTAGCTACAAAAATAATTTAGGAAAATGGTTCTATATTCTGAAATGAATTAACTACAAGAAAAGGCGACCTCTTTTCTTTCGTTAAAGCACATGGTGAATTTCCAGACCGTAAAATGCTTCCAAATTTTCCAAATTTTGTAATTTTAGTTTTCACTTTTCATTACTTTCTAAGCAATCACTTGAAAATTAGGCTTTTGTCACCACATTTTTGGTCCCATAACAGTAGCAATTGTTCTATAGCCACCATTTTATAATGAGTATACGGGTCAACCCCTTACGCTGGTCAAGTAGATTTTGCCGTTTACTGTTTAGATTCCTAACATATATAACTACCGAAGTGGTAACATAGGTTACCGTGCATAAAGTGAAAACAGATGGATGAAAAAATCCAAAACATTAGACGTGCACTTTATAAACAAAAAGAGTGTACCAAGTGGGCCTTCTCAGATAACGGGTGTCGCATAAATGTATTATTCCTTAAAAAAACAAATATATATATATATATATATATATATATATATATATATATATATATATATAGGGAAAAAATCATTTAGGAACCAAGGTACTAGTTAGGAACTTAGGAACCAATCTGAGCCATACATCTTTTAATTTTTATATAAGGGTAGGATTGTAATTGAACAATTATAATTTATATTTTAATTAAAAAAAAGTTTTAAAAATGGAAACAACATCACGTACGATTCAAAATCCCTAATATCACTCAATTGCATTCATAACTTCCTAAGATAATTTACAACATCAATCGATTAAGATAACCACATCACGTACGCTTCATTCAAACCAGGCATCAATCGATGGATAATAATCACATACATGAAAACATTCAATCAGTTTCTCACGATATTGAGGATCATGATACACAATCACAACCTTTTTTGCAAAATAGTGTTGAGAATCAAGGTATTTGTGTAATGTTTTTTTAGTTTTTTAATTTCTTTTTGTTCGCAATTAGGGTTTCAGTTTTTGCGAAACAGGAGGTTTGTATTAGACAGAGCAGTTTTTTTTACGTACCAAAAATTTTTCATACGTACAAAGTTTTGGAATTATACACCGATGTATAATTCAGATAATGTTGCGTTATAGCAGTTTTCGTACGTACATATAGTTATACAATTATTCACTGTTGTATATTAGTTTAGTTTTTGGAATTATACACCGACGTATAATTCAGATCATGTTGCGATATAACAGTTTTCATACGTACACCGATGTATAATTCAGATCATGTTGCGATATAGCAGTTTTCAGATCATGTTACATTCATCTATACACTGATGTATATTAGTTTAATGTTTATTCATCTATACACTGATGTATATTAGTTTAATGTTTTGTTATACAGCAGTGTATATATGCTTAAGCGCAATGATATACTAAGATTTTTTTGAGCGTACAAAAACAAATAACAGTAACATACACAGGTGTATATTAAATATTTAAAATGTAATGTCTGACGTAGGTTCTAATGTGCGTTTGTTTATTGTAGGTTCCTCGTCCAGCAAAGTATACGAGTCTCCTGGTGGGACGAGATATTGGACTCCTGTTGTACCAGACAATGTTAAACCATTTGTAGGTGCCAAGTTTAGAACGTACATGGTACTGTTACAGATTACAAGAATTGGGGACGTGATATACGTGAGTATGTTGCAGATGGTGATGCTCAAATGTTGGTTGATAAACTTACAGAGCGATCTAAAAATTACGATGATTACACCTTTGAAACCCGAATTGTCGGCACTGAACTTCAATCGTTTTTTTGGGCCGACAAGGTTTCAAAAATCAATTACCAAGTTTTTGGAGATGTGATAGCTTTCGATGTATACATCGTTTTTACAACAATGTATATACTTTTGATACACATAGTATACACTGACGTAATTCTGGTTTTAAATGTTAAATATACATTGATGTATAAACTTGGTTCGTTGTATAATATCATCATTACAGTAGATAATAGTTCGTTAATGTAAAGTAAAACAAAACATACATCAGTGTATACATCGTTTTTACAACAATGTATATACTTTTGATACACATAGTATACACTGACGTATATCTGGTTTTAAATGATCATCATCAACAAGGGTGATTGGGCTAACACTCGGGTCCATGTTGTCGATCACGACATTAACATCTAGAATATACAAAATCACCTAGTAGGTTTACGGATATCATCATCATCATCATCATCATCATAACATACATTGATTAACACAAGAAAATCGCATAGCCGATAACAACAGAGAAAACCTCAACTTTATACAATGGTGTACAGCTTAAACTCATATGCCTTAAGTTGCCATCTTGAAACCCCCCAAAACAATTATACAATGGTGTACAATCAAAATCAAAATCGCACATTATGTATAGGTATACAATGGTGTACAATCAGAATCACAATTAAACTAATATACATCAGTGTATAGATGAATAAACATTAAACAGATATACATCATTGTATAATCGAATAAACATTAAACTAATATACATCAGTGTATAGATGAATAAACATTAAACTAACATACATCAGTGTTCATGACAAAACATTAAACTAATATACATCAGTGTATATATGAATAAACATTAAACAAATATACATCAGTGTATAATCGAATAAACATTAAACTAATATACATCAGTGTATAGATGAATAAACATTAAACTAACATACATCAGTGTTCATGACAAAACATTAAACTAATATACATCAGTGTATAGATGAATGTTGCGATGTATATTCAACCAACATCGGCTAAATCGCACAAACCATAACAACACATTGCATGTACAATCACATTATTATAAAAGCCCTAAAACATACCTACAATAACATTATTATTCAATCGAACAAACATTGTACAATAACATTATTAACCGGTATAACATTATTATTAAAGCCCTAATATAAAGCCCTAATTTAATATCTTAGATTGGGAAGAATGAGGATTACCACGTTGCAGGCAGCGACGGGTTCTTGCTGGACGGCGACGGATTCTTGCGAAGGATTATCACGTTGCAGAGCGGCGTTGATGTTTATATAGCGGGCTGCAAGGTTTAAATATTGTTGATGTATAATTCTCTGCGACGATGTATAATCTTTATTTATAGAGCGGCGTTTTAATAAGGAATAAGAATGTAGTTATTCCTTGCTTTAATTATACTAAATAACCTATTAAAACTCAAATACAAAAAGACAACATTACCCCTTGCTTTAATTAAAAAGTTAATTAATGTTTATCATATTTACCATCATGCCATTGAATATGGATGGATGAGATTTGTTCCTAAAGTTCCTAACTAAGGGTTGGTTCTCAATTGAACCCTACCCTATATATATATATATATATATATATATATATATATATATATATATAGGGGAAGGTTAGAATAAAAACCCATGAAATTTGAAGAAACCCTGGAAACTCTGACTTCCCGAGCTTTTTATTATCTGAAAAAATAAGGGTTTGTAATATACATGTTTTTAAGAGTTTTGAGCCAAAAAAATTTAAAAAGCGGCAAGTGGATTTTTTTTAAAAAAATAAATAAGTTTTTTGTGTTACATATGTTACATGTCTGTAAAGTGTGTAACATACGTTACACCCAAAAACTTATTTATTTTTTAAAAAAATCCACTTGGCGCTTTTTTGATTTTTTTTTGCTCAAAACTCTTAAAATCATTTATATTACATACCCTAATTTTTTCAGATAATAAAAAGTTCGGGAAGTCAGAGTTTCCAGGTTTCTTCAAATTTTTGGGTTTTCTCTGGATAGTTAGCCTATATATATGTTATTAAACTAAATAAAAATACTCCAATGTATTGCATGTTGTTTTCTCAACAATCTTTAAATACCCGTCGTTGATATTGGTCGTGTTTCCATAGGCAAGTACGCATAGTGCTGAAGTACACTTTTGAATAGCGGTAAATCCCATCGCCCCCTCGCATCCGCGTTTTGCTTAAAGTAATCAAACTCGTTTTTCAAGTCTCCGCTAATGCGTAAAAATAAACGTTTGCTCATTCAAAAATGACGCCTAAAAACCTTTGGGTCAGGGTAAGTCGAGTCTTCATCAAAGTAATCCTTCATCAAACGAGCATTTTCCGCAATCCGTTCTAGTGAGATAAACTATCTTTGCAAAATTGGAGGTGTAAGAGCACTAGCTTGTTCCAAATATCTCGCCCAGTGGCGAAGCTTAAGAAATTGATCCGGGGGGTCGGAAATCACCAGTCACGTGACCGGACCTAAAATTTTTTTCTATAGCTATGTTTCGGATTATATGTTCGGATCCGTGATTCGATTCGGGTCGAGTCAAACATTCAAATATCACAAGCATCGTATCAACAGTCATCACATTGACTGTATGACACGAATAACATCCATCACAGTTTATTTAATAATCAGTCTAATACAATTTCTACTTAAAAAAGAAGCAAACCAATCAATGCAACCTAACAATAATAACAAATTTAGGGACAAATGTTACCTGACTAAGAGCTAGGGTTCCGAAGAGATCAAAGACAATTCTTCTCCAATTGTGTACCTTGATGGCTTGATTCTTTGAACGAAGACTTGAAAGTTGAGAAAGGGGGGGGGGGGCGAAACCGTATATACTTAAAAAATTCTATACAGATACTATATAATCGGATCTTCTGAGCAAAAATTTCGGGGGATCGGCCACCCCAACCAACCTGCGTCGCTGATCTCGCCGTGAGTATACATGCACTCGTAACCGCATCTTGCTCCACCTCCTCGTTGGTTGACTCACCCTCATCGCCTAAATACTCTTTGAAATAATGATTTGCAATGGATGACGAAGATGCGGGGGAAGTCATTTTTTTATGATAGTGTGCTGTACTGGTATTGTGTGTGTGTATATATATATATATATATATTGAAACTGAACAAAAATAATGAAGATATAGCCATTATTAAAAGAGCCTTTGGATTGGTTGAATTCAATTGTGTTGTAGCGTTAAAAATTTAACGCTTTGGGCCGGTTTTTGGTATTTAGCGTCAGGGGGGGGGGGGGTTATTTGCAGCGCCAAAGGGTGCTAAATCGTGCTTTCAAGCCCCAGTTAAAGCCCAATACGGATGGTCTTAATTTAAGTTATAATATTTTTTGAAATGATTAATGAAAATCTTTTGAACTAAACACTATTGAATCAAGATCAGGTAAAATAAAATATTATTAGCATATTACATGTTATGTTTAAAATTTTGAGAAAGTTGAATTTTGATAGAGCTCCTTTAATCATCTTTGTCGAAAAAGTTTTAACTTTATATGAAAAAGAAGGCAAACTAAGAGTGGGTGTACTACAGCGTGATGTGGGCGCCATTGGTTAACATAGCGCCCCCACACCGCTACAGGGGGCTATGTTATTAAAAATTGTCCCAGCGCTATATCGATTGTGCCATACACCAAATCAAACAACCAACCATTTGCTGTCACTTGTTCACAATGGTCAAAAAAGGGAGGGTCAAAATTTGAAAGGGGCTAACGGTCAAAAAAAATTAATTACATAGCGCCCCCCACAACCACTACACCCCCTTTTTATTTCAAGCCTCAAACTGACTAAGCTGTCACGTAGACCTATCGGAATCAGGGGACTTAATTTTTTCCCATTACCACTACACTACACATACACATGGTCTAAGTTATAACTTTATCTCTCTCTTTTGTTACTGCTCTACTCAGCTAGCACCTTGCTAGGTTAATTTGCTTTTAATAAATTTGTTAAAAAAACTATTGATTGAAACACAAAATAAGCTAAGTTCAATACATAATCACCAATTCTTTTCTAGTTATTTATTCTTCTACCTAATATCTAAATGTATTCTAACGCCACACTAGTCAATACACACAACACATATTCAAAAGAAATCACGTAAAAAGCCACAAACTTATAAGAAAACCACTATATATATATATATATATATATATATATATATATATATATATATATATATATATATATCTCTATATATATATATCTTGTGGAATATGATACATGTAGCTCGTGACCTTTTGTGAACTACATGCGTACACATGAGGGCATGCATGCGTAATATGTAACTCATGAAATACACATACATACCTTCGCGAACTCCATCCATCTATCAAGCCATTGCAAACTCCATCCATCCATCTATCCATTGCTAACTCTATCCAACAATACATCCATCGTGAACTCCATACATATGCTTACTAACCTTTGAATTAAAAGGAAAAATTAAAAAACTGATGGGTTGATAGGGGTTTTATTGGTTTTTCATAACTTTGTGGTAGGGGTGTAAATGACACGTAGCGGTTCGGGATCAGCTCGGTAAAACGCTCAAAGGAGCCGGGCCTTATCGAGCCCGAGCCCGAGTTCGAGCCTTAAATATGACTCGTTTAGTTATCGAGCCCGAGCTCGAGCCTTATATACAAAGCACGTTTAGGCTCGCGAGCCTAAACAAGCCCAAACAAATGTTTTATTATTTTTTTTATATATGCAATTTTGTCCTATGAACATGTTCAATTTTAATGAATAATATTGGTGAGCGAGCTCGAGCCGAGCTTTTGCTCCTTTAAGCTATTGAAGCGAGCTCGAGCTGAGCTTTTAGGTTGTTTAAAATTATTTTTGAATTACCTCGAGCTGAGCCGAGCTTTTAGGTTTTACTTTCGAGCCGAGCTCGAGCCTCAGAAAAGCATAGTGAGCCGAGCTCGAGCCTAGTCGGGCTCGGCACGGGTCGTGTACACCCCTACTTTGTGGTTTTTTTAAGGCGCCTCTTATTTGCACCAGCCTCTACAGGTCGTAGAGGCCCCTATGTGTCGTAGAGGCCTCTGCAAGCCGTAGAGAACCGTGAAACCCTAAAAAACCCGATGTAAATAACATGAACTTTTTTAATCCTTACTATAAATCAATAAACTATAAATATACATAAATAACATGAACTTTTTTAATCCTTACTATAAATATACATATAAAATAAAGATATGTGTAACATAAATATATAATCCAAATATACAGAAAATAAAAATAATAATAACCAATTATTAGTTGATACTATTTTTTTTTAACAGCACCAATTATTTAAGATTAAAGAATGAAAATGTGATCAAGTATTTTAACAACCAATTGTGCAGATACCCACTACATTTGAGTGTGGATGAGATGGAGCCTCCACAATGGATTACGGATACACTTGTGTTTACTTATGTTTCACAATCCAACCTTTCCTACTGTGTTGCTCCGCATTTGAAAACTCGGCCAAGGGATAATTTTGTAATATTTAACATAGCTGAAAGCTGTTAGCTGGTAGCTGCAAGCTGGTAGCTGAAAACTTTTTAAATATATTTTGGTGTTTGGTAGAGTAGCTGAACCTTTTAATAAAATGTTTAAAATGACCAAAATAGGCATAATTAAAAACTTGCAAAGAAGATTTTTATTTTATTTTTAAAATAGAATGGGTATTTGTGTCATTTATTAATTAAAAGCTTGTAGCTAGTAGAGCTTTTTCTTAAAAGCTAGTACTAGTAGCTTTTCACTATAGAGTTTTTTCTCTAACCTAAAAGGTTCTAGCTCTTTCAACCAAACAAGACTTTTTATTGAGTATAAGTTTTTTCTTAAAAGCTTGAAGCTCCTAAAAACTCTTAAAAGCTCATTGCCAAACATACCTATAGTTTCATTTGCCGTACGTTAAAAAGATATTGCTCTACATTTGTTAATATGAAATTGTTCAATTTTAAATAGAAGTCAAATTTTATATAAATAAACCATGAAAAACTACAAGAGGATGACAGGTAACGGGTGATAAGTTGCGCCACCATTCACTTTTGAAATGCAAATTTTATCTTGCTAAAAATAAAACCGTCGTTCTTTGCAGATATAGAATTACTGTACACAACCTTTTGCGCTCTATCCAGGAACGGATTGCCTCTAGGGATCTAAATGTATTAAAGGAAAATGAAACAAACACATGTTGATTCTCTACACACATGCTATTTCATGTTTAGCCACATTTTTAGACTCCGCCTTCGAAATTGTTTGCCCCGCCACGGACCCAGTATCCCGATTCCCCAAGTCCCATCAAGGGGACACCCCAGTGAGGTCTACGCATGCATGTTTACCGCCCGCCCAACCAAACACGAGGACATTTGTCGGGCACAGGGTAGACCTTCTTTCTAACGGGTCTGTTCACCGGGGCTTTTTAAATAGTATATAGTTATATCTTTGGTTTAGTGAAGTCTTATGGAGTGATGGATATCTACATTTTTTTTTAATCAAAGTGATGCTTATTCGATTAGTTCAAAAGGGGCAATAGAAAGATTTTAAGAATAGATCTTAGCGGTAAGTTTGTCCTAAACAATGTAACATTGTTCTTGTTCTCTATCAAAAATATGTTAAGTGCAACCGCAACCACCATTGCCATGTAAACTTCTTTCAATGAACAACTTCGCCAGATTAATGACACCTTGATTTTAACATCCAATCAACATAATTTGACTTGACATGTCCGAAAGAAATCCCACCGTCAAAAAGTTCTCCATTGTCTGTTTTTCTTGCTTACAGAACAAAACATAAAAAAAGAAAGAGTGTGTCGAAACGTACCCTATACTTTTGAATGTACCCCATGTGAGAGGAGTAGTAGTTGACTTTTGATGGTGGGTCTCACCCTAAAGTTTAGGAGTGCAAACGAGTCGAGTTACTTGAGCTTGGCTCGGAAAAAAACTTGAAACGAGCCGACCTTAAATAAGCTCAAGTTTGATCCGGATCGCGAGCTTAAATGAACCTACAGTTTATATAATTTTTTAATTTTTAATTAATATATTTAAAATAATAATTACTACTTATAAAATTACGAAAAATAACTAATTTATATAAAGTAATAATTATAATTAACATAAATTAATTAATGAATAATAAGCGAGTTGAACTCGACCTTGCAAAAACTACTCACAGACCGAGTTTGAGCTTTAAAAACAAAACTCAAATTACGCCGAGCTTACGCTCAAGCTTCATAACTTAAACAAGCTAGCTTGCCACCCTACGCCGTGAGAAAGGAGGGGAGTTACTTTTATACACAACCCAAAAGAAAACACTAACAAAAAAGAATACAACGTGCGCTTTGTTTTTTGTTTGGGGTTGGATTTTGAGTTAAAAATGTCTAACTTAAGCAAACACGTTTTGAGTTTTGAATTTTGCATCCTAGCTGTTTGAAAAGTACCTTTCAAAAAAAAAAAAAAAAAGTTCGAAAAGTAAGGATTTCTTAAGTAAAGAAAAGATTGGAAAGGGAAAGCTCTCTCCTTTTTGCAATAATAGTTAAAAAAAATCAAAATTTTAGAAAGCCAGAAACAGAAAAGTGGGAGAGATGGAGGGTGACGAGAGGGAGGTTGTAAAGGGAGAAATCATTGTTTTTATTGTTGGTAGAATTGCATCTAACTAGCCTTAGGTATTCGCGTTACGGAGCGTGAAACCGTTCTATCAACGTTGGCGGGTACCGGATCATAAACCGTGCTACGTAAGTAAGTAGCAACCGAACGGCGACCAAAACAGAGAAAAAACGTAAATCAAAAACACTTAGTTTTAACACCAAGTAACTCACGTGACGTAAAAAGTAGTTGAAGTTGAATTTATACCAACACATATTAGAAAGTCAAGGGGGTAAAAAAACCTTAGTGACCAAATGTGACCACTGACCACCAAACACCATGCTAAGTAGCAAGACGACCACATCCTGAAAAAAAGTGTAAATAAAAAACACGAAGTTGTTACAAAAATGGAAAAACCCCGCATAGTGAGGTGAGGGTTGTAAAACCTTGCTACTAATATTATGGGGCGTAAAACCATGCTAAGTAACAAGCGAACGACGGTCAAAACCGGGAAAAAAACGTAAAACAAAAACATGAATTTTCAACACAAAGTGACTTATGTGACGTAAAAAGTAGACAAATTCAAGTTTGTACAGACGCATATTTGAAAGTCGAGGGGGTAAAAAAACATGACGTACTAAATGTGACCACCAAACACTGTGCTAATTAGTAACAACCAAACAACGATCAAATCCGGGATAAAGCGTAAAACAAGAACTAATTAAAAAGCTAAACTCGTTTAACCTTTGTGGCAAAATCATTAAAAAAAAAAAAAAAAAAAAAGCTAACGCTTACTGTGAAAATAAAAAACGCACAAAGGACAAAAAGTTACCATTTCTCACCATCATATATTATTACATTTTTGTTAGAGATAAGTATACAGATAGTGAGATAGTCCTTATGACTTATAGAAAGTAACGACTTAGAGTACTAATTTTATTTTTTTAACACGTTAAGGGTTTATGGTTTAAGTTTTGTAACATGTTAGGGTACTATGGCTAACTCCGTTAGTTTTTCTAGTTAACTTTTAATCAAATGACTAAAATGTCCAATGATACTTTTTGCAATTTATTGAAATTAGAATTACCTATTAATATTATTAAATTTAAAATTTAAAATTTTAATAATATACTAAATTAAATAATTATACTCTACACATTTTAATATATTTTTTTATAAAACAATACTTTTATCCATATAAACTAACGCCGATAAGCCTAATTTGTATCTACCATCAAGCACCACGCCAACTCTCATCCACTGCCATTGCCGTCGTGCGTTATCTATATTTGACAAGGTCATCTATATTTTTTAATACTAGTACGGTGCCCGCACGATGCAGCAGGGAACATAGACTCTTCTAAGGGTGTGTATGGTCCGGTTCAGTTCGATTATTAGCCTCAACTGAAAATAAAACCAAAGTAATAAGTTAATCGATCTTATTAAACAATCGATTATTTGGTTTGATTTATATGGTTAGATTATCGGTTTTTATTCTGGTCTAGTTAATTTTGGTTAACAACAAAAAACAAGCTTTGGTTAAATTTTTTTTGCCTATATTTATATCTTGAGTAAATTGCCAAAATGGCCCCTCAAGTTTGGCCCAAAATGCTTGTTTGGTCACTTTTTTGAATTTTGTGCCAAAAGCATCCCTCATAGATCGAAAATTGCTAAAATGACCCATATTTAACAGAGTTTATAACGAGGAACAAAAACTCAGTTAAGTCTGAGGGGTAATTTCATCCTTTCATGTTCTAATGTTTTAAAACCCATTTTAAACCCATCTTCTTCATCTTCAGACCTTCTTCTTCTTCTTCCTCTCAATTCAAACCTAATTCCCAAATCATACATACCCTAATTCCCAAATCATACAAACCCTAATTCCCAAATCATACATAACTGTGGATTTCGTTTGTCTTCCAAATCATACATGTTTCGATTAACTAACCTAGACGATGGTATTCTGCTAATAAACCTACTAGTATGAGTGAAAGTAAGGTTCGTGTCCTCAGGGATACAGATCAACTGATTATACCAAAAGCGTTTTTCGCACAAAATACGACTATATAAAAAAAAGGGGGGTTGGTGTATTTTAAGTTAACGAAAATAAACTAAAATTAATAAGACAAACGACTTAAAAAAAAAAGAAACGTTAATTAAATTATGAAACGAATTCAGATATTAAAGCTAATTCCAACACTAAGGCAGTTTCTTAATTTGACCAGGACTTATGATCATTAACAATTATGGTGCAATGACCCTTTAATTAAACGGTTTGTATCAATACTAGACGTCACGCCGTTCGGACATCCACTCTATCAAATGTCTAACCAAACGCCGTTCGTTGATTAGAGCCAACCCGCTACTCCAAGCTCACGCCGTTCGGATCTTAGCGTGCGGGTTGCAATGATAGAAGTATCGATTACAATCAAACACTCACGCCGTTCGGAGTGCTTAATTATATTATTTAGTTCTATAACAAATTTAAATTCATAGACAAACCTAAACCGTTATTTGTTCCTTTTTATCAAATATATAAAACCGGTTAAAGTTTCATAAATTGATGAACACTATTAGAATGATTAACAAAGTGGCCAATTTTATCAACCAACTAATATATTACCTAATGGTATAAAATCAAGAACCAACCAAACAAACCATTCAAAAATCGGATCTCATAAGAGTTTCACATAAGCTTACGAATCAAAATTAAGAAAACATACCAAAGTGCCGGAATTAAAAAGGTTCTAGCCGGACATGGCGGCTAGTTCAATCCAAACAAATATAATACGAAACATAAAAAATAATTAAAGCCTACGAAAAATAAAGATACTCAAATTGTCTTTAATGAAAAAGAGCCAAACAATAAAAAGTCTTCAAGCTTTTTGGATGTTTTTCTCCTGTGTAGTCCACGAAAAAAAATATCTGCCTAGGAGATGAATAATCTCCAATAATTAATATCCAATGAATAATATCCCCTTTTTTCTTTTGCTTCCTTCGAATGTCTATCCCTCCAGAATCTCAAAGTTAGTTGTTATCTATATTTTTTTATTTTAATTTCTTCAATCAACAACTTTCCAATTCGACCCCTTCTAGTTCTTGCCATTCTACTTGCGGCCTAAACTTCTTTTCAAGAGCGTCATTAAAGTCCAAGCAAATTGCGGCTTCGCCTCGTCAATGCTCGCCATTGCTTTTGTCAATTCTCCACACCTACAAAATCAACCAAAACAAGCCAAAGTAGATTCCATTCCACCAAAACATGCATTTCACAAAATTGATGCAATATGTACAACCTAAATGCAGAAAAACGCTAAAACTAGCAACTAAAAAGATGATAAAATATGCCTAAAAATGCAACTAACAAATCTCCCCAAGCTTAAACCTTTCCTTGTCCTCAAGGAAGTCAAGAATAAAGTTAAATCGAGGAGCAAACACGAAAACAAACAAAACACATATGCATGCTTGAAATGATTTTTTTTTTCTTTTTATCCCTTGGCAAAACTTCATGCTAAACACGTCCAACACATTCCCAAGACATAGACGGCTAACATCAAACGGAGTCGAATATAAGCCACAAACCGTAGGAACACATTAATTCACAAGACTTACAACGATCAATAGATTTACGACCCAACAAGTCTAGATGGTGCCATTTTTGAAAACCATGGGCGTACCTATTCAAGTTTCGCCTCCCTTCAAGAATCTAACCATACATAGCATGTACCCCTCACAATAATCACTCAGCACTCGGTTATATATATAATTTGGAGTGATTCTCTCAAAACCAGACAATGAAAACATCGTTAACATAAGCTTGTACATTAATCAAATCTACACCTAATTGTTAAAACTTAACATAGATCAAGAGGGCTTTTTGGGTTGGCAAAGAGTTAAAGGTAGGGAAAATTTGGGGAAGTGGCGAAAACAAAAGAAAAGACAATCCGGTCTAATAAACAAAACTTCTAAACACATAGCAACACTTAGTCTTTTCGACTCAACAATTTATTCTATTTTTTTTTCTTTTCTTTCTTTCTTTCTTTTTTTTTTTTTTTTCACTTTTTCACTTTTTTTTTTTCAATCATATAACATACTCTTCTGTCTTATTTATACACTTCAGTAAAGTCACGATGTAAGCACAAGTTAAACCGGATGTGGAAAACAAATCATGGGTTAAATCAAAAGAAAAGGTCAAGGCTCAAAGGGGCTACTATTGGGAATGTTTCAATTGGGTTGAAAACAAAATAAACGAAAATAAAGATGATGAAAAGGGCTCAACATATGGGTAATCCTAATGCCTCTGTCACTTCTATGTCAAATCTCAACCTAAGGTCTCAAAATGTATGTAATGCACAAGTTCTAAAACGATGAATCATGTCGGTACACACACATCAAACGAAACAATGAATATATGTATGGAAATTTAAAGGCTCAAAACTCACTGAACGTATGGAATTGGGTTGCCGATACAAGCTATGCATAGCCATCAACTATCTAGTCAACTACACCATCCTAAGTACCCCAAACATTTTACATTTTCAAAAATAAAAAAGACTATGCTGGGCCTACTTTATCCCGCAACTTAAAGAATTTGCGTCCTAAAGCGTGTAAGCCCATACCGACCCGCCTTCAGCTTACGTTTTACAATGAATGAGACGTGCCTTTCGTGTGCAATCAGAAAACCTTGGGAATTTTTTTTCTCTATTTTTTTATATATGCAAAATGGCTACTAATAATGCATGAAATATAAACAAACTAATGCAAACAAAAGAAATAGAAAATACCTCTCCCCAAGCTTGAATTAAGCAGTGTCCTCAATGCTCAGAGACGAGGGTGGAAGGCGACTAATGAGGCGGTGGAGGCGCCTGAGGTGGCGAAATGGTCGCGCCATGTTTTTTTTCGTTGTATGCATCTTACGCGACCTCAAAGGACTGATAGAAGTGCAGTTACAATTTGATAAGCTCAAGATATACACAATCCATTAGATCAAGGTGATTCCCACATTAGGTGCATTTCATGACTTATTCAAACCTATCATACCTATTCAAAATCAATATAGCAAAAATCTAAAATTGAATGGTATGAACCACAAAGAAAACAATGAGTCATCTGTTTCAAAGAATAAAACTTCATGGCATCCAATTAACAGCAGAAGCACATCTCAGGTGGTGATAAAAGTGGTCAGAGAAGAGAGTGTGCATCGGTGTGGTACGTGGGGGCTGGTCAGAGAACGACTTGAGCGGTCAGAGAACGAAAAGAGAGACAAAGAGAGATAATACCTGACTTGAGCGGGACAGCAGTGACTGCTGAGAGACAGACGGCGGCGGCTGTGGTGGTGAGGTGGTTGTAGGGCAGCGATGTGGGGGTGGTTGCTGGGCGGAGGAGCGGCGGTGAGTCAAGTGGTGACAGAAGTGGTTGTGGCTGAGGCTGACGCGCGGCGACAGCTCTGGGAATGGTGGTTAGCGGCGGGTGAACAGGGTCTGGGCAGGGGACCGGAGGTGGTGGTTAAAGGTGGATTATTGTAGAAGGGTGAAGATGGTGAAGGAGGTGATGATTGAGATGAAGGTGTAGGGTTTCTATGAAGATGATGATAGAAGTATTGTTGTAGAAGAGGAGGTGCAGAAAAGAAAAGAAAAAGAATATGAAAACCCTAGAGTTCTTACCCGGTCAAGTAGAGGGTTGACCCGCCCGGGTCAATTCTCGGGCCCTTGGATGTTTTGTTTTGTTAGATTTAAACCCGGCCGGGTGAGGGTTTGACCCGCCCGTGTAAAGTTTCGAAATTTAGAGGTCCTTTTTTCAACCCGCCCGGGTCTTTATGACACCCGCCCGGGTAAATTTTCGGCCCCCATTCAGAATTTCCAACCCGCCCGGGTCTCTTCGTGACCCGCCCGGGCTAAGTTGTGGCCAAAATAAAGTTCTTAAACCCGGCCGGGTAGACTCCTGACACGCCCGGGTAAGTTTTTTTTTTTTTTTTTTTTTTTTTTTTTTTTTTTTTTTTTTTTGCAACATAAATAAAAATAACTAAATACGGAACCACGGGTTGCCTCCCGTGCAGCGCCTTTCTTTCACGTCTTTGGCTAGACTTAGACCGAGTCTAATTAATCTGGTGCTTGCTCAATAAACGGAAAGAACTTTTGGATGGTGCTTGATATTTTTACTTTTGGTGCTCTTTGTCTCTCTTTCTTCCATGTATCGACTTCCATCAACTCGTCCCCAAGCTTGAACTTGTTAATATATCTCTCTGTTGCAACCTTAGCGATACCTCCATCTAACACTAAATCTTGAACCTCATGGTTAGACAACTCAAAACATTTATCGGTTAGTGGTTCAATGATATCAATATAATTCAAAGATAAGACATCACTCGGGTAACGCATAGCATCATCTATATTAAAATTGATTACCTCCCCATCAAATTCCATCGAAAGGGTGCCACTATAAACATCGATTTTAGTCCTTGCGGTTTTTAAAAATGGCCTCCCTAACAAAATTGAACTGGAATTTGGGGCGACCTCATCCTCCATGTCCAACACATAAAAATCAGCTGGAAAGACTAATTCGTTCACTTGAACCAATACATCTTCTAGTACACCTTTTGGGTGTACTATGGATCGATCGGCCAATTGAATAATTACCCCGGTCCTCTTTAAATGTCCTACATTAAGTGTTTTGAAAATCGAGTATGGTAGGACATTAATAGAGGCTCCAAGGTCCAGCATAGCTTTAGGGACAATGATATTCCCCAATTTACAAGGAACCGTGAAAACACCTGGGTCCTTGCACTTTGGAGGTAATCTCTTTTGTAGCACTGCTGAAATATTTTCACTTACCTTGATTGTTTCATTACCTTTAAGCTTCTTCTTTGATGTGCAAAGTTCTTTGAGGAATTTGGCATATCGTGGGACTTGTTTTATGGCATCAAGGAGTGGAATGTTTAGCTCGACCTTCCTGAATGTCTCCATGATCTCCTGCTCTTCCCTTTGCTTCTTTGTGCTTCGTAGCCTTGATGGGAATGGAGGTATAGGAGTGAATCTCACTTCACTTCTAGTCGGTTCTTGTACTTTCTTCTCATCCTGGTCCTTCTTCTCAACAATAATTTCCTCTTCTTCTTGTACACTTGGACCATCATAGTTCTTTCCACTCCTCAAGGTAATGGCACAAACATTGTGCTTTGGGTTATTCTCGGTTTGTGCGGGTAATTTACCTTGAGATTCTAACTTACTCACCGAGCTAGCAAGTTGAGCCATTTGTTGCTCCAAGTTCTTGATGCTAGATCTAGTCTCCTGTTGGAACGTATGGGTGCTAGTAGCCAAACTTTTTACAATATCTTCCAATGACATACCCGAGCTTCCCGCTTGTTGTGCAGGTGGTTGTTGTTGAGACTGAAATTTTTGGTGTTGTTGATTTTGTGGAGGTCTCTGCTGGTAACTCATGTTGGGAGGTCCCCAATTCTGATTGCCTCGTGGTTGTTCATATTGCCTCAAATTCTGTCCCGAATAACCAATGGCATTTGCATCTGCAACATCATCTTGCAATGTAGGGCACATATTCGTGGGGTGTCCACGTTGTAGGCATATCCCACAAGCTTTTGGTTTTTGTTCAACACCTTTTTCTTTGGTAAGTAGCATCACGGCTTTTGTCAGTTCAGCGATTTGAGTTTCAAGATGTGGAGTACTCACTTCTTTGACTCCCCTTGGCGGATCAACATACCATTCTTCCTCATGTGCTGAATGCTTTGAGTCTTCAGCAATTGATGTGATTAAAGCTCTAATTTGAGTAGGAGTTTTATCAAGTAGAGCTCCTCCACTAGAGGCATTTATCAAACGCCTCTCCATCGGTGCCAATCCTTCACAGAAGTACTGAAGGAGTTGATGCTCAGATATGCCATGTTGTGGGCATCGAGCACAAAGCTTCTTGAACCTGTCCCAATAGGTGTGTAATGCTTCCCTTTTGATTTGCTTGATCCCGATGATCTCTTTACGGAGTATTGAAGCTTTGACTTCCGGGAAGTATTTGTCAAGGAACAGTGTTGCAAGTTCATTCCAAGTGGTTACCGACCCCGGTGGCAGGTAATATAACCACTCTTTAGCTGAATCTTGAAGAGAGAAGGGGAATGCCCTTAGTTTGATTTGGTCTTCAGTAATGTCGTGTGGCTTCATACCTGAACACACAACATGAAACTCTTTAAGGAACTTGTGTGGGTCCTCATTCTCTAAGCCTCTGAAAACGGGTAACAGATGGATCAACCCAGATTTCAGTTCAAAGTTTTCCATTGCAGGGTAGTTGATGCAAAGTGGTTGTTGTGGGACATCACGATTCGCCCACTGTCTAAGGGTTTGTTCAGCTGCCATTGTTGGTTCGGGTGAGTTTGGTTCTTGGTGGGTATTGGTGGGTGAGTGTGGTGGAGTAATGGATATTTGTGGATGTGAGATAGATTCGGTTTCAGGTTCAGATTCACTTGACAAGAGTATGTCTTGCCAAATGTTAGTGATCGGAGGTGAAGTGATAGAGGTTGGGGAGCTTGCTAACTTCTTTCGTTGTTTTGCTTGCTTCCTTAATCTCCTTGCTGTTTTCTCTATTTCCGGATCAACTTCAAGTGGTGTACCTGTACGAGCAGATCTTGGCATAAAACAATTAGAATTGCCGTATCCCCGGCAACGGCGCCAATTTGTTGGGTGTCGAATCCAGCAAATAAATATATAATAAACCTACTAGTATGAGTGAAAGTAAGGTTCGTGTCCTCAGGGATACAGATCAACTGATTATACCAAAAGCGTTTTTCGCACAAAATACGACTATATAAAAAAAAGGGGGGGTTGGTGTATTTTAAGTTAACGAAAATAAACTAAAATTAATAAGACAAACGACTTAAAAAAAAAAGAAACGTTAATTAAATTATGAAACGAATTCAGATATTAAAGCTAATTCCAACACTAAGGCAGTTTCTTAATTTGACCAGGACTTATGATCATTAACAATTATGGTGCAATGACCCTTTAATTAAACGGTTTGTATCAATACTAGACGTCACGCCGTTCGGACATCCACTCTATCTAATGTCTAACCAAACGCCGTTCGTTGATTAGAGCCAACCCGCTACTCCAAGCTCACGCCGTTCGGATCTTAGCGTGCGGGTTGCAATGATAGAAGTATCGATTACAATCAAACACTCACGCCGTTCGGAGTGCTTAATTATATTATTTAGTTCTATAACAAATTTAAATTCATAGACAAACCTAAACCGTTATTTGTTCCTTTTTATCAAATATATAAAACCGGTTAAAGTTTCATAAATTGATGAACACTATTAGAATGATTAACAAAGTGGCCAATTTTATCAACCAACTAATATATTACCTAATGGTATAAAATCAAGAACCAACCAAACAAACCATTCAAAAATCGGATCTCATAAGAGTTTCACATAAGCTTACGAATCAAAATTAAGAAAACATACCAAAGTGCCGGAATTAAAAAGGTTCTAGCCGGACATGGCGGCTAGTTCAATCCAAACAAATATAATACGAAACATAAAAAATAATTAAAGCCTACGAAAAATAAAGATACTCAAATTGTCTTTAATGAAAAAGAGCCAAACAATAAAAAGTCTTCAAGCTTTTTGGATGTTTTTCTCCTGTGTAGTCCACGAAAAAAAATATCTGCCTAGGAGATGAATAATCTCCAATAATTAATATCCAATGAATAATATCCCCTTTTTTCTTTTGCTTCCTTCGAATGTCTATCCCTCCAGAATCTCAAAGTTAGTTGTTATCTATATTTTTTTATTTTAATTTCTTCAATCAACAACTTTCCAATTCGACCCCTTCTAGTTCTTGCCATTCTACTTGCGGCCTAAACTTCTTTTCAAGAGCGTCATTAAAGTCCAAGCAAATTGCGGCTTCGCCTCGTCAATGCTCGCCATTGCTTTTGTCAATTCTCCACACCTACAAAATCAACCAAAACAAGCCAAAGTAGATTCCATTCCACCAAAACATGCATTTCACAAAATTGATGCAATATGTACAACCTAAATGCAGAAAAACGCTAAAACTAGCAACTAAAAAGATGATAAAATATGCCTAAAAATGCTGCAAATGTGGAGCTCCTACTATCATACGTGTGTCTTCCACCTCTGCAAACTCTGGTAGGCGGTTTTTCTGCTGCAACAAGAAGGGGAGGACATGTGGCTTCGTTTGTTGGGCTGAACTACCCTTGGGTCAGATTCCTAGTAGTAGCAATGAGTGAAGAGAATGAAGAACTGAGACTCAACAACACAGCATTGCAGACCTTGGTTGGGACACTCAAATCCGAGAACAAGAAGCTGAAAACTTATCTATGGATGACTTGGTTTGGAATCATCATGTATTATATCATGTTTTAGTTCAATGTAGGTCGTTTTGTAATGATAAAAACTCAATGTAAGTTGTTTCTTATTGTAATGATCATCTTTTGTTGAAGTTGTAATGTATGTTTGCAAACATTATAGTATTTTAGAGATTTTAGAGATGAAATATGAAGTTGAATTGCATGAATGCTTTGCAATATTGGGTCTTATAAATCAGCTGAACAATTAACTCATCCATCTACCTCAAATCTACCCACTAACCCCATAAGATTAGACTGCCAAAATGGTACTGGACCAAGATGGTACATAAATTAGACTGCCAAAATGGTACTGGACCAAGAAATGAAACTATGAATAAGACTATTGCAAATGTTTAGACTGCCAGATAAAGGATAAAAAGGCTACTGCAAATGTTTATGTTTATGACAGTTTGACCCATTTGGCTGCTGCAAATGCAAATGTTTATGTTTATAAAAAGGCTGCTGCAAATGCAAATGTTTGACCCATTTTGACCCATTTGGGAATGGTCATTAACAGTCAATCCATTTTGACCCATTTTGACCCATTTGGAAATGGTCATTAACAGTCAATCCATTTTGACCCATTTGGGAATGGTCATTAACAGTCAATCCATTTTGACCCATTTTGACCCATTTGGGAATGGTCTTTAACAGTCAATCCATTTTGACCCATTTTGACCCATTTGGGAATGGTCTTTAACAGTCAATCCATTTTGACCCATTTTGACCCATTTGGGAATGGTCTTTAACAGTCATTTCATTACCATTTGATTACCATTACAGTCAAAGACATACAACTACTAAACATACTAAATTCATAGCAACATTGTGCATTAAATTTCATTACCATTTGAATACCATTATAGTCATTTCATTACCATTACAGTCAAACAGTCAAACAACATGCACATTGTACATTACATACTAAACATACTAAATTCATAGCAACATTGTGCATTACAATTAGACCAACTTGGCATTCCAGTTAACTGCCACCTCCAACAAGCCTCCTTTCTTTCATGTTAACAGCCCTGGACCACTCACCTGATAAACACATTGTATCATATTAACACATAGACATCCATATTCCATAAACATAACATTCTATACTTACTTGATACTTTCAAGGGGCATCATATATATATTCGTCCCTGATCAATCATACAAAAAGGTGGTTCCAAGCAAAAACCTATGTCCTATACAGTTATATCATCATCATAGGGAATACAAAATATAAGTATCACTATATATATGCATCAATAAGACTTGCAAATCTAGGTATTTGGAGCATGCTCCCATCTACCCCCCACTCGGCGTAACTTGAGCTTCGGTGTTTTTGGAATGTCACCTAGTTCAGACCGCCTCTTCATCTTCAAGGATTGTCCATATGATGTACCTTGATCATCCATGTTGTCGAGTTGCATCTTTTCTTGTGACAACAAATGCCCACAATATTCAGCTAACCGATCAAAGGCATCTGGGGGCATCCCAACATTGGGAGGACGGGTAGACAACTCCAGGATTGCTTCAACTGCCGCCTTCTCAGCTTTGCTAAGATTGATTGGTTGCGCAGACGATGCCATTATGATAAGGGTTTAGGGTGAAGAAAAGCAGAGGAAAGAGTGACTTAATGGTTTGTGTAGTGAGTTAATGGTTTGTGTTAATAGAATATTTACTTTATATAGAAAATCCATGATCAAATGAAGTTGGGGGCATCCCAACAAAGATCACGTCAGCAACTGACAGGAGCCGCCATTATTGTCAATTCAAGTCTGACACCAGGTGACGATTTTTCCGGCTGAAGTCAGCTCATGATTACATTATAATCAGTTTCACCATTCAATGGTCTTAACCCAAAGTCTAAATCGTCACCTGGAACTTTAAAATAATACCTAAAAATGGAAATATCCTCTTCTTAATACCCAAGTTCTAATACCATTCAGCATTGTTGAAACATTACCATCAACATAATCAATAATAAGCAATAATAACTTATGGTATTTAAGCAGAGGATTGAAATCAACACCCTTGTCTCGAAACTTCCACATTATTGAGCAGAGATGAACGACGAGGATGAGTAGAGAGGAAGAAGAAGAAGAAGAACTTAAACCTTAGGCTTTTATTTGGGGATGAAAATGATGAAGAAGATGGGTTTAAAATGGGTTTTAAAACATTAGAACATGAAAGGACGAAATTACCCCTCAGACTTAACTGAGTTTTTGTTCCTCGTTATAAACTCTGTTAAATATGGGTCATTTTGGCAATTTTCGATCTGTGAGTGGTGCTTTTGGCACAAAATTCAAAAAAGTGACCAAACAAGCATTTTGGGCCAAACCTGAGGGGCCATTTTGGCAATTTACTCTTATATCTTTTATACGTCCATTTCATTTACTTCTAAGCAAAAATTATAACCAAAGTTTGGTTTTGGTTATTAACCAAAAAATTAACTAAAATGTACTAAAAACAACAATATAACCAAATTGACTAAACCAATTAATCGATTGGTTAATAAGATTGATAAATCGATAATGTCGATTTTTGTTTCGTTGAGGCTAATAATCAAACTGAACCGGACGCAACCATGCTCCATTAGAAGTGTCTGTGTTCCCTACTACTTAGCGTTGACACGATGTTATGAATATATGAATGTCCCGTTTTAATTTGACTGATTTCGGTTAACTAAGGGTACAAAAAGGAAATGATAACCGATTTTAAATTAAATCGATGTTGGTTAATTTAGTTCTCATTTGATTTTGGTTCAGTTTCGTCTCCTTTTTTTGTTTGGCTTCGATGAACGATTTAGTAATTGTTCACTCTCAGATATTATTAGTCACGCATAAAAATTTTTAAATTAAAAAAAATAACAATACTATACTCAAATTAAAGATAATAAAATGTTCATCATTATGATGTAAAATTTTTTAATGTAAATGTATCAATGTATGAAAAAAATAAGACTATTTAAAAATTATTGTTTTATAAAAGAAATATACTAAAACGTAAAAAGTATTACTATTTAATTTAATATATTTTATAACTTCAAATTTTTATGTTTTTATAATATTAATAGATCATTCTAATTTCAATAAATTGCAAAAATTATCCTTGTAATAAAATAGAGTTAACTACAAGAATATTTAGTTATAATAGGGTATTTTAGTCATTTTATCAAAAGTTAACTAGAAAAACTAACGGAGTTGGCTTTAGTTCCCAAACATGTTACAAAACAGAAACCATAAACCCTTAACATGTTAAAAAATAAAGTTAGTACCATAAGCTGTTATTTTCTGTAAACCATCGGGACTATCCGTGTAGTTCTCTCTTTTTGTTATATCCATAGGGTGTGAGCATTCCTTTTAACTACTATGCTCTTAATTACTCCGGATTCCATCAATTCTAAACTGTCAGTTCACTTTTGCACTTAACTACGCTAAAATTCCTCAATAACCGGAGCACTCCTTTCAAATATCATCTAAGACTATTAGGTGTGGAGACACCAAAAATGTTTAGTCTCAGTGCCATGTAGGATGCCACCTCAACATTTTGATGTCTCAAGCATTTATTATTATTATTATTTTTTTCCTAATATTAATTTTATTTAATTTTATAAAAGTAACAAATTAACAAAATAATGTTCAAATAAATACTAGGTTTAATAAAAAAATTACAAAGCATCCTAAAATATAAAAAATTACATACCATCCTAAAAGATTTTTACAAACCATCCTAAAATTACATAAACTTTCGAAAGTAAATACTAGTCGTCCTGTTCATTGTTCCAAATATATTCGATCAAGTCGGCTTGAAGATGATGATGGATGTGTTCGTTACGTAACGAGAATTCATTTAACTCTTGCTGCTCTGGGCCATCCAGAATAGTATTCTCCTCCACCGAGTTTTCATCGTACTCACAAATAGCTCGGCCTTCGTCTTCGATGATCATGTTATGCAGCAAGATACAAGCATACATACAATAACGTAGTTTTTTTTGTCACACCCTCAAATTTCCACTACGGGGTTTATACCGCGAGGCGCATGACTTACCAGGATCCCATAGCCATAAGTCATATGAACGAACTCTAAATGCCCAAACCATTTAGTTCGTTTTCAAAAACCAAGTTTAGTTAAGTCGCGGAAGCGTAAACCAAATTTAAACCTTTTAAAAACCATGCGCAAAACAACGCGCCGAAATTAAAACCATACGAAAGAAAATGTAAAAGCATGATATATAATTTAAGTGTATGCCCAAGACCCCAAATGCAGTGAAGTGTGCAGTGCTTTCTAATCGTGGCACCGGAAGCTAACTACCTGCAAAAGCATGTATATCGTGGATCAACAAACAATGTTGGTGAGTTCACTAAGTAAAGAGAATGAGTAAGTAAATGCGTTGGTTTCCAAAACCACATAACCAAGTAAAAGCGTAGGTCCTCCAGACCAAAATGTTCAAGAGTTATCAGTTTAAGCGTGTCAGGGGTAGCTAACCCACTCAGTGTAACTAAACAGAATTATTGGGACACCTTCAGTAATGTAATAGTTTGCCTCAATAACTGGTGTCTATCAACACCAGTTCTCAAATGTGGTCAGAAGTTCATGCCCGTGCCTCAAGCACCTCAGATATGAGGTTGCTGCACAACCTAATAGCGCTATCAACTAATACCCCACTCGCCTCCAGCGATTAACCCAATAATATGCAAGGACTTTCCAAAATGATAGAGTGTTTAGTTTACAAAGGACCAATAAGTTTTAAACTGATCAAAAACCCGATCCACACAAGGAATCGTAAAACCGACCCACACAAGGAGTCAAAACCCGACCCACGCAAGGAGTCAAAGCATCTCATAACCCGAGATGTAAAAGTAGTCCCAAGCCGGACTAGAAAACGTTTTGTAAGTTGTCTCAAACCCGAGACGCATGCTTTTGAGAAAAGAATAGTGAAACTCACCTTAGTATGCAAGCAAATAAATCCAAACTCCACAGTAGGGTGTGCTACCGACTCCCTAGTACATGTGTCACTAAGTGAGTATATGTGTAATACCATTACACCATATAACCCGTTTGTCCAAGACGTTTAATTGTTCAAAATCGTATAAGTGACGCCTAGTGGTTCTACATGCATAAGTAAACCCTACGGATCCGTTGGTGAATATGTTGGTTACCATCAGTTGTACACTTCCTATGCATCTCATATAAGTGTCCATTCAAGTTCATGTCAATAACATACCACATAGGTCTCCAAATAGTAACATAAACACATAATACACAATCTGCGTTTTTAGGACAGATTGTGCGCCACGAAAACTAATTTATTTAAAATACTTAACCAATGAATTAAACTCCCAAATTTTTACTAAATATTCTTTGGGATTCATTTAATAACCCATATTTTTGTTTTGTCTCAAAACCAAACACAAAAATTATTAAAATTCGTTCAACACAGCTATATCCAGAAAATCTCCATAACAGGTCAGTTTAGTAGAAAAATTCCCAAAAATTGTGTATTCATCCAAACGGGATGAATCCACTTGGAAAACTCAAGTTACTCCAATGTTAACCTTCTATAAAAATTTCATAACCCAACTCTTTATAAAACTCGAGTTATAATGACTCAAAGTCGACTCAGTTTGTTAACCCGAAATTCTGATATGACCTATTTTCAAAGAAAATTCAAAAAACATATCAAACGACATCCAAATCAGATGGTTTTACCCATTCTAAAAAAAGGGAAAATGGCCAAAATAGCCCCTTGACCGGGCGTTTTGCATAAATAGCCCCCTCCACCGTCTTTGGAGAGACGGGACACGGTTTCTAAAAGGGCTGAACCGTCTTCCGAGATCCTTTGGTTTCCAACCAGTAGCAACCCAACACGTGGCGGTTACGATCCCGATGTCTGCCACCCGGCTCCCGTGGCGGCTTGAGACGTGTCAGCGCCGCAAAGCCGTCTCCGGTGGGGTCCCTGAGACGGTTCACCAACGGCTCAAGTTAAGCCGTCTTCGGCTCGGCTTATAATAAAATAATATATCCGATCCCACCGGAGACGGCTCCTGAGCCGGTTCGGGTACGAAAAAGCCGTCTCCGGTGACGTCTTGTAAAAGTTATCAACCGTCTCCTGAGACGTCAGCGTGTACGAAAAAGACGGCTTCCGGTACCGTCTTTTTACTGTTTCTGCACCGACTCGGTGCCGGACGTCGTACATCGCCGGAGACGTTTTCGGTGATGTGACGTCCATGACAAACCGTTTGTTATAAAATTAGTAAATTTTGTAACAATTTTGTTTGAATTTTTTCTTGTATTCCTTATTTTTCTTTCAAAGTGTTAAAAAAAGTTGTGTTTTTAAAAATGGTTAGTTTTATAATCTATAGTGGAGGCAGGTGGGAAGTTGTCAACGGTCGAATGGAATACGTTGTTGATAGTAGCTGTAAAAGACGTGGTTTTGAAATTGATGCAAATATCTCGTATCTTAGTTTTTTAAATGTAGTTTCCGATGTGTGTGAGATTCCAAACATTTCAAGGTTATCTTATAAAATGTCAGCTTTCGATGATGCAATCGACATTTTTAATGATCGTGATGTATCTTTTCTTTTTAAAGTTGTTTTGCAAAACCCCCATGAAGTATTGAAGTTGTATGTTGTAGATGAACCAGGTGTGGGTTCGTCTAGTAATGCTCATTTAAATGACGTACCTTCAAATGATTCAAAAGTCCCTGATCTAAATGTGTCTATAGAAAATTTTGATCATTACACACCATATGGGTGTTTTGGAAATTTCGATGATGAGAAAGCTGAAAAAGAAGAATTTTATGGAAAGCCAAGTCCTGAATTGTTTTCAGATATAACCAAAACCTCTTTAGTTTTTTCTGAAGGTTCTGTATTTCGTAACAAAGATGAATTGAAATTGCAGTTAGGAAATTTTTGTTTGTCTGAACGTTTTTCCTATAAAGTCGACAGGTCATCTAAAACGAGGTACGAAATTTCATGTGTAGTTGATGATTGTGATTGGCAATTTAGGTCACGTTCTGTCCCAACTTCAGACACGTTTTTGGTTACATTTTTTAACAACAACCACACATGTTCTAAAACTCAAACACATCCCCATCTTCGTCAAGCTAACCCACAAGTAATTGGTAGCATACTGAAGCACCAATTGCGAGATACTAGACGTGTTTATCGTGGAAACGAAATAGTACAAGATTTTCGAGAAAGATTTAAGGTTGATATATCATATACTCAAGCTTGGCGGGGGAAGTGTCATGCACTTGAGCTTTTGCAAGGAAGTAGCAAACAATCGTTTTCTGAGCTTTCCGTTCTACTGCTATAATTTGCGAAATGCAAATCCAGGGACTGTTACTGAGATTAAAACTGATGAAGACAATCGTTTTGAAATGCTTTTTATTGCCATTGGTGCAACGGTCAGTAAAATATTTTTACCTATTTTCATACCAACTTTAATAAATTATTGATGTTTTGGTTTACTGAAGTCTAAAATTTATCTGTTTTTCATTTTATTAAATAGATTCGGAGTTTTCTTCTGTCTTTAAGACCGGTCATTATTATAGACGCGGCACACTTAAAAGGTGAGTTTAAGGGAACGTTATTCCTTGCTGTTGGCATGGATGGTAACAACCAAATTTTACCCGTTGGATATGGTATCGGCAAATCCGAGGACGGTGAGAGTTGGACGTGGTTCTTATCGAAACTTAAAGAGTGTATCGGTGAGCACCCGGATTTGGCGATCATATCTGACAGAGCCAACTCAATAGATTTGGCAGTTCGGACGGTTTTTCCTAATGCCTTTCACGGGTTGTGCTGTCGACATTTGATGGTGAACTTAAAGATACCAAAAAGCAAAAAGAAGGATTTAGAGACACTGTGGTGGAACACTTGTAAAGCTTACCGGGTGTCTGATTTTGAAGAAAGTTTTAACGCGCTGTGTGCAGCCCTACCACGGGTTAGGAATACTCTATTGAGTATCGGTTTACATAAGTGGTCAAGAGCACACTGTTCGGGGAAACGATATCATTATATGACATCTAACAGTGCAGAGTCAATGAACGCCTTATCTAAGGACGAACAAAAAGTTCCAATCACCCATTTGGTTGAATTTTTTAGACAAAAACTTCAACAATGGTATTACGAACGCCGAAATGAGACTATTCAAAATAAACACGTACTGACTCCTTTCGCGGTACAAAAAATTATTAAAAAGATTGAATATTCTAGAACGTGGAAGGCTTATGGCGTTGGGGTTAACACTTTTCAAGTTCTAGACGGTGGGAAAAATGGTTTTGTTGATCTGTCTAATGAAACATGCAGTTGTTGTGTTCCCCAGATATCTGGTTTCCCATGTGGCCACATGATTGCAGTATCAAAATTACTGAAGGAAAAGGACTGCAGTCATTATACGTCACCTTGGTATAGCAACCAGTTATATAAAACAACATATGAAGAGGCCATTTATCCTTTACCCCACAGGTCTGAATGGGATACGCCAGAGTATTTGATTCCTCTACAACCACCACATATCACAAAACGACAGTCGGGACGTCCTCGTGAAAATAAACGAATTTTATCGAGAGGCGAGGAACCTACGCCTGTATATTGCAGTCGTTGTAAAACTTACGGTCATCAACGTGACCGATGTTCAGCTCCTGTTGCCTCACGATCAAAATCTGCCAGGCGTGGTTCAAATAAAGAAAATCATCATCAAACACCGTCCCCCACTTTCGTTGAAGCAGATGACTTTGCAGAATATGTAATTCATAATACTTGTTCGACTGTTAACCTTGCTGATTTTTAGTGGTGCTATTTACTTTAATTTATTTACTTAACAATGTTTATAACATAAAATTACAAATAACTTCGATATATCAAGTTTTACATCAATACATAAACTAGGTAGATAAAGATTTAAATATTTGACGGTGCAAAACAACCAGCATAAATTTCATCTGCCATGAAACGTCTGAATCTCATGCAAGCATCATGTAGGCTGCTTTCTCTCCAAGTCAATGACATGTTTTGAACAAGATTTCTCAGCAACATACAAACGATTACCCCTGAATGTCGACCAATGCGACTATTGGTGACAGGCCAGACAACATCCCCCCAAAATTGTAATGATTCAACTTCGTTTCTACCAGACTTTTGCCAGTACGTTATAGCCCTCAGAAACCATATGAAAGCAGATTCAAATTCTATAAGAATTTGATGAATTTTTCTATGAATGCAAAAAGTATCACCGCAATCTATGGGACTACAGTTATTTGGGAAATACACTGTTACTTGTAGTAATTTCATGTCAACTTGTAGAACAAACCAGTTTTCATCGTCTATCGAGGCTGGTATATATACCTGAAAATTACAGTCCAAAACGAAATGTAGATTTTATACAGCACGATAAAAAGGTATAAATATACAAAAAAAACAGTATTTTACCATATCAACTTCCCAAAGAGGTGGATATATTCTTCTCGAGCCGTTTGCGTAGCAATAAGCATGGTGATCTTGTTCAATAATTAGGCTATAGAAATTAGGGGGAAGAACACTCCAAAGACCATAACTACATGTTGTTGGTCTTCTTTGTCGTTCAATGTCCCTTAACGACATCAATTTGTTGCACCATGCACGAACATGCTGTAAATAAATGTTAATAAAATCACAAAAATATTATCATTTCATATAAGGTATAACGTAACAGTCATAGTATTTACCGTTTTTTGAAGATATCCGCTTCCACAGTACCCTAAAATACCACCCCACCACTCTTTGTTTAATGGTGTACGCCCCATATAGGTTGTATAGCAACATGTGCTATCACCATCGTAGTAAAATTCAAGAACATTTGGAGCCCAAAAACTTGATTGGTTATGTGGATTTACCCAAATTGTGTTCTCTACGGGAGCAGGAATGTTAGTCATTATGCTATTAAAAAGCATGTGAAATGAGGTTCTATATAAGGACCTAGGTTGATAGGTGTACCAATATCGGGTGGAATTTGTTCATGTGGTTTGTTAAAAAATTGCCACTTTCATCCACAAGTACTAAAATGACAAAAAAAAAAAAAATGAAACCCCAAGGACTAAATTGACAAAATAAAAAGAATTGGAAGAATGTTGCAATTTTTGACAAACGTCAGGGACTAAATTGGCAAATAACTCTTTCGTTTTTTATAAATATACCTACCACCCACCGTTCATCATCAATTGTGTAGAGGTTTATATACCATCACCATGTCTCAGTCATCATCTTCATCTTCAAGGTCTTCATCTAGACGATTTAGCAGGTCAAGAGAAATATGTTCATGCGGTGCAACTACACGTATACTTATCTCGAGAACTGATGCAAACCCGGATAGAGACTTCGTGTGTTGCGTAAGTATTAAATTTTAATATTTATCGTGTGCTTTTAATGATCATCAAATAACTGTTTTATTTTTTTTAAACCACAGACTGCTGGTTGTGGATTTATTAGGTGGGTAGAAGCGTCAGAATGTTTCAGGTGCAAAAAAATCGTTCCGGGGTTGAGGCAATCGTTAGACGAGCAACAAGCTTTGGCTAGAAAATACGGTTTGCAGGCGAGACTGTTGAAGTTACTTTTGGTAGTTAGTTGGGTTTTGTTTGCATATCTACTAATGTAACACAAGAGGAGTAGTAATAATAATGACATTAGTAATATTAAGGTAACAATTTCAGTTCGTCTTCATCGGAAGTCTGTCTATTATCTATCGAATCAGCTTCCGGCAAAACGTTCTTATAAAATTCAAAGGCCATCCTGTGCCGCATTTTTAAAGCTGCTACTTGGGTGTTTTCATATTTATTTAGAGGTTCGTTTTTAATCAACCTCTCAATAAATATGCACACCCAAACCCCACAATCACCAAGATGTCCGGACTGTTGGGGTACATCTCCAGGCTCTACGACTTTGAAAGGAGGGGCGTACATGTACGGGTTTACGGATTCGTAGTAATTATTCGATCTTAGCCAAAGGTCAAATGCATAATTAACATTGCATATGACCTCCCTTTTGGCCTCCCGTAAGCCTTTCAAAGACAGTAAACTGCAAAATATAGAAAAAACATTATCAAAATTAACACTATTACTTAATGAAAACCGGCATTAAAAAAATAGGTTCAACATTTACCTGTCATAGATGGTAAACGTTCGCTGGCACAGGTTAAAAACTCCGAGGATCCAATGTTGTTTGCTTATATTCAACACAACATATACCTATTAAATCGCGAATAGTTTGAAACAAAATGTTAAAAGCAAATCATAATATGTTCAACAAACAAAACCATGATTTAAATTTGAAAAACAACCTCGTCAACATCAGCGATGTTTGGAAACGGTTCGAACGACCCATTAAACAAATCTCTAAAACCCTTCTTATTATCAGGGTTAATTACACCCCCCACAAAATATGGAGGAAGGATGCTCCAACGGGAGGTTGAGCTCCAAAGAGTCTCGTAAAGATAGTGTGTCCATCCATATATGTGCTATAATAAATAAAAATTAATATTCAATATTAAACTGCGGTAAATATATTAATTAAATTAAATATAGTTAATAAAAGTAACAAATATTTAAAAATTATTACCTCGGTGCCGAGCCAACCAGACGATTCATCGCCGAAAAGATCTTCCCAAAAGCCATCCGGGAATATACTTCCCCCAATTAGTGCACAAGTTCTATGTATATCCTTTTGTTTTGGATACCATTTTTTTATTTGTTTTATGTTTTCGTTTTCATCGTTTGATTTGAACTTCTTCTTTTTTGCACCTTTTATTGTTGTGAATGGGGAAAGCATACACGAGGCTGGCTTTGTTGACCTTTGAGACCGTCTCAACTGTTAAAGTGACAAAAGTAAACCAATTATTTTGAATTTAAATGCTAAACTATGAAAGAAAAAAATAAAATAAAACATAACTACCTCAGGCTTTTTTACGCCGTCGGTGTTTGGTCTATATACATCACCCGAGCTAAAAAAATCATCAACATTCTCATTGTGATGCGAGCTCGTCGGGCCTTCTACACCAGTCGGTTGGGATTTACGTACCTAAGATTTAAAAATGTAAATTATTTTAAACTTTTCAACAAATTAATACGGATTAATAATAATCATACGACAACTTTACCTCAGGTAGTAAACCTTTCAACTTGTTATTATAAAAGTTTTCCAACCTATCATCCATCAACGCTTTAAATTGCTCTATTAATTCATCATTGATAGTGTAGGTTGTCGGAACAGTTTCCGACTTTCTTTTTTTGGCCGTCGGATCAACAGCCTGATCACCGTAAACCGTATGCTGATCATCGAAACCACCATCCACACCATCCGCTGCAGTATTCTCAAAATTTACATAGGCAGACGGATGAAACTCGGCCGGCTTATTAAAGCACCCTTGAGACGAGGATTTTTGTGCTCGTAAAAAATGGGCGCTATCAGTGTACCAGGCACAGCGCAGCTCAGAGTCATTCGGAAGTAGAAACCTATACGGCTTAAGCCCTTCAGCCTGAAGCGCAACAATTTTTTTTCAAATTTTATCACTTATATTTAGTTTTTCAAAAAAAATTGTTGAAAATGATTTCAAAAGATTACCATAGAATTTACGGTGATCTTACGATCAATGGTGCTCCTCTGCATTTTTCTTCCCGGACCCCAGGAAAGAACTCTGGGGATTGCATCACCAATAAAAAAATCTCCATCGTTTCTAAATTCTGGAAATATCTCATATATCCAGATCTGCAAGTTTTTAAACAAAATTTAGATTTATTTGATCAAATATTTGTTAAAATTAATAAATAAAAGTAAATAATTCATAAAAACTAATACCTTGAAAACCCAATTACAAGATTTTAAACTGAAGCCCTTTGTACCCCGCTTTTGAATCAGGTGCATGTTATTGATGTTTTTAACCAAATCTTCCCAAAAATAACTTCCCCATGGAAACCTATTCAACACTACAAAGTCATCAACCAGATCGAGCACAAGATCATCCACGGTCGCGGTATTTTGGGTACCCTTAAACACCGATTCAATCATTACCAAGATACAAATACGGACAACATCATCCACCGCATAATCGCTCCAGTCACCGTTGAAAATAGCAAGCACACTTTCATAAGATACCTTACTCACCTCACCAAATATTCGTCTTTTAAACGATGTTGGGGATTGTACGAGTTCCCAACCATCGTGACGGCCAAATCTTAGGCCCGTTATCAGGCAAAATTGTTGTGGAGTGAATAGAAGACTATTAGGACCGATTTGATAAAAAAGGCCGTCGATACTAGGCAGTTCCGTCTCAATCTGATGTTGTGCCACTGAGAGTAACAAATTACTTTCGCAAAGATGGCTCATAACATCCAGAAAGTGACCGAAGACGGTCTCCCTAAAACGCCTTTGGATTGCCTCGGACATTCTAGTATTCATTTGTGTTACTTTGTTCCAGGCACTTCGGACTTTTATTTCGGTATCAGACTAAAAAAAAGGTTATAAAAAATATTTAGTAACGAACAAGGTAAATGAAAAATGATAAAAATATTTGAATGAAAAATGGTAGTAAACGCTTACCAGAGGAGGTAAGCTCCGAGGAGGATTCGGCTGTTGTGGGTGCCGAAAAAACTCTTCGTACTGTTCCTCTTGTAGGATTTGATTTGCGTTCATCGGGTCGACAAAGTCATTCGGATCAAATATGGTCAAACGGGTTTGGTCAACCTCGATTAATGGACAACAAAAAAACAAACAAAATTAAAAATTAATCAACGGTCGACGGTGTGCACGTTCGTGGTGGACCACTTGACCAAAAATATGCCGTGTGGTCCCGTTTGTGTCGTTTTCAATGAAATTTTTTTTTAAAAACTTTAAAAAGGAACGTTAATATTACCTTTTTAATTATAAATGATCGTCGTCTGATACTTTGACCGGAGTCCTAGCAAACCGTTCGCCGGAAAATAGATGATAAACAAAGAAAACCGGTAAAAGAGCCTTCCCGTCAGCGTAGCGTCTTTCGGTGGAGAGAATTTCACCGAAAGTTTACTTTTACCCCCAAAAGGTAAACCCTAGTGGGACCGGGCTGCATGAGCCGGGTCCGGTTCCCAAAGCGTCTCAGGAGACGGTCTGACCAAGACGGGTTCGGTTCCCAAAGTGTCTCGGAAGACCCTCTGACAAAGCCGGGTCCCGGTTCCCAACCCGTCTTTTGAGCCGGTACCCGGAACGATCTGGTGAGCCGGTTCTGGTTCCCAACCCGTCTTTTGAGCCGGTACCCGGAACGATCTGGTGAGCCGGTTCCGGTTCCCAACCCGTCTCACGAGCCGGGTCCGGTTCCCAACGCCTCTCAGTCGGCTCCCAAGGAGACGGTTCCCATTGCTGTCAGACGGTTCCCGAGAGTGCATTTTGTGGGCCCCTAATTAATTAAAAATTTAAAAAACAAAAAATTAAAAATTTAAATAAATAATTTATATTTAAAATCATCTTTATATAAGTAGTTGTAACGTAAAATACTTTGTCGTTAAAAAACGTTGTTGGAGAAGTTTCGCTCAAGAAAAATGTCTGACGGTCGTGATAAAAATATAGCTCCAGAAGAATACTTTTCTCAACCAGAGAAACATTCCTCGAGTTGGATACTAAAAAAATGGAGGCGTCCAAAGGAACCTGAAATTACCAAAGAAAGAGAATTTATCAGTAATCGACAAAGCTTACACGGAAACGTTATCGGCAAATGGGCTATACCGGACGATGAGAATGATAATTGGGCAACTAATGTTGTTGACTTCTACAATAAAGGCGACGCACCGTTTTGTTATTCTGCTGTTTTTTCAAGAAGTATTGAGCTTGACAAAAATTTTTGGGGAATTTTGTTGGGCTATCGTTCTAACGGCTACCTCACACCAACAGTAATAACTTAAATTTTAATGTTTTTTTAATTTTTTTAGTTAAATTGTGATTCAATTATTTTTCAGCATGTTGAAGGATGGGTTGGAAGACTGATGAACTGGAGGAGTAGAAAGCTACAAAAAAATGTTTCGCTAAATATGCGGTGGACAATTCTTCCACCAGAATTTTATAATTCGTTATTAGAATCTGTTCCAAAAAACTTGGCCAACTATTGCAATGGCAAATTCAAACCGTTTCCTTCATTTTTCGACGTTGATTTTGTTTTTTTCCCCGTTCAGCTTGAAAATAGGGAATGGTTACTCGTGCGACTAGAGTTGGTGACACAAGAACTTGTTATGTATGCTTGCGAAGACCTTCGTATCAGAGACAAATACAGAACCATTGTTCACCCAAAGCTGACGAAGATACAAGTTTATTTAGGAGCTTTACTAGTGAACATAAGATTCTGGAAGAAAACAGGTAATCCAGAAAAATGTATAACTTTCAATCTTAACGAAGACTATGTTGCACCACATAACTCCCTGTCTGGTAATGAAGCGGTATATCTTTGTATGCTGATGGAGCATTTGGTTACTGATAAACCAATTACTACGAACGGTGATCTAAAACAAACATGTTCGTCTTACAGACGATTCATGGCTGAAAAAATGTATTTCTGGAGGTGCTTACCACGTCCAAACAATTCTTAATAAAATGTTCTTATTTTGGAAGTTTATTTATTTTTTTAATTGTCCTTATTTATTTTTACCTACCATATTAATTACATTTATTTATTTACCATATTAACTATTTAATTAAATTAAATTATTTCACACTATAAATACCCACCAAATTAACAAATTCTTCACTACATCACACATTTTTCTTACAAAACATCAATCAAACCAAGTAAAATGTCTTCATGGACGGACGAGGAGATCCTTGGGGTTACATTGGCATGGCGAAATGTTGCCGAAAACACCCGAGTTTCGGACACTAGTCAAGAAATTCGTGCAACTCCATTTTGGAGTAGAGTATTTTTCGAGTTTCGAACACTTGTCGGCGGTCAGACAAACCGTACGACCCAAGATGTTATAGAAAAGTTTCACAACGTCAAGGCGGAGTGCACCGTATTCGAAGGGTTCTTCAACTCCAACAAAGAGGAGTCGCCAAACGAGTCCGAGGAAGGGCTCATTGAATTGGCGAAAATCGACTACTTTTTGGACTACGACGAAGAATTCGGATATCTTTCCGCGTGGCATTTGTTACGTGATTATATTTAAATTTAGGTTTTATTAAAAATAATGTTATGTAATGTTTTTTTTTAATGTAATTTTTATTATTAATAAAATGTTTTAATTTATTTAGTGTTTTAAAAAATGTTCTAATTTTTACTATGAAATCTATTGATATTCCCTATTGAATGCTTAACCCATCCGCATATGTCCTTCCTATATAAAGCCAATAGACGGTTTGCTATTACAGACCGTCAGTACACCGTCACAGATAAGAAACCCAAACCCAAAATCACAATGGCACCAAAACCGTAGACAGAAGAAGAAGAAATTGCCCTGTGCACTGCTTGGATGACTGTTAAAGAAAACCCACCACGTCGAGGGTCCATTTGGCCACTCGTTCTCAACGAGTTCAAAGTTTTGGTTGGAGGTTCAAGTAGGTCAACCGAGTCTCTCAACCGGAAGTGGACGGACTTGCAAAACAAGTGCCGTCTCTTCGAGGGGTTTTATCAAACCGCTGTCCGTGAACTCCCACAAGAGACTGCGGACCATGAAAAACTTGAACATGCCAAGATTGAGCACGAGTTTTCGGGCCGACCACCCTTTACTCATTTGTCGGCGTGGCAGATGATTCGTGATGTCCCCGGGGCTTTGGATTAGTTTTTTTTTCTTACTTTTAATGTTCCTTTTATTTTACGTTTTAATAAAAAAATGTTTATTTTAAGTTTATATTGTTTAAAGGGATTGTTCTATTTAACCCCAAAAAGTAGAGAACACATGACCTTAAACAAACTTAACATAAACAAATAATAATAGGGATCCAATAAAAATACAACTAAAGTATTATAACAATTACAATATACAAACAATAATAATTCACGAAGTCGTTCAACACGTCAAACACCGAGACATTTCTGTTGCTTGGAACGCCAAGATATATTTTCGCAGTGTACTTTATACCCACTGTCCAGTTTCATCTTCATCATACTAAATACATAAATATATGTACGGACAGATCCTTACCAACGGTCCGGACAAGTCAAAGAACAAACTCTCCTAAAAATCACATCCGACCGTCTTGTACATGTAAAAGACGGATGATCCAGAAGATCATGATAGAGATTTAGGAAAAGGATGAACTTGCCAATAAAGTAGACTACCAAATCGTAGATGCAAATTACACGGGTTAACCCACGTGTAGATGCAACAACAATCCAAGTAGTATTATGTAGATGTAACAACAATCCAACCGAAGCCTTTTTCGCTTTACTTCTCACTAACTCCGACCGAAACCTATCCATCACTTCAACCTTTCGCTCCAAATGTCTTCCCAAGTGGTTGGAGGTCAACTTAAGGCCAGAGAAAATGGGTGAAAGGCTTTTAAGGCCAAAGAAAATGGGTGAAAGGCTTCGGAGCAGAAACTTTCAATAGAATGGGATTAGATAAATCCCAAAGGCTTAGGTTTAAAAAGTGCCATAATTTTTACCGAAAAAATATTCGGCTATTCTGAAGCTCAAAAACACGTCGAATAATCAAACTAAATTTGAAAAAAACATTTGAGAAGATTTTGTTTGATTTGGTAAAATATTTTGGCTTGGTAAAATATTTTGGCTTGAAAAAAACATTTGAGAAGATTTGGTTTGATTTAAATGTGTTTTTTTTTTCAACCAAACCCACATATTTATACCCAAACAAAATATGAAAAAAAAATAATAAATTAATTAATGGCTGGAGACGGTTCAGCCAAAACGGATTCGGCTAAGCCGAGCCGAAGACGGCTTAACTTGAGCCGTTGGTGAACCGTCTCAGGGACCCCACCGGAGACGGCTTTGCGGCGCTGACACGTCTCAAGCCGCCACGGGAGCCGGGTGGCAGACATCGGGATCGTAACCGCCACGTGTTGGGTTGCTACTGGTTGGAAACCAAAGGATCTCGGAAGACGGTTCAGCCCTTTTGGAAACCGTGTCCCGTCTCTCCAAAGACGGTGGAGGGGGCTATTTAGGCAAAACGCCCGGTCAAGGGGCTATTTTGGCCATTTTCCCTTCTAAAAATCTAAGACCATGTACAATCCATTCATGCAAAGAATCGATCAAAACAATTACTTTCAAGCCACGTAACAGACCCTACAAGTTGACATTCAGATTCTGTCCAGATTCTGATCATGCAATATTATCAATTATATCAAACCCTAGTTGCATATTATCAATCAATAACACCTAATAATCATCAAACAACATCAATAGGAGCCACATCTGATCAAAACCCTAATGACACATCATAAAAATCATCATTCATAAACCCTAGGAGTCTAAAACATCAAGAACATGCATAATCATGCAACCTATCAATTTCTAATCGCATAGGATTATGTTTAACCCATTCAATCTTTATAAACTTCAAGTTTTAATCTTTATAAAAAGGTTTCAGACCTGGACAAACTTAGTTATAGGTTTTTATAACATATTAAGAAAGATTAAAACACAAGAGATTGAAGGTTATACCGCAAGCCTTTCAAAACAATCAACCGAATGCTCTCCAAGCTTCCCGATCGATGTTCTTGAGCCTTAGCAGGTGTTTAGGGGTTAATATTTCGTGAATAGGGCAGTGGGGGCGATTAGGGTTTGAGTTTTGGTGATACAAGACGCTTAAGGTTGCTTAAATAGGTGTTTAAGTCGGTTTGGTGATATCTGTTACCCGCGCGCAGCCGCTCGAAGGCTGTGAGCGGCCGCTCACAGCTCTTCGGCCCGCGTCGGGTTGCCTGCTTCGTCGTACAACGTGTTTTTATCGATGTTTTCGCTATTTCGGACCGTAACAAGTGTAACCCCATGTGTTAAGGCCCCAACCATCCTAATGGTCCACCTTTAATGATTTTTATTAACGTATTCGATTTAAGTTCACGTATCACATACGGTTTGCACATATATTCACAGCGTATCACAGAAGCACGTAATTGCAATCAATCTCAATCAATTAACTCACAATTATTAAACTTCATTGTTCACCAACGTCCCAGGTTCACTAATCATGTATATAGTCTGGTAATTCCTTGAATTACCACTTCATGCAGTTATTAACTCTATAACTGTGCAACATGTGTCCTATCTAGCTAACCCTAGTTAAGTAGGATGCAATGAATGTAACTAGAGTTTAGTTAAAGTGAGAACCTGAAATTTCGGGGTATCACATTTTTGGTGTGAAAGCACGTGCCAAGTTTGCGATGATGAGCCATCTTGCTTGTAGAATCCCAAATGTTCGTTTAATATCCTTTCGCGCCGCTTCTTGATACTTAGCAAATTTCTTTCTTTTTTCGTCGGGAGGGTGCTTAACAGTTTTAACAAGTGTAGAGTAGGTTGGGTATATTAAATCCGCAAGATAATACCCGTGCTTGTACTCAACCCCCGAAACTGTAAATTTTGAATCCGGACCGGTTCCTTTTCTAACATCCTCAAACACCAATGATTGATTAAGGACATAAGGTCGTTATTCGATCCGGGAATACCAATAAATGCATGCCAAATCTATAAGTCTTGTGACGCGGCAGCCTCTAAGATTATTGTTAAATGGTCTTGATCGCCTCGATAAAACATGCCACGCCATGCATTAGGGCAATTCGACCATGGCCAATGCGTGCAATCGATGCTTCCGAGCATCCCTGGGAAACCATGTTTTTCGTGATGGAACTCATACAATTTCAGGATTTCATTGGAGTTTGGTTTTCGCAAATATTTTTTGCTATAGATCTTGACAACACGCTTGCAAAACTTATACAAGCATTCACGTGACGTTCTTTCAGACATCCGCAAATACTCATCCCACGAGTCGGCTGATGTCCCGTAAGATAGTTGGCGCAATGCATCCGTGTATTTTTGTAAAGTTGTGAACCCCCGTTTGCCTCTAGCATCGTACCATAATGTAAAATATGAGTCACAACTGGCCAAATCATCAGCAATACGTACTAACAATCGACGGCTCATTCGGAACCGGCGCCTAAACATCTCATCTGTATACACCGATTGATCGGCAAAGTAATCTGCTACTAATCGCTCGTGTGCACCTACACGTATGTTGTAAATAAATATAACTATTGTGGCGATAAATATTGTAAACATCAAATATTTTAGATATACATTTCAAAATTTTTTTTTTGCTATATATATTCGAACAAAAATTATATACTTACCCTCCCGGTCTCTATTTATGGCCGCTTGCCTAGTTTGTGGTTGCGAGCTAACTTCTTTGTCTTCCCCCGTCACAATTAATTGTGCCGCTTCCCAAACCGCGTTCACAAAAATCCGGTTTTCTTCACTCGACGAACTAGACGAATCAACCAATGGTAGATATGACATTGTTTGGTATTTTTTTTAAGAAAATATTAGTGTGTTTATAAAGAAAGTAGAAAGTATTTAGGTATAAGGATGAGATGATTTGGTTGATTTTTGTTGATTTGTATTTATAAAAAAAATAGCCGTTGAGAATACTTGAGCCGTTACCCAACGTTCAAATTCAAAAAAGAAAATCATTGATTGGTGCGTCCTTTATGCCTCAGGGAAGACAGGGGTGGGGGAGGGGCAAAGGGGCGATGTAGCCTGATTGGGACGGGACAAAAGTGCAGGGACGAGGGTTGCCCCATCTGCACATCCAATAGTCTAACTCGCAGTACACTCACTAACTTGTATTTTATATTAGTTTTTATTATTATTTTAATTACATGGGCATATTTGTTATTAAACAAACCTTAGGGGAAGGGGCGTCTGTAGCTTCTGTTTTCACTTAAATGAGCTACATCACTTCACTGATTTACTTCACTTAAACACTTTTTTGAAGGCAACACTTCATTGATTCTTTTATTTATTTTCAATTAAATTAAAAAAAGTAACCGTTTTTTTTTTATTTTCAAACGGTAATTAATTTTCTAACTGTTACAACCCAACGGCTACATTTTTTACCCCTATAAAAACCCCATAACTTCTAATACCAAAATCACACAAAAACGGTTATCCTACTTTAATCATATAATAAAAATGGTCCCGTGAAATGTAAATGAGGAGATCACGTTAGCGAGGGCGTATTTGGCAGTGAGAAACACAAATCATTCTGCCGGTTTACAGAGAGATTTGTTTTGGAACAACGTGTCGGTGGAATTCAATCGAATAACCGGCACAAATGACCGCAACCAGGATTTGCTCATTAGTAAGTGGCATGATCTCTTCACCAAGTGTAACCGATGGAACGCCCTCTATGAAGCCACGATTGAGCGACGCCCTAATCTTCAAAAAGACATTGCAATCCTAGCCACGCGCCGCGACTATTTCCATGCACACGGGAGTAGCTTCAACCATGTTACGACATGACGATTGTCGCGCGATAGGTTTAATGTTTAATGTTGTTTATTGTTTAATGTTTAATGTTGTTAATTGTTTAATGAAAGTAACCATTAAAAAAATTAAAGTTAAAATTAACAATCAAAATACAAACATAATTAACCTAATTAAAACATTAATTAAACATAAATATAAACCTAATTAAAATACTACTTAAACATAGCTAAAAAAGAAAAAAGAAAGAATACGCAATTGACTCGGTAGAAGAAAAGTCATGATCACTATCAATCACGTCCAACCTCTCGTATTGATATCCCTCACTTTCGGGTGTCGGACAATACATTTCTTCATCCGAATAAATTATTTATTCGGCCCCGGGATCAGTTTCATAACCTTCGTCCGGGGGGTTTTGTATCGTAAACGGTGGGTTTTGCACTATAGGAGGATTAAAACGCTCCAGCGCTCTTACAACATTTTCAACCCTTATTGCTCCTAGTTGTAGTATGGCCATTGTGTAATCATATGCGTAAATCAATTCTTCCGTGGACAAATCGTTAGGATCTTGTGGCTCGTAATATTCAAATGTTGGGGGAGGCTGTGTAGTCGGTGGGTGTGTTGTTGGTGTGTGTGTAGTTGGTTGGTGTGTTGTTGGTGGGTGTGTAATCGGCGAGTGTGTAGTCGGTGGGTGTGTAGTTGGTGGGTGTGTAGTTGGTTGATGTGTTGCGGGGCGGGATGACCGTCGTCAACGATACGTATTCGAAAACATATTGCCACCACCCATATTCAAACATGTATGTATAAAATTGTATGTGTAGATATGGTGTTAATATAGGGTAAATATAAAAAATGGTCAAAATATAAACGGTCAAATAAAAAAACGTTGGTAAATAATTATTGGTAAAAATTATGACCATTTCCATTGTACCAGTCCGTTAGATAGAATCAAAAATTGGTTCACGGGATCCCTACCAGCACGGGTGGCAGTGGATGTTACCTACTGGTAGTGGGGTACCCGTACCCACTTCTGATGACGCCCCGTCCCCGTTAGCTAAACAACATCCATTCTAAAAAATTAATTTATCAAATCTATAAACCAAAACAGTAATAAAGACACAACATAAGGATTATCCTTGAAATTCTTTCTTAAAAGTATACATTTTTTTTTGAACTAACAACTTTCATTAAAAAAAAGTGTGTCCTCAAAACGAGGGCCGCTGCCAAAAACCGTTACATCATATACAAAGGATGTCTAACCCACTCTTCGCAACTCAAAGACGGATACAAAGAACGAGTCTTCAACCATAAAAAAAGAAAGCGATTTTATGGAAGCCAGCACGTCTTGTACTTTCGGGTCCTGTTATCAAACAACTTCCGAATCTGAGCTTGCCAAATAGCCCACCAACTAACCATGATGATACCATTTAGAATCCTCTTGCCATTTTTGCCCCCGGTCTGAATTTGATAACTGTCAACAGATCAATAAACTCAAAAGCGAAAATGGGGCCATTCTTACACCACGTTCCCACGCCAGCCCAAACACCCATGGAAAACATGTACCCTGTAAGCACATGATCAATTGATTCATCCATTTCTGCACAAAGCAAACAGAAAGAATCGGCTATATGTATTCCTCTTCGAAGCAAGGCGTATCTAGTTAGAAGGCGTTTCATTTCAGCTCTCGATATACAAAGATTTACCTTGGCTGGAATCCACCTCTCCCACTTCATGACCTGAGTTCGTTTCAAATCTCGACCCCGGTTTCGTTACGATACGCTATTAGTGCGTTGGTGAGGTAGTCGCCGTCTTTTCACAGCTTCCTGGATTGTTTATTGCGTAATAATAATGCGGCTGAAACGCATTCATTGCCTTGTTTATCTCGGTCCACTTGGACGAGAGACTATCGTTTGCTCGATAGAACTCTCGTTCCATCAACATATAGAACACATTGTTTATGTCGATCCAAAAGTCGTTTTTGTGGCGACTAGTTCCTACAAAAAAAATGGTCGTTATTCACACGTAAAAATATAAATTTTTAACAACATTTATTATGTATAAAAAAAGTATTAGAAATACCTTGCTCTTTTTCCGACTCGCTTATCCAGGCTTTCGTTAACGCAAGCTTTTCAGCAGGTGTCCACTTAATCGGTTGGCGGCGGTCAATGCTTTCTCCTCCTGCGTCTTCTTCTTGTGACTTCTTACAGCGGGTTTTTTTACCCGAAGATGATCCCACAACATTTTGTTGTTGTGTTTCGGGTACGCTTTCCGGTTGCGTTAAAGGAAGTGGCGGTTGTGAAGGAACGAGGGAATCATTAAATGGTAAATTAGGATAAATTTGCCCACTAATGTAACCTGCGTAACCCGCGTAGTCGGGACAAGGTGATGGAATGGGTGGACGGTTTGGTATCGGACGAACCGGTGGTGTATTCGGGTTTGGGACATAGTTGTATGGGTTGTTCGGGTCAAAGCCTCAGTTGTATGGTTCATTTTTTTTTAACAAAGTAGGATGAATAGTATAAAAATATATGAAGAAGTGTATAAAAATATATGAGAAAGTGTATAAAAAAAGTGAAGAAATAAGGTAAAGTGGGTGTTTTATAGTGAAATGGTTAATATATAAATTTTTTTTTTTGACCGTTTGAAATTCTAACAGTTATATTTTAATTTTTTTTTTTCAACGATCACATCCCCACGTTGGTGAACCTCTCCCCCCACACTCCGGGTGTTCTAAATAAAGTAAAAGTTAATGTAAAGCTTTGATTGAAAATCAATAATCACGCTTTTAATATTTAAATCGACCAATAAAGGAACTGTAACATAAAATTTGTACCAAAATACATGATACAGGATTTTGCAATAAGGTTCAAGGTTTTATACACCTTGTGATATCATATTTTGAAGGTGTGATATCACATTCTAGGGTATGTGGTACTTTCTATTGATGTGTAATGTGAGTCAGGTTTTATGTTTCCTAATTAAAGGGTGTATGATTCCTAAATACATTGCAACAAATATGTTGATTTTGTAACATCTATGACATTACTACCATTTTATTCGTACATATAATAAAATTTGTTTTTTTAATAATGTAAGGGTGGGCGGGACGCTCCACTGAAATATTTCATTTCACTGAAACACAGTTTTGGAGGCAGCACCAGTGGCGGATCCAAAAAATTTTTCTAATGATGTCACTATTTTAGACATTCTAATTTTGTAGAACCGGCCATAAATATTTTCGGGTGGGTCGGTTTGACGGTTCGGGTTAGGTAAGGTTGATCACATAATAAAAATATTATACAATAATAAAAAAAACATCGTCATTAAAAAAAAACACATAATATAAATTCGATGGTCTTATGAATTTAAAAAAATAACAATACTTAGAGTTGTTCCCTGCGAGTTTTCATCTTTTGAAAACGTTGCATTACATCTTCGACTGAAACTTGTTGGAATAACTCTTTTTCAATGTAACAAATGCAAGAATCGTTCATGTATCGATGATGATAGGGTTGAAGGAATTGAACCATAAGTCGCCGGCAGCCACAGGTATGGAATATGTCATATATTATCACTTTTTTTGGGTTTTTAATTAGTAATGGACTAAATAGTGGAGTGGGCTTGTAAAAGGTTATATTTTTATCTACTTAAAAATTAGAGTTGAGCTCATTTAACTGGAATTAGGTTGGGTCTAATGTAGTCACTATAAAAAAACATTGATGTCACTCGAAAAACTATATATGTATATATACAACTGAAAAAGACTGCTGTCCCAAGACTACGTCCCCGATAACATACCTCCACCCTTGGGCAGCACTCTCGTGAACCACCCGACCCATACAAACAAAAACTCTCACTCTCAACACATCTGTGATATAACACTCGTGTTGGTAGTGTTACCGTACTGGTAGATGGGTACCAGCACGGTTTGCTGGTACTGCCCCGCCTCCTCTAACACATGAACATACTGGGTGGTAGTCGATTCATCTATGACGATAGGTAGATTGTATCCATTCATATTTTGGCCATTTTGTACTTCTAAGGAATTTAATAGAGTAACCCATCAAGTGTACACTACAGTACACATAAAACTGGGACCGGTTTTTTGCAAGTGCAGCCCAAACAAACGCATTGATGACTGTAAGACTCTTCCTACGTAACACCTTATTTAAAAAAAAAAAAAAAAAAAAAAAAATCTTTAACGCATAATTGTTAAGGAATTGTTGATGCTTACTCACTGATTTAATTTAAACGTGGTTTGCGATTTTACGGATTAAAACCTGAAGCGATCGTTCGGTATTTATTGTTTTAATATTTTTTTATTTCAAGATTGGGTGGAGTGGTACGGAGGCCTATGGAGGCCTAATGATAGGTGACTTGGGGCCTAATGGTCACAAGTTCGAGCCTTGAAGGATACAAGGTTTTACCGATTGTTCACTGTCGTGCCTTCGGACGGGTGGTAGTCGGGTTTTGCCTGGATTGGTGGATCTGGAGGACGGGTGCCCTGTGGGTATCCTGAATTCGTCATAAAGGGATTCTCACGGGAGTCCGTGACAACTTTGTTGGCTTTTCAAAAAAACCTAGTGGGTTTATCTGCGCGTTGCAGCGGAATCCACAAATGGATTGCAATACAACATTATGATACTTAGGTCTTTTGCCGTAAGTTACGCAAAAAGAATAGAAATGTGCACACTATGTTTTAACAAGTATTCATAGAAAGAAATGAAAAGAAATGTGCACAGCTACTTACAACTGATTGTAGTTCACCACAAAAACCATGTACTCATTGTGTAAGTTGTCCGGTCATTGCATATCTACATAACCGTGCCATTGAAGACACCTTGCTAAATGATAAAGCTCATTTACATGACAAAAACATTTACTAATAACATGATATTGTATACACTATCATATGAAGGTCACTGTCCATTTAGAAATTAAAAGTTGTGATTTGTAAGTTTGTAATAGAGTTGACCAACCTGACCCATGCAAGACAATAACACTTCTATTTATTATCTGATAATAAATTACCTTTGTAACAACCAAATAAATTACCTTTTTATTGATGGTCATGAGGCAAATGAACTTCCCTGAAGTTTGGTGTAAGTGGATATACGGGGTGCTATCCTCGGCTAGATCGTCGATTCTTGTCAATGGTGCCCCCACGTTCGAGTTTTCATGTGGAAAAGGTATGCGGCAAGGGGATCCTATTTCTCCTTTTTTGTTTATTATAGCGATGGAAGCTCTTTCGGGTCTTGTTAGAAAATCATGTGATGACAGGTTATTCAAGGGGATAGAGCTTCCTAATAGTGGTCCGTGTATATCCCACCTGTTGTATGTGGTTGATATTATGATCATGGGAGAGTAGCGGACTCTAATTTCAAGGTGCTTAAAAGAGTTTTGCGTATTTTCTACTTGTGTTCGGGCCTAAAGATAAATATTAAAAAGTCTACACTTTTTGGTATTGGGAAGAATGGGGATGAGGTTAAGGTGAAAGTCGAGGAATTGGGATGTTGTCCGGGTGAGGTGCCGTTTAATTATCTTGGGATCCAAGTTGGGGCCAATATGAGTAGAATCAATAATTGGGATCCGGTTGTCGACGTGTTCGTTAAGAGACTTTCAAAGTGAAAATCTAGGACGCTTTCTATTGGTGGTAGAGTTGTCTTGATTAAATCGGTATTGGAAAGCCTTCCCGCGTACTACTTTTCTTTGTTCAAGGCTCCGGTTGCGGTAATAACAAAACTTGAGAAGTTGATTCGTAAGTTTTTGTGGGGTGGGAACACGGATGGTAACAAAGTCCATTGGGTTGGTTGGGATGTTATTACTCGACCAAAAAATAAAGGGGGTCTTGGGTTGACTAGGCTAGAGGTTACTAACAATGCTCTTTTACTTAAATAGATTTGGCGTTTTAGAATGGATGGCAATGCTATTTGGAAGAGAGTGATAGAAGCTATCCATGGGTCTTCGCGACGTTGGCTCTCGCTTCCTAGTAATAAGCAAGTGCGAGGTGTTTGGGGTAAGATAGTGAACTGTGGAGATCAGATTATTGTTAATGGGTCCTCTTTTTGAAGCCTGATTCAGGGGAGAATTGGAAATGGGATAGAGATCAAATTTTGGATAGACCCGTGGGTTAGTTGGACTCCATTAAAGACGTTATTTCCGGACTTGTTTCATCTTGAAAAAAACAAATGGTGTGTGGTCGCGGATAGAATCGGCTTCAATAGGAGATCGGGGGTTATGACGTGGGATTGGAAGAGGTATCCGAAGTCGCCTCAGGAAATGATTGCGCTGGTTGATTGTACTCGGTTGGTCGCTGCTATAGTGTTGCAGAGCCAAAATGATTCTTGGGTTTGGAACTCCAACTTACTGCAGGACGTTTCGATCAAGGATACTAAAGAGTGGGCCAGAAATAGTGACCAGGAGGAACCGTTAAAGGTGGTCCGATGGTGGAAACGGTTGCCTTCTAAGTGTAATATTTTCACGTGGAGAGTTTATTTGAATCGGATTCCTACGAAGGACGCGCTCCAAAAAAGAAATATTCTTGCTGGAAACTTCGAGTGTGCTGTTTGTGAGCAGGTAGAAGAGACGGTCGATCACGTCTTCACTGAATGTATTTTTGCTGATGGCCTTTGGAGTGGTATTGCGTGTTGGTGTCGCTTTCCCCTGATTTTTCTGTTTTCGGTTCATGATGTGCAGGATATTGCTGAGTTTTCGGGATACTCTCAGCCCAAGAAAGAGATCATTTTCGGCATTCTAGTGCTTACGCTTTGACGGATATGGAAGGCAAGAAATGATAAGGTTTTCAAGACATCTAATGTGATGATAGCTCAAGCGATTTCTGATGTAAAATCCCTTAGCTTTCTTTGGTTTAATAGTAGGGGAAAGCATAATAGGGTGAGTTGGGAGGGTTGGCTTTCGTTTAATTTTGATGTAACGTAATTGTTTTGGTGAGGCTATCTCCACCTTGGAGATTGGCCGTTGTTTGTGTGTTTATGAAAGTTGCCTTCCAAAAAAAATAAAATAAATAAATAAATCATTTCACAAATAATTCAATAATAGCGACGCAAGTACATAAGAGTGACCCTATAGAAGTGATGATGTAAGTGTATGAGACACTACCTACATGTATAGCAACGAAAATGACATTCTCATATCCACATTTAGTTTTAGTGTCCCAATTCTATAATGTGAGACAGTGTCATGCGCGCAAAAGATAGTGCCACATCACTAGTATCAAATTCGTGATCACAACAAGCCCCCTCATTATTTTGAGAAAATGTAAGAAAGCAAGGTGCAAAAGGCAATATGTCTTTCACGTAATTATCTCTTTATTTCTCGAACCAAAGAATTACAAAGAGAGTTATTATTGGAACTAAGAAATTACAAATAAAACATACAAGAATATATATTACGTACAAAATGAATCTATAATTAAATATTACATTTTCTTCATGATCACTTACTTTTTTTTTTTTTTTTTTATTCTTTGCTTTCCACATTCTTTTTTTATTGGAAATATACAAAAGAAAGGTGCATGATCTCAAAGCAACTTTCGCATGGTGTAGCTAATGGTCAAATTCGTAGTGTCGATTCAAATGTGAAATCGAAAGAATTGTAGAACACTATTAGCTAAGAGCTTCGGACCTGAGTGCCAATATAACCACAACCCATTGTGATGAAAGCTATAGACTGTAGATAAAGGTAAACATAGTAGTGATACTTTCCGTATGCAAGATCGTAGCAAGCACATCCAAGGAGGACAATCCCCACACAAAGCTCTAGCATAAGAACTCTGTCCAACATACCCACTCACTATTTAGCTAAACACACACATAACATGTTGGTAAGTTCAGTTAAAGTTATAGTAAAATGTACCTTTCACCTAATCTAAACCGAGATTGAATTCGTTGTGTTGCTGCTTTAACCTTGGAAGCATCTCCAAGCTTCTCAGTGACGACCCATTCATTCACTCTTTGAGTCTCAAAAAGTCCGATGAATGTGGCCTTAGTCCGGTGGAGGGACATGACATTCTCAAACAAGACCCAAAACACCACCAAATAGAAAGATCTACAAAACAAACAAGAAGTCAAAAAACATACATTCATTTTCTAGTAAAGAGGCTTGTTAGGAATGATTAGAGAACTAAAAACCTAACCTCGGAGTTCCAACTGCATTTAGAAGCGTGATCACAGTTGGGATATATATTGTACCCCACCTTGGAATCATGACTTCTGGTATTAATACAGTTGCAGGTATCACAACACAATAGAGTGTGAATGTAACAATGTGAGCTACGATCTTTCTTACAAAGAAGAAACTGTACAACACATATAACTTCTTCCACCATGTCACTCTCTGGACAGACAAGTAAAAAAATCAACAACATCCACTAATTGAATAAAGTAATTAAACAGAAGAAAAAACATACCTTATTTCTCATGATCTCGATAAACATTTTTCTAAAAAGGTTAGCGGGACCACAAGACCAACGGTGTTGCTGGTAACGATATGCTTTCAACACACTTGGTAGTTCGTTTTTAACCTATACATCAAGGTACAAATGAAAGGGTTTATTTTAAAGAAAGGTAGGCGGACATATATAGACTAGTGGAGTGTCTGCACGATGTTGTGATGAACACATAAACTTTTAATCACAAAACATGTTATTTTTTAAAATAAAAAAATATAGCAATGTCATGCTCTAACTTAAAAAGAATCAAATGTTCTTTTGATGGTGTAATTAAAAAATATATATATATATATAAATGTGAGAAATATGTATAGCCATTTTGAAAACGTACATTATTATCTTCATTATATGTATTATAATATAGTGTATATGTGTGCGTTTTGGAGATCATACATTTAAACTTTCCCCAGTCAGTGTCACTAGCTTTTCTACTCGAGAAATTTAAGGCAACTTACCATTAGTGAACCTATGTATAAGAACTTCCATCCTTTAAGACTAGCTCTAACTGCCAAATCCATATCTTCAACTGTGGTGCGGTCTTTCCAACCTCCCGCCTCGTCAAGCGCGGCCATTCGCCAAACTCCAGCAGTCCCTAAAAAACAAAATAGAGGACCACTTGAGTTTCCATTCGAATGCAATTTATCTTATAAAATATTTTAACCGTAAATGTACCACCAAGTAGTGTCTATAGTTTGTTCAAAGTAGACCGAGATAATCATGCATGTTTCGCAACATAAAGACCACCGGATCGATGGTTAATTATCTAACATGAAGTACAAATTTCCTTACCGTTGAATCCAAAGAATGCGTAAGTAATAGAACCGGATTCTTGCTCCACTTTGAAATGATAGTCAAGTGACATCTCTTGCATTCTTGTCATTAAACAATCATTTGAGTTTACTGCATCATTTATCAATTACATCACCAAATAACATATTAGTTCTTGTGTCTTTTATCAAACATTCAAATCTATATTATTCACTCTTGCATCATACGGTGGTTAATTGTTAAGGGTAGGGCTGTAAACGAACCAAAGGAAAAAAAAAAAAAAAAGATCTTGTCCTTGTTTATTTGTTAAGGAAATAATGTGTTCACGAACTGTTCATGAACACTTACCGAACGAGATTTTCTGTTTGTGTTTGTTTGTAACATTTAGGTGTCGGATAAAAGCGAATGCAAACAAACACAATCAAGTGTTCATGAACAAAACCGAACACAAATTTATTATTATTATTATTATTATTTTCATCACAAAACCGAGCACAATCAAATGTTCATGATCAAGATTATGTCAAATATGTTTGGATAATTGGATTAGTATATTTTGTAAGGATAACGTTTGTGATGAAGAATGTTGATTTTATTTGAAATTTAATGTGTATATTAAATATAATCTATCATTGGGGAATTTTGAATTCTTAAATCGGAAATAAAAAGTTAGAAACCCTAATGAATATAGTTGGAGTCTTTTTGGTGGATGGTCAAAGAGGGAGGATGCCGAACATTGAAAAGGATTCATGGTGGGAGTTCTTGATCTTTGATAGCGGTTAAACCTTTGGGGCAGAGGCGCTGCGGAGCAGTGTTTGTTTGATGCTGTGTACACAGCTTTTCTGTATGTTTTATTTTGTTTTCTGCTTTGTTTGTATGACTTTGACGCCCAGGTAGACCCCTCGCTAAATGGGCTTTGGGTGTGTTGTGGCGAATTTTGGATATGGAATAAAGTGTCTCGTTTGATTGTTCAAAAAAAAAAAAAAAAAAAAAAAAAAAACCCTAATGAATTATTGAACACAAACAAACATAAACGAACATATTTCCTTATTTGTTTTTGTTTATTTATCAAACGAACGAACACAAACGAACTCTCCACCAAACAATTTACAAACTATTCGCTAAATGTTTAGTTCGTTTAAAGCGCTAGTGAAAAAAATGTGCAGAAGCTGTATGTTAAAGTCCATGGACCTAAGTTTCATAATGACAAAGTAAAAAGTAGAGGGGTGAATTGTCTATTCAAGACCCACTCACATGTGACTGCAATAATTTCGTTGATAAAAACAAAATTCAAGCAAGCCTTCTAAAAATTTCATGGTAAAACTTTAGCCTATAGAAAGTGGAGGGACTTTGGTTGAGGGCATGAGTTGACATTTGATACTACTGGGCTCCTCAACTCAAGCCTTAAAATATAAGGAATTGGAGGGGCTTAGGTTTGGAGCATGAGTTGACAGATAACTTGGGTTTTGTAACAGCTATATATATTTATATATATTTTTTTCTATAAAAACAACCCATAAATAACCTCCACATCACCCCCAACCTCTTCGCGCCCGTCTCCTTTCCCACGTCAAAAAGGGCACGCATAAATCCATCCACCATGGTGTTCCTTCGGTGGGTTGGCTTCCTATGCCAAACCTCCCGCCCCACTTTCTTCACTTTTATTATAAATGGTTGAGGTACTATTATTATAGTTTTTTTTTTTTTTTTTTTTTTTTTTTTTTTTTTTTGAAAGGTGTCATTAAACACAAACGCGGTAATTATCTCCCACATAATTGACATCTAAAAAAAATAAACTAGCTAACATTAATTATCAATGCAATTTATATAGAAACAAATGTAGTGAGTTTATCACACTGAAAAAATAAACTAGCTCCTGCCAAATACAGTTAGGGGCTGTTTGGTAAGCCTCTTAATGAGGCTCTGAATCATTCAGCACTAAATGATTCAGCATTCAACGTGTTTGTTTCAGCTTCTGAATTGAATGGTTAAGACTGAACCGTTAAAATTTGGAATGTTACTGACTCATTAAGCACTGAATTAGGCTGAACCTTAATAAGACCCTCCTATCAATGTAGGGCAACAAAATTAACCATTAAGAGGTCTAACTTAATAATTCAGCACTTAACCATTCAGACCTTTTAACCATACATCTTAATAATTCAGTACTTAATCAAGCAAACAACCCATTAATTACATCTATACCCCCGGTAAGTGTCTAAAATCTACAAAATCGCGTGATGGGCCTCAAATGTGGGGTCAAATTACTAGTTTAGTGCGCACCAACACCAAAATTAAAGTTTTTTATTCGCAATCGTGTATCATGTTTCCTTCTTTTATTATTATTATTATTATTATTTTTTTTGTCGTTTTATTTTTAATAAAAGGGTTTTTAATCATTTTTATAAATTAGAAAGATATTTTATAAAAGCTCACTGAATCTAAAAATTGATTGGTGCAGACTCAGCACATGCGTGATTACCGCCACACATTTTGTAGATCACTCACCCTTGACCTTTCATCTCTTTTTCTTCGAACAATCGCAGGTTGTCACTTTCCTTATGACATCCTGCACATGCTTTCATTAAATACTTTTTTTATTTTAATTGTAATAATTTACATTTTAATCTCATTTAACGGTTCAGTCAATACTCATAATAGTTAATATACAATTTGACGTTATTGTTTTCAACTTAACATGTTGGCATTTAAAGTGCTGCTATATTTTTTGCGAGTATAACTCTCCCTTAACACTATGTTTAGTTAAAATTGTTTAAGTTGCTAGTTAAAGTGTTATCTGAGCACAACTTAAGACGGTAATTGAAATTCTTTAAGTTGCTAGTTAAAGTGTCATCTCAGTGCTACGTAAGACCGTAAGCATAAGACCTTTAATTAAGTCATGCTTTTATAAAGGTGTAGTGGTTTTAAATAATAAATAAATTATAAAAAAAAAAAAAACAAAAACGTGAAAATGTGTGATTGGTTGGTTTTGAGTTGGCCCTACATCCCTCCCCCCTTAACACTTGTTACCACGGTAACGATGGGCTTTTTAAGGCCCCTTTTAACAATGGTGTAATAGCGTTTGGGGTGCGAAAGAGATGATTTAGCACGCCTCTCATGCCCCACTACATAGAGTCCTAAAGAGAAGTATAGTTATTAGTGTGTGAAAACGACTAAATGTTAATCTAAGTTTTGTAAGTGTTTCATATAAGATGATCATTATTATATATTGGTTACTATTTAATGATTATCCCTTTTATTATACTAGTTTAAATCTTATCACGTTGTCTCAATCAAATCCCTACTTGTCCTCCAATTATGTATTCTTTGTCGGAAAAGTTCAAACTTTATTAAATAGAAAAAAAGGTTAAGGCTGGTGGGTATAAGGATGTGCCTTTAAAGGAGGATTACTCGTCACTTTAGCTGCTACATCATCCAAAAGGGTAGTCCTTCATAAGGGGATGGACCAAGGGTGTGAAGGGTATTCCTCTCCTTTATATATATAATCTAAATTCAACCACCACCACCACCTTCTCTACACAAAAACACCACCACCTTCTCCACACCAAAACACCATTATAGACCACACGGAAAAAAATTCCGACGACCTCTGTTCTTCTCCGGATACCACCACCACCAACAGTGGGGTAGAAGATTTTAAGAAAGAAAAAAAAAAACAATCCAAGAGGCCCGTCCCCAACATCCTCTTTTTGACGTTTAAGACAACGACGGAGCGGCGGGGACGGTATAGGCTGTCACAACACCCAAAACGGGCTGGGGACGAGCCTCACGGCCCACACCCATTAGCCTAAGCCAATACATCCTCCTAAGTGGTTGATTAAAAATATAAAATCAACCGAGTTTAAGTGTTTAACATACATATATCAATATGTAAATTTAAATTTATTTCTTAGGGGTGTAGTGGTGTGGTGTGAGTGTGTCCCACTAGGGGTTTGAAAGGACTTCAATTTCACAAGGGTGTAGTGGTGTGGTGTTGTATGAGTGTGTGCGTGTATATAAGGATATTAAAATTGAATTAAAAAAAATAAATTATGGTGGGTGACTTCTGATTGGACAAAGGGGAGGAGAGCATCACCTGATTGGTTGAGCAATTGTGAATCATGGTGTGAAATATTTAGCGCCTGCAACTTTGAAGCCCCATTAGCGCCTAGGTGGCGGTGTGCAGGGCGCGAAATGGACGCTAACTTGCCTTTAACACCCAATTAATGAACCACTACATATGGTCTTAAAAACTAATTTAAAGTCAATACTACATGTCCTTAAACTCTGTGTCTAATCAAACCGTACAATATTAATCAGTGTTGCAAAACTTAATTTGGGCTTGTACTCGGCGATCTACCCTGAAGCGTGTACTCGGCCTAATCGGGGAAATACTTGGGGGTCAAATCGGCCTAGGCGGAGAGTACTCAGCCAACTCGTCTATACTCAACAAACCTACCTTAAAACGAGTACTTGAAAAGTAATTAATCAAACTCGGCTTTATTGTACAGCCCTGATAGACTGATATTAATTGAACCATGATATCGTCAATTATTGCCTAACTATATTTTCTCTTTAACATAAATAAATAAATATATTCGAATGTCACGCTAGTTATAAATGTATTTCTTTGTAAAAACATTATATATACGGTATTGTACATAAAAAATAAAGGTATAACATTAGATCTTTATATACTGAAATAAAAATATAATAATACCGTAGCCAAATATTTTAATATTAAATCTAATCTCATTGCGTTACACCTACAATTTATCACTCATTTTAAAAGAAAAAATGTTCAGGTATATCTTAACAACCAATTATGACCACCCACTGCAATTGGGTGTGGATGACATGGAGCCTGCCGCAATGGATGACAGATCCACATGTGTTTTTTCCCTTTTTTTATTAAACAACTTTACAACTATATGTTTTCATATGACATGGTACAGTGGTACACTTTTAAATAATAAAGTATGTATGTATCCGGTTAACCAACTTTCTATATAAAAATAACTCTAGCTGCTTTTGGACCAGTTGAACAATATTATTAGTCTAGCTAATACCTACTTGCATAGACTCATCAATTATTACCAAAATCTTGTATCATATATTGAAATGAAAGAAAAACATAAAACAATATTAAAGTATAATGTAGGGATATGTTTTTACCGAATTTCCAACGCGCTTGAACGAGACCAATTTCAGGGTTATGATGAAGAAACGGGATAGTTTGCATTAGAAAATCAGGTTCGGGTTGGAAATCAGCATCAAAGATGACCACATACTCGCATTGTTTGGCGTAATCATGCTTAAGCCCTTCTTTAAGTGCCCCGGCTTTGTACCCTTTTCGGTTGTCCCTAACTTGATAATGTATGTTTACTCCTTTGCTTGCCCAACTTTGGCATTCCAATTCCACCATACCCTACATCACATCACCAATTGAACCCACATCAATAATAGACTATTAAAAAGTATCAATATGTTGTCTATCAATATATTGTCCAAAATTTTAGTAGTACAAGCTATACACAGTAAAATGCAATGTATCAACCTTGACCACTGGATCTGTTGAGTCATCAAGCACTTGAATCACAATGCGATCAGAAGGCCATGAAAGCCCACATGCAGCTCCAATGGAAAGCTGATAAACCTGTTTACACACAACAATTTAAAACACTACAAACCAAAGTAAACTACAAAAACAGAAACAGAGCAGTTGTGAAGAATAAATGAATAATACCTCTCTCTCATTATACATTGGGACTTGAACAAGAACCAGAGGGTAAACAGAGTTACCCAACTCAACATCATCTTCAAATGGCTCAAATTTGTAACGTTTTTGTGGCTTTTTACCAAACATTATGTTAACTGCAACCACCATAGCCATGTAAACCTTTTCTGTGAACAACATTATCGACATCACCAGATTAATATACATAAAAACTGTCAGAAATGGAACCACTAATGACACCTTGATCTGACCCCAGATCAGCATAATTTGCCCAGCAATGTCGTACTGGCCACCCACAAACAAATCTGTAATAAATGCCATCGTCAAAAGCTTCTCCATTTGCTCTGTTTTTTATCTTTTACAGAACAAAGGATGAAAAGAAGGTTACTGGCAGCAAAGAAAACAGAGTATGCTCTGTTTTCTGTTTGAGAGATGGATTAAAAGTAGCAAAAATGTAGAAATTAAAGCAACCACATTTTGTTACAAAACATTTATACGATTGGATTTTGCATCCCAGATGCTTGGTTAATGGAAACAGGAAGGAAGCTTTCTGTTTTTTGGTAAACAGATAAAAACAGAGGCAGAAAGAGAACAATGAGAAAGGTTGAGGGATGAGCATGTAAGGGAAAAAGACCGTGGTTATAAAGGTAGAAATTATTGTTTTTTTCGTCCAGACAATTCTTATCTAATTTTATGTTATTAATTAATTGATACTTATAACTTAGTTACACATATGGTCCCTGTCAAATATATGTGTTACAGTTTTGGTATATCTAACCTCATTATCAACTACTCTACCTAGCACCGACATGACATGAATTTTGGCATTCTATAGTTAAACCACTATGAAAGTTTAAAACAATACGTTAAACAAAAATCAAAGAATTAGCTTGGAAGCGGTCTGTGTGTATAGGTAAGGTTAATACTTATTACTATTACTTTTGTTTTGTTTGAGTAAAATATACTATAGTTACAATCTAGGGGTGAGTAATTATCGGGTTGACCAGAGAAAAATCAAAACCCGACCTAAAAAAGACGCAAGTAGACAACACATATGTATTTCGAGATTGGACTAAGAAAATATTAGATAGGCCCAACCGACCGAAGGATCTACATTGTCTGTTGTTTCATTGTAATATAACCTTGGGACACATTTCATACAATTGATTCATATTCTTCATATGTTCTAAGCTAACTTCATGCTCTTTAAGCCGGCCATTAACATGTTTCCAATATGCAAACCATCACCATCCAACAAACCTTTCAAAGGCCATTTTCTTAAAAGTTTACAACAAAAACAAAAGAGCTTGTCAAACCCGAACCCGATGGGTAAACCCGCAACCCGACGCATTTGGGACGGGTTTGGGGTCGGGTAATCGGGTATGGGTCCGGGTATGTGATTAGTTTTTATTTTTTTCGCAGGTTTGGGATTTGATGGTATACCCATTTACCTGACCCGATTACCCGATAAAGTATACCCGTTTACCCGATTAGATACCCGATGTAATTTCCTATATATCTTTTAAAATATGTATTCATTAATCAAGTTAGGATTAATTAAGCATATCCAACGTTCTAGGACCAAAAATATCAATACTATCATCCTCATTAACATCATCTTCACCTAAATTAGCTTCATCAACATTAACATCATCTTCACCCAAATTAGATTCATTCTCATTATCGTCCGCATTAACATCACCTTCGCCCATATTAGTTTCATCTACTTTAACATCATCCGCATTAAGATCCACATTATCTTCAACCACATTAGCATCCACATTAGAACTATAAATTTGAGTTACTTTAGAAAAAAAAAAAAAAAAAAAAAAAAAAAAAAAAAAAAAAAAAACCTTGTGTATAACTCTTCTTTTCAATCTTTCTTTCGATTTCCTCTAGCTTCCTCTTTTTACGTTTTTGACAACCGGAGAGGTATTTGTATTTTGGAGGCATATTTTCTACACAAAATATATAAAGTTTCAACTTTCAGACATAAGTATTAAGTAACTAACAACTAAGTAAGTTTCATAAGGTGATAAATCGTCAAATTTTACATTCAACAAGACAAGTAAGCAACTAGACAACAATTAAGCCCAAAGTATCAACTGATTAGATCAAACTATCAAACTTCAAAACTTTAAAGGTTGTTTATCTAAGTAAAAATTTGAAATTTCGAATGATGTTGTTGATGGTCTTTGATCGTCCATGTCTCCTTGAATCCAGATGTCTATGTCTTTATTTCCCGCCTACGGAATCGTGATCAACTGATCACTAATGATCGTCCCTGATGTTTTTTTGTTTGTCGCCTCCCCTCCCTCATCCCCATTTAAACTAAACCTAAATTTTTTATTGGTAAGTATTCTCGCATGTCGCACGGTTAACCTAGCTTCGATCCTTGGCAACGGCGCCAGAATTTGATAAAATATCGTGGTCCAGTCAAAGATAGAGATAAATGTTCCTAATAACCTTAAACAATGTAGCTTGCGGTAATAAAGGCGTCAAGTCCACAAAGAGTCGGTGATCTATATTGTAAAACTAAGTGGATTATAAAAAGTAAATAAATTATGAAGCTTGCTATTCTTTTTAATTTATGGTTGTCGAAAGGTTGTTTAAAGGTCCAACGGTTTGTGGTTTTACCGAGTTCTATAACACTGTCGTGCCTTCGGGCGGGTGGGGCTCGGGTTTCCGCGCATCGGGAGAAGGCGGGGGCTGGAGGAGGTCGAGTAGTCGATTCTTGGGCACGGCGCCCCGCAAGGGTGGTTGCCACACAGTTGTTCGCCGATCAAAAAAAAAAGGTCCAACGGTTTGTATTAATAATAAAATTATAAATTTGACTTGAAATTTGAATGAAATGATTTCAATAAAACAGTAATTAATAAAAGGATCATATCCGGTTCAACGTTGTAAGACCAAGGGTTCTATCACAATTAATTCCAAATCACAATTGCAAATTGATATTAATGGATTTGTTGTTTCAATGCTTAAGCGTCAATAGCTGTCAACATCAAAGATGGAGTTACTCTAGAACATACAAATCCTATTATCATGCAAAAGCAAATTAACCGAATTCATTTCACAAAGTCAATGCTGCGAGAATAGATTAACAATTTGTGAATCTAAAACGGATTAAGACAATTAACACAATTATCCAAATACTCATTTGCAAACACAATGATAAAAACGTTAAGTATTCAATAAACCTAAAGTCGTATAAGTCTTCCCGGGGTGAATCATGTGGAATTAGCCTCTCATGGTTGATGAAGCTTAGAACTTGGATGTAATAGTTTAAGAATGTCATTGATGATTGGTTATTGATCTTGGATGGAGGATGGGTATTAAAGGTGATTTTGGATGAAAAGGGAAAATAAATGATGATGAATATGGTGGATGATGATCTTGATTCGAGATGGAAATATGATTGAGAATGGTTATGAATGATGAATAACGATTAGAAAATCCCCAAAATCGTTATTATAATTCTCTAAAATCAAATTATGGTCAAAGATCCCCCTAAAACCTTTTTAATTCCCATTAAAAACAAGAAAATATGTTGTTGTATCAGACAAGGTCGTCAGCGAAGGCCTGGCCCCCCATCGCCAATGCCTTATGCTTGCCGAAGTGACTTTCGGCTGCCTATTGGCAGTTGACGGATCTTTTACGCCATCGGCGACGTCTTGAGACCCCGTCACTGATGTGCTTAATCCCTATTTTCCCATTTTCTTCATTTCTTCTTTCCGGATCATCCTAGCTCCGGTCCATAGCCCCCATTAAGATCCCGAAATGCACCTTAAACTCATCTAGACCTGCAAAACAGAAAGCATATCAAAGTAGTGCGTTCGGAAACATAAAATCACATAAAAATGCAATATTAAACACCGAAAACTAACATCTTTCAACCACGTATCAAGTTTAAACTTTAAAATTTGGAGTGCGAGTAGACATTTTGTTAAATTAAATTGTGAACAAATAAAACATTAGTGGAATAGTGGGTCGTTTAAAAACTACAAGTATTAAATCATAAATCTCAATAGTCTTAGTTATATTTTTAATATATAATTTATATACAAAAATCGGGCCTACTTGATCCGGTGACTACACGGCCCACCCTCTGGCCCGACCCTGCAAAGTATCAACATATTCAATTGTTTAGAAACACACTTACATTGTTGTTTATAGTCATCTTTTAATCAGTTATCACTTGTAAAGTATATTTTTTTAACTTTTTTTATAAGGGGGGAGGGGCGCCACTCGATTTGGTCACAGTTATCCTATGGCAACACTACCGGCGGTGGTAGGGGTAGTAAAGGCGGGTAGGCTTCAAAGGTAAATGCCCACGGTTTGTCCATGGTTGTTTAAAGTTTCAATTTCAATTTCAATTTCAATCAAAAGCAAGTATTGGTCCGGAATATTACGGAGGAAATCAAGATTATGAGTTTTTTGTGGATAACAAATCACGCAAAAATGAAGGATATGTCGTGGGATGCTTGGAGTAGATTTGATGCAGTAAAAATGAGATAATGTTGTCTTTTTGTACGGCTGTATTTTTTGTTTGGGATTGTTTGTTTTGTTATGATTGTACCCCGAACTATTTTCGCTAGTTCCTTGCTAGCTTTTTAATAAATAAAGTTCGTTTGGCCGTTCAAAAAAAAAAAAAACAATTTTCCCCTTCCTCATGCAACGGTTAGTTTTTTAAATAACAAGAATTACCAATTAAACTACAAAATAAACATTAAACTAGAAGATACACATTAATGTTATCAAATACATTGTTAAACTACAAAACACACAATTAAACTAGAAAAAAAAAACATAATCAAACTAGAAAACTAATTAACATAATCTAGACAGCAACATTTGTCATGGCGTAATGTGGTCAATACTGTTGTCGTACCTATCTGTATACTCGACTTGTGTAACCTCGATTGTCGCGTCCTCGACTAGATCACCGTTCTACTACATGGTTCTTTTGAGCAGGGTGTTCCATCGGTTACACTTCTCATTAAGATCCGACCACTTTCGTGCGAGGTAATCAATGGTGCGGTTAGGTTCACAGACAAGCTGATTAAATTCTGCCAATACATTGTTCTAATACGAAGACCTAGCTGGTCTTCTTGATTTGTGTACGTCTTTTCTAGCCGGTACCAATGCAATTTCTTCTTCCTCACTCCAACATGTCACTATAAGATGATTCTGAAATGGTTAAAATAGTAGGATTTTTTTTAGATGAATTGTGGTAAGAATTGGTAAAAATGATGGGGTTTTTGTGTATAGGATTGGAAGAGTTGATAGAAATTTATAGGAAAATTTAATGGTTTTAGTTATTTTTTAAAATTTAAATGAAATAATAAAACTATATTATACCTAAATAAATATTAAATGAAAAATAAATTTTAAGGCTAGTGGTCTAGAGTAGTGCCATTTTTAACTTGGTTTTTTAGGATAGCGAATCAGTATAGTGATATGGTAGTATATGATTGAAGAAAATCTGGATATTTCGGGTAACGCCGCTCTCACCGTAACTCCATTTGTTGATTTTACATCTGTTCAGAAGTAATACATGGCTATTATATGAGGGCTCCTGTTGCCTTTCTCCATGTCAACCACATGCAATAGTACGAAGTTTCTCCTTCGTATATTACTAGATTATGGGCGTAGGCTGCGCGTTGCGGCGGCAACGCTTTAAACAGTGTCACATTATGTGATGCGTTAATCATACGAAAACATGTGTTTTGATATATCCGATTTAAAGCATTGTGGTTACCGAAGAAATATAATCGAATTCGGGTTGGTCCGTTTAGTGATGGGTCCACCTAACACTACACCACCCGTACCTTTGCATCAAAACTTAGCGGCATCAAAATGTACAATAACTCGAATATGTATGTAACTCGAATCTATACCGTCAAAAAACCATTTTATATTTTAGCCGGCTCGTTTCCAAACACAGTTTATGTCAGAAACGTAGGTAACACGAATTTAAACCGTCGAATGAAAACGTTTTATATTTGAGTTGACTCTATGTTTCACCTTATTTGTTTCCAAACAAAATTTACATCAAAACGTAACATTTTATAATTGGCCTAGCTCATTTAAAAAAAAAAAGTTATAGCGTAGACGAACTCGGATTTATACCGACACATTCAAAAAAATAAAAACATAAGAAAATAGTTATACGAAGGCCGAAACCTTAGAAATCTAAAGGGGTCAAAGTGACATTTACAAAGTTAGAGGGTTATGTCACACCACGCCAATGGCGGAAACACGTGGCGCAACGCTCGAAAGCATATCAAAGTCAAGATTAACACAAACTATATTTAATTAGAAAAGATCAATTTATTAGGATGTCGAAAATGAGTATCTTGTTACAATATTGCACGAAGCATTACATGAAACAGTGAACATTAAGTTTCAATGTGGGGGTATTTCCGTTTATATTCCAACCCGATGGTAACAACAGATGAAACCCCGACCAGTATCCGACATCCCGAATTCCACCGCACTAGCCCCATATCTATTCAGCACTTAGTTACCTGAAAGATATGTTTAAAATGACGTCAATATATAAAATATTGGTGAGTTCACAGGTTTTAGTTTCGTAACAACAATATTTTCACAACCATCGACTCGACTCACTTTACCGTATAATTATTTTCCCATTAAATAATTATACTAGGATCTTGTCGATCGATATTTCGTTTTTACAACATGTGCGAAACCTGCACAACTTGTGGCCTTTGTAAGGAGTAGCTAGCTCCTACAAACTATAATGATGAGCAATCCCTTGAGCCCCATAACCAAACCAAGACTAATAATAATTCCCCGCTCCAAGTCGTTCCTCGGAACCCAACGACTTAATTTCAGAATACGTGCACCCCAGGCATACGCCGATGCATAATCGACGCTATCGATTAGGGGTGGGCCTTGTCAGGCACCAATAGTACTATCCAAATATTCTTTCGGTTTCATTTCCCTGAATTAATAATTACGGAAGAGAGGACTCAACCCCGAGTGGCGATCACTGCTCAAGTACTCATCATACCACTTATCACATTTTAACCTTTGAAAACATTTCAACATGTGACAACGTTTGACAAACATATCTTTCCCCCAGTTAAAACAGTAAAATGGGGCCGTGAAACTCACCTGATGTACAGCGTACGCTCAAATAGCAGAGAATAGCAAGTCCGTGGTCAAGCACCTACGAACGTCCTAGTGCGTGTAAGTCACTAAGTCTATAGCGTGTGCCTTTCCGGCAAGTTGTACACCCAACTCCCAACACCACCATTTAGATATAGTTCTGTGACATCCGTCATTTTTTTTCATTATATATATATATATACATATATTTTTTTTTTTTTTACAATAATAATAATAATAATAATAATAAAAATAATAATAATAATAATAATAATAAAAATAATAATAATAATGATACTAATAATAATAATAATCATACTTTTTTTTAACACTTGAAACCCATTACCAAACCTAAGCCCAACACACACCAACACCCACCTTCTCTTCTCTTCCCTAACCTGCTACCCGGCCCAGCCCAACAGGTGCCCTGGAGCCCATCAGCGAAGCCCAGGCCCAGCCTTCTTCTCTTCCCTTAGTCAAAAAAAAAACAAAACATGTTTTGCCCCTGCCGGGACTCGAACCCGAGCAGGTGGCCGGGTCAACCAAACACCACACACACTAGCACCAATTGAGCTACAACACATATCTGTCCTAATTCCAAACGAAATTATATATAAGGCCTTGTTCTTTTGCTGCTGCTACTCGCTGTTGATAAGCAGACGCGAGTCTGCTTCTTTTTTTTCTTTCTTGACTTTTGAATGAAACATATACATGGAAGTCAACTGATTAATTGTTGTGATAGGTAATTAACGGATTAATTCACGCAATCACCATAATAAACTCTCAAATCTTACATAATTACGCGGATTACTTGTTAAACTTTGAAGAATTCAAACGCGTCATTAAAAACTTTCCATTTTACTAATCCGAGCCACATCCCTATAAATTGAACGCTCCTCAGCCTTCTACACTCGCTCATACATCTCTCTCAACTCTCAATTTCTTCATATAATCTCTGTTCGTGTGATTTTGATTCGCGTTTGACTTTTGGTTGACCGAGCATAAACCCACGAATACGTATCTTGTAAGCTTTCTTTTTTTTTGTGGGTTTCATTGTACAGCACCTCGTGAACAATAGCCCCAATGATTCAGGGGCTATTGGACACGAATTGTTTGATTATGGAAAGCTAGGGCTCGAATCACTTGATTTGGGGAAAAACACCTTACTCAGATAACTTATATATTTTTTTTAGAACAAAACATAAACAAATAACTGATCCAGACCAGCTGGTGTAGCCCCTGCCCTTAAAACATGAACCGGCCTGGGGGCCAAGGTTCGAGTCCCACCATGACCATTCTTTTTTTTGTGTGATATTCTTTTATTCTTATATTTTCTTAATTCTTTTTAAAATCGTTTTAAATTACTAAAACTATTTTATAAATTCTACAAAATTTATTCTATGCTATTCCACTGATAAAGTTCATCATCCAATTTTTAGTTTTACAAAAATCATTTATTTAATATATATTATTAAAAATACAAGTTTATTCATTTATATTTATTAAATTCAATAAAAATATCTAAACGAATTTATTAAATCTCACAAAAATTATTCTAAACTTATATATTCTTAAACATTCCAGAAAATATTTTTATTTCAGAAAAACCATTTATTTTATATTTTTAATTAATTTTTGTTAGTTTTAATCATAAATAATTCATAATAAATTCATTTTACAATATTTTTGTACCAAAATTTTACATAAATTATTTCTATTCATTTGAAACAGAAATACAATTTTTAATTCAAGAATTCTTTGATTTTAATATTTTTAGATATTAAAGTCGTATTTTGACAATTTGAAATAATTAGATTAAATATTCTATTTTCAATAAAATAATTTTATAAAAATTATTTTCATACTTAAAACCTTATGTTGTGATTATATTCAACTTAAAATTTTACAAAAAGACTTTTGTTTGTTTATTCATTAAATTTCCTATATTTAATAAACAATTTGTTTGTTAATCAAATAAACGTTTATCCCCAATTCGAAGCCCTAGAAATACATATATCTTAGAGTTATTTCCCTTACACATTATCGAATACTTTAGGTTGATCATTTGGGAGTAATCTCAATTCATATTTCGTTGTCCAAGTCCAATTTCAAGTTATTACGTGAACTGTGAGTATTCCTATCCCCTTTTTGCCTTTATTCATTTTTGGGGTGTTACATGTACACTATTACAATTTCAAATACAAATTTACATTTTTACAATACAATTCTAGTACTATGTGCATTGCTTACAACGTGCTTTATGCTTAGACAATACATGTGGATTACATTTGTACTTAGTGAAATCATTAACATGGTACAAGCCGACCTTAACATTGGATAGCGCTATTTGGATTGACAACCCGCCTAGGTTGATTCTCCCCCTTTTTCATCGGAGAATCTGTGGCCAGTGTTAAGTTATCATCCATTTATTGGTTGAGTACACTACAGTTCATACAGTACATTATACAGTCACAGGGTTGATTTCGCTCATTTGTTTGATACATGGTTTACATATCCACACTGTAGCTTGCACTTGAATTGTATAACTTTTTAACCTACTATATATATCAAATCTAGGAATGCTCACCAACATTTCATATGTTGACCAAACCTATTTTTGTACATGTTTCAGGTGCAGTTTGATCTAGTGCTTTAGCAAGAGACATTTAGTGTTTTATTTCAATTCAGTTATTTCAATATTTACATTTCATTTAGACAATGTAATTTCTATTTCCATGTAAGACAAATTTTGATTATTCAATAATATTTACATTTTAGTACCATGAGCTTTTGAACAATCGTCACTACGTGGCACCTCGATGATTCCGCCATCGGTTGGGGTGTTACAGATTGGTATCAGAGCCATGGTTATAGGGAACTAGGTTATTAGATAAAAAGGCCTAGACTATAACCGAACTACAACTTGCATGCATAATATTTCCTGAATTACCCTACTCCTCATTTCCCTCTACTTTCCTTCTTCTATCTTTCCCTCCTTCTCTCTCTCCATTCTTCTCATCCTTCATCATGGTGCATAGAGATGGTGTCCTACAGGGAGTGGAAAGTCTACATCATCATGGAACAGGGACAGTACCTTTCATGAAGACACTCTTAGGCATAATGCCTACTCTTACTTTTGTTCCTTCGAAGTTGTTGAACTTTAATGAGTGTGATAAGGACACGTGCAATCTGGAAGGGTGGACGCCTGTACACTGGGTTTTCTGGCATAGGCAAGCATAGCGCATAAATCCATTTACGGACCTGTTATGCTTACCTGGGGATTCCTGGAGTGAGTGTCCACTTATAGGCTAAAGCATGTCTTCTTTGATCACCATTGAGTTCAATTCCTTTGAAAAGTCAACGTTCTTGTTGGGCTTTACAGCTAGACAAGGGCACTCCAAGCATCTTATGCAAGTTTTACAATAATACTCTCTCATTTCATATACAATATCCTATATATCATGATTTTCATATATTGCTTACAAGTTCATACTTTCATAACCATCTATGGATTTCACAATCACACTTCACCTTACCCTCATAGCCACTTTTTAAATATTCAACACCCTACCCAAATCATATTATTTCTTTTCTCCACATGCTATTTATTTCATACCTTAGCACAAACTAAAGATTTCTAAAACTAGTTGTATTACCTAGTAACTTTACAAAGTACATATTTTTCTCGAAACTTAAATTGATTATTTATTGACGTAACAAACGATTTACTATATAACGTTTTAAACTATTACAAAGCCTACTTAGCTTGTACTATTTAACAACTTTTGCCTTATGTACAAAACCAAATTTTGAAAATATTCATTTTTTTTGGAATAATATCAAGTCTCTAGATTCCCCATCAACACTCACTCATTTTCAACTTGTTCAAATTTTTACAATATTTGGCATATACCACAATCATGTTTTCTTATACACTTGATTATAAGCTTTGATCCAAACCCCAAAATTTACACTGTTATATAACCTCCTTACTATAAAATAAACTCTTTATCAACTATCTTCACATTCACCACCTCTCACAACCTTGATTCTGCTTCAAGATTTTTCATCATCATCCTCTCAAGAACTAAATTCATATCCTTCACCTTCTCACACGTGAGCTAGTTACCCATGATAATCAAACTACTAAAAACCTGATACTTGATTCTACAGGATTTTTTTTCCAAAACACCATTGTTTGTGAAACTTGATTTTCTCTTAACTTGACTATTCACTGACATTTAATTATTCTTGATACTCGTGTTTTCATTTTCTTGATCTTATTATCATTTTGTACCCAATTATGACATACTCATAGGCATATAACATCTAGAGATTTCCTTGCATACTATTATGTACGAACACAAATTGGTAATCTATCATATTGGTTACGTTTATTTTAATCGTACACTTACACTTATTTGAAACGTTTAGACTTGATACTTGATCTTACAGAACTTTTCTAAGAAAACATCATTGCTTATTATATGAAACTTGATTTTTCCTTTAACTTGACTATTCAGTAATTATTCATGATACTCGTAAACATTTAATTATTCATGATAACACTTACACTTAATGGTTGTAGTACTTACAAACTTGCTTGCATAAACATGCTATCAAATTGCAATCTATGTGAATAATAATTGTTGCACTTAATAGAGGTCATCATGCCTTTTTCAACAGTCGGGGGAGGCCCTACAACCTGCTCCACGACTGGTGAAGGCTACCGAACATACTCAACGATTGGTAGAGGTCACTATGCCTTTTCAAACAGTCGGGAGAGGCCCTACAACCTACTCCACGGCTGGTGGAGGCTATCGAACCTGCTCAACAATCGGTGGGGTCATAGAAGGACGCAAAACCTTAATGTAAGGTAAATTGATGATTCCGGTCCGGAACGTAATCATGAATTTACAGGTACATTAGGGTAGTGTGAAATTCTATTAGAGTTTTTTTGGGAAGGCGTCCAGTACGTTTTCAAGGTATCAAAGGTGTGGTGGGTTAGCTGCGGTACACCCTGTATACAAGCACTAATGATGCATTGAAAGTGAGATTGGAAGTCGGACCAGGAACAAACTCTGGTTATTTGGTAGTCTATTTAGTCTTTCTGTAGATAATCAACACGTACATATATCTTAGGATTCCTAAAACTTGAAATTTATTGATTTACTAGATTCTTATTCTCTTTACTATTTGAGACGAACCTAATCCAATCCTTAACCCACACCTATCAAACCTACCATCCAAAACAGTTTACTTTGTTCACGTCGTACCTTAACTCTGATTTTCCAAACCACAGTTATCTTAAATTTTACCCAAGCATCCATAACCCTATGTTTATAATAACTTCGGGACGAAGTTTCTAAAAGTAGGGGATGCTGTGACATCCGTCATTTTTTTTCATTATATATATATATATACATATATTTTTTTTTTTTTACAATAATAATAATAATAATAATAATAAAAATAATAATAATAATAATAATAAAAATAATAATAATAATGATACTAATAATAATAATAATCATACTTTTTTTTAACACTTGAAACCCATTACCAAACCTAAGCCCAACACACACCAACACCCACCTTCTCTTCTCTTCCCTAACCTGCTACCCGGCCCAGCCCAACAGGTGCCCTGGAGCCCATCAGCGAAGCCCAGGCCCAGCCTTCTTCTCTTCCCTTAGTCAAAAAAAAAACAAAACATGTTTTGCCCCTGCCGGGACTCGAACCCGAGCAGGTGGCCGGGTCAACCAAACACCACACACACTAGCACCAATTGAGCTACAACACATATCTGTCCTAATTCCAAACGAAATTATATATAAGGCCTTGTTCTTTTGCTGCTGCTACTCGCTGTTGATAAGCAGACGCGAGTCTGCTTTTTTTTTTTTCTTTCTTGACTTTTGAATGAAACATATACATGGAAGTCAACTGATTAATTGTTGTGATAGGTAATTAACGGATTAATTCACGCAATCACCATAATAAACTCTCAAATCTTACATAATTACGCGGATTACTTGTTAAACTTTGAAGAATTCAAACGCGTCATTAAAAACTTTCCATTTTACTAATCCGAGCCACATCCCTATAAATTGAACGCTCCTCAGCCTTCTACACTCGCTCATACATCTCTCTCAACTCTCAATTTCTTCATATAATCTCTGTTCGTGTGATTTTGATTCGCGTTTGACTTTTGGTTGACCGAGCATAAACCCACGAATACGTATCTTGTAAGCTTTCTTTTTTTTTTGTGGGTTTCATTGTACAGCACCTCGTGAACAATAGCCCCAATGATTCAGGGGCTATTGGACACGAATTGTTTGATTATGGAAAGCTAGGGCTCGAATCACTTGATTTGGGGAAAAACACCTTACTCAGATAACTTATATATTTTTTTTAGAACAAAACATAAACAAATAACTGATCCAGACCAGCTGGTGTAGCCCCTGCCCTTAAAACATGAACCGGCCTGGGGGCCAAGGTTCGAGTCCCACCATGACCATTCTTTTTTTTGTGTGATATTCTTTTATTCTTATATTTTCTTAATTCTTTTTAAAATCGTTTTAAATTACTAAAACTATTTTATAAATTCTACAAAATTTATTCTATGCTATTCCACTGATAAAGTTCATCATCCAATTTTTAGTTTTACAAAAATCATTTATTTAATATATATTATTAAAAATACAAGTTTATTCATTTATATTTATTAAATTCAATAAAAATATCTAAACGAATTTATTAAATCTCACAAAAATTATTCTAAACTTATATATTCTTAAACATTCCAGAAAATATTTTTATTTCAGAAAAACCATTTATTTTATATTTTTAATTAATTTTTGTTAGTTTTAATCATAAATAATTCATAATAAATTCATTTTACAATATTTTTGTACCAAAATTTTACATAAATTATTTCTATTCATTTGAAACAGAAATACAATTTTTAATTCAAGAATTCTTTGATTTTAATATTTTTAGATATTAAAGTCGTATTTTGACAATTTGAAATAATTAGATTAAATATTCTATTTTCAATAAAATAATTTTATAAAAATTATTTTCATACTTAAAACCTTATGTTGTGATTATATTCAACTTAAAATTTTACAAAAAGACTTTTGTTTGTTTATTCATTAAATTTCCTATATTTAATAAACAATTTGTTTGTTAATCAAATAAACGTTTATCCCCAATTCGAAGCCCTAGAAATACATATATCTTAGAGTTATTTCCCTTACACATTATCGAATACTTTAGGTTGATCATTTGGGAGTAATCTCAATTCATATTTCGTTGTCCAAGTCCAATTTCAAGTTATTACGTGAACTGTGAGTATTCCTATCCCCTTTTTGCCTTTATTCATTTTTGGGGTGTTACATGTACACTATTACAATTTCAAATACAAATTTACATTTTTACAATACAATTCTAGTACTATGTGCATTGCTTACAACGTGCTTTATGCTTAGACAATACATGTGGATTACATTTGTACTTAGTGAAATCATTAACATGGTACAAGCCGACCTTAACATTGGATAGCGCTATTTGGATTGACAACCCGCCTAGGTTGATTCTCCCCCTTTTTCATCGGAGAATCTGTGGCCAGTGTTAAGTTATCATCCATTTATTGGTTGAGTACACTACAGTTCATACAGTACATTATACAGTCACAGGGTTGATTTCGCTCATTTGTTTGATACATGGTTTACATATCCACACTGTAGCTTGCACTTGAATTGTATAACTTTTTAACCTACTATATATATCAAATCTAGGAATGCTCACCAACATTTCATATGTTGACCAAACCTATTTTTGTACATGTTTCAGGTGCAGTTTGATCTAGTGCTTTAGCAAGAGACATTTAGTGTTTTATTTCAATTCAGTTATTTCAATATTTACATTTCATTTAGACAATGTAATTTCTATTTCCATGTAAGACAAATTTTGATTATTCAATAATATTTACATTTTAGTACCATGAGCTTTTGAACAATCGTCACTACGTGGCACCTCGATGATTCCGCCATCGGTTGGGGTGTTACAAGTTCCCCGTTTAATCAAACATATGTCCTAGGTTTCGTTGGCGTTAGATTACCCTTGGTATTACAAGTTATATATTACTCTTGTTAATATTTCCTTAACTTGTACATTATTATCATCGACTTGACTTCACTTAACGTATAATTATTTTCCCATTCAAATAATTATACTTAAGATCGCATCGCCCGATATATTTCAACACTCGACCCGACTCACTTTGCCGCACATTTATTTTCCCATTTAAATAAATATGCTAAGGTCTTGTCGTTCGATTGTATATTCTCAACACCCGATTCAACTCACCATACCGTATATTTATTTTCCCATTCAAATAAATATACTAGGATCTTGTTGGTACGGCATACACATATATATATCTTTGTCTACTCGTCTTGTTTTCCTTCCCACATATCTACTTTCCCATTAAGTAGATATACTAGAATTTTGCCGAGACGAGTGTACATATATATAAATGTGTAATTTTTCTTGTTAAGTATATACGTTTGTTTAACGTCTTACTTGTTTACGTCATGTTTTTCTCCCACGAATAATTCCTTCAACACTTAGGAAAGTGTTTATTAGTTTTCACCCATGATGTATATGTATATTTTACTTCCTAAATATATATTTTCTCATCTTGCCGCAATGGCATTTTTCTCACGTCTTGTCCGTGTATGGTTCGTTAACGCGTCTTAGTTCGATATCTTAGCTTGATTAGTCACTTTTCCAAGTTTTTCCCAACATGTGTTTTATAGAAATATTATCCACATTCCTAACACATGTTACTTGGAAGGTTTGTATTTTAACTCAACTTGTTAACTTAGATACAAAAATGCTTCCAATACTTTTATATTCCCATTTATATAAAAGTATTCATTTTTGTATAAGTTTCTCAAGTTTTAATTTTCGTTTAACATTTTTATAAAATCTCTATTTTATAAAAATCCTTATGTTAATACAAACCCCTATTTTTATAACTTTCATTTTTATAAAAATATACTTTTTATACAAAATACCCAAGTATGTTTACTAGTATTTACCAAATCAACCTTGGAAATTTATTACTTACACTTTTGACACCAAACTTTCCATCCTTGCATTTTTGGACTAATAGTTTCTAAAATATCCATTTTAGCCCTCTAACTTTCAAAGTTACAATATTAGTCCCTTAACTTTCAAATGTTGCATTTTTCCACTCTAACTTCCAAAGTTAACATTTTTCACTCAAAATAGTAGACTTTGAAGATCCATCTTTTTATTGGTAAGTTTTTTTGTATCAAAACATTTTTATTAGTCTTATATTCCATATATAAAACTATTTGTATGTGTGTTTTATGTATTTGCCCATTATATCAAATTATCATTCTTCTAAGTAAGTAAACTTTAATTTTTCATCTTCTTCATTCTTGAACTTCTAACATGTTCCATCATCTATTATGTCTTAGATGATCATAATAAGATGATTAAAGTTACTTTTTAACACATTCAAGTTTATTCCATAAATCTTAATCAAATCATCATCCTACTTAGTATATGTGTAGATTTTATACATTTTCAAGAACACTACTTTATCATCATCCAATCCATGATTTATTTACATATCTTTAATCATCTATTTTACTCATGTAAAATCTATTAAAGTTATGTTTCAAAACCACATTTTAAACCCTTCATGTACAACTTGCCTCTAAGAACACATACATGAATATCAATAATCAACACAAGGTTAAGAAGCTTACTACTAGCACAAGGCTAGGGAAGACAAAACCTTGGATTTGAGAGGGGTTTAGTGTGTTCTTCCTTATTGGTTAAGCTCCAAGCTTGAAACACACAATGGGGTTTTGATGGATGGATGTTTTGAGTGATTTGGAGATGTAAAAACTTGAAAGAAGTGTGTATATGGGGGAGGGGAAACCTACGGCCCAAAGAGAAGAACAAAGAAGAGTTTTTGCTTTGCTTCTTCAAGTGTCTAACACATGCTTATATATCATTATCACATGTAATCTTCCATGGATCTTGTAAGATTTACTTGAAGATTGTAGGTGTACTTAGATCTTTGGGAAGATTATAAATGTGTGTGTGTGTGCCGTGTGTTTAGAGAGAGAGTGGGAGAGATTTTGTGTGTTAAGATGGATATGTCAACCCTTGCACTCCTTTATAATCCTTCCAAGATTACACATGAGATCTTTATGTAGGATTTGTTTAGCAAGTGGATGTGTTTAGGTTGTAGTATACTTGATCTTGTCCTGGATTTTCTTGGCCATAGGGCCGAAAATTCTTACACAAAAGCAAGGTTGGTGCATGCTTCATGTACTTGGTAGATCTTACTCCTTTTTTGTCCATGCATGCTTATCTTTCTAGGCTAGTAGGTTATGATTATTAAGACAATGCATGGATATTATATGGCCATTAGGCCGGCCCTTGGTGGGTCTAGGTGGGGCCCACAATTTCAAATATTTACCCAATATTTGTTATGTTTAATCCCTCGTCGTCCGGGTGTCGTTCGGGTATTTTTCGGGTTTTAATCGCACGTTGTTCGGACATTATAAATACCTTTAATAACCCTTAAATATAGTCTAATTTAAGCGTTGGTTGGTTATTTAGGCTTTTGTCGGGTGAAATTATGAGTTATACGCGTATCGGGTGCGGTACGCGCATTTTATTCGTTATCGGGAGATTTGTACAAGACGTTTCCACTTATGGTTTCGGAGTTCCAAAACTCATTATATTTCGTGAAAATACCCTTTATTTTATATCCTGGGTGTCCGGGATCCTTTTAGTTTATTTACTTATTACCGGGTAATCACCAACGTCCGTACCGGACAAGTTTATTCGCACATGATCCTATCATGCATCGTCATTAAACGTGTGCATTCCTATGCATCTTATGGGGAATTTGCTATTCTCTTACGGCATCAATTAAATTAATCCAATTAATTTAAACATGCACTTAAACTGTTAATTACATATACTAACTATGTACGGAATCACATCGATTTTTGCCGGATGTTACAGGTTACCTCTGATATTATCCTTGAACAGGGCGGGGTGTTTGCGCTTCATGAGATCTCCTCTTTCCTAGTGAGCCCAGATTCATGCTCGGCTCACGCTTAGTGCTCTAACAAACACAATGTCGTAGTTCCACTACGACTAGGTCCTTGGGCATCCCACCTTGACACATCTATCGGTTTCCCGAAATAGTAGAGCTTATCGTCAACCGGACTTCCGCCGGTCGAGGAATTGACCAAAACTTCCTCAGGCCAGACTTGCGGGATTCATTAAGAGTTCCACTAAGCTCTTGCGACAATTCAAGCTTATTCATCACGAGACCAATTTTGATCGATATCTCCGTACCACCGAAGTATTAAGAACTTGGCCTACTACAATTTCTAAGCTTATTGACACCTTCTCGGAGTATGACTCTCAGTGAAAACCTATTATTAGACCGAAGTTCTTAAGGCCTACGCCTTGTCTGTATGACTTCTTAATAGGTTCGCATCTCATCCAAACAGTCTTTGATCTGTAAGATTTACTGGCCATCTCTCGGATAACTCAAACCAGGTTATGTATCTATCTCCGCCTGTCATTCGACGTACTGGAGATATACACGTATGCCCTCCAAGGGCTTTGAGTAGTACACCCCGAACACTGGGATGCTAATTCCTATCACATAGGAAATTTTGGTGATGAAGCTCATGGATTCGATCTGCCACGAACATCAATCGTGTCAACACGGAACAATTCCGTCAAGTACATTCAATTTGTCCGAGAGTGACAAGCCATACTCGTCTCAAATCGAGTATCCCATGCTTGTGTACAAAGTTTGTTGAACTGGAGGTAGAGTGACTACTACCACCCTATACAATAGTAGTCGGCAATTCAGTGTCTAGCCATGACTCTTTCCAAGAGCATAGGTAACTATTCGTACGCCTCATCTCGAAGTCACAGATGAGTACGGGATGAGAGGGTTCCAAACAACAATCAATCATCACTTGGGTCACATCTGACCCCGGGACACCTCGGGTGTCATGGTGATGTCAAACAGGTGATCTTACCGCACCACATAAAAGTCCCCTTGGAAACCTCGTCGGGTATCCCATTTTATTTATCCTTCGGCTCGACTCACTTTACCGTATATTTACCTACCCATTAAGATAAATATACTAGGTTCTTGTCGATCGAACAACCACATTCAAAATGGGACTTTATTTCCGTAGAATCCTCTAGGTACTGAATCGCTGCTTTCCTCCTGAGCAATTGTGGTTAATGTACTAGGACGCTTAGTATGGACTGATGGAGGTCGAAAATTTTTGCGTCGCTTTCACCCCTCAGTTCCCTTACATTAAGCAGTGTATACATGGCGCCCGGGCCGTACGATTTTACAATCCTCGAGAAGTACTAGTCGACTCAAACACCAACGACAAGATGCTTCCAGCGCATAGGTCTATACCGGAAAGAGATATATGACATGTCATAATTTGTTGTCGCAACGAACAGAGTATATGGTTTCTAGGACATATCAACACGTTGGCTCCCATTGCGACAAGTATACCGAACACCAGTAGCTCGCCCAGAACATGGGTATCCAGCACTAGTTCTGTTATATGTGCTTCACGGGCACCAGTGTTCTATCGTCATTAGCAACCTAGTAAGTCAATTCTGAATAATACAGGCCACATGCCCTTAAATTGACTTTCATATCTTATGCAGAGATCCGAGTGTAAGGAGTCCTGAAACCGAAATCCTCACTTGCCGAAGTTTCCATCTCTCTGGAATCTTTTGAGATAAAAGGTGAAATCGAGTCATCGATGCATGCCTTTGGCATAGACTTCACCTTTGGGTTTGACGGCTTCTTGCGCCCAAAGTCGTTACTTAAACAACAAACGAATGACTGAGATCGCACCACAAGAAATAGTCTCGAGCCTTCCCATAAGGCATCCCCCTTCAACGACTCAGTTAGTCACACATATGGCGCAATATGTAAGCCTTCAAGGTCATCTTCATTAGTCAGGTACCATACGCCCTGACCTGGCAGCTCACATCACTATGGTGTCTCCAACAGTGTCTGTCAAAGACACGGGATTTTTGCTCCAACGCGAGCAATGCTTCCTAAGGATAACTGGGAACACCACTATCGACTCGAGGTCGAAATTGTTCCATTGTTCCAAGAATTTACGCCACGACACCAAGATAAGATGAACCTTCCATCAGAGGAATAACAACATTAATCGAAGGGTCGAGGCGATCAACCATCTCAACCTAGTAGTGTAGCACCTTTCATGAGTAGATAATGCTGCACGCCCTTCTGGATTCAGGGTTCATAAAACCTCTTAATCATGTACCAGGGACTTCACCAATGCACGCCCATGGGTGGGTCCACGATGGTATTTCCATAATCGCCAGCATGACACGTTGGCATGAATGACGTCAAACGAATCTACTGGGATGAGCAATAAATGAACTGAATCCTTCAATTCTTACTAGTCCCAAATGTATGGGTCATATTATTGCTCACATTTACTCGATGCCTTCGGGGTTCGAGACGCATTCAAAACCCCTTATTACAAAGGCGAGCCACGCCCCGTCATGTGTGGATCATGGGATTTCTTCCCGATATGATTGAGTGTGGTTAGTTGACCAGAATGCGCGCAAAAGGTTAAGGTGTCACTGATGCCTTAGATTCTGAAGATGTAACACTCATGAAATGCGTGAGCATATCAAAGGTCGACACATATTTCGGTCCATTACTCAAACAACCATGTGACTCAAAGGAATACATGGGCTAACACTTAGACTAGAGTGTCATAGTATGACCTCCAAAAGTCCGTTGAGCTCCCGAAATCTTACATACTCACTGTCGACGCTACACAATCCAACACACAAAACAATGACATCAACGAGGGGTTTAGGTGATGTCTCCATCCCGAGTGAAACAAGAGCGATGCAAACGACAAATCATCACGTCCTCAAGGTAATCCAACAGCTGTAGCAATACATCCACGAAACACATCAATAAGGGAACACCACACAGGAGCAACACGACAACAGAGAAGCATGACGACAAGGCAACACCGCAATAGGAACTGTACGACACAGAGAAATACGACAGCAAGGCTACACTACTGCAGGAACAGTAAACGATAGGAATGCATCATCGGCGATGCAGCGCAACCACATGGATACACCCAGCAAAAATAATGCAACAACGAGCATGCACAATGGCTGGGGGTAACACAGTAGCACGAATGCACGCGACAATATGACGCTCAATATGGAGAACCCATAGTCCACACCACCATAAAGCTCCGTTATGGTGAGCACGCATCCCCGTGCGTCTCAGATCACTTGTGGAAGTGGGAATTTCATTCGTACCTTCGGCCTTGAGCCTAACCTCCATAGGCTCGATGGTAGGACTTGGTTAGATTGGCTGGCGCATCAGTCGTCATAACATAAATGGGAATGACGGGTTCCACATAATTTAGCTGACTTCTAGAGCCGATATTGTTCATGGAGAGAACGACCATAGGCTTATTACGAGTCACTCAAACAATGGCAACAGAAACATCGACAGTTTCTACTGAGGCCTGAGAACCATTGACAATGTTAGGCTTCCTAAGAGCCCAAGGAATGATAACTAGTAGTTCAATGAAAGCCTCAAAGAGAATGGAATTAATAACAACGAACTCCACAAGGCACATAGATGGTCATAGCGGCCTGGCGAGGGTCATAGAGACGTCTTCGTTAATATCATTCACTTCTGCAGGAGCCTCAAATATATCAACAACGTCAACTCGAGCAGAGCCATAGAACAACATCATCAAGCCCAACATGGACTGTACAGACAACGACAACAATAAACTCAACAACAGATATGGGAATAACGACATCAAGCTCGATAAGTGCTACAGGATCACTGGAAACAACAGACTCAGCAAGAGCTAGACACTTAGCAAAAACATCGGGATCTACTCGATACATAGATCAATAATAGCCATCGCGACATCAGGCCCGGCCGGAGCCTTAGACTCGTCGTAGTTATTATATGTGTGGTAAGCAGTATCCATAGGTCCTAGTAACCAACCACCGTCTACCCCAATATCAAGATAATGGTCACCACGAAAATAGCAAGTAGAGGTAGAAGGATCATGATTTATCGAGACACCTTGATAAGATGAAAATGACACCGATTCTGGCAACCTAGCCGAGTCATCCTTCTCATTAGAGTCCTTTTGCATATTATCTTGACCTTAGCACTGATGGCCTTCAACTGAAATGCCTCTCCGCCCCTAAGCGAGACCGGTGAACTTTCTTCCTGAAAGGCCACACAGTGAGAGTATCGAAATACGACAAGAGATTAGACAGGTCACCGTGTCCACAACGAATGGATCTCGCAACCTTAGTTTTTAAAAAAAAATCACCGTGACGAGGGGACACAACGTCTCAATATCTTCGGGGATTGACCAAAAACACTTTCCATCAATCGTCGACCAATAAATAACTAGTCTCGTCACCGTGACGACGGTGATGGACATTCAACATTGCAACAAGAGCAATGGAATTGTCATCCCATAGGTATGTTTAACAGAATGACGTGACCACATTTAGTAGTCCGCCACTTGATTTTCGAGGGGGATTTTAATGTCAGTAAAAGCGTCTTGCAACATTCTGACAATCACGGAACACTCTTACGATTACGATTCCCAAAGTGTGGTTCCACTTTCTAGGATTTATGACGGATTCAGGCACAGTACATGTAACGAACCTACTCTGGCGTTCCTCGACTGAAGCGAGACTACCAACAATCCTTGAAAAACAAACAGGAGGTAGATAGAGGAGTCTTATGATAACCTTTGCACCTCAGGAAAGTAGTATGACATAAGTACCAACATGCTGAGCCCATCACAATTCATCTTCCGAACACGATCCAGCGCTATTGCAAAGGTTGTTAATCCATACTTGAATACTCAATACATCGAGTAGTGGCTTCCCACGAGTTAATCGTATGCACTTCCGAGTGAGTCCATCGCCAAATGCCGACTGGGGCTTGCTGTTCTACTACACGTCGTCATCCTAACACTGGCAAACGATGTCGCGGTCATGATTAGTGGCCGAAATTTTGACATCACCAAAGTTTAGCAAAGCCCTATGACTCGCGGATGTGTGAGGCGACATGCCGATTTCACTATCCGTCCATGACTGCCTGGAAGCAACCAATACTGTTGATTCAAACGAGGCTATCGAGCCTTCAGAATAACGATGATCAAGCTTCCTAATCTCGTAATTTTGATTCTGTCTTCCTACAGGAGAAGAAAAAAAATACCCGACCCTTGAAGACAACCTGGGCATGCGTTAGATTGAACATGACTTATTCACCATGATAACACAGCAGCACACGGCCACGAGTCTTATATCTAATCCAAGCAGGGTCCCGTTCTCTAAACGCACTAGTCTAGCAGGGACGCACCCCAAGTCCTCACTGGGTTCCAAGTTTAGCATTCCTCGCCTCGTACCAGGCATTCATCTCTTCGGTAGGCAGCGCATCCTCGTATGCCCGCTCCTTTGGAAGAACTTTGTGGCGGAGGCATTCCACTCCTATACAAGGAAGTTTTCGTCTCCCGTCACTATCCAATGCGAGGGTTTACGTCAAATTTTTCTCATGAATAGACGTTCGAGCTCCTCCGTGTTCGTACCTTAGAGGTAATGTCGAAGAAAGCTTATTAGGTTAGCTGGGATCAAAATAAAGGGGTGTCGACGAGACCTCCCACTTAACCCATTGGCCAATCAAAACTAAGACTGAATTCTAAAGAACAAGAACAACCAAGACAAGGTGTGATCGCCAATCCCGGCCCTAGCGCCCACCAAGGTTACCGTGCACCCCAAACTATTACGTGTGCACCCGTAATGATAATTTGCGTTGCCAGGTAATCTTGTTGCCCGCTAGTTACGAGCTTCCTGATCCAAAACAAAGATTTCATACAACGAAAGACTTGGTCTAGTTTCGCCTCCAAATCATAAACAACGCGGCGACATCCATTATTGTGATAGAGACTAGTCCTTCCGATCATCCCGTCTCCAGGTAAGCGAGTGAGCTCATCGTAGACCACAGCATCCTTCCCACTTGCTGGTACCGGTGATCGATACAAGAGTGCGGACTAATGTGAAGCGTGACACAACATCCTTACTGGCAAAATATCCGTACTACGTATATGTATTAACTAATCTTAGAAAATCGGATTCCTATGCAACATAAACATCTTATCCGTATTTTCTAATACTTCATATATTGACACACATGGCTAGTCGGTCGGAATTTCCCCTTGTACAATCCATGTACAATTTTCTTTCTTTTCTAAAAATATTTCGTTGTGTTTTATTTTTGAAAACTTTGTTTTCGAGCCAAAACCGGCTATAGTCTAGATTTTTTCAAAATCCTAGTTCGCTATAACCTTGGCTCTGATACCACTTCTGTCACACCACGCTAATGGCGGAAACACGTGGCGCAACGCTCGAAAGCATATCAAAGTCAAGATTAACACAAACTATATTTAATTAGAAAAGATCAATTTATTAGGATGTCGAAAATGAGTATCTTGTTACAATATTGCACAAAGCATTACATGAAACAGTGAACATTAAGTTTCAATGTGGGGGTATTTCCGTTTATATTCCAACCCGATGGTAACAACAGATGAAACCCCGACCAGTATCCGACATCCCGAATTCCACCGCACTAGCCCCATATCTATTCAGCACTTAGTTACCTGAAAGATATGTTTAAAATGACGTCAATATATAAAATATTGGTGAGTTCACAGGTTTTAGTTTCGTAACAACAATATTTTCACAACCATCGACTCGACTCACTTTACCGTATAATTATTTTCCCATTAAATAATTATACTAGGATCTTGTCGATCGATATTTCGTTTTTACAACATGTGCGAAACCTGCACAACTTGTGGCCTTTGTAAGGAGTAGCTAGCTCCTACAAACTATAATGATGAGCAATCCCTTGAGCCCCATAACCAAACCAAGACTAATAATAATGCCCCGCTCCAAGTCGTTCCTCGGAACCCAACGACTTAATTTCAGAATACGTGCACCCCAGGCATACGCCGATGCATAATCGACGCTATCGATTAGGGGTGGGCCTTGTCAGGCACCAATAGTACTATCCAAATATTCTTTCGGTTTCATTTCCCTGAATTAATGATTACGGAAGAGAGGACTCAACCCCGAGTGGCGATCACTGCTCAAGTACTCATCATACCACTTATCACATTTTAACCTTTGAAAACATTTCAACATGTGACAACGTTTGACAAACATATCTTTCCCCCAGTTAAAACAGTAAAATGGGGCCGTGAAACTCACCTGATGTACAGCGTACGCTCAAATAGCAGAGAATAGCAAGTCCGTGGTCAAGCACCTACGAACGTCCTAGTGCGTGTAAGTCACTAAGTCTATAGCGTGTGCCTTTCCGGCAAGTTGTACACCCAACTCCCAACACCACCATTTAGATATAGTTCCCCGTTTAATCAAACATATGTCCTAGGTTTCGTTGGCGTTAGATTACCCTTGGTATTACAAGTTATATATTACTCTTGTTAATATTTCCTTAACTTGTACATTATTATCATCGACTTGACTTCACTTAACGTATAATTATTTTCCCATTCAAATAATTATACTTAAGATCGCATCGCCCGATATATTTCAACACTCGACCCGACTCACTTTGCCGCACATTTATTTTCCCATTTAAATAAATATGCTAAGGTCTTGTCGTTCGATTGTATATTCTCAACACCCGATTCAACTCACCATACCGTATATTTATTTTCCCATTCAAATAAATATACTAGGATCTTGTTGGTACGGCATACACATATATATATCTTTGTCTACTCGTCTTGTTTTCCTTCCCACATATCTACTTTCCCATTAAGTAGATATACTAGAATTTTGCCGAGACGAGTGTACATATATATAAATGTGTAATTTTTCTTGTTAAGTATATACGTTTGTTTAACGTCTTACTTGTTTACGTCATGTTTTTCTCCCACGAATAATTCCTTCAACACTTAGGAAAGTGTTTATTAGTTTTCACCCATGATGTATATGTATATTTTACTTCCTAAATATATATTTTCTCATCTTGCCGCAATGGCATTTTTCTCACGTCTTGTCCGTGTATGGTTCGTTAACGCGTCTTAGTTCGATATCTTAGCTTGATTAGTCACTTTTCCAAGTTTTTCCCAACATGTGTTTTATAGAAATATTATCCACATTCCTAACACATGTTACTTGGAAGGTTTGTATTTTAACTCAACTTGTTAACTTAGATACAAAAATGCTTCCAATACTTTTATATTCCCATTTATATAAAAGTATTCATTTTTGTATAAGTTTCTCAAGTTTTAATTTTCGTTTAACATTTTTATAAAATCTCTATTTTATAAAAATCCTTATGTTAATACAAACCCCTATTTTTATAACTTTCATTTTTATAAAAATATACTTTTTATACAAAATACCCAAGTATGTTTACTAGTATTTACCAAATCAACCTTGGAAATTTATTACTTACACTTTTGACACCAAACTTTCCATCCTTGCATTTTTGGACTAATAGTTTCTAAAATATCCATTTTAGCCCTCTAACTTTCAAAGTTACAATATTAGTCCCTTAACTTTCAAAGTTGCATTTTTCCACTCTAACTTCCAAAGTTAACATTTTTCACTCAAAATAGTAGACTTTGAAGATCCATCTTTTTATTGGTAAGTTATTTTTGTATCAAAACATTTTTATTAGTCTTATATTCCATATATAAAACTATTTGTATGTGTGTTTTATGTATTTGCCCATTATATCAAATTATCATTCTTCTAAGTAAGTAAACTTTAATTTTTCATCTTCTTCATTCTTGAACTTCTAACATGTTCCATCATCTATTATGTCTTAGATGATCATAATAAGATGATTAAAGTTACTTTTTAACACATTCAAGTTTATTCCATAAATCTTAATCAAATCATCATCCTACTTAGTATATGTGTAGATTTTATACATTTTCAAGAACACTACTTTATCATCATCCAATCCATGATTTATTTACATATCTTTAATCATCTATTTTACTCATGTAAAAATCTATTAAAGTTATGTTTCAAAACCACATTTTAAACCCTTCATGTACAACTTGCCTCTAAGAACACATACATGAATATCAATAATCAACACAAGGTTAAGAAGCTTACTACTAGCACAAGGCTAGGGAAGACAAAACCTTGGATTTGAGAGGGGTTTAGTGTGTTCTTCCTTATTGGTTAAGCTCCAAGCTTAAAACACACAATGGGGTTTTGATGGATGGATGTTTTGAGTGATTTGGAGATGTAAAAACTTGAAAGAAGTGTGTATATGGGGGAGGGGAAACCTACGGCCCAAAGAGAAGAACAAAGAAGAGTTTTTGCTTTGCTTCTTCAAGTGTCAAACACATGCTTATATATCATTATCACATGTAATCTTCCATGGATCTTGTAAGATTTACTTGAAGATTGTAGGTGTACTTAGGATCTTTGGGAAGATTATAAATGTGTGTGTGTGTGCCGTGTGTTTTAGAGAGAGAGTGGGAGAGATTTTGTGTGTTAAGATGGATATGTCAACCCTTGCACTCCTTTATAATCCTTCCAAGATTACACATGAGATCTTTATGTAGGATTTGTTTAGCAAGTGGATGTGTTTAGGTTGTAGTATACTTGATCTTGTCTTGGATTTTCTTGGCCATAGGGCCGAAAATTCTTACACAAAAGCAAGGTTGGTGCATGCTTCATGTACTTGGTAGATCTTACTCCTTTTTTGTCCATGCATGCTTATCTTTCTAGGCTAGTAGGTTATGATTATTAAGACAATGCATGGATATTATATGGCCATTAGGCCGGCCCTTGGTGGGTCTAGGTGGGGCCCACAATTTCAAATATTTACCCAATATTTGTTATGTTTAATCCCTCGTCGTCCGGGTGTCGTTCGGGTATTTTTCGGGTTTTAATCGCACGTTGTTCGGACATTATAAATACCTTTAATAACCCTTAAATATAGTCTAATTTAAGCGTTGGTTGGTTATTTAGGCTTTTGTCGGGTGAAATTATGAGTTATACGCGTATCGGGTGCGGTACGCGCATTTTATTCGTTATCGGGAGATTTGTACAAGACGTTTCCACTTATGGTTTCGGAGTTCCAAAACTCATTATATTTCGTGAAAATACCCTTTATTTTATATCCTGGGTGTCCGGGATCCTTTTAGTTTATTTACTTATTACCGGGTAATCACCAACGTCCGTACCGGACAAGTTTATTCGCACATGATCCTATCATGCATCGTCATTAAACGTGTGCATTCCTATGCATCTTATGGGGAATTTGCTATTCTCTTACGGCATCAATTAAATTAATCCAATTAATTTAAACATGCACTTAAACTGTTAATTACATATACTAACTATGTACGGAATCACATCGATTTTTGCCGGATGTTACAGGTTACCTCTGATATTATAGCAAAGTTTTAGGTAGAATATGTTACATGTCAAAAGTTTGAAGTTATAAAGTGTAGGAGCTTTTTGTGAAATTAGAAAGTAGAGTGCATTTTTTATGAAGTTTAAAAACTTAGTTTTTATGAAGTTAAAAACTTAGTTTTTATTAAGTTAGAAATTTAAGGGTGAAGTTTGTATATTTATAAAAGTCATGGGGGTGAATATTAAAATGCATGGTCCACCCCACCGACCATGCATTTTAATATAGTTGCCGTAGGCCGCGTGTTGCGGCGGAAACGCCTAAGTTGTTTTCAAGCGGCGACACGTCATGTGATGCGTTAACCGTACGAAAATGTACAATAACTCAATTTTATACCATCGAATTAAAACAAATTATATTTGAGCTGAGTCGTTTGTTTCCGAACACAGTTTAAGTCAGAAACGTAGGTAACTCGGATTTTTACTATCGAATTAAAAGATTTTATATTTTATCTAATTCCTTAATGAACAAAATTTACGTCAGAATCGTAGACCAACCGATATCATACGTAAAACTAAGAATGAAAACGTTTTATGTTTGACCCGACTCATTTCAGGAAAAAAAATCTATGTCGAAACGTGTATTTATATCGTTTAAGTTGAAACATGAATTTATACCAACATATATGGCAAACGTAAACTAACCAAAAGCGTACTTAAAATTATTTTTTACGTCGAAACGTGAATTTATACCGACACATAAACAATAATAACAACGTGAGAAAAAAATTGTTTTTCCTTTAGCTTAAATAATGAAATACGGTGGGTAAATTTGAGAAGTTAGAACTCAAGGGGGTGAAAATGACGCTTTATAAAGTTTTTAAGAAAGTGCATGGGTGTAAATACCAATTTCTAAAGTTAAAGGGTTGTTTGTGTATTTTATCAGTAACTCGAATTTTTACTGTCAAATTAAAACGTTTTATATTTGATCCGACTCATTTTCAAACAAAATTTACGTCAGAATCGTAGACTAACTGATATCATACGTAAAAATAAGAATGGAAACGTTTTATATTTGACCAGACTCGTTTTAGAAAAGAAAAAAAATTATATCGTTTATAGAGAAGTTTGTGGATATAATGTGTTACATGTCAAAAGTTTGCGGGTTAAAAAGATGTTAGAAAGTAAGGATGTCTTTTTTTGTCAAGTTAGAAAGTGAAGAAAAAAAATATGTCAGAAACGTTAATTTATATTGTTTATAGAAAAGTTTGTGGATATAATGTGTTACATGTTAAAAGTTTGCGGGTTAAAAAGATGTTAGAAAGTAAGGATGCCTTTTTTGTCAAGTTAGAAAGTAAATGGGCAATTACGTCAACTTAGAAAGTTGGCTTTTATCAAAAAATAAACTTGAGGGGTAGATAATATCAACTTGAAAAAGTTGAGGGTCTATACATAAAATAGATATGATAACAACCGACCATGGTTTTTGTTATATATATATAATATGTTACGGAAGATGTGAAATGTTCAATGTGAAATAAAGAAAACCATTTCATACACATTTCGTAATAAATAAGGCGTGTTGTGGTGGATGCCGATTATTGTTTCTTTCAAATGGTCACCACTACTGACTAGTGACGGATCTAGGAAATTTTTATGGGGTGCAGAATTTTTGAGCCTTTGGATCATTTATCTATCAGGTGGCCTAAGTCAGATCGGGTCGTATACCAAAAATAGTAATACTAATATTATATAATTAACAAAAAGAAGGCAAAAATAATTTAAACGTCGTTACACATGCATAACAAAATTCTAACATTTAAAGCTGTTCTCTTCGGTCTTTATTTTTTGGAATCCATCTATAACATCTTCTATCTCCACGTTTCTAAGTAAGTCATTTCAATAAAAGCAATAGAACTATCGTTTAAATTCTCATAACCAATCCTATTACGCAAAATGTTCTTCACAAACTTAATTGCCGAAAGCTTCTTTCAACGGTTGCGGTTGCGGCGGGTAATGTGAGAGCTAGCTTCAATAAACGATACACCCATATAAAGTTAACGTGTTTCTTTGTTTCAAGTTTCAACCATCAATTATACAAGACTTGATAAACCACTCAATTTGGTAAATCGTGTATCTGCTTTTACATTATCAATGTAGCTCTCAAGTTCAACCGAAAGTCTTCTTTTATCTTCACCATCAAAATCATGTGGATACATCTCGACTAATCGTAGTAGTTTTGAAACATCAAACGCACTGAATATATCACAAGGACTCAAGCAATAAATACAAACAAGTAACTCAGATGTTACATCGGTAAAACGGTTTCCGTGAAATGGTCAGGGGGTGATTAAATTGAGAAAGGGAAAGGTATCAAGGTAGAGTGTTAATGGTTTTCAAGTTTTTAGGTACAGGAAACTAGAAAGGGGCAAAGGGTTTTGGTGTTGACAGTGTTGTGCTCTGTTTGTTTTAGGAAGTATGTATTCTTCTTTTGTTTTTTTAATCAGATTTATAACTTGTAAAGGGCTAACTATAAACACTATTTTTTTCTCGTGGTCGGTTTCAAAAATCCAAGGGGTGCAAATGTGCAATTGAAAAATTTTTACGGGGTGCGGACGGATAAACGCGTATATATAAACACTAATTTTTTTTCTTGGTGTGCGCCCGCACCCCTTGGGGCTCTGCCCATGCTACCAACGAGACAACCCCAGTAGTCGTCTTTCTACCTTTATGCTCGTGGAGAGCTCAACGCTTCCTCCTACTCTCTTCTAATGCACCCTCCTATTGTGGTGTTCGCGACATGCCCCTCCGACGTGGTAGGCTTTAACGCCCCCACGACGAATGGCCTTAGACCATGGGAAGTGGTCTCCACTTTCCACTAAAATTTTTACACCACGTCAACACCACATTATTTTCCCTTGAATTTCTGTTGATAATTTTGGCTACAAAATGGAATTTTCACAAATATATATAATTGAAACTGAGGTTTATTTATATATTTCATTGTGTGTTTGTATTCTATGTTGTGAGAACTTCGCAATGAACCAAACAACGTCCAAAACGAAACTAAGATGAATGAGATATCGATACTCAAAAGTGATGTTGGAAACTGATGGGAAATGAGAAAATGAATGGGTAAGTGAAACTTATCCCACGCCTGAGAAGAGACAAAACTTGAAGTGAAACTTTTTTTTCCTTATTGTTTCATGAAAGCACACACTAGCGAAATCGCAAAGGGTGCGGAGCTTGTAACACCCCAACCGATGGCGGAAACATCGAGGTGTCACGTAGTGACGATTGTTCAATAGCTCATGGACTAAAGTGTAAATTTGAATATATTGATTTAATAATTTATTACATTGAAATGAAATACAACGATTCTAACTGCCAACTAAATTGAAATACAATGAATCAAAATCTAAATATAAATCCGAAAGCTTAAAGGATGCATCTCAAAACAACCTGAAACATGTACAAAATGATTTGGTCAATACACAAAGTATTGGTGAGCATACCCTGTTTAAATAAATATAGTAAAAAGTGTTTAGCAATTCATGTGCGGTACCATTGCAATTATGTAATAAGTAATATCCGTTCAAAACCAAACCTATGAATAATGACTTAACACATGACTAACCAACTGAATAATGAATTAACAAGACAATGACCAAGATTCTCTCAACAGAGTCTCAAGGGGGTATTACCATAGTACTATTCATTGAAATGCTAGGCCGCCCAGCGGTTAATGATTTTGACAAGTCATAGACACACCAATTAACATAAAGCAAACACACATGAAATTGCATTTAGTAAAAGAAATAGAAACTTGATTAATACGTACATGAGTCACCCCAAAATAGTAAAACAGTAAAAGGGAAGATATACTCACAGGTTGCGAAAGCGATTAAGATCCAACTTAAGCGGTCGTGAGCTAAGTAATGGGAATTCCGAGGAATTCAACCTATAATGTGTCAGAATACTAATAAGGAAATGTCTAAAGAGTCTAAGGTATCTAGGGTTCTAAGGCATTAGGGTTTGCTAAGTCGATTTGGGGAATTAAAGTTTTTACGATAAATCGCATTAATGTAACAGTTGTATATCACAACTAATATATGAAAGGTTGTACATGTGGTTTAAATAATATAATTATTATCAATTGAGTATTTAGTTAAAATATGTTTTAAATAATTAAGACAAAATAATTTAGTTAATTACTTTAACTAATTATTGTAAATAAATACAATAATCATAAAATATTGAAATAAATAGTTACGAGTTATTCAAGGATCCATCATGACAATAAAGACTTTCAATCATAATCCATTTCTATTTTATAAGAAAAATATTTATAAATAGATGTTTAAATAGTGTAAAATAAATAAATGTTTAATTATGTCGTAATTGATTAAATAATGCTAATAATACAAGACATGATCCAAAAATGCTATTTTTATTGAAAATGGATTCTTAAAGATGTAAATAAATGAAAATAATTTTCTATAATTTTTATAAACTTACTTGATTTAATACTGATTTAATAGAATTAAATCATTTTTTAAATGATTTAAAATATGGAAATTTATTAAAAATAAGTGTTTTTCTGAACCACATATTTTTTATTTTAGTTCATGATGATTTTAAAATAATCTCACAAAAAGTTTGAGATTAAAAGCATTAAACATGAATTTTTTTAATATTAATTATGATTAAAACAATTTTAAATCAATAAAAATATGAAAATAATTCAGTTTTCAGAAAATAAAAATATCATAAATTTTCTATGAGGTGGTGTCATGAACTTATACCTAAATTTTCATAAATTTTGGGTAAAAAATTGAATTTTTTATGAATATAATAAGCTTTAATGAATTTTAATGGTTAAATAATGGTTTAAATAAAAAAAAAAATAAGAAAAGAAAACAAAAATGGGTTTTGAAAAAAAAAACCACAGAATTTTCGTGGCTTCAGGGACTTGAACTCGTGTTCCCTCATTGTTAATAGATAGAATCAAAAACACTCCACCACAAGCCTAACTTGTTAATTGTTTGAGACAAATTGTTATTTAAAAAGTAAATAAGGTTCTTCATCTTCCCCAAATCTCCTAGCCAATAAACCTAACCCTAACCCAAATAAAATTCAATAAACCTGATCAAGGCACGATAACGATCTATAATATGAGGGCTTTTTGTTCGGAATTGGATGAAGAATAAAACGGCATAAAAAAAAGACTCACGTGGTGTTTTAAAGGTTCGAACTCAAAGGGACGCAGGTCCGAAATGGAGAGACGGGTATGAAGCTTCCTGAACGCGATTCAGATGGTTTTTGAAGTGGGTTATGATGTATGTATGTGCAGAAAATTTAGGTAGGAACAATTTATATATTAGATGAATTAAACGCGCAAGTTTTGATGGGTGTTGATTGTGCGACGGTTACACACCAAAAAATTGATTAATACATGATTAATACCTATTTAAACGCATGATTAAAGACTAGGAAACGGTTAATGCTAAGTGGAGAAACGTTTTGAAACATTTAAACGCACTAAAATGTTTATAGGAAAAAGGTTTTTGAGTTTGGCCGGAAAATTTTCCGTGTGGCCGGATTTCCTGGCCGGAAAAAACGTGGGTAGGTGGGAGAGGGAAGAAGAGTTGTTTTGAAACTTTCACAATATGGCAGAAATAGTCCTTCTCAATTAACCTTGTTAGTTATAAAAGGATTTGGTTAATTTCTTTCCTTAAAAACTTAAAAAAATAACCTTGATTTAACTTGAACCATTCCATTTTTTCTAACTTTCTTAAACTAAAATCAAATAATATAGAATTTTTATAAGATCAAATAATTATACGGTTATGGCACGTGTTATATATATTATATATATAAAAAAAAATACATAACCAAAACATATTCATACACCCTCTTTAAAATAATAATAATATTAATAATAATAATAATAATAATAATAATAATAATAATAATAAAATAGAATAACAATTGATGAGGACCTAGCGGTGAAACTTAAAAATGGACGAGGACCTAAAATTGACAACTTGAATAAGGATGAGGGTGGCGGTTGTCACAGGAGCACCCTAACTCGCACAACGGCATGTGCGCAATGCGCAATTTGACAATTTTATGGCACATTTGCCTTCTTAGATTCGCTTTGTACTTTTGACCACGTGTGCATGGTTTGGGACAGAGGTTGACAAGACCAGGTGGCCAGTCAGCCTAGCGGATGACATGGTATGGCGTGTGGCGCGTGAGTATATGTCGGAAGATCGGGGGCGTCCTGGACTGCATAGTGGCTTCTAGTTGCGCGCGGGTATTCCTAGTGCATTGGTGGGCACGCGTAGCGTTACAACGTGAAATATAAATGGCGCAACTTCGTCGCGCAAAGCATATGCGATGCTGTGGATGATGTGGTGTGATGTAGTGCATGGCGCGTGGTTGAGGGTTTGAACGCATGAGATGACGTGGACCTACGACTTCGTATCGCGCGGTTGCTATGTCACGCGTGCTCAGGACTTACTTACAACAGCTTTCCGGCAATAGATTGCTTTCAAGTCCGAGTTGAGATAGACCAGTCATACAGTTATGAATCAAAATTCAAAACATAAATAAAAGAGCATTGAAACGTTCAATGCAATTTACTTTTTCGTTTTAATTCTTAGGACAGTTTCGAATAGTTTTCAATATAAAAACAAGGAAAGTCTTGGTTGAGAAATACACTCAAACTCTCTAACACAAGAAAAACACTTCCATGAGCTTTGATCCTCATCTTCTTGTCTTCAAGGAACGGTTTGGGGTTTAGAGCAATTCCACCAGTACTACTACATAGACTGTTGTTTCCTTGGGAAACAAAACGAGTTCATGATAGAGACTCAGAATTGTTTTAGGTGCCCTGTCTCTAAACGATCCTCAGCCCCAAAGTATTTCTGCTTCTATTTAATTAGAAAAGAGTTAATTACCAAAACCATCCACCTGTGGTTTGGGTCAATATGTCAATCCAGCCCAAAAACTTTAAAAATTGCTTGAAACAGTCCCGACTTTGGATGTATAGGGGCCAAAACAGTCCAAAGACTTTACTAGGTTAAGTCTGTGTCATTAAGTCAGGGGTATATATGGTTAAATCACCTATAAAATTGTCTTCTTCCCAATGATATATGATCCATGGTTTCGTTGGACAACAATCTTCTTCATCATCACCACTGCCGACACCTCCTTCAACAGCTGCTCCACTAGGATGGG